>OX439045.1:55558385-57958385 GCA_949317995.1 Acholoe squamosa
TTATAAATGACATTAAATATGGCTTCCCCCTCCAGTACACTGGCGGCCCACTGCACGGAAACAGTAATATCAACAACCATTTATCAGCCACCCAGCATCCTACCCACATAGATGCATATACAGAGGAGGAGTTGCGCTTGGAAGCACTGGCAGGGCCCTTTACTCGCCCACCATTTACACCATGGTTCAACTGCTCCCCTCTCATGACACGCGCAAAGTCAAACTCCACCAGCCTAGGGTAATAGTGGATTTATCCTTCCCAGACGGCGGTGTTAATAATGTAATGGTAGTTTGGATGAGTGGAAGTAGAACACAAGGCAGGACTGTGGTAGTTAATGTAGTTCTCTATTGGCTTCTTCTTATACACAGATACAGCAGATGAGCATCGGTTATAATCGTTAACAATCATCAACATCTATCAGCAACCATCATTCCTATAGCCTAGTGTAACTCTGGGAGCATAGCAGCCAGCACAGGGTATGTCTGACACCTAGCTCAACTTGGACTAGACTGGCCACTGCGCAGCACATGCCGTCTTATATACACATGCCGCCTGCAGTGCCACCTACAGGATGCACAACACACTACAGTGCTGTGCCGCCCATGCCGCCCATGCCGCCCACCACTACACTCTCCCCTGCCTATTTACACACAAGGGAGAATACAAATAGAACCATCTAAACAGGGACGGCCCCCTTCCGCCCCCTCAGAACTAAGCCAGTCATGTGGCGCTACTGAGAATTGAATCTTGGTCTTCTGGAGCTCCCTCTTACATGACTGTCAGAACAACTTTTACATAACCGTGCCAACTTCTGGAGCTTTGACTCCCTCTTGAACGACAGTAAGGACAACTCCAGCACAACGGTGCCAACTTCTGGAGCTTCGACTCCCTCTTAAACGACAGTAAGGACAACTCCTGCACAACGGTGCCAACTTCTGGTGCTTCGACTCCCTCTTAAAAAACAGTAATGACAACTCCTGCACAACGGTGCCAATTTCTGGAGCTCCGACTCCCTCTTGAACAACAGTAAGGACAACTCCAGCACAACGGTGCCAACTTCTGGAGCTTTGACTCCCTCTCAATCGACAGTAAGGACAACTCCTGCACAATGGTGCCAACTTTGGAGTTTCGACTCCCTTTTAACCAACTGTAAAGACAACTCTTGCACAATGGTGCCAACTTCTGGAGCTTCAAATTCCTCTTAAACAACTGTGAGGACAACCGCAGCACAAGGTGCCAACTTCTGGAGCGTCGACTCCCTCTTAAACGACAGTAACGACAACTCCTACACAACGGTGCCAACTTCTGGAGCTTCGACTCCCTCTTGAACAACAGTAAGGACAACTCCAGCACAACGGTGCCAACTTCTGGAGCTTCGACTCCCTCTTGAACCAACTGTAAGTACAAATGCAGCACAACGGTGCCAACTTCTGGAGCTTCAACTCCCCCTTCAAGGTCCTGGCCTCAGTGGCAGCTGACCCAATGACAATGAAAGGACCAGTTTTCATTTCATTGCACACCCGGTTCCGACCTTTCTGCCGCATTCTTTCCCCCACAAGTCCCGGCCTTGACGGCAGCCGACCCAATGACAATGAAAGGCCCAACTTTCATCTCATTGCACACCCGTTTCTGACTTTTCCGGCACATTTTTGACTCCTTAATGGGTAAGACATCTTAACTCTGACATGTCTACATTGGTGGTGCCGCACACAGGCAACTCTACACAACTTGAGCCACCTGGGAACATGTCTACTTCAGTTTTGCTGCACCTAGGCTCCTCTACATGACTGGAGCCAACTGGGGACATCCTTGAACATCTGGTACCACCCATAGGTTCATGAACACCACCTGTGCCACCTAGAGAGATCTCTGAAAGTCTGGTGCTGCCCACAGGTCCCTCAGTACCTCCTGTGCCACCTGCATAGCTCTTTGAGCAAATGGTAATGCACCCAGGTGTCCCAGCACCATCTGTGCCACCTGCAGAGCATTCTGAGCAAATGGTACCGCACCCAGGTGTCCCGGCACCTCCTGTGCCACCTGAAGAGCTCTCTTAATGTTTGGTGCTGCCCATAGGTCTCTCAGCACCTCCTGTGCTGCCTGCAGAGCTCTCTGAAAGTCTGGTACTGCACCCAGTGTCCCAGCACCTCCTGTGCCACCTGCAGAGCTCTCTGAGCAAATGGTACCGCACCCAGGTGTCCCAGCACCTCCTGTGCCCCCTGCAGAGCTCTCTGAAAGTCTGGTGCTGTCCATAGGTCCTTCAGCACCTCCTGTGCTGCCTGCAGAGCTCTCTGCAAGTCTGGTGCTTCCCATAGGTCCCTCAGCACCTCCTGTGCTGCCTACAGAGCTCTCTGAAAGTCTGGTGCTGCCAATAGGTCCCTCAGCACCTCCTGTGCCGCCTACAGAGCTCTCTGAAAGTCTGAAGCCGCCCATAGGTATCTCAGCACCATCTGTACCACCTGCATATCCCTCTGAACATCTGGTACCACCCATAGGTGCCTCAGCAGTTTCTTTGCCGCCTGTGGAGCTCTCAAAATGACTGGTGCCGCCCATAGGTGTCTCAGCACCTCCTGTGCTGCCTGCAGAGCTCTCTGAAAGTCTGGTACCGCACCCAGGTGTCCTGGCACCTCCTGTGACGCCTGCAGAGCTCTCTGAATGTCTGGTGCCGCCCATAGGTCTCCCAGCACCTCCTGTGCTGCCTGCAGAGCTCTCTGCAAGTCTGGTACCGCACCCAGGTGTCCCCCCACCTCCTGTACCGCCTGCAGAGCTCTCTGAGCAAATGGTACCGCACCCAGGTGTCCCAGCTCCTCCTGTGCCCCCTGCAGAGCTCTCTAAATGTCTTGTGCTGCCCATAGGTCTCTCAGCACCTCCTGTGCTGCCTGCAGAGCTCTCTGAAAGTCAGGTGCTGCCCATATTTCCCTCAGCACCTCCTGTGCTGCCTACAGAGCTCTCTGAAAGTCTGAAGCCACCCATAGGTATCTCAGCACCATCTGTACCGCCTGCATATCCCTCTGAACATCTGGTACCACCCATAGGTGACTCAGCAGCTTCTATGCCGCCTGTGGAGCTCTCAAAATGACTGGTGCCGCCCAAAGGTGTCTCAGCACCTCCTGTGCTGCCTGCAGAGCTTTCTGAAAGACTGGTGCAGCCCATAGGTCTCTCTGTAAGCCCTGTGCCGCCTGTGGACCTCTCTACAAGACGGGGGCCACTCACACGTCCCTCTGTACCTGCTGTTCTGCCTGTGGACCTCTCTACAAGACGGGGGCCACTCACACGTCCCTCTGTACCTGCTATGCTGCCTGTGGACCTCTCTACATTATATGGGCCACTCACAGATCCCTCTGTACCTGTTGTGCTGCCTGTGGACCTCTCTACACGATGGGGGCCATTTACAGGTCCGTCTGTACCTGCTGTGCGGCCTGTGGACCTCTCTACACGATGGGGGCCACTCACAGGTTTGTCTATACCTGCTGTCGACCTCTATACACGATGGGGACAAATCACAGGTACCTCTGTACCTACTGTGCTGCCTGTAGAGCTCTGAGAATGACTGGTTCCGCCCATAGGTTCTTCAGCACCTTCTGTTCCGCCTGGAGACATCCCTGCACATCTGGTGCCGCCAGGACACATCCCTGCATGTCTGGTGCTGCCTGCACCCTCATCTTGACCTATGGTGCCGCCTGCACCCCCCCCTGTACATCTGGTGCCGCCTGCACACCCTTCTGTACATCTGGTGCTGCCTGCACTTCCCTCTGTACATCTGATGCTGCCTGCACTCCCCCCTGTACATCTGGTGCCGCCTGCACATCCCTCTGTACATCTAATGCTGCCTGCACACCCCTCTGTACATCTGGTGCCACCTGCACATCCCTCTGTACATCTGGTGCCGCCTGCACATCCCTCTGTACACCTTGTGCCGCCTGCACATCCCTCTGTACACCTTGTGCTGCATGTAGAGCTCTGAGAACGACTGGTTCCGCCCATAGGTTCTTCAGCACCTTCTGTTCCGCCTGGAGTCATCCCTGCACATCTGGTGCCACCTGGACACATCCCTGCATGTCTGGTGCTGCCTTCACCCTCATCTTGACCTATGGTGCTGCCTGCACTCCCCTCTGTACATCTGATGCCGCCTGCACACCCCTCTGTACATCTGGTGCCACCTGCACATCCCTCTGTACATCTGGTGCCACCTGCACACCCCTCTGTACACCTGGTGCCACCTGCACATCCCTCTGTACATCCGGTGCTGCCTGCACATCCCTCAGTACATCTGGTGCTGCATGTACACCCCTCTGTGAATCTGGTGCCGCCTGCACATCCCTCTGTACATCTGGTACTGCATGCACACCCCTCTGTACATCTGGTGCCACCTGCACATCCCTCTGTACATCTGGTGCTGCCTGCACATCCCTCTGTGAATCTGGTGCTGCTTGCAACAACCCTCTGTACACCTGGTGCCTCCTGCACACCCCTCTTTGAATCTGGTGCCACCTGCACATCCCTCCGCACATCCGGTGCTACCTGCACCTCCATCTGTACATCCGGTGCTGCCTGCACATCCCTTTGTACATCTAGTGCTGCCTGTACACCCCTCTGTACATCTGGTGCCGCCTGCACATCCCTCTGTACATCTGGTTCTGCTCATGGGTACCTCTGCAGAATCACCCTGGATCTCCTCTGTTGCATGGACAAGATCAGCAGTATGTCTGGCATCAGTGGCATTGGCTGCATCAGCGGCATGGGCAGCATCAGCAGCACAGGTGGCATCAGAGGCACGGGCGGCATCAGAGGCATGGGCGGCATCAGAGGCACGGGCGGTACAGGTGGGCAGTATTAGCGGCACGAGCGGCACAGGTGGAATCAGCGGCAAGGGCGGCATCAGCGGCACTGGCAGCATCAGCGGCACGGGCGGCATCAGCAGCACGGGCGGCATCAGTGACACGGGCGGCATCAGCGGCACGGAGGGCATCAGTGCTCGGGGAGGAGTCTGACAGTTGGGTTCCCTCCAAGGCCCTAGCTAATTCTTCCCATCTTCCTTCCTTGTCTCTTCTCTCTTCTTCTCTCCTACTGCTTCTCTCCTCCATGCCCTCTACATCAAGTTGTCCCTATGCCCACTGCTCTTCCCTCCTTTCCTCCTCCCTATGCACTACGAGCGGTATGGGCGGTACGGGCGGCACCTCTCCGGGTGCTGCCGGCGGCATCAGCGGCACGGGCGGCATCCCTCCCAGTGCTGCCAGCAGCATGGGCGGCATCAAAGATGGCGGACCTGTTTCTTTCTGCCTGCTCAAGATTATTTCCTCCCCTGGTAGTATTTCCACAAGATTCCCTCTCAGCCCTGCCATTAGTGCTGGGATATCTTCCACATTCATGACCAAAAACTACTGGAGTAGGGTCTTTCCTTGAAACACCGGTTGTCACCACTGTAATGGTAGTTTGGATGAGTGGAAGTAGAACACAAGGCAGGACTGTGGTAGTTAATGTAGTTCTCTATTGGCTTCTTCTTATACAATCATCAACATCTATCAGCAACCATCATTCCTATAGCCTAGTGTAACCCTAGAAACAATTTCTTGTGAATTCACGTGATTTCACAAGAAAATTTGGTGTAATTCACATTAGTGATCATGTGAATTCACGTGAATTTGTGAGCAGCAATTCACGTGAAATTCAGCAGTCACATGAAATTCATGCAATTTCATGTGAATTTCACATGACTTTCACATGTAGGCCTACATGCATCTGACAATAAAATGTGAAGAACTCATGAAATTCACAAGATTTCACAAGAATTTCTGCTGAACCCAATTTTCACCAAATTTACTCGTGTCAAAGTGGTGAAAAGTGGTTCCTTGTTTCCAGGGCTGGGAGCATAGCAGCCAGCACAGGGTATACTGGGCCTCTGAATGAACATATCTAGGGCCCAGTTAGCTGGGTACATTTGCCAATGTCCTGCCAACATTGGGCCAATGTTGCCATTTGGTTGGCAAATGCCACTGGTCGGGCCTACGTAGGCCTGATGGGCAGCCAATGTTGGCCCAACATTGGCCCGATGCATCGGGCCAACGTTGGCAAAATTTTGTGTGCTACCTGGGTAGGATCATTTCCTCAATATTTTGAAAATCATGTGACCGTTTGCCATGGAAACCATGGTAAAAGTTTTCTGAAATCTCCAATTTTTCGCTACCTTTCATCACTTTCACAGCCATTGAAGAGAAACATATTTTTCTGTGAAAAACCTACCCTGAGAATCATCCAGACTTTACATGTTCTTCCCTTTCAAATACATCAAATCTTCACTCAATTGATTGCCCAGACACTGAGAGATTTGTCAAAAGAGTGCAAATGTGTTGTATGACAATGATTGGACAGAAATCTCTTAAGGGGGTTACTCCTTCGGACTGTCGAGGAGGTGCAAAGTTACAACCCCAATGGGAGTTGCGATGGTTGGGGGATGGAGGTTCCGAGGGGAGGAATAGGCTTGTATTGGCAGCTGAAGGACCTTTATTGTTATCCCACTGAGTATACAATCAGAAAACTTAGTACAATTATAAGAAATCTGACCATAATGGATCTCAAAGAAGTTTTTATTAAGACTACAAAATCTGTGTTTGGTGCAAATGGTATAAACAACCTCTCTGTAACACATAATATGCTTCAAAAAGTTGAAAAAGTGGCAACATATAGGCTTGTTTAGGCCAAGTTACCCCCTACTGTAGGCTATTCCTATCACCGTAAAAACGGGGATACTTTGTCCCTTAAGGGGTAACATTAGCCCAGTCACAGAAAAATGTTGTTTTGATCTTGATATTACAATTAAGGATATTTTTCATATCTAGGTCACTTTTATCAAAAAGCCTATCATCTAAGCTACAATTTTAGCCTAAATAGAATTTTGAAAGTGATAATGTATGATGGTGTAAGAGAAATCCATAATGGATAATAATGTGTGATCAGCGGTGCAGACAATGATAGGATATATATGTTAAAAAGAGAGGCGCAGAAAAAGGCAGTAAGACAAGACAAAGTGATTAATGTTTATTGACAAACAAAATGAGTTGATGGCATGTTCCACAGGAATTAAGGTATAAATTGTGATGTTCAGGTCCATAATGAGATTTGAGGCGGAAGGCTTGATGGCTCCAGTCGAGAGATGAAGGAGATAAACTTCCAAAATCCCGTCTGAAAATGAAAGAGAAAATTAGTTTAGGACCAGTAGAACTGGAGGGATTAATGATGAATAATGGGAAGAAGAATATTAGATTAGGACATAACTACTTTACAAAGTTGAGTAATAAAAAGGGAAATAAATGAGATGGTGATGTCATGAGACAAATACATGTCTCTGCGCAGGCGCGCCGGATAATAATAATACTCGAATAACATATTTGTAGAATTCAGAGTGGGAGACAGGGAGTTCGTTCAGAGGGAGCATGGAGACAGCATTGAAAGTTGGGCACTCATATCTAAGCTAACTGTTAACAGCTAGATACCATTAGATTACAACAGGGAGTAGCCTACACATGTTAAGGAAAGGAGCATTATAGTAGTGGAGATTCAACATGCACTTCTGGTGGTAACATCCTCACCTTTCACAAGCTGGATAGATCTAGAAGTTACTCAGACATAAGCATTTGGAACTTATAGCAACACTGCCTGGGAATGACAGGGTTTCAACTTATGAACTTAATAAAAAATGGAGATAGAAATTAATAGCAGTAATTAACATCGACGGACTCCAGGCCTAGGAAGGGCTTCTCCCTCTCCATGCAGGGATCCTCCCTGTGTGGACTTAGGATCCACATTAAATTTGGACTATCATAACA
Organism: Acholoe squamosa; assembly: GCA_949317995.1. NCBI lineage: Eukaryota > Metazoa > Annelida > Polychaeta > Phyllodocida > Polynoidae > Acholoe > Acholoe squamosa. The sequence goes on from OX439045.1 coordinate 55,566,207, forward strand.
ACAATTAAGACTCTCCATGTGAGTACACTGCATTGCTTAATTAGGAGTTGAATGGGGCCAAACTTGCCTGCTGCCTTGTCTAATGTATGATAATATGTGATCTTAGTAAGTGGGAGTTATCGCTGGTGAGTCTTAATATGAAGAGGAGATAAAGGTTATTGTGTTACCACTGTATGAACTAGAGGATATGACGGAGTGTTGATCATCGAAAAGTGCCGGAGTATTTGATGAACTATTGTACCCTTGTGGTGCTTGACATGTTAGTAGCCGAGGAGAGGACTCAATAAAAGTCTTCAGTCAGGAGGTATCTCTCACTGGTTTAATTTGAGTAGGATCACTGCACAGCTTGATATGTGTACTGGGCTGAGGTAGTGGCACACTCTACCATTTATAAGGAGCTAGCTCAAACCCCAAAATGCACTTTACTAGATCTATATGCAGCGATTAGAAAGCAAGGTCAAAATAACATCAAATTAATAGAGTAAACACACAGTACAATAATTATTTTTAGATATAAGGCAAAGAGTAGAGGCTAAAATTTTCACCAATTTTTGGCGTGTCCGGAAATTGCGTCTGGATCGACCAATAATATTCAAGAATGAGTCTGTTGGTTTTAACCAACAATTAATCAACCCAAAGGCATCTCAAATCAAGTGTACTATATTCATTTAGCCCAAGAAGGATTTTATTATTTCACATTTTCTGTAAAATTAGAATTTCTCTAAAAAAAATTGGTGTTACTTTGGCCCTTGGGGGTAACTTTGGCCCGCCACTACTAAATGCCTGTCATTTTAGTCAAAATAGTCATATTTTTCACAATTTTTGTTACATGCCGTATTTTAGACTGTATCCATGAGTTTTGTTCACCTTTGATGAAAAATACCTGAATTGGATACTTTCTAAGAATGCTTTTTATATTGATAAAGTTTTTAGGGGTAACTTTGACCCAATATTTGGTTGTGAAAAAATAAGAAATATTACCATAGGGAATCCCTTGTGGGAGAATGTTGCCCCGAAGTAAGGGTACCTTTGCCCCAACCTATTTTGATGTAAATCTAGTACTTGCTGGCCACAAAATTTTAAAATTACACATACATCTGAAAGATACTGACTAAAACTCAAACTAATAATAGTTATTTCTCCAATACTTGCACTACTATCATGCTAATTTTACGGAAATATCCAAAAAGTGGGGCAAAGTATCCCCATTTTACGGCATCTATTTAGCTCTAAAGATGAAATACCAGCCTCATTTCTCATCAATTCTGCTTGGATATTATGTGCAACGCTTCTCCTGTATGTTTAAAACAGAAATGACTGACAAAATTGCAAACTGAAAATTTCCTTCAGTAAAGACATATCTTAGATCAGTCCTATACTTGGTTACCCCCCTTATCTATGAAACCTCCCCCGCCTCCGACGGCAGTGGACCTAGAGTCTGTCTGTTCGTCTGCTGTTTTCACGCACTGATGTGACTGCTTTTATCAAGAAATCTCTATAATTATTCACTTTCAATCCACCCATTCTTCTTTTCTATCTGAATTTGTCATTTATTTAAGAGGAAAGAAATAATAACAGGTATTTGACAGCCTGATAGTTGGTTTTGGGCCGAAGTGTCAGTCTCACTTTTTGCTCATTGAGGCAGTCCCAGCATGCATCATTATCATGAGTCTGATGCAACTGAAAGTTCACCCGAAGTCAGACATACGCTGACTAGAACTAGAAGTTGGTCTCAGTTTCTTAAATTGTAATATTTCTAATCTTTAATGTGCTGCAAAGCTTATGATTAAATCTTATGTTTAAAGAAGATTTAATAATATGTATTCTCTGCAAGAGGGTTTCAAAATGTAGTTGTATTGGCAGTTGGATTTAATAAATTAAAGCATGAAGATTATCACGGTAGAAACCAAAACATTAAATTCTTAGTGGGAGGGGGTATGTTGATCCCATACATTTGCTATACAGTATCGTATATGCTCGTGAAGCATACTGGTACCCCGACACTTCAAACGGTCAGCAGGGTTTGCCTAGATACGAGCCGTTGCTAGGCGAGTCCCTAGCAACAGGGCTCGCAACAGAGGTAGTGTCTTTGGCAAGCCGTTTGGCAAAGGTGCGAAAAGATTTTTTGACCAGAACCCCCTACATTTCGGCCATATTTAAAGCCCCATATAAACTACCCCTGAAACTATGCCAATCGACTGAAAAAAATTAGACTTGTTAACACAACTTTTCCTTATCCTAGCAACAACAATGGAAAGCCTTTTCGTTTATATGTAAACGAAAACATTCGCCGAATTCAAATGTAGGGATTCTTTTGAGTTCTCAAACCCTTCTCGACCCATAAAACCCTACATTTCGACCTGAAACCCTGCAATGTAGGGTGGAAACCCCGCAATTCTTCCAAAAAGTAGGGCTAGGAGAGTGGCTAGGTTTCTAGCCAAAAATAAATGGGGGTTTTGAAACTCAACCCTTTCGGCTTGCGATAAACGGTAGCCATGGTGTTGCCTTAGCAACGTAGGACAGTGTTGCTGTTCGTTTGTTGTTTTTTTTGTTGTTTTTTTTGTTATTTCTTTTCGTGTTTTTTTTTTTGTTTGTTTGTTTGTTTTTCTTTACAAACTAGTGTGGATTTAGAAATCAAGACAAATCAAGGAAGAAAACACACACAGAACATTTTTCAAACAGTCGGATCTTCAACAAGATAAAGTGAGCACAGAAAGCAATGACGTCACAACCACGGATCCAGTTGCTAGGTAGCGACCACAGGTGGTAACCTAGCAACACTATAAACAGAAAGTCACAACGACAGGGTTATCCAGGCCTGAGGGTTATCGGAGGAGGAGCCAGCAAAAACACCATATACACGGATCTATCGTCCAAAAATTATGCTGGGCTATGGTTTTTTAGGAAGAACAAGAGAGAGAAACTAACAGGATGAGTTTAACTGATCCACTTCTCGAAGTCGAGCGGCGGATGAGTAATCAAGCGTGTAATGTCTTAAACGATCTGAGGAAGAACGGCCAACTTTGTGACGCAGTAATCCGAGTGGAAGATGGCCACTTTCCTGTACATAGGGCAATTATGTCGGCTTGTAGCCCTTATTTTAGAGCACTATTCACCAATGGCATGCACGAGACAGGGGAGAGGGAGGTGACAATTCCCGGCGTCACGGCTGATATGATGGAGGTGATTATCGAGTTTGCCTACACGCGGAAAGCAAAGATAAACGCACACACTGCAGAATGCCTTCTCCCTGCCGCCGATCAGTTCCACGTCCTGGGCCTTGTCAAGGTAAGAAACAAAATGAGCAATCACATTTCGTCATTCGACCCCCGGGATTCGACCATCAATTTTTGCCCTCAGCATCCCTCCCCCTCCCAATGTGGCAATAGTAATGACGATGTGCCCATGGTGGAGGAACCACCTCACCGCCGGAGGGAGTGGGGGGGGGGGGGGGGGATTCAAAACTACCGTACCCGGTACGGTAAAGAAATGGTGTAAGATAGGACCGAATCATTTTTTACCACTGTGATGGGGGGTGGGGTTGATGGAGGATTTTAGCAGACTGGCAGATTTCTTTCTGACCCTACACCACTGATAAAAGTTATCACGCCCTTCCCCCCAAAAAAACTGATTAACTGGGAAAGCCGGGTAGGGGCACTGGAAATTTTTAAGATCGCCAAATGAGCATTTTTGACCTGGTAGTGTTCAGTTCAACCTCAAATAACATGAAAATATAGAAATATAAGAGAAAATGAAACATATAATGAAATAGCAGACATATTTAAAAATTTGGAGGTGTAATTGTTAACTGTTATATCTGTCTTATTTCTCTGATTATGAGGTTTGAAAAAACGTAGGTCACCTGAAGTCCAACTTAGAAGCTTGGTGCCCTCAATGGTTTTCTATGGAGGTGTCATTTTGTGTGTCAGGTCCGGGTGGGTTGGGTGTCAGCGTGATCAGGGAAGCGTTTCAATCAGAATCCTGTCACAATTGAGTCAGAGTCTTATCAGAATCATAATGAGAAAGATATGACATCCAAACTATGAAATGACAACTAACCGTTTCAATAAACTATGACTATCATATCATAATCCAACTGTCATATCCCTGTCATTTCTTTAACTTTAGGATAAAAAAGGATCTGAGTGAGGAGAAAGTTGTTTCCAACCCATTGCAACAGACAACTAGCATATAGATCTAGGCCTATCATGTGCTAGATACCCAAGCTAGATATCACTTATCACTGTACTATAGGAATTTGTGATTTTCTCTGCCATATTTTGTTCAAACGACTGCAAACTTCACCCTACGTCAGTCTTATCATATAATGACGACTCATTACAAATTACGGGCTTCCCTAGCCCACTTAAAAGGGTCTATATCTCCTCTTTCCTATCCCCTTAGGATGTGTGTGGTGCACATATGCGCGGGCACTGACACATTCCTCTGTTAAATTATCAACCTGTGAAGCACGGGATAGCCACTTAGTGCCGCTAAAGTGCTGTAAAACACAAATCAATCAATCAATCATTACAAATTAGATAAAGATATTTTATGTAGAAATCTCAGAAACAATGTTGAATATTTCGAAATTGGTCGTTGGTCTGACATTTGTTTTCTTAAAAAATACATTGCAGGCATTGCTTTCGTTGACAGACACCTCACTCACTCAGATTTTTATGTATTTTGGTTTAGTATCTCGGAATAAAATGAACATTATTTACACCCTCATACAAACTCCATACAGTTCTTAAGAAATGACTATGATATGACACCCTTGTGACAGAAAAGGACAGCTCTCACCTGTCATTTTTATTTGGAAAAATTAATGACATGACAATGACAAGATTATGACGAGGATATTTTTTGAAACGTTCATCTCAGGATATGATATGACTATGACAGAAAATGGAGCATATGACAAGATATGACAGGGATATGACAAATATTGGAGGATATGATGCTGATTGAAACGCTTCCCAGAATGTAATGGAAAATGATATATTGCATGTTAATCTTGTTTCTATGTGTTTTTTTTTTTTACATTTCTCTTTGTATAGGCATTAAAAATAATTGAATTTGGTGCTATATAATCCTCAGTTATACGATTCGTGTTCGTCTTGGAAAGTTTTTGCCAAAAATCGTCCGAGGGGCTGAACTTTTACAACATTTCTATTGCATCTTACTTTGATACAAACATGGCGGTTTTTGAATTAAATTTGATAATATATTAGTGTGGTGGCCTTGGCCAATGATTGCAGACAAAGTCTTTGTTACAAGTTGACTTGTTGACAGGTTTATTGCTGAAGTAGCCACAGGAGGCCTAATCCCCTTTGGTAGACACTTATTTCCTATGGTTGTCACAGTAGCACATAGTAACACACAAATGTCCTCAGGTAATATAACATTTCAGCATAGAGTCCATTGAACATAACTGTGTGCAATAACATTCAGTAGTCCAACCTTAGCATGGATATAACCTTCAGGGTAATCTGGTATAATAACCTGTACAAAGAATATTGCCTCCTCTTAGTCCTCAGGTGCAAAGTCCAGTATATCAGCAAGGTAGTTCATAGGGTTGATGTGAACAGCACAGATCAGATGTAGTGATTGAGGAGGGAAGAGAGGGACCTGCTTTTATATGCTATCTAAAGGCTGAGATCAGAGTCTCACATCATCCAGAAGTATGATGTAGGACTGATGTCAGATAGGGAGACAAACAGGTGACTGATGATATCAGCTAAAAGGATGAAGTAAGCACACTGAGTGGTACACATGAGACAAATATGACATCAGCAGGCATGAGATCAGCCAATGTATATGTTCCAAGAATGCTGATGTAGGCTTATCACATGACACTAGGTCATTGAAACATACAACCATCAACATACCTTTACTGTACTTTGATTCTAACCCATTTAGTTATTTACTATGACATTCTCAATGTTACAGATATACACCAGAAAATACAAACTTTATTTTATGACAATCTATACAACCCTACTATATTCTTTACCTTACACTACAATTAGAGTGTAGGGAGAAGATGAATCTGTGCAAAAATAGGCATAACAAATATGATTTGAAATTATTTGAGAACATTTGCCGCGGAGGACACAATATGTATGGAGTACGTTTCTTCTTTACTATCACTATAGTGTCAAATGATTAGACATTTCTCTCTGTATACACATTAAAAATATAACAATTAATTCGACATAGCCGGTTGACGCCAAAATCCAACATGGCGGGCGCGCAATAGACCTGTTAGTCTTTCGCATTGCTGTCACTATAGTGTCAAAATGGCCAGACCAAAGGTTTCCGAGTTACTTGCGAAATAAATTGCTTAAACACTAGTTTTGCAAAATGACCCCCCCCTCCCCATTCGCTGAGACAGAAAGTCCCGTAACTACGGCAACGCTCTGACGTACGCGCTCACCGTGCCAGGGACAGAGTGGCCGCCTGTGCTGCACGCTCCACTCTTTAAAGCATTACGGGGAACCTACACTGGTCCCCAGCTTATATTTGAAATAGGCACTACGGCCATGATATTCCCCCGCAAACTTTTATTGATGCCCAAAGTGTCATGTTTTTTTATCATTGCATCTTTCCCTGTAGATGACAAAGTGGTCTAAATTTGGAGAATTTGGACCTTGAATGACGTCTGCCATACTGAGGCAGATAAAATTGTTCCCCAGACAATATGGCGCGGGCCGTGTGCACGTGACACATTACCTTGGAGAATTGCTACGTTCCATAGTTACCGTCCACATGAATATATGCTTCTTGATTGATGATGTGTCTCAAAATTTAGTTTTGACCTCTCCCCCTGCAAGTTTTGGCTCCCACCCCAAAGAGTTTTTTTTTTTTTTTTTTTTTTTTCAAAATGACCCCCCCATATCTCTAAAAAGCCCCCCCCCCCCTCTGAAATGAAAGAACAACTTATCTGCCATGTGGTCTTGAAGACAAAGAGGATTAATTTTTTCAAGATGGCTGCAAGTAAAGTTACTCTCAGTTTCAGTAGTCAGCGGTAGTTTCGTACATACATTACATCCCCCCTTTTATAGATAAACTAACAGTCTATTAATTATTATACTACTGTTGTTTGGTTAGAGTCTCATGTCCCATAATACTGTTGATGTATTGGCACTTTGGATACAGATCTTAAGGAGTTTATATGAACACCAATTAAAGTAATAATTCTATAGCGTTTTAGTTTGAAAACAAATAAATTCAGTTTAAATGAGAATATCAATGAATAAATGAAAATAGTTTTTGATCTTGGCTCTTATTTTTTTACATTAAGCTTATGTAGTCTCTTTGGTATATAGTCACCATTAAATATGATATGCATGAATATAAGTTCTAAACTATGGGAGTTGGGTCGACTGCCAAAACAACCCAATCCACTGATAAGGGATTATTCTGCCCTTGTGTAACACAGTGGTCCCTAACTCATAATCAAAGGTCAAGTCTGGTTGGTTTCCTTACCACCCTACCACTGCTCAACCCTCTAGGCTTTGGCAGGTGAAGGCACTGTGGGCCTCACTTTGTTATTGACCCTTGGTGTAGCTGGTATATCCTTAGCTTTGACGTCTGTGTTTCTATCTGTGGTGTTGCCACTCTAGCTTCTGCGTAGCTTGGCGAGGCTTTCCTTACGTCCACTCGATTGCGGCGTAACATCTGACTGCCGGTATCGACCATGTACAATATCATCTGGGGTTTTGATGATGCCGAACCACAGTGGCTGGCCTCGAGACCTTTGATCCCGGCTGCGGGCAGATCCTCATGGTCTACCCTGACTGGAGTGGCTCCAATTCCTTTGATACTCAGTCGTGGTAGTACTTTTTTTTTTTATTTTCATATCCGTCATTTGTTGATTTTCATATCTGACATTTGTTGGTCCATTCTAGCTTTATCTGGGATGGCTGGTTTCAGCAACTTTCGTGCTACTGGTATAGTTGTTCTCAGACGTTTTGACATATTAAGCTGCGAGGGTGCAAGGCCTATAGATGGTATGGGTGTGGCATTATAGTTGAGTATAGCCTTGCGTTTGTCCATACATTTCCTCCATAGAGATTTTACAGTCTTTACTGCAATTTCTGCTTCACCGTTGGATTGTGGGTAGGGGCTGCTGGTGATATGTCCAAATGGATACTCCTCATTTGCAAATTTAGCGAACTCGGCGCTAGAGTATTGTGGTCCATTGTCAGTGAGTAACTTCTCTGGTATCCCCTGGCTGGAGAAATTTTCTTTCAATGCTTCGATGGTTGTAGCGCTGGACATGTCCTGTAACTTTGTCACTTCTATGATTCTTGAAGAGTAGTCTACGCTGAGGATGTAATTCTCATTGTTGAGGTGAAAGATGTCAGATGTAACCTCTGACCATGGAAGTTTGGGAGTCTTTCTGACCTTCATTGGTTCTTTTTTCTAAGATGGTGGAAACTGTTGGTAGGTGGTGCAGTTTGAGATGATGTTTTGTATCTGGGCACTCATTCCTGGCCAGTAGAGTGAGACTAGAGGCTCTCACACGCTCGTTGTTTAGATTTCACCATACCCATGTGTGACTCATGAACTAGGTTGAGCATCCCTGCTCGCATCGATGGTGGTACCACGATCCTAAGACCACAGTATACAATATGGTGGTACCACCCTAAATCAGGTCACTTCCGGGTAGAATGGTAAAAGTCCTGCACTAAATACAGTCAATTTTTCACTTCTAGGGCTATAAAATGGGTTCTAAACAGGCTGTCTGTGTATATATTGGCATTAAAAAAGATTGGAAAAGAATGAAAATAATTTACATCATTTACTGCGGACCAAAGGGACCTATGATAGATGTGTAGTGACTCAGGTGGCAGACCACAAAATCACATCGGTGGTTTCCATGGCGATTTGCGAAAAATCTGATTGCACTTTGTTATGACAGACCTAGTGTATGATTTTTGCCATTTCAAAAGCTACAATCTGGTATATTTGGCTTAGTTCTGAGGAAATTTTAAGTATTTGAAATATTTTGTCAAGCATCAGCGATAGTGGATTTTTTCAGGTCGCAGCGCATATTTAGGGTGGTACCACCTTAACAGGGGGTGGGATTATGCAAGGACCAGCAGAAATCTGTGCCATTTTTTTCCCCTTAACCCTATTTTTTTTTTATATCATTATTAGTTATTAGTGTTTAGGCCCTCTCCTACATGGATAATGAGGTGTTAAACTGTAGATTTGCTTTGATTTGACCCTAAAATCATTTTCATTGAATATAGGCCCCAAAACTGGCTTTTTACTGTTCAGGCCATCGAGGGTATCGCAGGGGAATTTCCAGTTCTTAGCTAAATTTGAAGAAATGGGTACATTTTTAACAAGGTACATGTCACCTCTGACACTGGATATCAAGGTATGGGTTCAAGCAATAGATAGGGTGCCTAATTGATCAGAATTCTATTGTTTGTTATTGGATTTTTTCGGGTCGCAGCGCATATTTAGGCTGGTGCCGATTATACTGGCAGGTGCCCCAGTACAGGCGCACACTTTCAGGTAACTGTTGCTTAGTGTCCGACCAACCTGCTTAAATTATTAGATACAGTTTGTTTAGTTCATGCACAGTTTGAGCATACCTGGCTGGTGATACAGACATTCCTGGATGCTGGCGCGGCTTAGAACATCAGCTATGAATTGTTTCTTCCCAGGTAGGTACTGTAGCTTGAGATCATAGTCTTTCAGCTTCAAGAGCATTGTTTGCAGTCTTAGAGGGGCTGCTAGTAAGGGCTTCTTGCTGATCGTTTCCAGCGGTTTGTGGTCAGTCTGTTCCACAATCTCCTTACCCAGGATATATTCACGGAACTTCTCAGTGCTGAATACCATTGCTAGCATCTCTGTCTCAATAAGGGCCCAGTTCTGTTCTGACGGTCGTAGTTTCCTAGACGCGTATGACACTGGTCTCCTGTGTTGTTGCAAGACTGTTCCGACAGCCTTCTTGCTAGCATCACACTGAATTGTTAACATCATAATATGCTAACACAGGTACACTGCTACAAAGTTTCTTCAGCTTCTGGAAGGCGGCTTCCTGAGGTTTATCCCAGTGGAACAGCACTTTCTCGCATGTGAGCTCTCTCAGCGGCTCTTCTACTTCGGCCAGCATTGGCAGAAACTTGGCTAGATACTGAATAAATCCTAGGAACCTCCTTACTGCTTCCTTGGAGTCTGGTGCTGCCATCTCCATTACAGCTCTTACTTTGTCAGCTGCTGGTTTGAGTCCATCACTCGTTATGGTGTGGCCTACGTAGGGTACTGAGGACTGCCTGATTTTCATCTTTTCGAAGTTCAGCTTCAGGTTGCAGAGTTGGGCTCATTCGATTACCTGCTTTAGGAATTGGTCATGTTATTGTGTTTTTCCTACTATCAGGATGTCATCCATAACTGCATGGGCTTTGTCAATGCCTTCTAGCCTTTCATCCATTGTCCTTTGGTAGAGTTCCAGGGCCAACTTGATGCCAAATGGAAGTCTTGTCCATCGGTACCTCCCGAGTGGTGTATTCATTGTTGTTAGCTTGCTAGACTCATAGTCTAGTACCATCTGTAGGAATCCACTCTTAGTGTCTAGCTCAGAGAAGATTTTGTCACCTGGTGACTTGCTAACGATCTCTTCCACTGTCAGAATTGGGTAGTGTTCTCTACGAACAGCCTTGATCAAGTCGCTTGGGTCAAGACATATTCTGATCTTATCCCCTCTAGTGGATACTACCATCGAGTTAACCCAGTCTGTCGATTCTGTCACTTTTGCCAAGTGACCTTCCGCTTCCATTTCCCTCAGTTTTTCCGTTATCTTTGGTAGGAGGGCTGCCGCTTGCCTTCTTGGACCATGTACTACAGGTGACACAGTCGGGTCGATCTTTATGGTATATGTTCCTGGCAGAGTTCCAGTAGCTTTCTCCAGTTCTGGGTGGCATTTCAAGAACTCCTCTGTAGCCATGTCTATTTTGTGTATACATTTTACCAGGTTGAGTGCTTTACAGGCACCTCCTGACAACACTAACTTGGTTACCGCTAATCACATAGAACTTCACTGGCGCTTCATGGTCCTTGTATCGGACTTTGAGTTCAGCACTGCCAATTGGGCAGATCTGGTGATTTGTGAAGGAGACTAGCATCTTATTAATGGAGTGGAGTTTGGCATACGCTGCGACTTTCTGGAAATCTCTGTCACTCATTACACTGGCATTGGCCCCGGTGTCCAGCTGACATCTGAGGCTACCACTGTCAATTGTCTCCCACCACTCGTCGTCATTAGCTGATGCTTCCGTTTCCACCTTGTAGATCTGCAGTAATCGGAAGTCTTCATAACAAAAATCATCGCTGCTGTCGGTCTCATACTCATCGCCTTCCTCGATTTGACGTATAGGATTTGCCCAACATTTCTTCGCCCAATGTCCTTTCTTCTTGCATATTTTGCATGGATCATGCTTGGCGGGGCATTTCTCCGGGGGCACATGCTTGGCATTTCCACAATGTTGGCATTCATCAGTGTTATCCCTGTTTTGGTTTACCTTTGCAGTCTTGTGTTGACCTCTATTGCTCGCTTTCCTATCCCGACCCTGTTTCTGACGGCTTCGGTTACCGTGTCTGGGGAGTTTGTGAACTGTCACTGTAGGATCTTTGCCTGCATACTGTCTTTACTTGACTCAAATGTTCGTCCTACTTTTATGACCTGATGTAGTGTCAGTTTTGCCCCTTTTTCCATCGTTTTTAGCTAGGATGTGCATGCCATGTCAGAAATTTTACCATGTTAGAAAAATCTAAAAATTGTACATCCATAGCTTTTGCAGTTGGGGGGTTCGGAAATTTTCAAAAATTTCAAAGTAAAAAAAAGAGCAACTTCCCCTCATTGGAAATAAATTTTATGGATACAATACGAAAGCCCTTTGATAGCTCTCTCTCTCTCTCTGTGATAGGAAATGTAATTGATAATAAAATTTTATAATTTTAAATATGTGCGTCATTTAGCAAAATGCGATTATTTGTATGAAATAAAATGCAGATATTTATATTAAGTATATCAATGATTAATTTAGATAAAGTAATTTTTAAATCTTTTGGATTTATCAACATTAAGTAAATACTTATCGAGCTATAAGACTCCAAAGTTGAATGTTGAAAATGCAAGATGCCTGCTTTTGCGTGCCGCCATTCTGTTCCTGACAGTATCAATAGGGGTATGATAAAAAATACCGAAATTCAATCATTTGCACATTATTTAAGATAAAACTGAAACTTATTCAAAGTATTTGATTATTACCTGTAGGTTTGGACATGAATAGAGGCTTGAACCCCATTTATTCCATTAAAATCATCAATTGTTTCCCGTAACTATAAAATTAACAAAGAAGCCGGAAGTTAGGCATTGCGCAGGCACACAAAGAGCTCGCCTCAATCCAGTCGTAATTCTCATATCTTTTTCGAGAAATTGTGCTCCAGCAATTTGTTGAATACTATCAAGTATGCAGCCTTACCAAATATCAAACTAACATATATTAGGATTAGAGATTATGTAAACCCACCCGATTGAGTATGGTATGTGAGAATAAAATGAATTCCATTAAGAATAGTGTTATTTCCCTATTATCGCTCACCGCAAGCGAGAAATGTAAACATTCACAATAGAGACAGGAAACAGAGAAATATGGCTTCGCCTATTCTTTCTGATCATTTTTTTTAGCTTTGTTGGGGAGTTCCTATGATGTTTTTTTAGCGGGGGGTGGGTCTCCCTTACAAAATTTAGATGTTTGCTGTCTAGGGAGGGGGGCTATTATGCCAAAACAAGTAAAATTAAATGAGTAATTCTCTGACCATATCTACTATTTGTCAGCAAGAAGTCAATATATATCAGTACTTATATACTCAGTATTTGTCAGCAGTTAGTGATTATAATATGTCAGTATTTACCCTCTATTTTTCAGTAATTAGTCAATGTATGTCAGTACTTACTCACTATTTGTCAGCAATTAGTCAATGTAAATTTCCACCCCCCCCCTACAAAGAAAAAAGAAGCAAAATGATACCACACGCACATCCTAGCTCCACAGTGTTTTCAGCACTACAAATTAGGCCCACTAGGTAGAAATAACAGTTGATACCTTGTTTAACTTGCACGTCTTGGGATTTACACGCAATTGCATTTCGCACTAATTTTTCCTGATCAGTGATGTCAAGACCCCTGACTAACAGCTTTAAATCAGTGACGAAATTGTCAAAAGTTTCTTTAGGTTGTTGTTTGCAACGGTCAAATTTTACTGCTGCTCTTATGGGATTATTCTTGACTCTATATGGTCCTTGAATTTTGCCATTACTGAGGCCAAAACATCCTTTTCACTCTGCATATCAGGAGCTGCTGCTGTGCCTACATTGACCTGACCCCATGTAAAAGTCAAATTTTTCTCCCTGCCCTTGTCTCCCACAAATGCTTATAGAGAGTTGACCTTTTCCTTCTTACACAGTCAGTGTTTAGCAAACCTCTCCCACTATTTCTCCAAATCTGGCCCATGCCAGTTTCTGGTGGGCCAAATATTCATAGTAGACATGGGGACTGATGCATTTGCCATCTCGGGAACCAGTTTATAGTAATTGAGAACTAGAGAATTCACTTATTTCACCACTTCTGACAACCATGTAATGGAAGCACAACTTATCTGCCATGTGGTCTTGAAGACAAAGAGGATTAATTTATTCAACAGGGTTCTCCACAGGATCAAAAAGCACACAGGTCATTTGCTGTCTGAAAAGGGCAATGCAAAAGCGTGCGAAGTGGAGAACCCTGTTCAAGATGGCTACAAGTAAAGTTACTCTCAGTTTCGGTAGTCAGCGGTAGTTTCGTACATACATTACACCCCCCCCCCCCCACCTGACATTATAGTGACAATAAATGACTTGACCCTTACCGTAATCTCCCGCGTATAAGGCGCGTCTTATACGCCAAACAAAATTATGCTGAGTCTTATATGTGGGAGGGACATCGCCTTGAGTTTGGGGTGCGCCTTATAGGGGGGGGTATTTTTACTATAGAACAATACTAAAGTAACAAAAATCTGCCCTTAGAGGTGCGCCTCATACGTGAAACAGACCTCCCTGAGTTTGGGGTGTGCCTTATAGGCGAGGTGCGCCTTATACGCGCGAGATTACGGTATTTAGATCTTTGCAACATGGCTTGCCACCTGCCAGGGAATCTTTGTGTCAGTGTTATTTTGTTGTACATTCTGTTTTTTTTTGGTCAGGGATATTTGGAAAGTTAAAGGGTGATGCATGACCCAGAAAAACTGAGTTCATAGATCACATACCGGTCTAGTATAAGGGAGTGGTCATTTTTAATAACAGGGGGGGGGGGTGATGGGGAAAAATAAAATTCACCCTTGTTAAGCGAAAAAGCCTGTGCTCCACTGAAGAATAAGGGAGTGGGGGCAGAGGTCTATAGGGTACTAGTACCGGTATTACACAAGTGGTCTACCATACTTCTATTATCTCACCTCTTATTATATATTTAGCACACATTATGTCACTGTCATGCATTACATCTGGGGATGGAATGCACTTTAGCGGGTGCACATTTTTTGGCATGTTAGGGTAAGTAAAGGGTTCGCTACAGCGCCCGCTAAAGTGCATTACAAAGCCATTCTGTATACACATGTCACTTCAAAGACAGTTTGTCCCCTTCAGGGTAGGTGGTGCCATGGATCTGTCCTGATGCCTTTCACAAAATGTACCTAATTTGTCAGCAATTACCGTATTCTCCCGCGTAGAAGACGCACTGCGCGTATAGGACGCACCCCAAACTCAGCAGATTCATTTTCACGTATAAGACGCCCCCCTTAGGGCTCAATTTTGTAAATCCAGTACATTTCTATAGTAAAATTACCCCTCGTATAAGACGCACCCCCAACTTGAGAGAAAGCTACAAGACGCCCCAGCATTTTGTTTGGCCTAGAGGACGCGTCTTATACGCGGGAGATTACGGTAGTCAATATATGTCAGCACTTACTCACTGTTGGTCAGCACTAGTCAGTACATGTATATATGTTAGCACATATATGTTAGCACTTACTGGCTATTGGTCAGAAAATTGTCAATGTCAATAGATGTGTTCAATACCTTCAGGAAAAGATGGAGGTGGGGGGGGAGGGTTGTCAGTAATTTCTATGGTCTCCAACATTTGTCTACAAATGTACAGGTCCTCTGATGTCCTTCTTGTGTACAACATCTTACATGAAACACACAACTTAGTTTTTTGGCCAAATCGAGCTTACCTTTAATATATATATATATATATATATATATATATATATATATATATATATATATATATATATATATATATATATATATATATATATGCATGCTTAGCTGTGAATACATTTATATGCTAATTCTGACCAAAATATTGGCTTATGACTGGGGTTTACGGTAAATTCAATTTGCACATTGATAAGCTTTCCATTTGTCCAAATTATGTTTAAAAAATATCTAAATATTAAACTTTATCATTTCAGGCATGTTGTGATTTTCTGAGTTCTCAGCTGGATTATGACAATTGTCTGGGGATCAGAGGCTTTGCTTCTTTCTACTTCTGTACTGGTCTGGAGAAAACTGCCCATCGCTTTATCCTGGAACACTTTACTCAGGTAAGAATAATGTTAAATATTCCTTTAGACTGATGCAATGCTAGGGACTATATGCACCTCCATATATATGATTATTGTTTAGGGTGGGGGTGTAGACGAAGGATCCTTATATCACCTGTTGATTCTTAGAAAAAGGCTACTATATATAATAGGTTTTTAGGCAACACTAAAGATGTAGCTATTGAACCAGCTCTTGTTACAGAGCATGACAGATATGTTCCACAGTAAGTACTGCCATTACTCGCTAGGTGGCACACTAGTCAGAGGAGTTGCTCACTCCTGGCAACGCTAGGCTCACGTTTTCCCCTTTGCTTCCAGATAGCAGAAAAATCTAATGAACTTCTCCAGCTTAACCTGGACCAGCTCATTGCACTAACTTCTTCAGATGAACTCAATGTGAAAAATGAGGAAATAGTCTTTGATGCTATCATTCGCTGGATAGACCATCGTCCAGAGGAGAGGAAAAAGTATGTGGTCCAACTTCTTCAGTCTATCCGACTTGGATTATTGTCCACACAATTCTTCGTTGAGAAGGTTAAGGTAAGCTGCAATTAATATTTCAGGGTCTAATTGGTAGACATAAAAACGAGGACTTAAACTAATGACTTAATCTGTGGATCTATGCATTATCTCCTCCAAACCCCATCTGCTGGATCTGTAACTCCAAATGATCAGCTAGTTAACTACCTAAGAAAAATAAAATCTGCCCTCACAACCAAATCATACCTCATCCGATATACGTATACATGTATGTGACTCTGTTCATGTGTAGCTAAAATTATCGATCCCATTTTTTTATTTCTTTTAAGTTCAAGTTCTATCCATCCTGGAACAATTGACACTTCCAATGTACGTGGTCTTCACCTTGATAATTTCAGGGTCACAAATACATACAGAACACGGATGAGTGTCGGCCCCTCATTATTGAGACACTCAAGTTCCTCTATGACCTGGACATGGATAACGGCAAGGAGGTGGACCTCACTCACCCTCTGGCACGTCCACGGATTCCACATGAGATTCTCTTTGTCATTGGTGGATGGAGTGGTGGGAGTCCTACTAATGTCATAGAGACGTATGATACAAGGGCAGACCGGTGGGTCATGGTGGACTCTACAGATAAAGGTAGGTTAATTGTATTAGTGCGATATTGAAGATTAAAAAAGAAATGTCTCAGGTAATCTAACCCTAGACAGCTAAGCAGAGGCGACCATGATATATAGATAGTCAATTGCTGAGATAATCTAGGATCGCTTATCAAATATGGGATCATTTCAAGGCTTCACTCGAACTATAAAACAAAAAAGATAACCTACGCTGCTGCCTAATCTTTTGTTCTTTTCAGTATTTTTAGTTTTCTGAAGGTGTTAGACTTTAACGCCTTCCACGGTCAGTATCTTGTGAATGTTTTACTCCATAATCCCCATGCAGGTCCCAGGGCTTACCACGGATGTGCCACGGTAGATGGTATCATATATGTCATAGGTGGTTTTGATGGCATGGATTACTTCAACAGTGTCCGAGCTTACAACCCTGTCACCAAACAATGGAAAGAAGCTGCCCCAATGAACTCCCGCAGGTAAGCAAATCCATACCTATTAGTATGCAAGTAATTAGCAGTAATACTATTACAAGCACTATAATAGGCGAACCTAGATGCCATTATCCATAAAAGTTTTTTTGAAAAAAAAAATCCTTTAGCTGCTACTATGGAAATAATTGGAATGAATCTTGCATTATTCCTACTTTTCCCTTAATTCCACATTGAGATTGATTATCTTGTGATAAGTTTTACTCATTGTAATGTATCCTCTCTCTGACCAGGTGCTATGTGAGTGTGGCCGTGTTAGAGGGCCTCATGTACGCCATGGGAGGTTTTGACGGTCATGTAAGACAGAACACAGCAGAGAAATACACACCCAGGACTAACCAATGGAGCCTCATACCTCCAATGAATCAACAACGGAGTGATGGATCAGCCTGTGCATTACAAGGTAGTAGTGCAATCTTTATACGATAATAATTATTGCTAAAAGTGCTCAAAGCTGAGCACTAGTACATGTACTAGCTGATAATAGCTATCTTTCATAACATGTATTTTACCAAAGAAACACTGGAAAATATATGAATGGCATTAGTCTGATTGGAAGAAGAGATTCTATATACCAATTACACTAAAACAACCAGACCTTGATAGTTCTGAAGTAGGAAGAAAATAGAACCTGCCAAATTCACTGCTAGAGATCAGACAATTTACCCATTTTCGGCGCTACTCATTACATTTTCAAATTGATTTTTGATCTTTGCAGGCAAGGTGTTCATATGTGGGGGTTTCAATGGCCAGGAGTGCCTTAACAGCTGTGAGAGTTACTGCCCTGTTACCAACCAATGGACCCAGCTGGCACCCATGAGGAACAGGAGGTCTGGTGTGGGGGTGATTGGCCATGATGGCTACCTGTATGCAGTGGGTGGTTTTAATGGTATAACCAGGATGAACAATGGTGAGAAATGGAACCCTGCCACCAACACATGGACCATGATTGCAGAGATGTACAGTCCTCGTAGTAATTTTGGCATTGAGGTGAGATACTTGACTCAATCTATAATTCTCCCGCTAGAGATGAGAGCTAGGACTCTTTGTGTTACCATAATTGGGATGGACTTTGTCATTTCTCAAATATAACTTTTAGCAGATGCTAAAATTGAAGAAAAGGTAGCGTTAGCATAATGGAGAGTAAAGAGGAATCACCCTTTTTCATTTAAAACAAGAAAAATATGGCAAGGACCACGGATAGGAGTTGCGCTCATAGATCATGGCAATATCGGTAGCCACTTCGGGTGACCTCACTGAGGCAGCATGACGTCACCAATGCTGTCATATAGGTGACAGGGAGAAAAACCGAAAACATTATGGAGTTGCTACGGTCGCTACGCTCCCAGCCGCTGACACGGCTTGCAACTCCAAAAAAAAAAAATTTCTTTTTTGTGTCTGGCAACCAAAGAGATAAGTTATCAACTTACTTTTTCAGGTGATAGACGACATGGTGTTTGCCATTGGGGGCTTTAACGGAGTCACCACCATCTACAATGTAGAGTGCTTTGATCCATCAGCCTCAGAGTGGTAAGCATTCTTTCCTCTTTTTTCCCCTTCCTTTTTATGATTTTTTTTTGTAAAGCACATTTCCATGTTATTGTGTGAAGAACCTAATCGAGTATATCACATAGTCAGCAGGTAGCTTTGTGTAATCTTTATTGCTGTATAAAGTCAAACCTAACTAGTACCAAGTGGGCCTTGTTGTTATCACCAACCCTCGTCCGCATATATCTACTATCATAGATACCAGTTTGCGATATAATTGATGGCTAACTGAAGACATCTACTCTTCAGGTATGACTGCACGGATATGAATATCTACCGCAGTGCACTCAACGCTTGCGTGGTCCGGGGTCTACCCAACGTACAAGACTACATTCACAAAGACCGACATAAAACAGAGGAAAAGAAGAAAAGACCAACTCAATAAATCCAGATCTCAAAATATTCTAAACTCGAAAGTCAAAGTTTGTGAAATATTTAAAAACATTATACTAATTCTATTTATGAGTCTTACCTGGACCAGGAATTACAGTGGGAAATATTAAAAAGTGATTTTTTCCATGAATATTGTCATTTATATTTGCCAAATTATATTCTTGTGAAATTGGTCGTGCTTTGGCTGGTCCAAAGCACTCTATTCTGTTTCTGTGTGTATAATGTCTTTCAAAACATAGTCCCTAAAATGTTTATCAAAATCTAAGTGTACGTGTAGTTGAGAGAATAGTTAGAAAGATAGAATTCATATTTATTGAAAACCTAAAATAATATATTTTTATACTACTACCTTTATTAGTGTTAATCAGAGTAGAATATACCACTGTTTTTCTTGGGTCTTCATCAAAAGATCTTTTTTAGGTAAAACCTCTCTGCTTGTCTACTGCAAGACCATTGTTCATTATACAACATTCATGATATAATGTGGATAATTAGATTGTATCCTCCATTTTCAAATACTGAATAAAATTTCGTGATATTCAATATTCTTTTAGCTTATTGATGTTTTTGAATTTTTGTCTTTCACCTAAAAAGGCTACTAGAAATTTGTTTTTGTCTTACACACCATAATGCTTTTAGCTTATTGATGTCAAAACAAATGTCATTTTAATGAGCAATTCCAATATGCAAGTAAATGCAGGGATGAAAGTCTTCAGGGAATTCCCTGATTTCAGGGATTTTGAAGTTCCAGGGCCCTATACATTCATATAGAAACCCAGGTTTTTCGGGCGAATATTGAACCATTTCAGGGATTTTCGTGTTCTGTGACTTTCATCCCTGTAAATGATATCGTTATGCCTCGTGTATAAGGTACACCCTGCATGTAAGGCAAGAATTTGTGGATTTGAATGAAAAAGAGTCGTTGGTTTTATTCAAAATTCATAAAGCTATGGGTAGCCCCAGTCCCTGCACTATTAAGGGAAAGGGGGACAGCATGCGCGTTACAGGATTAAAATTGATCCCCATTCATTGCACTGATATTTTGGGGTTCAAATTTATTCCGTTTTTCTGAATAAAAAAAAAACACGCTGACATTTCGATGCCTTTAATTATCTCCTTTTTGTAAAAACAGGTCACTCACTTATACATGGGGTATTATGCTAGTACAAATCCCAACCTATAAGGAGCACCATGCGTTCATCCAATGTCCTGAAGAAAATTGATAAAGAATCGGTCCTACTTTTTTTTAACTCGGAAAGCCGAGTTATAAGAGACAGTTAGGGGCACCCAGAATTTTAGGATCGCAAAATCCAGGTTTCGGAGATGGAACTCTTAAATTCATCCTCAAATAACATCAAAATGGTCAAAAATGAAACATCTCATGAAATATCATACATATTTAGGATCATAGAGGTGTAGTTGTTACCTGTTATCTGGCCCTTATACTCGTTTCGGCTGAAGTGACTGCATGAAGACATTAATTTTATATCTGGCCCTCAAAGCAAAACCTAATTCATCTATACTGCCGACAGCAACCATTTGAGGAAGTACTTAGTAAGGAAGATGAGGATATTTAGTGGGTGGTTCACGGAAATATGGTGTGGTGGCGTGCGGTGAGGCAGACGCCCGATTTGCCGCGTCACTCAGCGTTCTGCGTTTGTCGTCTGCTGGCCACTTAACAACCACTACCCGGAGGTAAACACAAACTGTACTCAGGTTTCTTACCTCCACTCCTAGTCTACAACCTCACAAACAACATCAAACCACCCAAAACAAGGCTACAGATGGCCTACTTTAAAAATCCTACACGAATGTTGTCTGGGTTCCAGACTCTATGAGATTAGTTCCTCCTCTTGTTTGACCAACTTTGCCCCCACCCCTCTCAAACCCTGTTAACCCGTTTCCTGCCACCTATAGGCCTACTATGAAACAAGGTGTCTTGGGTTTCTGAGAAGTCATCTTAGGGAATGGTCATTTTTTTAACAATAGGGGGATGGGGGGTGGTGAAAATTTTCCGTCCCCCCCCCTCCCTCCGAGGGGTCTGAAATTTTATTCTATAGTTGCGTGCAGGCTTTTTCGCTCAAAATGGGCAAAATATTTTTGTCCCCCCCCCCCTTAAAGGGGTCTGAATTTTTTTTTGTCAAAAAATGACCACTCCCTTATTCACCTCCAATCCCACCGAGCCCCTTCCTCATTTGCATAGGCCTACACATAAACCCGGCACAAAAACAGCATTTGCTACTAAATACCCTAACTTTCCCCTGTGCAGGCTTTGCACCTCCAATCTCCAACCCCTCAAAATGGGCTCGGTATGACTGCTCCCTGTGTGTTGGAATTGTGCCCCCCCCCCAAAAAAAAAAAAAAAAAGAAAAAAAAAGAAATTTGTACTACCTACAAGCCTGTGGATTAGTAGAGTTGGGGCGCTGGGGTTGGTGTACCAGCCTTTATTTGACCTTGCAATTATATTTAGAGATTTGGACATGGTGTTCTATGTAAAGCTTCAGTTGCTAGGCAACCACATGACATAGCAACCATTTACTACCTATGTTCATACTGTGTGATGGCACAGGGGAGCTATATGTAATTTGAAATCAGTGAACTATGTCCTTGAGGGGAGACTATGCACAATACATAGTATATGCCTACAGGTATGAATCTAGGTGTTGTTGCTATGCAAAACTGCGATTGCTAGGCCACCACACAACCTAGCAACCTTTTATCACCTATATTCCTAGTCTACGATGGAAGTCACAGAAGAGTTATATCCTTGTTTTTTTTTGTTTTAATTCTCTTTATTTGCCAAGTCAAACTATAACAGTAGTACAATCAGGTTCTGGTCGACTTAAGTAATTAGTTGTTAGAAAAACATTTACAGGTACTAGAAGTCGATTTCCCATACCGGTGGTACATTTCAGTAAATACAATGATATATTTCTACTATAAGAATTTATACATGTTTAAGCAAATAATGAAGTGGAAGAAGCCTCATCAGGTCTTCCATTTTATATATGGTAAATTATCATCATAGATTAAACAGTTCAGGTGGACAGGAAAACAGTGAAATTTCAGAACACTTATTACTTTTATAATTGAGCATGTGGCAAAAAGAAGGCTATGGACCTCATCCCTACTATTAATAGTGTTATGGGTTGATCCTTCTGGTCCTACCTCTATTAAACATTTAAAAAAAACGGTAATGAAACTTGACACTAAAAAATATGTTTAGTTGTTAAGGGATTTGTGGAATGGACAGAAAAACATATTTTGAAAGGTTGGGGTAAATTATAATCTTACAATTTTCAGTAGGGTAGCAAGGATTTAAGATATTTCTTAGTTTCAGATTTGAATAATTCTAGGGTTTCAGCATTCCTTCTACCACATGTTAAAGCATTCCAGGTTATGGTGCCATGAAACTACACTTCTAGTGTATGAGACACAGTTAGGGGTAATTGTTTTACATAAAGGGACATCATGTTGTCTGGTTTGTAATCTATTAGCAATCTTATAGTCCATAGATCTCAACCGGTTGTACATGTAATTTATAGTATGGGCAAATCTTCTATCAACTAATTTATTACAAGCTGTAATATTATGAATGTAGTTAGTACTTGTAATATGGGGTACCTTCAAACAGATCTTTAAGCATCTGTTTTGTGCGTATTGCAGTGGATCTAGGTATTTTCCATATGTTGTTCAGAAGCAAACGTCGGCATAGTCTGTATAAGGTAATATGGTAGTTTTATAGATGTTTACTGCTAGTTTTACATCTAGATACCTCCTTAGTAGACACAATTTATATGTTTTATAAGCAATAGTTTTATTTTGATTTTTCAAATGGTATTTGTACGAAAGAATGTGCAAGGGCACATAAGAGTAGTTGTGATAAACAATGAGTGTCAGAAGTAATAATGTACATAGGTGTAGACTATAATCCATAAAGGGTTAACATAGAGATGGAAGATGACCGGGGAGAACCACACCTGCAAGGTAAAAGAGATGGGTAAAGATTGGAAGAATCATGTAAACAGGATATACTGTGCACCCTCCCACCTACACCGACCGACCAGGGAGCTTATCCAAAAGATAGAACAGAAGGCCCCTTACTGCTAATATAATAATATACATGAAAATACCAACATAAGCGGCCCAAGGTAACAAACTGGGCCAAAGTATTATCAAAGACATAGGGGGTCCCTACCAGGGGAATAGTGAACTAGTAAAGGGACAGAGATATATATATAAAGGACGATAAAGGAGGATATATTATTATTGGAGTAAGATAACACACGAAGCTAGAGGGTCGGCAACTGGGCGATGTACTCGCGGAGTTAATCCAATAGGAGAGTGCACCAGATGTATTATCACTAGCACTATGTAGGATTAGGAGTGTTAGATAAAGCTGTTACTTAAGCCTCGGTGATCGCGGGCAGAGGTCTCACACACACACACACACACACCCACAATCATATAAGGAGTCATGCGAATAACTGTACATATATGTGAAGGGTTAAAGTGAATACCAGTAACCCTCAACAGGAGTCAATGTAAATAAGGATTGGATGTCACCCGGAAATGGAATGTTCAATAAATGGTAACCTGTAATACAGACTTATGGTTATTGAGTAGGTGCATTAGTACTCTACCAGAGCTACTTCCCCTATAAGGCGCTGATAATAATTACACCTTGTAATGAAGCAGATAAGATAACCTAAAGTCTTATAGCGCAGATGGTGATCAACTCGAGGGGCACTACATTTGATGTATAAATGTCAGGATGCCCGTTCCCGGACACTAGTGCACCAAAAGTATTAAGTGAGATACAAGAGAGCGATGGTGATGATATAAGTGTGTGTGAGAGTACTGTGGATTACGGAGGGACATTACCAAGCTCGCAGGGCGTTTCGCCAGGTGGTACTGGAGACAATCAATTGGCACCACCTGAAGCAGAGCTAGGCCAGAACAGTAAGACAAGTGGGTATCCTAATATAGGAAGAAGGGCCTTAAGATCTGCAGGACCTGCGGAGCAGATCCAGTTAGACTGGGACGGTAAGCAGTACAGCTATGGTAGAACTGGGCCACCTCCAGAAAGCCCAGGAGGTGTGTGTACTGGAGCATTAAGCGGGGGTGCTCCGGACCCTGTTGGGGGTACTTCAGGCTGCCGGAAGGGCCCTATATCCGGACAAGCTGAGAAGGACGCTAGTGGGGGACCACCGGGAGGAGAGGCCCCACCTGTGGGTCACCCCACACCGACAGGGGCTAATCCAGCAGGGAAAGCAGGAGAAGCCACACGTAGGCAGTGTGGGAAGGATTGTACCCAGGTCAGCACTGCCACCCGGGAGGAAGATAGGTTGAGCGGCGATCAGAGGTTTTTGACAAACACCCCTGCTACCTCGGTGGAGGGGGCGTTTGGACACACCTCGAGCACTGTATTCACACCCTCCTCCA
Source organism: Acholoe squamosa (assembly GCA_949317995.1). Taxonomy (NCBI): domain Eukaryota; kingdom Metazoa; phylum Annelida; class Polychaeta; order Phyllodocida; family Polynoidae; genus Acholoe; species Acholoe squamosa. The sequence continues at coordinate 55,590,849 of OX439045.1, forward strand.
GGGTACCTTCTAGCGAGAAGATATTGGAAGCAGCTGCTAGGAAGCTAACTTTCGACAAACCAAGGTCACGAAAGAAACCAAAACAAAAGAAACAAGATATTTGGGAAGACGATTTTGAGATAGTGAGTGAATCAGATGTTGATAAAATACGGGCAGAAGCGATAGCTGATGATGAGCCTATAAGCAGGAAGCCCGTGTTACCCGGCGCGGCCCAGGTGGGAGATACAGATAGTGAGGAAGAATATTATAGGGGGATAAGAGAACAGAATAACGAGTTGGTTAGAATATATGAGGATGCGCAGCGGTCGTTAGGAGAAATAGAAGGTATTAATAACAAACCAGTTAGACCAGGGACACCTAAGGAGCAATTATCTGAGAGTGAAGGTGACACTGGATCAAAACAGAGCTTACAAACGGGCAATAGGAGTAGTTTTTCTGATCCATCAGACGACGACGGTGAGAACGTACCAGGAGACTTAAGACATACAGACATGCCTGCTAATCCTAATATTAAGTTCCCCACATTCTCCGGGGCCAAAGGGGAATGCTATGAGAGGTTCCTCAACGAAATGGAATCACTCAGGGTCATCTATGGTTATGAGCCCGATGCATTTTTGGATGTAATAAAAATGCACCTTAGAGGAGGAGCATATGATTTGATTGAAGCTCTCCCCGATGGTGAGAAGAATACTGTAGCCTTAATTGAGGAAGCCTTGAAAGGAGCCTTCGAGGACAAAAGGCCGAAGTGGCAGAAACTGATGAGGACAGCCCACACTGACATCAAGTCTGCATTGGATCAGGCGCTCTATTTAGAAGGACAGCAGCCTAGAGTAAGTCAGCCAACAACAGCGGTGATTGAGAACGGGACCCCTGGAATGGTAGGAAGGGTAGATAAAGATGCCAATGAGGAGGCGCAATATTGGAAAGACAATATCAGGTCAATTGCAGAAAATATGGCAATGGATGGATATAATTTAGGCAGGAGAGATCAAATGAATAATAGGCCACCGGAGGGCCGAGCCTATAATGATAGGACTGGGGGTAATGGAAGAGGATATGGAAGGCCCGGGAGGTATAATGATGAGAGGAGATACGACAATAGAAGAAGGTATGAGGACCAAAGAGGACAGGAGGCTCAGGGACCTCCCCAGAGAGGCGCAGGAAATTGGATGGGTAGAAACGAGCCCCAGAGACAAGGGGGTAGTTACAGCCAGCAGGGGAACAATAGGATGCAACAAGGGGGATTTCGGCCGTTCGACTTGAATGATAGAAGAAAGGAGGAATATACTAGGTTGGCCAAAATGGATGGATCAGAAATGGAAGCGTTAAAGGAAGGAAAAGAAACAGTTCCCCCAGGCAGAGCGTTCTGCCTAATACATAATAGGCAGGGCCATAGCACACATGCCTGCTATTGGTTGAAGGATGTAGGAGCACGGGAGGCATGGAGTAAAGGTAGAGTTGGGTACAACAGAGATAGGAACCAGGGAAACTCGTGGACTGGTCCGGCTCGCCGATAGAACTCAGTATCATACAGGCGAACGGACCTAAAACAAATACTCATTCAAAACAAGCAATGGTGGTATCGGTAGTAATTGGAGGAGAAGAGATACAAGGGCTCATTGATACAGGGGCTTCAGATTGCTTCATGGCCAAGGAGGTCAGAGATAAGTTGACAGATGATGATGTATGGGAGTCAACTGCCGGAATGAAGCAGACAGTACGATTTGGAAACAACAATGAGACACGAATTATAGAAAACATCAGGGTAAAGGTCATTATGGGAGGAGCAGTTGTATATTATAATTTTAATGTGGTGCCGGAATTGCTGTATAAGGTCATATTAGGCAGGGATTTACTTCTGGATGTACGGGCTGATATTAGAATGAAGAATAGTGTAATAGAGCTATTTACGGGATGCCTGGTGTCAGCAATAGAGGATATCAGATTGGAACCATGGACTGAGGAAATAATTAGGTTGGAACCATGGGAACAGTTGAGTAAGGACCCATGGGATGTGGTAGAAATCGAGCCTTCAAACCTGACAATGGTCGCATTGAAACAGAGTTTGAACTTCGTCGGAAAGAACTGGTGGACTAAGGTAGGCAATTGGACCGACAGTGTTGTGTTTGTCAGTAGATATGATGTCTTGGGATATGCAGAAATAATAGAAGCACCTAAGTTAGATACACTAAAAGTGTGTGATATTTTAGACATTCAAAAGGAAGTGACACCGGATGATATGGTAACATCTAGGACGGGAGGTGTACAGAACAGAAGGCTGGCTACAGTATGCAACATTAATGTCCAGGTTGAGACCCTGAGAAAGAAGGCAGACATCCAGAGTGCTAGAGATAAAAAGAAAAATAAGATAAGGATGCTATCATTGGGTGATACATGTATATCTAAGGACGAGGAGGCACGATTTAAAGAGGTGCTGGCTAACAACTGCGACGCGTTTGCATTTGACATGTCGGAATTGGGGCATTGTACATATGCCCCAATGAAGCATAAGGTGAATACAGAAAAAGGGCCATGCAAGGTAAAACCATACAGGTGTTCGCCGATAAAAATGAGAGAAATCAATAGGCAAATACGTGAAATGTTGGAATTAGGAATTATTGAACCTAGCACAAGTGTGTATAGGAGTCCATTGGTGTTGGTCAAGAAAAAGGATGGTAAGACCAGACTATGCACAGACTATAGGGTGTTGAACATGATAACAGAGAGTGATTCGTACCCTATGCCAACCGCGAGGAGCCTATTAATGTAAATGGCATACAGGAAACCTACAGTGTTCTCATGTATGGATTTGCTAAGTGGATACCATCAGTGCGATATGGATGAAAGTAGCAAGCATTACACGGCATTTGAGTCAAGTTCAGGTGTGTGGCAATATAGGAGAATACCATTTGGTATGAAGAACAGCGGGTGGCAATTTACACGAATAATGTCAATGGCTCTGGAAGGGTTAATCCCGGAATATTGCATGGCATATTTGGACGACGTAGTGGTCTTTGACCCAGATATACAATCACACATTCTCAATGTTGATAAGGTGCTTAAGGCATTTATTAAAGCAGGGCTGACGATTAAACCAAAGAAGTGTGAATGGTGTAGGGATAAAATACAGTTTCTGTAGTGACAGCTGAAGGACTGACTACACAGCCGGCTATCACTGATAAGATACAGGAGTTCGGTAGACCAGGCAATAAGACGCAGGTACGGTCGTTTCTGGGGCTGTTATTACAGAAATTTCATAGCTGGGTTTGCTGTGTATGCTGTGCCACTGAATAATCTATTGAAAAATGACACTGCATGGGAATGGACTGAGGAGTGTGAGAATGCCTTCAAGGTGATTCAGGAGAAATTGATATCGCCCCCCCTATTAATTCATCCACAGATAGGAAGGCATTTCTATATAATGGCCGACGCTAGTGGGACAGCTATAGGGGCTGCAATATGTCACATGGTGGGCACGCAATTACGACCGGTGACCTATTATGGATATACGCTCAATAAAGCAGAAAGAAATTATACAGTTACTGAAAAAGAAGGGTTGGCAATCATAAAGGTGCTTAAGCATCATGAGGACATGTTGCATTCAGGGAAAATCACAATTATGACGGACCACCAACCATTGGTGCCGCTATTGCAAAATGCGCATAAGGCGCCATCCCAAAGGTTGAGGAGATGGGGTCTTGCATTAACACCTTTTGATTTTAAGATTGAGTACCATCCAGGAAAGGGCCATCATCTCCCGGATTATTTATCACGAGTTCCATTGAAAAAAGGGCAGCTGGAACCAGACAATGAAACTGGCGAGTTTGAACCTGATGTTGGATGTGAACTGCTGATTCATGACCTGAATGAGGATAAGGAAGGTAGAATATACACAACAGGTAATACAGCTAGAACTTGTGAATTAGTATTGCATGAGATACAGGAGGACGAATTAGATAAAGTAGACATCAGAAGGGAACAGGAAAATGACCTGGAGTTAGGCCCCATTTTGAGGTTCCTGGAAAAGAATATTCTCCCTGAAAGTAGGGAACAAGCCAGAACCATATTGTACAGTTCAGAGCTTATGGGAGTAAATGATAACGGGCTGCTGTGCAAATTCAATAGGCAGGGAAAAGAGAGGAAATATAGAGGGCCGGTAAAGCTGTATGGGCGCGTTATGGTTCCACCGACGTTGGTGGAGAAAGTCCTGTATATGATGCACAATGACATGTTTTGTGGAGGCCACGTAGGGGCATCAGCTATGAATGACATGTTGCTAGAAAAGTATTATTGGAAAAACATGTTTGTGGACATAACTAACTATGTACGGGCCTGCGAGAGGTGCGCGCTCAGAAAAAGGGGGCCGCACTATAAAGCAATGGCCAAATCATGGGAACGGCCCGAGTTCCCATGGCAGGTGGTGCAGACGGACTTTGTAGGACCCTTGAGGAAAGCCAAGAACGGGGAACAATACATAATGACATTTATTGACATGCTTACAGGATGGCCGGAGGCGTTTTGTACTCGGGACTGTAAGGCCACAACGGCGGCGGCCGTTTTCTTACAAGAAATAATGTGTAGGTATGGTAGAGTTGAAGTGCTCATGTCAGATAGGGGTGCCAGCTTTATAGGAGCAATGTTTAGGGAGGTAACAGCCAGGTTGATGAGTAAACAACGATTTACAAGCACGAGAAATCCAACCTCAAATGGTAGGGTAGAGCGCCTGCACCGTACAATAGAAGATACAATAGCATGTTACCTTACTGAGGACCACGAAACATGGCCGGATTTGGTGCCAGTGGCACTATGGAGTATAAGATATCATGTTAGTAGCAGGACAGGGTTCTCACCATACACCTTGATGTTTGGGAGAGACCCCATACCGGTGGGGATGGTGAAGGATAGGCCCATGCCCAATGCCGGCGACGACCATGAATGGTTTCTAAGGACGAAACAGAGGATTGAAGTCATGGAGTCAATGGCAAAGGAAAATACATTGAAATATGAGGAAATAATTAGGAAAAGAATGGATCAAAATGCCCGGCCTATACAATTCGAGGAAGGAGAATGGGTATACTACTACGACCCAGGGTGTGCATCAAACAGCACGTCTAAGTTTGCTAATAGATACAAAGGACCATATAGGATTGAACGGGTAGTAATGGATAATCTGGTCGAGCTCAGGAACATTTTAGATGGGCGAGTTATCCCACACTTGGTGAACATTAATAAATTAAAAAGGGCATACGAGCCATGGAGTCCAGCCATGCAGGGTAAAAAAGACAAGGAAATTGTACAAAGGAACAAGGAAATGGAAAGGAGGAAGGAAGGTGACCTTGGTACTAATTATGGTAACAGTAGCAGTGACGAGAGTGTTGATGATGATGATGGTGAAAGTACTAGTAGTACAGAGGACAGTGACAAGGCAGAGGTTGAATATACCGGACGTCAGGAGAAGGATGGATTCCCCAGCCGAAAGGTAGAGGGGGACAGCCAATCAACTGAATCTGATGAAGACGGGCGATTGGGGGCCCGAGGCAACCTAGGCAATGCTTCCGGCCAGGGTCAAGTAATGGGAAATACCCATCCTCCGACTGACCAGGATAACCCTAACCCCTCTGCCCTACAGCGGAGCTGCATAGCACAGCATGAGGAGGATAAATTACATGGAGCCCATGGTGCCGTTATGACACAGGCAGGCTCGGGAGACCAGGGTGTCTTTCCCAAGGTAGTAGATCCCGTTTATAACGGAAGGAGGGAACAGGCTGAAGAGGCCATAGCCTGTCCTCGTACAGCTGTGGGAAAACAAACAACAGACAAAAGAAAGAAACATGGGAAACCAGTACATGGAAAGACGGCGGTAAATGGTCCATCGGATGTACAAGATGAATTTAGAAAAGGCGGCAAACTAAAAAGGGCCGACCAAGGTGTATTAGAAGGCCTGAGAGTGAATCCCAACTTTCAGGAAGCTCAGGCTTTGGAGGATAAAAGGCTGAAGGAATTGTCCAAAGAAAGGGATAAATTACATAAATGGAGTAGTAAAAATCCTAGTGGGCAGACTCTAGAAGATGATGAAAGAGAAGGCTCCGAGAGAAGGGAAGGATTGAAAATCACTAAAGTGGCCAAAATGCGAGAATTCAAAGAAAGTAGGGCCAAAATGGAAAGTGAAAAGGATAAGGCTAAGGAAAAGAGGGATTATGACAGAGAACAGAGGCTGATTGCCAGGAGATTAATTAGGGATAAAAGGGAGCAAGATAAACATAAGAAGTATAATAGTGACGATTAACGCTAGGGGATGTACATGTCCCAAATTGAGGGCAAGGTGTAGTATAAAGTAGGAGCAATAGTAGGGGCTCCCATTGGTATGAGGGAGTACGTGGGAGAGATTCTAGGAGAGCTGCACGGTGGAAGGAGTGCCAGTGGCAGAACGAAACTGTACCTACGGCAGCTACTATTGAACACAGTACTAAAGAATGGATTACTATATGACACAAAATGATGGGAATTCCATGGATATGAGTTGGACGGAGCAGAACATGGAAATACAACCATTGGATCTGAGAATGTATGCACGGTGGCAGCCTTCCATGACAAATAAGGAATGCCAGACTGAGGAGATTGGGCATAACAGGTCAATGTCAAATAAAGCTACACAGACTCGGATAGGTAGGTTGTATACGGGACAAGAGGAAATGGACAATGACAGCCTAGCAGTGCTGGGAACAAAGGGTACCGATGAGGTAAATGTTATGATGGTATGTAGATTGTGTGGGGTGATATTTCCTACCAAGCAAGCTTTTCACAAGCACGAAGAAGAGGGGCATAGAGAACTACCCAAGCACTGTGGAATATGTGAAGTGGGATTTGCAAATGGAAGTAGACTGAGGCAACATTTTCTCAGTTATAAACACAAGAAAAAGGCTGTGGCGCGCTATATAAGAAGGAAGGCAGGTTATGGCACGATTAAGAAGGTCATTAAGTCGAGTGGTGGCCGATCTGCAATGAAGGAGTGTGCGGCTTGTGAATAATAGGGTGGAATTGGTAGTGTCCAGAAATGGGGCCAGTAAAGTCGTAGGTAGAATCCAAATACCAGCATGGCATCTATAAGCAGTACAGGAATACACATCTGACTACCTGTATGAATAGGAAGGTGCCCAACAGGTAGGGCATGGACCTGGACGCTACCATCATGAACATGTGAGAGGGTATGACATATCATAAGTATAAATGGTAGACAGAACTTAGCATTGTGCCACTATGAAAGTAACAGTTGGATGATGCACATCGTATGAGTGATTGGTACTGGAGAATATATCAGTGCTATATGACATTTTATTGGGAGGCGCACCACTACCATTATACGATGAGTTACTGGAGACTCTTTCACAGTTACTTACAACCAAGAGTTAAAGAGATGCCTGCCGATAGCTCTTTAAGAACACAGCTAGTGAAAGAAGGAACAGAGACATATAACAGTGGTGCTGTGGTAAAGATACAAGTTAACCCTACCAGTAGTGACGTGCAATGGGAGTTAAAGGTTAATGGGGAATCAACCAGCGGAATAGCGGTACTGAAAGAGGACAAATATTTTGTGATTGTCGCACGGATTCAGAAAGCAGCTGTTAACAATGCATAGCATACTGGAACCACTTAGAAAAAGGAAGGCGCAAGCAGCACTGGAACCAACTATTAAAAACAAGGAACCAGCTGTTGGAGCTTACCCCTTTTTGAACCAGTTTATGTCGGCCGCAGCTGGGGGGGTTGTTAGAGATTATCAGCAGCCACCGCCGGTGGATCAATCCATGCCAATAAATCACACTGGGTATGTTAAGGTAGTGGAAGCGCAGTATTTCCAATATATAACTATAACTGCAAACTTTAGTATTGTATACATGCCTGTGATATCACAAAATGAAATACCCCAAGACATTGTTAATGCGGGAGGTTATGGCATTCATTTTCAAACGTATAGGATTGGATCAACGCAGGGACCGCAATGTTTGATCATACCAGTTACTAAGAATGTTTATAGTGGAGCGTTAATGGGACTTACCAATCAATGTGTGTGCATTCATTGTGTGGAGGCTTGGGTAGCTGAGGCTGAAAGACAAAGATTGGATGTGTATACTTATGTGGTCACACAGGCTACAGCACCGTATATGATAAGTATTATGAGGGAGACGCCCCCATGCCCATATTCAAAACGTTAGTGCAGAAGGTATGATAATATGGGAAATTTGCTGCAGTGTGTGCAGCAACGTCCTGTTCAGCAGATGGTTCCTAAGAACAGATCAATGAGACGGAACGTTAGAAATAAAAAGATAATTGGGCCAAGGTCGGCACGTTACTTAATGAGATACGAGCATGGGATACCCAGAAGTACTACGGTTATGATGACGTAATACTCACGGGAGGACAGCAGGTAGTTGCATAGATTGAAGTCTACATTATGAGAAGGGGAGAACTCCATGTCTAGAGTGTCCATGTCCATGCTGGGCGCTTGATCATAAGGTGATGAGGAAGGAGAATAGCCACCCATGACGTTGAGAAGGGGTCCTCCAGGCGCAAGAGTGGATGCAGTGGGGGATGTAAAGGCCGGCGAAGAGACTTGGGCAGCCCGCAGAGCTGGGAATGAGACGGGTGACAAGGAGTATTGACGACTTCCGCCGGCGACTGGGGACGTGGTATGGTCAGTGCGATACACGGTGGTAGACAGAGGTGATTGGGCAGAGACCAATGCCGGACGGGCCATGTGGACAGTAGTGAGCCCAATTAATGGGAAGGAAGGAATGCCGTATGAGGTGCCGGGCTGTGCAAAGGCACGGGTCACTTGTGGGAACACACCCGGGTTGCAGGTGGAAGGTCCAGATGTCCCGCTGGACTGGGTGATAGTAGCAGTGTGTGAAGTTGGTATATGAGTAATGGCGGCGCCTACGGCAGCGTGAAGAGGGGACGACCGGGATGATGAGGTCGCAAACCCCGAGGATATCCTTGGGGTAGTGCTATAGGTGACGGTGGTGTTCGACAAGCTGGACGTTAGGTATAAGCCACCGCCATGGGATTGTGTGGTAGATAGGGTTCCAGGTACCCCGAGGTTGACGGCGTCAGGATCACCGCTCGAAATTCGAACCTTAACAGCAGTATTGGCGGTGTACCCACAGTGCTGGATGAGTGCTGTTTGGACGGTACTCAGACTAGGCCGTACTGAGTTGAGGGGTCCCACATGAACGATGGTGCAAGGGATAGTATGCGATTGATTATAACAGGGTGAACCCTGGTCTTGAGGCACGAATAGATAAAACTGACCAACGGGTAGATTGTCAGTGGCATAACCGATCACCCTACCAGCGGAAGCGAGTATAACGTAGTCCGACATGTTCAAGTTTTACAGACACTCTGAACAAAGTGGTTCCCTACTGCGAATAAGAACTGGAATGGGACGTCTTATCTAAATGACCCCTGTATAAGATGTATAAAAAGGTGTATAAATGGATGGCGGATTGACGGCGGGAATCGCTTAACAGCGAAAGGTACAATAAAATGGCTGAACATGTAACATAAGTAACAGCTGAAGTGATAATGTAGAAAGTGGAGAGGACCTAAGATTGGTGTTAACAGTACCAGAAACTAGCTAATGGATGGATTACTGTCTTGGAGATAGATGCCCGAATGAAAAAGCCGGGTAGCAGAGGGTGAGTGAAACGTTAGAGAGACAAAATATGGCGAGCAGACTGAGGGTGTGGCCAAATGGCCATAAGCATGGTGGTGAGTTGGATATCATTCTGGCCATTATGTGGTTTTTCATACTGCAGTGTCCAGGGGCTGCAGATATGGATTTTGGTATTAAGGACCAGGTTAATTTAGGGGTCGTCATGAAGCCCGGGAGGATAATCAGTATTGCTGATTCTGATCATGTATCACAGGAATTTATGCTCGAGTTGAATCAGAAAGCGGAACCCCCAGAGGACACTAGCATGTACAACGAGTGTATAAAAACAGTGAGGGGTATAAATATCGTGTCAAATTTTTCAGTAATATACCCCGGACTGTGCGACATCATTAAGTTAAATGAGGAATGGCTGGACCCGGCCAATGACGAGATGATTAAGGTACACCAATCCATAGTTCGAGACACATTGGAACTTATACCTGAGAAGAATGATACTGACAGAGTTAAGAGGGCTGGAATACCGATTCTTAATGTTTTCTCAGATTTTACCTATCATGTGTTTGGAATAGCTTGGGCAAGTGATGTGGAGGCTGTTGGTGAACGCATAAATATTATGAAAGGTACCCAGAGGAAGATTTATAAGATGCTGCAAGAACTGGCTACGAAAGGGGATAACAATTTTAAGACAATACAGCAGGAATTGGACAAGGCACTGAAGCAGAGACAGGTTTTGTTTGAAACACAAAAAGAAATGTTAAGTTTCCGGACCTTTATGGGGCACAGAGTGAATCAGAACACCGCGGCTCTATATGATCTATCAATATTTCAGGGGCATGTCAATGCTATGCTCAGGACGAAACTAGGGTATGTATTACACTCCATGAATGAAATACAAAGGATAGCGGAATTGGCGGGGGAAATAAGGGAGGCAATTAAGCACAAAGTGTCACCCCGGCTCATATCCCCTAAGGACATTCAAAAGATGGTACGACAGGCGGCAATGTATCTGAGCAAGAACTACCCTAGGTACTCCGTGGCGTTTACGGACCCGGACTATTACTATGGGAATACAATAGTACAATGCTATCGGAGTGAAGGACGTATATACCTCAAGCTGAATATACCAGTGGTTAGTGGGGAACACATTTTCAGTGTCTACCAGGTAGTGTTATTCCCGGTGCCAGTGCGCATCAAGGATAAGAAAGCGGATGGAAATATCATAGCAGACTTGCCAAATGAAATTGCCATTTCGAGGAACGGAAGTTATTATATCGCTACACCCGTGGTGACATGGTCCAGGTGCATAGGGGATACAGTGGCAATTTGTCCAGATGTCCCGCATATGCGGAAAGTAAGTGAACAGTCGTGTGTGGCGGCCCTCATACGAAATGATCAGATAGCCATACAGCTTCTTTGTAATATTCAATATGTGGTAAGACCCACATTTCCTTCAATGGCTATGGCGATGGGAGACAATAAGGTTCTGATAGTGGGGCCGGAAATAGAAGGACAATTGTTGTGCGGGTCGCAGCCTCCGCAGATAATAACAATCCATCACTGAAGTGTAATAGAAGTAGCGTGCGATTGTGCCTTTCTCACGGCGGGATCGTGGATGCCGTACAGTTTAAAAGGGTGTGCCAAGAAGGTGTTGAAAACAGAGGTACATTTCTCTTCTAACGAGCTACTAAAAATGGGTAAACTGGGACACGAGTGGGTGGCAGCGATGATAAATGGTAGGGAGGTGGCGACACTGAAGCGAGATCCCCTGCCACCCATTGTTAGGATGGCGATGGAACAGAAAGCATCCGAATTAAATTCTACTGTCAAAGTAAAGATGGCATTGTTGGCGGACGGGCTGGACAGTGGCCTTCTTACTTTTGAGGACGGAATGGGGCAAGTACAGTTGGAATCATTAACCACGTTATCTATAGGCGGATACGCAGGAGTGGCGGCAGGTCTGCTTCTTTTGGCATTGTTGTTGTACCTGGGATGCGCGAAGAAACAAGCCATTGCCTCGGGAGTGGTTGCCTTGTTCAGAAAATCCCGGGCGGAAGGACTATGGGATAGTTTGCCAGAGGATAAAAGGAAAAAATGCCCGCCAGTGAGCGATGCATCGGACTCCACCATTACAGGACTAGCTATAATAGTGATGGTACTGATAATACTGACAATATACTTAATAAGGAAAGTGAGGCAGCTAAAAAGAAAGAGGCTGCCCGATGGAATATATTTAGAACTGTCATCCGATGCTATGAATGAAGTGGTACACTTGGGATCGTGTAGTGTGCCAGTCGATCATGTATTTCAGAGGCCTATGGGCGAGCCGCTCATTAAAGAGGTAGGGATATCCATCACGTGCAAGGGGCACATGGCCCAGATATTGTGGGGCAGGACATTGTATTCGACAGAAAGAGCATCCGGAGAGTTGGCTATACCAGTGGGGCTGCCCGATGCGGTTAAGGTATCCAGGACTACCGCCAGGGAGCTGGACAAATTGAATGGAGTGGTCATAGCCAGGCTGCTAAGGTACTCTGGGGGGTTGGCCTCCGTGGTGCCGCACGATATACCGGCCTTATCAGCAACAGGGTGGTCCGCCATAGGAGCTAATGCCATCATGGTACACTCTCTTGATACGGCTGCAGAACATTCAAGGGCGGTACAGCAGATGGGCAGACAACCACCAAGGGTGACGTCGTCCGTGCAGTCGCGGCCATTGCCGGAGGTTTGTGCCGGGAATGATGGGGAGACTTATACTGAGTTAGTGGGACCGGCGGAGTAGTGTTGTGGCCGGTATGACACAAATGCTGGTTGGGGTGCTAAGGATACAGCGAGCACTGCCAGCACATAGGGCGTGAAAACATGTGTAACTATTAGTATATATGGGGTAAGGCCAGTATTAGGGTGGTGGTGCTGAGAGGAGTGCCAAGGATACCACGGGCACCATCAGTACAATTTACTGAACAATGTAAATATGTTAGCGGCAATATGAACCTGAACTTTGAGACTTGCCATTGTGTAACGGACTGGTCATGTGTATATATATATATATATATATATATATATATATATATATATATATATATATATATATATTAGTGCATGTATATTGCTGCAAAGGAGTATGGGACACTGTTTAGACTATGTAGTATTGATATACATTGTCCCATGGAGTTTTATTACAGTATTGGCAGTGGCATTGTTGTCCATTGATCTGTACAAGTTGGGCAACATCAGGCTGTGACGTACGCATTGCATTTATGGTAGAAGGGTTTAACACGTCCATAAGACGGGCAACCCACATTATGGTCGGCGGGGCGTTCCTGCAGGCTGTATGGGTGCGGTTCGGAATGTCAGGGTACACAAAGGTGTTGCTTCATTGTTGTTAGCCAATGTTGGCGATACAACGGGCTTACGATGTATATCGCTGATGGAATGGGTTATGTCAGTAAGTAAAAGGATGCCAACCAGGGCCAGGTGGTGAGGCCGTAGGTCCAAGGGGGTCTCGAACCCGGGTATCTAAAAACAAAAAAAAAGGTTAATAACCCATAGAAACAAGAAAATAGAAAGAAAAGACCTAGTAAAAGAAATCTAGGTCATGTAAATAAGTAAATATAATATATATATATATACATAAACGGCCAAAAGCAAGAAGGTTACCAGTAAGAGCTTAAAAGCAAAATGTAGATACTTGTATATGGATGTCTGTATTTGTATACATATATACAAGACATAAAACAACAAGTTGTTTTAATGGACCCCCCCCTGCACTGTGCAAGGGCACATAAGAGTAGTTGTGATAAACAATGAGTGTCAGAAGTAATAATGTACATAGGTGTAGACTATAATCCATAAAGGGTTAACATAGAGATGGAAGATGACCGGGGAGAACCACACCTGCAAGGTAAAAAGAGATGGGTAAAGATTGGAAGAATCATGTAAACAGGATATACTGTGCACCCTCCCACCTACACCGACCGACCAGGGAGCTTATCCAAAAGATAGAACAGAAGGCCCCTTACAGCTAATATAATAATATACATGAAAATACCAACATAAGCGGCCCAAGGTAACAAACTGGGCCAAAGTATTATCAAAGACATAGGGGGTCCCTACCAGGGGAATAGTGAACTAGTAAAGGGACAGAGATATATATATATAAAGGACGATAAAGGAGGATATATTATTATTGGAGTAAGATAACACACGAAGCTAGAGGGTCGGCAACTGGGCGATGTACTCGCGGAGTTAATCCAATAGGAGAGTGCACCAGATGTATTATCACTAGCACTATGTAGGATTAGGAGTGTTAGATAAAGCTGTTACTTAAGCCTCGGTGATCGCGGGCAGAGGTCTCACACACACACACACACACACCCACAATCATATAAGGAGTCATGCGAATAACTGTACATATATGTGAAGGGTTAAAGTGAATACCAGTAACCCTCAACAGGAGTCAATGTAAATAAGGATTGGATGTCACCCGGAAATGGAATGTTCAATAAATGGTAACCTGTAATACAGACTTATGGTTATTGAGTAGGTGCATTAGTACTCTACCAGAGCTACTTCCCCTATAAGGCGCTGATAATAATTACACCTTGTAATGAAGCAGATAAGATAACCTAAAGTCTTATAGCGCAAGAAGAGGGTCTAATGTCACACCAAGGTATCTATAACTGGGGACAACTTGAAGTATTTGGTTATTTAACATAATGTTAGCATCCAGGGTTTTTAGTTTCTGGGTAGAGGAAGTAAACAACATAATTTTTGTTTTGGTAATGTTAATGGACAACTTGTTCTGAATACACCATGTAAAATAATTTTCTAGATCTGATTGGAGTTCAATCTTGGCTTGGTTGAAGCTATTGTGCGATGAGTAGATCATAGTATCATCAGCATAGAGTCTGATATTACATGATTTAGTACATTTGATTACATTATTTACATAAACTAGGAAAAGCAAAGGACCCAAAATTGAGCCCTGAGGGACACCACAGACCACTCTTTCCGGGTCCGAGCTTAGACCATTTGCATATACTAGTTGCTGTCTGTTGGAAAGATAGTTTTCGAACCAGTGATAGTTATCAGAACGTATTCCATAATGGTGCAATTTAATTAATAGGACAGAGTGGTCTATGGTATCAAACGCCTTTCTAAGGTCAATGAAGGCTGAGATAGTAGAGTTTCCAACATTCAATTCCCTTTTAATATCATCCGTGAATTTTGATAAGGTATCTACTGTGCTAAAACCTGCACGGAAACTACCCTGTCTAGGAGTCAGAATATTTTCTCTAACCAAGAAACCATAAACTCGGTTGTGTACAATTTTTTCTAATAGTTTACATGGCAATGGTAATAGAGAAATAAGTCTATAATTGTTGACTAGTTTTGTATCACCAGATTTCGGGATCGGCGTTTTCCATGAAACCGGTACAGTATTTGAGACAAAAGATAAATTGAAAATCTTTACAAGCATTCCAGGTGAGTATTTAAACACAGTTTTTAAAACCTTGGTGGAAATATTATCAATTGCCGATGACTTAATAATACTGATATCATGTACCAACATATTAACTTCTTGTACATTAGTAATAAATGAATCCATTGAATTATTGCATGCATTGTCATACGGCTTCCATGGGATATATAAATCTTTTGCGAGGATGGGGCCTATCTGAGTAAAGTAATTGTTTATAAAGTTAGGAACTTGGTCAGCGGAAACAGGAGTATTGTTATTTTCAAGGGCTACAAGATTATTAATAGTGCACCAGAATTTCCTTTGGTCATTTTTATATTCTTCCATCTGTTCTTTAACTCTTTCGTGCCCAGAATTATTTCAAGAAAGCTGATTTATTCAACAAACTTGACATTGTGAAGGATATTACCTATATTATGTTCAGAACAACGTACTGATTTAAATGGTAACAAAAAGGACATTAAAATAGCTTTCAGAAAATGCAATATAAAGCCTATGTTAGAGTTATACACAAATAAGTAGGAAATGATAGTGGCACAATAAGTGGAAATGGGCTGATTCGGATGGAAGTGCACAGATCAGCATACAGATCATCATCATATTTCATTTTGATGGGGAATATGCATGCTATTATCAATCAATAAAGTGTTTTTTGACAGTTCAAAGGATATCATTCTGATGGAAATCGAAGAAAATATGTATTATAATTGAACTTCGTGGAGAAAATCACATGGAAAATATTTTAGCAATATTTTTAGTATTTTTATCAATATTTTTGTAAATTTACTGATTTTTCTGTATTTTCCCCTTATTTCTAATGGTCAGAGCGCGCACTTTTCATGTATTTTAAGCTATTTTTATTTCATTATTTTTTGCAATAGTACCTACTTTTAATATACAAACATATTGCACCATAACAAGTTTGGTATCATTAGAAAGCCCTCGAGATTAGGAGTCTTCTGATGTTAGAATTACCTTAATCAGATAACTATTGAACCCATGGTGGTCTGTTGAACATACATACATGGTTGAGAGCGCACTTTTGCTATTCTGGGCACGTAAGGGTTAAAGAAGTTTTTCCTGGCCTTGTCAATTATTTTATTTGTCCTGTTTTGACAGTTTGTAGCATGAACCCATTTGAGTTCAACATTGGATTTCCTGGCTGACCATAGCAATTTATTTTTGTCCCTTATAGCTTCATATACATGTTGATTCATCCAGGGGTCTCTATGTTTTTTACCAGAAATTTTTGAAGTGGGCAAAAGCAATCTAGAATATTTCTAATAGCAGTTTCCATTTCAGACCATGTGACATTTACATTTTCAGTGGTATTAAAGGTAGTCCAGTCATAAGCATCGAATTCTCTTAGTAATAGCTCTTATAATTTTTTATAAGATCTGCCTTCAATGTAGGTGAGTTCTTCGTTTATCCTCCACTTTTTTCAGATGAGAAAAATGGGAAGGTGATCTGAAATGTAGTTGTTTGTAACTCCAGTATTTATAAAGTTTGGTCTTAAATAAGTGAAAATAAGGTCAAGGGTAGCATTTTTCCTTGTGTTGTCATTGATTTCTTGTCTAAGACCAAACCCTTTTAGTCTATTTAGCAGATTGTTTACAGTGTCAGAGTCCTCACGTACATTGAAGTTCATATCACCCATACAAATAATTTCAAAACTTTTTCTATCATCAACTTGAGATATTATACCTGTTAATGCATCAATGAACGACTCTTTTGAACCATTAGGAGGTCGATATACAGTAAAAAAGTGTTTCATATGTGCTTTGTTGATCAGTACATTTTGGACCTCAATATTCTCATCTGATATATTGAGATGAGAATATGCTTGATAATCATGTTTTAGAGCACTTTTAACATCCATAGCAACCCCACCATCAGTTTTGATATTGCCTTTTTTATTTAATACTTGTCTATCTAATCTATACCTTACATAACCCGCTAATTGGAAATCACATTCATCATCTTCGTTTTTAAACCAAGATTCTGAGAATGAATATATATCTAGACCAGCAGGATAAAGCTCTGCACAAATCTATGCATAATTTGCATTTATTCTTCTAGCATTCAAATGTAGAAGCGTAAGGCCTCTGGCGCCATGTAATTGGTCAACTGAGTTGTATTGCATATGGGGTGCTTATGTAGTGAATAACTACATGTACATCACATGCTGTACGACAAAATATAATTTTAGAGTATAATCTGTCTCTCCATTTCCCAATAAAGTTTTTGTACATAGATATTTTATAAAAAAATTAACTACCAGTATATAAGAAAATATAGGTGAGTCATTTATTTGGCTATATCACATGCCCTTTGTAGTCTAATTTCTTCAGTGGTTGGAAAAGGGTTTTCTCCAGTGATGGTATAACGATATTTCATCAGAAGCTCACCTAGTTTGTTTCCATATTCACTAGAGGCCACATTTTCTATGGTGATTTCTTCCTTTTGACCCAGATGGAGACCTGAGCCATAGACTTTGTTTGGGGTGGCCTCGTATAAGTACCTTCCTTTGCTTTTCACTAGAATGTCAGAATTATAGAGCAGCACTCATTTTTTATTTAAAAAAAAATGTCTATAGCTATACAGGTCTTCGCTACATTTTTTGATATTTTGTTATATAAACACCACAGGACACCACAGGACAATACATAGCGCATTATTATAGTGAGTATGACAATAGATGTGTTCTATATGACTAGTGATAGAGACTAGATACTGATATACCTCTACATCGATAGAGTTTTTGCAGCTCTGTTCCCCTATCTAGGAAGTATGCTATGAGTGAGATACTAGGCTTCTTTCAGTGTATGCATAGCAGTTACATTGAGTCCAAAATAGCCTTCCATTTCCTAAACCTCTTTTGCTTGTTCTCCAGACTGCATATAAATTGTTCTGAGAGAAGAGAGTGTTTAAACTCTCCTATCCATTGCAACAGATCAAGATGGCACTTGTGATACAAACGCTGCCTATAAATGTAAAACCTGGTTCTAAGCATTACATTGTTGATGATATCACCATTTGGAATTTTTTTACATAATCCAAGTATCAATTCATGCTCATCTAAATTCCCTGTATCAATCTTAGCAACAGTGTTTATCCATCGTACGACTGACTTCCAGAAGTAGGCTACTGGGGGGCATTTCACAAGGAAGTGATCAAGAGTGTCAGTCTTACCATCACAATATATACATTCTGGGTTTTCCTTTGCACGTATATCAAACAAGTATTTGTTATAAGCTAGTATTTTATGGAGTACCTTATATTGAAATCATTGTAACTTTGTTTCCCTACTCACTTGGTATGGACACATATATATGTCATATCATGGAACCTTTGTAAATTGGACCTCAGGAAAGACTTTTGCCCATTTCATTTCATTCCTTGGCATTTGTTGTGAGTGACGGTATAGAACTATCCTATACAATTCCTTGCTTGATGTTGAAAAGAGATTAACTACATCTGGGTTATTATCAATGACCCAAATACAGTCATTTGGCCTTTGAATTTCGTCACAGGATATGCTAGCTCTCCAGCTACCTGGTATACTTTGTCGGATTTGTAGAGCCTGAAGAAAGTTACACTGAACACCATACCTTTGAGAAATTTGAGTGTCTGACATAAAACTTCCATTATCCAGTAAATCTTCAACCCTGACAATACCAGCTTCCCTCCAAGAGTTCCAAAATATTGGTGTATTATTGATAGTAATAAACTTATTTTTCCACAATACTTCATTACGGACCTCCGTTTCTCTTACTAGTGAGACATTTTTGAATTCATGCCAGTCCTTGAGAACCTGATAATAGAATGGGCTTGCTTCTCGTGGTATGTTAATATCTGATTTTGTATGAATGAACAGTTTCAAGTCAGACACTTCATGGAGAAATAACTTAATAAAATCACATGGAACCCTGGTGGTATCCCAATAGAACCTTTTGATCCAGTTTATGTTAGATACAATGACTTTTGTTTTAAAATTGCCTACTGCAAGTCAACCATGCTTAGTCTGTGCCTGAACATGTGCCCTGGCTACCTTGTTCCTGTTGGAGCCCCATAGGAATCTGTCAACAATTCTATTGACTTCATCTATTGCTCTAGATGGTGTAGTGGTGACTGAGGCCGGGAACATCACACATGGTAGCATTAGGCTGTTTATGATGATAGTTTTACCTTTGAGTGAGATGTTGCGGTGCCTCCAATCATCACTTATGCTGGTGATTTTCTGTATCTGGGGTTCAAAGTTCCACGAGTAATTTTGGGCTTCTGTCCTATTCGGTGCTACAGAGATGCCCAGAACAATCAATCTTTCGCTCCATGCAAGACCCTCCAATCCGGTCTGACTAGTGTCAATACCACCAAGTGCAAGATATTGTGTCTTATATCTATTCACTTTCAGACCAGAGTACCTCCTAAACCTTCTCAAACAGTCCAGCAGGTGATGTAGAGCTGCTGCTGACTGGATAAAACAAGTGGTATCATCAGCATATTGACATATCTTTACTTCTCTAGTACCAAGTCTTATACCTTTAATATCTACATTCATGCGTACATTATGAGCTAACAGTTCTACAGCAATAACAAACAAAAAAGGCAATAGACAGCATCCTTGTCTGGTTCCGCATGCAAGTTCAAACCAGTCATTTGTGTACCCATTATTTATGACACAGGCAACAATGTCTTTATATAATATCCTGACCCATGAGATGTATTTTTCCCCAAATCCAAACCTTTCAAATGCCTTAAAGATAAACTCCCACCTTATCTTATCAAATGCTTTTTCAAAATCAACCGCCATCAGAATACCAGGGAGACTTAACTTTGTGGTGTATGCTAATATATCTTCAACTGTGCGAATACTTGTTCCTATATACCTTGACCTAACAAATCCCGATTGATCTGAGCTTATAATACTAGGGAGGTGGGGTTTTATCCTTTCTACCAGGGCCTTGGTGTAGATCTTATAGTCTGTATTCAGCAGGCTGATCAGCCTCCAGTTTCCTAGCTGGAGCCTATCTTTTTCCTTTTTAGGGATAAGGGTTTTAATGCCACGTTTCTGTTCTTGGCTCAAGCTGCCTGTTTCCGTGGCATAGAGTAGACTTTGACTAACATCATCCCCAATATCAGTCCAGAAGAACTTATAAAACTCTGCACTTAGCCCATCAGTGCCTGGGCACTTCCCATTCTTTAAGGATTTAAGACTGTTGAGAAAATCTGACTTTGATAAGGGCCTCTCTATCATCTCTCTCTGATTGTCAGACAAGACAGCTAAGTTGTTTGTATCTATGAAGGGATCATCAATATCATCTAACTCTCTATAGCTATCTGAGTATAGATTTCTCTAGAATTGCTTCTGTACGCTAAGGATATCTTTGCATTCAGTGACTATATGCCCATTTTGATCTTTCAGTTGAGTAATAAGTTTGTCCATAAAATTCTTTTTTTCTAAATTCAAAAAGTATTTGGTTGGTCGTTCACCTACCTGGGACCAATTTGCTTTTGACCTAAACATGATGGCTCTAGCTGTCTTTAATTCAATATCTTTCAGGTCTCTCTTAACACTCTCCATTTCATCAATTACATCATGGCCCTCATCAAAGGCTGCGGTCAATTTGCCCAGACTGTTTGTTAACTCCCTCTCTACCTTTTTAGACTCTGCCTTCTTCTTTTTGCTGTAATTAATTGAAAATTTCCTTATCTCATACTTCAGAATCTTCCACTTCGCATTGGGTGCCAGATCCTGGTATTCTATCTTACATTTTCCAAGCATAGTATTAAGTTGATTCACATAGTCTTTATCTGAGAGAAGGGTAATATTAAACTTCCACACATTTGGGCCTCTGTCCTGGTCAGCACTGGAGATTCCCAGTGTTTCCTTACTGTGGTCAGATAGTGTTCCAGGATGGATATCTGTTTTATGAACAAAGCCTGTCAAATGCTCAGACACTAGCCAGAAATCTATCCTGGATGCTTGCTCCTGCCTATGAAAAGAATATCTACGTAAATTAGGGTGTCTAACTCTCCATATATCCACTAAGCTGAGAGTATCTGTATATTTGCTTCCTATACTGCTTATTAGCTGCCCTTATACTATTGGTTGCCCTTCTCTCTATACATGGGTCTGGGGTTTCATTAAAGTCGCCTCCAAGGAGAAAGTTTTCGACTTCATAGCCTTTTAATCTATCTGATATTTCATCTAATACAGCCATCTGGTCTGCTCCATAGTTTTGTGTTGGAGCATAAATATTGCATAAGACATAATCCACTCCCTGAACCTCCATGTGTAATATAATATACCTCCCATCGCATTCAATGTCTTTTCTATGCACTTGTAAGGGTAATTTCTATTGAAGAGTATGGCTACATCTTTGGATGATGAGCTGCCATTTGCACATATCATATCACCACCCCACTCAGCCTTCCTAATCTTTTCTACTTCTGCTGTGGAGTGGGTTTCCTGAAGGAAGACAATATTATAACTTTCATCCTTTAGCTTCTTGAAAATAGCTTTTCGCTTATCTCTCACCCTTATGCCATTAACATTAAAAGAGCATAGGTTAATTACTCTTGTGTTATTGGTCATAACCTTTTGGATTCAGAATAAGGGTCATATTATGTTTGGTTTTACACAGAATTTGTGGGGTACCAATAACTCTACTTTTTAGGTTCAGTTGTCTTACAATCATCCACAGCCACGCTGTGAGGGTACAATACTCATATATCATCATATAAGCCTTGCTAACATTCTGTTGGCACCTCATAGAAACAAAATACAATAACACAACTACCAAAATGATGTACATAATCTTGCGCACACAAATAACAGATAAACATAAACACACAAGAAGAGAAAAGTAAAGCATCCACATTTAGTTGCTCCATAGACCATGCGTCTAATGCAACTGAGAGAGCTGTTTGATTATATGTTCATTTTTGTTGGGTATTTTATTTAAGACTATTGCGATCCATTCCTAAGTCGAATGAATCTTGAGCACCACATGGTTATACCCAGTTGTTGCAGTCATTACCATCAATACACACATATTCACATACATGTACACATTTTGGGACCGAGTAAGTTAGGCAGTATCCTCGAATTCCTGGCGCACCTCTTGGAGAATTTTACCAAGCAGGTTTTTTCCAGACCATAGCTCCTGGTTTAAGGTGTTCTTATCAGTCAGTCTCATCCCTATGCCCCATACAGTGTCTTTTGAGGCTTCACCAATAACCTTATTTCCTGTGCTAAGGAGACGCTGGCGAATGAGTGGATTTTGTTGGACCTTAGCCCTAATCCCTTCCATTGCAATGGACTTGGATTTAACGATCCATTCGTCCTTGTGCTCTTCCCTGCACTTGTGTAGTATGCCCTTTAGCTTGGCAGGCACGTCCAGCCGCCATGCCTGTCTCTCTAAGTCTTCACGCCTTGCGATAATTCACCTTTGTATTGCGAGGTATTTCTCCATCGATGTGTAGGTCTTGTCTCCAATCTTAAATGTAGCACGGTTGTGGTTGCTAAAAGGGGCAGCCTTGGTGAAGAAAATTACAGTGTTCTCATTCTCTAGTGTAGCCAGAGCCTCTGGTCCCAAATATTCAGGAAGAGTGTCCCAGTTTTCTTTGTTGTAGAGCTTGCCATCGAGGTACAGGGATGTGCCCGACAATCTCACCTCTCTGTAAGTGCCATGGTTCTTGGCCACCCAATACGTCTTTTTAACTTTAGCTAGTTCCCCTTTCAGTTTGGTAGGGATATCCTCACTGAGCCAGAGTTGGGCACCGTTTACTTTGTAGTCCCTAAACTTTGCTCTTCGCCCCCACAATTTATTTCTTGCATCCAGGAATTTCAGCCTTATTAGTACAGGCCTTGTAGCTTGTCCAGGGTTCCTCGTAATGTGATGAGCCACGTCAATGCAGCTACTCTCCATTTTTGGATGGCGCCAAAAGATTCTTCCCAACTCTGCCCTCAAACTTTCAGATGTCTCGTTTTCACCTTCTGGGAGGCCATCCAGCAGTAAGTTCAATTTTCTTGAGTAGGCTTCCTGTTTGATGGTGTTGTGCTCATTTCTCTCAAGGTGAGCCTTATTTCCTTTAACCTGTATCTCAGTTTCCTCCAGCTTGGTTTTCGTCTCTGATAGTTGGTTCTTTGTTTCCGTTAGATCTGTCTGGAGCTTAGCGACTTGCTCCTTCAGGACCTGAATGTCGCCTTTGTTGATTTCTACATCCTCCGCCACACTTGAAAGGTTATCGTTGAATTCCTTGATGTCTTTTGCAGTAGTTTGACCAGTGTTGTCGACTCTGATAAGCCGTTCCTCGATCCTGGCTAAAGTTCTAGCTAGCGTGAGTAAACTCAGCTCCTCAGGGTTGATGTTCTGGGTTAGTCTAGGTTTGCTAGCAGTACCAGCTACCCCGCTGTTAGACTGGTGTTGGTGGGCTTCTTTGGTGACCCTCAGTTTTCTATCAGTATCGTCATCAGACAGTCCTGCTTCGTCAGGCATTCTTTTTTCGCTGCTTTGTCAGTGTTTTTACATTCCATAGGGGCCTCCCCTTCCCCAGATGACCAGTGGTGCACCGGTTGGAATAGATACAGCACCCCCACATTGATCACTGACACTTGATGTTGACATATTAAAACCTGGGTTAGAACCATCCAATTTGAAAAATTCTTTTGGATCTAGAATCCTTGGAGCGTCTACTTTCTGGCAAACTTTGAATCGTCACGATCTGACTGTCTGCCTGACAGTTTTGTTGCCGAGCACGTAGAGTGGTTCCAATCCCTGTGCATCAGACCCACTAATTATCAAGTGCATTGAATCAGGCTTGATCTCACAATTCTAACAATATATAGTTTATGGGGTTTCTCACAGTGTAGTGTGCTTAAAGAATAGTTGTTTACTTTAAAGTTGTAGAGTTACTGTTACTAACTGTAGTAGTAGTATTGTCTCGTACACACCCAGCACACTCAAGTCAGATACCACAGCAAGGCTCTATGATATCTCGACTACCAACTGCCTGTTTAGCAGCATTTATATCTGCCTAGGCATGTCACTCCTTAAATATATTGTACAGCTCAAAATTGTCATAGAGAGGCCCAGCAAACGCAAAAATGATCGTGAAAGTCCACCGAGTGAGGCTACGCTTATGCCGTGTTGTTATTGTTTATATGGGCCGAACGGGACGACAGTTTTCGTCATGCACTTCCTGTTGCTACTTGCTTCAATTATCGCTCAGTTCTGTCCATGTGCGACCTAAGTGTGGTTTGTTTCTGTGTAATTTACTGAAGAATTCGAGAGGGACTTCACATATACAGGTTCCTTGGTACTTGTCCGTTTGTTCAGCAAAGTTTGTGCTCCCTAATAGGGCTATAGAGTGCCAAAAAACAGTTGTCTGCTGGGAGTGATATTGCTGGGCACTTCTCCGGCTTGGTGCGCTCGAGTCCCCTCCTGGGTTCCTTTTTTGTTGAGGGGTGGTCTCCTGTTTTTTACCTTTTCTGTAGATCGCGTCTGCCACAGAGTTGTTAAAATCCAAACCAACATCCCTAATTAATTTGTCAAGGATATCTCTCAGTGAACCTGGTGTATCTTCACTAATTCCTTCTATCAAGAGAATTTTCTTTTTTCGGTCAAGTTCCATTTTGGAAAATTGTTCAGTAAATTTTTCAGAGATGAGAGTGTGACTTATAGTCAGATATTTTTTTATAGGTGAAAAAAGGCAAAAAAAAAAAAAAAAAGGGAAAAAATATTGGGGGGCCCTAATAGTATGGGGTGGGGTGGGGGCCCTTTAAGTGGGGAGGGGGCCCTTTGGGGTATTTATCTGGGGGGTGGGATTTAGCCAAAAGACCCGCCCCTTGAAACAGGGGCGGGTCTATTGGAAAAAAAAAAAAAAAAAACTTACATAATAAGGATAGGAATACAACAGAAACCACATTACACATTTTCACTTTTTTTTATTTCTTATAAATGTCATATTTTTATGTACACATTTCACTTTATTTGTTATTTTCATATTTTTTATTTCGTTCAATTATAATGACAAATCGGAGAATTCAAGTTGACACTCTCTACATAACATGGTTGAATATCGAAGAGGAACACGACAAGACTTACACATTGAGATGTGTACATTCAACTTTTTTTTCTCATAATTCAGACTGTACATGGTGTAATCTTGGTGTACAACTTTGGAGCAAGTGTCCTTTTGAAATGAGGGATAGGTGTAATCCATATTTCCCATCCACAACTCATCGATCTCACAAGTGGAATCCACCATAGAACTATACCAAGTACTCCATTCGGTTTGTCTGGACATGAGACTTCTCAGTCGAGCTGCTTCTACACCGGGGTATAAAGGTGCTTCACTACACAACATTCGGTCGACACACTTGTGACAAAAGGAGTCGAATGTTTCCTTTGAGCAATGACACAACTTTCTAAAGAAGTTTTTTCTACAGAAATCAACACGTCAACCGACTCTAATGTATACCGTCTTGTCACGAAAGTACATGTGTTCCCAACATGAAATTGATATACCGCTATAGCTCTGTCTCTGGTGGTACAAGCCACTTTTTGAAATACATCTTTGAGACACACACTCAATGATTAGAAACGAACACTTTATGAACACCTTGGTTTAACGGCGCCTTAAAGAGCAACACATTTGATGCCTCTATTAATTCCCAAGTGAAAATGGGATCGCAACTACACATTGTTTTGTTGTGTTTTTTTTTTCAACACCGATACACGAGGACGTACAGTAGTAGCAGTAGCAGCAGAAGTAGTAAGCCGTTGAACCTAGTATATCAAGTTAATACAACAATGAAAGGGTATTATCTCACTGGCTTGTCTACTTTTATTTTTGTAGAGGTACACGTTATTAAACCATAGGAGTTGGGTACCGTCTGACTTGGCGGGTGAGTCGAGTCGTCGGACGTTCCTCAGGTTCCGGATAGGTGGCAGCACTGATCTGGGTCTGTGGGGACATCTGAGGACGAACACCTGGGTCCGTATATAAAGCCCAGGGCTCAGCCGCTACGTCAGAGGCCCTTCTGGCCTCCACACCATGTAAACCATTATTCCTTAATATTAGCTGCCTCTTTGACATCATCCGGCAGCCGTGAGTGTACACTAAGAAATAAAACTAACCGTTGGCATACACTTGGAATACTGTCTTACTCTTTCTTTCCGAACCGTAAGACCCGAACCCCCCAGGTCCGTAAGGCCACAAACCCTGACACTGGTGCCGTGACCAGTTAATTCTGGTGTATAGCCCGGACGTTATAACGTCCGAACGGCTGGTACATGGGTTAGACACCCTCAGGGAAGCTAACCCAGCAGGGCAATCGATTGCCCAAGAGAATGGAAATGGATCATTAATGCTCCAAACCCATTCGAACTCGCAAGATGCGGAATCTGCATCTTGGAGAGATCCCGGACCCCACTATAATGATAGTGAGGAGAATCTGCCAGACTCTGTACGACGCGAACAGTCTATACAGAGACAGAGTAACTTAATAGGCCAACAGTACTTGTTGACGAGTTAAGTAATTCGATGTTCGAAGTTGGTGGTAGTACTAACCCAGAACATCCGGCACCAATGCCAAAAAGGGTAACATTCGGAGAACTACCTTATAGATTACCCAGGCCCGAATTACCAATATTAGATTACAGCGCTATAGATGGCGACTTAACCTATGCGGTACCGGAAGGTGAGGAATTCAAACGACCGGATGTCCTGTTGTTGAATGAAACTTATGTAACTTTGAACGAGAACTTAAATACCTTGGTCAAAGCTAAAGATGAAGTATTCCATGAAAAACTTCAGTTGGAAGAAGACCTAACTGGCATGCGAAAGGAATTCGAAACCAGAAGGAGCGAGTACATGAAGGAACTCGAGAATGAAGAATTAAAACTTCATTCGATGAGAGAATCATTCAACAAGGAATATGATAATAGGCACATTCGTATCCAAACATACATAGATACGAACGACCAATTAAACCTTGATAAGGCAAAATTCGAATCCGCCATTATCAGAACGAGTTGGATAAATTGAAACTTCAGTGTAGTAAACAAGCTGAAGACAATGAAACCATCCGGGTAGGCATTATAGCTTACAACAAACAACTGGAGGAGGATAGACAGAAACTCACAAATGAGCTTCAGGAATTGCAGACTACTGCAATAACTCTAGATAAATATGTAGAAGCCGCCCAGTTAACTATAGGTAATATAGATCCAGCTGTGGTATCTACAATGTTGGGAAAGACATCCAAAGATGCAACCCCAATTAGATACAGCCCATTCGTTGATGATGGGGCTGACAAGAATGTAGTATCCGGAATCTACAAGAAACCGGATAATAACGCAATAAATGGAACCGCACCTAAACCAGCAACTCCAATGCTGGATACGATAGGTCCGGCACCACCCATACCAGATTTGAGTCACAAAATTAAAGCGACTCACGATGGTGCTACTGGGACTAATATCAATACACCCGTGGCACAACCAAGAGCACCCGGACCAATGAGGCATATGTTGACACTACCTTCATATTTCCCCCAACCCGGCCACAGTACACCAGCAGGGCCAAGATTACCGAATCCACCTCCGGGTTCTGGTAATGGTCCTACTGATGGACGTTTTCTAAGACCGAACCCGCCACAAAACAATGCTAATGGCGGTACGTATCAACCAAGAACATCTTCCTATGGATATAGAAATAATTATAATCCATCAGGAAGTGGTAATTATCAAAATGGTAATAGCTATAACCAGGGATGGAATCAAAATAATTCTTACCCTAGATATGCGTCTTCTGGAAACACCGGTTACAATGGTGGATGCCCTGGCAGTTCATCCGGAAGCTATAATAATAATAGCCCACCAGGAGGAAACCCTCCAGGCGGCCCAGGAGGATCCGGATCCGGAGGATCAGGATCAGGAGGAGATGGCAGGAAGCCAAATAGGAGAACTTCTATGCCTGCAGGGATGCAAACCATCTTTGATAGGAGCCAATGTATCCAAAACCTTGGCATTGACTGCTACCGAAAAGGAGCAGACGGCATGGAAGTCATGAACTGGAGCATGCGAGAAGCAGATAGACTACGGGGATGTAATAATCCGGCACGTAGGCAGGCACGGATACCCCCTCCATATGATTCTAATGATCCATGGAAGGACAGGTACCAAGCTTTTGTCAACGAAGTCAATTGTAGTGGCTGGACAAAAGAAGAAGCTCTGCCATATTTGATCTGTTGGTTAAATAAAGGCGGAAAAGTAGCTCTCAACCAATGGAGAGCAGCTTACGGATTATACGGTACCTATGATCAATTGGTAGAATGTGCCGCATACCTATTTGGATCAATCGTTAGAGAAGATCCGTGGGTAAGTTTCAAAAAGAGAACACAAAAACCTAAGGAATCACACAAAGTCTTTGGTTTGGAGCTGCAGGACTTGCTTTCAAAAGCACGTCCAAATTGGGCTCATGACGATGATTGCTATCTACAAGAATTGTTTATACAATTCTACAGTGGATTGTGGGATCCGGATCACAAGCAAGTGGTCTGGGATTCTTGGAAAGATGACACTTCCTTCAGTGACCTGTTCATAGCAATTGATGGACATGACATGAAGAAACGATTGGTAGGTCTTGGACCTAGTCCAGTAAGAGCAGCTCCATTCCAATACGGAGGTACACCTGCTCCGGTATATGATACTTCCCAGTTAGCTCCGGTTGAATCGAATGAAGCTGATGAGGAGTATGACTATATCTCCGATGAAAACGGAGAATATATTGGTTCAGTCCAGATAGCTGGAAAGTATTACCGACAAAAGCGGTATAGGAAGGTTCATTCGAGAGGGAGAGGAGGATCCATTGCTGGTAAAACAGCTTCCGGATCAACTCAACCTGGCAGTGTAGCCTCTACGGCGAAGCCAACCGTAGCAGCCACTGTTGCTCCGACTAATATGATGGAAACGTTAATAGCCGGATTAACAGAAGCTCTAAAGAGACCAAGAGTTGACAAATCTCAAAGGAGATGTTTCAGAGGCCAGAAACTGGGGCATTTTGCTCCCGAATGTATGGCTGAGAAGCCTGTCCCACGTAAACAGGAGGGTGTCTCTGGGATAAGTACAGAGGAAAACTAGAAAGGGATCTCCCGAGGGGCAAAAAAGGGGATCCCAGTGACAAATCTTGCCATGATATCACCATCCGTGATGATAGTTCGCATGTAGTAACAAGATCGCCTAACACCGAGGTGGTTGTAGACACCCGGAAGGTTAGGGAAGCTGATATAACAGGTGCCACGGGAGCACAGGGGAAACCCAATATCAGTAACGAGGCAGGCGGCTATGAATTAGCCAAGGTCTGTGGTGCCCACCTGCCCCCGGGTCATCCTTGTCTGGAATTCCTGAAAGGATGTGGATCGACTCCTGGTGTGAAAAATGACGTTCCGATCCTCACGGACATGCCCTCTGTTCTAAATGGAAGGCGGTGGTATGTTTGCCTCACTGTTAACGGAAGATCTGCCGAATTCCTTGTGGATACGGGAGCTAGCCACTCTTGTATCTCCAGGGGGTTCTACGATCTTATACCGGATGAACATGACACTCTCAAAACGGGAGGAAGTGCTCAGACGGCCGACGGCAGTACCTTGCAAACGTATGGTAGAACTTGTGTGAAACTACAGTTGGATGGTATACATGACTATGTCATGAGCGCCACCGTTGCGGATATAGCAGATGAGGGGATACTGGGGTTGGATTTCGCATCCCTGTATGGTGCTGTGTTGGAACCTCAATCAGGAGTGTTGAGTGTGAAGTACCCGTATCCCGTAAAGGTTAGATGTGTACTGAGACAAGTGAGCAGTATGGCTAGTGTGGCACACACTGTGCGAATCCCTCCGGGAGTAGCCTGTGATATGCTTGTAAGAAGCGATCCTGCAATGCGTAATAAACCTGCAGTGATAGAACCGGATGTAGTTACTTTGTCAAGTATCGGATTAAATTCTGTAGACACGATAGTAGCGAATGCATCCTGGTCGGTAGTACCTGTCTCCAATACTGGAAACACTACTATCTACTTGAAAAAGGGACAAGTTTTTGGAAATGTGACCCTTTCGGAAACTGTAACGGATAGTAAGCTAAGCTTACAAAAGGTAACAGGAGATGATGAAATTTCGGAAGACTTACTTAAGTTGTATGAAGAAACTTCATTAGAAGATCCGGAACACCGGAAAGAGTTCTATGATATGCTTTGTCAGTATAATAATGCCTTTGCCAAACCTGGTGAAAAACTAGGTACGACAAATAAGGTATTACATAAAATAGATACTGGAGATGCTGAACCCTTTAAGATACCGTATAGATGGTTACCTTTAGCGAAAAAGAGAGTAGCTGAAGATGAGATAAACAAGATGTATGAACAGGATGTAATAGTCCCTTCCAATAGTCCATGGAGTAGTCCTGTGTGTATGGTAACAAAGAAAGACGGTACTATCCGCTTTTGCATAGACTACAGGAAGTTGAATGGAATAACGAAAAAGAATTCGTATCCATTACCGAGAATAGACGAAACCATTGACTCCTTAGGAGGGAACAGTTGGTTTTGTACCCTAGACTTGCAATCAGGTTACTGGCAAGTGGGAATGAACCCTTCAGATATGGAGAAAACTGCATTTTCGAGTCATATTGGACTATTCCAATATAACGTAATGCCGTTTGGATTGTGCAATGCACCTGCAACATTTGAAGCAATGATGGAAACAATTCTAAGTGATTTATTGTGGAAAAGATGTCTTGTATATCTTGACGATGTCATAGTCTTCGGAAAAACATTCGAAGAGTGTTCTAATAACCTAAAAATGGTACTAGAACGTATTATTTCTAATGGTCTCAAATTGAAACCTAAGAAATGCCACATGTTTAGAAAGTCCATAAATTATTTGGGCCGCATCATTAGTGATGAAGGAATAAAGGCTGATCCGGAAAAAATCGAATCAGTTACGAATTGGAATAGACCTAAAACACCCAAAGAAGTGAGGTCCTTTTTAGGATTCTGTTCCTATTACAGGGAATTTATTCCGAATTATTCTAGAGTCAGTTATCCAGTACAAGCAATAGCTAACTGGACTCCAGGAAGTACCAAGGAAAAATTTCCTTGGACGCATGAACAGGAAACCGCTTTTCAAAAGCTAAAAGACCTGTTCACGAGTACTCCTGTATTGCAATATCCAAATGAAACGGATCATTTCATACTGGATACTGATGCTAGTAATGATAGCATTGGTGCAGCTCTCTCGCAAGTCCAAAATGGGAGAGAAGTACCGATTGCCTTTGCCAGCAATACACTGAGCAAGACTCAGCGCAACTACTGCACAACCAAAAGAATGTTGTTAGCAGTAGTCGTATATACCAAGAAGTTCAAACATTTTCTATGGGGAACGAACTTTACTTTACGTACGGATCACTCCTCTTTAAGGTGGCTACTGAACTTCTGAGATGCTGAAGGAATGTTAGGGCGATGGCTAGCCCATTTATCCGAATATGGGCTTGAACATCAACAGATTCAGCATAGACCCGGAGTTAAGCATTTAAATGCTGATGCTTTGTCTCGAATACCAATTCGGAAATGTGATAATCCGGATTGTACTGATTGTGGAGCTCATAGGGCAGTGTTAGCAGGGATTCGAAGACCATTCGTACCCCTAGTTGCCAGTATACTGGATTGGTCTATGGATCACATACGACATTTCCAGGAAGCTGACTCGATAACTGCGCAGCTACTGCAATTGGTACCAAAGGGTATACGTCCAGTTAGACCGGAGGTCTCTCTGGAAAATCGAGAAATGAGAAGGTTTCTTGCTCAATGGACCGAGCTTGAAGTCCGGAAAGGCGTGTTATACCGTTGGAAGCCATGTAATAATGGTGAGAGAATCATGCAAGTGGTGATACCACATGCTATGAGACATGACATTATGTACTTCTGTCATGGAGATCGGACCAGTGGTCATTTCGGAAGGAAACGCTCGTTAGCACGACTTTCCAAGAAATACTATTGGCCTGGCATGACACGGGACTTGCAAAGATGGGTAATCACCTGTCCGGATTGTTGTAAAAACAAACCCGGACCCGGGATGGGCAAACTTCCCCTATCCCAAGAACTTTTCGGAGTTAGATTCGCAAGAATCGGGGTAGATATTATTAGTGGATTTAATACAACCGCTAATGATAATACCTGTATGATGGTAGTGTGTGATTATTATACGAAATACACTAAAGTATTTCCACTACCGGATCACAAAGCAATTACTTGTGCCGAAGCCTTTGTAAAAGGTTGGCTACTAAGTTTCGGTGTACCATTAATGTTACACAGTGACCAAGGCAGAGAATTCGAATCAAATCTCTGGCAGGGTATGTGCGAATACTTAGCTATTTGCAAGACTAGAACCAACCCGTATAGGCCACAAAGCGACGGATTGGTAGAAAGGTTCAATAGAACCCTCATCCAAGTTCTAAAGTCACTCGTTAATGAACATATGGATGACTGGGATGAGCAATGTCATTTCGTGACACATGCTTATAACAGTACGGTACATTCAAGTACAAATTGTACTCCGAACCTTTTAGTATTCGGAGAGGATTTGATAATGCCTGCTGACCTAGTTTTTGGAGTCGTAGGGATGGACCCTGAACTACCCTGCCATGTAGTTTTTGTGGAATGTTTAAGAGACAGATTTAAAAAAGCATATGAGTCTGTCCGAATTGATTTGGAGAAAAGTGCCAAATGGCAGAAAGTAGGATACGATACCGATCTAAAGCATCGGAAATTCCAATCCGGAGACAGAGTCCTCAGATTACATCAACCACTTAGACACATAAAATTAGCGTCTAATTGGGATGGTCCCTTCACTATAACACAAGTTATCAGTGATTGTACCGTAATTATCAAATCTGACCTTGGTCGACTTTATAAGTCAAATGTGGCTAGATTAAGGAAATGGTCTGGGAGGGAGACCTCCATAGAAATGTATGGTGAAGGTTCCGGAAAGATCCTGAACCAGAATCGCATAATAGACCAGGTAAAGAACACTACAGTGAAGCGTGGTCGTGGTAGGCCTAAAAAGTGTTCCGAATCAGTGACACCCACGCCAACACCGATTAAGCGTGGGGGAGTTAAAAAAGTCTCGGCAGGTGAAGACAAAAAGAAGAGGAAAGGTGTTTCTAAGGCTAAGAAGCACCTAGAGAAAGCTCTTCAGACTGTCAGGTCCGATAAAGAACTATCCGAGAAGGGGAGATACGTTCGCCGCAGCCCCCGAATTGCCCAGAGGACTGCAGTGACCTAACCTGTATACACAACGAGTGTAATGTTTACATTTAGAGGAACAGACAACTGACCCGAAAGGCTTATTTGTCGCCGCCGCATGATGTACCAATGGGTAGTGGACGGATAATCCGGTGGATTTGCTTAAGCTTTCCATAATCTCCACTTAAATCCCCAGACGAGTCATCGGTGTGAGTGATAATTACCTAAAAACAATCAGTTTGTTGATGTACCGCTTGTAGCACGTGCGTTTCCGCATGACGTCACAGTGTCCAGTCTCGGCTGACCTCTCGTGACCCCGCGCGCAACGGGGAAATGACGTCACGAATGCTGGCCTGTCGCCATATTGTTTTTCGGTAACGTCCAAGACGGTCGAGCTTGCTCCCTTCTTGGATTTTACCGGCTAGCAAACTCCTCGCTGCTCCTCCAGAGTCTGTCTCCTGGTAGACAGACTCTGCTTGTGTCGGCCCCGGCGCCGTAAAAGCCGGAAAAAGGAGTAGTTTACTCCCGTGGGCGATTCCCCAGTCATGGCTGAGGAATCCGTAGCTGCAGCCAAGCTATCTGGTGACCCGGATAAGCTGACTCCGTCTGCAGAAGCTTTTCCGGAAGCTTTGTCGCCTGTTACACAGAAAGAGAGCGAGATGATGGACGTGGAGGAATCCACGGATCGCTCGTTCGAGGAGAAACTGGCTTCATTTTCACTAAATGAGCCAGAGAAGATGTTATCTCCACTCCCACCCGAGGGATCCGGAGCGGCTGCGAGTGCTGAACCCGCAGCGACAGAGTCCGAGACCACACAAGTCGACGGCTCGAAGGATCAGTGGAAGCCAGCAGAGGCTAACCCGTTCCCAGTAGAGTACGATGGTCGCTACCTGTATGTCCACCCGGAACTGCAGGCGCAAGTGACCTACGCAGACGGGACACCAGTCAGGTTGGACCCGAAAGTTAGGATAGCTGTCGAGGGCGTTATGGTTCCCGATCAGCTGACCAGGACGCCTCCCGAGTGGCTTCGAGACTGGCCGTGGTTCCAACAGGGACTTATGGTAGACGCTGACTTCCGCGAGACAGTGTACGAAGCCAACCGAGCCTTCGAGCTCGGAGCGTACCCGAAGCCTGACAAGTCCCTGTGGAACGTCAAGGCTACGAACATTAATTGGGTAGGCTGCGTCTCGGATTCCGAGGGGCAGACTTACCCACGCCCTTGTGCTACCCGGCCCCAGTACCGGACCACAAAGGAGTATCGGGAGGCCGCTGCTAACTTCGAGCAGTGGGATGAAGGTATTTATATAACCGAGCAAGAATTAGTGGATGTCCAGAACAGTTCACTAATCGGTATGGACCGAGGTGCAGCCCTTCGGACGGTTCTCGTCCGCCGAATGACTGCCGAACGGGAGGCTCAGGAAGAGGCTAAGAGGGCCGCGGAAGTACCCGCACCTCCTATCCCCGACCTGAAACTTGCCACCAGGAGTTCAGCCAGTGCTACACCAGCCACCGGCAGTACTACCACTCAGGTAGAAGCCTCGACCTCCAGCGCATCCGGAACCCAGGAACCGGAGGAAGACTGGAAGGTCAGCAAGAACCGAAGGTCCGCTGCTTGGAAGCTCAAGAATCTCCCGGATTCTGCTAGAGCCGAGCCGAAACCCAGCACTTCAGCCACTGGTAGTTCTGCCATGGAGGTTGAATCGTCTGACGAGGAGTCTGTGCATGAGTCCTCGGTTGAGTATGATGAGAAGGCCACTCCATCAACTCAAACCGAGGCCGAACGCTGGGCTAACGCCAAGTCCGGATTCAAAACCCGGATTCCGACGTGCTTCTCCGACTGTGCGTACGGAGTGAAGAAGGACCGCTCTACCCTCTATGCCTGCCCGGACTCAGTCAACAAAAATAATGAGTCAGACGATGAAGATTGGATGCGTCTTTCGGACGAGGACCCCAATCCGAGCAAAGCCTATCAAAAGATGTGGCTTATGCTAAACCACACCGAAGGGTATTACACTTATACCCAGAGGAGGAAGCTGCGTTGGGCTTTAGAGAAGTGGTACAGTGACGACCAAAAGTCCTGTCCCTTCTCTATCTGCCAGGATGCGAGTGATGTCACGATCCGGACCTGGAGTACTCCAGCCCGGTTTCAACGGCATCTGGTAGAGGCCCACTTCCACCATCACCCGGTTTACATTTGTGATCCGAGTTATGGTAAGAAGGGCAAGAAGTGTACTACGAAGGTACAATACAACTGACGTAGTGATCTGGCTAGACACCAGAAGAAATGCCACGCAGAAGGTTTGGACGGGGCACGGAAGCGCATCATGGAGCTTCATCAGGAACTCATGAAGGAGTTCGATAGTCTGAGCGAGGATGCTTGGTCTAAGATCCGACCAGGGGACCAAGTCCTCTGCGAAGTTCCGAAGACCAAGGATTCGAAACTCCGAGCTAAGATAGTCCTGACTCCTGGAAAGGGTAAACTGGACATGCACGAGTCTCTCTGGCAGAAATGCGAGGAATCCGGAAAGGATGCAAAGAGAGCTCGTGAAAGGAGCAGGAGAGATCAGAACCGTGGTGGCAACGGTAATGGTCAGGGCACCACTAAACCGAAAGTCAGAGCAGAGGACCGTTCCAGGTCCCCTCTGGCTAGGCACCCCGCAGAGCAGGCTCAGGGCACTCCGGTGTTCAAGAAGCCCGAACCTGCCGGATACGCTGGAGCCGTATCTAAGCCTGGGAAAGTTAATTCTCGTAACTTTCCGTCCTTAAACCAGGGACCTGGACCTGAGAGCCAGACCTTGGTGGTAGGAAAGGATGGTCGCCTTATGCCAAAGAAGACCACAGCATCTGCTGCCGCCGGATCTGCATCCGCTCCAGCCGCCCCGCCAGTTACCTTTACCCAGGAGCAGTTGAACATGTACCTGCAAATGGGATTGAAACAGAACGCACCACCTGCCTACTGTGTACCAACGGCAGGCGTGTCCGGAAGCCCTAAACCCGGAAGTGGTCCACAGGCGGCATCGACTCCTCCCAAGACTGTCGCTGCACCTGCGAAACCAAAGGACGCTATTACCATTAAAACCGGTAATGCGGAAGTTTGGTTTGAGAAATCTCGCCAAGGGGAGGCAGATGTCCAGAAGGCCATCTACACTCACTGGGAGAAGTGTGTTCGCGAAAAAGCGACCGAGTTCCATCAGGGTCTCCTAAACGACACCCTGTTGTGTATGAAGGAGGTCGCGGATGCTGAAAAGCAGCGCCTCGAGACCCTCATCCGGGACGATGTGAAGGCCCAGGAGGAGGCTGCCGCAGCTGCCCAAGAAAAGGCAGCTATGGATGTACACGTGCTGGAGAAACGTGTAAAAGAAGAGATTACTCGGAACACCAACCTGAACACTAAGTTCATGAGGGTGTTCGGAGTCGACTTGGACGAGTGGGACGGCACTCCCGAGTCGGCTCTAGCTCTTCTTAAGAAGAAGCATGCTAAGAAATCCGCTTAAGCATGCTACGGGTTATTTCTCCCATAATTTTTTTTTCTCCATCACCAAATAACCAGATATAGTCTTTGCGGAACCCTGTAGGTCTGCGAATGTTTTCTTCACTAGTGTATGAACACCTATAGTATGTGTTCCGGGTTCCTCTTATGACCACTTTATTGTATAATTCAGGCTGTATAACTCTTATTGCACCCTGAATAGTCTATTCGGATTTATAACTTCATCCATGAACAATCCGATAGTAGACTTGCTGCTGTGAGACGTATCCGGATGCCAGTTCCAGACTCCTGCTGTTACCCGTGCTAACCACTTACTGGGATGGACCTTACGATTTACCTCTACAACTCATCTATACTCCCGAATGGACTTATACCAACTACTACTATTACTTCCGGATCAACCTATATTGGACTATTTTCTACTTATGTCAACTAAACTTAAAAAAGGATAACGTTTTCTACACAGTTGACACATCCGGACTATTATTCTACATTCTACGCCATTCGGATTTACCTATAAACTTTAGCACTACTAGAGGATTGTGGGTAGCTGCCCCAAATTCATCTACCGTGTTCACTCTATATAAGGAAACCATAAACTTTAGCACGTCCATCCCGTGGTTAGCTGACCACACCTACCTACTAGTACCCGGAGGATTACAGCAGAAGACTCCAGCAGCATCTATAATTTCTGTATATTGTATATAATGTCATATTTCTATTTTTCTATAATATTATATGTATGTGCATATCACTAGATACATATTATGATACGGGTACATAGATATTTCTTGATACGGATCTCTGATTATTGTTGGTATTCATATTATAAGATCCGTTAAACTTCACCAGAAAACACACATTATTGTCCTGCGAGACAAATTGTATAATAAGTATATTGATCTGGTGCTATAAAGGTTATTAGGTACACGGTGATAATATATTATTATATTCATTACTACACCGTGATTTTTTTCTTTTCTTTTCAAGTGTATGGTATAAATGGTCCTATTCGTACTACTCACGGAATCCTTAACGGATTCATATGTTAATAATATACGACATGTCATTATATAGTGAAGTTACTATAACAGTCTTCTTCAAGACTATATATTTAAATATGGTGTTAATAAGTACAAACACACATACGGATGTTATTATGTGATTTATTTATTATCGACAGTTCCGTTACATATAACTGTCATCATCACATGTATACGATTCATATTACTTGTCTTATTAATTATACCGTAGATATAATATGATATTATATGGTATAGTAATCTAACTAACAGTTCCGTTTCACACAACTGTCACTTATTCAAGTAATTCGTATAATATTTCAACATCCTAATTGTTATTTGTAACTACATTCACTATCGAATATATATATATGACATTCGATTCATACTTAATTTGGTGTTAATGTTATACCTATGGTTGTACCTCTATTACTAAAGGTTTAGACATATAGAAATGTTATCCTAGTAATATTATTATAACTATAACACCCTCCTAAATGTCTGGGGGAGTGGTGTAGAGGTACACGTTATTAAACCATAGGAGTTGGGTACCGTCTGACGTGGCGGGTGAGTCGAGTCGTCGGACGTTCCTCAGGTTGCGGATAGGTGGCAGCACTGATCCGGGTCTGTGGGGACATCTGACGACGAACACCTGGGTCCGTATATAAAGCCCAGGGCTCAGCCGCTACGTCAGAGGCCCTTCTGGCCTCCACACCATGTAAACCATTATTCCTTAATATTAGCTGCCTCTTTGACATCATCCGGCAGCCGTGAGTGTACACTAAGAAATAAAACTAACCGTTGGCATACACTTGGAATACTGTCTTACTCTTTCTTTCCGAACCGTAAGACCCGAACCCCCCAGGTCCGTAAGGCCACAAACCCTTAAATTTTTTTATATATATTTTTTTATATTTTTTTTATACATATATTATATATATATATATTTTTTTTTTCATAATTTCAATGGACTCGTCGTTACACCGCTTCACATATAAGTAACTCAGACCCTTTTTCTCTATAGTGTAAGTGTGCATTTTGTTTTCTATTACTTTGAAATTTGTGTTAACAGTACATAAAAGAACATCCAAGCAGTCTTTGGGTTCGTGAACGTTTTGTTTTTTCATGACACCCTTTGCACTCCATCTTTTTTATTTTCTTTCACCTCCCGAGTCTTTGTCGTAGCAAATGTAAGTCTTCGAGTTGAGACTTAGAATTCTGTCACCCTCCCAATCGGATTTGAAAAGACTGGGAGTTCTTTTGTCATGAACATAACGACTCTGACAACAAGCAAGGGGAACCCATTCTTGCACACCTTCAGTTTTTGTTAGCACAAAAGCATCTAAGTGATCATCGCACACCGCTGTCAGAATCCAGTTTCGCTTCTCTCTAAAGTATGACTCTCTCAGGTCGGGTTTCACAAGTTTGTCCAACGTTTTCCCGCTGAGAGCCATGTAAAGACTGTCAGTGTCCAGATGACAAAGAGCGTAATCACGCCGAGCGATAAATTTATCCAGAAAGTCGAACGTGAGGCACATTCCATGTTAAGTAGGGAACTGCTGTCCAGGGAAGTTTCTGTGCCATAGTACATTTAAAAATCAGTTTTTACTAACTTTTTGGACTTTTTTAGGATTTCTAGAACTAATTAAAGAAAAATGTCCACAACATAGATTATTTTTGTACTTTTTGCATGTGGGGAGCCTTATGATGAAAAAGGCTGCTTACTGAAAACACTATGTCCTGAAGCATGATTACAATTATTGATCCATTACAATTGGCAAAGAAAATATATGTATGGTATCAAATGTGATGTTTTATAGTTTTTTAAGTGTTAAAATTCAAA
Source organism: Acholoe squamosa (assembly GCA_949317995.1). Taxonomy (NCBI): domain Eukaryota; kingdom Metazoa; phylum Annelida; class Polychaeta; order Phyllodocida; family Polynoidae; genus Acholoe; species Acholoe squamosa. The sequence goes on from OX439045.1 coordinate 55,630,662, forward strand.
AAATAAAAATTTCACCTGAATTTCCCCATTAAGCTGATGGACTGGACCTCATTATACCAGTGTCCAGTATTTTAGGGTGACCTCCGTTACCATCAGCCTTTAGTGGCCCTGGGCAGAAAATAAAAAGAATATTCTGGTCAATGTCAGACTAAAATGAAGACCAATTAGGGACATAGTTATGTGCCAGATGATGACTTGATATCTCTTCACATCTCCGCACTAGATGCATTTCCCTGCCAAAATCTGAAGTAGTTTTTTTAAGGTGAGTGACCTCCGTTACCATGATTAAGCACGTATAATTAAGGTGGAAACAAAAATAACCGATACTAGTCCAAAGGTAATGAAAAAAGGAAACTGTATACCAAAAATCAGATTGATTGATGGTATATCTAATTTTCTAGAGAGGAAATACTGTAAAAAAGTGACCTCCGTTACCGGTGACCTCCGTTACCGCCCACCCCCATTTTCAGTTACCTCCATTTCCATAGCCTGCTCACCCACCTGAGTCAAGCCACAATGTCAGCTTTAATATCCTAAGTTGGTCAACTCATTTTTGACACACCTTGAAATCCAAATATTAGCTACACCTTGGGTACAAGGTCATGACACATTTGACCTTGGCCAAGGTCAAGGTCACCCTTTTCAAGGTCAAACACCTAAATCTGGCAGAAATTAGGTAGGAAATCATGTTTATGGCTAAAAAATTGGATTTAATTAACTTTTTGCCATGCTGTAAAGTATAACAATGGCCACATCTTTGAGTCCTTTTTCATGGTTCCAACAATAATTGACCTTAGACAAGGTCAAGGTCATCTTTTTCAAGGTCAAAAATCATTGAAATCAGCTGGGAAATTAAATTTATGTCCATAAAATTGGTTTAAATTCACTTTATGTTATGCTTTGAAATACTAGAGTGGTCTACTTGTTGAGTGCCTTTTCAAGATCATAACATGGTTGACCTTGGCTAAGGTCAAGGCCATCTTTTTCAAGGTCAAACACCCTCAATTCAGCTGAAATTAGCAAAAGAATCATGTTTATGGCCATAAATTTGGCTTAGATTAAGTTTTTAACACCCATCTGAAAACCTAAAATGGTTTTCTCTTTAAATACTTTTTCAAGGTTCCAACATTGTTTACCTTAGCCTAGGGCAAGCTCATCATCTTTAAGGTCAAACACCTAAATCTGGTTAAAGTCAGGCAGGTAACTAAACGCTGAGTGTCTTTTCAAGGTCATGACATGGTTGACCTTTGCCTCGGTCAAGGCCATCCTTTTCGTGGTCAAACACCTGAATTCGGCTGAATTTCTCAAGGGAATCATCTTTATGGCTATGAAATAGACTTTCCATCTGTGGGTTTCCCAAATACAGTGCTATAGTGATGCATTTATGCAGTACAGGCAGTTTAAGGGTTTTGAAATCCTTTAAAAAATTAAAGTGGTCTGCTTGACTAATTTTTTCCCCTATCTTTTGTATTTTCCCGGTGTTCCGGGGAAGCATAGGAAAAAAAATCCCCACCTGTTCAGTTCTCTGACAAATAATGTCTACCTTTAAAAACTTAAAATGGTCAACTCTTTGGGTCCTTTTTCAAGGTCCTATCATTATTGACCCTAGCCAAGATCATCCTTTTCAAAGTCAAAACAGCAAGGGGATAAAAGTTATGGCCATAAAATTGGTTTAAATTCACTTTCTGACATGCTTTAAAATTCTAAAATGGTTTACTTCCTGATTACCTTTTCATGGTCATAACATGGTTGACATGGTCAAGGTCCTCCTTTGAAAGGTCAAATACCTTATTTTGGATAAAAGCAGCAAGGAAATTGCATTTATGACCATAAAATTAGGTTAAATTCAATTTATGGCATGCTTTAAAAATACTAATGTGGTCTACTCCAAGACCAAGGAAGGCCATAATGTGGGAGATCACTGGTTATCCTTTCCAGGTCAAACACTAAGGTATTTTAGTCATTAAGGGAATCATATTTACAACTACAAAATTGGTTTATATAAACTTTTTAACATGCTTGGAATTCTAAAGTTGACATGGTTGACCTAGGTAAATAGGTCAAAGTTGTGTTCCACAAGGTCAAGGACACTTAAAATTTAATGTGACTGACTATAGTATTTGGTGGAAGATGGATTTTTAGCCAGACCCTGGGTTCTCTGTAACTGTTACAATATCAACTATGAATGAAATTGAGATAATCAAGATGGCTGCCAGAATTAGATCAAAATCTTGGAACAATAGGGTGTTTTAAAAAAATGACTACTCGATCCCTAATCAAAATAGAAAGACAAAATAAAATTAGTACTAAAAGGACATTACTGAAGTCCAGGAATCTATTCATGACATTTAGAACCATGTATAATTTATGGCAGCCATTTTGAACTATTAATGAGTGTTACCCTGCATATTGTTAAATATATATTAAAGAATAACCATTTCTGCTTCAAACAAATATAAAGGCACAAATCACAGGTTAAAAATTCAGAGATGTTACCAAAGGTGTTCACAAAGGATGATCTTGTCCTAGGCTAAGGTCAACAATGTTAGAACTTTGAAAAAGTATTAATTAAACAAAAAGAAGACCATTTTGACCCATCCTTTAAACTAAGGGATAGGCCTCAGAGAAAAGAGTATTTAAAAAAAAGGTCATCAAGAGCTTTCATTTCATATAATACACATTAATATGAGCATGGGAAGTATATTGAAACCATTGTTGAAAGATATCATGCCAAATAATTATCTTAAACTGTAAAATGCCTCATAAAGGCTCTGGTCATATATTCACAAAACCAATCAATTTCAGGAAAATTAATCAGTTACTATACTGTAATCACAATGATATACTCTCTGAACATACTGTTTTGATAGTTCACATTACATCTTCTGAAAGCTGTTGGAGTGGCATTTTCAATACAAATTTAAAGAAAATTCAAAATTTGATTACCATGGCAACCTGAAATACTCTGTTGTCATTAGTTAATATCCCCCACCTATATCAGCATATTAGTCCCATCCAGCAGGATCTATGATGATTTTACACTATTCAGAGTGGGAATCTACCTAAAAATGTTTGATTCAGTTAAATTGACATCCATTCTAATAAAATTACCATAACTCATTTTTGGACAAAACAGCATTTTTACCTTTAAATGGCCTGTTTCTGTGTTCTCAAAAGTGTAAATTTTCTCCCATTTTTTTAGGATGAGCTGCTAATAACCAGCCAATTTGAGGTGTTTAACCTTGAAAAGGATGGCTTTGACTTTGGCCAAGGTCAACTGTGTTATGACCCTGAAAATGCACTCAAAAAGTAGACCAAGTATTTCAAAGCATGGCATAAAGTAAATTCAAACCAATGTTATGGTCATAAATTTAATTTCCCAGCTGATTTCAATGATGTTTGACCTTGAATAGGATGACCTTGACCTTGTCTAAGGTCAGAATTGTTGGAACTATGAAAAAGGACTCAAAGATGTGGCCATTTTAGTATTTTACAGCATGCCAAAAAATTAATTAAAGCCAATTTTATAGCCATAAACATGATTTCCTTGCTAATTTTTGCCAAATTTAGGTGTTTGACATTGAACAGGGTGACCTTGACCTTGGCCAAGGTTAAATGTGTCATGACCTTGTGCTCAAGGAGTAGCTAATTTTTGGATTTCAAGGTGTGTCAAAAATGAGTTGACCAACTTAGGATTTTAAAGCTAGACATTGTGGCTTGACTCGTAACGGAGGACACCGGTAACGGAGGTCACTTTTTCACAGTACTTTCTCCCTAAAAAAAGATTAGATATACCATCAATCAATCTGATTTTTGCAATACAGTTTCCTTTTTCATTTTCTTAAGACTAGTACTAGTTATTTTTGTTTCCACTTTAATAATACATGCTTAGTCATGGTAACAGAAGTCACTCACCCAGAGCTCTCAACTCTCACGCATCTGGCGTGAGTCTCATGCATTTGGGGCTCATCTCACGCACTCACGCAGAGCAGGCTATTTCTTACGCATTTTAGGCTTAAAAAAATCAGTATATGCTTGTAGAGTGAACTTTGCCCTTTCCTCACTGTTTGGTGTAGGAAAGTCAGCCAAATTGTCTTTATTTTTTTCAAAATTTTCTCTGGGGCCAGGCCCCCCAAACCCCCCAATTTTACCTAAATTGTGACAATTCCCCTAATGTTTGGAAATTTCTGAGCGCCCCGGCAAAGTCTCACTCTTTGGCTTCATCAAAACTTGAGAGCTCTGCTCACCTTAAAAAAAACTACTTCAGATTTTGCCAGGGAAATGCATCTAGTCTAGAGATGTCAGGAGATATCAAGTCCTAATCTGGCACATAACTATGTTCCTAATTGATCTTCATTTTAGTCTGGTATTAACCAGAATATTCTTTTTATTTTCTGCCCAGGGCCACTAAAGGCTGATAGTAACGGAGGTCACCCTAAAATACTGGACACTGGTATAAAGAGGTCCAATCCTTCAGCTTTTCCTTGCTAATTTCTGCCAGATTTAGGCATTTGACCTTGAAAAGGGTGACCTTGACCTTGGCCAAGGTTAAATGTGTCATGACCTTGTACTCAAGGAGTAGCAAATTTTTGGATTTCAAGGTGTGTCAAAAAATGAGTTGACCAACCTAGATGTGGCCATTTCTAGTAAAAAGTAACTTAAGGAGTGGACTATCTTATCATCTTAAAGCATGTCAAATAGTGAATTTGAACCATATTTATGGCCAAAAATTTAATTCTCATATAAATTTCAATCAGATTTAGAGGTTTGACCTTAAGAAGGATGACCTTGACCTAAGATAAGGTCAATTATGTTGGAACCTTGAAAAAGGACTCAAAGACTTGACCATTTTAGGATTTTAAAACATGTCAAAAAGTGAATTTAATCCAATTTTATGGCCATAAGTATGATGTCCTTGCTAATTTCTGCCAAATTTTAGTGTTTGACCTTGAAAAGGGTGACCTTGACGTCAAGGTCAATATGTCATAACCTTGAAAAGGTACTCAAGGAGTAGATCTTTTTTTTTTAAAGTTCAAATTATGTTAAAAAATGAATTTAAACCAATGCTATGGCTCAATATGTGATATCTTCGATTTCTCATTTTGTTTGAGCTGGTTGCCATGGCAACCAGGTTGCCATGCCAACAGGCCTTTCCAGAAAAAAAGTATGCCAATTTTTAAGATGGGTCCCATTTTGCACAAATAGTTAAGAAACAACCTAGGGGCCATTGACAGATGCAATTTTTTATTCTAAAAAGGGATTTTTTGATAAAAGTGGAGAAAATAATTGCATAGGAAAAATGTCCAATCTCCATGGCAGTTGCCTGGGGGGGGGCTGAAATTGGATTGTGCAACCTGTATTCGAGGGGTAATATTTTGATAACCAGGAAACATTTATGTTCACTTCTTTTTTTTGGAAGTATCAGGATGACTTCAAGTTTTTGTTGGTACCTCACACTTACCTCTGTGAATATATCCAATTTTAGACATTTTCTCTCCCTATTTGCAAGACTTAACTTGGAATGTGCCGTGAACTTTCACATTTTCAACTTGGCGTACTGGTACACCATGAACCCTATTTGAAGAGGGAGGTTGTTCTTGACTGTTTTCGGTTGCAGTTCGACTTCAAAGAGATCTGGGGTCAACTCGGCACCCTTTTTGAATCGCCACTAATTAGTCAATAATTCAAAGTTTCGACCGCTAGAGTATTTAACTGTGGTGTGTTTTTCTTTGTTGCAAATTGTTTTACCGTACACGCTGTTTCCCATTAACTTGTAACAGTCTGAGAGAATTTGCTCCTCTGCATTTACAACTCCATGTCTTCGCGCCGCGGTTACTTCATCTGTGAAATCTGCGAAGGGACGTCTAGGAAAGTATTCTATCAACATATGCACTTCTGTGACTATCAAACCATGATCCAGATACCACTTAAGGAGAGGTGTTCCCAAGAGAATTTTTTTGTGGTAACTACCTATCAAGGATCTCTGAGGAGCGTTCAACACATTTTCTTTGTTCACAAAGTCTGACATGTGAGTTCTTATGTCAGATTTCTAAATGGTCACTTTCTTGAATATAGTAGTCATTTCCTCAAAGTATTCACGTAAGTGAGGCGGGGTGGTAATTTCCACCTGAATCAAACCGAACATTTTTCCATTTTTCACAGAGGATATAATGTCACGCTCTGTCATGGGGTTTCGATGCACTTTTAAGTCGTCGACGCTCCAGTGTTGTTCGGAAGTTGTAACCTGCGGATCCTGACGTTTCATTTTCCTCCATTCACATTCCCATACGACAATCAACTTGTGACCTCTAGCTTTCAAGTAAGCGCTTACTCTAGCTGTTCTCTCACGTCTCTCGTTCCTGTCTGAAGCACACAAATATCTGCGTGGTGGTATTCACTCGTGAGCGTGGTACCAACACCCGTGAAATTGAAATACGGTATTAGAGGGTGGGTGAAACCCGTCTACTTGAATTTTTCTGCAACCTAGAGACACCTCCCCTCCGTTGAAAGTGTGGTGAAGTTTCACGGTGCAGGTGTGCTCCACATAGGATAGCCACTCTAAAGTGCTCTTAGACTGTTGACTGTTTGCTGTCGAAAGCAGACCTCGGTGGAAGAGTTCTGTTTTCCAGTTTCCTGGTAGATGTCATCCATTCTTAAGGAAAGTGACCTTTGTGCTCATCTCTGGTGAAAGCTAGCAAATAATTCGCGTAGTTATAACCAGGTGCCAAACAGTTTACTACATCCAAGAAAACAGTTGGACTAAAGGGTGCTTTTCCCGAGTTTGAGTGAAGAAGCTGCCAGAAGGACTCAACAACGACTCCTCTAGGCGAAGAGCTTTGTCTATCCTCTCATCTAACTTTGCTAACGTCAGTTGGTAAAGTTTCAGTGTTTCGTCCCCGATGACCTTGGCGGTGTCATTGATGTAATTCAAAACTCTGTTTAACAAGGGTTTGGAAGTTGCGTCAGACTCTCTCACGAAGCAGACCGGACCTTCATGTCCTGGAAAGTCGGATGTGACGCTAGCTGACAGAGGCGCGTGTTCCCATAGGACTGTCACGTGTTCGTTTGACGGTTGTTGGGTCGGTCTGAAGAAAGCTTCGAAATCGAAGGCGATTTTATAAGGGTACATTCTCGAACAACCGTCGGGAGGAAAAATGGAAAAATCTGCTAGCACTTGGAAATCGTTTTCGAATTCTGGTAGATCCCACCTACGTACTTCAAGGCCCCTTGTCTGCAATCGGAAAGCTGGTTCCTGTGTCTTTTCAGTAAGAACTTAGTCGTGAAGGCCGACTTACACTAGGGACATTCGTAGATTCCGGCGTATTGATTGAAATCCATCATGAGGGACACGTGTATACTGTGTTTCCCGGACAGGTGAAGGTTGACTTTACGTCAGGTGGTCAAAGTTTTAGAAGGTGGTCTGATCAGGACGACTCGGTTCTTCAGGTTCTGAGCTCTCACTTTACGGGTGGTGTAGACCGCTATTTGTAAGTCGGACAAACTCTCTAACGTCGGTAAGTCACTCATGATCAGGCCTGGAAAGGTTTCGGGTTTCTCAGTGGAACAATTTCGAAGCGTGTTTGCCGGTCTTGTATAAGTGAAAGGATATGCAGCGAAAGACGCATAACTTGTCCCTGTCGGGAAAATCTAACACAGCCCCTCTTTTTTTCAGCCGACCCGATTGGGTAACCCTGCCCCCTATGGGGAATTCTCTGGGCACCATGTAAATGCAATCGTTCACATTGGTGGGAAAAAGAACTCTCCACTTGGTGTCAGAGTCGCAAAGTTTCTGTACTTCTTCGGAAGTGATAGTGTTTTTCATGAGAGAGAGGAAGTCTTCCAGAGGTTCTGAATTAGTTATGGTGGGGAGGGGTTGTAAAAGAGTCGCGTTGTTTTGGGAGCGTAGTTCTCATGACACAAGACGGTGGGAGTATCCAACTGGAAATAGGATTTAATCACCCTATATAAAGAAGCTCAATTTCTCTTGAAAGACCATATCACTGCTGACCACTTCGACTACCACCCATCACTGTCTGCCTGCCTGCCTGCCTGCCTGCCTGCCTGCCTGCCTGCCTGCCTGCCTGCCTACCGACCCCTTTCGATGATTTTGCAGACAAGATGAGTCTTGAAACTCAACCACCCTCCCCGTTGGCTCCCTCTCTTGACGTATGTGAAGTGAGTGTACGGGACCACTGTATTATGGAACCGTACCAGAACAATTTGGGATATGACGATGATTTGCTTCATGAAATAGGAAGGCAGTTAGTTGGATCTTGGAAAAAATTGGGAATCTAGTTGGAGCTTCCCTCTGAAGTTCTGGAGTCAATGGTCGTTATCAAGACATCGGAGGACATGTGTATGGCGATGTTCAAAGCTTGGTGGTCTAAAGCTTCGCCTCATGCCAGATGGGGTCAACTTCACCACGTCTATGTCAGTGTTTGTCGACTAGAGCACAACCTGGATTACAACAACCCCGACCCTCTTTTAATGGAGAGGTACTTTATGTCCATGTCTGAAGTTCTATCCAGGGAGTGGCTAGATATGGGTATGTATTTAGAAGTGGATTCTGATAAGCTAACTAGCATCGCTCAACAACCAGAACAAGATCTATCTCTTCATGCCTTAAAAGTATTGAAGAAGTGGCTAGTTAAACCCATGAGTACACATCATGAGCTCATTCGAGTACTGATGGATGACATGAGGAGGGGTGATGTGGTCAGATATATATTGCGTTACTTTGAAAACCGAGACAGACGGAGACGGAGGCAAGGTGAAGAAAGCTCTTTGTAGTTTTAGGTAAGCTTACATGAAGGAGGTGTGCACCATGGGTGTCTAAATCTTAAGTCGCTATACTTAAAAACAGGGAGTAAACAGCTGGAAAGCGGATTAAACACCACTATATAAACCTGCCTTGCACTGGTACAGTTCACAATCAACACACGGACATCACCACTGTCGTCACCTACCTACCTACCTCGTGTGTCAAGAAAATGGTGCCCAAGTACGCACTTTCACCGATTTATCCAAGAGACTCAGCACTTTCAACGATTTCATGTGGCCTAAGAACTGCCCACGGAATTTTTTACATCAGAAGTAAGGACTCTGTTCAATGCTACCAATGTGGAGTCACCATACACACATGGTTAGAAGACGATCACGTCACCGTGGAACATTTTAGATTTTCTTTTAACTGTCTGTTGGCTATGGAGGCTATGAACCTAACTCCAATGGGTAGAAAATTGCTGAAGGAAATCCTGAAGGAGATAAAGCTGATAGAGCATGAGTTGAAGTTCATCAAATCGGTGCACAGCAGATCGATGGAAAGCAACGTCAGATACTTTCCTTATCCCACCACTTCCAGTTATGGATCTCTTTTTGTATGCATTGAGTCGGATAGAGAAAGAGAGGACACAGTAGATAAAAACTGATGCACAACATATATATTGGTATATCGCAATGTATCATGGAAAATTGTATGTAAGTTTGTGTTAACCGTCTATTTAATAAGAAAAGTTCATATCTCAATGTGTAAGTTTTGTCGTGTTCCTCTCTGATATTCAATGATGTTATGTAGAGAGTGTCAACTTGAATTCCCCGACTTGTCATTATAATTGAATGAAATAAAAAATATAAAAATAACAAATAAAGTGAGATGTGTACATAAAAATATGACATTTATAAGAAATAAAAAAAAGTGAAAATGTGTAATGTGGTTTCTGTTGTATTCCTTACCTTATTATGTAAGTTTTTTTCAGTTTTTTTTCCAATAGACCCACACCTGTTTCAAGGGGCGGGTCTTTTGGTAAACCCCACCCCCCCATAAATACCCCAAAGGGCCCCCCTCCCCACCCAAAGGGCCCCCCCATCCCACCCCATACTATTAGGGCCCCCATTATTTTTTCCCATTTTTTTTTTTTGGAAGCTTTCAGCTTGCCTTTTTTTCTCTATAAAAAAATATCTCACTATAAGTCACACTCTCATCTGCATAATAAACCATGCCTCTTTATGCTAATGAGGTCACATGACCAAATTTCAAATTTCCCACCAAAATGCTAACATCTGATTGGTCCATTCAAATTAGGGTCACGTGACCTTATTTGTATAATAGAGGTCATGTGACCTAAACAGCCAGCCAGCCAGCCAATCAGAGGGCACCGTTTTGGCGGGAAACCACAGGGGGTAAGGGTCAGGTGACCATTTTTGAATTTCCCGCCAAAAGAAAGGGCTCTGATTGGTCCATTTTGGCGCTGCCACACCACGGGGGTCTAGGACATGTGACCCCTATTTGAATTTCCCGCCAAAAGGGAGGCCTCTGATTGGCTGATTTGAATTTCCCACCAAAAGGGAGGCCTCTGATTGGCTGCAGGTCGAGTGAGTAATAAACAGTGCTTAACTATAGTCCCATTCCGATACATACTATACCACTCATACCCCTTGAATAACATGGCGCGAAACCCCCCCCCCCCTTTTTTTTTTAGATGTCAGAAATTCCTTCCCCTTTTATTTCATAGTAGCACGTGTGCTTTTTTCAATAAAAAAAAAAGGGTATTTTGTTTTGCCCGCTCCCCATCATTACGAGGACTGTAATGTTTCAATGAAGATATTGCTATAAGAATTAAATTAATGATTATCAAAGGGGAACACCCATATAAAACAAGGGCGGGGATACCCTTTTCTTAACATATTTCGTTAAGCACAGGGTCCTTACAATAACAATAAATTATGAGTAGGAAAAGCACCAGGAATCAATGAGCTCACGCCACCGTGCGGATGACGATAGCAGGTGGATTCGTTTGAATCCTTTTTATAAATACACTAACTCATTCACGGACTCAGTGAGTGGAAAATTACCGAGAAAACTGTGGTAAGTTTTCAGACGTGTAAGTGGAGCTTGAAAACACCGTCACCCCTACATTTTTCCAACCATGCAGCCCCACCCTGCACAGCCTCTTCCTTACCCAAGAGCATTGGGTATCCACCTTGCCCCCCCCCCCGTCCTACCTTGGCAAGACATCACCGCACTACCCTCCCATCCACCCACCCATCCCCCTGCCTGAGACTTCAAAATTCACTGTTTTCCCACCCAGTGTATATGTAGTGGTAGTTTCTGTGACGACCACCTCACAGCGCAGCTGCCTTCATCATAACATCCAGGCCCCGCCCTCCCCGCCCCTCCCTCCTCCTCCTCCTGGTTCCCGCTCCTCCACGGCACCTCAACATCTAACCCTACTACAACTACCCCAGTGACGCCCTGTGGCCGTTAGTATAGCCAAAGTCGTCCTACCAATCACGTGGAACCAGAAACACACCCTGCGAACCCTAGAATTAGGCACACTCAAGACTCATTATTACATACAGCCACTTCGAGAAGCTTGTAGGTGTCATTAGACAGCGTCCTCAAACAAGAAAGAGAAAGGTTAAAATTCTTTCTGAACACTTTCGAGATCAAACTTCCTAGAAGAAAAAAAGATTCAACGAATTGAAACAGACCAACTTTGCATCAGGTGACTGAGCAACTTAATTTTCTTGGAGAGACGCACGCACAGTCGTGCGGAAGGAGGACAGAGGACTTCCGCTGAAATAACCGGAAGATAAAACAAAGAGCAGTATGGGATCATATCGGCTGCTATTGTTACTTTTGCTGGTTACCCTGGTGTTGATGGTGACCGCCCAGGTCCCTGAAGGTACTAGCGGACGTCGGGCCCAGCGTCCATTGATTCAGTCTCAGATTCTGGGAGTGCGTCGTATCCGGTTCACACGGCGCCCTCCCCCACCGTCCAGCACCACCCCTAACACCCCTGTTGGCGCTGGGGTAGACTCCCCCGTTAGGGCCGCTACACCTGGCGACGACGCAGCCGTCACCGACGACCCGACGCGCGCCGGAAGTGCGGACGCGGAAGTGGACGTCGACGATGGCGGACCAGAATTTGGGACAACGCAGGAACAGCTGGATCGTCACTGGACGTACCGTCGGATGTTGCTACAGCGGGAACGGGAACGGCTGCTGCATCACCTTCCGGTTGCCGTCGACATCATACCATTCCCAGGCGCACCGGAAGTAACCAGACACGATGATGAAGCGCCGCGCAGTAACGACACTTATCGGAACCGGAACTGTACAGAGTATACAGTGACTGAGGGCACCGTCCGCCTGTGTGACGAGGTGCACCTGATGAACTCTACCGACCCTGCGTCCACCACCACCACCGGAAGTGTCATGTCTGCAGCGGAAGCGGAAATGGAGGCGCGGCGCGCGGCAATGGAGTCACAGCCTATGGGAGTAATGAGCGGACAGGACTGGATTGAGAGGGAGAGGTGAGTTACTGAAAAGTTTCCATTCTTTACTCTTTTTGCTGTACTTCCAGGGGTGAATTATTCACCCCCGGGGTATTTTTCTCAAAAATTATTTTAGTGAACGCATTCTGCTGCCTCAGATCTTAACTATGTAAAATGCCTTTGTGTCTTTACATCAAGGATATTTCTGAATGTGGCTGATGCAATACTAATACCGTCATCAGAGTTTGTTTAATTGCCTGTAACTAGCAAATATCAACGGATAAAATTTGAGTGAAGCTCGAATAGGTCTACAGATGGTCAAACCAGTTTTGAATAACAAAGATTGGCTAAACCAGCTTTGGGGTGGACCATACGTCATTTATGGAAGGCACCTTATGCGCCTTCCAGCATGTAAATGTAAAGGCGGGATTAGTTGGGGGGGGGGGCAGCATGATGACCAATGCTCCCACACCCACTCTTTACCCCCCCCCCCACTCAGTCCCAATCCTTACCCATCAGCAGGTTTACTACAAGTGGCTGCCTGATTCCAGTGTGGGCGTCTGAGGGTTGTAAACACGTCTTATTGTTTGTTGTCTTTACTCCCGGGTCCATGGGGGTAAGGGCCTTCTTATACGCTCACTGCAGGAGGAGGGGTTGAAGGAGGGGGGAGGAGGAGAGACCTCCATCCCTTCTCCACCCCATTAGCGCGTCCACACTCTCACACGTCTTTCTCAGAAAAAAAAGAAGTGGGAAGTAAGGAACAGCATCTAACACATAAATCACATTTTAATAACACAAAATTTGCATCAATAGCTTGCCGATTCAAATGCAATTGGTGCTGTTCAAGAAATATGATCAACTTCATTTCAGTTGACAACGCAGAAATTTGCCAAAGTCGCGTATCAGATCAAGTTATTTATTCAGCCTGTTCTGTATATTTCATAATCATGATATTCAAAAATGCGTTATATTCCCATAATTTACTATGTACATGTAATTGCACTTGGCTATATTGGTTCATAGTGATAATTCTGGACGTTGCCATCTATTGCGTCTTTCTCAAAGTCTTTTTCAACTTTCCTATTTAAAGTGGCTCCTAATGTACTTTAGAATACCCTATATCATGTAATGTGGTAAAACTATTCACCCAGATCTGGATAGTCGCCCATGTACATCATTCTAATTTAGAGACCTCGAATTTGTAGTCTCACTCCGTGCGGGGCGACCACAGGGTTGTGTCATGTACCGCTATCTCCAGTGCTGTACATATATATAATCCGGAATGGAAAAGAATGTCATTGTGTAGACACAAAGATATAAAGAACTGAGTTAAGCTTTAACAGATAAAAGGGCTGCTTCAAATGTTCTATACCTAATCTACCATTGGTGTTGGAATTGTAAAGATGCTAGATAGGATTACATTCACAGGGACAGTGATACATTTATAGGAACCGACCGGAGAACCGGGTCGGAGAAACACTTCAAACAGCCATTTCCTCTCTTGTTAGTAGAAAATTGAAAAAGGGTGATTGGGAAAAAAAAGTCAAAATCATTGATAAGAATTAAAGAGAGATATTGCTTTGTTGTTGGAAATGCTCTTCAATCACCTGTTGTTGTACCAACCCTGGCCCACCTACAGCTACCACCCTGGCCCCTGCACTCGGCATTAAAATGACACGTCACATGTGTTCTTCATTTTCAAAAAAAAGTCACCCTGATCTTCGGGTTATGGGGCAAAACACACCCAATAATTCAGTAAAGAAACAGTGATTTTGGGTTGAAACACCTTTTAATGATGGAAAGCGTACTTCTTTTTTTTTTTTTGGGGGGGGGGGGCGGGGGGGCGGACTGAATCCCTATAGTTGAAGTAGGTATTCCAGCTAAATGTAATAACAGGCATGAATTCACATCATTGGCTTCGCTTGCATGCAGAATCCCCTCTATGCAGAGATCTAGAGTCCTTTAAAAAAAGAATAGACGAAACACACGCACTCTCTTGATATCAATAAAAATTGAGTGAGAAAAAAAAAGATTCCCTCATCCACAGATCCATCCCTTATGACCCCTTATTCAGAAATCCAAAAACATTGGAAATGACTGAAAAATCGCCCTCATTTTGTGCTTTTTGGAACACAGGTGACGTGCCTTTTGGCATGGAGTGCAGGGACCGGGAGTGATGTGTACATTCGAGCAGCAGTCACTGAGTGATCTAATGTCCAATACACATGTCTTGTCTTTAGTTACACCCAAACACGTCCTACTGACGTCACAGTCTACCCCCTTCTGCTCCAGTACTGAGATAATGTTGCTCAGCGCTATATTTTCTCACAGAATTACTAACAGCCACAGAGCTGCTCACTGAGAAAATTAGAAAAGTAGGCATAATCAAGGATTGATTACTCATAGTGACTTAGGAAGGGCTTGATTGTAAAGTTACTGGTTTCCCACATGGTCTAGGCCAATCCGTAGAGGTAGAATTTGTTTCAATTTTAGAAACATGTACGATGGATTCTTAACCTATACAATCTTACCCTAACCCAGTGAACCAATGTAGGCAATTAGTTGATATGTGCTGACATCGTTGATCGATATATAACAACACGTTTTCAATGATGCCTTTCCAAATCAACTAGAAACTATCAATGTTAAAGCAATGTCATATCAACAGGTAATCAATATAGAGTACATGATTATATTGAAGTAGAATAGATGTGTAGATTTTGAATGATGAATTATCTAACCATAACTTAACTCCTGTAACAATAACATTTCAACCTTGCATCAGCCGTTGGTAGCTAAACTTCATTTACATCATATCGACGGTTCATCGTGCGCACTGGAAACTCATAAAGTACAAATCGTCGAGATTCTGAATTTATGATAGGCTTAACAAGTTCCTCATAGAATCAATTACTTGCTCGGAGAAATACTGACTTATTTTTAGTATTTAGGGCTTATCAGGCAATTGCTGAATTGATCTCACAGTTATTCATGGAATAACTGACTTATACTTCCTAGACTGAATCACACAATAACGAATTACATGATTGAGTTACTCAGATAATCTGACATAAATCTTGTGGCGGAGTTTCCACAAGCTACATTGAATCAACAGAAAACTGCCCAGCTTGTTATCTATATAAAACTGTTACTCCATGCATGAAATACAAAAGAAAATGGTAGGTTATCATAAAGACGTCCACATATCTTGAGACATCCACCCAGCCAAATCGCCATTTCTATTATGTTCTTTGCTGCTGGATTAATGTTTAATGGATTCATCATTGGTCATTGATTTAGCAATGTTAATTCAGGTAGTAAAGCCATTAAAATGGTCATTTTATGCGGTGGACATGTCAAGGTATGTGACCTTCTTATGGTTAACCTGCCCTAAAGGACTTTCTGGATTTACATGTCAAGCCTGTTTGAATACAGGCAGGCAAGTGATAACTTGTTTTTCATGAAGCAGTTGAAAGGGATGTTTATTCTGTAACCAGGTCTGTCGTATACTGTAACATGGGACCATGTAGTCAAGCAACAGCTGCCCGACCAAAACAGGAACAAGTCTAGGAATTTCGACAAACATGATTCTTTTTAAGGGAGAGGTGTTATTGATTTGGAAAGGGCTATTCATGAGATTTTTGCACTTTACAATACCACATAGAGTAGAGGCACCCTGAGTCTGACAGACACCTAAAGTCGGACACCTTTTGCATTGAATTACATAACAGATATGAAAAATTCAGCTATCATTTGAATTAGACATGAAAACTCAGGTATCATACTCTCTAACAAATGAGGAATAACATGTAAAACCCCTGTCATACATGGTTTTACAACTGCACAAACCCAGGGTGTTTTTGTTATATTCTGAGGACGAAGAATGGTGAGTGAATGGAGATCCTGGTTTGATTCGTCAATTTGTCATGCCTTAACCTTCGTGCTTACAGGATTTCTATACATGTCAATGGCAATATACACATTCTTGCTAATATTTTTGACTTGACAAACCTGAATACATCCCTCATGTTACAGTATGGGAGTTATTCTTCTATGACCTTCAGATTACACCTACAGTCAGACACCAATTACACCCCACCTTGGACACAATTATATCATGAATTCAATACTTATATAATGGACATTTCATTACAAACAGAATCCTTCATAATATACCTGTACTCCAAGATCTGAATAGTTAATCTGTGTTTGGTTTACCTACTATCTAACACCTAAACCTAATCATTACTCAGTCTGCCCATAGAAGCCATGCTCATCTGGGCCTGTAGACTGACCTGTTATAAGTATGCAAAATTAAACATCTAAGAGTATCCTGGAGAAGAGTATTGTATTAGCTTGGATTCCTTAGTGATATATGCTATGTGCCTTTATAGATTACTTCAGATATGGTGACCAATTTTGTCTGTATCAATTAGATAACAGTGTCTGAATCTAGGGTCACCTCTGGCATGAGCTGTCTGAGGTGCAATTTGCTAGTTTGGAGACTAAATATGTACAGCCCATTTATTCATATGTATTGGAGAGTTTTGTCAAAACCTCTTCAGGGATTTTGAGTGTAACATATCATATACAAACTGGTTAAATGGAAAGTAGAATTCAACACTTTTAAAGGTACAAAATCTGAGCACCAAATATGGCCACCTCCTGCGTGGTCAGGAGCGTCCGAAATGGCCAGGGGCGGATCCAGGATTTTGAAAAGGGGGGGGGTCCAACCCTGGTTTATGGGGGTAATGCTGCAAGCGCAGCGCCACGATGTCGCAAGTGCAATGGCGCGACTTCGCAAGCGCAGCGCCGCAAGATACCTAGGGGGGTTTGGGGGCATGCCCCACCCCAAGAAAATTTTGAAATCTAGACATCAAACAGTGCATTGTGATGCATTTCTAGATCCCAATCCAGTAAAGCATTTTGGTGTACCATCAGTAGTAAACCCATGATTAGGAGAACAGAGAATGGAAATCTTATTGAATTTTGATTGCACAATGGTGTTTTAGGGAGGCTTGGCATGTCCCCCAGAAAATTGTAAAAATATGTATATCAAACTCAAAATTTTAAAGCATTTTGGTGTAAACCTAGGGTGGGCAGGTTTCCATGAAGGGGATGCAAATCTTATGTGGTAATGCTTTGTCTTTGTGAGGTTTTAGGGGCTGGTCCCTCAAAAAGATTTTTGAAATATAGATGTCAAAATCTTGAGTTCAAGGGCTTCAACTAGCCTCAGGTGAATGTAGTATTTTTAGATATTGTTCCTTAAGGGGGTATGGGGACTGCCTGCACCCCTGGGAAGTTTTTTGAAAAATTATGTTAAACCTTGAAGTTTAAAGCATTTTGGTGTACCATCAGGAGTATGTTTATGCACTGGTGGACTTTTGGGTCATTCCCAAAGAAAATCTTATAACATAATCATCAAACCTATATTTAAAACGTTTTGGTATAGGAAAGGGATGTAAATTTATGTCCTGATACCATACATTGTTCTTTGATAGAGTTTTGACAGCCCGTCCCCCAAGGAATTTTTTGAAATATTGGTTTTAAACACGGTAGTCTAAGCATCTAAGGAATTTCTGTATCATTGGGTGTGAATCTAGTAGTTTTATTTGAAAGTGATTTGGAGCCTACCATCAAGAAAGCTTTGAAATTTCACAAAAACTCATTACAGCACACAGTATTTTGATGTACCCCAAGTGGCGAATAAAATTTTAATGGGATATAAATCTAATAGAAAATTACCTGGGGGACCAAACATAGTATCCCATGCATAAGGCACACCTGATGCCTAGATGCCTATGTGGACTCACTGGTACACATTGGGTCACGATAGAAAATTTTGTGGAAATTTTATAGATTTTAGATACTGTAGTCATAAATTGTAAAATTCACAAACAATAAAACCATATCAAAGAGAGATAGGGGCCATGAATGGGGGTATACAAAGTGGACATCTTGGGTGGGCCCAAAGGGGGGGGTCCCTCTTCGGGGACCCCCATTTGAACATGTTATGGGTGGACCAAAAGGGGGGGGACCCCCAGGACCCCCTCCCCCTGGATCCGCCCCTGAATGGGTGCCTCTACCCTAGGCCTGCCTGTTGATGAAACAAAACAGTACAAAAGAGTCTTAGACATGGTTCACTGAAAGATTGTTTGCGGTTTATAATATTTTGAATGTCCCTAAATTGGCATTTAGCATTAGTGCTTGGCAGCGATTGGTGAATAATCAAATTCACTTTGAGAATGCCACAACGTGTTGCATATTAGTATTTCTCATTGGATGAGGAATGGATTTCCAAGAATTAAAATGTGAAGAGGGTAGTTGAGTCGCAATACCTTGTAATTGTATCATTTGGTGACATAAGGATTGTCAAAACTGTTCGAAATTCTTTTTCACAGTCGTTGGTATGGTATTAAGTCGGGGCTTAACAGTATATAAGCGCACCACGATGCCTTAATTAAGGCTATCTGTGTTCTTGTACTATGATACATCATTGCAATGCTGACGAACGAGTTGCTGTAATACATTACTGCGACATGTCATTTCAGCTTGATATTTCCAGTCTTCCAGTGAAAACTGGGATTTGACCAGGCATTAGAATTCACAATCAAGTTTAAGGAGTGCCTTTGTCCCATTTTGAAGACAGAGAAAGTCCATAGTCCATGTCATTGCAATCATCCCAGAGGGGATGGGGGTTATATCTTAGTCCCCGAAAGATTACAGAAGGGATTGCCATGTGGAATGTGGGCTTAAGAGCAAAGCGTTCCATGCTGTTGATGTTACATGTAACAGTGTCTACCCACGTAGATCATATTGTATCGTAACAAATGCAGCTAGTTATGTGTCCATCCAGAGGGACGCAGTTCAAGGAACTGTTAACGGGCATCTAAACCAAACACGGAGAGGAACAAACGGAAAGAGGGTAAAAGGAGTAAGGTACCTCTTGGGATGAGAGGAACCGGATGTTATAGACTGAATTTTGGATACTGGGGCAACTCAACCTGACCTTGCTTCCATTGTCCTAAATTTGTGGAAAGATATAATAAAAAGAAAAAAGTGGAACAGCAACAAGGATGGTTTCAAAACGTTACAGCAGCAAGAAAGATAACAGCTGCCACATATAGATATACGCCTTCCCACTAAAGACCCAACAATGGTAACATGGGGCCTCGTTTCTTTAATTCAACATACCCCATGAGCACTAATGACATGGGCCATGGGTAACCCTTGAGATTTACATTATAAAGGGAGCCTCAGAGGGCATTGGCACAGGGAGTTTATAGGGATCACCACCTCCCCTGCCGACCCAGGGACCTATCGCAGAAAGGACAATATGCGTCTGTAGTAGAAACTGGAAACTGGATGTTTCTTTAAGAACCTCTCTCCCTTTCACCTCCATGTTATCTGGGTGCTCTAAGGTAAGAGAAGTATTATGTTGCAGGTTTAGTCTGCCACCAGTTAACAGTTGAAAGGTTAGTGGGAGGTCTGTGGCCCCAGTCCAGGGTTGGTGTACCCTCAGAGAGAAGGGGTACTACAGGCTACAATTTGTTTATGGGGCCTTATCATTATCTGCCCTCAGCCAGACTGATGCTAACCCCAGCCTACCCACGCCTGACATGTAAGCAGCATACAGATACTGGGAGCTATGGGTTAGAGGCATCGTGCCAAGCCAAAGGATAACCATTGGTGTAGAGGCAAGGAGAAAGGGTGCTCCGTGCTAAAAGTCAACTTTAAAATTCAAATCATTAGCTTTACAGTGATACATAGCATGAGAAGATACTCCTGTTAGTTTTGGAGGAATGGCTTGCTAGATATGGGTAGGTGTGACCATTTCAAGAATGTTAATAAGCTCTATGTCTAATTGGTCATGAGATATATAGCTAATTAGCATAATTTATGCTAATTAGCTAAATTCAAATAAATTTTTATTCTTTTGCCCATAACTTTTGATCTAGAAATGGTATTTTCATTCTGTTTTCGCCATTGTAAACCTTGTGGGATGTTCCTTCAAATGGAATCATTGATTTTCCTATTTAGAATGAAAATCATGTTTCCATGGCAACAGAAATCAACAAAAATGCCTATTTTGGCCCAAAAACATTCTTTTTACATGCCAAATTCGGAACCTTTCCACCCAAAATAGAATGTTTTATCAAAAACCATTGAATTCTCCATAAAAAAGTAGCCTATAACAGTTTTAGTCATATTTTTCCTATTCTAGTCCATAGTGGTGCCCCCTGGTGGCTAAATCTGGTACTAAATCCCGCAGTAACTGTCCTTTCTGCTTGCTGGCTCACATTTTTAATTTGATATCAAGTCTTAACACATTAATGCCGATTATCGACATTTTGACATTAGATGAAATTTCAGCATTGAATTTATTCATTTGAGAGATTAATACCTGTATCAGGATTCTCATAATTATTATGATAAAATGGGACATTTGGCTTGACCTTCGAGGCCTTGAGCATTACAGGACTGGAATGCCTTCTTGACCACTGCAGGCCTAAAATGAGCGATATCGATTGCAATGCTGTTTGCAATAAATCATCTAAAGGATTTAGTTTACAATCGAATGTAATTTTGGCCACCTGTTACAATGTTTGTATTCCATGTTTCCCTCGAGCAACATTTTGCCATGATTCACAATATTGCTGCACTGGTGAGTAACTCACTGCATTATGCTGATGCTTTATGAGTGCATCAGCCACTTAGCAATGGGCGACATGATGCTAGAATGCAGCCCTAGCGAGTTACTCGCCGGGGGATGTACTCATGTAATAGGTCGATAATGTGCATTAATGCAATGTGTCATCTCTATAGGGTTATTGAACATATGATGGCTACAAACATACAATGCAGGGTCTCCAATATAGATCCACAGATTGGAAACTTCAGTCACCTCATGCTGCAGAGGGTGGATCAGAGGGTGTCCAATGGGCTTATACATGGCAGAAGAGGAGGAGTAGTTTGGCAGCCAGCCACTGGCCGGGTGGTCCAAGAGGTTACCTAAGGTTGTTTGTAGATGGGAAAGTGGGGCTGGGCTGGTGTTGCTCCATAGGGTGAGAGGGGAGGTCAGACTGAGGTCTAGACGGACTCTGTCTGGTCCTAGAGGTTTTCATAAGGTCAAGGTTACAGGGCCAGCACCAAGTAACCCCATGCCTAGAAATGCTAGGGAGCTTTATGGATTTGATTTTATATTCTGGGTTTTTAGTGGAAATGAGACAGAACTGAATTTAAAATCTATGTAAATTGTAAACAAGTTATCAAGGGTTCTAAACCTCAGTTTAAAGTTGATTGAAAGGGAAAGTTTAAGTTAATCAGTTGAGAAATGTTTGAATTGGTAGGTAGGCATGATTTAGCTGAGTAGTAGACACGTGGCATTTATTTGTTTTTATTGTTACTTCTTTCATGGTGCCCTCAAGTTGGAGGGTTCATCATTTCTTCTGGAATTGTAGGGTCATATCTCTAGAGTTTGCTTAGTTGGGTTAGCAGTGGAAATGATTAAATTCCTTTGCTGAGTTACTATCAAAGTTGGAAAAGATCCCTTCATCACAGGCCAAGGTCCTGATATTACAATTGGTAATATCAGGTCATATGGTTAGGAGAACTACCAGAGTGCCCCCCTCCCCAATCTTCCCTCCACCATTTTTTGCCATTTTCAACCTCTGCCTCTGGGACAAACCCACTTCATCTTAGTAAACCATGATATACTCACCACCCCCTCCCTTATCCTCCATCTGAAATAAACAGCCACAGTCAAGTACTTGCTACTTCGATCCTTGACCCTAGAACCACTACCTGCTGGGGGAAGTGGGAATTAACGAGCATATGCAGCATCGCCACCTGGCAGCATAAATAAACACTACAGACAAGTCATGTGACCTGCCCTCTGGTCATACTGCGACGCAAATAGATGCGGGCCCTGCGTTGTTGAGAGTTCTGCTTGATATAGTGCTTCATGTTTCAACATTAACTTACCATAAGCCACCACAAGTTTGATCGTTCATTAACGAAAAAAAGACAAGAAGTAAAATGTCTTTGTATACATATGGGTACACCTAGATAACTTTCTTTTTTTCTCATCTAGAGTGGTCAAGACTCAAGCTACTATTACTAGCAAGAATAGCATCCAATTTGCTTGCTCATCATTTGGCATATCTATGACAATGAATCGTTGGATTGCAATTAAAGGAGAGCTGGAATTTCAGATGTTTCTTCCACTCCGTACTTCGAGTTTCTGATGGGCTATATGTAACTGTTTAATAATGGCCATTCTTGAACTTACCAATATGTAAGAATCCCATTACTATTAAACCATCAATAGGCTTACCATTTGTAAAGCAATGAATATAGGGCCTATTTATTCTGTAAGGGTTTCTTTATTACAAGATCTCCATATGATAAGGCTATGGGTCTCGTGCAGAGCTGCATGATGGGCGCTATGGCATGACTTGGAAATGTGTAGCCCATCCCAAACCCATAGACCAGAGAAGAAAGTGGTACTGAGTCAGTGCATATGCGCCTTCACTCTCTCATTCGACCTACCGTAATACCTCGCGTATAAGGTGCACCTCGCGTATAAGGCACACCCAGCTTTTGCAGATGTGAGTGTAAAAGTAAAACAAATCATAACCTTTATTCTAATTAAGGAATTTTCAAAATTCAAAGACCTATGGCCATCCTATGGCCATCTTAGAGCCATTTTAGAGAAAAATATCTCCTAAATAATTCTGCTTCTATAAGGCGCACCAGGGGTGCATCCTCACGTATAAGGCGTGCTTTGTACGTGAGGTATTACAGTAATATTTTATTAAGGTTCCACTTAGAATCGGCCTTCTATATACTTAGCCCAAAGCATATGCGCCCATCATGCAGCTCTGCACGAGAAATATGTTTTCATGGACTGCTTACCTCTTATGCCGATGTTTCCAATTCATATCTGACCTCTAGTCCAAAGCTTACATGGAGGCAATGGAGGTTTACACGTAATTTTGGGCTTGTTCCCATTGTGAGATACTGGAATGGGACCTAGTTCTAGATCTGCCACATCAATCACAAGTACCTCAATGTAAGTTGTTGATTATAAATCATTGTGATCCAAAAATAAACAGCATTTCTCAGAAATCTCAGTTGTATCTGGGGACGTCATAGTCTCATTTTGTGTCACGTGATAACGTGGGCTGGTGGCGCCCCGTGTGGCAAGAATGTGTGTGTGATTTGTGACCTGGCTCAGGTTGCTTCTCCTACTACCGATAGGAGGTATTGAAATGTGCTTTCCGTACGCTTACTACCCTGGGCTTACTAACACCCATCCCTGAAAGTCTGCATCCACAGACATGAAAAGTGTCTACATGGTACAATTGTTGGGTAACAAGCCATTTTTTTTGTTTCTTTGTTTTTGTTGTTGTAGTTGTTTGCTTCAAATGATGTGACCGGGCAGGTGAATAGGGATATCTATATAGGGGCTTTCGATTATTGACATTTATTACACGACCTCTGTGATTTTGGGTGCTTTTTCAGGATATTCCCATTCGTTACGATATCCTACGATACACTGAATTCTGTGCCCGATAGCCCATTCATTACTCTCTTACTATGTCGCAATCTCTATTACAACAGGATATTAAGAGCTGAGAATCCCTAGTAATTATTTCTGAAACACGGGTTGTTATGGGTGACTGGAAGTGACAAAATTACTAAGCTCTGGATGCATTATGTCACACAATAAAATAGTAAGCCCATGATAATCATCACAATTCAGAACTAATGTTTAATAACCCAGTAACATGAGAATTCTAATTATAAATTTGCTTTTTGGAGGAATTTTAAAATTGCCATGGTAATTTTCTGAATAGGTGATGGTATTTCCTAGAGGCAGAGACCAAAACCTAATTTTGTCATATATTTGTATACCCATTTTGCATAGAAAACATTCAAACATGGAATGCAAGAATCGCAGATGAATGTTTCAAGTAAGACCATCAATCTCTACCATTTTACCATTCTGGAGACCCCTAGTGGCCAAAAATGATAGGTTGGGTCAACCATTTAGGAGTGAAAGCCGCCCATCCCATCAACGGACAAGTGAGATGGAATAACAAGAGACAATGTAGTTGTGCATTTAAATTCAAGCGTGTGGTTTGAATGAGACGCGAGTGCACCAATCAATGAGATACAAATGACTTTTTCTAAAGTTAAACCTGCCATATTAATAGACTTGATGACAACTTAGGGGCCATCCATTCCCATAATTGACATCATGCAAAATTGGACCATTTTTGACCCCTCCCCCTCGGTATGTTTTTTTGCCGAATTTGCAATGCTGAAGGTACTGGTATATGAAAAAGGACTTCCGTCATGCCAGGCCTAACCCCCTCCCCCCTCCAACATGACATCGTTTGTGGATGGCCCCCTTAGGGAGTGGTCATTTTTAACAAAAGGGGAAAGGTGGTGGATTTTCAGGCAGGCACATCAAACACCACATACAGGAGCTAGGCCCACCCGCGTCTGGCTTCTATGCACCCTGCCCGCTCTGCGTCTGCCTTCTACACACCCTGCCCACCCCACATATTAGTTTAACGCACCCCGGCCACCCTCCGTCTTCCTTCTACCCACCACACCCATAACTTCTCCACCCTCCCTGCATATGACTTCTACACCCCTGCCACCCCACGTATGACTTCTACTTCCCTGCCACCAAACGTCTGACTTCTACACACCCTGGCTTCCTCGCGTATGACTTCTACACCCGGGGGCGGGGGCACTCACTATGTAATGTATACACATATGTGCGGCTGGCAAATGTACTTTTTCAAGGAAAAGTCCCTAGCAAGCCTTTTGTTTTAGCCACAAATGTCCCTAGGAAGGGTCTACTTTTGAGCAAAATGTCCCTAGCAAGGGTCAACTTTCAGCAAAATATCCCGATTTACGCAGGAAATTTCAAAATTTTCTTGGACATCAGCACAGTTTTCATGAAAATTTTTGCTAAAAAGAGGGTGAATTTTTTTAGCCCCCCCCCCCTCAAGAGGGGTCAAAATTTTTTTAGCCCCCCCTTGGGAGGGGTCTGAAAATTTTACGCCCCCCCTCAAACCCACCACCCCCCCCCCGTTGATAAATAATGACCACTCCCTAATGGGTGTGGACCACTAAATTTGACATGGTGACATGACCATTTCTTAAAATTGACATGTGACATGGGTCTTTATAGTGACATAAGCACACAGATGCATGGAAAAAGATTTCGCACCTCCTCTAAAGTGTCAAAATCCCCCCTCCCCACCCCCTTTAATCCTTTATATGTATTAAATGCACAGGCATTTTCACTGAAAACAGGTAAAATCGTTTCCTTCCCCCCAGGGATAGAGAAAAATCCCCCCCCCCCCGCAAAATGTCCCTAGCAAGGGTCAACTTTCAGCAAAATATCCCGATTTACGCAGGAAATTTTAAAATTTTCTTGGACATCAGCACTGTGAGCACAGTTTTCATGAAAATAGCATGATCCAAATTCATTTTTCTCCCCAATCAGTGTTCAAATGCAAGACATTTTGAAACAAATCTAGGATTATTGAGTTAAAAGTGCCCTAGCAAGGGTAGGCTTTCGAAGAAAAACCCCGCGGATGAGTGCCCTAGCAAGGGTAAGGGTCGTTGTGGGTTCAGCCACACACCCGTATCAAAAAAAATTGAAGTGCCCCCCCGGGCTTCTACACGCCCCATGAAAAGAGGGGCATGAAAGTCTGCATGCTACTATAGTCTATAGATCAAAAAGGGGCACCCTCTGACAGCAGTCAAAAATGATCACTGACACTGACCCCCCACCAAGCGTCTCGCTTTTATGCCTCCTGCAGACCCTGCGTCTCACTCCAAGACCCTCCCCCCACCAAGCGTCTCACTTACTTTTACACAGTTTGACAGTGACTACATTCAAACTACAGTCTACAGTCAAACTGCTGTCAGTAGCATATAGGCTATGTGTATGGCGACTACACTGTCACTGTCAAACTGCTGTCAGTAAGGGAGTGGTCATTATTTATCAACAGGGGGGGTGTGTTGGTTTTTCTCGTGGACATGTGGAAATTTTGTACGCTCCCCCCCTCGACGGCAGTCAAAATTTTTTGCGCCCCCCGCACCGGAGGCGCGGAGAGTTTTCGCACCCCTCTTTGATCTATAGTAGCGCGCGGGCATTTTTGCTAAAAAGAGGGTGAATTTTTTTAGCCCCCCCCTCAAGAGGGGTCAAAATTTTTTTAGCCCCCCCTTGGGAGGGGTCTGAAAATGTGACATGTGACATGGGTCTTTATAGTGACATAAGCACACAGATGCATGGAAAAAGATTTCGCACCTCCTCTAAAGTGTCAAAATCCCCCCTCCCCATCCCCTTTAATCCTTTATATGTATTAAATGCACAGGCATTTTCACTGAAAACAGGTAAAATCGTTTCCTTCCCCCCCAGGGATAGAGAAAAATCCCCCCCCCTCCCCTCTTAAAGAATGATCAATCCCTTATGGACGCAGAGAATCGCGGCAAGCTTATTTCTGGCAAACATAGCAGCGCGGACGTCGGTATTCTGCTGAGAAGGCCAAAAAATTTCAACAAACTCGGCCGAAAATCAGCTACACAGTGCAAAAAAATTCATTTAAAAACATTCTGTCGATTCAGAATCCTAATCAGATGTCTCAAGTTATGCTTGATTGTTTAACAAATTTGCACCAACAATCGGCTGTGTCAGTCACGTGGCTGCAATGCACAGATGTGAAATATTCTCTGACACACTGCTGCTGGCTGAATAGTGCATCTGGTCGTCTTCTCAAATTTTTGACCTGGCCGGAAGTGGACTGACATCATACCACCCCATAAACATTTCATTCCCTGAGAGACCCATCCCGCACCCATCCCGCCTTTCAGATGAGATCTCATCTGAATAATAATCTTCCATGTAAGTTTCCATAAGTTTCAGATGATCTCATCTGAATGTAATTCAAATTCAGATGAGATCTGGCATATATCCTTGATTCTTATGTTGTCAACATAGGGACCCACTCCGTCAATATAAGGACCCATGTGGGTCCTTTGGTCCCCGCAAAGTGGGTCCTTATGTGCAACACATGTCCCTCTCTCTCTCTCTCTTTCAATCTCCAATTAGTGCAGAACTACACATCATCATCACTATCATCACTACCACCACCACCACCACCACCACCACCACCACCAACACCACCACCACCAACACCAACACCACCACCACCAACACCAACACCACCACCACCACCACCACCAACACCACCATCACCACCACCACCAACACCTTCACCACCACCATCGCACCTTCCACAAACCCCGCACCTTCCACAAACCTCACATGTGACCCCAGCACCTTCCGCCAACCCCGCGTGTGACCCCCGCACCTTCCGCCAACCCTGCTTTTGTGCCAGGCACCCTCCGCCAACCCTGCGTGTAACTGAAATAGGCTATAAATGCAAGCAAACTGGGCATAAAACATGAATTTTGTATTTGGACTGACAATCCAATTCCCAAACAGTACATATCAGAAGCAGTGTTCAATATTTTTGAGTGGCACTACAGTTTAATCATCACTGATACTGTAAGGTAGTGACAGGGAACTCATCAGGGACAGTGTTCATATACTCAAGTGGCCACCCCCCGGGAACGCATGAACGGCTAGACTGTGAAAAAGTACCCTCTTTCCCGTTACTTTGTGTACGCAGTTGCACATGGTTTCCACATATTCTCAAGTGACCCCCTCAGGGATGCATGAACGGCTAGACTTAGTATTGTCTTTGTCACACGCGGGCTGTGGAGATACCAAAGTGGCTAATGAACGGCACATGATGGGCCAACACTTCCTACTCATGAACAGTGCATGCTTGACTGGACGACGCACGTGGCGCCACCACATGCCAAAAGCACTGCAACCCATAGGGTCACTTTCGCTGGTTGCAGCCGGAAAGCCTCTGACTGATAACGCATAGTCAAACGAGGGAACCGGCAGCAGCGAGACTTCAGACGAGATCATTCAACTCGTCCGCACCGATTTGGTAGTAGAGGGAACAAAAATCTTTTTCACATCGAGACTATCTGTTGCCCTATAATGCACAAATGCATCCTAAGCCCAAATAAGGCAAACAAGATAGAAGCGTTCCCTATGTTAATTCCCGTAGAGTTGAATTTTTCGGACCCCCCCACCCCCAGTTAAAAAAGTTTCAGTCATCAGGATGGTCCGTTCACTGTAACCCAGGTTATACATGATTGTACAGTAATCATTTAATCTGACATTGGACGAAGTCCAATGTCGCTAGATTAAGAATATGGTCTGGGAGGAAGACCTCCACAAAAATGTACAGTGAAGGACTCGATAAGGTTTTGAATGTGAATAGAATCCCGGACCAGGAAACTGACCCGAAACCCAGAAAGAAACGGGGCAGACCTAAAAAGTTACCTTTTGGGAAGCCACTGTTCAATGTTACTAAAAACTAAGCATGGTGGTGTTAAAAAAGTCTTGGCGGGTGTAGACAGCAAGAAGAGGAAAGGAGTCCTGAAGGCTACAGGATCCCTACAGAAGGCTCTTCCAACTGTCAGGTCCGGAAAGGAATTGCCTGATGAGAGGGTAATCGTCTGCTGAAGTCCTAGATTGGCCCAGAGGACTGCAGTGGCCTAACCTATAGACACTATGAGTGTGATGTCCTATAACCATGTTCAGTGTTTTATGTATGTGCGAGAGCATAACAACTGACCTGAAAGGTGTATTTGTCGTCGCTGTATGATGTACCAGTGGGTAGCGGACGGATGATCCGATGGATTAGCCTAAGCTTTCCATAAACTCCACACAAATCCCCAGACAAGTCGACAGCATTAGCGATAATAACCCTAAAACAATCATTTGTATATATTTTCGCGGTCGGCACATGTGAAGCATGTGACCTCAGTGCGTCCAGTCTCGGCTGATCTCTCCTCTGACCCGGCATTCAAGCGTGGAAATGACATCACAGTATCGCTATATTGCTTTTAGCAGTGGGTCGAGGCGAAGAAAGTCTTAGTCCGCTCTCTACTACTAAAGGCGCTAACACCGACAGAGTCAAGGCCCTTGGGAGAAGACTCTGAGCTGCATCGGCTCCTGACCCCGTTTAGTCAGGCTAGGAGTGCATAGCCTCCCGAATCTGATTCCTTTCGGCCATGGCTGAGAAATCCGTAGCTGCAGCAAAGCTATCCGCCCGCGACCGAATCCCTCACCCGTCAGGAGTTGTCCCCTGTTACCCCAGACGAGGATGAACTGATGGAAGTGGATACACCCAACACAGATCAGTCATTCGAGAAGAGACTGGAGGAGTTCAATTTGGACAGTCCAGGAGCAGCTATTTTCCCGCTGGCATCGCCAGAGGAAACAGCCAAATCCAGAGTTGCAGAACAGCAAGGTAGTCATCCCTCGGATACTACTAACCCTGAATCCACCAAACAAATCAATGGTCAAATCAACTGACAAGGTGAGACCAAAGATACTAAAACTAAGGAGGATGCTATGGATGTAGGAGACTCCCGACTTCCAGCCGTGTACGACCGGAGGTATCTGTACATCCATCGAGAACTACAGAACCAAGTAAACAGTGATGGGGAGCCTATTCGTGGAGACCCCCTGATCAGCAAGGCTATCGAGGATGTAATGTCCATACATCAACTCCAAAGGATGCCACTGAAGTGGCTTACTGATTGGACATGGTACCAACGCGGAATTCTGCCAGGTTGTGTACGAAACCAATAGAACCATTACCATGGGAGTTTATCAGAATCCTGATAAATCCACATGGAATATGACACAGACAGATGTAGACTGGGTAGGTTGTATAGCCAACAAACCCGGGCAAGTCTACCCACAGCCAGATACCATCCGGTACGACTTCCATACTCTCAGGGAGCTCCGATGCGGGTCCTAGTCCCAAGGCTAAGGGTAAGGATTCATCAGAGAATCCCAAACCTGAAGCTAAGGCTAAGGATCTGAAGGATCCGGAAGGTGAGGACAATTGGGAAGTGTTCAGGAATAGGAAGTCTTCTAATCGCAAGAAGAAACAACTCCCGGATTCTGTGAAAGCAGAGGAGTACACTAGTAAGCTGAATACTAGTGAGAGCACAGAGGACTCCATGCAAGTGGATTCATCTGGAGAAGAGTCCAGGGGGTCCCGATATAGGGAACGCTTCTATGTATGGCTGACCAGGGTCCAGGGGTTCCGATGACCAAAATCTTTTTAAGGGAGGGTCCGTACCATGTGTTTGGACATATCTGACCCGATTATGGAAGGGTGACCTAATTAGAGCCGGATTCCCTTTGCTTGTTTATCTCTATGGAAGCTAAGATAACGAAAGCCTCTATCTATAGCGAGGGGGGTCAAAGGGTTGAGATGACCGGAAAATCTCTAAAGGGGGTCCTTACTATGTATTTGGACATATCTGACCCGATTCCGGAAGGGTGATCTAATTAGGGCCTTATTCCCTATGCTAATTCACCTCTATGGGAATTAACATAGGGAATGCTTCTATGTATGGCTGACCGGGGTCCAGGGGTTCCGATGACCAACAATTTTTAAGGGGGGGTCAGTAACCATGTGTTTGGTCAGGCTAGGAGTGTTTACCTCTGTGGGAGAATTAACATAGGGAATGCTTATATAAATGGTACCGTATAGCTGACTGGGGTCCAAGGGGTCAGATAACCAAAAGATCTCTAAGGGGGATCCTCACTATGTGTTTGGTCATATCTGACCCGATTCCGGAAAGGTGACCCAATTAGGGTGGGATTCCCTATGCTAATTTCCCTCTATGGGAGCTAACATATGGGAAGCCTCTATTTATAGCTAGGGGGTCCGGTGACCGAAAAATCTCTAATGGGGGTCCGTACTATGTTTTCGGACATATCTGACCTGATTCCGGAAGGGTGACCTAATTAATGTGGGATTCCCTACACTAATTCACCTCTATTGGAATTAACATAGAGAACACTTCTATCTAAAGTGACTGAAAAATCTCTAACAGGGGGTCCATAGTATGTGTTCAGACATATCTGATCTGATTCCAGAAGGGTGAACTAATTAAGGCAGGATTTCCTACACTAGTTCACCTCTATGGGAGCTACATAAGGGAACCCTTTATCTATAGCTAGGGGGGGGGGTCCAAGGGGTCTAATGACCGAAAAATCTCTAAGGGGGGATCCATACTATGTGTTCAGACATATCTGACCCGATTCTGGAAGGGTGAACTATTAATCAATGCAGGATTCCCTACACTAGTTCACCTCTATGGGAGCTAACATAAGGGAAGCCTCTATCTATAGCTAGGGGCTGTCCTTGGGTCTGATGACCAAAATATCTTCAAGGGGGGCCTGTGTCATGTGTTCGGACATATCTGACCTGATTCTGGAAGGATGACCCAATTAGGGCAGGATTCTCTACACTAATTTTGCTCTATGGAAATTAACATGGGGAATGCTTCTATCTATTGCTGAGGGGGGGGGGTCCAGGGGGTCCAATGATGGTAAAATAAATGCGAAACCTGTTCACAGGTAGAAGCAGACATATTTTGCAACTAGTCCCCATCACTTAGACACATTTACCCAATCTTTTTTTAATATTTTAACAAAAATTGTTGCTCCTATTGCATAGACCTGCCAACCGGTCCCTATGCATATGATGTTACAGAGCTTTCTGAGCGGCAGACGGTGTGGAAACCCCCACACTACTAGCGCATGTCGTTCGAGGACGCTTTGTTTACGTCTGTCAGTGCGTTCGGAGTACGGCCGAGGGATCAATGCTGGTTTGTAAGGCCACCCCCTATTGGTCCTTCCCATGTGGGTCAATGTTGATCCCTGAGTCAAGTTACTACACTCCCAAGCATAGTAAGGGACTGGTACCTAGCCAGACCTGGCTGGGTGGGAAGGGGGTGGAGGGAACCAGCTGAGGTGGGGTAGTTAGCGTTCGAGGTCACCCCTTCCCATAATGCACTAGATATCGATAGAAAACCGCTGCCCGAACACCTCGAGTGTGAGTTTTTCGCGCACGTGCGTCAATCGGCTAGGGGCATTTTCGTGTGCCCCGATCCGGTTAACTCGGTTGACCGGCTGTACCCATCGGGCATACACCACAGCTACACCCTGGATGTACCAGATCAAGTCACCCGGTTAACCAGGTTTGGTCGCGCAAAAGTACCCGAGGACTCTATTCAGCATGTGGGTCTCTTCTTGGGATTTTGACCTGGCCGGAAGTAGAATGACGTCACACTGGAGACAAACATTCATGCCGCCTTAGTTCCTCAGGGATGTGGTGGGACTATGCTGTCACACACTTCTGACTGTTTTCAGATGAGATCTCATCTGAATAATAATCTTCCATTTAAGTTTCCATAAGTTTCAGATGATCTCATCTGAATGTAATTCAAATTCAGATGAGTTCTGGCATATATCCTTGATCGGGGGCTCTGCCCCCAAACCCCCGTTAGGCCGGGAACCCAGGGAAGCGCGGCGGCATCAACATTCGTCTCCATGGAGGGCCAGGTCAATTCTGCAAGAAGTGACCCTTTTGCCTCTATTCACCCCGGAGGGGTACTGCCGCTGGATTCGGCGATGTTTCCCTGTGCTACTGGCGGTTAGGTACCATCGCCGGGGATCAGAGTGGCTGTCATATCCCAGAAGTTGGCGCATCCCAGAAGTTGGCTGCGCATGTGCAATCCTTGTTTAAGCCTTTTATCGCTCACGGGCCACAAACATCAATGAAAATAAATAATATTTTGAAAACATAAAAACCATGATAACATCCCTCTCTGCTTATAGAATTTAAAAGGACAACAACCCTAATGACACTGTCCCTGTGCCGTAGAAATATGAAACGGGGAAAATTACGGACAACTTCAGGGATGCTCAACTTTCGGGATACGACATGGCCTCACATTACCGATCGACGACCGACTTTATAAAAGGAATTTAA
This sequence comes from Acholoe squamosa, assembly GCA_949317995.1. Taxonomy (NCBI): domain Eukaryota; kingdom Metazoa; phylum Annelida; class Polychaeta; order Phyllodocida; family Polynoidae; genus Acholoe; species Acholoe squamosa. The sequence continues at coordinate 55,663,916 of OX439045.1, forward strand.
CAAGATAACTATTTGTAAACCTAAATCCCAAGGTTTGCCAATTAAAAAAGGGATACTTTTCAGGTCACTCGACCCTTCCCATTGAATTAATGGGGCCCTGGCACCGTAATGCATGCCTGCATTAAAATGTCACGTGACCACTCCTTGACCAATCAGGGTGCTGCGATTTTTCCTCATCATCATCATCATCGCTATTATTGTTGTGCAAAAAGTACCTTCTTTCCCGTTATGGCCCAGTTTGCTTGGCCTGGTACCATCTGCCAACCCTGTATGTGACCCCCAAACCTTCCGCCGACCCCGTGTGTGATCCCCGCACCTTCCGCCAACCCCACGTGTGACCCCCGCACCTTCCGCCAACCCTGCGTGTGACCCCCAAACCTTCCGCCGGCTCTGCATGTGACCCCCGCACCTTCCGCCAACCCTGCTTTTGTGCCAGGCACCCTCCGCCAACCCTGCGTGTAACTGAAATAGGCTATAAATGCAAGCAAACTGGGCCATAAAACATGAATTTTGTATTTGAACTGACAATCCAATTCCCAAACAGTACATATCAGAAGCAGTGTTCAATATTTTTGAGTGGCACTACAGTTTAATCATCACTGATGCTGTAAGGTAGTGACAGGGAACTCATCAGGGACAGTATTCATATACTCAAGTGGCCCCCCCCTGGGAACGCATGAACGGCTAGACTGTGAAAAAGTACCCTCTTTCCCGTTACTTTGTGTACGCAGTTGCACATGGTTTCCACATATTCTCAAGTGTCCCCCTCAGGGACGCATGAACCGCTAGACTTAGTATTGTCTTTGTCACACGCGGGCTGTGGAGATACCAAAGTGGCTAATGAACGGCACATGATGGGCCAACACTTCCTACTCATGAACAGTGCATGCTTGACTGGACGACGCACGTGGCGCCACCACACGCCAAAAGCACTGCAACCCATAGGGTCACTTTCGCTGGTTGCAGCCAGAAAGCCTCTGACTGACAACACATAGTCAAACGAGGGAACCAGCGGCAGCGAGACTTCAGACAAGATCATTCAACTCGTCCGCACCGATTTGGTAGTAGAGGGAACAATGATCTTTTTCACATTGAGACTATCTGTTGTCCTATAATGCACAAATGCATCCTAAGCCCAAATAAGGCAAACAAGATAGAAGCGTTCCCTATGTTAATTCCCGTAGAGTTGAATTAGCATGGGGAATACGGCCCTAATTAGGTCACCCTTCCGAAATCAGCTCAGATATGTCCAAACACATAGTAGGGACCCCCCTTAGAGATTTTTCGGTCATCTCACCCCTTGGAACCCCTTAGCTATAGATAGAGGATTTCCTTATGTTAGCTCCCATAGAGATGAACTAGCATAGGGAATCCAGCTCTAATTAGGTCACCCTTCCGGAATCGGATCAGATATGTCCAAAAACATGTTACGGACCCCCCCACCCCCAGTTAAAAAAGTTTCAGTCATCAGGATGGTCCGTTCACTGTAACCCAGGTTATACATGATTGTACAGTAATCATTTAATCTGACATTGGACGAAGTCCAATGTCGCTAGATTAAGAATATGGTCTGGGAGGAAGACCTCCACAGAAATGTACGGTGAAGGATTCAATAAGGTTTTGAATGTGAATAGAATCCCGGACCAGGAAACTGACCCGAAACCCAGAAAGAAACGGGGCAGACCTAAAAAGTTACCTTTTGGGAAGCCACTGTTCAATGTTACTAAAAACCAAGCATGGTGGTGTTAAAAAAGTCTTGGCGGGTGTAGACAGCAAGAAGAGGAAAGGAGTCCTGAAGGCTACAGGATCCCTACAGAAGGCTCTTCCAACTGTCAGGTCCGGAAAGGAATTGCCTGATGAGAGGGTAATCGTCTGCCGAAGTCCTAGATTGGCCCAGAGGACTGCAGTGGCCTAACCTATAAACACTATGAGTGTGATGTCCTATAACCATGTTCAGTGTTTTATGTATGTACGAGAGCATAACAACTGACCCACGCTGGCATCGCCAGAGGAAACAGCCAAATCCAGAGTTGCAGAACAGCAAGGTAGTCATCCCTCGGATACTACTAACCCTGAATCCACCAAACAAATCAATGGTCAAATCAACTGACAAGGTGAGACCAAAGATACTAAAACTAAGGAGGATGCTATGGATGTAGGAGACTCCCGACTACCAGCCGTGTATGACCGGAGGTATCTGTACATCCATCGAGAACTACAGAACCAAGTAAACAGTGATGGGGAGTCTATTCGTGTAGACCCCCTGATCAGCAAGGCTATCGAGGATGTAATGTCCATACATCAACTCCAAAGGACGCCACTGAAGTGGCTTACTGATTGGACATGGTACCAACGCGGAATTCTGCCAGGTTGTGTACGAAACCAATAGAACCATTACCATGGGAGTTTATCAGAATCCTGATAAATCCACATGGAATATGACACAGACAGATGTAGACTGGGTAGGTTGCATAGCCAACAAACCCAGGCAAGTCTACCCACAGCCAGATACCATCCGGTACGACTTCCATACTCTCAGGGAGCTTCGATGCGGGTCCTAGTCCCAAGGCTAAGGGTAGGGATTCATCAGAGAATCCCAAACCTGAAGCTAAGGCTAAGGATCTGAAGGATCCGGAAGGTGAGGACAATTGGGAAGTGTTCAGGAATAGGATTCTGTGAAAGCAGAGGAGTACACTAGTAAGCTGAATACTAGTGAGAGCACAGAGGACTCCATGCAAGTGGATTCATCTGGAGAAGAGTCCAGGGGCTCCCGATATAGGGAATGCTTCTATGTATGGCTGACCGGGGTCCAGGGGTTCCGATGACCAAAATTTTTTTAAGGGAGGGTCCGTACCATGTGTTTGGACATATCTGACCCGATTATGGAAGGGTGACCTAATTAGAGCCGGATTCCCTTTGCTTGTTTATCTCTATGGAAGCTAAGATAATGAAAGCCTCTATCTATAGCGAGGGGGGTCAAAGGGTTGAGATGACCGGAAAATCTCTAAAGGGGGTCCTTACTATGTATTTGGACATATCTGACCCGATTCCGGAAGGGTGATCTAATTAGGGCCGTATTCCCTATGCTAATTCACCTCTATGGGAATTAACATAGGGAATGCTTCTATGTATGGCTGACCGGGGTCCAGGGGTTCCAATGACCAACAATTTTTAAGGGGGGGTCGGTAACCATGTGTTTGGACATATCTGACCCAATTCTGGAAGGGTGACCTAATCAGACCCTGATTCCCTATGTTAGTTCACCTCTATGGGAGCTAACATAAGGAAAGCCTCTATCTATAGCGAGGGGGGTCCAAGGGGTGAGAAGACCGTAAAATCTAACCCCTTGGGGTCCGTTCTATGTGTTTGGACATATCTGACCCAATTCCGGAAGGGTGACCTAGTTAGGCTGGATTCCCTACACTAGGACTTCTGGGATGCTCGACTTTCGGGATACGACATGGCCTCACATTACCGATCGACGACCGACTTTATAAAAGGAATTTAACAAGATAACTATTTGTAAACCTAAATCCCAAGGTTTGCCAATTAAAAAAGGGATACTTTTCAGGTCACTCGACCCTTCCCACGGAATTAAAGGGGCCCTGGCACCGTAATGCATGCCTGCATTAAAATGTCACGTGACCACTCCTTGACCAATCAGGGTGCTGCGATTTTTCCACTGGTCCCCGCCATTTTATGATTACTGTTTGAATCGGTACCTATGTTGTTAATTTGTGGTGCCAGGGCCCCTTCAAGGGATGACTCTTTAAGAACACTGTAAAGGTTTAGCCAATCTTTATATCTTTTCTCGCTCTTGCGCTCCTGGAAACTCGCAAACTGGAAACTTGCAAAATCCCGCGTATAAACCGTGGATCATGGTGCGGCTTACAGGATGTGGGATTTTGCATACAGAGACTAAAGCAAGGATTAGCAATCTTTTCAGGCATCAGGTGCGGCTTATAACATTTTCTAAAAGTCAGGGTGCTGTCAGGCCTGTATTATGAGTGCAGCTGAGTTGGGGCAATAGGGACATCTAAGGGAGCGTTCATTATTTATGGCATGGGGGTGCCAATCTGACAGAACGAATACATAAAAAAAACATTACCCCCCTCGGGAATAGGTTGAAAAAAAGTAATCCCCCCCTTAGGAATGGGTTGAAAAAAATGACCCCCCCTCTTACAACTAATTGAAAGAAAATGATTCCCATCAAATTACCTTATACATTTTCTCTTCATTCCTGTCATATTAGAATTTGAGGGACTAATGCACTTTAGCTACCCTAATGCTAACCCTATGCTAATCCTAACGTGCAGCAACATGTGCGCCAGCTAAAGTGTATTCTACCTGAATTTAAACCATTTCAATTATGTGTTAAAAATGGGGTGGTGTAATGTCGTAAAAACTATCAGCCGTTGGCCAGCTTTCATTTCGCATAAATACAATGCCTATTTCAAAATGGTTCCAATCTTTTGAAAAATTGAAATGTGAATACCCTGCCATTGATTGATTGACATCTGTAATAATACCTATTTTAAAGGCTCCTCCATAGGGGGCACTAGCATGGGCCACTACTGATGCAGTTTAAGTGGGTACTATATTTCCCTGTGTATGGCCTCTGTGCTCAATGATAAAGCATTTTGGACCATTACCATACTTTTATATGGTATTTATATATTTTTCAGCTATATCAATTTCCCCTACCTCTATATTTGTTGCAAAGAAAGATAAAGGATTATAGAAAATGTCTAAAAAATGATGTACAAAACAAAGATAAGTCTTGAGCAAACTGTTTGCCACTCCCTCATTATTTCATGTAGAGAAATATAAGCCTGCCCTGTTTATAACCCCGGTAAATTTGCCACTTAGGTGTGATGGATATCAATCGCAACAGCATCAATTTCAAAAGTGAAACTAAGGGTTAGAAACTGGAGGTTCTGATCAGTAGTTGCTGTGATTATAGTAGGTGACCTTTTTACCACTGAGAACTTTGCTGGCACCTCTCAGCTCAAGGGACATGCATCAGTCCTGTTTGAGTCATACCCATGCCAACCCCTTTTGTATGTATACTTCTAGAAAGCCACTGCTGTCATCTATTCTGAAGGTCCACAACAGATTGGAGAATGTTTACCATTCTCTTTTTCTTGACAGAAGACCCTGGTGCCAGATATAAGAAGATAACACTGAATACAGTGAGAGTCCCAATCATATAAAGTGCTCATGTCATGCCTTGGCAAAGAGATTCACCTCTAAGTTTGGAATTTAGATATTCCCTAAATAACGATACATAATTACCGTAATCTCCCGTGTATATAAGGTGCAGCTCACATATAAGGTGCACCCCTAACTCAGGGATGTGTGTTTTGCATATAAGGCACTCCTACTGCTTCTGGATTGATATTTTGAAAAACCCTTGTATAAGGTGCACCCCAACCTTTTGACATATGCTGTAAGACATAGTCTCCCCAACTATTGTAAAAGCCAACCTACATGTACATTGAATAGGCCTAAGTTGTGGGGAAAGCCTTGCTATGGTGTTACTGCGACATTGGAGGGTGTGGGGGCAGCATGGGATGGAGTCAGGGTGGCATTGGATGGTGTGAGTGTCACATGGGAAGGTGTGAAAAGCTATGGCCACTATAGAGTACTGGCAGGGTGGGAGGGGAGCTGATATCGCCCTAACACCTCTACAGCATTTAGCTTTACCCATAGGTGTGATGGAGGTGGGGGACTATATCTTTCATGGTAAATCATTTTATGTATCAAATGGTATTTGCATAAACCCCACATATAAGATGGTGGAGAATTGTGAACTTCATGCCGTATCGCGAAAAAATATTGCGTTGTGTTGTGAAATTTTGCATTGTATTTGCGAATACCCCCCAAAAAGGAATTGCCCTGCCCCTCAGGAATAGGTTGAAAAAAAATTACCCCCCTCTCACAATAGGTTGAGAAAAATGATGCCCCCCCCTCTGAATTCCTCTTAACATTTTGACCCTCCCTCTCATTTGCTCACCCCCCCCCCCTGCCATAAATAATGAACGCTTTCTAAGGCATGGTGATGCAGTGAGTGGGACACCATAAATGCGGTTGGGGGGGCTAAGGTGACAAAGGTTGGATCTGGATCCCAAAGCGGAACGTATGTGCTGCCATCCAGCCCAGCCACACCCCTAACATAACCTTGGACTATTTTTAACTGCTGTGTTGTTATCCTGCACACGGCATGGGGATGGGGGTGCAAGAGGGGCATTGGGCAAGGGCAAAAGTGCATTAGCTGCATTTTTGCCTTGTCATTATAGAGCACGGATGTGATGGTGAAGAAAGTCCCATATGTGACCCATCCTAACAATATGGTACGGAAGTCGCAATTAGAAAATGTTTAGATGTTGCCATATTCATTTACAGCTCATCAAGAGCTTTCATTTGGTATATAACACTTGCATATTTGAACCAGGTCGCCTTCTGTGGGTCCTCTAGCAATAAATGTGGTAGTATCAATTAATAAGAGATTAAACTGAGATAATTAACATATTAAACATATAATAATTTATAAATCCTATACAATTCCTATGTAATTCTAAATAACCACAAAAGTTATAGCCATGTCTATTAGGCATTTCGGGTTTAAATTTAGTTTAGGAAGCAAGGATTCTACAAGACATCTACCCATATGTTAGAAAAATGCTAGAATATCAATTTTGAAAATTTTGATATTTTTCACACTATGCAACTTGAAAAGGCTATATCTAGGCTGCTACATGGGCGACTTCAGTACCAATTTGTAAGGATGGGTCACATATATGCTTTCTTATCTTATCTAGCCTTGTAAAGCATATTTGAGAATAAGAGTTAAAAAAATCTACCAGTACATCTGTGGCAGAAAAAAACATTTTAACGGTTGAAAAAGACACATATCTAGCTTCCTCATCTACAATCTCGATTGTAGGTGAGGAAGCTAGTTGTGTAATCTAAGTAAGGTTAGAGGGAAGAAGATCCTCTATGTGTGGACTTAAAGTTTAAGGTGTGTGATCTATGTGAGGTTAGAGGGAAGAAGAGCTCGTGAATACACATGTTTCCCTCTAATAGTAATACCAAAACGGCTACCCCGGAAGTCGGCGGCTTCAACGTTGGATGTTTCGATGAGAGGCGTTTGGAGTACGGCCGAGGGATCAATGCTGGTTTGTAAGGCCATCCCCAATTGGTCCTCCCCATGTGGGTCAATTTTGATCCCCAAGTCAACTTACTACACTCCCAAGCATAGTTAAGGACTGGTACCTAGCCAGACCAGGCTGGGGTGGAAGGGGGTTGAGGCTACCAGCTCAGGCGTTGTAGTTAGCGTTCGAGGTCACCCCTAACCATAATGCACTGGGTACACCTAGAAAACCGTACCCCGAACGCCTCGACTGTTGGCCACTCACACTCACTCTGACAGCAACCAGCGAAAGTATCGTTCCACTATTGATGATGACATCATTTCCGGTAATACACCGAGATGTACGGATTTAGGACTTGGAGGGCTGTGATTTATAGATATTAGAGTTCAAAATCACTGCAAACTTTTAAATAAAGCAATAATAAAATGTTTAACCTGTTGTGATTCAGAATATATGGAGTACAAGGGACAGCTCCTTTGTCTAGGATCCCAAAATGTTTATTTAAAAAAAGGTTGGAAATAATCACTTATTGTGTGCAGAATATGCCAAAATGGGGTAGGGTTCAAACATATGCTTGTACAGAAAAACTGGGTTGGTGAACACATCTGGATCTGGCACCCAGAGAGGGGAAAAATGTGCCTCTTCATGATTTTGAGTGTTTGAAAGGTAAAATTCCACTTTTACAGGTGTATGAGTGGTCCGATACCCGGAAGTGACACAGGCAGAGTTAGAAAACAGTAGAAGTTGCGTGAAAGAACAGAGTTACAACCATACCCAGCAAATTGTTGTGACTCCTCGTCAACCTGTGTGAAGTGGCTCACACATGTCACTAGATGGAACACGATGTCGCTATAGCACAAGATCACCAGGAATAGCAATCGTGGTGATCACATGGCCTCACCTCAGATGGCGAGGATGGTGATCACTCAGACTCACCAGGGATGGCGACGTGGGTGATCACTCACCTCGCTAGATGAAACACGCACCTCGTCATAGTGCATGTTCACCAGGGATGGCGAGGATCGTGATCACTCATCCTCACCAGGGATGGCGACATGAGTGATCACTCATCCTCATTAGGGATGGCGACATGAGCGATAACTCACTTCGATAGATGAGACGCACACACCACGTCATAATGCACATTCACCACGGATGGCAAGGATTGTGATCACTCACCTCGCTAGATAAAACGCATACCTCATGATAGCACAGGTTCACCACAGATGGTGAGGATCATGATCACCCACACTCATCAGGGATGGCGACACGAGTGATCACTCACCTCGCTAGATGAAACACACACCATGCCATAGCGCATGTTCACCACGGTTGGCGAGGATTGTGATGACTCACACTCACTAGGGATGGCAAGGCGGTTGATCACTCACCTCGCTAGATGAAATGTGCACCACGTCATAGCGCAGGTTCACCATGGATGGCGAAAGTTGTGATCACTCAGACTCACCAGTGATGGCGACGCTGGTGATCACTCACCTTGTTAGATGAAAAGCTCATGATCATCGACATTGGTAATCATGCAGCCTCACATCTACCAGATCAAAGTATGTTTTGCCAGAGAAGGTATTGCCATATGTATCTTCCCTCTAACCACACACAAAGTGTTCATGTAGATATTTTCCTATGCATTCTTTCTGTAACCAGAGAAAAGGTGTTTATGGATAGTTGCTTTCATTTTAGAGATACCTCTATCTAAATTCAATTGATATTCTCTCTATATAATCTTGCTTGATTCAACTCTGAAGTATTACATGGAAATCAGTGTGAAACAAAGCACATTTGATACATATGGGACTTATACTTCATGCCCACACTTCCTAGATAGGCTACATGTTGAACAGTGGTGCTGTCTCAACAACTTTGGCAATGGTGGTGATAAGTTGCCACTGTGAGTGAGAGTGAGTGACAGATGATGCAATCCTCAGAGAGCATTGACTTGGAGTGACTCAAATTCATGTATTGAGTGAGACCAATGTTGGCAATGGTGGTGATAAGTCGCCATTTTGTGTGAGAGTTGATGACAGTGGCACACGCTCACGCAGCGAGTTACATCCATGTCAGCGATGGTGGTGATAAGTTGCCATTTTGAGAGAAGATTAACTAGGAGTAATACAAACTCACGCAGTGAGTAAGAGCCATGTGTCAATGCAGGTGAAAAGTTGCCATTCTAAATGAGAGTTGACAGACAGTGGCACATATTGACAGAGTGAGTGAGATCCATGTTGGCGATGGTGGTGATAAGCTGCCATTCTGAGTGAGAGTTGACTGGGAGTGGCGCATAATCACGCAGGGAGTGAGATCCATATTAGTGATGTTGGTGATAAGTCGCCATTCTGAGTGAGAACTGACTGGGAGTGGCACATAATCACACAATGAGTCAGATCCATGTTGGCGATGGTTGTGATAAGCCGCCATTCTGAGTGAGAGTTGACAGGCAGTGGTACATACTCACGCAGTGAGTTAGATCCATGTTGGCGATGGTGGTGATAAGTCACCATGCTTTGTGAGGGTTGACAAGGGGTGGCACATACTCACGCAGTAAGTGAGATCATGTTGGCGACTGTTGTGTGAAATCACCATGCCATGTGAGACTAACAAACAGTAGCATAAGATGACACAGTGAGTTATCACTCAGAAAGGAGTCACCATTGATGACCAATCATGGCGACAGATAACGACAATTTGCTGGGTAGGAGTTGCAGTGCATTGGACGTGTTATGGCACCATGTTCGTTATTGGATGCGTTTGCGTCCGAATGACGATTAGCTTGCATGTCAGGCCCTCCTACAGTAGGAATAGTGCATTCTAACTAAAAATGATTAATAGATAAAAAAAGACAACTGCCTTTCCCAGCATGGAGGGGCCCACTTCGGGTTGCCACTTTCATATCTCTACTGTACTCCCGTTCCCCTCCATGAACGGCCAACCCATGACACAGACGATACTCAGTCATAGTGCAGTTATTATGTAACATCTTCCAGGTATTTTTGGCACATGTGGCAGAAATCATGAAAATTTGCAGGGTCTTAAGACAAAACTTTTATCTTTTATGTAATGGTTTAATTTGCAGAACTGACCCATGGAAATCATAATTATAAATAAACATATTAGTACATAATATAACATTTCAATTGTAACACCAATGATAATGACCTAATTTGCATATAACAAAGAGGTAAGTATTTAGCCAGTCAAGTATCAGCCTAAACCTGTTTACCTGTAAAACTGATCCTGCCAGGATGCATGGAATTGTCTACAGGTTTGTATCCAGGGGAGATCCAGAGGGAGAGGGTTGGCTCTGGGGGTCCTGACACCATTCCCCCCCCCCAACCCAACCAAAAGGACGTCCTCTAGGATCTCCACCCTGGCCTGGACATATAATGGTGCAGCAGTGGGCTGCTAGGGGTCTTATTTCTGTAATCATGCACATTTCAGCCCTGGTGTGTACAAATAAACTTGGGGGACAAACTTGGCAAAAGATTGAAAAGAAGTAGTGAAATATCATTTAATTAGAAAAAAACAAATACGACATAAAATTATTTCACTTCTAAATCACATTTTTCTCTATATATTCTCATACTAGAATAGTATAACACACTATTTAATGATATTTAAGATTTCATAGCTCATGAGTCACGGGGCAAAAGTCAAATACTGTAGATTTTCCTAAGATTCACTGTCAGAATACCTGGAACACAACCTAAGCTATCTTTTGCAACAGCAATTGCAGTGCATATATTCAATTAAATGACCTTTACCTATCACAGGTCAAGGTCAAGGTCATTACTATCATGACATCTGTCTTGTGCATATAGACAAACAGAGAGATAATCAATTTTCCATTTGTTTTCACAATATGAAAGTAATTAGTTTTCCAAAGGTCAAGGTCACATATTAGTGTTTGATACTGTGGCTAGCAAAGAATGAAATACTTGTCCTCCATGACATAGTTGAATCCAATTTAGGAAAAGAAAATGCCTGTGATGCCATACTTAAGATAGATAAGTCTCTGGAATCATATATATTTCATATGGACAATCGCAGAATTGCAAACGAGTAATGTAAATTTTTTTTTGACATTTTTTACATTAAAAATACTTCCATAACAAAATCACCATGCATAGGTACTATCACCATTGATCCCAGCCTCTGATGAACTCTGTACTTAACCATTCTACAATTCTGCATAAATTATGCTAACAGGCACAATGCAAGTGACTAAAATTACAACTTAAGACCTCTGATCAATGAACTAAAATTACTGTCAGGGTAAAAGTGAGACTGCTAAAATAGTTAATGTGTTGTTACTTGATTATGATTTGCAAATTATGTAGATTTTATGCAAATCATCATTATTGACTACTCATCTGGACTCTATAAGAATGAATGTACATTTTATATTTTATCTACCTTATTTATCAGGTAAGAACTTTTTGCAATGCAATTAATTTGTATTTATCAAGAATTAAACAGCGTTTTTATACTATGTATTTCTGATAACACATTAATAGTAGAAACCTTCAAAAGGAGGCAAATTCTGTTTTGTGCCCTTGCCAAACCCACCATCATCCCCCCCCGTTGTTAAAAAAGTAGGTGCATATGCAAGGTGTGTGTCCTATATCAAAAGGAGTGGTAATTATTTATCAACAGGGGGGTGGTGGGTTGGACGCGCGGAAACTTTTCAGTGAATCTTAGGGGAGAGAAAAGAAAGATGAAAAATGTATGGGGGGGGGGGCTAAAATTCTTGGGATCAGAAAGAAGGAAGGGATGAAAATGTGGGGGGGGGGGGTGTGTGGCTAAAACTTAAAGACCAGGAAACAGAAAAGAGGGAGGGAGAGAGAGAGAAAATCTTAGGGCAGAAAAGAAAGCTCCAGGGGGGGCTAAATTTTATAGTCCAGGGAAGAAAAGAGAGAGACAGATATCTCAGGGCAGAAAAAAAACAACAACAAAAAAGCCATTTTCACACATGAACATGACATGCTTCAACAACAGGGGGGTGGGTCTGTGGAAGGTGTAAAAGGAAGACGCGGGTTCGGGGGGGGGGTGTCAGAGTGAGACGCAGGGTCTGTGGAAGGCGCAAAAGTCAACCGCATTGTAGGGGGGAGGGTGTCAGAGTGAGACGCTGGGTCTGCGGAAGGTGCAAAAGTCAGACACAGGTTGGGGGGAGGGTGTCCATCTGCGGAAGGCTTAAACGTGAGATGCGGGGTGGGGGGAGGGTGTTGGAGTGAGACGCAGGGTCTGCGGAAGGCATAAAAGTGAGACATGGGGTGGGGGGAGGGTGTCGGAGTGAGACGCAGGGTCTGCGGAGGGCACGAAAGTGAGACGCAGGGTAGGAGGAGGGTGTAGGAGTGAGCCCCTATGTTACGGGGGTGGGGGCAGGGTGTCAGAATGAGACGCAGGGTCTGCGGAAGGCATTAAAGTGAGACGTGGGGTGGAAGGAGGGTGCTGGAGTGAGATGCAGGGTCTGCGGAAAGTGTGACACAGGGTCGGGGAGGGTGTACTTTTTAAACCTGGGTGTACTTCTACATTGGGGTTAGGCATGTTGAATGCAAGTTTGAGGCGGGGGCAAAAGTATGATCCCATCAAGATAGATTGGAAGTTTGGGATGGGGGTCATATGTTGCAAATTTTGAACATGTGTGTAATTGGAGATCAGCATGTTGGCTTCAAAGGGGGGGGGTGGGCAAAACAATGAGCCCGTCCATGGCTGAAAGATTGAGATAGAGAGAGCCTGGGGTGGGGGGGCACTCACTATATGTCAGAGACACGGGTGTGCGGCCGGCAAGGCCACTTTTTCGCCAAAATCCCTCTCACCAAGGGTCTGCTTTTCTGAAATGTTAATGCGCCGTGGCAAAATCTGTGTCAATTTTCAAGAATTTCATCCAAGAAAACATGATAAATGATCTTTTTTGGTGAAAATTCATCTCACCAAGGGTCACTTTTGGCAACAAAAAAAAACTCTCACCAAGGTTCACTTTTTGGCGAAAATCCCTCTGACCAAGGGTAAGGGTTGTCAAGGGTCCAGCCGCACACTTGTATCAGTAGAAAATCAAGTGCCCCCCCCCCGGAAGAGAGACAGACAGACAGACAGACAGACAGGCAGAGACAGACAGAGAGAGAGAGAGAGAGAGAGAAAGAGAGAGAGAGAGAGAGAGAGAGAGAGAGAGAGAGAGAGATCAAAGAAAGGGGACAAGTAATTAATTTAGATGAATCAAGGTTAAAGTTCTGTATTTGAGGGCCGTTGACACTATGTGGGCTATTTACACTATCCCAGCGCCGAAGGCGCTGTTGAAGACCTACATTAGTGAGACCACACCCTTAGTAACCACCTGTCTGTCTGTTATAGGTCTGCTGTGTCCTTGACTACAACACCCACACAGACACTTCTGCACGTGCCCAGACCCCACCTGTACCATCCAAATTGAGTTGGAGTGGGAGTGTTGTATTATCCACCCCCACATCAGCCCATGTTTAACACTACAACTGGAGAGGAGGGAGTTACATAAATGTCTAAATAATCCATATAAAGATTTGAAGTGCCAAAATAGTGCCAAACTAGAAATAACTTCAAAAAATTATATTAATTGGTGTATTGCTGTACTACGATTGATCCAACCTTTCTTGACATGGTAGACTGGATCTCTATCGCTGTCTATGGGATACCCCAGAGAAGATTATCCACGACTTTTGTTCGGCTGCCCCCCCCCATGTGATGATGCTGCCATCTGGCGCTCATTACAAGTCTTTGAAGGGGAATATTTACATTCTGAGTGTAGAAGATGAACAGTTTGTGTGACTCTGATGTATATAGAAAATAACACAATAAGGGCTGCATAGGGTTTCAATTTTCTTATATGCAGTGTCAGCGAGTAACGCGCCAGCATTTAGGCATCACGATGGCAATACTTATGAAGCCTTCAGGCATCATAGCTATTCCATAGTTTAAGTGGAGAAACATGGCACCACGAACTCTATGGAGTCTGGCCTGAGATGGTCTAGTGCCACTAGTTGTGCACGTGTGTGTAGGGTTTTTTCATTGTGGCATGTAGCTATGAATAGAAGTGTGGTGCTGTTAGTAAACTCAGCCCGGTGCAGATTTATGATGACATTGTCGGGGCCTTACCATACTTCATATGGCCACTATACTCTATCTCTAGGCACAGGGCAGTGTCATAGTGTGGGCATGGGGAGGAAGGTTAGGAGTGGAGGTGGACAAAGTGGCCTTCTGACCATTTTTGACATTTAAGACATTATTATGCTTGCAGATCTGTTAATGCCCCCCCCCTGTAAATACATGTATGGGGCCCAGATTTATGGAGTGTCCTTTGTTGAAAAGTTATAAGGATACATTTATAATGAATCTGAATGGTGATCGATGATCGGCATTTAGTACCTTTAGTTGAGGCTCTTGATGAAAATTGTACTCTATAGGACACCGTGTTCAATACAACCATCGCTCATTGTAAATATCATTATATCATCCTATCAACTATGAAACCAGCTTACCAAACGTACCACTCAAATTAATCTTCATTATTATCGCTTCTCCAAATAGTGGATCAATTAATAAAGCTTTGCTTATCAAAAAATAATAATCAGCATTAAGCCTATATCCTTAATTGATATCAATGGCAAAATCAATATTCCAAATCATAATACTTCAACCTCGACTTCCGGGAGTATAGAATTTTATATCTATTATACAAATATTAATTGTTCAGAGTTCTGTTTGTAACTATTTTGGTGTGATCACGAGGTCGAAGAGTACACAAAGTGAAAAGGATATTGTGAGAATGTGATATAATCGTATAGCGAATTCAAGGTCAAGATCAAACTCCCAAAGATAGAGAATAACATTTGTTAACAAACATTCTATACCACTCTCGTTATTCCTATATCATACCCAACCAAAACATAGTCGCGACTTCTACTGAGCTAATTGCCATTATATGTGTGTATACCAAATAGCGAGGTTAATCATTTATAAAGAAACATAATTATGGACCGCCCAGGAGGTAGCCCCATCTTACAACTGCGATGGGGACGTACTTTATATACATGCAGATCTCGGCTCCTAAATACATGTTTAAGAGAATTCAAGCCCAAGCACAATAAATCAACCCCAGCGTCCAATATGGAGTATAATTCTGACCAGGCAATCAGAAAAGATCACTCATTTCCCTTGCATTGATGCCTTTTTTTTTTATCTTGCCCGATCGCCAATGATTGGAGTTTGTTGCTGCTTTGATAAGTATTCTTTAATAATATGTCTGGAAGATAATTCAGAAAGTTTAGTGAATATTTCAGATTTTAGTTAATTTTTTTGGCAAGTATCCTAAATGTGTAAAAATATGGTTCAATTCTAAAACAAATACTTCTCAGACTTGACTCCTGGCAAATATTCTGTTTGGCAGGTTTTGTAAAGGGTATAGATAGATAGTAAATTTGACATGCTAAGTGAAGTTTTATGAATGACAACATCTTTTAAATAGAGATAATTAGAAGGGAATATTCTCAGGCTTTTATGTCTAGACTTGAAGGGAGTGTAAATTCTGGTGAAAATTGCAATTTTGACTCTCTTCATGAATTTTGACTATCTTTGATTTTGTGAATTACCATCCTGAATGCAGAATGAAATATTCTATGCAGGACTTTATGCTATTGCTAAACATTGCGTTTGTCACCGCCCTCCACACTCAGAGCAAATTTAGGGTTTTCAAACAGAATATGTGATATGGCTAGGTACCAATGGTGATATCATACTCCCTCCATTCATTCCTCAGCCTTCTAATAAAACTATCAACCCCATCTTCTTGCAAAGGTGCTACCAGTACACTGAGAACATATCAGACCTTATATCTTTATGATAAACTGAAAAAAAGGGGCATTGCACCCTAATGCACTTGCATGCATCGAAAATAGAGGTATATACCATATAGTTCCCTCTCTCTACTTTCTTGTGACAAAAGCTTTCACCTCACCCCGCCCCTTCCTGTGCACCAACTAGGCCCTCTTAGTTCTGCCTAACATAACACCAGTTGAAATAACTTTGGTGTCTGTACCCTCAACATTGAAACAAAAATGAAGATGACTACCTCTTCACCCTATCCCGCCCTGCCACTCCCATAACCACTTTCCACGGCCGAGTGTGTTTATAACAAGTCCCTTATCCTGGTTATCCAACTCCCAAACACTTTTGTTTTACTCTTTTAATGATAAAAAGTGTATTCTGTGTTTGGATTGTTAAATCTTTGCTGAACAGGATTACGATGTGTGTCTTTAGAATGTAACTTCTTTATAGCAAATCTCTCACCAAATAAATAGATATAAATATGTATCTAAAAAATGTAAAAAAAAAGTTTAATTCTCACTCCATCATGATTCAAAGCTGGGGCGGGGGGCACTGAATCTTTGATAGGTGGTACCAACTGCAAAACAACAGCCCCCCCCCCCTTTTTTTTGGCCATTTTAAAGCCCTTTAAGGTGCAGCTCAATTTTTACAGCGCTGATAACAGTCCCCCCTTAACAATAATAATTGAGAATTTCACAGCATTCTGAGTAATAACATAGAATATATAAGTTACTTCCTTTCCATGCAAGTTATAATAGGTATTAATAGCCAAATCTTAAGATATAATTCGGTCAACAGCCTGCCTTTGCCCCCTCACTGACTCGATGACAGCCACTGCTCCGCAGGGTGAGTACCACAGTTGGTACCCAAACCGATGCTAAGTACCCTCCCCCGGGAGATGCACAGGGCATGGCTAGAGCTAAGCTGCCGTTACCGTTTTGGGTGTTTGTTCCACATGTATAATTATATAAAAGAAGTAGGAGAGCAGAACTAACCCACAGAAGCAAACAATTATATCGAAAAGAATGGAGGCAGCTTTGGTTTACATGTCAGATCAGAAAGTGGAGAGAAGAATTCACTTTTTGTTCAGGGGATAAAGGTCGCTGTCCCAATACCCTATAACCTGAAGTATAACACATAAGTCAAGACCACTCTTTTAGTTTATTCCACTGACATGAACTTGTTCATTGCTTCTTCTGTATACATGTATTTTTTATGTAAATAATAAAGTATCAGCCAGTTGGAAAAGGTGAATATTATAGGCGCCGTCATCTATACCTAGTGTTTATATAAAGCGGCCATGATTGCTCTACTAAATCCCATCTATAGTTACACAAGGACCACCATTAGGGAAAATAATACTTTTTACATATACATGTACCAATACTAGTTTTATCATGAAACTTGCAAAACATTATTGTATAAACAGGTTGAAGCAATCTCTCTAGAGCTCAAAGCCCCCAGTTTATCAGCGTTATGGAGAAATGCCCCCCTGGTTTTAAACTTCTTAAACAGAATCAGCCATAACTTACTAAAAAGTAACTTGTGTGCCCACTTATAACAATATCAATGTATCAAGTAGGATGATGCCCCTTTCATATAACATAAATCGTGTCTAAAAGGTCTTTAAAATCTCCAAGCTATTATACTTCCTGCTAAAATCTACTTCTGTCATGACTATACTATCATTTGTTTTTGGTTGGTTTAGGATTTAACATGTTTTTATCCAATTAATTGTAATAGAGTAAACTTTATTATTTGAAACTTTAGATTAAGATAGAAAATCAGGTCAAGTCCAAAATTCAATATAAAAACTTATAGGAAAAGTTATTATGATTTTTCCCAATAATATATATATTATATATAGTATATATATATATATATATATATATATATATATATATATATATATATATATATATATATAGTGGCGGTAAGGCCCAGGGAGGCAAGACGAGACCGAAACCATCCTGGATGGGGGGTGGTAAAGTCTCGTTCTCTCGGAGCCAGAGCCAGAGCCAGAGCCAGAGCGGAGTAGATATAAGTGAGTCTCTGACGCTGGAGTGACCACAGCATCAGAGACAACGGTTACTATATAAGGAAGCTGGGAGTCAACAACAAGTCAGTTTGGCACCAGAGTTTATTGAAGTCTCAAGTAATAGCTTTGAGGAAGTTATCTCTGAGGACCAGAGAGCTCCGAGTAGATGGCGTGGCCCGATGCCAGGTTAATGAGCAGTGTTAAACAATAGTTCGAGTCTTGTGGTGTTTGCTATTAGAGGTAGATTCGGATTTCGCTACATTGGTGACAGCAGTAGGATCTGACGCCCCGGAGCAAACATGGATAAGAACAATGGTATGCCAGACTCAAGGGTAGGGGGGGCAGAGAAGAGTGCTCTGCTTGAATTAGTAGATGAAGATGTTTCTTTCAGAAAGAAGGGACCGGCCCGGCACGAGACAGGTTCGGAGAGGCAGGACGAGTCCAGGGACCGAACCGATGAGTCGGACAGCTACAAATGGCCGTGGGAGAAGGAAAAAGAGTTGAGACAGGGATGGATGCCCTCAGGAGGGAAAGTGTGGGAGAACGAGAGAGGATTGGATGAAACAGAGGGAACCCCAGGAGGGGTAGGCCTGGGAGGAGGGAAGGATCAACAACCACTTTTGCCAGGGCTCGGCAAGAGGCGACCTCCGGCTGAAACCAGCACGCTTGGGGCAAGCGGGGTCAGACAGCTCCGATACAGATGCCGACTCCTCGGAGGAGGAGGCGGAGAATGGAGACAAGCAAGGGGGTAAGGAACGGGACGACTGGTCCAGAGAGGGGGATCGCCTGGTAAATGCAATAACCCAACTGGCCACGGAGGCTTCGAGAGCGAGACGGAGACACAAGCCATCGGAGAGCGGGGACGGTAGGCATGGAAAGCCAGTGGTGAAGCCGACTAAGTTTGACGGGACGGCAGATCTGACAGACTACCTGAATCACTTTGACCTCTGTGTCAGCGCTAATAAATGGACACCAGACGAGGCGGGTACCTTCCTGGGATTAAGCCTAGCAGGACCAGCGAGGCGGCTTCTGGCTGGGAGGGATCCAGGGACAAGAGACAAGAGAGGGTATGAGGATCTGCGGAGGGCACAGATTACGAGATTCGAACCAGCAAATCAGGAGGAGAGGTATAAGGCGTTCCTCCGAACCAGAGAGAGGAAACCCGGTGAAGGTTTACAGGAGCTACAAGAGGATATGGCCGAGTACACGAGGTTAGCTTATCCCGATGCCAATGCGAAAACCAGGGGTACCCTAGTGCTAGACCTATTCCTCTTATGCTCACCCATCTAGCTGCAGCAGTGGGTTTATCAGTCACGCCCAAAGGACCTCCAGACGGCAGTAATGACGGCCATAAGTGGAGAGGCCTACTTCAAGAATGAACAGGAGTCCCGGGGAAGGGCACGGGTAGCGGATGCAACAATCTCCGAGAGACTGCTATCCACTGATGAGAAATTGGTTAAGTTGACCGAGATAATATCGAAGTTGGCATCTGGGGAGGGGGAAAAAGGAGAAAAGAAGAACAAAGCCCCTAACACTGCATGCTACAGTTGTGGGAAGGAGGGGCACTTCAAGAGAAATTGCCCCAATTGGAAGAACCGGCAGAAGGTACCGAGAGGTCCGTAACAGGACCAATGAGGGAGGCAGAAAACTAGAGCCGGCCTTTGCCCGTGGCCATCCGGAGGTTGGAGACGATAGGCCAGAGAATGAGATAGCGGGGAGAAGAGAAAGAGGGGGTGGAGGTCTGCTGGTGGAGGCCTGCCTCGGGTTGCACCCTATCCAGCTCTTGGTGGACATGGGAGCCTCTATGAATTTGGTTTCCGCAAACTGGTGGAAAACAGTATACACAGTCGACAGGAGGGCCATGAAACTGCAGAGTGAGGGCACCGCTCCACTTAAGTAGGGCAAGAGAGAAGTGGCCTTAAAGTTTGGAGTCGGAGAAGTCCCTAATGAGGCGATACTGGGAGCCACCTTCCTGAGACGACATGCCATTGTGGTCGACTTGGGGAGGGAACGGCTGGTATGGTCAGAGGGGGAGAGCATCTGCCGGGTGGTAAGTACCAGATTTGCCGTGCTGGCCGCAGGAGAGGAGGTCGTCCTGGAGGGGCAACTCCAGGGTCCCTGGAAGGAAGGAGAGGATGGATTGGTGGACTTAGGGGAGAACCTTGGTTCTTGGTAGCTCGGAGCCTGGTCTGGCCTCAGGAAGCTAGGACCTGGGTGCGAGTCCTTAATCCGGGGCAGGAAGTAGTGACCATCTTTAATATAAAGGACATGACATTGTGGAGGAGGAACCCGGAGAAACGGAGGACATGTGCCGAATGATGAAGGAGGAGGACGGTGAAGAGTGGATCAGGAAATTGGCGGTGGGGGCGGAGCCAGGGAGGAGAGAGGAGCTAGCAGTTATCCTGAGGAAGTGCCAGGAAGCATTTCAGTTAAATCCCAGAGACAGAGGGCATACCCAAGTGGCTCAGCATCGGATCGACATGGGAGAAGTGGCTCCGATCAAGCAACCCCCCCGTCTCCTGGCACCGCATAGGAGGGACCTCATAGACCAGGAGGTGGATAAGATGTTGGAAGCAGAGGCCTCGCCAGTGGTTCAGTGGTCCTTGTAAAAAAAAAAGATGGCTCCACTATTCTGCATGGATTATAGGAAATTGAATGCGGTAACCATAAGGGATTTGTATCCCCTGCCTATGGTGGAGGACTGCCTAGACACAATGGCCAGAGCCGCATGGTTCTCCTCAGTCGACCTGGCGAGTGGGTATTGGCAGTTAGACAGCAGGCCGGAGGATCAGGAGAAGACAGCCTTGAGCACACATAGGGGTCTGCACCAATTCAAAAGAATGCCGTTTGGGCTGTGCAATGCCCCCGGCACTTTCGAGAGGGTTATGGAGGTGGTGATGCATGGGCTACAGTGGCGGACCTGTCTTGTATACCTGGATGATGTGGTGGTCTTCGCTTCAACCTTCCAGGAGCATCTCAAGAGACTGGAGGAGGTCCTACAGCGAATGATTGGGGCAGGGCTTCGGATAAAACCCAGCAAGTGTCAGCTAGCTCGGAAAGAGGTCGAGTTCTGAGGTCACATCGTAAGCAAGGATGGAGTGTCAACGGATCCACGAAAGGTGGCGGCTGTAAGAGACTGGGGCACGCCGGAGAGAGTTACTGATGTGAGAAGCTTCCTCAGCCTTGCTGGTAATTACCGAGGGTTCATCCAGGACTTTGCCATACCGTAGCTAAGCCATTGAGCGTGCTGTCCGAGAAGGGAAGAGCATTTCGATGGACGAGCGAGTGTGAGACAGCATTTATACGACTAAAGGATTATTGACGGGAGTAGTATAATATTAGGTCTTCTTAAAATAATTATTTTAAGAAGACCTAATATTCTGAAAAATTTAGATTATTTAAAAAGGAGGTTGATTATAAATAATAATCTCTATTTTTGCCTTAAGGACTTAGTATGTGAGCTGGTTTTTGATAGTTACTGACGAGTTCTCCAGATGGCAGGACCAGCACGTTATACAGGATTGGATGGATAGTGACTGACAAGTCCTTTAGATGTCAGGACAAGCACGTTCCACAGTATAGTCACAGGATACTTATTTGACAAGGAGCAGCTCGCATATCTTATTTAAATATGAGCTCAGACTGTTAAGCATCATAGCGAGGGCACAGATAAAATGAAGAAACATAGAATGGGCTAAGGTGAAGGAATCATCATAGAAAGGGCAGAGATCATATTAATAGCTATATCAATTGAAACTTAATTAAATTTAAATTATTTTAAGAACACCTAATATTCTATAATATTATTTAAAAAGGAGGTTGATTATAAATAATAATCTCTATGTTTGCCTTAAGGACTTAGTATGTGAGCTGTTTATTGATAGTTACTGATGAGTGCTCCAGATGGCAGGCCAAGCACGTAATACAGGATTGGATGGAAAGTGACTGACAAGTCCTTTAGATGTCAGCACAAGTACGTTTCACAGGATAGTCACAGGATACTTACTTGACAAGGAGCAGCTCGCCTATCTTTTTTAAATATGAGCTTAGATTGTTAAGCATCATAGCGAGGGCACAGATGAAATGAAGCAACATAGAATGGGCTAAGGTGAAGGAATCATCATAGAAAGGGCAGAGATCATATGAATAGCTATATCAATTGAAACTTACCTTATCTGATGTACTTGGAGAAATGCAGGGTTAAATTCGAGTTGTATTGGAGAAAGGTTGCTAGCTTCTTCATTTATGAAGAAAATTTTAATTAAATGAAGGCAGGCATTGTTTGTTGCATATTTACAGCATGTAAATATACATCCATCGGCTACCACGTGAAGGTCTTGCCTGCTATAAGCCGACATAATTTTGACATATAGAGCCTAAAAAAGATTTTTTTATGAACAGAATCCATGACTTGTCTATATTTCTATGTCATGCAGATATATGAGGTATACATGGCTGCATATGAAGCTTGTTTTGTGTTATATTTCATTTCATTTAACCTACGTCCAATGAAATGAAGATATCTTGTTGAGCTTTTTTTTTCTTTGGTTTTATTGCTTTAAGTTATGATCTTAATAGCAATTGTAACCTGCAGTCACTAAGAAGCAAGCATCCTTTCGCCAGATAATATATCAAGAGAAAGGGATGCTTTGCACTGTCTTAGCTTTATGTACACATATACACATATCTACATGTGCTTTATTTCTAGATATAGACAAATGCGTAATTTTAGATATTAACTTAATTGAAAATCAAGAAGGCACTGGTTCTGGAGTGAGTTTCTCATTGCTTCGTAAAAGGAAAATTCCTTATAGACATGTGACAATCCGCACTCCTCGATGTTTTTGATGACTGTCATAGTTAAGTCTACATCTCTTACATAAAAGCTTCTTTCTAGAGATTTTTCTCTGTGAGAAAAATATGTACCCTCAAAGAACATTTGAGCCAAGACATAAATGAAATCCTCTCTTGAGAATCTCCTTTTCTTAGATTGTATTGTTTGAAAGTCATCAGATTTGATACAGGAAATCATTTCATTCCTTTTGATGATTTTTGATATTAGTCTAGCGAGGTAGAAACTATGTCCTGTATCCATTTGACAATTAAAGAGCATGATACTTTGAAGTATTCTTAAAGCACATTCAATTCCTATGTAAAAAGATTTCTTTGAAGGTTCTTGCCTGAAAATATATGCTTGATCATCAGCTGCCTTATATAAGCTATGTGTCACTCGTCGTAGAGAATCATGGTACGGACACATTCTGATATGTCCCTGTTCTGTGAAAAAATCAGTCACAGACTGTCGACCACATTTTCTACGTTTACCGTCCAGACAGTCACATATCCAGTAAGAATTTCGCTTTTTCTTGTGCTTAATAGAAACTTCACTCACCTTGAACACAGGCAGATTATATCTCAAAATTCTAGCAAAGATAACCAAGACATCCTGCATAGAACCAGCCTTCTCCATTTTCCTGATCCTTTTCCATCTTCTTTAAGTCAAGGCATATATATATATATATACAACACGATTTTTTAAGCAGCATCATAGAACTAATATCTATGCAAATTTATCTTGTTGCCTAGCAATGTCATATGTAAATTTATGCTGTTGCCTATGGATACAAGAGGAATTCCCCAGAGAAAAATTGAATGTAAATTTATGCTGTTGTCTATGGATACAAGAGGAATTCCTCAGAGAAAATATATGCTGTTGTCCCCCTGGATACAAGAGGAATTTCCCAAGAAAAAAACTTGATTTAAATGTACGTTGTTGTCCCTAGATACAAGAGAGAATAGCATAGACAGTTAGCGCAGTGAGCAAGCAATGAGTTATCGAGTTGGTAGACTGTTATGTTTTTCTTTTTCACAGAAAAAAAAGAATATGTCATTGTTGCGCAAGAGTCCCTGGATACAGCATTAATGTGACATGATTCGCTGAAAAGGGATCTTAGTGCAGAGGGTCTAAGACCTTTTCTTGCCGCACGTGCTAAATATTCTTATGTATACATAAAATATATGTTGTTGTTCTTGGATGTCACTAAGCTGTCTGAGAAAAAGCCTCTCATAAATATCCAGAGTAAAAACTTATTCCAAGTGCGGATTTTTCGCCTGCTTTCACGTAGTTTGGTACATAAAAACTTATATATATCTTGAGAAAAAACAACCTTAAGTTTTTATACATGACTTTTTATTTTGTTTTTGGAATATTTACGTTCTTTGTTACATTAAGAAGGTAAACAGCTGGTAATATATGACTAAAGCAGATGACTACGTAAAACTTGGAACTAAATATTTAATTGGAACTTTCTTGCAAAATCTACACTGCATAGTCTTACATTGGAAGCAAGCTCACAGGGAAATAGGCTCATGATATTGGTATTTTCTCCTACATATATTAACATGCAGTTTAATGCTGTTGGCTATATCTTATTACAGGAAAGCATAGGTTCTATGGATATATATCTAACTTGTATACTTATCTGAAATAATCTTTTTTCTATGTGATAAATCTCTGCAGTTAAGCATAGAAGCTTACTTCAGTGAGAACTTTTGCTTCCAATTTTAATGTCAGTGTATAACAGAAGTTACATAACTAACTTTTAAAGCACTGCAACTTAAGTGCGTGACAAAAAGGTTTCAGGACAGGATCCCAGTGGGCACACAATGTTGCATCAACATTGAAAACCAGTTGATGTTATGTTGATGGTGTTGATCAACCTGTTTTCAACACTTTTTCAATATTTGTATTTCAACGTTGTCAACCATTACCATTTCAACATCCAGTCAACAGTTGACATATCAATGTTGAAATATTGTTGTCAACTCAACGTTGATTCAACATTGATTTGTCAATGTTGAATCAACAATATTGATTTCAATGTTGATACAATGTTGATTCAACATTGATATGTCAACAAAACAACTGTCAACATTGTTTCAACATTGTTGAAACAATGTTGAGTCAACATAGAAACACAAACATTGAATCAGCGCTGATGGTTAGATTTTGAATCACAGTTGATTTTGAGTATGTTGTTTCAACTTTCAATTTCAACTCTATTTCAACCCTAAATCAATGTTGATATGCAAACATTGCAAACATTGTTTCAACGCTGAATCAACATTGATGTGCCCAGTGGGATAGGGATTCTTTTCTTTCCTGCTTTAAAGTGTACCATAGAGAAAAACTAATGATGTAACTCAGTGCACTTGGTAATAGGTAACATAGTTGACACATACTTACATAAATCTTCTTTTTTATCTTTAGATTTATCTTCAGTTCCAGAAGATCCTTTGCTGACTCTTCACAGAAGCATTATGATCAATGCATTAAAGTGCCATGACCATTAGTCAGCGTTATGCTTAAATAAAATGCTTATGAGACTGTTTGTTAGAGTTACATAGAAGCATCATGTCAACTTTAATGAGTTGAAACATAAATTTTTTAGAGGGTAGGCATTATGCTTTCATGAAATTTTGCTGAGCAGTTTCATCAATGCTTCTTTTATGCATTATGACGAGCAACGAGCATGATGCACTTTTGCAACTACCACTTTTAAGGGGGTAAGAGAGAACTTCTCCCACTAAGACCTTAAGAGAGTCAGAGAGCATCGTACCAATCACCCGTGTTAGTGTCCTTTTTAACTTGATTTATGATAACACAAGTGTGTGATGCTTCCAAGTTTCCATATGTTACATGTCTTTAAAAAAAGACAGAAGCTTCATGGTTTTAGGTTTCCATGACAGAACGCAGTAACTATTGTTTGTTAACCCTTTTTTGACAGTCATTTTTTCAGGATAGGTATTTTCATATATTAGAATGTATTATGTTAATTTCCTTTTGGGCGTGCTACATGTTTTTATGGAAACAACTGACAGGAACCATTTTTTAGCTTGTTCCATGTTATCTGTCCGCCATATAAGGCAAGGTATTATTTTCCACTTAAAGGTATGCATGTATATGCTAATGTGCTTTTCTTTTAATCCTGCAAGGGCTTCTTTGTAGATTTAAACAGAAATCAGGCTCGAAAAGATCTCAAAGGCTGAAGCTCTATCATGTTTCTAGCTGCGCCAGGAACAGCTCGATTAGGTCTATATATACGTGATCTTTGACGTTTCTTTATTTTCCATACAATAAAGAAAGGAACTGCTATGATAAGAGGGATGAAAATACCTCCAATGACTGATCCTACGATAATTCGCTGTTTTCCAAAAGAAGGGTTAACAGAGGGAGAAATAGGAGTAGGGCTCACAGCGGCGAAGCTGAGCCCCTCCCCTTTCTTTTGAGCCACTATGTATACTCTAGAGCTGGAGGAGAAGGGCACAACAGATCCTGTCTTTGAAGACTTTGCATCAAAGTTCAGCATCGATTTGAAGTTTGAATTGGGCATGGATGTCATTTTCAAAACAGGCAAGGAGGCAGTTTTCAACTTCTGTCCTTTCATAGAGGTGAGTGTTTTCCTGAAATGAGAAAGGTATATGGTTTCTATACTTTTTTTCTGATCCTTTTCATAATTAAAACAATGAATTGGAAATGTAAGATTAGCTTATTTTTTAAGCAGTAACGGACATAGAGGGCGCGAGGGGTGCGCCCTCCTTCCTTTAGGTCAGTTCTTAAGATTTTAACTATATGTTTGAGATCCCAAAATTTGTCCTATATAGAGAGTGCATTGATGCAGAAATACGTCATGCTCAATGATAAGCAGGGAAGCCTATCTCACAAATGATTTTATGCATTCTTTAGTTACAAGTTGAATTTCTTTATGTTGATATATTAAGTCGTTGAGACAAAAGGAAGGATGCTATACAAGTTATGACTGTTTTTTCAAACGTATAAAAGTTTAAAATGTTTATTTTCGTCTTATTTTTTTATTTTTTGATGAAATTACAGTTAGGAGATAAGATTCCATAGAACAAAAAAAGGAATATGCAAAGTAACTAACTTGATTTCCTCAGGAAAGTTGACATTTTCTTTTGGTTTGAAGAAGCTAGAGTCAGGACGAGTAGACGTTAGATCTATTAATGTAGACAAAAACGAATTTTCTTTTTTCGTAGGAGATGAAGATGAGATATCTTTCAGAGGAGGAGAAGGTTCTGCATTGTGGTTTGATATTTTGTCTATGAAGCTTCTTGTAGGTGCTTCTGTTGAATCTCCTTTCATAGATTTCTGTTCTATGCTCAGATAGTCAGACGTAATGAGAAAGGGTTGAGTCACAACGTCTTCAGGTAAGGTTTCAGTGTATGTTTTTGGAGATAATTTTGAAGCTAGCGCGTCATCAGAAGAAAAATTTTCTCCTGAAGCTTCAGATTTTTTTTCTTTGAGAGAAGACATGAGCTTAGTCTCTGTTTCAGGGAACGAGGTTTTCATGTTGTTAATTTCTGGCGTTGTACTGGAGACATAGAAAGAAGCAGGATAAGTTTTCATAAGTTTTGAAGCAGAAGGAGGATTTTGTGTTGTAGAAGAATATCTCAAGGTGGATATTATCTCATTTAACCTGCAGAGACATAAAACAGAATAGACATAAGAAAATGTAAAGCAAGGTTCATTTGGTGAGTCAGGTCTAGAGGAGAGACGCAGTTATGCTTTAGCACTATTTTTCATGTAGAGTGAGACCTTGATTATCTGATCACTCTTGTCGCAGACATATTTTGCAAGGAAGTCAGAACTAAAGGATTATTTAAACACCTCACAATAGATTTGTGTTGAAAGTCTCAGCTTCAGAATGGCTTGATCCTGTGTACATCGGATAATCAAGGGTCAGACAATCAAGGTCTAACTGCAGTCAAGAGTTTAAGCATGGCATTTAAGCTATTGTAAATCAGAGTGATGTTATTTTATTCTTTCTTTTGACTTAAATCTTTAACTGAAATCACTGAAAAATGTGACTAAATTATTACAGTCAAACCTTGATTATTCGACCACTCTTGTTGCAGACATATTTCGTTCAGACCTCAAAACTGCTGGATTATTAAAGCATATAATGATAGATTTGCATTGGAATTTCTCAAATACAGCTTGACTGGATCCCTTGTATAGAGCCCCAGACAGGTAAAATCGACGAGAGGACAAGGCCCCTTCTTAAAATCGACAAGGGACATGAGGCTGGGTGACAAGGGACAAACCCACTTCTTAAAATCAACAGAGGGACAAGCCCACTTCTTAAAATCGACAAGGGACATGGGGTTGGGTGACAAGAGACAAAACACATTTCTTAAAATCGACAAGTGACATAGGACCTCCCGTCTAGGACCCTTTGTATGTCGGATTATAAGAGGTCTTATAATCAAGGTCTCACTGTGTTTCAACTTTTCTAGCTATGAGTAGTCTTTGCTTATAAATAGACAAAAATAATTACCTGCAAAAGCCTGCGTCACAGATATATATTCCATGTCTTGTAGTCAATTTGTCTAGGAAAGGAAAAACATCTCGATCATAGACAATTGATTTCCTTGTATGTCCTTCTTGATCCTTGATAAGAATCTCAGTTGTAAGAAAGGACAAGTGCGAGGGAGGAATAGCCTGAATACATCTTATGTAAGGCTCACATGTCAAAGAAGATCCTTTGTGTTCACAACGACAATTGTTTAGCACAGTCTGCATGTAGCAGACAGGAAAGAACACAGCTAGTAGCCACAAAGTTTTCATCGTGAATGAGAAAATAAGGCTAAGTTAGTTTGTCCTATTAAGATAAGATTCTGTTCGTGCAGTAAGATAATGAAACAGAATACATGCATGGCAGATAGTAAACATTCAGAAAAAGCGCTCTTTCGGAAGATAGCCGCATGACTCACATTTCTATGTTCAGGAAGCAGTTGATGTTAGTCTGGCTAGAGAGACCTATAAGTTAAATATACCTTCTTAGCGCCAGTAACAAAGGGGGACAGAATAGCCTAGCGGTTAGGATGCTCGTCTCTCTATCAAGGAAGCATGGGTTCGAATCCTGTTTGCTGCTTACATTTTTTATTTTGCTGGGGAACATCCGTTGTGTTTTCAGTGTACATCTTTAGTCATGTGGCTGTTGTTATCAAAGAACATACATCAAGACATGAACAATATTATCTGCACATTACTTCTCTTCTAAGGTCATGCTACACTACGTTTGCACACCCATGTTTTCTTTAGTTTCGTTAGGTCCGGTTTTAATCTTTGAAGTCTTATACGATGTATGTCATACATGGCTCGCATCTCCCCTCTTGTGTTAAAGCTGCAAACTAATTTTCAGCTGTATGGGTTTGATTCTCTGTTCTGCTCCATAATTTCCGCAGTGAGATAACTTCTTTAGAAGTGGAATTCTGAGAGGAACTGTAGCTTTTCTAATAAATTAGACATGAAAGCAGAGCAAGGAGCTCATGTCTTAAGCTATGTTCCTTTTTTTCAGGAAAACAGTTCTCTGTCCTTAACTGAACCTTGCTGTGAACTCCTGCCATGTGAACTTCTATCACAG
The DNA here is from genome assembly GCA_949317995.1 of Acholoe squamosa. NCBI lineage: Eukaryota > Metazoa > Annelida > Polychaeta > Phyllodocida > Polynoidae > Acholoe > Acholoe squamosa. The sequence goes on from OX439045.1 coordinate 55,693,426, forward strand.
ACTGTGAACAAACTGATGCCTCGTTCACAACAAGAACTTCTCTCTCCTCCTTCCTGACATAACAAGCTACAGATTAAAAAAGAGCAAGGTACGTAGTCTTTTTACTTTTCCAGAAGAAAAGAGTTTTACGTTAAAGAAGATGATTATCTTGAAAAGTATGTCGACATGAATATAAGACCAGAGGAGCAGGCGAGGCCAGCTAAAGTTTAGTTACCTTGTTTTCCGCTAGGGTCTGTGAGGACACTGATCATCGTAATGGTGCGCTGTAGAGACATATACTACTGTGATTGAAGTTACCATGATCAAAGTAAAAAAAAGTCTAGAAATAGGCTTTTTATGTTATTATTATGATCTGAAGATAAAAAAAAAGAACTCCTCCTTATTTTTTTTTTTCAGGTCTTAAAGCACATAGCACTTCCGGAAGTTTTCATCTGAGCCTGCTGCAACTAGCACAAAGTAAGTCAGGAGAAGCTATGTTTCCTTGATCTATAGAATATATTATGCATAACACGTAATTTTACGTCACTTTTTAAGTTAGGGTCTGTGAGGACACTGATCATCGTAATGGTGCGCTGTAGAGACATATACTCCTGTGATTGAAGTTACCATGATCAAAGTAAAAAAAAGTCTAGAAATAGGCTTTTGATATTATTATTATGATGTGAAGATAAAAAAAGAACTCCTTATTTTTTTTTCAGGTCTTAAAGCACATAGCACTTCCGGAAGTTTTCATCTAAGCCTGCTGCAACTAGCACAAAGTAAGTTAGGAGAAGCTATGTTTCCTTGATCTATAGAATATATTATGCATAACACGCAATTTTACGTCACTTTTAAGTTTTAAGTCATAGATTTGATTCATATGAAACTTTTCTTGCTAACTGAACATTACGGTTTCAAACCTAGACTGTGAAATAAGAAGTTTTCCTGTTTATTTCATTTAAAATCCTCTCTTTTTTATTTTTCATTTATTTATTTATTTATTTATTTATTTATTTATTTATTTATTTATTTATTTTTTTTTTTAAAGGTGAAGCTAAGCCAGCCTTAACAGTCGATCGTTAGAAGTTGGAAGGTAAATCTTCACTAGATTCCAGGAAGTTCCTCTAGATCCTCGACTTCGCACAGCAATTCTCTTCCAAGGTCATTGTCTTTTTTCTTTTTTGTCTGAAAGATGTTATCTTACATATGTCTATTCAATATGCAGTCAACAATATTGTTCTTATTGTAGTTACTAGTCCTTGTGCTAAGATAAATATAGAAAGTTTCACGTCTCATAAGAAAAATATTTCTAGATATAGAGGATCTATTAACATAAGCAAGAAAAATTTTTCTTTGAAGTTCACTAAAAACGGATTTTGTTATATTTTTCTTAAAAATAATTTTTCTTGTGTTTTAGATAAAATCCATGAATTTGTTACATTGCATTGCTCTAATTTTTTCTCTAAATATTCTGAGACAGAATTTAAGGAAATCAAAGTCAAGTTGTTGAATGTTCAATTAAGCATAGAAATAAATATAGGAGAAAAAGAAATAAAATTAGGAGAACTTTTTTTGAAATTTTATTCAAAGTGGCCTGTAGCTTATGAATATAGAGTACGTGAGAGTAATACTTCTGAGTCTGTTTGGCTTCTTTATGATGATAAGATCGAGACCAGCCAAAGAGCTTCTGCTTTTTCCTCTTTCAGGATAAGCTCCAAAGAAATAACTTTCATGTTAGGACATAATTTCAAAGGAAATTGCATAGTAAAAAATGTAGAGTTATTTTTGAAGATATGTTCTGAAATGAAAGAGGTTTTGGTTGAAGTTGAGAGAGAGAAATTTCCTCTTCCTTCAAAATGAAAGAGAGCAAAATAATTTCACAGTTTATTTTGGTTTTATTAACCTTATTGTGTCAAGATAGAGCAGAGAATCAGGAATATTGGAGAAAAGTAAAGCAAACAGACACTCATTGCTTGTTCTATGTGACAGAGATTATTGGGAAAAGACAAAAAGAATCTAGAATTCCAAGAGAGAAAGTTATATCTTTGTTGAAAGAGGAAACATGGAGTTCTCTCTTAAATTTCATGAAAAAAGATGAAGCTTACAGAAAATATTACGGGTATTGCATCACGGACAGCAAAGACAAAATATTAGAAGACTTGCTTTCTTCTCGCAGTGTTTTAGTAGAATGCATTTGTGAAATACTCAACATCAATGTCTTTTTTTCTTCTAAGCATCAAAGCACTGATTTTCATCCTTTGGAAAACTTAAGACCTAACGCTGTTTACATAAATTTTAATGAAGAGTCAAATGAAATAAAAGAAGGTAATCCAACTGAAAACAGGATGAAGGCAAAAAAAGACTTTGATTCCAAAAAGAAAATTTCAGATCGTGCTTCACTTTCTATGCCTTTAAATTTTTCAAAAAAAGAAAAATTATCAGACAGCAGCGAAGAAGATGAAATACCTGAGAAAAATTTTGTTCATGCTTTAACTACAGAACAAAAATCTAGCACATCTCTTGAATGTTTAAGTGAAAGTGACGATGACACCTCAAAAAGTGCTAACAGAAAGAAAAAAAAAGGTAGATACCTGTCAGAAGAAAGTGCGAGTGAACATGAGTTTGATTTCTTGAAAGAAGACCTAGAATGTTCTGAAAGTGAAGAAGAAACTGTTAAAAAAAAACAACAAAAAACAAAATGAAGAAAGCAAGCCCTTGTAAGAAAGTTTGCGTGGAAGATAAGGTAGAAATGTTGAAGAACTTTCAACCTTTAGCTACTTTGTTTCAATCAGAATTAGAGACCAGTCAAATGAACTTAGAACATTGCTTTCTTGTGATAGAGCGTATACTCAAACATTTAAGAGTACTAGCTTCCAATATTTTGCCTGAGAATTTAGAGAAATGTGCCAGGTGTCCTTTGCATTGTTCCTCTGCTTTGTTGAAATGTACAAAAGATAAGAGAGGACCTAAAACAAACAAAGCAAAAAAAATGAAAATGTGTCCGATATAGTTTTATGTTCAACTGTAGTCTACATTCTTTTCTTCTACAGATGCCTAAAACTAAGAAGGCTCGTCAGCCGAAAAAAACTGTCTGTTCTCGTCAGATTCCTCACACTTCCAGAGCCTCCTCTGCTTCTATTAATTCTCCTGTTTCTGTTCTCTCTGCTTCGACCGTGGTTTTTCCACGTCTTTCTGGCTCAGGTGGGAACTCTTCTGCTCCTTCTTCTTCCGTCTCTCAGGCTTCTGCTCTTAAAGCCTCTGTTCCTGCTCATCTTAACTCAGTTCCTGCTAGCATAACCTCTGCTTCTTCTACATGGAGACCCTCTTCTGCATGCAGTTCTCTTGTCTCTTCTAGCTTTCCTCCCTTGTCTCTTTCCTCAACTTCTACTTCCTATGTCTCTGCTGCCTTTGAACCCCTTCCTGTTAGAAGAGCTTCTCCCACTTCTGTTTTGCTTCCTCCCTCCTCTGCTTCTGTCTCTGCAGACGTTCCAACTTCTACCTGCTCTGTTCCCCTCTCTTCAGCTTCTGCTTCTGTTCCTTCTTCTTCTAGCTATGTTTCTCCTCTCTCTTACCAGGAAGCTTTCCATCAGTTTGTCAAAAACAATGTGAAACAGTTTGCACCTGCTTCTCTCACTTCTTCCTTCTCTCAAAACTACCCTCTCTTGTCCACTGTGCTTTACCCTCAACAAGCTGTGGAAGAAGACACAGACTTCTGTGTCTGTAAGGAGGAATCTGACGAAGAAGACCAAGAAGTAGCTAGTATCTTTGACAATCCCCTTCCCTCTATGTCTAGCAACGATAGACCTAGAATTACTTTCCCTCCTTCCTGTAGGAAGGACGCAGAAGCACCTTCTGAGGAGAGAGGGAAAAATAATTCTTGTGTTCCCTCACCTTGCCCTGAAGCAGATGGCTCGACCTCTTCTGAAACAGGATCGATCACAGCTGGACGTGTGAGAACTTCTACGAACTCTGCTAGACCTATAACCGATACAGCACAGCTGACTCCTCCTGGTTCATCACCGTCTCACCATGCTTCTCTCGGATTTCCGCTTCCATGTTCTCGCAGCTTGTCAGAACCTATTGTCATTCAACATGCTTCCTCAGAGACTGACAGCTTTGTAGTCCCTCAGCTTAACAGCGTTCCAGTTTATGTGACTTCATCCTGTGCACGTCCTGCCTGTACTCCTTCTGTTTCTCGTCCTATAACTGCTTCTCAACTCCACAGACCTGTCACTGTGGTGAGACCCCAAGTAGATACTAGACAAGCCGACCATATTCAAGCAGGCTCCCAACCTGTCAGATTTACTGCTTCTCTTCAGGCTGGAGTTCCTGTAGTCCCACCTGTTCACCCTTCAACTTCCTCTAATCCTATGATTCCTGTCTTTAACTTGAGGACAGGACACATAATCCCTCTTGATATCACTGCCCGTCTCCAACCTCCTGACGTCCCCCTAGATCTTAGTTTTAACAGTCACCCTGCTCACGTTCCCATTTCCACTGACGCATCTGTTAGTAACCAAAACATAGAAAACCAACCTGTCTCTTCCATTTCTGGTTCACAACCTGTTACCAGTCAACAGAACAGTTCTTCTTCTGACTTAAGAGACAGAGAAGGACTTCTGCAAAGATTTGAGAGAATTTTTGGTTCAATTGAGGTAGGAAGGTATTTCTATGATCAGTGCATGCTTTCCAGGTTGCGCAAACCGGCTTCAGGCACGGCAAGGAGCCCTTTCTCTGTTATCAGAGACTGCAGGCTTTGCAAAACCCACTTCTTTCCTGCAGGGGAGGTTGTCGTAAGTTCCTGCAAGAGAGCCTTGTTGTCCTGCAGGTTCTGTGACATGCTTTTCTCCACGTCTCAAGATCTTATCAGGCACTTAATAGACCATCACCATTGCAAAGAATAAAATGTAAAGGACATGTCTTCTACCATGCTTTCTATACACTATACAAGAATATCGCTGTAGCTTTTCTTTTTAAATTAGAAATAAATTTAATAAGTTCTCTTAACTATTAAAAAATGGAACGCCTCACATCTTTAGACTTGAAAGTTTTAAGTACTAGAAGTGAATATTTTAAATCCTATGTTAGCTTCTATGAGTTGAAAGAAGAAAGTCCAAGAGAAATAAATATAGAGATACCTTTTCTTCCTTTGCTCTCTCTGTCACAATGCTTTTCATACATATCTTGTTTAAGTTTCAAGTCCGAGAAAAAATGTCATAAGCTTTTAGATAAAGTCCAAGACGTAGGATCTATAGCTTTTTTTGCTAATTTTTTTCAAAGTGAGTTCTTGTTTGAATATTTGCTCGAAAGAAGTCAAGATAAGATAGAAGAAATAGGTAAAATTTTAAAGGTACATGCTTATTGTGGCAACATATGTCATGATTCATGTACAACGTTGATATACTTTTGTCATGATTTGGTAGGAGAAGATTACACTGTCTTTAATATATTGAAAGACCTCTTCTGCGAAGATCATAGCATGGATGATTATTGCTCTTTTGCTTGCTACGAAGACCAAAAAATAACCAGAAAAATAAGACATCTCCTTAGACAAATAAAAATGGAGCAATACCCTATATCTTATCACTGTGGGGGCTGTGGAGACGATCATACAGTAGAAGAGGGGGACATTGAGACCGATACTTTTCGTTTAGATTGCTGCGGATCTCATTGTCATCATCGATGTTATATGAACTTAAGATTTAGATCCTTCACAACCCCCTCGCAACCTAAAGTTAAATGTAAAGACTGCAGAGCTGTTTGGTTTGAGGGAAAACCTGCTTGCACAAAACTTTTTATGAAATGGCAAAGAAAGAAATACACCAATTTAAGAAAGAGTTTTTATCAAACAAGGATTCGTTTTCATAATCTCCCAAGACGTTTAAGCCGTTGAATTTTAAAACAGGTTTAAGCAGCTGAAGTTTTTAAGAGACATTTTATGTCCTTGAGATAAGTAGATAAAACTTAGTGTGTGACAAGACATGTCCTGAACTCTTTCATCTATAACTCATATCCTGACCCAAAGACTAACATTTAAAAGACTGTAATTTTTTCAGTCTTTTGGTTCATGCAAGAATGTTCTTGTACATGTTAACCAGAAAGTTATTGTAACCAGTGCTTTACTTCATTTATTAGTACTAGTCGAAAGATATATCTAGACATGTTCACTGGAAATATTTACTGATATCTGTGACATGTGCTGCTTCATGTGTACAATTGTTCTTACGTTGACAGAAAACGATGTTCTCTTGACGTTGAAATGAAAGTATGACATTGTGCAATCATGAAATATTGCTCGCATGAAAGCGTATTAGCTCATGTAAACTGGCTTTGCAATAAAGCATAAAGAAAAAAATCTATTTTTTCTTATCTTTCTGTAAGATGAATGTGAACATAAACTACCATCTCTTATGCACTCGTCTTGATTACCTGAGAAGTCAAATACAATATGAAGGACGTCCTCTTGAGAAAATAGATATTTCGTTCCCACAACAATCACATATGAACGAAAAAGACGCAACTAAGATTTTTTCCGCTCTTTCTGAACTCGAATGCTTGCCTCTTTTAAAAGAAATAAGGATAGAGGCACTTATATTCTTTGCTGATTATTTTCGTTCATCTTTCCTGGAAGAAGAAATAATCAATATAGTGTTAGATGATATCATGTTGATGCCACGAGCGTTGAAGACAATTTGCTGGTGTATGAAGGATCAAACTTTCTATTACAGGATGCTATTCATAGCAGCAGATTTCTTAGACATAAAATTCATCAATGTAGTGACGGAAATGATGTATCCTTTGAGGCTAGAAGGTAATGTAGGAGTTGAACCTTCTTCTTACGTTCTTTCCAGAATAACTAGAAAATTTAGAGACAAAAAAAGACAAAAGATACACAAGATGTCCACAGAATATATGATGTGTATGCTGTGTTCTGGTTTGTTGATAATGTCACCTAAAAGCAAAGACGTATGTTATATGTTTTGCTGCATGAAGCCAGTCCACATGAAGTGTTTCCATGAATTTTTAGATGAACAACATGAATACAGTCCTGTAAAGAAATGTATATACTGTGATATTAAATGGCACAACAAGAAACCTCAAGAAGAACATGATTATCTGTTATGGTTGTCAAGGAATGCAAGTGCTCATTCTATCCTGCATGAAAAGAGAAAGCCTAAGATGTGTCTTTTTCCTGATGAAATAAAGAGATGAAAAAATTAATCATTTGTTGTGTTCTGTTATTTCACATTTTACAGCCGACCAAAAATGCTTAATTTTACCCCTAAAGGTTATAATTCTTTCAGAGACCAGAAAAGTCCATATTACCAGTAGATGTCAGAAATATTTGATGGACCAGAAATGTTTATTTCACCACCAAATGGCAGAAAAGTTTTAGAGGCCAGAAAAGTTCATTTTACCAGTAGATGTCAGAAATGTTTCAGGGACGAGAAACGTTTATTTGACCACGAGATGGGAGAAAAGTTTTAGATACCAGAAAGTTCATTCTACCAGTAGATGTCAGAAAAGTTTCAGGCACCAGAAACTTTTATTTTACCACGAGATGGCAGAAAAGTTTTAGAGACCAGAAAAGTTCATTCTACCAGTAGATGTCAGAAATGTTTCAGGGACCAAAAACGTTTATTTCACCTTAAGATGGAAGAAAAGTTTTAGAGACCAGAAATGTCCATTTCACCAGTCAACGTCAGAAAAGTCCATTTTTTTAATAAATGTCAGAAAATTAGAGACCTGAAATTGGTGAAACAGATATTTTTAATCACAGTGCAATTTCTGATCTCAGAGCTATTTCTGATCTCAGAGAAGTTTCTGCTATAGTGTGGTTAAATTGAGCATTTCTTGTTCCTGAAACATTTTTGACTAGCAGAAACTACTCTGAGATCAAAAACTTCTCTGAGACAAGAAATATCTTTGAGATCAGAAATGTTTATTTCTACCACATTATAACATAAACTTTTTGGATACTAAAAATGTTTATTTTACCACTGAACGGTAGAAATGTCTCAGGGATCAAAAATTCTTAAATTAACCATCAAATGCTAGAATCTTTTAGACACCAAAAGATACTAGAAAAGTTTATTTCACTTCTTCCTTAATGTTAGAAATCTTAAAGAAACAAGAAAAGTTCAGTTCAGCCACTAGGTGGCAGAAACTTTTCAGTGACCAAAAATGTTTATTTCACCACTAGATGACAGAAATGTTTCAAGAATTAGAAATGCTCGAATCAACCACCAGATGTCAGACACTTTTCAGAGACCAGAAATGTTTGTTTCACCGCTAGATGTTAGAAATGTTTCAGGGACAAGAAATGTTCAGTTCAGCCACTAGGTGGCAGAAACTTTTCAGTGTCCAAAAACGTTTATTTCACCACTAGATGGCAGAAATGTTTCAAGAATAAGAAATGCTCGAATCAACCACCAGATGTCAGAAACTTTTCAGAGACCAGAAATGTTTGTTTCACCGCTAGATGTTAGAAATGTTTCAGGGACAAGAAATGTTCAGTTCAGCCACTAGGTGGCAGAAACTTTTCAGTGTCCAAAAATGTTTATTTCACCACTAGATGGCAGAAATGTTTCAAGAATAAGAAATTCTCGAATCAACCACCAGATGCCAGAAACTTTTCAGAAAAAAGAAATTTTTGTTTCACCGCTAGATGTTAGAAATGTTTCAGGGACAAGAAATGTTCAGTTCAGTCACTAGGTGGCAGAAACTTTTCAGTGTCCAAAAATGTTTATTTCACCACTAGATGTCAGAAATGTTTCAAGAATAAGAAATTCTCAAATCAACCACCAGATGCCAGAAACTTTTCAGAGAAAAGAAATTTTTGTTTCACCGCTAGAGTAAAGAAATGTTAGAGGGACAAGAAAAGTCCATTTTTACCACTCTGTGTTAGAAAATTTTGACTTTATTTTAACCATAAGGTATCACATACTTTTCACTTAAGAGATATGTTTGTTTCACCTGTAGACATCAGAAATGTTTCAGTCATCAGAGACGCTCAGTATGAACGCTAGGTAGCAGGAAGGAAAACTCTTTGAGGTTCTGGATGAGGAAGGGCTGCACTAAACTTTAACAGGCTCCTCCTGGCCTGTCAGAACGAGGTCTCCTTTATTTTTAATTAGCAAAAGAGATATAAGAAAGAAAGTTCATTGTCTTTTATTTTGAAGTTAAAATGGCTCTTTCTTCTCCTTTTTTTGTGAATTTACCTTCTAACACGATTCATCCGTCTCGAGAAAATAAGATCAGTTCTTTCTATGTAAAGCTTCCTACTACTTTGCTTCTTCAGGGAGCATGGGAAGTAGCATTAGTGGAAGTCAACGTTCCTGTCTCATGGTATAACTTTCCAGAAATACCAGAAAAAAATCGAACTATTATAGCAGAGAGAATTGATTTTAAGCTTAAAACAGATGAAGAAAAAATAACTTCTTTAGATGAAATAGACATAAAGAAAAGATATGTCGTCCAAAGGATTCCTTACGGTAATTATACGAGCTCAGATAGTTTAATAAGATGTATTAATATAGCCTTGAAAAAAATTGATGTATACTCAGACGAAGAACTTTACAGAAACAGCAGAGAACCATATATGAAAACAGAACTTCAAAACTTGAAACCTATATTGAAAGTAGGCAGAGGAGACAGAGTAACTATGTCTAAATATTTATGCAGTATTTTACGATTAGATACAGCAAACGAGGCTGAGATAAATGACGATAAAGTAGTGAGTTTCACAGGTCTTCCCTTAAGGACCTTGTTAGATTTTCAAGTTTTAATGAGCACAAAAGAAAGGTACAAGCATTATAAATATTTCAAAGCAGGAGGAGTCCCAAATTTGCATCATGTTTCGTCTAACATTTACATATACACAGACATTGTATCTAATGAAGTAGTAGGAGATGTTCAAATGCCACTTCTGAGAACTATACGTTGCAGTGAAAAATTTGGAGACGACATAAAAGAAGTCTTCGTTAATCCTTACTACAAAAGACTCAGAAGAAATGAAATTCAGGAGATACATATTAAAATATGTGACGATCAAGGGGAACTCGTGAAATTTGAGTATGGAACTGTTTTTATAGTTCTTCATTTTCGACCTTTAAAATCAAGATTTATAGATTAAGAGAGAAGATTTCTTTAAAATGAAACGTCAGAAAGCTTTCAAGAATTTAATAGTTGAATATGATTTAGTTCCTGTAGCTTACAAATATGACATTGATTTATTCCTTTTGAAGAAATTGAAGAAAATAAAAAGGATATTGAAGCATAAAAAGAAAAAAGAAGGAGGAATAAAATTTCAGTTAGCTTTGTGCACAGTTTTAGGAAAATATAACTTGGAGACAAGTGAATACTTTGAAATAAGACCATGGTTTAAAAGCTCTATGCAAGTCAGCTTTGACTCACACAACATAGAAGAATTAATAAGAGACTCTTTTTCTGTAATTTTAGGCTTCTTTGATGCTTTTTTACATATGGGCTCAGGATGGTTCTTAAAGAAAATTAAAGTTTTGCGTTTGTCTGTTTTCAAGTATAATCCTTTTGGAGGTCAAAAAAAAGAAACTAGTGAGGAAATTATCAGAAAGAAGAGATCAGTCCTTGACGTCAAAGGCAGTGGAAATAAGTGCTTCATATATTCAGTCCTAGCAGGTCTTCATAAGTTGACTGAAAATGCTAATATAGCTCAGTCTTATGATGTTTATTTAGACGAATTAAATCTTTCTTTCCTTTCCTTTCCTGTTAAACTCAGTGAAATACCTAAATTCGAAACAAAGAACAACGTAACTATAAATGTGTTTGGAATGTTAGAGAAAAAAAGCGAGCCGTTCCCTATGTATATTTCTGTCCTTTCTTCACCTCTGGCAGAAGGACGACATGTAGATTTATTGTTGCTGAATGATCATTTTTATCTGATAAGAAACTTACATAAATTTATTAGACCTTTCTTCTGGAAAAAAACTAGGTTTTTTTGTTATAAATGCTTAATTTCTTTTTGCTCTAAAATTCGATATGAAAAACATGTAAGCAATGACTGTCAGAAAAATGTATATACTGGTCAAGGTTACTCTACTCCTTCTAAAGGAAGTACTTTGAAATTCACTGAGCATAAGTATCAAGTTAAAAGTCCTTTTGTTATATATGCTGACTTCGAATGCTACAATCAAACTATACAAAAAATACAAAAAGGTAAATCTTTTTGTTCTAAAGAGCACAAACTTAATGCTTTTGGTGCAATAATGGTATCGAAATATGACAAATACAGTCAAGATCCTTTCATCTACGTAGGGAAAAATGTAATAAAAAAATTTACGTCCTACTTATATCAAAAAAGAGCAGAAATTTCATACATTTTAGACCATAAAAGGAAACCTTTGTCGTTGTCTCCTAAAGATATTTCACGTATAATAAAGCAAAAAAATTGTTACATCTGTGGAATATCTTTCACAAAAAAAGGTATGAAAAAAGTTTTGGATCATGCTCATCTAGGACAAGAAGGAAAAGGCAGGGACTTGAATTATGCTTGCAATCGATGCAATCTAACTTATACCAGTCTTAGAATGGACAAACTGAAAATACCTATTGTAATACATAACAGCATGAACTATGACACTCATTTTCTTATTCAGAAACTGTACAAGTATATAGAAAATAAAACTATATCAGTTATAGCTAAGTCTTCTGAAAAATTTTTGACTTTAAGTTTCGAGAACTTTAAAATTTTAGATTCTTTTCAATTCTTACCCACTTCTCTTTCTAAACTTGCTGAACTCTTGCATGAAAAAGGTTTGAAAGATTTCATTCAGACTAAGAAACACACTGCAGACAAGAATCTTATTCCTTTCATGATAAGAAAAGGAGTCATGTGCTATGATTATATCGACTCATGGTCAGTTCTGAAAGAAAAAAAATTACCAACTAAAGACAAATTTTATTCTTCTTTAACTAAGAAAGACATAACAAACAAAGAATATGATCATGCTGTTCATATGTTCGAAGCATTACAATGTAAAAATATAGAAGACTACTTAAAAGCTTACTTAAAAATAGATGTGTTACTTTTATGTGATATATTTGAGTCTTTCAGAGAAAAGACATTAAATTATTACAGTTTAGATCCTGCACATTTTTTAACTGCACCTAGTTTAAGTTATCAAGCTATGCTGAAACATACAGGAGTAGAATTGGAACTGCTATCAGACATAGAAATGTATAACTTTATAGAAAGCGGGATAAGAGGTGGAATAACTAATGTGTCTAGGAGACATGCAGAAGTGAAAGATTCAGACGAAGTGATTTTATATATAGACTGCAATAATTTATATGGTAAATGTTTAGCCGACTTCTTACCACATTCCAATTTCAAGTGGCTCAGTCTTAAGCAAATACAAGAATTGAAAATAGAAAATGTCCCAGATGAAAATGAAATTGGCTATATCTTAGAAGTCAATTTAGATTATCCTGAAGAAATCCATGACATGCATAATGATTTCCCTGTAGCTCCTGAAAAAATAGCAGTTACAGAAGAAGAATTGTCTCCATATGCTAAAATTATATTGAAAGAAAGTCAAACATCTTACAAGAAAGGAGGAAAGAAGCTCATATGTAATCTGAAAAGTAAACTTAATTATATTGTTCATTATCGCAACCTTAAATTGTATCTTAGTCTAGGATTAAAAATAAGTAAAATACATAGAGTTTTAAGTTTTTATCAGAAAGACTGGATGAAATCATACATTCTGTTTAACAACAAAGAAAGAACTTTAGCTACTTCTGCTTTCATGAAAGCATTTTTTAAGCTAATGAATAACACAACTTTTGGGAAAACTATGGAAAATGTCAAGAAAAGAACCTGCATGAAATTAACTTCAGATGCCACAGTCACTGAAAATCTTATAAAGAAACCTACTTTTAAGTCTCTTCATGTTTTTCAAAGAGATTTTGTAGGAATCCAAAACAGCAAAGAAAACCTTCTCCTGGACAAACCTATGTACATAGGCTTTTCAGTTCTAGAATTATCTAAATTATGGATGTTTAACTTCCATTATAATGTCATGCTGCCTAAATTCAAAGACACATCTATACAGCTTTTATATACAGACACTGATTCTCTGATATATTACATCAAAGATCCTGTCTACGTAGCAAAAATAAAAAGCATGAATAATTTTTTTGATTTCTCTAATTTACCTGAAAGTCATATCTTATATGACAAGTCAAATAAAGCAGTCTTAGGTAAATTCAAAGATGAAGTAGCAGGGAAAAAGATAAAAGAATTTATCGCTCTCAGACCTAAAATGTATTCAATTTTATTTGAAGAAGGAAAAGAAGAAAAAAAGGTGAAAGGAGTTAAGAAATGTAGCATAGAAAAAATGAGACATGAAGACTTTAAACAGACTTTACTCGAAAATAAGATTAAGGAAGCAGAATTTAATAACATAAGAAGTTTAAATCATAAAGTTTATACTATGTCACAAAGAAAAGTATCTCTTTCCCCTTTCGAAGATAAAAGATATCTAAGAAGAGGAGGAATAAAGTCTTTTGCTTATGGTCACTACAAAATACCTCCTGCTAAGAGAAAAAAAAAACTTTTCTCTTCTGAACATTCCATGCAAGAGAATTAAAGTCAGTGAGATAGAAGGAGCTGAAGACTCTAAGCAAAGACTTGTTAGATCAACGTCTTCTTGAAAAACCTGAAAATGAATAAGTCAGGCAAGCATCCTACCATTGCTTTTGGGAAAAGAAAACGCATAGACATAAGTAAATTCAATGGAAAAATTTATTTGCATTTCAACGACTTAATGAAAGACAAGAGTATTTCTCTTTCCAAGGAAGAGTATGACTTGCTGTTCAAGCTGAGAAACAAAATAAACAAGAAAATAGAAGAAGTCAAAAAACTAAGTGAGGGGACCAAGGGAGAAAAAAGAAACAAAAAGAAAAGAAAATCTCTCAGCGACAATAGCAGTGAAGACGATAAGATGGCCACAAGTGACAGTGAAAGTGACTGAAAATAAACCTGAGATAAGCTTAACTCGTATGTGTTCAAGCATCTTACCTTCTGTTCATCAACTGTGCTAGCAAATAATCTTCAGACATAAAGCCAAACAAGCTTTCTATTCTTAGGAAACCTGCAACCGCTACCTGCACTTTTACAAAATGAAATGTGAATATTGTGGAAGAAAGGGGAAGATAGTTCAAAACAAAAAATATTGTGAAAAATGTGAGCAAGCCATGGTTCAAGAATGCATAAGATGCCACAAACCTTTTCATTCTGTTCATTTCTTCTCATCAGATGAAAATCATTTAAGATGCAATTCATGTCACACAAAATATATGAAAGAAAAAATCAGAAACAAAGCCAAGTCGTCTAAGCTCGTTGACACAAGAAGCAGTGAGTCAGATGTAACAAGCTCAGAAGAATCAGAAGAAGAGAAAGCAACTTCATCACCCGTCGCAGAAAGTGAAAATGAAAATCAACCAAAGAACAAGAGAAGAAGAGTCACTCTCTCCAATGAAGAAGAAGGTCTCAGAAAGGAACACGAAAAAGACCTCAACAAAGGCAAGAAAAAAAATGTTTCTTCTTCTACAAAAGAAAAAAAAGTTCCTGTTAAGAGAGCAGCTACGAAGAAAACTTTGCTGAAATCAGAAGCAGTGAAATCTGATATGATAAAGATGGCAGGGGGAAACGTTCACTACTTTAAACTGCCTGAAGGTTATGTCCCTGTGTTCACTAACATAAATGCTTTGGAATAAGCTGATATTCCTTTTATTTTTTTGTTTCACGGATAACCGGAAACTTAGAACATGTGGCTTAGTTTTGAGAGCAGGGTCCTTAGTGGACTGCACTAATAAAAGGCTGTGGTTTCAACTCAGGTCACATGTTATCATGACAATACTAATGACTTTCCTTGCTCAGAAATGGAGTAAAATCATGTGATTCTATGCCTCGTTCTTTAACCTTGTGCACACGCATCTACCTTTAACTTTAGAACGAAAGCATATCGGATTTCCATTTTATTGCGTACTGGAAAGTCATGTCATTCATCTTCAAGGAAACATATCATTCATTTTCATACAAACATTTCATAACATGCTGAGATAGTCTATGAAACTTCCTAAGCTGCTTGAATCTTGTACTGTTCATACATCTAGCTCTGTCAAACGTTTCGAACTATTTCCTCTTTGAAGTTTTCTTCTTATTTTTTTCAATATGAAAAAAGAAGAAACATTAAAGAAAATATATTTTTCACCTTCACATCCAGCGTCTTTTTCTTCTGTGATAAAATTATACAAAGCAGCAAAGAAAATAAACAAAGAAATAACCAAGAAAGATGTTGTCTCTTTTCTTCGCAACACAAGAACTTATACTTCACACAAGAAAATAAAGTATAAGTTTCTTCGAAGAAAAACTGTTGTTAAAGGTATAAATGATCAATGGCAAATAGATTTGATCAGTGTTTACAATATAAAAGAAGAAAACGATGGAGTTAAGTATTTGTTAGCCTGCATAGATTGTTTTTCACGCGTTGCTTATGTAGAACCTATGCTAGACAAAACTGCAAGCAGTGCTTTGAAAGCTTTCAAAAAAATTTTGTTGAAAAGTAAAGTAAAACCTAGATTGATACAATTTGATGAAGGAAGTGAATTCAAAGGTGTTTTCAGGACATTTTTAAAAGAAAATAACATAAAATACTTCAGCACTTCTCAAGACACTAAAAGTGCTATAGTAGAAAGGTTCAATCGTACAATACAAGACAAAATATACAAATATCTTACCTATAAAAACAGTCTGAGATATATTGATGTTCTACCAAAATTAGTTCATGGTTACAACCATAGTGAACATAGAACTATAGGTATCAAACCTTCTTCTGTTAATAAGTCAAACGAACAAAAAATATGGTTGAAACAATATGGAAAATATTTGTACAGCAAAAAAGCTAATTTACCTTTCAAAGTAGGAGATAAAGTACGTATCAGCAAATACAAGACTATTTTTAGAAGAGGATATTCTTCTCATTGGAAAGAAGAAATATTTCTTGTAGCTCATGTCCTTAGAACATGGCCTGCAACTTACGTCTTAATAGATAAAAATAAAGAAATATTAAGTGGAAGCTTCTATAAAGAAGAATTAAATAAAGTAGAAGGAAAGTAAAAAAATGGATTATCAAGAATTTCCTTTGTTCAATGCTTGTCTCAGAATACCTTTTTCTATGATAATAGCAGGTCCTAGCAACAGCGGAAAAACCACTTTCGTGCACAACTTGCTTGAAAACAGTCATAGAATAATAGAAAAGGAATTAGATTATATCATATGGTGTTACGGACAAACTCCACCTGAAAAAAAAGACTTCATGGAAGGGAAAAATATAATTTTCTTAAATGGCATTCCTTCATCTTTTGAAAAATATATAAAACCTGATTTAAATGGTGTGGTTATTTTAGATGACTTGATGAAAGAATGTAGCAGCAATGCTGAAATAGGAAAACTTTTCACTCAAACTTGTCATCATGAATCACTAAATGTAATATATATTTCTCAAAATTATTATTCTGAAGGTAAAGAAAGACAAACAGTGAACAGAAATGCAACCTATTTGGTTATTTTCAATTCTCCGTTAGATCAGACTATACCACAGACACTTGGGAGAAAACTTTTACCTAAAAATTATAAGACTTTTGTCAACATTTTCAATGAAGCCACAAGGAAACCTCATTCATATCTTTTCATAGACGGTCATCAAAAAACTCCAGCAGAATATAGACTAAGAAGCAACATATTTGATGTAGGACAAGAAGTATACATTCCTAGTAAAACATAATATATGTTGTATGATACATGATGTGCTACTTTGTGTGAAAAGTTCATGAGATTAAATAAAAAATATATACCACACATGTGAGACTGACATATCTTAATTTGTTCTCGCTTTAAAAGAAGAAAAATGCCACCTTCCAAAAAAAACAAATCACTGAAAAAAAAAAAGAAATATTTCTTTAAAAAAATCATCTCCTAAGAAAAGAAGAAATCCTTCTTCTAAGATGAAAAAAAGGAACAAGAAAAGAAGTATTAAATCTCCTAGACAACTTGCTAACTGTTCTAGGAAACACTAAGAACAAGAAAAAAAGAGATCTCCTCATAGAATATGCAGGGAAAGAAGACTTAGATGCTATATGTCAAATAATACACAACGTTTTAGCAGGAAACATTAGGCTGAATTCAGTCTCTTTCTCTAAGCTGAAAAAATACAGGAACACTTTAAGATACCTGATAAATAAACGTGTGAATAATCAAAAGAGGAAATCAACTCTTAAGCAAAAAGGAGGATTTCTTCCTCTTCTCATACCTTTAGCAATGTCTTTGTTAGGAGGACTAGCAGGAGCTAAAAGTTAAAACATGGCTTCTTTTAAAAAAAGTATAGTTATTCCCTTAGCCACATACAAAAAATTATCTTCTGCAGCAAAAAACACTTCAGAAAAAGAACCAAAGAAAAAAATGGATCCTATCGTTGAAAGACAGAAAGAATTGTTAGCGCAAAGAATGTATAACGTTCAACCGTATGATGTCCTGAGCACAAATCAAAATATCTTGAAAGAAAACCTTATGTCTTCTTTTCCTCTTAAGAAAGAAATCATAGAACCTGGAATATCTGTGAATGAAATTTTATCTCATATCAGACAAGCACAAATACCTTATATCAAAGAAATTTTAAGAAAAATGAAAGAACTCAATTACTTATGGAACGAACATGGAGAAATTATAATTAGAGGCAAATTGATCAGAAACTCTAATGTGATAAACATAATGAAGTTCTTCTCTAACACAAGCATTAAAGCAGAGCCTATAGGAACAGAAGAAGTTTGGGTCAATCTTTTGAATCATATACCTAAATCGTGGTTCCTCAACAAACCAAGGAAAGCTAAAAATAAATCTAAGCCTTATTCTGTAAGAAAATATCCTCTAGAAAAACAAATGATGGCTGAGAAAAACATTGAAGGAAGTGACTATTCTCTAGGAGCAACAGATGATGAATATTCTGAAGACAATGTGACGCCTCATTCTTCTATCTTAAAAAGAAAAGATCAACCTCAAGAAAGACCTCATCTTGTCAGGTCTGAAACACATGACACTGAAAGCATAGACAGCGACATAAATTATCTTTCTGCAGAAGAAAAAGACAAGGAAAAACCTGAAGAAAATAAGTTAGGAGAAGCTACAGGAGGAGAAGGAATTTCTGAAGTTAAAACTATTCCTCCTCTTCGAACAGAAGACGATATTTCCCCTCTTCACTCAGAAGAAGACGAAATTTCCTCTTTAGAAGAGAAAGAAGGCAGTTCATCTTCCCTGAAGAAAACCTCTCCGAAAAATAAATCTAAAGAAGACATTTTCGGAAAAATAAAACCTTCTAAACTTAAAAAAAAAATAAATTTGAGACCTCCTTATGAGACTCGAGAAAGAAGAAAAACTCAATCCAACCCTAAATATTATTCCTCAGAATGGCTGACTGACTGGAAGAAATAATTTGTATTGAGATAAACCTCTTACCTTGAAATCCAGCTGAAGAAAAAAATAAATTGTCAATATGTATGCTAATTCAACTCCAGATAACTTTTACCTTAAACATCTTATATCTAGAAGATCTTATCCTAATCTTCAATATGGAAGAGGCCTTGAATTTATGGCACCTTTCAAAGGCAGCAGAAATCAAAGAGGTTACGGAATAGGAGGTATTTTAAAAGGACTTTTCAAGACAGTCGTTCCTTTATTGAAACCTGCAATTACATCAGCCGCTAAAGGAATAGGTAAAAGAGCATTGAAAGGTGGAATTAAAGTCGCAAAAAACGTTATACAAGGTGGAAACATTAAAAAAGCTTTAAAGCGTGAAGCTCAAGAAAGTTTGAAAGATTTAAGTAAACAAGCCATGATGCATATAGTTAAAAAGAGGAAAACTAAGACTAAACCTAGAAATAGAGTTTCATCGAAGAGAAGAAATGTGAGAAAGGACATATTTGACTAAAATTAAACTGAGATAAGGTAAAAAAACATAGAAATCAAAGAAAAAAATTTATCAGCTATATAATAAAATTTAATTTTTGAAGAAAACTTTAACATGTCTCTGTTAGATGATGATCCGTGTCATTGTATCAGTTCAGAATTTGATTTTACCTCAATTCCTCCAACTGATACGAGCAGAGCAAAAACATACTATGAAAAAGTAGAACCTACAGCTTCTCCAAACAGCAGCACAGTACAATTTACGATAAAATCTAAACAAGCAGATTTAATTTCTTTACATAACAGTTTCCTGCATGTATCAGGGAAAATATTGAAAGCAAACAAACAAAATCCTGCTGCTCCTATTAATGGAACCATACAAAACGAAGCTAAAGTCTTTCCAGTAAATTACTTCGGTGCTACCATGTTCAAAAACGTTAAGGTATCTGTAGGAGGTATACGAATATCTGACAGCAATGACTTGCATGGTTATAGATCTTTATTTGAATTCATCCTAAGTTACAGTCCTACTGCTGCTAAACATATAGGAGCTTTAGCGATGTATGACAAAGACACTAAAGATTTCAATGAAGTCACTGAAGTTAACAGTGACGATCACAATGCAGGAGTAAAGGCTCGTTACAATAAAACAAAAAACGGTAAATTATTTGACATACATGTAAGAATACATAATGAACTTTTTGCTCAAGTTAAAGCTTTGCCTGGAGATTTACCTTTTACTATAGAATTTGACAGAGCAGATGAAGATTTTTGTTTGATGTATCACACTGCTGCTCAAAAATATGTTATAGATATACAAAGTATTCATCTTTACATTAAAAGAATAAGAGTAACAGAAAAATTCAGAGAAGATATGAGCAAAGCTAGAATGCTGAAACCCTTCTTCGATTATCCTGTTCATAAAGTCGACATGAAATATGTTACTTTTGGTCCTAATAAATCTATCCTTCAAGCCTCACATATAGTCAACAACACACCTCTCCCGAAAAGAGTTATAATAGGGCTCGTACACTTAGATGCCTTCACAGGAACTCATAATCGTAACCCTTTCAGATTTGAACATTTCAAGGCTAAAGAAATTGAACTGAAAGTAAACGATGGGGGGACACCATTTTATCAGTATGAATTAGATTATGAAAACGATCAATACAACATGGCTTATCTGTCTCTACTGAAAACAACAGGCGACATCTTCAGAGATGACAGTGTAGATATATCTTTTACAGAATTCAAAAACGGTTATTGCCTTTACTGTTTTGACATATCGAAAAACGGTGCTACATCAGGAACATTTGAATACTCTGAAAATGGTTCGTTAGGTTTTGTTGTAAAACTAGAAGAAGAATTGACTCATGGAGTAGCAGCTGTGATATATTTAGAACACGATGAACTCTTGAGATTAGATTCTAGTAACATGCTAAGAGCTAAATCTCAAATCCCATTCTAGTGACGTGTTAAGAGCTCTGTTTCAAATCCTTCGAAATGAATGGTTCAGAAATAAACTTATATCTGCAAGATATAAAAAAAGAAAAAAAAGGAAAGTATGGAGTATATTCAGCTGATACTATACCTGAAGTTAAATCTTATCCTACAGGCTATGTAGTTAACACAGACAACAGTGACTTACCAGGGGAACATTGGGTAGCTTTTTATTACGAAAAACCTAACAAACTAGCAGAATATTTTGATTCATATGGTTTCAGTCCTTTACGAGAAACTTTCTTAGAAGCTTTGCCTTCAAAGTATAAATATTCATGTCATACTATTCAAGGTCTTTTTTCTGAAACTTGTGGTCTCTATTGTTTGTTCTTCATAGAAAACAGAGCTGAGAATAAGTCTATGCAAGAAGTTATATCTTGCTTCACAACAAACACTGATTGGAATGATCTTAAAGTAAAAAAATATTTTAATGAAAAAAATAAGAAATCTGACTTCACAGACAAAACATTGCCTTGCAACAGTCAAACTTGTTCAACGAAATATCTTTTCCTGAAAAAAAAACAAACAAAGAAATAAATATTCATATCCATGTATTATTTTTTCTTCCTGTTGTCTTGGAAGTTGTTCACTGATATATTAGTTTTATTGAAAGATAAAAAATATCTTTTCTAGGAAATGAATGAACCTAAGGCAAAAGACAGCATGAAAGGGTTAAACAAAATAAACAGTATAGTTTCTAACGGTAAAGTAGGAGCAGGAGGAGCACTTGTCACTCTTATTTTAACAGTAGCAGTCATAATATTAGAGACGCGTAAACTAAACATGTCATCCTCTCTTCAGAAAGGAGATGAGATATTTCTGTCTTGCAGTGAAAGTGGCAACATTTATCATAACAATGAGAAGACTCAAAGTTTTCTCAGCTGTTATGTAACTAATTTAAATTACAGAAAAACATGGTCTTACCCTAACTTAGGATCTTCTGTTTCTAAGGACATGAAAAATAACCTTGACTTAAATGATATATCTCATGAAGAAGGAAACGCTTTTCTCTCAAGCTTTCCTGAAAGAGATACCTCCAAACCAGTGTCTACAGAAACTATGATCAAAACTGCTTCATGAAAACATCCTGTGATAACAGAGCTCTTGTCTTCTTACTATAAACTTATAAAACAGATACAACAAAAATGGATCAATCTTTAGGAGCAAAGAGGAACAAAGTGCTAGAAAAAATTTGCTTCCATCAGAGCAATTACATATCTTTGTTAGAAGAAGAAAGGCGAACACACATAAACATGATAAGAGAACAAGAAGAAAAAAATCTTGTTCTTTCTACTGAATTAAGAGAAATTCAAAATGAAACTATGAATATGTTATCTCACAGGAAAGCCTACAACATAGCAAAAGCAGAAAATGAATGCTACGCAAGGATAGCTCGCGATCGTTATGGTTGTACTGCAGAAGATGGAGACAATCCTGAAACTGAGGAAAATAAAAACATAGAAGGAGACAATCAAATTTCTGACGTTCCAGATTCTTTGCCACCTGATAGCTTAATGGATATGTACAGGCATATGCCAAATGAATAACTAACATGAGATAGATGCTTTCCAACAGACACATACCCATCTAACATGAATACCTTAAACTATAGTGAAACAGGAGAACCTTTAGCGGAAGAAAAGATATGCTCTGATTGCGTACATAAAATAAGAACCCTAGAGGAGATCAGAATATGTCAACGAAAATATATCGACATCCTTCGAGCTGAAAGAAAACCATATCAAGAAAGAATAAGATCTCTAGAAAAAAGAAACAGCTTTCTTTCAGAAAAAATAGCAGAAAAAGAAGGAAAACTCTTGTCTCTCTCTCTAAGTCACCTACAACATGGCAATGCAATACTTCAAGATAAAGAAACAATTTAAACATAGGAAATGGGAAGATGATAAAGCTTTCGCTTACATTAAGAGAAGAAATCAAAAAATTTCTTGTTCTCCTTCTTTCTTGAAACTTATGTTAAAGCATTACGAAGAAGTCTTCAAACATAGAAAAATGTTATGTTTTGTTTATTATCTGTTAGAAAATGTATTCGAAAATAAAGATGAGAAAACACAAATGCTGGCAAGAGTCAACATGCATGACTTGTCTAAGTTATCTCTAGAAGAAGCTATAGGTTATACCTTAAAATTTCAAAGCAAAACTGGACCTAAAAATTTAGAAGAAAAATTCTGTTGGGAAATGGCTCTCAACCATCACTACGATGAAAATGATCACCATCCGCAGTACTGGAAAGGTAACAACATGGAAAAATTTGCTTTGATTGAAAGTATATTAGATATGATAGCTTGTCATGCAGAACGAGATTTGATGGTAGAAGAAATAAATGTACATCATATGTTAGATGAAGAAGTTGCTGTGATTCAACTTTTAGACATAAATCCTATATATCTAGAAAGATACACAGAAGAAGACAAGGAGAAAGTGAAAGAATATCTTTCTTTATGGAAAAATATCTTGTCTGTAAAATCTTAAGAAAAAATAAAAAATAAATATATATATATATATATATATATATATATATATATATATATATATGGTCATTAAAAAAACCATACCATTATGTTAAAAGTGAAAAAAGGAAAAAATATCCATACTATAATATCACATGAATTTATATGCATTTTTCTTATGTATTGTCTCATGTCCGGATTAATAAGTACTGTTATGTCTTATCCTATTCTTGTTTGTTCTATGCTGATATGTTTTTTCATAACATGCATACAGCTGCCTGAAATACCCGTTCCTTAATCAAGCTGAGATATGTGAAAAAAATATAAAAAATAAGCTACTAAAATTAAGATGCTGTTCGCTTACTGTCTCATGTCAGGACTGAGCAATGCTTTCATACCAGATCCTGTTGTGTTATATGTCATATTCTTATGCGTTCTTATAATATGTATACATCTACATAAGATACGTCTTGCTTGATGGTCACATCAAGTTTATGTCTTTGAGATAAAACAGAAAACAGTGTAAACCTATATGAAATAGGACATATCTTTTAAACTGCTCATGTATACATGTATTTTTCCTTAGACAAATACACAACAGCACTTTTCACTTACATTTACATATTGTTGCTCTTGTTGCAGTAAGAAAAAAAAAAATGCCTTTGCCGTCTTACTATTTCGAAGAAGATTTAGGTTACTCTGATCTATTTCTTCAAAAGATTTCAGTCTTGTTAGGATATGAATGGATGAAACTAGGTGTACATCTTGGAATACCTCATACAAAACTTGAAAACATGAACAAAACTAAAACCACTACAACCATGGGTCTTGAAATGCTGAACAAGTGGTGGAGAGGAGTTCCTTTCTACTTAAGAACTGAAGAACTGATAATGAGTTTCAAGGAAAACCAACGAATGGACTTGGTTGAATTCACAGAAGAATTCTTCAAAGAAAAAAAATTAGAAGAACATAGTGATGAGTCAACTGCTGTCCAAATGTTCTTCATTGTACTAAGTGAAAGAATGTCAAGAGATTGGAAGAATGTGGCTATATATCTGCACATCACGCTGGATGAAATAAAAACCATATCCTCTCAACCAGAACAAGACATAAAACATTTAACTTTTAATGTCTTAAAGATGTGGCAAAGATCAAAGAACAGTGCCACTCATCAACTAATGAAAGCTTTGTTTGAAATGGAAAGAAATGATGTTTTGAAGCTTCTGTTTTTAGAATTTGATAAAAGAACGGGAAACTAACTAACCAACCAAGAAAACAACAAAGAAAAGAGCAACAGAAACCTAATTTTTGTAAACGAATAAAAAAATAAACATATATATATATATATATATCATATAATTTGTTTTGTTCTTTGTTCATATAACCTGATTGAGATATCATGAGAATAGCATATATACATAGTACTCAATCATTGAAGAACAACATAAAACATACATCAAAAAAGGAAGAGAAAGAAGATAGTACTTCATCATCTTGAAAAATGGAAACTCCAGTCTTAAAATTCGTTAAAATTAATCCTAATGCAATCTCTCCTGCTCAAAAATATTACACTATAGGATACAACTTATACAGTCCATCTGAATATACCATCCCTCCTAAAGGAAGTCGTTTCCTAGAAACAGGTATCCAAGTTTCTGTTCCATATGGTTATTATGGTATTATATCGCCTTTAAGCAAAAAAAGAAATAATGATGTAAATGTTGAAACAAAAATAATAGACACTCATTACAGAGAAGAAATTAAAGTTATGTTGCACAATTTTAATGAAAAAGAAGAGAAAGAAGCCACAATAAAGAAAGGAGAAGCCGTTGCACAGCTTATATTACAAAAAATATGCACTTCAAAATTGAAACAATGTTACAAGCTGGAAAGAACCCCTGAAGATCAAGAAAGTTATGATGCAGCTTACAACAAAATAGGTAATCAGATATATGAAGAAGAGCATCGGTTCCTGAAAGGTGCTAATCAGATAAAAAAGATGATGGAGTCCTCTTCAAGTAAAGACAACTGGAGTCCTCTTCAAGTAAAGACAACTTCTTCGCAAACATCTCTGTAAATAGCATAAACAGCAAGTGAAATGAGTTTTGTGCACTGTCAACAAGAAATAATCAGTTAGTATACTGTCATCTCATTGAAGATGTCTCTATTAAAGTTCATGAAATTATCTCCAAGAGCTTTCACTCCAACTCGTGCTTCAAGTGATGCAGCAGGACTTGATTTATATAGTGCCTATGACTATATCATCCCTCCTAAAAGTAAAGAATTAATAAAAAACAGATATTGCACTGGACATACCTCCTGGTTGCTATGCTCGTGTGGCTCCGAGATCAGGACTTACGCTAAAATATTTCATCGATGTAGGTGCTGGAGTCATAGATAGAGATTATAGAGGTAATGTAGGAGTCATTCTCTTTAATTTCGGAGAAAAAGAATATAAAATAACTCAAGGAGACAGGATAGCACAAATGATATTGGAAAAAATTTACATGCCTGTCATTCAAGAATGTGATATCCTTAATGAAACCATGCGAGGTGACAATGGTTTTGGATCAACTGATAAATGATATTGTTTTTGAATAAAAGAAACAATAAAAATGAAATCTTGATTCTTCTTTTTATTTCACTTTATCACATAATCTTTCCATTTAACATATGCATGCTTTATTCCATTTATTTATAATCGACCTCCTTTTTAAATAATCTAAATTTTTCAGAATATTAGGTCTTCTTAAAATAATTATTTTAAGAAGACCTAATATCATACTACTGACGGGGGCTCCTATCCTGGCCTTTCCGGAGCAAGAGGGCCGCCTAAAATTGGACACAGATGCCAGTGACTTCGGTCTCAGAGCAGTCCTTAGCCAGGAGCACAGCGGGGTAGAGCGAGTTCTGGCCTATGCCAGCCGTACACTGTCGAAAGCAAAAAGGAACAATTGCGTCACTAGGAGGGAGTTGATGGCTATAGTCTTTGGGTTGATGAAGTCCCGACACTATCTGGTGGGCCTGCCGGTGTTAGTAAGGACAGATCACACATCTCTGAAATGGCTGCTCGGGTTCAAGGAACTGGAGGGGCAGCTAGCCCGTTGGACACAGATAACTTATACCTATGACATTAGGGTCCAGCATAGGCCAGGAAGACAACATGGAAATGCTGATGGCCTGTCTCGAGACCGTAAGACACATCTCTGAAATGGCTGCTCGGGTTCAAGGAACTGGAGGGGCAGCTAGCCCGTTGGACACAGATAACTGATACCTATGACATTAGGGTCCAGCATAGGCCAGGAAGACAACATGGAAATGCTGATGGCCTGTCTCGAGACCCCTGCAGACAGTGTGGATGGGGGGAAACCCTGGAGGAAGAGCTGGCTACCTGCAGGGTCTTCACCCACAGCAAAGAAGCGTGACTGCAGAGGAAACCTGCTCCGACGGCTGAGGCAGAGCCGGAGACAGAGACAGAGCCGAGAGACTGGGGGCAGCTCCAAGAAGAGGATGCGGTGCTCCAGGAGGTTCGCAATTGGGTTATCCTGGGGGATCCCCTCTGTGGACGAGGCCAGAGATTTCAGCTATAAGCAGCATGCTTGGAGAGCCCAGTTCAATAGGCTGGAGAAAGTGGCGGGAGGTGACGTGGCAGGAGACAGGGCAGATAGCGGTGCCAAAGGACAGTCAGGAGGGAGTCCTCAATGAGGCTCATGGGGCTCCATTGGCAGGCCACCTGGGACGAACTTGGACCACTAGGAGGCTCCAGCAGGGGTTCTATTGGCCGGAGTTTTGCCGTGATGTGACAATATGGTGCGCCAGGTGGGAGGCTTGCATCCGGAGAAAAGCGGTCCTGCCGCCGCATAGAGCTAAGATGGGGCATGTTGGGCTGCCCCTGCAGAGGATAGCACTGGACGTCATGCACCCCCTCCCTGTCACAGACAAAGGAAACAAGTACATCTTGGTGGCGGCTGATTACTTCACCAAGTGGACAGAGGCCTATGCCATCACGAACCAGGAAGCCAGCACAGCACAGGGTATTCGTGGAAGAATTTATGTGTCGACTGGGGCCCCCGGAGGAGCTGCATATGGATCAGGGGCGGAACTTCCAAGCGGCTCTGTTCCGAGAAGTAATTGCTCTCCTGGAAATCCCCCAGACAAGGACCTGTGCTTTCAGACCCCAGAGTGATGGGATGGTAGAGCAAGCCAATAGAACAATAGAGATGCTGCTGGCCACCATGGTGAGACAAGATCAGAGGGATTAGGATAGTTGCCTACCCTTTGTGATGGCGGCATACAGAGCGTCGGCCCATTCCACCACAGGCTGTTCCCCAAATCTCCTCATGATGGGGAGGGAGACTTCCACCCCCTTGGCACTCCTGTATCCAGATGATCTCCCGGAGAGAGATAGCCTGAACTACGTAGCTGACATGCAATATAAGATGGCGGCTTCCTTTGAGTTGGCGAGGACAGCTATAGGAAAGGCGGTGGAGAGGCAGAGAAGGAATCATGATGGCCAGGTGGAGACCAAAGAAATTCCGATAGGGTCATGGGTATACTACTTTCAACCTTTGAAGAAAGTGGGGCAGTCGCCGAAGCTTCAGAGCTACTGTACAGGACCCTGGAGGGTGGAAGGGAGGTCAGGAACTGCTGTGTACGAAAGGGCGTCTCCAGAAAATAGTACATCACGACGCGCTAAAAGCGGTCCCAGGGGAGGCGGAGAGTGCGGAGCAGTGAAGCCAGAATGAGGCGGACGAGACAGAGGCATCCATGGTGCGGAGAGTGACTGCCATGGAGTGGCAGGAGGAGCCACCTTATAGGCCCATTGAGGATGAATCTTCCATCTCTCGAGACAGGAAATTACCCCTGTCTAAAATCAGGGATTGGTCCCAGCGGTCTTCCCTGGATTCCTAGGGGAATTGGTAGCAACTCAGGATGGAGAACAAGATGGTGGAAAGGGAGTCGGCACGGCTGGGGAGAAATGCATGCCGGGAGGAGAGGAGGTAAACAAGGCGCCAAGACCCTGAGAGACAGGAGATTGTCAAGAGGCGGAGGGGGCAGTGGGCCGCTTTCCGGAGGATAGGAGACACGGTAATGCAAGCATAAGAGGATAATGATATAAATGAGGCTAGGGAAGCAGAGCTCATGCATCAGGCAGCCAGGGACCAAGATGGCGGCGAGGCCGGAGGCGCCAGGGCGTAGGCCCTAGGCTGTGCTGCCGGTACCCAAGGGGAAAGGGAGCCAAGGAGACAGCGGGGACCAATCAGGAGGAGGGACGTGCCATCTCTGAAGGCATAAAAGAAGCAGTCCTGTTGGAGGTGCTGAGAACCATAGGCACAGGCGATGAAGAAAGGCGAGTGGTGGTGCGTCGGGCAGAGGAAGCTGGCCGGAGGGAGACAGGAGTCTATTAGGAAAGCTCGGCCAGACTTATTGTGGCCGAGTTCATGGAGCTGAAAAGGAAGGCGGAGCTGAAAAGGAAGGCGGACATAAAGAAGGCGGAGGTGGAGCGGAGAGAGCGAGAGAAAAGGAGACAGGAGAAAGTGGAGGCAGAGAAAGAGCGTTTAGAGAAAGAGCACCTGGAGAAGGAGGCGGAGAAGGAGAGACAGGAGAAGGAGAGGGTAGAGAGAGCACGCTTGGAGAAAGAGAAGGCAGAGAAGGAGAGAGGAGAAGGAGAAAGCAGAAAAGGAGCACCAGAAGGAGGAAACAGAACGCAGGGAAGATCACAAAGCAAAGGAGAAGGCAGAGAAGAAGGAGCCGAGGTACAGAAGAAAGAACAGACAGCAGGGGGATCTTCAAAAGAGCGGGAGCGGAGACAGGTCCTAACACCAGCCGCCTCACCAGTAAAAAAGGCCACTACACAACCACAGACAGTAATAGTCGGAGACACTGGACTTGTAGTGCAGTCACCCAGGGGGGAGTTTGTATGCAAGTGGCCATCCTGGAGCAGGAAGGAGCGGCGGCAACATTGATGAGCCCGGAGGGATTCCAGCGGAGGTGGGGAAAGCAACGGACTCAGAGGCTTCTTTGGAGGATGTGGAGGGGTCTAAAGTGTTAGTGATTACTGGGTGTAAGGTGGTACCAGTGGAGGCAGAGACGGACTTACCTGCAGGAGGAGGGTCACCCCGTCCCGGAGCTCTATGCCACCCAGTAACGCCGGACAGAAGGACATCAGGGAGGGAGGTGCGACCCCGTAGTGGACTTATGCCTTGGAGCACGGGGTATATTGGCCACCCCACTCTCAGGACCTATTCGGAGATGATTGGCTCCCAACCCAACTTGAGTCCTGATATGATCATTGTCCCCGGAGGACATCAAACCATGGACATCGTCTCCCTGCCTGGTGGGGAATTTGAACTGGTCCAGATATTCCGGACGCGGTACGGCCCAGCGGAGGTAGGACACAACTTCTGCACAGAGTGTGGGCGGCGGGTGGAGGAGGGCGATCAACCGTCTACCAGTCGCCAGGCTGGTAAGTGTTAAAGGTCACTATCTTTTGAAGGGTCTTCGAAGAAGGAGCTGCCGAGTATACAGAGCTCAGAGAAGAACGGTAGAAGAAAGGGGAAGAAATCAGGGTCTGGAGTATACGGCCCGGAGTCAAGTATGGGGTAGACTGTTGCCTAGGACAAGGTCATCAAAAACAGGGTACTCAACCGGGGTCCTTCTGTGGTACTTGCAGACGAAGAGCGTTGAGGGGATGCCAGGGAGACACGATGGTCCTGAACGATGTCAGAGCATTGGAGCAGCCGGGCAGAGCTGCTTGTATAAACGTTGGCAGTAAGGCCGGAGTTAATCAAGTACAGGAGCCTCACAAGGAGGTGCAGCCCATCGGAGCGGTCAGAGCGCGCGGAGCAGAAGACGGGAGCTGCTGTATAAATGTTGGCAGTAAGGCCAGAGTTAATCAAGTAAGGGAGCCTCACGAGGAGGTGCAGCCCATCATAGCGGTCAGAGCCCTAAGAGAAGCAGACTGGAGCTGCTTGTATATACATTGACGGTAAGCCCTGGGTTAGTCAAGTTCAGGAGCCTCAAGAGGAGGTGCAGCACATCAGAGCGGCTCCCTGGCTCCGCTCCTGTCGTCAGTTCCTTAATCCACTCTTCTCTGACCTCTTCCCTCATCATTCGGCACCTGTCCTCCGTTTCTCTGGGTTCCTCCTCCACCATTTCTCCTTTGAGGGGTTGGATTCCCCCCAGTGTCATGTCCTTAAAAATGGTCACTACTTCCTGCCCCGGATTAAGGACTCACACCCAGGTCCTAGCTTCCTGAGGCCGGACCAGGCTCCGAGCTATCAGAAACCGAGGTTCTCCCTTATGTCCTGTGAGACCCTCCACCAACCCGTCCTCTCCTTCCTTCCAGGGACCCTGGAGGTGCCCCTCCAGGACGACCTCCTCTCCTGCCGCCAGCACGGCAAATCTGGCGCTTACCACCCGGCAGATCCTCTCCCCTTCTGAACATACCAGCCGTTCTCTTCCCAAGTCAACCACAATGGCATGTCGTCTCAGGAAGGTGGCGCCCAGTATCGCCTCATTAGGAACTTCTCCCACTCTGAACTTCAAGGCCACTTCCCTCATGCCCAGCTTAAGCCGGGCGGTGCCCTCACCCTGTAGTTTCATGGCC
Organism: Acholoe squamosa; assembly: GCA_949317995.1. Lineage (NCBI taxonomy): Eukaryota > Metazoa > Annelida > Polychaeta > Phyllodocida > Polynoidae > Acholoe > Acholoe squamosa. The sequence continues at coordinate 55,723,985 of OX439045.1, forward strand.
CTCCCGTCGGCTGTGTATACCCTTTTCCCCGTATCTTCCAGCTCGTGCCCTCCTCCATTCTCCTTCCACCAGTTTGCAGAAACCAGAGGCTCATAGAGGCTCCCGTGTCCACCAATAGCTGGATAGAACGCGACCCTAGGCAGGTCTCCACCAGCAGACTGCCGCCCCCTCTCTCTCTTCACTCCGCTATCTCATTTTTCTAGTTTTCTGCTTCCCTCACCGGTCCTGTTCCGGACCTCTCAGTACCTTCTCGATGGTTCTTCCACTCAGGACAATTTCTCTTGAAGTGCCCTTCCTTCCCACAACCATAGGATGCGGTGTTACGGGCTTTCCTCCTCTTTTCTCCTTTTTCCTCCTCCCCGGACACCAACTTTGCTATTATCTTGGTCAGCTTAGCCAATTTCTCATCAGTGGATAACAGTCTCTCAGAGATTGTGGCATCCTCTACCCGTGCCCTTCCCCGGGACTCTTGTTCATTTTTTAAGTAGGCCTTTCCACTTATGGCTTTCATCACCACCGTCTGGAGATCCTTGGGCTGTGACTGGTAAACCCACTGCTGCAGCTGGATGGGTAAACATAAGAGAAATCGGTCTAGCACTAGGGTATCCCTGGTTTTTTCGTATCAGCATCTGGATAGGCCAGCCTCATATACCTGACCAGATCCTCTTGTAGCTCCTGCAAACCCTCTCCGGGATTCCTCTCTCTGGTTCAGAGAAACACCTTTATACGTCTCCCCCATGATTTGCTGGTTCGAACCTCGCCACTAATGCCCTCCGCAGATCTTCATACCCGTCCCTTGTCCCTCTGATCCCTTCCAGCCAGGAGCCGCCTCGCCGGTCCCACTAGGCTCAACCCCAGGAAGGTACCCACCTCCTCTGGTGTCCAATTATTAGCGCTGACACAGAGGTTGAAGTGGTTCAGGTAATCTGTCAGATCTGCCACCCCGTCAAACTTTGTTGGCTTCACCACCAGATTCCCATGCCTACCATCCCCGCTCTCCGAAGGCTTGTGTCTCCGTCTCCCTCTTAATCTTCTCAGGCCAGTTGGGTTATTGCATTCACCAAGCGATCCCCCTCTCACGACCAGTCGTCCCCTTCCTTGCCCCCATGCCTGTCTCCGTTCTCCACCTCCTCCTCCTCTGTATCGAGCTGTCTGACCCGGCTTGCTCCACTCACGCTGGTTTCCGGTCGGAGGTGGCCTCTTGCCAAGCCCTGGCATAAGTGGTTGCCGATCCTTCTGTTCTTCCAAGGCCTGCCCCTCCTTGGGCTCCCTCCGTTTCATCCACTCCTCTCTCTTTCTTCTAGACCGTCCCTCCTGAGGGTCTCTACACCTGTTTTAACTCGTTTTCCTTTTCCCACGGCCATTTGGAGCTGTCCGCTTTGTCGGCTCGATCCTGGGACTCCTCCTGCCTCTCCTGCCCTGTCTCAAGCCGGCCTGGTCCCTTTTTTCTGAAAGAAACATCTTCATCCACTAATTCAAGCAGAGCACCCTTCTCTGCCCCCCCTACCCTTAAGTCTGGCATACCATTGTCCTTGTCTATGTTTGCTCCGGGGCTAAAGATCCCACCACTGTCACCAATGTAGCGAATTCCAGATCTACCTCTGCTAGCAAACACCACAAGACTCGAACTAAGGTTTAACACTGTTTATTAACCTGGCTTCGGGCTACACCATCTACTCGGAGCTCTCTGGTCCTCAGAGATAACTTCTTCAAAGCTATTACTTGTGACTTCAATAAACTCTGGTGCCAGACTGACTGTCATTGACTCCCAGCTTCCTTATATAGTAACCGTTGTCTCTGACGCTAGGGTCACTCCAGCGTCGGAGACTCACTTATCTCTATTCCGCTCTTGCTCGGGCTCCGAGAGAACGAGACTTCGCCGCCCCCAGCCAGGATGGTTTCAGCCTCGTCTCTCCTCCCTCGGCCTTACCGCCACTATATATATATATATATATATAAATATATATATATATATATATATATATATATATATATATATATATATACAGATAGGTGGCTAAGATGGTATTAGAATTTGAACATCATTATAGTTTATCGACTTCTAACACAATAGCCATTGTTGCACCAATTGAAAGGATCAGTTGAAATAAACGGCACAGAACTTTTCCAATAGTCCAGGCCATGTAGGGCCTACACAGCAGATGCCTCCAGGGCTCCTGCTACACAAGTGGGCTACATTTCCCGTGTTTCTTTTCCTCACTGCGACCTATAACCGTTTTTCAGCCTTATTTACCCCAGTCCTGTAGGTCTTGAGGGTCTCACGGGTGGAAGATATCGTTTTGCCGATGTTCTTAGTTATAAGGAATTGTCTGGTTGGACTACATGTGTCTTTTAAATCTGATATAAAGGGCTTTCTCTCATTGTTTGATGCATAAGGGGGCGGATCCAGGGTTTTGGAAAAAAAAGGGGCGTGTCCCTCATTTAGGTAAAAGGAGGGGGCGTGCCCCCTTTTTGTAACGTGTATTCAGAAGGTTTCTGCCTTGATGAATAATCCGTTAATTGAGGTGTCATTTTGCTCATCCGTTTGTCCACCACAACAAAACCTTTTTTAGATTAGCATAATACATGGTTGGTTGCAAAGATTGAAATAAAGATCCATAAATGCATTGTGTTCACCACTAGCACTAGGCCTACTAAAGGCCTAATCCTAGAAATGGAAAATTCATTTAATGCATGTCGAGCACTTGAAAGGTTTCAATTTATTGAAATGTGATATAAATATATGCTCCATGTTGTGCATATACCATTCCATGCATACCATTATGTTTAACTGGTCTCACAGGACATTAGTGGAATCACACACAGAATTATAGAGTAGTCAAAAGTGCATAGAGGGGACGCTCAGTCTCCGCACATCTCAGACAGGTTTATTTTGATATGCTGTGATTCTAAGAGGTTCTCTAGTAACAGAACACGGGGTATGTACATCTTAAAGCTATGGGACGACGTGAGACCCCGCACGTCTCCGTCTACTGGAGCTACCCATGAGCAGCTTTGAGGTGGTCCGTTTGAGCAGGTAGGGTGCACATTACATTATGTCCAGGTGGCCAGACAGTGGTCGTGGAAAAACCGCAGACACTTTCAGAAGAAAGAGCGTATTAATTTTTAAGTGTTCTTGGAAAAGACATCCTAGTTGACCTCCCCAAGCGTCTGAGTATATTGTCACCCCATTACCTTATTGACGTAGGGGAAATATGGAAAGAATATGAAAAGATGAAGGAGGGCAATAAAACCATGGTTTACTTGACCAGATGATGTATGGCCTGACAAACTGAGATTGGATGTGTCAGATAGTGATTACAGTCTATGTTTTAACCTTCTAATGTTATCAAAGCGGTATGCCGCTATGGACTTTTATTACCGCTCTAGCCATGGGTATCCCTTTACGTAATTTCCTTCACAATCTCAAGAGCAGTGGGATCCTGGTCCCGGAGTTTTTGGTGCAGTGAAACACTATCTCTTCACATATTATGGGATTTGAATTTCTCCGATTACATTTTTTTATTGAGGTTTACAGTTCTCTTATATAGTATGTTGATGTGTAAAATGTAGGCCTTGGTCTATAATTACACTCTCAGCCCGAATTGTAAATATGCAGTAGATACCGCCGTAAAACCTACACTAGAACCCTAATCAAGTCAATGGGTTTGTACTTACACCAACTCTTCCTGTAGGGTAAGCAGGGTAAGTCACCCCTGACTCGACCACTAGACATGTTGGTATACCTTAAGTCGACCACCCATCAATCATAGATATATTTTACAATTAATGAGTAATGTTTGGTACATGTGCAATGTGTACCAACAGTAATTAATAGGGTACAATTGATTAATAATTCTAAGTCGACTGAAAGAAGTTAGTATTTGGTGGTCGACTCTAGGTACCAACATATACGCCCGAGCTGCATACACGGGACATTACCTAAGATGTCCTGTATACAAGATTACAAGCTACCCTATACACAGGACATCCCACGAGGGGCATACACGGGAATACCCTGAACACGGGACCATGTTTTAACCCAGACTCGGGACCATCCAAATCACGGGACTACCGCCAAAGAGTTTTTTCTTACGGATACATGGGACATTGTGGCCTACACTCGGGACATGCATGAGTATGAGGATGATTCCAAGCTCTGGCTACCAACTGTCACCCTGGTACATGTATTATGGATAGCATGCTCGCCTACGTATCTAGCTATAGCAGGTTCGAGTCCCTGTCAGGGCCGTTTTTTTCTTCTTCTGATACACGGGACATTACAGCATATACACAGGACAGTTTTTAGCTGATACACAGGACATTTTCTGGCCTATACATGGACAGTTTTTGGCCTATACACATGACCTTTGATGGGGTGTGTCAGAGCAACTGCCTGTCATATCCAATGGTGGCCTACACCATACCAGCCTCTCTGTATAATTCAAAGATACTTCTTAAAGGGCCCAGCAGATGAATGACAATAGGCTTTTAGTGTGTGAGCAGCTCAGGGGTCTGTCTGTACTATTTTCATTAGCATACCATACACGGGACATACTATACACGGGACATGCCTTAAGGAGTTATCTCTTATAGCCCGGGGTTAGCAATAACAGCAAAAGGGTCACTTCTTGCAGAATTGACCTGGCCCTCCATGGAGACGAATGTTGATGCCGCCGCGCTTCCTGGGGTGCCCGGCCTAATGGGGGTTCGGGGGCAGAGCCCCCGATCAAGGATATATGCCAGAACTCATCTGAATTTGAATTATATTCAGATAAGATCATCTGAAACTTATGGAAACTTAAATGGAAGATTATTATTCAGATGAGATCCCATCTGAAAACAGTCAGAAGTGTGTGACAGCATGGTCCCACCACATCCCTGAGGAACTAAGGTGGCATGAATGTTTGTCTCCAGTGTGACGTCATTCTACTTCCGGCCAGGTTAAAATCCCAAGAAGAGACCCAGATGCCGGGGCCCAGATGCGCGATAACAGGCCTTGGGAAAGTTGTCGGCCACAGTGTCATGCATGTACATCGACTAGGCGTCTTATCGCTAACCCCTTAAGGGTTCTAACCATTAAAGGGCAGCATCTTTGAATGATTGGATCCAATATTGAGATTTTCTCAGCAGGATTTACCAATTAATTTAGCCATTTACCTTGCATATGTCAGACACGGACCCCCGTATCTATAAGGAAAAAAGGCCTGCATGAGGAGCCGGAAATAGCGTGCAAATGTTCCCCTTTGACCTATAGTGGGGGCCCGTCTTTGGGATTAGGATTGCTCGTGGGGTGGGGGGGGGGGTTGTCCTGTGTATCTGATTGCTTAGGTTGAAGCCCCGTGTATCGGATTGCTCGGGTGGGGTACCGTGTATAGGATTCCTCGGGTGAGTCCCGTGTACGCTCCTCGGGTGTATGAGGTCTCTTAAGGGGTGCATCCACTGCGACGGATGGACCATCCGTCTCCCTTCATCCGTCATTTTCTCCATAGAAATCAATGATAAATGATACGGATGAAACCCACGGATGGTCCATCCGTGGGCAGTGGACGCACCCCTTTATACGCTCAAGGAGCTCAGGCGGATAGCATCAGCCGAAAACTGGAGGATTTCCACAGTAAGCTACTGTCAACACTTGCTTTCTCGAATGTCAAATTTGCAGAGAAAATTGTCTGGGGAAGCAAATCAACTTAATATACAATTGGATGTATAGAGGAAGTTACACAATTTATGGCTAAGGAAGTCAGAGATTCAAGGTTCTAATTAAGTATCTGAAGAAGTCAGGATCGACTGCATATGATATTAAGTAGATCTTATCAGTCACTAAACAAAATAGAAGATGGAATCAAAGTGTAGGGACGGTAGTAAGGGTGGGATCTGGGATAGGATGAAATAGGCGGAAGTAGATCCAGAAAAGGGAGTGGTCGGCGCCCAATGTAACGTGATAGGGCGTGGACCCGTTACAGCGATGGCACGTGTGCCAGGAATGTGTCCCTCAATAAAAGTGTGTCAGGAGTCAGGGTGCCCCCTGCCAGGAGGGCAGGCAACTAAGGACGGGGAATGATGGTGTTATGATAAAATGTCAGCAGCTCTATGTGGGGGTGGATCCTGGGGTGCCATCTGGAGATCATGGTGCATCAGAGTTGGACAGATCATGAGACACAATACCTTGAGGGCATTTCTTAAAGGAGAACACAACCCTATTTTGGTCAGTTGTGACGTCATACTTGGCGTCAGAGAGTTCTGCTTCCTGCCCTTATGAATAGCAAATGTGTGTGGCTAAATCTTTTTATCCAATGAATATATACTACCAAAATAAGTCATCATGAAAAAAAGGTTGTCTTTTCCATTAAGTACGGATTTAGTACATCTTTTGTGTGCATTTATAGAAACAATCGACATGTCAACAATTGCATATGACTGCACACAACGACTGCAATTTGAAACCCTCTAAATAAAACTGGTCAAAAATGCTCCATAAGACTGGGTATGATTTCATAACTGTCATAATAGTAATCACATATGTAGGACTATTTGATACAGTTATATGTTCCATACTCTCAACCCCAATTTTAAATGGGCTATAAAAAAACACCGTATTGGGCACAGGGCAACCCACTGTTGGGTCATTGGATTTGTAGTCACGGCAACTACCAACGCTTTCCAAAAATGTAGAAGCAATCTGCTGCAAAAAGCTTGCCCAGGAGGCCATTTCTCAAGATGGTACGACTAAGCCCCTTCAGGTCATACCATGATCCACATTGTACAACTGGACATGAAGCAAATATAAGTGGCTTGTCTGGTACGATCAGCTAGACTGACATGAGCTATTCCCCTCCCTGCACCCCACTAACTTCTGAGACCCAGTCGTACAGCCCAAGGCAAAGAAAAAAAAGGTTTGTATCCAGTTACCCGACCGACCCTAGCAAAACAGGGCCGATTTTCATTTTTTCATTTTTTAGCAGAACAACAAAGCCTACTTAGTACTACCATAAGGCCTTGTGTTTTAGGCTGTAATTTCTTTAATAATGGTCCGATTTGTAAGCTGTAAACAACAAAATGTAGCCCAGCTCAGGGTCCAAATGTTGCAGTAAGACATTTTGTCCGGCAGTTTGCCCATTTCTGCTGCCCTGGACCCCAAAAAAATTGATAGTGGAGGTAGTGGTCAAAACTAATTATGGGTGATTCAACAACTAGTATTCATTGCAACATGTCATTCCACACGTGTATAATTATTTTTTTTATTTGGAGGGGGGCATTTCGCTCAGTTATTCTCAGTGGGGTAGGCGATGGGTTGTGATAATTTTTATCATATTGGCGGGGTGTCTGGAAAAAAATTGTCAGTACACAAAAATCCATCTACTCCCCAGCTGGTAATAAATGACTCGTCCCTATACTAAGGGACTGATCATTTTTTAACAACAGGGGTCTGGTGGGTTTGCGGACGGACCCGTTAAAAAATTTAGCTCCCCCCCTCTTGAGGGTCAAAATATTTTTGCCCCCCCCCACAGAGCCGAAAATTGGAAAGGAAGAAGGTTCCTCTGAGCTAAGGTAAAAGCAAGCTTACCAAAAAAAGAAATAAAAAAAAAAAGAAATCCGACCTACCGACCCTAGGTTTCAGTTCATGAAACTGGAAACACACCTTTTTTTTTGGGGGGGGGGGCAATCGTACCAGGCTATCGGGAGTGGGGAAGGGCCTAATGCACTGCCTGGCATATAAGCTGGGAAATTGTTGGGTGCACTCATCATCTCAAAATGAAACCTTGTTTCTATGTGGGGGGCACTTCTTAACTCTTTCAGCCCAGATGTTGGATTTTCGCAGGTGTTTGGAAACTCAAACCTCCCCAGTGTACCTTCATATCATTTCAAGGTTATTTTCTTTTCCTTTTAGCTTACTCTCTGATCTATGTAAGTAAGAGGATTCCATCATTTGCCGAATTGTCATTATATTCAAGAGTTTTGTTACAATGTCAGTTCTCTGTTAATTATCATCATTACAGGCAAGAATCACTCTTGTGAATTTCCTCCCCCCCCCCCATTAACAACAGTAAGTCAGAGTTTAGAATAGTTGTGGAGTGCACTTGAGTTTTCCGTGGTATAATAATTGAAAATGGCAATTTTTTTTTCTATTTCGTTGCCATTATAAGATAAAAGAATGAATTCAATTCCAAACACATGGTTAGGTAGCTATACCCCTATTCCAAGCAGCACAGAGGCATAGATCTATGCTTCATGTAACTAGTGCTTAAGGTGGCTGTTGGGGATAGACTAAAAGTAATTAGATTTTGCCATATTCACACCATAATCCCATAATGACTTGTACTTTTCATATGTGCAAAATTAGTAGGGTGGTCCCTTGCATATTTTTGAGATACAGAGGATTCAACCCTATATAGGATCATATAGTGATTTGTCACATAAATCCCCAGATTCATATCCAAAAGTAATTAAATCTTTCCATAACTCCTTCAGCACTTAGATTTTTAGCATATCTTTTCAGTAGATACAATATTGACATAGGGTCCCAGGCATATCTAATGTTTTGGATGATTGAAATAATAAATAAAAGGATATGGTTAAAATAAGTGACATCTAGTTAATATTTTTTTTTTCCAGGTGGTCATACACAGCAGCCCCATGGCTCATGTGTAATGTCTCTGCATTACTCACAGAAGATCCAGGGTTCAAATCCATGCCAGGCCTCTCAGTATTTTGCACATTTTGTTTATCCATAATGCCAATGTAGCACAGAGACCCCTGGTGTCCAAATGCTGAACTAACAATCCCCGCCAGCCACCTTAAGTTAAGGCAAGTGGGGCGTAAAACATGGCATGGTACCTGGTAATGGGTTACCCATGAGCCGCGTAGGTGGCAAAGGGGTGGTCATTGATGTTCGCCAGGTGTCACCTCCTTCCATGGCAACCGCCTCTAAAAACCAGATTTTGCTCTAAAAACTGCATTCTGGTTTCTGCAGACTTTCTGAAGACCACCTATCCCCCCTAAATCATCTACTAGCTTTTCAATGGAATTATTGTTGTGTTGCTAGGGTAAGCGGTTGCCTAGCAATGTGGCATTTTATGTCGTAATTCATTAAAAACCAGCAAAAAAATCATTTATTACAGTAATTTAGCCCTTCCTCCTTCATTTTTATTAATCATCATGGTTTTAATGTTGATGTGGCTGCCTTGCCATAGTTCATTGTTCCCTAGCAACCAATATATCTACCTAGCAACCAACGAAATTTACCAATATTGCTGCAAAAGCCTAGTTTCTCTTCATAAATGTTCATTTAAAATTTCACTATCAATAATAACTTATTCTAAAGGCTTTAGGGGGCATAAGTGTTGGTTGCTAGGGTGAGTGGTTGCTTAGCAACAGTGATTTTTGTAATAAAATCCCTAGCAGCCACTAGAATGTCTATTATAACACTTTTGGCTGTGACTAAAGTGACCCAATCATGATACATGCACCTTGCTATGCCTATAGTTGCCTAGCAACAGAAGGTATCTACCTAGCAACCAATATAAAATATGCTATTTATGCACAAATGTTCATAGGTGTCTTAAGTACTGCTGTCTAACAATACCCAAAGGGTAATATGAGGCTTTGTTATGGTTACTAGGGTACTAGGGCATATGTAGTTACTACGGTGTATGTAAGGCTGCCTGTGAGGCTGCCTGAGAAATACTAGGGGGTATATATAAGGAGGGTTACTAAGGTTATATCAGGATGTGTTATGGTTACTAAGGGGTATATGAGGCTGTCTGGGAGTTACAATGGGATATATGAAGCTGCATTATATTTACTTAGGGGTAGGTAAGGCTGCCTGAGAATTACTAGGGGTTTTATATGAGGCTGTGTTTTGGTTACTAAGAGTTATATCAGGATGTGTCATGGTTACTAAGGGGTGTATGAGGCTGCCTGAGAATTACCAAGTGATATTTGTCAGGGAGTTACTAGCGAGTATATATCAAGTTGTTTCATGGTTACTAGGGTGTATATGAGGCTGGATGAGGGGTACTCCCTACTTCCCTAGGGGTACTAGGGGGTATATGAGTCTCTGTTATGGTTGCTAATGGATATCTGAGGCTGTTTGAGGGGCAGAAGTGGGTATATGAGGATGTATGGTCTTAGTATTACAAGGAGGTATGTGAGGCTTTGCTATGGTTACTATGTGAGGCTGTCTGAGTGTTATTAGGTAGTATTTGATACTCTTTCATAGGTACTAGGAGATATACAAGGCTGTCTGAGGGGTATGTGAGGATGTGTTATTGTTGTTAGGAGGTATCTGCTTGAGGCTGTATGACGGTAACTATGGGGTATGTGAGGTTGTTTTATAGCTACCAAGGAGTGTAAGGCTGGGGCTTACTAGGGGGTATGTGCAGGTGGGGCAGGGTGCCTTGCCCCCCTTCCCCCCCCAAAAAAAAAAGAAAAAGGAGAGGGGGGAGAAGGAGCAATCAGGAAGTTAGGCATTAACATGATGTTCTCTATGCCATTAAAGGGTGAGGTCATCAGAAAGCTCAAAGAATTGTCCTGGGGTAGGGAGGAAGGGATCTTTATAGGCTAATACAATAATACAATGAACCACTCAGATTAACCCTATAGATCCAGAACCACCATGATACAGAAAGTCTTGAAATTTGAGAAGCATTTTGGTGATTTATATGAGCATGGGGGGGGGGGCTAGCCACCATTGAAAAGCACCAGAACATACTTTCTACCACATCCCACCACCATGATACAGAAAGTCTTGAAATTTGAGAAGTATTTTTGTGATTTATATGAGCATGGAGAGGGCCACCATCGAAAAGCACCAGAATATACTTTTTTACATCTAATTTTTCAAATCTTTTCTGGGAGGTAAACAGACACCCTACTTACATGTCCTACCCATGCTGTAGGGGGTAGATGTATAACAATATTCTGTGTCATTCAGTCGGTGCTTGTACCCTACAGTGCAGGTACCAGCTCTGGCCTACTTAACATTAATTCTTGCGAGACTTGGAGCTTTTAAAGGCAGAAGCCACTCAATGCATGGTTGAGTCTCCACACCTGTAGGTGTGAAGACTTCACACCTCGAGGTGTGAGGAGTGATAGCCTATACTGAGCATATACCATGAAGCTTTAATTATGCATTCTTAAGCCACCATGAGCTACTTTATGAGTCCTAATTTAATAGTAATGTTGTGTGTAAGGTGGGAGAGATTGGATTCCCACCAGTATCTCAGGGTATGACATAATTACACCCTAAAACCAGTGTAAGGTACATGCTGATAACCAGCTTCAGCTAGACATGATGGCACCACCTCCAACCCACCAAATCAGTATAGCCCAACAGCCTAACAATTGACTTGTGGCAAGACCTCAAAATGCACTATTTAAAGTCTAAAACCTAAACCATTCTTGGGGAAATCCCCAAAACCTCCTACTCTGTTTATGATACAAGGTTGACAGTGTGAGCGCTACTATGGGTTATAAGAGGCTGCCTAATGACTGGTAGGGTAATGTAATGATATTTTCTGGATACTAGGGGATATCTGAGGCTGTTTGATGGTTACTAGGTTGTTTGCGAGGTCAGTTTCTGAAAAAAAGAATGGTCTTCAAATTGGTGCAAGATCAACATGTATTCTCAATGACCATGTCTGGGATGGGGGGCAGACTGAAAGTCACCTCTAACTGCCTAGTTACTATCTGACAGCCTCACATATCTTCATCATTGTATCAGCCTATATACATCCTAGCTGAAATCTAGTTCCCATCAGAAATCCTGATACTTTACCCACTGGGTATAGCATTACAGGCAAAAATGATAACATCAGAAATCCTCACACACATCATACTGCCTCACATACTTCCTAGTTACCATCAGACCCCTCCCCCTAGATCAGACAGCCTTAGCAACCATCAGGCTGCCTCATGTACTGTTTAGCTACTGTAATACAGCCTCCAATAACCACTAGTTACCATCAGACATCCTTACATACCACCTAGTAGCCATAACACAGCCCCATATCCCCTCCAGTAACCCTCGGACAGCCTCACATACTCCTTAGTAATCATAACACAGCATGATTTATCTCACTATAGTAACTCTCAGATAGCCTCACATGCCCCTTCATAACCATTGCCCATTCTCATATAACCCCTAGTTACTAGCAGACATCCTTACATGCCACCTAGTAGCCATAACACAGCCCCATATCCCCTAGTAACCCACAGACAGCCTCCTTTACTCCTTAGTAACAATAAAACAGCCTCATTTATCTCTCTCGTAACTCTCAGATAACCTCACATACCCCTTTATAACCATCACCCACCCTCATATGAGCTCTAGTTACCATCAGACATCCTTATATACCACCTGTGGTTGCCATATTACAGCCCCATATCCCCTCTAGCAACCCCCATTGAGCCCCTTAGTAACCTTTATAACCATAACACATCCTGCTATAACCTTAGTAACTCTCCTTAGTAAGCAAAACACAGCCTCATATATACCCTCTAGTAATTCTCAGACAGCCTCACATATGCCCTGGTACCCTAGTAACCATAACACAGCCTCAAATAACCCTTTTGGATATTGTCAGACAGCAGTACTCCAGGCACCTATGATCATTTGTGCTTAAATAGCATATTTTATGTTGGTTGCTAGGTAGATACCTTCTGTTGCTAGGCAACTGTAGGCATAGCAAGATGCATGTATTATTATTTTTTCATGTGGGACACTTTAGTCACATCCAAAAGTGACGATGTCTATAATAGACTTACCCTAGTAACCAACACTGATGCCCCCCTAAAGCCTTTAAAATAACCTATTTTTGATGGTGGAATTTTAAATGAACATTTATGAAGAGTAATTTAGCTTTTGCGGCAATATTGGTAAATTTCATTAGTTGCTATGTAAATATGTTGGTTGCTAGGCAACAATAAACCATGGTAACACAGCCCCATCAACATAAAAACCATGATGATTAATCAAAATGGAGAAGGGAGGGGTAAATTATTTTGCTGGTCTTTAAGGAAATATGACATAAATTTTGATAACATAGCCCGTTGCTAGGCAATAGCCTACCCTAGCAACACAACAATAATTCCATTAAAAAGGGGGATAGATGGTCTTCAAAAAGTACCCTAGGCAACCAAAATGCACTTTTTAGAGCAAAATCTGGTTTTTAGAGGCAGTTGCCATGGAAACAGCCTTAATAGACAAACGAGGTTGTACCCCATCTGGAAGTATGCCCTCTCAGTAGTGAAAAAGAAAATAATAGGAGACTGGAGGGAAAGTAAACTGGCAGGTTCAATAAGTTACCTTCAAACACAGATAACTCAAGCGAACTCATGCTGCCATGGATTGTTACAATGTATTGGTGACCTGGGATTCATTGTGGCTCATATAAATGGAACAATTCACCTATATGTGCATGGCTTTGGGACCGAGGTCCATCTGTCCCAAGAAGAAAATTTCCTTTGCCTTCAAGAGTTCACTGAGGAAACATATCAGTATTTGCACCACTTATTAAGCAATGCACAGTAGCGTGGCACAAGATCTGTGATGATGCCATAATTACTGTAAGCACATGGTACTCTGGGATTGGTCTAAGAGGATCAAAAGAACAGAAGTCCCATTACAAGCACTTCATTGAAAAGAAGACCCATGCAAAGTCATATGAAACGGAGGTATTGCTTACCCAGTCAACAAAAAATGTTGCAAAACGTTTCAGAACGTTTCCCTGTGGCTCCTTATCATGGCAAAATGTTTTAAAACGTTAAAAACAGGTTTTTGACGTTAAATAACATTTTTTTGTTGAGTGGGTAATCATGGCACAAACAATGAGGTTAATGGCATTGCAACTCTTGTTGGAAAAATCATGCCAGTGTATTATCCTAAATACACATTACAAGAGGATGGCTGTGAGATCATCAGATTTCAGTGTAACAAGAAATATGCTGTTGTGAATGGCCCATACCCCATGCCAGGAAAAGAATATACTATGGATGTGACCTACAAACTGCCATCTTATTATGCAATCCAAGGATATATAGTAGGTCTATTAGGACTATGATAAAAGTGACCATTCATGTCAGCCTCATCATGTTATATTCTAGAGGGAGAGTGAATGTTATGGGGAGTACCATAGTACCCTACAAAGTAAAAGGTATGTCACAATAGTCTCAGTTGTAATATTGACATATATAACCATACTGTCATCATTTTGAGGCTTCAGCTACCACTAAAGATACTGCAGCGAGTCATGTATCTGCTCAAGGTCTTCTCGCATTACCCATACCAGCTTGATGTGTTACCCATACCAGCTGTTTAAAAGGTTTTTGCATTACCCATACCAGAACACCTTTTCAAGTCATTGATATAGACAATCTAGCCGTTAGTAGATGTTCAAATTAGTTCTAGATTGTGTGGTTTCACAATACACTTGGATATTGAACTCCACAACAGCAAATAGTTCTTAGAAAGGCATGAAAACCAATGGAAACATGCCCCCATTCAGCTCCATGACACCATTTGTGGTATGGGTGATGCGCATTACCCATATCGGTGTTCACACTGTGTATACAGGAGGTCCCGGACACCTCCCACATAGGGGACCCTGTCCTCACCTTGCCTGCACCAAAAGTGCTACGCAGGCTAGATCAGCACGCTGATTTTGTGGATTTCCATCTCAAGAAGGAAGAAATGGAACAAAAGGCCACTGATGGTAAGCTCCAGTTGGTTGGTGACATTCTAGTACGTAAACCTGTAGTCAAACCCTGTTCATTAAAAAGCATTAAATGTCTACTTTAAAGCAGAAGCTCGAGTATAGGCCCAAAATGCTTAGAGAAGAATATGTAGATGCCTTCCTCACACTCTTTGGTAAGCCTGAGGCATATGATTAGGGGGGACCTTAGACCAAAGATTTTTTGAGTACACCCCCAAAAGATGCTTCTCATCATTCTAATCTGGGTTTTTTGATTTTGGGCACTCTAACCCCCGGACCACCCCCTCCAAAGTTAAAAAGTTGGAAAATATTTAATTAATTCATTTTTATTGTTATATGGTCCATCTCAGGCCTCCCATCATTCTGGAGCACTCCAAAATTATGAATAAGGTAAGGTCTAGGATCATAATGAAAGCAGGCTGAACTAGATCAAACTGTATTGGACCCCTATTTGGGTCACAATATTACAATACAGGCCCGTAAAATAGCGGTAAATAGAGATAAACCTATTGCAATTGCATATTCTAAAGTCATAATAAATGGGTGTTTTTGTAACTGCTACTCATCAAATCAGTAATAAGTAAATACTAAAGTGAATAGATACTTATTCTTCCAGTGAAGAATTCAAAATAGTGCAGGGGCAGGTGTCAGGATTTAGGGTGTCGTGGGAAGTGGATGTTAATTTTCCCCAACATACATAAATATGTTCCCTGGGTACCTAAGCTTCCAAAAATGGATGTTGGGAATTTTTTCTTTTTGTGTTGGTTACCATAGCAACTATTTCCTTGGCAAAATCAAAAATCAAAATCAGCTAAAAAGCTCCCTAAAGTGTATAATACTCTGTCAAATGATAATAATAACCACCCCTACCCCCTAATCTTTATTGTCTACCTTATATTGGTTTGTTTCTAGGGACCTTGGTTGCTTAGCAACAACAGTTTTTAAAGGAATTCCTTAGCAACGCCATAAATATAATGTTGTTCGACATGTTTCTATATAAGGATTCATTCAAGCTGGCTCTATGGGTTATCCCAGTGCCCTAGATCTATCAGACACAAAGCAAAGTCATATAGTAACAACCATTTTCTATCTAGGGACCTTGGTTGCTTAGCAACAACAGCTATTTAAAGGATATCCTTGGCATCGGCATTCAGCATGTTTTCACATAAGTATTCCTTCAAGCTGGTTCTATGGGTTACCCAAGTGCCCTAGATCTATCAGAAGCACAGCAAAGTCAAATAGCAACAACCATTTGCTATATTTTCCCAGCAGTAACAGTCCCGTCTCCTAACAGCACAAGAAAGACATAGACACCTTATAGAAAGACCTATCGATCCACCTAATGATAGATTTGCAACTCCTATCTAATTGATGCCATTGCATGGGCATGGAAAGCAGGGGGGACAGGGGGGACATGTACCCCCCACTTTTTGCCAAGTCCTCAAAAGGTCAAAACTTAAAGGTCAAGCAAAGGGAGGTCAAAAATTGCAGAAACCCCACCTGGTCCCACCCACTCTGAAACTGCTTCCCATGCCCCTGCATTGTCACAGGCTGTGCTATTTCAAATAACCTGTTTCTAGTCATCCTGGTTCCTTACCAACAGCAGCAATGGTTTTGCAATGGTTTCCCCAGAAACAAATTTAATCCAATGCCATTCTGAATCAGTCATGATGGGATAATGAAAGGACCTGAATTCTATTACCCAATTTGTTCATGTTTTGATTAGCCAAATTCGGTTTTGATAATGCAAACCACTTTTGCAAATACATTCAGCTAAATTCAACATACATTCAAATAGGAGAGTTGTCAGCCATTTTCAATGCCCTTAGTTGAGAAAAAGGGGCAATATGACTTTAATCCCAATTTCTATTATATATATCTTATTATATATGGTCCCGAAATCCATTTCAGATTTTCAGCATATACTCATATTTATATTGCCACCCTGAAGTTAATTTTTGTGCTATCTTTATAAAATCTTTATAAACAAAATCTGGACACCTGGAAACATTATTTTTCAAAGGAAACAGTTTTTGTATTACATTCAAGTATCTCTAAACTGTAGGCTTTTGAAATATTGGCCTCTTTTTTCAAAATGGCATTTATTGCATTTTCGAACCAAACTCTTCATATATTGCAACAAGAGCAATTGGAATATCCCACTATCAATTTGAGTTAGAGGAAACATCTTTTAAATGTCAGAAAAGGGGAAAGGCACTATGTGGAAAAGACTGGGTAGGCTTATGTGAGAATTTGCCAAATGCAAGGAGGAAAAGGGCAATATGAAATTGAGTGGGAACCAATTTTCTCAAAGAAAAGTTCTATAGCTCCTACATCATAACATGACCTTGTGTGTAAGACAAACCTAGAGTTTGTTCATGGCTTTGGTAGAAAAATTAGGAATAACCTTCCTTGAAATTTCCCACACCTTCAGAACAGTCCAACAACCTTAATCAGGCAATTTGGTAAATCTTGAAGTGATACCATTAGCCAAAATGAGATTGGCTTTACCATTGGTGATTTGGCGAATGGCTAGCATTATCCCTGAATATGGTTTAAAAGGTACCCCAGCCCTTTCATAATTGATTAATGTTGCCAGCACAATTTTGATGCCATTGCCCTTGCAATAGATGCATACTAAGCAGTTCACTTTTGAATCATCTGTACACAAGTGTAAATCTATGTGTGCTCTACATCTATTATAGAAATAAAAGTGAATAAATTCATATAGTTCATCTCTTTCCAAATCAATATAGTTAGCTAGCTATAGGCAATATATTTGTAGCAATTTATCTGGCAACATTATATCGATTCCACAGTTGTTTTTCACAGCATTCATATGCTGTGAGTCAAGTTTTCCTAAAAGCCCATGACTTGCTCCCAACATAATGTTGGCCAGCAACATTTATTCTTAATCTCTATAAGATGCATTTTAACTACATTAATTTTTGGACTAACAATACAGTCAAGCAATATCAACCAAAATGTAGTATTCCTCCGTGAATGGCATAAGTTGGAACAATGGCTTTCAAAATATTATATTATAGTAAAATGACATAATATGGATTAGGTAAGTAAGTATAATTAAGTGGTGAATGGTAATTTGAATATTTCCATCATTGGAATGCAATTCACCATGTTTAGATGTGTAGATATATTCCATATTCTACTGCCCTAGGGCATATGTGATGCATCCCAACCAAATCAGTCACATCTCAGCCCTCATAGACCAGAGATAATGAGGTCAATAGGTGAAAAATGCTGATCTAAGTGATTTTGATATTTTTGGATGTTTGCTTTTATTAGTATCTTCTCTGTGATTTAGTGAAAGCATAACTGCAAAAAAGATTAGTAGAAATTATGAAAATTGGCCGATTTCATGATCGATGCTAATTTTCTAAGCCACAATTTTTATTGATAAATTTCCAATATAATCACATTGTCCCGTATTGTAAAAAATATTGTAATAAAGAAAGACAGAAGAATATGTGACCAGGCAGGCAAAAACACCCCTCTGCAGGGAAATTCTTTATCAAAGTTCACGTCAAGATCTTTAAAATGAGACATCATTGGGTTAAATATTCTTAGTAGTTATGTCAAAACCCCTCCTTGAACATAGGTTGTTATTCATATCTAAAATCGCTGATTAAGCTCTAAATACATTATAAACCATAATAATATCTAAAACCACAATAAATCAGGTTTCCAGTTTTGGGTTTTTGGTGGGTATCCCCAAAAAATGGCATAAAAATATGCAAATTTTGATTATTGGGATGGTTTCCATGGCAACCAGGGACAGGCATATAGGTTGATTTCTCATGAAAACTGTTCATTTTACCATCCAAATATTGGCCATTTCTACAAAAACTGGTGCATTTTAAATGAGACGATTGAATTCTACATAAAAAATTAGCTTAAAGTATTTTTTTAATGATTTCAGAGTAATTTTGCCCTTCAATGCCCCCTGGTGGCGAAATGGGGAATTAAAAATCCCCCGCGGAGGGGTGTTCTCCCTTGATGGGTCACAGATATTCATATCCACATATAGCTTGACATTTTCTCTTTAAATTGGTACCTATTGACTGACTAAGGTTGTAGTCAGAAGACTCAGTCTAGACACCAATACAAAGATTCCTTCCACTTCTCTGTATGACTTAATATTAGAAGGACTATGTTTAGATCTGTGTTTCTTGTAATGAATGCTGGCAGCTTTATGATTTTGAAAATTCAGCAAAAATTGGCAAATAATGATACTTTGATGAAATAAAAAGTATTCTGAAGCTCTTGATGTACTCTCTGTGAGTCCAGTTTAATCCTGAAATCCATTTTCCCGTTCTATATTACAAGTGAACAAGGTTTATTATGTGCTGTATGTTCAGAGCAATTGTGTATCTATCAATGGTGTCGGGTAATTATATATAGTAATAAGTTATTGCTAAATAAATATATCTTCTCTGCATGTAAACCAGAAGGCAGGATGGTTTACATCAAGAGGTAGTGTTTGATAATTGCCAGCGGGGTTATGTCTCTGCTGGAAGCCTTGGTCAATGTCTTTATGTTTTGATCATACTGGTAAATGAGGCATGCCTGTTGAATCAGTGCTCATATAACACAAGTCAGAATAATTCTATATTACAAGTGAACAAGGTTTTTTATGTGCTGTAGGTTCATAGCTTTTACAAAAGCTAAATAGGCCATCAGCAGGGGAGCCTTAGCTGAACTTGGGCTGATAGGTATCATTAATTGGTTGGGTGGTGGGATGAGCAGCCTTAAAGATCATCACCATCTAAACAATAGAATGCACTCCATAGACCCTGCATACAAGCCATGGCTTATAAACCATTTCAGACCATTGGTACAGCTTTAAGGATCATTCCATGGCATATACTACACTGGATGAGAATCCCTATAGCATTGTAGTCTGATGTCTGCCATGGGTACCAAGGGTACCCTGGTGAGCAACACAGGAACTACAGCCAAATGTCCCTTTTCATGACTGCCTGAAGATGTCGTTTTTAGCCCATTTATAACTGTCACATCACTTTGATTTAAAAATTGAAGGAAAGGCCTTGATCTGTAGTATTTGATTAAAAATGTTTGATAATAATTCTAAAGAGGGTTCCTTTTTTAAAAAAAGGCTCTAAAATTTCAGATTTTCCTCAAATCTTATTGACATTTACACCCCCCTGTCAAACATTTCCCTATCAGATATCAGTTAGAAACCATTTTGGTTCCAAAGTACAGTTCAAGGGCTATTCAACCCTTTTTGAATGGGGTTGATAAGAAAATGCTAAGTGACAGAAAAAACCTGTCCCCCATTGGTCACCATGTGGGATGTTGCCCTCTGAACCCTACCTTTTTCTCAGAAAACCACCAATCAGAGATAATTAATTTGCCAACTTATAGATGTCACAGCACTTTGATTCAAAAACTGAAAGAAAGCCCTTGATATGTAGTATTTCACTGACACTGTTTCATCAAAATCTTTTAGGGGGTTCAATTTTCAAAAAAAAAGGCTCCAAAATTTCGGATTATTTGAAACATTTACCAAAATTTATACCCCCTCTTAACATTTTCCTTATCAGCTATCAATTAGAAACCATTTCGATTCCAAGGTACAGTTCAAGGGCTATCCAACACTTTTTGAATGGAGTTGATATGAAAATTCTAAGTGCAAGAAAAAACCTGTCCCCATTTGTAACTGGCTGCTGGAAATCCTGTTTTTTTATCTGAGGATGACTGACTAATGAATAATAATTTTTCCCCATTTATAATTGTCACAGCACTTTGATCATAGAATAATACTAAATGGGGGTAATTTTTAATAAGCTTAAAACCTAAGTAGGAGCAATATTTAGGGGTGCTGCCACCTTGTGGGAGAGTTGGGTACTACAAGTTCCCATTTCTGCCACTAGGACCAAGTGCCATGTCAGGGAAAGGTGGGACGTTTTCTTGCTCATCTCTGTATACATGTCTCTGATCATTCTGATCATGAGCTCTGATTGCAGCTTATAATCCAAGGATTTTTGTACATACAGACTTTACTAAGCAATTGGAACAATTTCAGGCCCAAGCTGCAGCTTATAATTATAGCATTCTCCCGAAGTCAGTGTGCAGCTTCTACCTAGGTGTGGCTTCTACATTGGGTTTTACAGTAGTTTCTGTCAATGAAACATATACATTTTGAAATATCAACAGTTGATTGGATTCTGAGGGTTATGATGATGGAAGAAATATCTCTTTGAGTTCAGCTAGATCTGCTACTCTGGCACTCATGCAGAGTAAAATGGATTGAAGATGCAATGTTAAAAGACTACTTCAAGCTACACCCAAGTTTGTTTGAGGCTGTTCTCTCACATTGCTACTCCCCATTTTCCATAAAGTCCTCAAACTCTTCCCTGTAAAAATAGACATAGTTCACAGTGCCTAACATCTAGTATTTTTCTTTGATTCTTATTCTATACAATGTAATGCAATCTGAGTGATATCTTGGTAGTCATATTGGATCCGTCAAACATGTCATACCTATATATTGACATCATTGTGTACCTACTGTACTTAGTTGATGATTAGCAGTTACAAAAACACCCATTTACTATAACTTTTAAAACAGTTGTTACTGTAAACATAGATATTTTCAAGCTGTACACATTTTCGCGGAAATTAAAAGTTCGCGAATTTAAGTACGTCATGAAAATTCATCCCTTCCAGGTGGTTCTGTGTGTATGTGTGGGGGGGGGGCAGCTTGGGTTAATGCTACGGCTTGTATTCTATGAGGCAACTTAGTGATTCTGTACATGTTTTGATCAGCCAAATTAAAAACTGGTTAGCCAAACATTTTTTGTATGTAAGCCTTCCTCCAATGATCACGATTTCTGTTAGGATTTGGACCATAAATCGTTATGATTTAGAATCGTAACAATCACAATTTTGTAGTGGTTCAGGGGTCTCGGATCTTGTTAGGACTAGCTGGGGGTTCAGAAAATCGGAACTTCGCGAATTTAAATACACCCGAAAATCGGTTTCAATGCAAATTCGTGAAAATTTATACACGTGAAAATATCTACGTTTACAGTATACTATATGCAATTGCAATATATATAATCTGTATTTATCGCTATTTTATGAGCCTGTATATGTAACATACCCAATTAGGGCTCCAATACAGTTTAATCTAAGTCAGCATGATTTCCATTTGATCCTAGACCTTAGCTTACTCATAATGACATATTGCAATTGTTGCCTGTTGCTTTATGGGTACATGTGTGCTTAAAATACCTGTTTTAGGCACCTGCTGGCCATATTGGATTTTTCAAAAAAATCGAAATAATGTTATTTTGACTTCTTGATTTTTCATTGTTGAAATGAAGTGCATTTTGGGGTGCTCCAGAGTGGTGGGAGGCCTAGAGATGGACCATATAGCAATAAAAAATGAATCAATTAAATATTTTCGAACTTTTTAACTTCAAAGGGGATGGTCCAGGGGGGGTTAGAGTGCCCAAAATAAAAAAAAAACGAACCCCAGATTCTTGTTTCTCATGATGAGTAGCATCTTTTGGAGGTGTACTCACATTCCTATCATCAATTTGACTGAATAAGCTTCCGCCTAATATGATCCTATCAATTACAAGCACATGTTTAGGCACCTTCAGCATGTAAGTGTGGACAGTATGGCGAGGCCCTGGACCCAGGTTAGGGAGTGGTCACATCTCATTTTTGATAAAGTTGAGAATGGCACTCTAAAATATGAAGACAGAGTCGAATTCCAAGATGAAAGGGTCAGGATCTCTATGACCCGTACAGTAGTCAGTACTGGCACACATGGCCCCACCCAGGCTCAGGCCGGATCGTAGCGTAGTGCAACACCATGTAATGAGTTCTTGGAATAAACACCAAAAGTGTGGTTTCGAGAAAAGTAAGATGGAAGAGCTTGAAGATATGCAAGCTGAATACGAAAAGATCCAACAGGATCTAATCATATTAAATGGTACTCGAAATTGTATCCTGTCAGAAAACAAACAATTAATGGCAGAACGCCTACAAGAGGACCATGAACTTAGCCGTCAATGAAAAGAATTAACAGCTAAGATGGAAAAAGAAAAAAATGGATTTTCAACTCCAGCAAAAACAGTATTGTGATGCACTATACAAGCCGGAAACACGGGTCAACCCGATACATCTAGAAGTTCTGGAGATGCTTCTTCCATTGGATCTCAACAGACTCATTTGGTAGGAAGCACATACTGTAATAGCGGATGACCACAACAGGCACCTTTGGAAGGACCTAATGGCCATTTTTCCCAATATGGGTGGAGTCAATCTCAAAATGGGATGAACTCACAAACCGGTAATACCAAAGGTACAACCGGGAGCACAACCGGATGTTCCAATGCAGTATAGAAAAGCTTTTGCAGCACCAGGTGAGAAATTTGGACGTACTGATACACTGGTAAGAATGAACCTTTTAAGATTCCGTACAGGAGACTTCCTCTAGCCAAGAAAAGGGTTGCTGAGGAAGAGATAGCTAAGATGCTTGAACAGGATGTTATTACACCATCCACCAGTCCTTGGTCTAGCGCTGTGTGACCAAGAAAGATGGTACCATCCGTTTTTGCAGAGATTACCGTAAAATTGAATGGTATGACCAAAAAGAATTTGTATCCATTGTCACGGATTGATGAGACCATAGACTCCCTTGGAGGCAATCAATGGTATTGCTCTTTGGACTTACAATCTGGGTATTGGCAAGTGGGCAATCCGAAAGATATGGAAAAGACAGCATTTTCCAGTCATATTGGACTATTCCAATATAACGTGATGCTGTTTGGGTAATGCACCCGTAACATTTGAAGCCATGATGGAAACCTTATTAAGTGACCTATTATGGAAGAAATGTCTGTTCTATTTAGATGACGTTATCATCTTTGGCAAGACTTTTGAAGAATGCTTAGAAAATTTGGGCCTGGTTCTGGAAAGAATCATGTCTAATGGTCTTAAGCTGAAGCCTAAGAAATGCAATCTCCTCATGAGATCCCTCAATTATTTAGGAAGAATAATCTCCAATGAAGGGATTAAAGCTGATCCAGAGAAGTTAGATGCTGTGTCAAATTGGCAAGCACCCACGAATGCTAAAGAAGTTCGATCCTTCCTTGGTTTTTGTTCCTAATATAAAGACTTTATACCAGGATATTCCAGGGTCGCCTTTCCTATACAGAGTTTGTCCCACTGGACGCCTGGAGTTAGGAAGGAGCGTTTTCCCTTGGGATCCGAGCAAGATGAAGTCTTTATGCAAGTAAAGGAATTGTTTTCTAGTACTCCTGTATTGAAATATCCAGCAGAGAATGATCATTTCATTCTAGATACTGATGCTAGTAATGACAGCATAGGAGCTGCCTTTTCCCAGGTCCAGGGTGGGATGGAGGTTCCTATTTCTTTCGCTAGCAACACGTTGAGCAAAGCTCAAAGAAATTATTGTATCATCAAACGAGAGTTGTTGGCTCTGGTGGTCTATACAAAGAAATTCAAGCATTTTCTGTGGGGAAGTGACTTCATTCTATGGACTGATCAATCTTCCCTCAGATGGTTATTGAATTTTAAGGATGCAGAGGGGATAATAGGTCGTTAGTTAGCACACCTATCCGAATTCGGTCTAAATCACAGAAAGATTGAACATCAAGCCGGAGCAAAACATCTAAACGCAGATGCTTTGTCTAGAATCCCAGTGAGGAAATGTGCAAACACTGAGTGCACTGATTGTGGAGCACACAATGCTCTATTAGCCGGGGTTCTGATTCCATTCGATACCCAACTGGAACATGTTTTGAATTGGTCCATGGAGACTATTCTGCAGTTCCAAAGTGCTGATATGGTCACATCACGTTTGATTAAGTTTCTTAATCAGGGTATCTGTCCTCCAAGACCTGAAGTGTCATTGGAGAACAGGGAAATGAGACGGTTCCTAGCTCAATGGGCCAACTAGAAGTCCGACATGGTATTCTGTTCAGATGGAAGAACTATTCTAATAGGAAAAAATCCTTGCAAGTTGTTATACCTAGTGCTATGCGATGTGACATGATGTATTTTTGTCATAGACATAGAACTAGCGGACAATTTGGAAAGAAGAGGTCATTATATCGTATAACTAGGCGTTACTACTGGGCTGGCATGAGTACAGATCTTACCCGCTGGGTGGAGACCTGTCCGGAATGCTGTTGAAATAAACCAGGACCTGGGTAGGGCAAATAACCCTTATCCTAGGAACTGTTTAGAGTTAGATTTGCTAGAGTGGCTGTTGATATTATTAGTGGCATAAAAACCACTCCTAATGGTATGATGGTCGTGTCAGACTATTATAACAAGTACACCCGAGTGTATCCGTTACCAGATCACAAAGCTGCTACTTGTGCTATGGCCTTTGTAAAAGGGTGGGTATTACACATAGGTGTACCACTCATGTTGCATAGTGACCAAGGCAGGGAATTTGAGTCTAGTTTGTGGCAGGAGACGTGCAATTGCCTTGCAATTTGTAAGACAAGAACTAATCCCTATCAGCCACAGAGTAATGGACAGGTAAAGAGAATCAATAGGACTTGGATCCAGGTATTGAAATCTCTAGTAAATGAGCAAATGGATGATTGGGATAATCAGTGTGAATTTGTTATGGATGCTTATAATAACACTGTACATTCAAGTACAAACTGTTCGCCTAATCTCCTTGTGTTTGGAGAGGATTTAATTATGCCTGCGGACTTAGTATTTGGCGTAGTAAGAATGAATCTGGAAGCACCTTGTCAGGTCATGTTTGTAGAATCCCTAAGGGACAACTTCAAACAAGCATATGAAAGGGTAAGAGATGAATTGCAGAAAACTGCAGTTTGGCAGAAGGTTGGATATGATACAGGCCTAAAAGCCAGAAATTTCAATCTGGGGGATCGAGTACTGCGTCTACATCAACCTCTTCCCAACCTGAAATTGGCCAGTAATTGGGGAGGACCTTTCACTATAACTCAGGTTATTAGTGACTGCACTGTGATAATTAAATAACAGATAGGGAGATGCTATAAGTCGAATGTAGCCAGACTATGTCCATGGAGGGGGCAGTCAAATCCCCACCGAGGGTACATCAAGAAAAGAAACAATGTTAGAGTCAATAAGGCTCTCATCAAATCTCTCAAATCCAATTAAATACACATTTTTCATACTTATTTCTCCTACCTCTGCCAACCCTTTTTCTTGCAGGCTTGGCATTTAAAATACAAATAATCACTTATTATGTATTTTCTTACATTTTAACCTACATTATCTCTCATTGTCGATTCACATTTTAATATGTTTACAATGTCATGTCTACATAAAATTCACAATGATAAATGTATGTCTCCAAGCCTGCCTCCACTACTTCCTTCTGACAGCTGGCGTGTACATTAATGATATTGCAAATTAAATACACATCTAGATGAAAGCAAGTGCAGACTGAATGCTTGGTGCCCAACTCGGATGTGACATGTGTGGAAGTAAGAGCAATGCCACACAAAGTCCTGTCCTCTGTTTTGACATTTATAATGTATAGGTATTAATTTAGAACTGTTCTATAAATACACCATGTACACTCCTATAACTAGTATGCACAAACAACAATCAACATTCAAGATGCAATTCTTGAATAAAATGAACGCAGATGGGTCCCTACTTGTGAAGAAGAATGCAAGCCATGAAATACAGGTGAGGTGCCTGGAACAATTATAAGTAGGTAGCAGCCTTTAGTCGCACCAGGCTAAGGAATGATTCTGGTACGACTGGCCTGGACAATTGGACACTATATTGGAGTGTAGCCAGACAGCCTTAGGCAAATTCTGGTACAACTGGACTAGCTCCGAGTCGTTCTAGGTATGTCTAGTCATACCATCTTGAGAAATGTCTTCCAGGTCTGACAGTGCAGTGCTTGAAAGCATATTAGTGACCACTAATTTGGGGATATAATGGCACCGGAGCTAGGGCTATCTTCATTCCCAATTGCAAAGTGCTGCATCAAACATACTATCTTCATTCCTATCTTCATAATCTCACCATCTTCTTACAGATACAAGCAGGCGCGGCTGTTCATGATCCAGGCCATGATCCTACAGAAGCTTGGACTGCGGCGTCAGCCTCACGTGGAGGACCTGGACCTGAGTGACACCCAGAGGACTCAGATCATGTCAGCCTTCAGGATGTATGAGTCTGAGATAGGAGGAGACCACCTGGAGGACGAGGGCAGCTACATCAGGAGTCTTGGTCTGCTCACGCCCTCCTGTAAGTGTACTATATTACTTAATGGATACATCACTGAAGTGCTGGTGGGTCTGCTCGCCAGCCCTTCATTGGATCATACCGACCCACTGGGAATGTATCATCCCTGTAGGGTCGGCATGATGCTTGTAGGCAGCCCTAGTGACTTAGTCAGAAGGGCTGCTTCAAGCATCAAGGCGATCATCGGGCATGATGCATTAGTGCTCCTTCGGCCCTTAAAGGGCTAAGTCGTTATTAACCATTTAATAGCCTTTAGCCATCATATTGTATGAATGGTGAGTCAACTGGTTATGTAACATAATACTGAAATGTTACCACACAAAGGGCTGTACAAAAGGGCGTCATGTATTACATTGACAGTGGAATACAAGTCTTAAAAAAGATAGTTGCATCGCCAACGTTTACAATGGTATTCAATGGCTAAACTATTGCCTCTCTCTTACTTTCCTTAGACGTTTGCTGATCATTTTTTAGACTGAATTCAAGTTTATGGACTCAAACAAACAATGTTCAGCAGATACATTGGCCTGTTGAAGGAGGTCTAACCTTGCGCTTTACCTTACAGGTGATTTACCCCGTAACACAAACCGTGTGTGGAGGGACGGCTCCAGGTTCCGGCTCTACTTCCAGATCCAGCCCCCAGCATGGACCGAGACCAAGATCAACTCAGCCTCCCTCCGCATCTACAAACGCGCCATGCAGGGTGAGATTTAACCTGTAATGTCCAACTTGGATTCATTTTCCACCAGAGCCCACAGGGCATTACTTTGTTTTTAAGGGGCATGTTCAATATTGTCCCCAATGCCATACTCAATAAAAGTACAATTTAACATGTGGAGTTCATATCATTCCTCTCAATTCCTGCCTTTATGCTAGTCAGAGAAATCCCGTCTTGGGCCCCTATGGAATTTGCGCATAGGCTAGCCTGTTAGGTGCTCTGTACTATCAAGAAAGAAAACGGCACAATCAGGAGATGATCCCACAATATAGATAGCTTTCGGTAAGAGGGTCTCAATGCGTGGGGATGGTGAAATCACCAGGAGGACAATTAATGTTTTTGATTTAGATCTAATATTACTGATCAATGACAGATGTGATGACAGATCTAATCCATAGTATCCCAAACATTAAACAATTTA
Source organism: Acholoe squamosa (assembly GCA_949317995.1). Taxonomy (NCBI): domain Eukaryota; kingdom Metazoa; phylum Annelida; class Polychaeta; order Phyllodocida; family Polynoidae; genus Acholoe; species Acholoe squamosa. The sequence goes on from OX439045.1 coordinate 55,752,126, forward strand.
CAAATTTCTTCATTCTAATTGGTTTAGATTGTGAAGACTGTTACCACCGGTCTCGCGAGATCCCGGAGCCGCTTGTGGAACGTCAGGGACGTCGACGCCGTCATAGACATACCCAGGATCATATGCATGACTTCCGGTCGATGATTCAGCCGCTTGACGCAACTATAGGTCCAGAGGTATTGCCGCTAGGAGAAGACACAGTGCAGGTTGTCGTGTATTCCTACACAAAGTCAGTCAAAAACAGACGGAAAGGTATGTTCTCCCACTTATGCATGTATTAGATCCATGGGCGTGTACTAGTTTAATACCAAGTTGAGCCTGTGTATGTGTTATCCATATACTAAGAGAGGGTTGGCCACTCAAGGACATTTGCTGCCCTCTGGCAGATACCCTTTGAACTATTTCCTATAAATATAGCTATGGATGACAGAGGTGAGGGGGGACTTTGGCAAAGTCCCCCCTCACCTCTGTCACCAATGGCTATGCATAGGAATAGAGCTGCCAGAGGGCAGCATCAGTCCTAGAGTGTCACACCCTCTCCATTGTATATAGATAACAACTATACAGAGTCAACTTGGTAACTAGTAGACGCCCATGATTAGATCTATCATTTGAAGAATATAATGCAACAAAAATGAGATAATCCCAGGGATTTACATTGGTCCTACAACTTCCAACCACCTATAATGATCCCTCACAAGTAATTTCCTAACATCCAATGTCTCATTCCCAAGCTCACATAATATGACTAAGACATGTACATTATGTCATATATAGGATTTCTCAAAATGGCCATTCAATTTAGGGTACATGGTTTTTATAAGTGGAGAGCGATGTTTGTATTAATGATCATTTATGTTGTTTTTTTTTCTTTATAGAGAAGGTCCAGGAACTTGTTTCCGTGCTGGTGCGTCGAGACTATGAAGGGTGGCTGAAACTTGACATAAAGAGAGCCGTGACTGAATGGTACTCTGCCACACCACAGAAAAACTTTGGGCTGCTGGTTCGAGTCCTGGACCATCATGGCAGAGAGCTCTACCCTTTCAGCATCCTAACCCCAGCCAACTGCACCCTCAACTCTAGTACGTCTTTTTTTTTAAGCAAAAGAAATTTCAGGCATATTCGAAAACATCAGGCAATAAAAAAGCCTATTTTGAGCCTCTAGCTATAACTATATGCCCTAGAAGTACTTCGCCTACCCTAGAAAGTCTTATTTAAAAAAAAAAAAAAAAAAAAAAAAGGGTTTTTACTGCCAATCTTGTGTAATATGAGCTCCAATGAAGCATATGACTCCAGTGAAAGTGGGGATTTACATGTTTAACCCAGGAGGGCATTAATTAGCTTTCTCAATAATACATATACTAATCAAACGTTGTTGAGAAATGCCCTCAAGTGAGCCATAAAGTCATGATGTATTCCTTTTCTATCATTCAGACTTCACCCTACCCTACCCATTATCAGTGGGAGATGGCAATGACAGTTATAACGGTACAGATGTAAACGGTAATCAGACCACGCCGTACTTAGACCTGGTCACCCTGGGCACATCGCGGTACAACGCAGTCATCAGACGCCGTAGGAGTGCTGCTATGGTCAGGGCCTTCTCAACAAAGGTATTGATAACTGCAAAGCTATATAATGGATATCTTCAGACTTTGACTCTAAATCCCCAATGATAGGGGGAAAGGATACAGGCTAATTCAGTTGTTTGAATCCATTCCCTTACGTGTTCGGTGAAGTCACTTTACAACTAATGTGAATTGCTTGATTCCTATGTCACCGAGAGTTACCCTAACACTTACTAGAAATAATGGAATATTTCACATGCTTAAATGCAAGAGAATTGCTGTAATTTCTTCTTTTTTCAATTGACAGAAACATACATCAAGGGGCCGTGCACAACAGCCGTTTCAACGTGCAAACCTGTCCACGTTACTGCAATGGTTGAGTGAGAAGATCATGCAATCAAAGTAAGCAGCAATATCTTAGCGGGAGTCCAAGAGATGTTTAATTTCTTTGAGTCCCTAGTAAAGTTGTATTATAAGTACTATGTATTTTATTGAAATGCAGATTTATCACCATAGTGGCGAGAAAAATGACTGTCCAATATAGAAAAGTTTCATAAAAAAAAGGATAAGAAAAAGTCTAATGTTTAACATACAATGATTTGGAATAGGGATCGCCATCTGGTCTAAATGGTAAAGGCATTCTTTGAGACCTGCCACTATTTTGTTATATTCTTCATCTTGCAGGTTACGGATTGCACTGCACAGGAGCAAAAGAAGCTATAGCCAATGATGAGAAGTAGAAAGTTCTTTCTTGGACCAATACATCAGGAGGTTAATTCAAAAGGTTCTGGGATCGCTACCTCAGCGATCTGAGGAATTGTTCTGCCTTATCCAATTAAGCGATCTTAAGATTAGACTGTCTTGCCTTTTCACAGCCAGCACCAAGATCACAGTGATCTTAGCCTCAGCCCTCCTACACCATTCCAAGTAGAACACACTGTGCACAGAGGCATGAGGCCCATAGTGAAAGAATAGCAGTAGAAACACTTCTCCTCACAAGAGTGATTACACAAGCGTTCCCTCGTACAGGCGTTCCCTCATACAGTATTCAAGTGCACTTCATGCCTGAGTAGCCTGATGAGCCCTCAAGGACCCTCAGCAAACACCCTCCCTCCCTTCTATATGTATACAGCAGGGACATTCACTCTTGGGAGCAGGAGTGTTCCCTGTGAGTGCTCTTGTACTCAGGTGAAACCACTATGCAATTATTTCACTAAGATTGCAGTGATCTTACGGGTGGAAAAGGAATAGTAGAGGGATCTCAGGACTTGATGTGCCTGACTGGCCTGCAACCACTACATTAGATAAGGTAGAGTGGCTAGGTCTTATGATATGTGCCTATGCTAAGATTGCAGGGGTAGAAATCCCAGGACCTTTTGAATTTACCTCCAGGACATTGCAGAACCCTGAATTAATATGGAGTCTGTGCGTGTCACCTTGAAATGGCCAGAGTAATAAGAACAAATGCCTTTTATTTCACCAGATTACTGTTTCATCATTCTAAAATGGCAGGGGAGAAGTATCAGTTGTCCCTGCCGTGATTGTAAACTTTGGCACTTTGGCATTTTCTTTTCTCAGTAATGGAATTTCTGGTATCAGTAGGATTCCATTATGCACAAATTAAGAAAAAGGGAGTTCTGGAGAAGTTAGCAAAATCAAAGCTTCATTATGGAAAATAAAGTAAAATGCATTTGCACAGATTCGATCTGTACCCTATGTGTACCACTTCCTATGTGAATATGGGTAATCAGATTTCATGTTTAAAAGGCGTGATAAAAGGAATTGGGGAACGAAACAATTATCCATGTATAGAACCGTCATGTCCTGAGATATTTCAGTTGTCATCAACTACAATGTAGATTTCTGCCTCTCCAGGATATGGTTATTTCAGCAACCACACCTCTGAATGAGATGTTTACATATTCACATACTTTTTTTTAACTATGTATTCCTTTGATCATTATGGAGTATGTGAGACTGAAGGAGCTTTTATAGTAAATATATGATGGATATTCTGGCTATCATGCAACATTTTACATGATAAATAGAATTATAGACAATGTTAGGATATGATTATATATGCATAGGCTATATTATTCTGATTAGTTTATCAAAACACAGTGTATGGCCACAAAACTACCTCTAAAGAATATATGAATTGAGTAGTAATCCATGCCATATGTATTAAAGGGTGTACGCACATTGGACTCAGGCTATTCTCAATGTAGGTCTTTTCCAATGTTTACAAGCCAAATGAGTCAATACAAGTCTGAAGCAGCCCGATCGTAGGTTCCCTCCAGGTCAATTCTGTATCTATTCGATCATGATAGATCATGTTAAATACACTATATTATATCAATACATATTTTGAGCCAGACCAGTTCTGAAATTAATCTGCAGCGATAGATAAGTGCATACAAATATACATGGCGGTTTAAATGTGCTGTCTGTAGTTAGAGTACTATACATCTACCTGCAATCTCATTTAGTACATAAAGATTGAGTTGACTATGCATGTAACTTCATTATTTTATCTAGGGCAGCTGGCAGTCAATCCAGTCTACAGTGTACAAAGTAATACATAATTCTTTACTATACTGCACGTATAATTTCCATTCGTCTTTGTATTAGAATTAGGCACATTGGTTAGATTTTGTCTGCCCATGTAAATTAACTGCACAAGTGTCGTGGCGGAAAAGCTACATCTTTATGGACTTTTTGGTTGTAGTGCACAATGTCATAAAATATTCACTTAAAATGGAAGGCATTCCAAATCATGCCCTGTGTTAATGGCCCACAACACATGTACTAGATTCAATGTTATATTTTTATCATTTAGTATAGATCTGCAAAATGTCATGTACTATTCACTATGATATCATTTATCATAAACAGAGCACAAAATGAATAGTATCTCGACAGAAACCTCAGTGGGATTAGAAACATATTCACTATGAGGTATGAAGCCTTTTGACTTCCCACTCAATTTCCCACTTCCCATCATTCGCATATAGGTTGCATTAGGAACAATTATAATAGGGTCAAATTCATTCTTATGTTAGTATAGATGGACAATGTGCTATACCTCAATAAGTAGAAATGTTGATACATGCATGGTTTCTAAAGGTTTAGAAGTGTACCCCAAAGAATATTTCAATAAGATGCATTTAGCATGATGTGTCCTTTCCATATATTCGGCTCACCACAGGTTGCTTTGTAAAATAGACACCTAAAGTTGCCGTTGTAGAAACATTGATCTATTAGATGTTTGGCCCATTGTCATGTGAGTGCAAAATATCATGAACAATCACTTAAGCATTTTCAATTGTAATGTCATATGGCTGCTCAATATCTATAGTTCATACAATGTGCACTCTAAGAATGTGCTGAAACTTTGACAGGAATCTAACTTACCTAGATTGGTAAATACAGTAGAGGAATGTAGCAAATACAACATCCTGTGTTCACTAGGGTTTCTTAATTGATTTAGTATAAGGATACCCTTTGTACAATAATATGGATGCCAACCGCAATTTTGATATGGAAATTCTAAAATCCCCACAATATAGCTACAATATATTATTGATGACAAAATGTGGCATTGATTGAATAGAACTTGAGTACTGTGGTGTATTTCGACAGGGCATTACCTAACACGTGAAAAGTGATTGATATGAAATGTTGATATTTATTGCGTTTATTGGAATGTACTTTTATTTATCCTAGATAGTTTTGAATGTCTGTTCAAATGAGTGAGAAAATTATGTCATAAATTTCATGGTAATGCTTGCACTAAGCTTTAGCCCTTTTTAGTCATTTCATCTTTAAAGATATGGCATTTGTGGGGAACTCAAAATCTTAACAAATCAAACAGAATCTATTAATACTCACTGTGTGTGTAAATATACATAATGTGAATATAGCTGTAGTTAGATTAGCCTTAAGAATACCATTATCTTATTCTAGTTTATTCTAGTCTTATTGATATCTTGTTGAAAGATTATCCTTTTAGCCATAATAGCACAAGTATGGCACACTATTCAATGACTTTTACAATATACAAATGGCGCTTGTTAAGTCCCTTACAGTAAGTATCTCTAGTAGTGTAGTATCTCAGGTAAATATGTAGAAATATTCATACATTTATCTTTGTCTAGTAGGTACAGTGGTATTTTTTCAATTATTGGCTCAAACTTCTAGCCAGTCTATACAGGATTATATGTACACCGATGAGAATAGACCAAATTAGCTAGATGGAAACCTACAAATATGGAGAACAATAAAGTATTATACATAAAACATACGGTGTTCATATCATTTCGTCCGATTTTAGTAAGCATTCAATTTATATGGGTTCCAATTGTCCAATGATCACCCAAATTCAAATATCCTAGTATGATAATGGCAAGAGTATCATTATGCTGGGGGTGAAAAGTCTTTCTGAACAGTGCTGAAGGAAGGGGTTTACCTTTTCCTCTGACCTAAAAGTAAGGGACTCATTTTTTCAAATATTTGGTTTATCTTTAAAAAAAATGTTACTATGTGTTTCAAGACAGACATTAATAGCCAAACATGAATTTAATTTGAAATTTATTCATTTTATACATTTTTTTTTTAATGGGACTATTCTATGATCGTGACAAAAACAATCAATAATCGTGAAATGATTGATTCAATAGTAAAACATGTCTAGGAGATTACTTTGGATTGACTTAGATTATTTGAAGATAATCTGATGATTATCTCCAAACCTCCATGACTAGCCATTTCTAAAAGGAAAATCGTGAGATTGTGTTTCAAGCTCCCTCTCAGAAATTCTTATGATTTTGCATTTAGAAATGGCTTCTAAAAATAAATCGTGAGATTTTAAAATAATCGTCAGATGATCGTCAAATAATCCCAATCAGTCTGAATAATCGTTGCTTAAACAGAAAAAGGTCCCAGATGTAATTACTACATTAAGAGCTGATCGTATAGAATAGTCGTTGTGCATTACCCACTCTGATATTGAGGGTTTCAAGTCGTATTGGCTGTGTTCAGTCGTACCATCTTGAGAAATGCCTTCCAGGGTGATGAGCTACAATCTCTGTGTGTTCTTTTAATGGGATATATCTCTAGTCATAGAACAACATGATTCCTTCCGGAATATATTAAAAGGAGTTTCCCTGGTATTGTGTTACCAGAACAAATGCTGAAACCACCTACAAACATACTCGTACTCAGGAGCACAGTCAGAATTTGGTCAAGAATCTCATTGCCTGAAATAAATCATCATAATGAAATTATAGAGGCAGCTAAAACAAATAGCACAGGTAAACAGCTCGCAAAAAGAGAGCGAGCAGTACACTTACTTGCCGAAATAGCCCCTGGGTTTTTACCCATCCTGTTGGATAGAGACAGTCCAAAGAAAATAGGGAAGCCAAATACAAAGTGGTTTCTAGTATAGTCTACAAATTGCAGGTTTGAGATCCCCACTGCAGAAGTCATACCTACAATATAGAAAGATTGTGCTCAGCTGAGTAAACTACACCATGAGAAAGTTCAAGTCTAGTATCAGCCATCCATGGCATATCAATGTTGTGAAAAATAGACAATTAGATATCAATTGAGTTGAAGATAATGTCACACTGACATTGGTTACACCCTCCCCACAGTGCATTGAGGCACTATTAAATACCCTCCCCATGGTGCATTGAACACTCTGGGGAGTTGGATAGATTCATAGTTTGAAAGTGTCTCTGAAGCTGAACAACAAAACATGTAGTTAAACAGCACCTTAATCTGAGCTTGCTGTGTGATAATGAGTGAAGTAAATAAAGTCCCAAAGTCCTCTAACCTACCAAAAGTGTCCATGAATACACCAGCGATGATGGGGTCAGGGATGGTTACAAAGAGTGCCCCAAACTTGGAAAAAAACATGCCTAACAGCATCATGATAATGCCATCGGCTTCAATGACTCTTCTGCTGCCAACCTACAAATAAAAGTTGCAATGGAGAATACTAGCTTGATGTGTTATGCAATGAAATTCTCTTTTAGAAAAGTTCATAACTTTGTTGAGCATGACTTAGCCAGCTTTCTTTGCTTTTCTACCAAAGGAAAGATTTTGTTTGCAACAGATATAAAGTGTTCCTCTATGTTTGTCAGATATTGCACCTTGTAATTTAGAACCAAAACATGCCACAACTACCTACATCATTACATTTGAAGAGTAATCAATAAGGACAAGTGATGTCAATGCAACATAAGTGACATGTAATGTGCAAGATGGTGTGTGTCAATTAAGCATCAGTGTCTCAGATACAGGGTAATGTGATTGTGTATCTGCATTCAATGGTACATACCTGGGTACCTAGGTATATGTGGGGGGCAAATAACTGACATAGTTAGGATAGTTGAATATATCAATCTTACACAGGAGGAGAAGAAACATTGATTGTCTGTTCAGGGCAAAAATGTACCCAAAATCGTGAAAACTGTCTATCAAAAGTACACACATTTCTTGATACCAAAGACACATCTGGCATAAATATGAATGTTATGTCCGTAATCTACAGGTCAAAATGATCTAGAACTGAAGATTTCAGGGAGATTTGCATATTATTTATATAAAAAAATCAAGCTCCTAACATGGAAGGTTATTGAAGGGTCACTCGCCGGGACATAAAATTCGGGAGGACAATTCAGACATTCCCTCCTGCTATTCCAAACCGTAAGGGAGAATTTGATTTCTAACACACTGGGCACTTAGGTATATGTGTGGGGCAAATAACTGACATAGTTATGACAGTTAAATATAATAATCCTGGAAAGGAGGACAAGAAAACAGTATTTTTTGTCCACACATGAAAAAGGGGGCATTTTCCACAGATTCATGTATGCTTTCCTTGGCATGAAGTAAATAGAAGAATTCCAATTTCTTTTTTGGCATAGTGTACCTACTTCATAACACTACTTCATAAGCAAAAATTAAGCCATATATGACTGATAGTCACAGATCATCGTCAAATGGGTTGGCAAGGGGGTCCCAAAAAAAATCAGCAGTAGCATCTATTCCTTTTGCATACATTAACTACAAGTGTTGGTGCATAGGGCCCATATATGAGGGAAGGTTAAATATGTTAAGTATATCTGTACCAGCTCGCCGAAGTGAGGTATGCCAATTACCGCGAGAACACGTCTACGACCTTACCTCTATGCAGAGATACATAGGAAACAGATTTTTCGCGTGCAGTATACCCTAATGATTGTTAATAAGATGTAAGAAAACATCCCAAGCATTAAAGGAAATCACTTTTCTTGTACACTTTTGGGCATTTTATGCTATTTTTGGCTACAGAGAGGATAACATGTCTTCTAAAAAGCCTAGCATAAACTGACATGCTTCTTTCCAGTTAGCACCACTCCTTGAAAAGAGGACATATGCAACTTATTTTACCATGAACAGATAGATAATCCCTTCAGGTTTACAATGGTATATAGATATGGGGGCACTGGATTGATGTGTCTGCTGCAGAACAGCTGGAAAAAGGTCGTAGACGTGTACTCGTGGCCTCTACGAGCTTCTGCAACTAGGTGAATTAAAATGCCTGTAATTGGTTCCTATGATATTCCATTGATATGTTCTGTTCTTAACTGGTTACTTTACATCAGCAAACCTCTGTTATACCCTGTTATAGTGGAATTAGCCTGGTTTGATGTAATAAAGCTTGTACAAGTTTGGTCAACTTTTTTGGCTATAGGGTGTTTTTCATCGGAAAACCATAAATTATGACTTTCTTACTTATAGGTTAGTGGCATTAAGGGGCCAGGTAGTTTGGTACACTAGCTCTAGATGTTATTGACTGAAATATAAAGGTGGAGGACCAAGCACAGTGGGCTAAGATGCTTAATATGCGGTCGTAGACGTGTCCTCATGGTCGTAGACGTGTCCTTGCATCATTAGAGAACTTAACAATATTGCCACTATACCTTTTCTGATGGGAGTTATGACTGGTATTGCCTTCCTAGGATACCTATACATAATTACTTCTTTATGTAACTATATTCAACCTGCCTTGGTCATGTGACACTACCCTCCCTTAGACATTGCCCTCCACTGATATTTTTTAAGGTTTCCTGATAGGAATAGGGACACACACATGTAACAACAAACAATAACAATTTATTGAACAGGTCATCACACAGTAAAAGGCTGGAACATTATGTACAACCCCAATCCCCCCAGGTAATGTGCTCTTATAAGCAGCGTTTGCCGCCAGTCGTAGACGTGTCCGCCGTCGTAGACGTGTCCTCACGGTCGTAGACGGTCCTCGCTAAGACTTTTCTTATGATATCTCTGGTTCTATGCAGAATCTATTAACCAAACTTACAGGGCTTATTACTCTCATATGGAGGTATAAGGGTCACATAATAAGGAAAGTTAAATATCAAACACCTAGCAGCTATGAGTGCATGTATGGTCGTAGACGTGTCCATGCGTAAACTACCCCAAAATCAATTCATAGCCTCTGAGACACACAGTTTTACAGGCAGGTTCATTATACTTTGTGGGCTACATAGGTACATGTAAGATCTCTACCTGATAAATTTTACTAGTCCATCCACTGTGTCTTTCTTGGTGCCAAACAAGCTGAAAAAGGTCGTAGACGTGTCCTCACGATGATTACACCAAAGGTTTTTTCTACCTGGTCACCACAAAAGATAATGCATAGACCCCAAAATATTACAAAAAAATTCTCTACCCTAGGGGGTAACATAGGTGAAATGAATAAAGATTTGGCTCTTTATTTTTCTTTTGGTAGCAAGGGAAAAAAATTAGTTCCTCGTTTTTACCCAAAAAATTACCCTTTTTGGCTGTTCTGTCCCTTGTAGCTCACTTATTATGCTTCACAGATAGGCAAAACCATGGTTCCCCATCAAGCCCTAAGCCTTGACATACAGAATACATAAATAACACAACTATATCTCTTCTTTTGTAGAATCTATTGAATGGGAGGCAAAGACAACCTATTTGACGATGATCTGTGACTATTAGTCATATCTAATGGGTATTTAATGTTGGGGTTATATGCAGGTGGTCACTCGCCCAGACAGGCCACTTCACAAAATGTAATCTGCTCCAGGGAAAAAGAAAAAAAAATCATCTTCTGTGCTATATTGGGTCCAAATTCTTCCCGAGACTCCCTGATATAGTGGACAATAATGGAAAAACAACTATCTATGAGTAAATGCAAAAAAAGTAATGTAAGATATCAATTTTCAGGAGTTTTGGGGTAATTTTAGGCTAATTTGGGCATATTATAGCCCCCTAACACCCAAAATATAGATTTCTTACCAGTAAAACCTATATGTAAGACAAGGATCTCTTCAAGCTCGACAATTTGGGGAAAAAAACTGGAAGAAAAGTGGAAATCCTTAAGCTAGGGGCAGGAATACCTCCAAAATTCTTAAAAGTCCACTTTCTGTGATTTATGAGCTTGTGCCACACCCTATACCCCACAATCCAGCCAGCACAGGACCCACACCTTCAACCATTATGCCTGTAGAGAGCATTTGACTACAGTGTAATTACTACAATTGCATTTATATTCAACATTCTGCATAGGGTTTATATCTATGTTGAAATTAATTTTTAAACAGAAAATTGAGAATTGATAGGGACAGTCAAACTGAATAGTAGCAGAATGGGATGAACAACTGGCATCACATCAGTGATGATTGATAATCTGATGATTGGAGGGATATGAGGGAAATTGGACCATAGGACGGTCTTTCTGTTGCTGTAAAAAGCTCTCTGAATATGAATTAGCAACATGCTCCTACCTCTATTCATAGCATGGACGGGAGGGAGTGGAGCACCCGCAAGTCTTGCACATGCATAGTAGTCTCCAATTGAATCAAGAAATTCCCTGTTGCAAAGATAAACTGATTGAATACTTCGAATATGGGGAATCAGATAAAGCGATGTATAATTTTGACAAAACATATTAATGCAATGAAAACATGTAGATCAACATGGTAAAAGGTACGCCCGCGAGGGGGTGTGTGGGCCTACCTTTTACTGTGTTGATCCACACATATATTAAAGTTGATCTTGATCTGTACCAGGTTAAGGAAAGCGGAACCAACTGGCCTCGTAAAGAACAGTGTGTTTGGTGTCAGTCCTTGCACCAAATCCAATGCTGTTTTTGTTGGTATCAAGTGCTCCACTGTATGTGAGTATCAGGCAGATTATCCAAGCCAGACTAATTCCCAAGATGATCTAAATCAAAGTCAAAGATTAAATTCATTCTGGACTAGTATTAACTAATTTTAACCTTATGCTGGAGTAACTTGGACCATAGGTAAATAGTTGGTACTAGAAAAAGACTAATACAAATACTAGTGGATACTTATTGCACATGAATGGTACTGTATTAGAAGTCAAATTCTTTTCAAATTTTATTGTAATAGAAAAATGTCTAGACAGTATTCAAAATTACATATAAGTATTAGAAATTACTCATAAGCATGATTATGACATGCTATGTTTCTGCCATTTGTACTCACAGGGAAGAGTTGGAAGAAGGGGAACATAGTGCTTTTATATGACCTATTGGCCCTTTTTGTGAAGCAAGGAACCTTCACATTTGACAGGTATTGAGAGAATAAGATGATGAAAATGATAGTCCTGCATGATTAGATAGGCCCTAATCAGCATGTAGGGCCTTCTTAAGGCTGGGGCATAAGGTATTTGTATACTGACATGTGAGGAATCTGAAGACACTGACAATGGATAGTATGATTTCTAACCCCCCCCCCTCATGTCCTACGTCAAGGCACATCAATGAAGTAGAGGCTCAGTTGATTTATGACAATGTCATGTTGCCTATACTAGTATTTCATTATCAGAATTGGCAGATTACTTTTTGATGCCACAAATGTGTTCAAATTTAAAGTGCAGATTTACATGAAAGTGTGTTTATCTGAATGTAACTCACATAAGTGCCACTCCCCACTGCTGTGAACAGAAGCTAGCGGCAGCCTCAAAAAGAGTAAGTCCTATCAGTGTGATAGTTGGACTGATCACCAATGGTCCAATAACCTGAGCATGAGGCCAATTGCACCTGATAGCCCAAACAACACCTGGAACATTGGTGCTACCAGAATATCCCCTTGAACCTGGAAGTGATTGAGAAAAGTACCATGAAACAATGAAATGTGCATCTCAGTTCAGGTGATCAGAAAATACCTATGGTGGTTGTACATGAGAATCTAGTTGGATACCTCAGAATTCTCAACAAAAAAAAAAGATTCTTTTAAATTCGGAACATCTTTGCACAACAATCTAAGAAGAATCTCACCTCTCTCATCCTTACTTGCCAAACCCCACGTTTCCATGCCAGTATATTAATCCCACTTACATTGGTACCATTGGCTGAACCATTCAGAGAGCCTTGGTAAAGTAAAATCAGGCTGATAATTGCAAATAGTTCAACCAAAGTCAAGGAATAGGATTGAGACTTATTAGAAAGCAAGTAAAATAATGTTAATCTCTAAGGTAGATGTCTACATGATAGATTATGAATAATCAAAAATAAGAGTATGCCCAAAACATATTCTTCAATTGCCACTTCCTTCCAATGGTGGAGAAGGACATTTCCACTTATCCAGCTTCATGATGGCAAAGATAGTTATAAGAAATGTAAATGATCCACCTTGCACAATGGGTAACCTGAAAACAAGACTGATATACCATTTTATTATTCCATAAATTCTAACATATTTTGTATTAATCAAAGAATATCTATGAAATTAATACAGAGGTTGGTTCTAAGAGCTATAAGAGCGCTCAAACTTTGTATAAGAGCGTTCATGCCCCACTGCACACCAAACCAAGTCAGTTAGACAGAGTTTATGACATCAAAGGGTCCGACCCAATGGTTCACTGCACAATATAATAAAAATGAGGGTCTCAGTGTGCGACCTCATGGTTCAGTGCACAAACTAATAACTTGTAAGTGAATGCAAACGGCCGTTAGGGGTGCCTGGGCACCACAGACGCCGTCATGAGTGTCTGAGCACTCTAAGGACTGAACAATGGGTTACATAAGCACGACGCCATAACCGTCCGGTCACTCTAGCGTCGCTCCTGAGCAAGCTAGGTCAAATATCAAAGCATTTATGGAAAGCCCATAATTAGACGATCAAAATGAGCCCAAGATCAAGGCGGAACTCCCATTATTAAGGAAGTTACGCCATGGAGATTGAATCAACCTCCGAGTGCACTACAGACAAACCGGCGCAAGTTACGCGCCTATCCAGCGGGCATTATAAACTTGGCATATTCAACTCCGCGCATGCGCAAAATGGCGGTTATAAACGCATAAACGACCGAGTTATGAGGGTCTGAAGATGCAGAACCGACCAAGACAAAGGGGGACACAGCGGCGTCCATGGGGGTCCTTTGTCCCCCTGTGACACATGAAAGACTCCCCTCAAACAATTGTAGAGTTAGGCAGATGCTACTGGCTCCGGTCAGTCTGGAGGTGCTTTTCCAAGATTTGCTACAAATAGCCTGTCTGCACCTCCAGGAAGTCAGATCACCAAGAACCGCTCTAGAGGTAACATCTCCAGTCATCTCCTGCTACCTGCTATACCACTGCACTATGGTGAAACTATGCTAGACAGGCATTGGTTTCTATCATTAGTGGCCAGGGGCTATCTCCTTCAAGACTTCCACCAGAGGGTAAAGTTATTCATTATTACATTATTCCTCTAAGCAGCAGGTCAGGAGCTAGGTGTGGGAACCCACCTAGAACTATGCTGGACATTGTATTATTATTACCTCACAGGTGGAGTGGAACTGAACATTGTACTTTATAAATTACTGTATGTTTACTGTATGTACAAATTACCTACATACTAACTACTGTATGATTGATATTTCTTACATGTTGCCTAAAGCTGAATAAACCAGTGACAACTGGAAATAACACTATTTATATGAGCCTGATGTATTTACACTATATACCACTAGTCTTATGATATTTCTCATATGACAACTTGATCATGCCAATTACTAGTATGACAAAGTGGTGGAGAACATCCTACTAAGATCCCATCTCTCACAGGCTCATAAAAATTAAAGCTGGTAACACAACTAAGAACAATCATACACACAGTAAAACCCACTCCACCCACCCAGTGACCTTGACCTTGACACCATGCCCACCAAGGTCACCAGTGAGATCTCCCACACGATCAGTGAGATCTCCCACATATCAGTGAGGTCTCCCACACATCAGTGAGATCTCCCACACGTCAGTGAGGTCTCCCACACGTCAGTGAGGTCTCCCAAACGTCAGTGAGGTCTCCCACACGTCAGTGAGGTCTCCCACACGTCAGTGAGGTCTCCCACACGTCAGAGAGGTCTCCCACACGTCAGAGAGGTCTCCCAAACGTCAGTGAGGTCTCCCAAACGTCAGTGAGGTCTCCCACACGTCAGTGAGGTCTCCCAAACGTCAGTGAGGTCTCCCACACGTCAGTGAGGTCTCCCACACGTCAGTGAGATCTCCCACACGTCAGAGAGGTCTCCCACACGTCAGAGAGGTCTCCCAAACGTCAGTGAGGTCTCCCAAACGTCAGTGAGGTCTCCCAAACGTCAGTGAGGTCTCCCACACGTCAGTGAGGTCTCCCACACGTCAGTGAGGTCTCCCACACGTCAGTGAGGTCTCCCACACGTCAGTGAGGTCTCCCACACGTCAGTGAGGTCTCCCACACGTCAGTGAGGTCTCCCACACGTCAGTGAGGTCTACCCCACACATCAAGGTCTTATCAGTCAAGCTGGCATTAGTGTCACCAGTCCACACACAAAGAAGACGGTGCTGATAATCTCACCCTTACCAACATTTTCTACACATATTGCACTAGCGAGGATCAGGAGGTTAATTCAGAACAGTGGTAAATCAGCACTGTTTTGAGTTAGCCTCCAGAGGGACAACCAGGGTACCACCAAACACGGTCAGGTAATGCTGTGAGAAATTAATACCAACACACATCATTAGGAATTGCGTCTAGGAAGAGTACAAACAAAAACACATATGGTGATATGATCATACAACCAAGGAATTAAATGAATGACATCAAATTGTTAAGCATATGATGAGATGTAGCATAAAATATAGCAAAATAATTATCATCTATGCTAACCTGAAGTCCAAGGCTGATGCACAGGTACCACGGTGGTACATCATTAGTCTATATAGCTGAGGTGTATCATTTTGACTTGTGCACTCTGTATCATATACTTCATTGGCATTAAAGAACACTTCACTCTGGTAAAAGTAGCAATTTTATTTCAAGTGTTAAATATTGGCTTTTGCAGGCACCCCTGGAAAATAATGGCATTGGTATTTAACCTTTCACTAAGAAGCTATCATTCTCAGGAATTAGTTAAAAATATCAAATGTAAAGGACACTTCATTTATAGTGGTGAGAGACATGGTTTTAGAACTGACTAGGTATTAGAACTGACTACTTACAGCATTGAAGCTGTGATTGACACTAAGCATAATATTATTGTATACAATACTTACAAGTAGAAACAAATTATTTTGGTTCATGATCTAAGCCAAAGAAGAAACACCCATTCGAACCCAGTTTTCTAAACACTAAATTGTTTAGACAACTTAGATAGGACACCACATATTGATGATGATAAGATAGCTTAAATATAGACCTATAGTTAAAATAAGGCCAAAAATAAGTTTGTTTCCGGTAACCCAACCTACCTCAGCCAAACAGGGCCGACCTCAGATCTTTTAGACTTTTTAGCATTTTTTTCAAAATCTTTGATTAATTTTGAAAGTTTTTATCAGTTGAATAAGTGATGGAAAATATATGCCCTTATTTACTGTTTGTTATGGCATTTCCAAAGAAATAATGATAATAATAATAATAAAATAATGATAACAACAACAACAATAATAATAATAATGGGACTATATACACCCGTGTATATATATATAATCAATATGTACAGCGGTTGGAACTATTTTCTCCTCCAGGGCGCCCCTTAATATGTATGACGTCATAGTAAACAATAGCGCCTATATAAGCTTCGGGATCCAAATTAACCGTCAGTTGGCGGATATCCTTCGAGCGGCACACACCACGCTGGGTTAATACGGTGTTTAACCTATCATTATGGGTAGGAAAGGAACAACTAGCGGCACACAAAGGTCCAAGACCAAGAAGTCGCCTAAAAACCAAGGAATATTGCCAACTCTAGGATTTCGAGCAGTGCAGACTCCAATGGGGGTGGTCATGGATCATCTTCCCCAACTGCTACTGGGGGTTCATTGGATTTGCCTGTTGACCAGACGTATATCGGGGAGCTGGAGGAACGTACTACTCGTATAGAGCAGCAGCTCGAAAACATCCGGTCCTTATTGGAGAACCAGGCGGTTAAAAGGACATGTACTTCAGCAGCAGCATGCGAGACTGAGACGGGTCGTACACGTGGTGGTGTTGATAAACATTCCACAGATAACATGGTAACCAGGCAACGGGGGCGTGGCCGGCAGTGCTCGCCTGACTACCGGGGTCTCCACGGTGACAGGAAAGAACGTCGCCATCTTGGATCTTCGAGTAGATCGTCTTCATACCGTAGTATTTCGACGAATTCATCGGTCTCTATTAGGTCTAGTACTTCAAGGAACAATCGCCGACATGCTACAAAGTCTAGGGGTACGTTTGACCAGAGAAATTTCTTGAAAAAGGGTGAAAAATTGGATAGTATTGAGAAACTGTTGATCGTTAACGTCAGAATGGTAAAGCAATTGTTAGAGGAGGGTGAAGATGTGTTCGATGTGGTTAAGCATATTGAAGTTCTGGTGGAAAAATCCTCTACCAGAATATACACTTTGAAAGCTCTCGTAGCATACGACTCGGCAGTCAAGAATAGAGCTAATTTTGAAGGTGTTGAATCGTTTGGCGATGTTAAAAGTGAGGATATTCTGAGGCACCTGTCTTATGACGGAACGGTGCAAGCTCAGAAGGCGGGTGGGTCTAAACCTAAGTCGTTCAAATCAAAACAATCCAACCGGACCTGTTATGCCTTCAACAGGGCTGAAGGTTGCAGGGAAGACCCGTGCAGGTATCGTCATATTTGTGAGATTTGTAGCATGTCAAACCATGGCAAAGACAAGTGTCAAAAGAACAAAAAAGACTAGGAAAATTCACTTAGGCAAGGTCCTGCATTAGATTCTGATACTTTGATGCCTGATTTTAGTGTAGTACGTATGGTAGACCTTCCTGAGCCCCCCGTTCAAATCATTTCGGGTGAAAATAATGAAAATGATGTTAATACTTCTTGTAATGCTAGCAAGAATATCTTTATGTCTTATGGTGGCCCAGTACAGGGCGAGTTTGAACCACTGTTTACGATGGAGTGTGTTAATAGGCCTAGCATCAGGGTCTATGATAGTTGCATCAATGGTGTATGTGAGTGTGAGCATTTCATTTCTGGTAGGAAAGCTCAGATTTTACCTTGTAGGCTGGCTAGTTTTTTGAGACAGTCAGATATTATTAATATAAATCAGGCGGAGTCTGATTTTCTATGGTGTGGGTTTACTGAAGGTTTCAAAATAGTTGACCCAGGTTGTGATACAACATATGATTGTAAAAATTATAAGTCTATTTTAGAGGATAGTTTTTATAACGAGATGTGTGGTATTATTGAGGAGGAGTTAACCCAGGGCTTGGTTACGAGGTCAGATGTCAAGCCCAGATGTGTCCATTCTTTGGGCGGTGTGGAGAAGTCTAATGGTAAATTAAGACCTATCACTGACTGTAGTATGCCAGCGGATATTTCTATTAATAATTTTATGAGCACAACGTCCAAAAGCTTCTCGTATTACTCTATTAACACTGTTACTTGCCAACTTGACAAAAATGACTTTATGTGTGTGGTAGATTTGAAATCTGCCTATAGAAGTATTAATGTTTATGGTCCACATGTGGGCTATCAAGGTTTCAGGTGGAATTTTGGTAATGGAGATGAGTTTTTTGAGAGTAACCGTTTGACATTTGGTCTAAAGTGTGCCCCATATATATTTAGTAGAATATCTGATTTTTTGACTATTATTGCTAAATTTTATGGTGTAGATAGGATAGTAAACTACCTGGATGATTTTATTATCATAGCTCAGACCGTAGAGGATTGTTTACGTAAGAGGAACATCCTTATCGAGTGTATGGAATATTTAGGGTTTGGTGTGTCGAAAGAGAAGGTTACTGAACCCAGCCTGGTGTGTACTTTTTTAGGTATAACCATTGATTCTACGTGCATGGAGTTGTCGCTGCCACAGAAGATGCTAGATAAAATGAGCCTGGCTATAGACGAGTGTTTGGGTAAAAAATTCTTATCTAAAAAGACATTGCAAAAGATTGGTGGTTTGATGTCTTTCTGTTCCCAAGTAGTACGTGGTGGTAGAACCTTCAGCAGGAGATTGTTCGATCTTTGTGCAAAGTCCAGGAATAAGGGTGTTATTAAACTTAATGAGGAAACCCAAAATGACTTGCTGTGGTGGAGGGATTTTTGTAGAATTTTCAATTGTAAAAATATCATTTTGAATGATAATGAATGTACTCCTATGTATTCCGATTCCTCTGTACAGGGCTTTGGGGCCTGGTTTGATAAAGACTATTTTTATGGTACTTGGGATGACTCTAATCCTATGGTAGGCTGTGTGGGTCACTTTGTTCAGGCCCCTAAGTTTGATAATCTCAAAATTCACCACAGGAATATAAATGTGTACGAGCTCTATCCAGTAATGGTAGGCCTTAAGCGCTGGGTGAAAAAGTTTTCTAATACTAGAGTTCATTGCATTACGGACAACATGCAAGTCTTGGCTATGTTAAATACCGGTAGGTCCAAGAATAAGTTGTGTATGGCCTGGTTGCGAGAAATTTTCTGGCTATGTTTTATACATAACATTGAAATATATTCAACATATATTAGGTCAGAGGAAAATATTTTAGCTGACCGTTTGTCTAGGCTGAATTACAGGGGTATCCCACAGAAATGTAAAAATATTTTAACTGAATATAACATGTGCTGTTATGATTCCAGATCTGAGGGAGTTGGAGCAGAGAAGGAGAAGGTTTTTGTATAGGGGCGTGGCTGAGTCCACACGTAAGGTTCGCAAACAGCAATTTAGTAGGTACAAAAAATTTTGTAAAAAATTCAACTTCAACCCCCTACCTTGTTCTCCTTCTCAAGCTTCGTTATATAGTGTATATTTATCAGATAAAATGAAACCTGTATCTGTTAGGAACTATTTGTCCGCAGTATGGTATTATCAGAAATTAAAAGGTTATTCTGATTATAGTAGTAGTTTTATTGTAAAAAAGACATTGGATGGTATTGAACGTAATTATAAATGTTCTTCTATTAAAACATATCCTTTAACCCCTAGTGAGATGTTAAAGATCAAATCTACTTTGGATTTGTCTGTGTATGAGGATGTAGCCTTCTGGTCAGCTATCTTATTGTGTTACCAAGGTGTGTTCAGGGTGGGTCATGTAGTGGACTCCCCTCATAACCTTAAATCTAAAAATGTGTTTTTGTCGACTGACTCCATTCGCATTGATGTTAAATCTTCTAAAACTGACCAATATGGTAGTGTAAGGGGTTGAGGCCTTACGGACCTGGGGGTTCGGGTCTTACGATTCGGAAAGGAAGAGTAAGACAGTGATTCAAGTGTATGCCAACGGTTAGATTTATTACTTAATGCACACTCACGGCTGCCGAATGGTATAGAAGAGGCAGCTAATAATGATTAATAATGGTCTACATGGTGCGGAGGCCAGAAGGGCCTCTGACGTAGCGGCTGAGCCCTGGGCTTTATATAAGGACCCAGGTGTTCGTCGTCAGATGTCCCCACAGACCTGGATCGGTGCTGCCACCTATCCGGAACCTGAGGAACGTCCGACGACTCGACTCACCCGCCACGTCAGACGGTACCCAACTCTATGGTTAAACAATACGTACCTCTACACCACTCCCCCAGACATTTAGGAGGGTGTTATAGTTATAGTAATATTACTAGGATTACATTTCTATATGTCTATTCCCTTACTAATAGAGGTACAACCATAGATATAATGTTAACACCAAGTTAAATATGATTCGAATGTCATATACATATATTTGATAGTGTATGTAGTTACGTGATAACAAATTGAATGTTGTAGTATGATACGAATGACTTGAATGAATAACAGTTGTATGTATGGGAACTGTTAATTAGCTTATTATACCATAGGATAACATATCATGTTTACGGTATAAGTAGTAAGACAAGTATCATAATTCGTATACATGTGATAGTAACAGTTATGTGTAACGGAACTGTTAATATTAAATAAATCACATAATAACATTCATATGCGTATGTAGTTATTAATACCACATTAGATTATATAGTCTTGAAAAAGACTTTAAAAGTAACTACACTATCTAATGACATATAATCATGTATCATCATATGTTATAACCATGTGAATCCATTAAGGAATCCGTGAGTAGTACGAATAGAACCATATGTATTATACACTTGAAAAGAAAAAAATCACGGTGTTGGAATGAATATAATAATATATATGGTATCACCGTGTACCAAATAACCTTTGTGATACTAGATCAATACATTTATGATGCGATATGTCTCGCAGGACAATATGTATGTTATGGTGTAGTTTGACGGATCATATATTATAAATATGAACAGTAATTTCAGATCCGTACCAATAGATAAATATATATATATACCCGTATCACAATATATAGTAAGTTATGACCATAGTGTGGATATGCACATACAAATAGTATATTAGAAAAATAGACATATGACATTATATATAATATGGTAATGGTAGATGCTGCTGGAGTCTTCTGCTGTAGTTTTCCGGATACTAGAAGGTAAGTGTGGTCAGCTAACCACGGGATGGACGTGCTAAAGTCTATGATTTCCTTTTATAGAGTGAACACGGTAGATGAATTTTGGGGCAGCTACCCACAATCCTCTAGAAGTGCTATAGTTCATAAGTATATCCGAATGGTGTAGAATAGAAGTAAAGTGCAGATCCGGTTTAGTCAACAGTGTAGAATCGTAATCCATTTTAAGTATTGTTGATATAAGTGAAAAGTCCAATATAGGCTGGTCCGGAAGTAGTAGTAATATGTAGTATATAAGTCCATTCGGGAGTATAGGTGAAATGTAGAGGTAAATCGTAAAGTCCATCCTAGTAAGTGCTTAGCACAGATAGCAGAAGTCTGGAACCGGCATCCGGATACGTCTGACAGCAGCAAGTCTACTATCGGATTGTTTGTAAGTGAAGTTCTCAATCCGAATAGACTATTCAGGGTACAATAAGAATTATACGGCCTGAATTATACAATAAGCTGGTCATAAAAGGAACCCGGAACACAAAGAACAGGTGTTCATATACTAAGACATTCGCAGACCTGTAGGGTTCCGCAAAAGACTATATCTGGTTATTTAGTAGAGAGAAAAAAAACTTGCAAATAACCTGTAGCATGCTTAGACGGATTTCTTCGCATGCTTCTTCTTAAGAAGAGCTAGAGCCGACTCGGGAGTACCGTCCCATTCGTCGAGATCGACTCCGAATACCCTCATGAACTTGGTGTTCAAGTTGGTATTCCGGGTAATTTCCTACGTCCATAGCTGCCTTTTCTTGGGCAGCTGCGGCAGCCTCCTCCTGGGCCTTTACGTCGTCCCGAATGAGGGTCTCTAGGCGCTGCTTTTCAGCATCCGCAACCTCCTTCATACACAACAGGGTATCGTTAAGAAGACCCTGATGTAATTCTGTTGCCTTCTCACGGACACATTTCTCCCAGTGGGTGTAGATGGCCTTCTGGACATCTGCCTCCCCCTGGCGAGACTTCTCGAACCAAACTTCCGCATTACCGGTTTTAATGGTAATGGCGTCTTTTGGTTTCGCAGGTGCAGCGACAGCCTTGGGGGGAGTCGATGCGGCCTGAGGACCACTTTCGGGTGTGGGGCTCCCGGACACGCCTGCTGATGGTACACAGTAGGCAGGAGGCTGGTTCTGCTTCAATCCCATTTGCAGGTAGAGGCTTAACTGCTCCTGGGTGAAGTTAGTAGGCAGGGCGGCTGGAGCGGATGCGGATCCGGCGGCAGCAGGTGCTGAGGTCTTCTTAGGAACAAGTCGACCCCCTTTTCCTACGACCAGGGTCTGGCTCTCAGGTCCAGGTCCCTGGGTCAAGGACGGAAAGTTACGAGGATTAACTTTCCCAGGCTTTGTTTACGGCGCCAGCGTATCCGGCAGGTTCGGGTTTCTTGAACACCGGAGTGCCCTGAACCTGCTCGTGGGGGTGCCGAGCCAGAGGAGACCTGGAGCGGTCGTCTGCTCTGACTTTAGCAGTGGTGGTCTGACCATTACCGTTGCCACCACGGTTCTGGTCCCTTCTGCTCCTTTCACGAGCTCTCTTTCCCTCCTTGCCAGATTCCTCGCATTTCTGCCAGAGAGACTCGTGCATGTCCAGCTTACCCTTTCCAGGAGTCAGGACTATCTTTGCGCGGAGTTTTGAATCCTTGGTCTTCGGAACCTCGCAGAGGACTTGGTCCCCTGGTCGGATCTTAGACCAAGCATCCTCGCTCAGACTATCAAAATCCTTCATGAGTTCCTGATGAAGCTCCATGATGCGCTTCCGAGCCCCGTCTAAACCTTCTGCGTGGGATTTCTTCTGGTGTCTCGCCAGATCACTACGTCGGCTATATTGCACCTTCGTAGTACACTTCTTGCCCTTCTTACCATAACTCGGATCACAAATGTAAACCGGGTGATGGTGGAAGTGGGCCTCTACCAGATGCCTTTGGAACCGGGCTGGAGTACTCCAGGTCCGGACCGAGACATCACTCGAATCCTGGCAGATAGAGAAGGGACAGGACTTCTGGTCGTCACCGTACCACTTCTCTAGAGCCCAACGCAGCTTCCTCCTCTGGGTATAAGTGTAATACCCTTCGGTGTGGTTTAGCATAAGCCACATCTTTCGATAGGCTTTGCTCGGATTGGGGTCCTCGTCCGAAAGACGCATCCAATCTTCATCATCTGACTCATTATTTTTATTAATAGAGTCCGGGCAGGCATACAGGGTAGAGCCGTCCTTTTTTACTCCGTAGGCACAGTCGGAGAAACACGTCGGAATCCGGGTTTTGAATCCGGATTTGGCGTTAGCCCATCGTTCGGCCTCGGTTTGAGTTGATGGAGTGGCCTCCTTATCATACTCAACCGAGGATTCGTGTACAGACTCCTCGTCTGACGACTCAACCTCCATGGCAGTACTACCAGTGGCTGAGGTACTGGCTTTCGGCTCGGCTCTAGCAGAATCCGGTAGATTCTTGAGCTTCCGAGCAGCGGACCTCCTGTTCTTGCTGACCTTCCAGTCTTCCTCCGGTTCCTGGGTTCCGGATGCGCTGGAGGTCGAGGCTTCTACCGGGGTGGTAGTACTGCCGGTGGCTGGTGTAGAACCGGCTGAGCTTTTGGTGGCAAGCTTCAGGTCGGGGATAGGAGGTGCGGGTACTTCCGCTGCCCTCTTAGCCTCTTCCTGGGCTTCCTGTTCGGCAGTCATTCGGCGGACGAGAACCGTCCGAAGGGCTGCACCTCGTTCCATACCGGTTAGTGAATTGTTCTGGACATCCACCAACTCTTTCTCGGTTATGTAAAAACCATCGTCCCACTGCTCAAAGTTGGCAGCGGCTTCCCGGAACTCCTTCGTGGTCCGGTACTGGGGCCGGGTAGCACAAGGACGTGGGTAAGTCTGCCCCTCGGGATCCGAGACGCAGCCTACCCAATCAATGTTCGTTGCCTTGACGTTCCACAGGGTCTTGTCAGGCTTCTGGTACGCCCCGAGCTGGAAAGCTCGGTTGGCTTCCTACACTGTTTCACGGAAATCAGCGTCCACCATGAGTCCCCGCTGGAACCACGGCCAGTCTCGGAGCCATTCGGGAGGCGTCCGGGTCAGCTGTTCGGGGACCATGACGCCCTCGATAGCTATCCTCACCTTCGGGTCCAACCTAACTGGTGTACCGTCAGCGTAGGTCACTTGTGCCTGTAGTTCCGGGTGGACGTACAGGTAGCGACCATCATATTCTACTGGGAACGGGTCAGCCACTGCTGGCTTCCACTGGTCCTTCGGTCCGTCGACCTGTGCGGTCTCGGACCCAGTCACTGCGGGTTCAGCACTCGTAGCCCCTCCGGGTCCCTCGGGTAGGAGTGGAGACAGCATCTTCTCTGGCTCATTCAGTGAAAATGAAGCCAGCTTCTCCTCGAACGAGCGATCCGTGGGTTCCTCCACGTCCATCATCTCGCTCTCTTCCTGTGTTACAGGTGACAAAGCTTCCGGAAAAGCTTCTGCGGACGGAGTCAGCTTATCCGGGTCACCGGATAGCTTGGCTGCAGCTACGGATTCCTCAGCCATGACTGGGGAATCGCCCACGGGAGTAAACTACTCCTTTTTCCGGCTTTCACGGCGCCGGGGCCGACACAGACGTAGTCTGCCTACCAGGAGACAGACTCTGGAGGAGTGAGGAGGGCTTTGCTAACCGGTAAAATCCAAGAAGGGAGTGAGCTCGACCGTCTTGAACGTTACCGAAAACAAATATGGCGACAGGCCAGCTTTCGTGACGTCATTTCCCCGCAGCCCGCGAGGTCACGAGAGGTCAGCCGAGACTGGACACGGTGACGTCATGCGGAAACGCACGTGCTACAAGCGGAACATCAACAAACTGATTGTTTTTAGGTAATTATCGCTCACGCCGATGACTCGTCTGGGGATTTAAGTGGAGATTATGGAAAGCTTAAGCAAATCCACCGGATTATCCGTCCACTACCCATTGGTACATCATGCGGCGGCGACAAATAAGCCTTTCGGGTCAGTTGTCATCCGTTCCTCTAAATGTAAACATTACACCTGTTGTGTATACAGGTTAGGTCACTGCAGTCCTCTGGGCAATTCGAGGGCTGCGACGAACGTATCTCCCCTTCTCGGATAGTTCTTTATCGGACCTGACAGTCTGAAGAGCCTTTTCTAGGTGTTTCTTAGCCTTTGAGACACCTTTCCTCTTCTTTTTGTCTTCACCTGCCGAGACTTTTTTAACTCCCCCAAGCTTAATCGGTGTTGGCGTGGGTGTCACTGATTCGGAACACTTCTTAGACCTACCACGGCCTCGCATCACTGTAGTGTTCTTTACCTGGTCTATTATACGATTCTGGTTCAGGATTTTTCCGGAACCTTCACCATACATTTCTGTGGAGGTCTCCCTCCCAGACCATTTCCTTAGTCTAGCCACATTTGACTTGTAAAGTCGACCAAGGTCAGATTTAATAATTACGGTACAATCACTGATAACTTGGGTTATCGTGAAGGGACCATCCCAATTAGACGCTAATTTTATGTGTCTAAGTGGTTCATGTAATCTGAGAACCCTGTCTCCGGATTGGAATTTCCGATGCTTTAGATCGGTATCGTATCCAGCTTTCTGCCATTTGGCACTTTTCTCCAAATCGATTCGGACAGACTCATATGCTTTTTTAAATCTGTCTCTTAAACATTCCACAAAAACTACATGGCAAGGTAGTTCCGGGTCCATCCCTACGACTCCAAATACTAAGTCAGCAGGCATTATCAGATCCTCTCCGAATACTAAAAGGTTCAGAGTACAATTTGTACTTGAATGTACCGTACTGTTATAAGCATGTGTCACAAAATGACATTGCTCATCCCAGTCGTCCATATGTTCATTGACGAGTGATTTTAGAACTTGGATAAGGGTTCTATTGAACCTTTCTACCAATCCGTCGCTTTGTGGCCTATACGGGTTGGTTCTAGTCTTACAAATAGCTAAGTATTCGCACATACCCTGCCAGAGATTTGATTCGAATTCTCTGCCTTGGTCACTGTGTAGCATCAATGGTACACCGAAACTTAGTACCCAACCTTTTACAAAGGCTTCGGCACAAGTAACTGCTTTGTGGTCCGGTAGTGGAAATACTTTAGTGTATTTTGTGTAATAATCACACACTACCATCATACAGGTATTGTCATTAGCGGTTGTATTCAATCCACTAATGATATCTACCCCGATTCTTGCGAATCTAACTCCGAAAAGTTCTTGGGATAGGGGAAGTTTGCCCATCCCGGGTCCGGGTTTGTTTTTATAACAATCCGGACAGGTGATTACCCATCTTTGCAGGTCTCTTGTCATGCCAGGCCAGTAGTATTTTTTGGAAAGTTGTGCCAACGAGCGTTTCCTTCGGAAATGACCACTGGTCCGATGTCCATGACAGAAGTACATAATGTCATGTCTCATGGCATGTGGTATCACCACTTGCATGATTTTCTCACCATTATTACATGGCTTCCAACGGTATAACACGCCTTTCCGGACTTCAAGCTCGGTCCATTGAGCAAGAAACCTTCTCATTTCTCGATTTTCCAGAGAGATCTCAGGTCTAACTGGACGTATACCCTTTGGTACTAATTGCAATAGCTGCGCAGTTATCGAGTCAGCTTCCTGGAAACGTCATATGTGATCCATAGACCAATCCAGTATGCTGGCAACTAGGGGTTCGAATGGTCTTCGAATCCCTGCTAACACTGCCCTATGAGCTCCACAATCAGTACAATCCGGATTATCACATTTCCGGATTGGTATTCGAGACAAAGCATCAGCATTTAAATGCTTCACTCCAGGTCTATGCTGAATCTGGTGATGTTCAAGCCCATATTCCGATAGATGGGCTAACCATCGGCCTAACATTCCTTCAGCATCTCGGAAGTTCAGTAGCCATCTTAAAGAGGAGTGATCCGTACGTAGTGTTAAGTTCGTTCCCCATAGAAAATGTTTGAACTTCTTGGTATATACGACTACTGCTAACAACTCTCTTTTGGTTGTGCTGTAATTGCGCTGAGTTTTGCTCAGTGTATTGCTGGCAAAGGCAATAGGTACCTCCCTCCCATTTTGGACTTGCGAGAGAGCTGCACCAATGCTATCATTACTAGCATCAGTATCCAGTATGAAATGATCCGTTTCATTCGGATATTGTAATACCGGAGTACTCGTGAACAGGTCTTTCAGCTTTTGAAAAGCAGATTCCTGTTCATGCGTCCAAGGAAATTTTTCCTTGGTACTTCCTGGAGTCCAGTTAGCTATTGCTTGTAATGGATAACTGACTCTAGAATAATTCAGAATAAATTCCCTGTAATAGGAACAGAATCCTAAAAAGGACCTCACCTCTTTGGGTGTTTTATGCCTATTCCAATTCGTAACTGATTCGATTTTCTCCGGATCAGCTTTTATTCCTTCATCACTAATGATGCGGCCCAAATAATTTATGGACTTTCTAAACATGTGACATTTCTTAGGTTTCAATTTGAGACCATTAGAGATAATACGTTCTAGTACCATTTTTAGGTTATTAGAACACTCTTCGAATGTTTTTCCGAAGACTATGACATCGTCAAGATATACAAGACATCTTTTCCACAATAAATCACTCAGGATAGTTTCCATCATTGCTTCAAATGTTGCTGGTGCATTGCACAAACCAAACGGCATTACGTTATATTGGAAGAGCCCAATATGACTCGAAAATGCAGTTTTCTCCATATCTGCAGGATTCATTCCCACTTGCCAATAACCCGATTGCAAGTCTAGGGTACAAAACCAACTGTTTCCTCCTAAGGAGTCAATGGTTTCGTCTATTCTCGGTAATGGATACAAATTCTTTTTCGTTACTCCATTCAATTTCCTGTAGTCTATGCAAAAGCGGATAGTACCGTCTTTCTTTGTTACCATACACACAGGACTACTCCATGGACTATTGAAAGGGACTATTACATCCTGTTCCAACATCTTGTTTATTTCCTCTTCAGCTACTCTCTTTTACGCTAAAGGTAACCGCCTATACGGTATTTTAAAGGGTTCCGCATCTCCAGTATCTATTTTATGTACTACCTTGTTTGTCGTACCTAGTTTTTCACCAGGTTTGGCAAAGGCAGTCCTATACTGACAGAGCAAATCATAGAACTCTTTCCGGTCTTCCGGATTTTCTAATGAAGTTTCTTCATACAACTTGAGTAAGTCTTCCGAAATTTCATCATTTCCTGTTACCTTTTGTAAGTTTAACTTACTATCCGTTACAGTTTCCGAAAGGGTCACGTTTCCAAAAACTTATCCCTTTTTCAAGTAGATAGTACTGTTTCCAGTGTTGGAGACAGGTACTACCGACCAGGATGCATGTGCTACAATAGTGTCTGCAGATATTAATCCGATACTTGACAGAGTAGCTACATCCGGTTCTATCACTGCAGGCTTATTGCGCATTGCAGGATCACTTCTTACTAGCACATCACAGGCTACTCCCGGAGGGATTCGCACAGTGTGTGCCACACTAGCCATACTGCTCACTTGTCTCAGTACACATCTAACCTTTACAGGATACGGGTATTTCACACTCAACACTCCTGATTGGGGTTCCAACACAACTCCATACAGGGATGCGAAATCCAACCCGCGTATCCCTTCATCTGCTATATCCGCAACGGTGGCGCTCATGACATAGTCATGTACTCCATCTAATTGTAGCTTCACACAAGTTCTACCATACGTTTGCAAGGTACTGCCATCGGCCGTCTGAGCACTCCCCCCCCGTTTTGAGAGTATCATGCTCATCCGGTATAAGATCATAGAACCTCTTGGAGATACAGGAGTGGCTAGCTCCCGTATCCATAAGAAATTCGGCAGATCTTTCATTAACAGTGAGGCAAACATACCACCGCCTTCCGTTTAAAACAGAGGGCATATCCGTGATGATCGGAACGTCATTGTTCACACCAGGAGTCGATCCACATCCTTTCAGGTATTCCAGACAAGGATGACCCGGGGGCAGGTGGGCACTACCAACCCTGGCTAACTCGTAGCCGCCTGCCTCGTTACTGATATCGGGTTTCCCCTGTGCTCCCGTGGCACCTGTTATATCAGCTTCCCTAGCCTTCCGGGTGTCTACAACCACCTCGGTGCTAGGAGAGTTTGCTACTACATGCGAACTGTCATCACGGATGGTGATATCATGGCAAGATTTGTCACTGGGATCCCCTTCTTTGCCCGTCGGGAGACCCCTCCTTAGTTTTCCTCTGTACTTATTCCAGAGACACTCTCCTGTCTACGAGGGACAGGTTTCTCAGCCATACATTCTGGAGCATAGTGCCCCAGTTTCTGACATCGGTAACATCTCCTTTGAGATTTATCGACTCTCTGTCTCTTTAGAGCTTCTGTTAATCCGGCTATTAATGTTTCCATCATATTAGTAGGAGCAACAGTGGCTGCCACAGTTGGCTTCGCCGTAGGGGTCATATTGCCAGATTGGGTCGATCCGGAAGCTGTTTTACCAGCAACGGATCCTCCCTTTCCTCTCGAATGTACCTTCCTATACCGCTTTTGTCGGTAATACTTTCCAGCTACCTGGACTGATCCAATATATTCTCCGTTTTCATCGGAGACATATTCATCCTCCTCATCAGCTTCATGCGAATCAACCGCGGCTAACTGGGAAGTCTCATATATCGGAGCAGGTGTACCTCCGTATTGAAAAGGGGCTGCTCTTACCGGGTTAGGTCCTAGACCTACCAATCGTTTCTTCATGTCATGTCCATCTATTGATATGAACAGGTCACTGAAGGAAGTGTCATCCTTCCAAGAATCCCAAACTACTTGTTTGTGATCTGGATCCCGCAATCCATTATAGAATTGTATAAACAATTCCTGTAGATAACAGTCATCGTCATGAGCCCAATTTGGACGTGCTTTTGATAGCAAGTCCTGTAGCTCCAAACCAAAGACCTTGTGAGATTCTTTAGGTTTCTGTGTTCTTTTCTTGAAGCTTACCCATGGATCTTCTCTAACGATTGATCCGAATAGGTATGCGGCACATTCGACCAATTGATCATAGGTGCCGTATAATCCGTACGCTGCTCTCCATCGGTTGAGGGCTACTTTTCCACCTTTATTCAACCAACAGATCAAATACGGCAGAGCTTCTTCTTTTGTCCAGCCACTACAATTGACTTCGTCGACAAAAGCTTGATACCTATCCTTCCATGGATCATTAGAATCATATGGAGGGGGTATCCGTGCCTGTCTACGTGCCGGATTATTACATCCGCGTAGTCTATCTGCTTCTCGCATGCTTCAGTTCATGACTTCCATGCCATCTGCTCCCTTTCAGTAGCAGTCAATGCCCAGGTTTTGGATACATTGGCTTCTATCAAAGATGGTTTGCATCCCTGCAGGCATGGAAGTTCTTCTATTTGGCTTCCTGCCATCTCCTCCTGATCCTGATCCTCCGGATCCGGATCCTCCTGGGCCGCCTGGGGGGTTCCCCCCTGGTGGACCATTGTTGTGATACTGTCCGGATGAACCGCTAGGGCACCCACCACCGTAACCGGCATTTCCAGCTGTTCCGGAAGATGCATACCTAGGGTAAGAATTATTTTGATTCCATCCCTGATTATAGTTATTACCATTTTGGTAATTACTACTTCCTGCCAGATTATAATTATATCTATATCCATAGGAAGTTGTTCTTGGTTGGTACGTTCCGCCGTTAACATTGTTTTGTGGCGGGTTTGGTCTTAGAAAACGTCCATCAGTAGGACCATTACCTTGACCCGGAGGTGGGTTCGGTAATCTTGGACCTGCTGGTGTACTGTGGCCGGGTTGGGAGAAATATGAAGGTGGTGTTAACATATGCCTCGGTGGTCCCGGTACTCTTGGTTGTGCCACGGGTGTATTATTGTTAGTTCCAGTAGCACTATCGTGAGTCGCTTTGATTTTATGACTCAAATCTGGTATTGGTGGTGCCGGACCTATTGTATCCAGCACAGGAGTTGCTGGTGTAGGTGGGGTTCTACTACCTGCGGTATTATCCGGTTTCTTGTAGATTCCGGATACTACATTCTTATCAGCCCCATCATCAACGAATGGGTTGTATCTAATTGGGGTTGCATCTTTGGATGTTTTTCCCAACATTGTAGACACCACAGCTGGATCTATATTACCTATAGTCAGCTGGGTGGCTTCTACATATTTGTCTAAGGTTATTGCAGTAGTCTGCAATTCCTGAAGTTCGTTTGTGAGTTTCTGTCTATCTTCCTCCAGTTGTTTATTGTAGGCTATAATGCCTACCCGGATGGTTTCATTGTCTTCAGCTTGTTTACTACACTGAAGTTTCAATTTCTCTAACTCGCTCTGATAATGGCATATTTCGGATTCGAATTTTGCCTTATCAAGACTTAGTTGATCGTTCGTATCTATGTATGTTTGGATACGAATGTGTCTATTGTCATATTCCTTATTGAATGACTTTTTCATTTCCTGAAGTTTTAATTCTTCATTCTCGAGTTCCTTCATGTACTCACTCCTTCTGGCTTCGAATTCCTTTCGCATGCCAGTTAGGTCCTCTTCCAGCTGAAGTTTTTCATGGAATACTTCATCTTTCGCTTTGACCAAGGTATTTAGGTTCTCGTTCAAAGTTACATAAGTTTCATTCAACAACAGGACATCCGGTCGTTTAAATTCCTCACCTTCCGGTACCGCATAGGTTAAGTCGCCATCTATAGCGCTGTAATCTAATATTGGTAGTCCGGGTCTGGGTAAGCTATAAGGTAGTTCTCCGAATGTTACCCTTTTTGGCATCGGTGCCGGATGTTCTGGATTAGTACTACCACCAACTTCGAACATCGAATTAGTTAACTCGTCAACAAGTGATTGTTGGTTCATTAAATTACCCTGTCTCTGTATGGACTGTTCACGTCGTACAGAGTCTGCTAGATTCTCCTCACTATCATTATAGTGGGGTTCGGGATCTCTCCAAGATGCAGATTCCGCATCTTGGGAGTTCGAATGGGTTTGGAGCACTAATGATCCATTGCCATTCTCCTGGGCAATTAATTGCCCTGCTGGGTTAGCTTCCGTGAGGCTATCTAACCCATGTACCGGCCGTTCGGACGTTATAACGTCCAGGCTATACACTAGAATTAACTGGTCACGGCACCAGTGTAAGGGGTTGAGGCCTTACGGACCTGGGGGTTCAGGTCTTACGATTCGGAAAGGAAGAGTAAGACAGTGATTCAAGTGTATGCCAACGGTTAGATTTATTACTTAATGCACACTCACGGCTGCCGAATGGTATAGAAGAGGCAGCTAATAATGATTAATAATGGTCTACATGGTGCGGAGGCCAGAAGGGCCTCTGACGTAGCGGCTGAGCCCTGGGCTTTATATAAGGACCCAGGTGTTCGTCGTCAGATGTCCCCACAGACCCGGATCGGTGCTGCCACCTATCCGGAACCTGAGGAACGTCCGACGACTCGACTCACCCGCCACGTCAGACGGTACCCAACTCTATGGTTAAACAATACGTACCTCTACACCAGGAAGCCTTACGTGGTATATTTAAAACGTAATGATTATTCTGGTCTTTGTCCAGCTAGGTATTTAAAAATTTGTAAGGATTCTAAAAGTAGAAATTTATTCGCTATACGTGACAAACCTTTGACTTACAACTATGTTAATACCAGGTTGAAAGCTATTTCTATAAAATGTGATATTCCCCACAGAATTTCAACTCATTCACTCCGACATGGTGGGGCTACTTTGTTAAAAAATTCTGGTTTAAAGGTCGATGATATTAAGAAGAGAGCAAATTGGAAGTCTAATATTGTATATAATTATTTACATGATTCCAAGCAGGACTTGTTAGCCTTAGACGTGATGTTATAGTGTGGAATGGTGTATCCATTGTGTTTGGCGGTTTTTGGCATGTATAGAATTGATATTGACAAAGTCAATTCTCACCAAACCCATTGTCTCCTTCCTTATTCCACTTGTATATTATTATAATATTTATTATTATTATTATATTCCCCAGAGCGAACATAATTAACTTATGGGACTATATACACCCGTGTATATATATATAATTAATATGTACAGCGGTTGGAACTATTTTCTCCTCCAGGGCGCCCCTTAATATGTATGACGTCATAGTAAACAATAGCGCCTATATAAGCTTCGGGATCCAAATTAACCGTCAGTTGGCGGATATCCTTCGAGCGGCACACACCACGCTGGGTGGTGCTGGAAATTTTAACTTTTAAATCTATTGTTATATTGTATATATTGTATTATATTGTGTGTTCTATATTTGCTATTTATTGTTTCATATTGTAAATTATTGTCTTATTTAATAAAGGCATGTATAGAATTGATATTGACAAAGTCAATTCTCACCAAACCCATTGTCTCCTTCCTTATTCCACTTGTATATTATTATAATATTTATTATTATTATTATATTCCCCAGAGCGAACATAATTAACTTATAATAATAATAAGCGACACCTGGTTGGCATAGAAGGAACGAGCACCACACGAACACATCTCTCGGATGAAGCGCACTAATATATACACGACGATGCCGGCCCCTACACAAAGTTATTATAGTTATAAGACATGATTAATGACATGTTTTTAAACATATATTTTTTTTTTATAGTTTAGTTATGAAAATAGAGTTATAAAAATAAATAATAATATACATATACATAGTGATATGAATTTAAGAGGTGTCCTACCGGGATAGTAGGATCACCCTTACAATAAAACTAAACTTCCGGCGAACCTGGAATGACTGGTTTCTGCAGCTCCATTCGGCGATGTACGAGTGGTGGCAAGCCACTTTGCTGTGTGTAGTGCCCTGGTGAGGATGGGAAGATAGAGCCTCCTTTCGGATGGTAATCCATATATGAATGGTTCGGGTGGCGTCCATCTTAGCTGCAGTTCGTCATTCCAGTCTGTCGGATCTGGGTAGTCCTCTGAGAAATAAATCTCTGGCATATAGTATGCCTTTACCCTCGGGTTCTGAGGAACGAAGTAGGGAAGCCGGCAGATGGACACTTACAAGTCCTCAGACTCGTCGCCAGTGTCTATCTTCTCAGCTGGCTCCGGGTTGGGTTCGGGAGCCAAGCTGCTGCTTCCCACAGAGAGAAGCTTAAGCTCTCTCAAATCCGCCTCTTTGTACCTGTTAATGTACTTTAAGTTCTCAGCAGCATGGAACTCTTTAAGCTTCTCGGCTTCTCTCTGCTTTTCCTCACAGGATTTGTAGGCCTCCTCGACCCGCTTTTACGGGCTTCCCTAGCTCAGTTAAAAGGGTCTATATCTTCTCTTTCCTATCCCCTCAGGATGTGTGTGGTGCACATATGCGCGGGCACTGACACATTCCTCTTTTAAATTATCAACCTATGAAGCACGGGATAGCCACTTAGTGCCGCTAAAGTGCTGTAAAACACAAATCAATCAATCAATCGACCCGCTTTATCTCCTGCTCCTTTATTTTATGTTCCTCCCTCTTCTGGATCTCATAGACCAGTTTGAAGGTGGCTTCGGTCATGTCTGGCTACTAACCCCATGATGGGGACCCGAGGGCCCTCAGATGAGGTAGCAGCTGGTACTGGTGCTGAAGATGGCACAGTAACAGGCGGAGCGCCTGCACTAGGGACTGCAGAGCCCTCAACAGTGGTACATCCCCTTCCTCGGCCGTGGGGAGTGGTCGGTTGGACTCGCATCCACCACAACAGAATGTCCAGGACATCTGCATCAGGGTTCATTGGTTCGGAAGGGTTCGCCGAACCAGACGCTGAAGGTACTGGACCTGGATTTGGTGGAGGAGGCATCCGCTCCCTGTCTGTTGCCGTTGTAGACATGGCAGCGAGGCAGTTGGCGGCTTCTTCCACTTCTGGCTCCCGTACGAGGCCAGCATTCAAGGAATCTATGGTTTCCTCCACCAGAGACTCGGCCGCTGGGGCCTCGTCTTCGCCCAACTCAATGTTGGCGCTTTGACGCACAACGTCAATTATTCCTTGTGCCATTACGGTGGAACGAACTTCCTTTAAAATTGGCAGTAATA
The DNA here is from genome assembly GCA_949317995.1 of Acholoe squamosa. NCBI lineage: Eukaryota > Metazoa > Annelida > Polychaeta > Phyllodocida > Polynoidae > Acholoe > Acholoe squamosa. The sequence continues at coordinate 55,787,752 of OX439045.1, forward strand.
ACGTTGGACTCCTCCCGAAGGATTCGTCCAACAAAAACAAACGAAAAAGCACAGCTATAAGCTGCCGGAGGGCACAAAATAACCTGAGCGAAATCAGTGGCGTCTGGCTACCAAGATTCCGCCCTAGTTATAACCAATATGGCGTCTAACCTCTCGTCTCGCGAGATCCCGCTGCGAGCTGGTTCCGTGCATTCCCGGCACACCCGTGGCGCACTCTAGTGGACTAGAATCAAACTAAGGTTCGGCTCGGTATATGAGACGCATGTTACTACCGGGGTGCTATCATCTGGAGCTTGGTGGTATATACATCCCTATAAAGCGAATGTACGGGTTAATCCGACCATCACTCACGGGATACGGCTACCCGGGGAACATACGTTCGACTCCCCAGCCACGATACATATGTTATTTGCCTACGGCGAACTACACACAGTTGCTTGTTGTGTACTGAGTTAGGTAACTGTGGACCTCAACCGAGGACTGCGTCTGACGCCTTTGGTCAGCATTTTATTTCTCCCAGCTGTACATGCGGCCTTCTTCGGGTCCCGTGCAGCCATGGCGGGGCCCTTCCCATATGTAATGCCTTCACTCAGCGAGACATTTTTCCATTTCTTACGATTAGGCTGTTTCCGACTCGTCGTCTTCTTCTTAGAAGGTACCTTCGCCTCCGGATGCTCCCTAGGCCGACCTCTAGGGCGTGTCTCGGGTACCACGACCTTAGGCCTACTTATAGTGGGCTCTGGCGGTTGGTAACCAAACTCCCTCTCTGCCGCTTCGCGTCCCTTCCAGGGCCTGAGCTTTCCTACATTGGTCGTCCATTTTCTACCAGTGTAGCAATCCTCCACCATCACTGTAGATTCAGAGATGATGCGCACGATTTCAAACGGGCCCTCCCAAGGCGTTACAAGCTTCAACCTTTCGAGCGGCTCGTAATACCTTAGTACCTTGTCCCCTACGTTAAAATGTACCATTCTTGCATTGGTCTCATACCCTACCTTCTGCCATTTAGTACTCTTCAGCATTTTTTTGTATGCATGCTTAAATCTATCCCGAAGTGACTCCACAAACAACACAGTGCAAGGAGCCTCCGGGTCGATTCCAAACACTCCATATACTAAGTCGGCAGGCATAATTATGTCCTTGCCGAACACCAAGAGGTTTGGGGTACAATTAGTGGATGAGTGGACGGTGTTGTTGTAGGCGTGTACTACATACTTGCACTGTTTATCCCAATCAACCTGGTGGCTATTAACCAGGGGCTTTAGCACTTGTATTAAAGTCCTATTGAACCTCTCCACCTGGCCATCCAATTGTGGTCGGTATGGGTTGGTTCGGGTCTTACATATTGCTAAGTAATGACACATTTCCTGCCATAACTCTGACTCGAACTCTCTGCCTTGGTCACTGTGCATCATAAGGGGTACACCCAAATGTAGCACCCAGCCTTTTACAAACGCCTCGGCACATGTAGCGGCTTTATGATTCGGGAGAGGAAACACCCGAGTATACTGTCTCCCTGTTGAAAAATCTTGATGGTCTCCGGGGACCAATCGAGATAGCTGCATACAGCCTCCTCCCAGGGGATACAGGGGGTGGTATAGTTATATACCAACCTGGCGACCACAGCATTGTGGGCCCCGCAGTCATCACAAGTGGCATTTTGGCACTTTCGGACCGGTTGTCTCGATAAGGCATCCGCATTTATATGCTTTTCACCGGGCGATGCTCAATCTGCTTGTGCTCTAATCTGAACTCGGATAGGTGAGCTATCCATCTTCCAATCATCCCCTTGGCGTCTATAAAATTAAGAAGCCACCTCAGAAACGCATGGTCAGTGCGCAAAGTAAAGTCAGTTCCCCAGAGGAAATGCTTATACTTCTTCGTATACACCACTACCGCAGTGGTACAATAATTACGCTGTGTTTTGCTTAGCGTGTTGCTAGCGAATGCTAATGGGACTGCGACTCTATTCTGGACCTGAGAGAGTGCCGCCCCTATAGCATTATTGCCCGCATTGGTGTCTACTATGAAATGTCCCTCCTGAGTGGGATATTTCAGTACCGGTGTGTTTCTAAACAAATCTTTTATTTTATTAAAAGATTCTTCCTGCTCGCTGGTCCATAGGAAGGGTTCCTGAGCCCTACCCGGTGTCCAATGAGCTAAGCATTGCATGGGAAAACTTACACGAGAGTAATTCGGTATGAAATCATGGTAATAGGAACAAAATCCTAAAAATGATCTAACCTCCTTAGCACTCGTGGGTCTTTCCCAATTCTCCACCGCCTCAAGCTTCTCAGGATCTGCACTTACCCCGTTAGGGGTTATGATCCTTCCCAAGTATGTAATTGTTTTCTTAAACAGGTTACATTTCTTAGGCTTGAGTTTTAGGCCGTTGGCTAGAATCCTATCCAAGACCAGCTGTTCGCGTGGCATTCCTGGAATGACTTGCCGAAGACGACAACATCATCCAAGTAAACCAAACACTTCTTCCACAGCAGGTCACTGAGTAGAGATTCCATCATAGCCTCAAATGTAGCTGGTGCATTACACAATCCGAAAGGCAAGACATTATACTTGAATAGTCCCAAATGGCTAGAGAACGCAGTTATGTCCTTGGGATGCATCGGTATCTGCCAATACCCGGATTGTAGATCCAGGGTGCAGAACCATTGGTTCCCACCCAAGCTATCAAGTCTCATCAATCCTTGGTAGAGGATACGAGTTGTTCTTCGTCATACCGTTTAGTTTCCGGTAGTCGACACAGAAACGGATTGTACCATCTTTCTTTGTGGTCATACAAACAGGGCTGGACTAGGGGCTCGAGCTCGGCACGATTCCCCCAAGCTCCAACTGTTTTTGTATTTCCTGTTCACATATTAACTTCTTCTTTAGAGAAAGTCTACGATACGGTATTTTAAAAGGTCTCTCGTCGCCCACATCAATAGTGTGCAACACTTTATCGGTTCTACCTACGGGTCCTCCTTCCCTGCTGAAAGCATCCTCATACCTTCGCAGGAGATCCCCTAGGTGCTGTTTATGCTCTGTATTCTGTAAATCTGATTTATCAATCAGTTTCTGAAATTCTTCATCCAATGGATGCTTACTAACAGGGTTCAATGGTTTATTAAACTTGGCCTCGGCGACGTGTTCTACCGAACTCATCACCCCAACACCGTCGCCATGTTTCAAATAAATCACTGAACCGGTTCGGTTAGTCATGGGTAGTACAGACCATGCTGAATTCGCCACCAACGTATCCACTGAGTCCAACCCGATGCTCGATAAGTGTATCGTATCGGGTTCAAAGACTCCTGTCTCACCCTTCTGGGCCATTGATCCGCTGCAAAGGACGTCACAAGTGGTACCCGGAGGGATGTTTACCGTATGGATAACCGAAGCTACTGAAGACACCTGTCTCAACACGCATTGTACATGCAAGCCATAGGGGTTCCGGATACTCATCATTCCATCCCTCGGATCCAACATGGCCCCGTATAGGCTTGCAAAATCCAGACCAAGGATTCCATCGTCATTAACCTCTGCTATAGTAGGCGAAAGAACAAATTCTTTGCCTCCTATACGTATAGGCATAAAAGTCCTCCCAAAAGTTCTCATACTGCTTCCGTTGGCCGTGCAAGCATTTACCCCTGTTTTGAGGTTCTCATGACTGCTGGCCACCGAGTCGAAGAATCTTTTGGACACACAGGAGTGGCTAGCTCCAGTATCCACTAAAAATTCTCCTACCCGGCCTTCCACAGACTCGAATCAACTCATTGATCCATCCTTCCGCTCCCCCAGTGCAGCCACTTGCCTCATAGTCACCACCACCCGACCTCCAGGTAAATTTGATTCGAAATCTTCCACCGGATTACCCCCGGTAGCCTTTTGGCATTCATTTCTCCTTGGGGTCATACCCAATGCCGTGGATACAACCCCCTCTAATTTCCCACTATGTCGGGCGTCTCAGCATCTTGCTGGTCTGCTTTGGGTTTGGCTTTGGTTTCGTAGTAAGCCGCCATTACTGGCTTTGCAGCAGTACATTCTGACGAATAGTGCCCCATTTTCTGGCACCTAAAACATTTTACCGTTCGGCGATCCACTCTGGGTCTAGCCTCGGGTGCTGGTTTAGCATTCTTCGGTTTGTTAAAAACCTTCCTCGGAATATATTTCCTGCCGGAAGTGTTTTTCCTATGTTGCATCGAGCAGAAGGTACCATCCTCCTGTTAAATGTCAATCAACTCAAAGTCGTCCGAGGTACTACCGGGGTCGGTCCCGCTACGTTCGGAACATCCCCGGCTAGCATGGTACATTTCTTCACGGCCATATCTATTTCATGCCGTGCAGAGTAGACCCTTCTTTCCAAGCGTCTCTTGCAGCAATCTGCTCATCTCGGTCTCTTAGGCCCTTGACGAATTGAGTAATCAAATCGTCCATATACCAGTCCTGGTTTTCTGTCCCAGGTCTGGCCTTACTCAACAGGGCATGGAGTTCCATCCCATATGCTCTAAAAGCTTCTGTAGGCTTCTGAAACTGCTATTGTTTGGCGGTGGTGGTGGTGGGGTTTGGGTCTGATTCCACTGTGACCTATTGGGTCCAGTATAACCTCCACCACCAACATTAGGGTTGGTACCCGAAGTACCACTACCCCCCTGGCTTCTCACATTGGCAGACCCGCCCTGACCACCAGCATTAGGCACATAACCAGCCTGCCCATGCTGGCTACCACCCTGTGCATTCTGTTGGTTACCCGGGTTACCGGCATCCAATCCAACATTATCCGTCTGATCCACATTTATGTGGAATCCGCTTGTTTCGGCACTTGTGTCGGAACAATCCCTTTGGACGAAGTCCGGGTCCAAATTATGGACTATTGGGACTTCACTAATGCGAACTCTACTAGTCCGACCATTCTGATCTTGGGTCCTAACATAGACCCTCCCTTGGTCAACATTCGGAGATGCATTGTCGTTCACAAACGGATTGTATGCACCTGTCGGCTGCTTGGGTGTCGAGCAGGAGACGAAGTCACCCTGTTTGACAAAAGTAAGGTCGGGACTAGGATCCGAACTCTTTGGAGGTGCATTGGTCTGCTCCTTGTCTTGCAAGTAGCTTTCCATAGCGGACTTGTTAGATTCCTCTGTTCCTCTCTTAACTGAGCGTTCTCGGACAAGATCTCGGACCGAATCTTCTCATTGTCCGCAACTGCTCGGTTACGTTCTGCTTGGGCGGCTTGCGCCTCTTTCTTCAAAGTATCCTTCAGTAAGCGATACTTCTCACTCTTTTCCTTCTGAGACCTTTGGTACTCAGTAGTTTCCTTACGGATCTCATCCTGTTCCGAGACCAGTCTGGATTCCGTTTCGGCCTTATGAAGTTGAAGTCTTTTTAACTTCTCTTCCATTGCACTCAACTTGGACTGCAATCTTTTTACATCCCAAGCTTTAGCGACTTCCTCGGCTCTAGCCTTATCAATCGCTCTCCGCCTATTGGCCTCCTCCTTTTCCAGTTCAGCCAATTTGCTTTCCCTCTCCTTCTCATCCTTTGTCTTTAGCTCAACCCGATGGGCTAGAGACTTGAGGTCGGATTCTTTTAGAATCACCTCCTGTTCGATAGAACGAAGCTTGTTGATTCGTTCTCGGGTCTCTTCTTCTATTTTCTTTTGTGCAGCTATGAATTGTTCATGCTGCCTCTTAGCTTGCCGCTCTACCTGATCCCTGGCTTTCAAATAAGCCGAGGTTGACTTGTACCCGGGGCCTATACGACATCCGTGTCTGGACTTACGGCTATCCCCCGGATTAAACACGGAATCTGACAAGGCCTCGTCTAGGGATAGTCCCAATGTATACATTTCCGTATTCCTCGGCAATGTATCCCGGGTAGTATCCCTCTGAGTGGAGGCAGATCCCATTGGATCCTTACCATGCCCTTCATCATCGCTCTCGTGATCCGATGATGTCATCAATGGTGTCTCCCGCCTTGGTCGGGTAGACCCATGTACTCCCCCTCCAGTAGGCATCTCCGTCCTTTGAATCGGACTTTGAGCCTTAGGGGTTTCTAACGTTCTAGTGGCGCTCGCCGAGACGCCGGCTTCTAACTCGCACCTACTAGCGATTACTTGAGACCAATCGCTCAAGTCTAACCAGACGGGTTTTACCAACCTGCTTAATACCCCAGTATCCGAAGCCATCTGGCTAGGGGTACTCGGGTATAACTTAACAATCCCATCCCCAATAGTGGTGGGATCATCTAATAGACCGGGTGTCGAGAAAACTCTCCGCACACGAAGCCCAGGGTTGGAGGAACTCCCATTGGGTATTCCGCGGCTTTCGGCCGTTTGGCCACGCTCCACCCCGAAACAACTGGTCACGGCCCCAGTGTAACGGTTCGTATCGACTTTATATGTTGGGTTGCTCTTTGGCTCGCTTAACTCTAGAGATACCAACACAACACGAGTATTTTGGGTTGGACAAAGCCCCGGAACTTCCTACCTGCCCGGGTAGGCTTTTATTGCAGAGAAGAAACACATCTGGACTAGGTCCAGTCCTCTTCTGTGGATCGTCCGGCTCCTTAGTAGGAGCTGGATGCAAGGCGTGGTGCTGCCCCTTCTTGTACCAAACGGGTATCGCAAAGCCACACCTGGTTGGCATAGAAGGAACGAGCACCACACGAGCACATCTCTCGGATGATGATGATGATGGTGGATTTTTTTATAGCCTGATTTTGTAGTTTGCACATTTTTCCAAACACTGGTGTATACACTACCCCACTGGTTTTGCAACTGTTTGTATCGTAGAGGTTCCTTTTAAAACCATTTTGAGCTTCCATAGCTATCTTTTTTTTCTTTAAGATGCGGAATGCACTGCATATGTATCAAAATTTTAAAGGGCAATGCACATTGTATCAGAGATTCAGTTTCAGGAATGGGTACTTTAGTTTCTTTATTAAACCAGGTAATTCATGAGCCGTAGATTGCTTGAATGAATAAGCTAAAAGTACTATGATAAAAGATGAGAAAGGTAGATTGGCAATAATGATAGCTAATTCTCTTTAATGGTAGGGAAATTGAAAAGAAACTACTGCAAAGTAAGTAGATGTAGACGTCCTTTCTTGAATATATTAGGAGTATCAGAAGAGTGAGTTAAAGGTGTGCCTACTACCTACCTTGTTCCCTGCAGTAAAAGGTATAATGCTGTAAAAGTAGTAAATAAGCTCAAAATGTTAGCCAGTTGACACTTGTTCTGGACTTTTTTGCCTGCCTCTTGCACACAATGGTGGGCTCATCCCACTTCAGACCCAATAACTTTTGGTAGCATTTTGTCATCTCTGAGAGGTGCTGTTGGAATCTCTCCCCATGTTTGTCACTAACCAAGCCACAGTTCTTTTGGAGAAGAATGAGAGGTCAGATGCAGGAAGTGGATCTTCAAGGATGTCTTGCATTTGAGTTTCTGATATGTTCCAGCAGTGTATCCACATACTCGTTATAGTTCTCAGCCCTGTTGATTTCCAGAAATCCTGTTATGACTGCTCTGAGAGCAAGCCGTGACTTTCATTTACTATTTAGCCTATTATCAAATTACCATAACTTTAATCACATGATTATGGATAATCCTGATGCTGAGATGCAACTTTACTCACCATAAATGATGGCTGGTTGCTCTAACTGACCCAGAATTCAGTGTTTCAAGGAATTTAACATGGAAATTTGGCTGTCTTTTTAAGATGGCTACCCCTGTACCAAAATGAAGCAATATAACCCAGAAACCAGGAGTTATAATGCAATGTTCATGAAATCGAGGCTATTTGGTGTGGATATATGTAAATCTTGACCCATAATGGCATGAGCCCAGTTGGACTCTTGCTTCTGAACTACCCAAACTGCTACAACTATTATATAGAGCGTGCTAACACTGAACACATAATATTCCATAAACCTGGTTCTGATGCCCAGAATGATAGAGGCCTAGGAGGCCTTTTGGGTGAAATATGATTTGCAGCAATGTCAAAGCTATTGATATTACCCAGACAATTGCCAGGAATGACATGAGACTTCAAGTTCTTGCACAGGTTTGAACTAGACTACATAGGTGAACACAGTGAAATCATTGCCCTTGGGGGGATTTTCAGCATATTATGGCACCCTATGGATATCTCAAAATTGAGAGCCAATAGGCATTTCTTTAATGTCATTTTCAGACTCAGCAGCCACAAATTAGGTATAATTGGTATGTTTGGTCTCCTTCTTTTTGGTCGTTGCACAGTGTAAACAGCAGTAAGTTTTGCAAAATAATTATACTGTAAATTTACAGAAACTTTTGCTGGCAACTCAGCAACTATTGCTATAAATCTAAAGAAACTAGGGGAGTAGAATTACAACAAGAGGTTTTGTAAATCTACAGCAAATGTTTTGTATATATATATATATATATATATATATATATATATATATATATGTATATATATATATGTATATATATATATATATATATATATATATATATATATATATAGGTACAAAGGACACTGCTAGATACTCTACCATTGAGGTTTATCCATGGGGATCATCCCCATAACATTATCTATGTGTGCCTTCTATGCATGCATTGGTACTACAAACTTTGCATGCATAATGAAGACAAAACTTCTCCAAACCCAGTGAAGCACAATCATTGAGGTGAAAGTAGAGAACCATATCATCCAAATCATTTCATGGCCATTCAGTTTTAACACTGGACTAACCTAAAGGCAGGCCTACGTTAGCATTAACCTCAGAGACCAGACACTTGTGTGTAAGATTTAGACACAGGTATGGTATCTTCTGTATATGACCAATTGTCATGAATCATCCAGAAGTAGGCTGGCAGGGGGGTCCAAAATCAAATCAGGACCAGCCTAAAAGGTTTTTGACTACATATAGTATAGGTGTTGGGGCTTAGGCTCCATATATTTGGGTAGGTTAAATATCGTTTTGTGATCCAGGGTAGAGCGGCGAAGTTGCTAGGGTATCTGACGGGTGCCGGGTCTCTGACGGGAGCCGCCAGCGCCACTAGGTGATGTTGGCATAGCTCTGTCCAATGGTGGAGGATGGGGTTGATCCTTACTGTGTGAAATACCTTGGTAACAAGGTCATTTATCATATATAACACATTAGTTAAATATGTTATATATATTATGGAGAGATGGACTGCTAGTAGGGGCTCTGACGGGAGCCATAGGGTCTCTGACGGGTGCCGCAAAAAAACTACCCCAAATGTATCATTGGAGCACCCAAGGTAGAATATTAGAGATAGGCCCAATTTTTTTTTGTATGCATATATAGACATGTTAAGGCTTTGCATGGTATATCTCTCTCATACCCCTGCTATATTTAAAATAGAGTAAGGGAGCCATGTTAGGGTTTCTGACGGGAGCCACGCGAAACTGCCCAAATACATTTCTGGCCCCAGTATAAAACATTATTTGGCTACATACACCTTTATGGTCTTAAAATTTTCCATTTGCTATGGGGGAAATACCAAAACAAATTAGGGGACCCAGTGACCTTTAATTTTTATTTTTTGCAACTTTGCAGTACAGATTTTTATTTTTTCTTATTGAAAAAACCTCATTTTTGGCAGTTTTAGGCCCCCAGCTCTCTAAATATGCATCGTAGATAGGCAAAACCCATATACCACTTGTAGCTCTATCACATCCTGACCAGAATAAATGATAAAGACACATATATAACTTTGTTTGAAGAATTTATCAAAAGGGGAACAAGAACAGCCCACTTCTGGAAGATTCATGACAAATGGTCATATATCATGAGCTGTACCTAGCTTCTTCTCAGTCAACCTTGCACATTAACATTTGTGCACAATGCTAGATTCTTCACTGTATTTATGTTTTAGGGTGGTACATTGATCCACTTATGCACTTTCTTCTAACTTGATAATAACATTTGATGTTTGAACTCACCCAAAAGAGGTAGATATGAGGACATACTATAAAAAATAACTGTTGAATCTACCATGGATCCTGGTAAAACTGAACAATGAACCACCGTAATTGTATAGCAGTGAACTAGTGTAGTTTTTACCAGAATCCCCAGGTGGCAGAATGGTGTTACACAAATGTAGAAGGAATCTCTGTGAAATTAACAACGGAACTTTGGCAACTTTGGGATGAGGATTCTGTTGTTATTTCTAAGACATTCTTTTACAGTATACATATTTCCAATAAATTGCACAACATATACACGGAAAAGTAATGTAAAGTAGCTCATTTTCTTTATGATACTTTGCATTATATTTTGCTTCGGTTTCTCTACAGTCCACTGTGCCCATGGATAATGCCATGTCTAAAACAACCAATTTAAAATTGGACTTTCAATATCTAATGTCTCACATATGTGTAACGCTGTCTTTACGACAACACCTGCAAGATGTGTTAGAGATATTGAAGGTAGGGCAGATTGGTATATAAGCTGTCCAATTCCACTTTCGGATGAAACTCATTCCAAACGGAAAGTCATATGTTGCCAACTTTGGGTCTGGTTTCCCCGTATCATCATTTTTCCCTGCTTGTTGTCTCCAAACAGTGAGTCCCCGCTCCTCAGCTGTACCTTTAGTGTTTATATGAAAAAAAACACAGATTAATGTCTTCCTATTACATATGTGACTCAATATAGCAGAGTGGAACTTATGTCACACCTTAGATATTTCTAGTTAGCTATACCATGTTATAGAGCGAATCAATACCTTTCTATAGAGCCCTTGCATGGGTCGCTACCTAAATTCTAAGTATTTTATTTTATTTTTCTAAGTTAAAAATGTGAGGAGTACTATTTTGAGCTACATGTGGGGTGAGCAGGTCACGAGCGGCTTGTGAGCAGTTGGTGAGCACATCAGTCACTGCTCACCCTAGCAACGGGTACTTGTATTTGAGATATTGATGTGAAATCTTCTGCAATTGTTCCAAACATATAGATCTCATACATAGACAAAAACAGGGTATATTGGAGAAATAGTTTAATTCATGCAACATCATCAAATAACATGCACAATTTCCTGAAAAAATGACTGAGTTAGTGGTTTAATCGAATAGTCTGTGGGCACAATACCTATTCCTTGTGTAGTTTGGAGACAGCTCACACATTCTAAAGGTATATCAGCATTGTCTTTTGAGTGTTTACACCTCATAATACCAATTAAAGGTAGAATCCAAGTGTTGAGTGGGCTCCTCCATGTTAAATGTTCACACCAATTTAGATCCAAGTGGTGGGTATGTTCCACTGTGTTCAAAGTTTGCACCAATTGAAATGATAATAAGATAAATAAAATAAATTCATCCAAAATGTTGAGTCTATAATGTTCAAAGTTGAGATTAGTACCACAGTGTGCAGTGCATGTGATTCTAACTAGAAGCACTTGCACATGCAGGCACAAGTGCAAGTGATTTTAGTCAGAATCACTTGCACTCCACAACTCGTCAGTTGAGTCATCTTCTTATGAAGGGCTCCTGGCCTGTTCCCGTGATGTGGCACCTTTAGGTCGTCCTCTTGATCTCGGCTCCTGTTCTTGGCTTTGAGCACTGCCTCTGCCTCTACCCCGGTCCCTGCCTCTACCAGTACCAACAGGTGCCTCCTGCTCTGCTTGTTCACCATTACCACTGTCCCTTCCTCTAGTCCTGGCCCTGCCTCTGGCCCTGGCCCTTCCCCAGCTTCTGAGTGACTCTTGTTCTGGCTGTAGGCCCTCGGTCTCATCATCTCTTTGTCCTGAGCTCGCCCCTGGCTTTCTACTATTGGCTTAGGACAGGTGATGTCTCTGGTTGAACTGGTACAGAAGTCCCTAATGTTCTCAAACAAGTACCATTGCCTGAAAGGTGGGAGACCTGGAGATGGGATGATGGCAGGCATGCCCTGAGGAAGCTCTCCTACTTCCTTTGTCAAGATGTTACAGAAGACAGGGGTTTCATCCACCACCTTCTTCATGGCAACCTGTCCTGGGTGCTCATGAGTGAACTCAAAGTGGTGGTACTATTTAATGTCAGTCACTCCCTTGCTCAAAGGGGAGAGAAAGGTTTGCCAGCCGTAAGTAGTGACTGTGACATTCCCCTGCTCATCCCCCACTAGGTGTGGGATGTTGACACCTTCCAGAGTGTTTCTCTGGACAATGGCCTTCATGTCATCTAGACTAGATACATCACACTTTCTGAAATTCTGCTTAAGAATCCCAAAACACCAGTCTGGTGCAAATTTTGTGTGCTCTGTGATGAGAAAGTTCAGAGTTATTGTGATGTTTAGCCCAGTTAGACACCGCCACATCAAGTATTTGTTTTTATTTTGTACCCTGCAATTATTACAATGTAAATCCAAGTGCTTGGAAGCCAGAGAATACTGTTCAAAATAATGGTGGAGATATGAGATTACAGCATTAGAACCCTTACTACTGCAATAGGCTTCGTCTATCAGGTAGTTCACCGGCCTTGGTCCTGCTTCCATACAGACATCTCTGTAGACACCAAAGATGCCACACTTCCTAGGCACTAGAAAGTACAGTGGACCAGGTTGCATAGGGTACAATGGTAGATGCACCTGCTGGGCATAGTCGAAACTTACATGTACCCGGTAATCTGTGCTGCATGGAGGATGAGGGCCAAAGGGAGGTGAACCTGCTTCCCTGTAATCTGCCTTAGTCTTGGCTACTAAGTCCGGGTAGTATGCCCTTTCCTTTGCTATTACCTGTAGATGTTAGTCTGCTTTCGAAGCTTTGCTTCCTTGACATGCTCGGGAAAGCAGCTGGACCGGTGAATATCTCTGTCATTTCCTTGACATTCCCAACAAAGGTCAGTCATTGGCCTAGCGCACACTATACCTGGGAGAAGCTTGCGCCACACACTCCTGAAAGTAGACAGGGCGACAGGTCTTTGCACAATATCCACCATGGCCTTCTCATACATCCTGTATATGTCAGCTTTGGTGGTAGAAGAGGGGAGAAGTAAGATGTCATCCCTCTTGTGCGAAGGTATTCTCCCTGGTAGAGCAATGGCATGCGTCTCAGCATAGGACTTGATGAAGGCAACGACACTTTGAACATCATTCAGTTCCAGTGACTTGATGGTCTTCAGTAAACCTTCAGCACACAGTCGACACATGACCACACCATTGGCCACATACCATTTGATGATACTTTTCAGCTTTACTGTGCTGATACTGAAAATAAAATAAAATTTCAAAATTGTAATTATTGAAGATTTAAAGCGCATACATGTATGACTCATATGAGGAGATATTGTTAAAAAAAGTTATTTTTTCCTACATTAGGTACTCAGCTGTTATTTGGAAAACTACATACATTATGGTGAACCTGACCTGTCATCTAAACAATTTAGAAAATAATATTGACACTGCACTTACCGATAGAAAAATGCAAAGGTGTGCTGGCAGACCTGCTTATTGTCTAGTCTGTAGTATGTCCTAGAGCGCACGCGGTCCTTCTTCCCTTTATCATCCTTCTTCTATGTAGAAAGCCTTGCACTATTGTCTGTTAATGTGGCCAGCACCCCCAGTAACAGCATGTCGCGCTCATCTGTTAAGTTGACATGAAAAAACATTATTTTCACAATTCTTGCCATAATAATAAATAAAGATCTCTAGAACCAAAGTGTATTTAAAATAATTGTCAATTGAATAAACTGAATCATAATAATTATTTGAATTTTCAAGTTAAATTTCAATGATTTTAATAAGATATTGAAAACAAAGTAACAAGCAGAATTCAATACAGTTATTGTAGAAAAGCTTACCCCTGTTAAGTTGGGCAACTTCCTCACGTCTCTCTCTGAACTCATCAGATGTAAACATGGTACTACAGGGTTTATTGTCATCCCCAGTCATGCTGACAGCGACACCTGAAAATTATAGTACAATGATAGCTAGTTTATTTATAAAATGAAAGTGATAGTCAAATCCTATATCAGACAGGCACTAGATAACAATTTGTGAAAGAAAATGCTAAACACAAATGCACATGTTGCTTGATATCTTATCTAGGTCATGGTGGCGTCCCCTGAATAAATTCATATCTATGTGATGAAATGATAACACTTTTGTAAATTCTTACAGTCATAGACATGCATAAAGGTGTTGTGAACACCACTTGCTTCAGAAAGTTCGCCATGCAAAACCACCACTCACCTGAAGTTGTCACTCAATGCCTTTTCTTTATCACACCACTCCTGCACTGGATCAGTTATAACTAGAGCTATGTCTTTCACATCAGATGATTCCTCAACATCCTCCCCATTATTTTTGTGAGTCTCAGAGTCACTATCAGAGTCAGAATCCTCAGAAACGTCAAACTCGTCAGGGAATAAAAAATAAAATTCCAACTTGCTGCCGACATGTGACAACAACACGAACTGAAAGACGATGCTGGGCTGCATTCGCATTACATTGGCACTTGACATCAAACGTTTTGGTCGCATTGGTCCAAAAGGCACTTGAAAAACAGCTTGTGATTGACTGAATGTCAACTTAAATTCATAACAGACCCTGCGATTGGGTAGACGAATTCGCGCCACACAAAAGCGTACTAAACATGGGCATGGGGCTCCAGATCGGGGGGCCAAAATAGAGAAAAAATGCATCGCCAACGCGTCCTCCCCGGCCTTTGTTCATGAGGAAATGTTAATGTAGGGTGTCTGAAATTGCCAAATTAGCACTGTTAGGAATTTAATTTGGATATGAAAGTCTGGGGTATGGTTGTCAACACTATAAACTAAAGGAATCTGCTGAAAACAAAATTTCGTTAAAAAATTTCCCCCTTCAGACCCCATTTCTGAGTTTCGCGCTGATGCGACTTAAGGTCCACTTTGCTATATTGAGTCACATATTCTCCTCTATACAGATTCAAATTTAATAAACGTCTTATAGCTATTTTACAATCTTCTGGTAGAAGGATGTATCCTATAGGGTAAAATTTGTAATGTGAGACTTCCAATCTATGCAACAAAGGGATATCAACTCTATAGTATTAAGGGCTGTTGTAACTCATGAGTGAATGGAACAGATAAAATTATGTATTTGCAGAAAAAAGTTGAGAGGATTAATAGATAAATATGCCTCAATAAGTGACCACTTACAATAATTGTCTAATTCTGTCTATATAGTATGACTAACTTGATAACTTGGGCTGCTTTCTATCATGGTAGCATGGTATGATAAATTTATTAAGTTAAGGGGTTACCTGGTATTGTGTTGTCAAGAACAAATGCCACAAAGCCACCAACAAACATGCTCGTACTCAGTAGCACAGTTAGAATTTGGTCAAGAATCTCATCAGCTGGATGAGAAGTATCATCATTTAGAAGTAAGTTCTATTGTTGTGCTTGTCAGTTAAAAGATACATACAATATATGGTTATTAATAGTGCATTAGGCCTATGGAGTAATGGGTGTATCAATATGCCTGAAGGAAGATTTAGATTTTTATCAGGGGTATCAATGTCTTGTACAACAACTGTATTTGGAATTGCAAAGCACAAAGAGGTTGGTGTAACATTACTTGTTGAAATAATCCCTGGGTTGTTACCCATCCATTGAGGTAGAGACAGGCCAAAGAAAATAGAGAAGCCAATCACAAATAGGTTTCTGGATGAGTTGAGGTCAACAAACTGGAGGTTGGAGATGCCCACTGCAGATATCATACCTGCAAAATATGTCAAATGATTTGCAAGGGTGGAAAGATGCCATTATGATGGATTAATTCTATCTTGAAATAATGGCTGAGACCATGTAACAGGAGATATGAAGATGTAAAATCTGAATCAGTGTATCAAATATCTGGCGTGAAATGGTTCAAAGTTGAATTTCATTTGACTTCATTTTAGTCACGATCATTATATTTGGATTTTCTACATATGTAGATGTCCCAAAGAAAGTGGTATCAGAGCCGTTATTATTCATGAAGACCCTTTTTTCTGCAGCCCATTGACATGCCAGTAGATAATGGTATGATACTTACCAAATGTGACCATGAATACACCACCAATAATAGGGTCAGGGATGGTTACAAAGAGTGCCCCAAATTTGCCGAGCATGCCTAACAGTAACATCATAATGCCACCTACTTCAATGACTCTTCTACTGCCAACCTAGCAATGGAAGAAGTTCAAAGAAGGAATGAAGCAAAAATATGAAATATCAGAATTTGCACTTCCACCATACATCACGGAATACATAATATTATTTTGATTTCTGGCTCACAGCATTTCAACAACAAATCATGAAGCTAAACAATATGACCCATGATTAGAGTGTTAAACAATTCATATTTGAACACACTGATAGATGTGTCCTTAACCATTGAAATAAGAAATGTTTGACAGATAATCATTTTGCCCTCAAGAGGAGTGGTGGGAATGTATAACAAATTACACATTAATTTTGTGTGATCAAGATATCATCATATGCTAATATGGAATCTCACTCGTACATACCTTTGTGATTCCTATAGCTCCTATATTCTCACTGTATGATGTTGTGCCACACCCTGTGCCCCACAAACCAGCCAGCACAGATCCCACACCCTCAATCATGATGCCTGTAGTAAGGTAAAAGATAATCAGTGAGAATTATGAATTTCTGTGTACTGTAGATACTACAATACTGTATGTATTCAGATCCTAGTGCAAAGATGTTTCTACCCAAGCTAGAAAGCATTAGTGTCAGTAACAAATACAGCAAGAAGTATTGAATCAGTAGTCAGCCAGCATGTCATATCAGAATAAGATAAACTACTGGAAGGTATTATGTTGAGAATATTAAACCCAATTTTAAACCCTATGAAAGTATGATAGAGAAAAAGGGTCATTTTACTATTTCCAACTGTCTGTTTAATGTGAAAGTTCTTTACTGTGTCATACCTCTGTTCATAGCATGGACTGGAGGAAGTTGAGCACCACTAAGTCTTGCACATGCGTAGTAGTCTCCTATTGAATCAATCATGTCTGCAAACAACCCTGCCAGCATACCAAAAATGCCAGCTGCTGACATTGTTGGGAGACCCCACTGGCCTGAAGAAGGAAAAGATGTGTGATTTTGTATCTTGGAAACCCTAAGATCAAATTTGTAGACAACAAAGCCATAGGTTATAGTTCACTCTCACATAATAGGTGGCCAACTATCATGCGACAGCCCTATAATATTTAGAAGCTTCCTTATACCTTTATTACAGTGTCACATACATGCATGTGTCCCAAAATCACTGCAGCATCCCTACCTCATCAATAGAGGGATAAAAAGGGTTTGCAATGTTTGTGAACATCTATAAAATGTTTTGGAAATATTGTTTGTTTGCATATAAAAAAAAACTTTCTAAACCCAAAACAACAAGTTTTTGTGGAGGAAAAAAGGTTTGTGGAGTGGACACTTTGATCAGGCTTTTAGATCTGAAATTAACATTAGGAAAATTTATTAACCAAACTGTATCATTTCCGATGGAAAAAAAGGCTCTTTCGTTAACTGGACATGAAAGCTTAGACTGGAACCCCATCACATCTCTATGATATTTAATCCTATGATTCAATACCCTTTAAGGGAGTGGTCATTTGTTAACAACAGGGGGGCTGGGGGGTTTGCAGACCTCTCCACAGGGGGACGGGAAAATTTTCACCACACACGCGTGGAATTTCAACAACCCCCCCCCCCCTCTTGTTAAAAAATGACCACTCCCTCAGAAGTAGAATATTTGACCACATCCAAAAGAAATCAAGGTATATCAAACAGAGGAAAGTCCTTCTCTCAGAACCTGGGTAAGGAAAGCGAAACCAGCTTGCTTCATACAGAACAGAGAGTTTGGTGTCAGTCCTGGCCCCATATCCAACACTGTCTTTGTCGGTAGAGAGGGCGCCACTGTAGGTGAGTATCAGGCAGATTATCCAAGCCAGACAAATCCCCAAGATGATCTGGTGGTTAGAAAGTAAAAACCTAGAGCCTCTAATCAGATTTTTATAGATTTTATTTTCTATTACCAATTTAGAGTTGTTGAAATTAACTTGATGAAAATTGTATGTGGAGCCAGAATGTATCCTTTGGCTAAATTCAATACACAGGGTCAAACAAAACTTGATACACATGTGTCTGGTAGTAGGTAGCACATATCTAATCCAAATAATTCATGTCCATAATCATCACATATCTTGTGTGAAATGTGCTTACAGGGAAGAGTTGGAAGAAAGGAAACTTTGTGGATATACAAGATCCATCATTTCCTCTGTGGAAGCAAGGTATCTTTACATTTGCCAGGTATTGTGAGAATATAGTAATGAAGACGATTGTCCTGAAAGATATACAAGTGAAAGTATTGTATTGAAAAACATTTCATTTTTATGTGGGATATTCAATGTGTTCATTGTTTTGCATATAAACTACATTTCCATTATAAACTATATTGACATGATCACAAATCTTTTCGATATTTCAGGGTACAATGTAACACAACTGTAATACATCAGGAGGAAGCTCACATGATTGCCACTCCCCATTGCTGAGAACAGAATGAAGAGGCAGCTTCAAATAGCGCAAGTCCTATGAGTGTAATAGTTGGACAGATAACAAGTGGCCCAATAAACCTGAGCACAAGGCCTGTTGCACCTGACAGACCAATTGCTACTTGGAACAGTGATGCAATGATGATATCACCCTGAACCTGCAGATGGTGAAAGCAAAATCAGATAAAAGATTTAATGATGACTGAGAATGTAGAGGACTGTGTATTTCAGATGTAATATGGGTATAGAGGGGTGGTATCTAGGATAGTTCTATTTATAGATTTCCTTAGTAAATTCAGCATTCTTTTGATAAATTAGGTCATGGGACCTGACAAACTTACCTCCCTCATCCTTACTTGCCATACTTCACGTCTCCAAGCCAGTCTATCTACACTACTCCAATTCATACCATTCATTGAACCATTAAGTAAGGCTTAAAGGATTGAAAGCAGATACTTCATAATGATACCTGGTCAATATAATTATTGCTATTTTACAAAGGCCCTCCCTGATAATATATCATTATGTGAGGGGAATAGCCATATTTTTATAATCCATTATAGCTAACTGGTAGCATATTAATCCAAATACAAGTATATAGAATTCATTTCTCACCACTTCCCTCCCATGGTGGAGAGGGACACTTCCATGTATCCAGGCTCATGATGGCAAACACAGTGACAAGAAATGTAAATGATCCACCCTGTACAATGGGTAACCTGAAAAGTACATAAAGAAATCATACCTTTCACACATAGTGACTATTACAGTATACATGGTCCATTGAATGAAAATTATTATTATGGCCACCAATGCACTAATTAAAATATTCAAACCAGTATTCAAACTTGTACATTACTAAATGATTGATGTACTGAAACCTAAAAGATCTTTGACTCTTGATAATACTTAATATGCCTGCCTGGTTCCAACGATAACCTGCATGAGTGTCACCAGTCCACACACAAAGAAGACAGTGCTGATAATCTCACCCTTACCAACATTGTCACCTTCTACACATATTGCACTAGCGAGGATCAGAGGGACAACCAGGGTACCACCAAACATGGTCAGATAATGCTGTGAGAAAAAGTAGCATCAAGTAATTACCTGGCCTTATTGTTAGAAATACCAAAGTTATCCTGTTGGAATTGCATACACAATTTAATGTTGTCTCAGAAGTACTGCTTTGAAAGAACTCTAAATTCATTCTGTAGATTTTAGCATCAACGGTAGGGTTTGTTTGAATGGCTTGCTTTGAAAAGGGAACAGCCAATAGAAGAAAGACAGAGTACAATCAAAAATGCAAAGGTGGTAATAAAAGAGGAGTGTAAGGCCTGCCATCAGAGATAGGTAATACTGGTACATGTATTAACTACAGCCAATATTTCGTAATCAAATATGGAAAACATTATACAGAAGAGAATGGGTAATATAATTGTTGTAACTTAGTATAAAGTGACAATTGGGATGCTTGTCTCAGCTTATGTGCTACTTGTATCTCCCAGACTCTGGAGCTGGTTTTCTACTGACCTGCAGTCCCAGGACGATGCAGAGATACCATGGAGGTACATCATGTATTGAGTAGGTGAGGCGGGAGTGTCCAGGTGAACCATCCTGTGTACCATGCTCTACATCTATTATTTCTTCATGGGCCTGATAAAACCAAAGATATCTATAAATCATGTTTTTTTTTCAATCTGGAAAAATACATTAGGCCTAATCATTTTACATATTCTATCATGCTTTCTTTTGTAAATTTAGCCGTGGGTCCACTACCCGATTTTTGCACTGATTTTGGCCTATTCCCAATCATGTGACTCTATACTGAATGATTTTCCCATTAAAAAAATCATGTGGACCATCGCTCTAAGGGAGTGGTAATTTTTAGCAAAATGGGTGGAAGGTGGTGGTGGATTTTACTCAAATCTTTAGTGTGCACCCCAACAATCGGTCTCACCACCCATTGTTCTATAGTACCATGTGGGCGTTTTCGATGAGAATGGCTATTTTTTTTTTCTACCCTACTGACATTTTCTCCCTACCCCTCCCCCAATCCACCAACGGCCATTTGCTAAAAGATGAACATTCCCTCATAGTTAAAACAAACCTGTACCTGGTTTGCATTGCTGTCTCCTGACTGCTGCCAATTCTCTGTGTCATGGTATCCGTTCTCCATCTGGGTTTTTAGTCAGTAGCCACAATACCTGAAAGGAATCAAGTTGGCGTTTTGTGATGGATAGGGTTGGGGGGGAGGGGATCTCACAGTCAGCAGTTGATACAACCAGTTGGACAACTTACATACAGGCCCTCAAAGGTAAAAAGGGTGTTTTGTTTAAAAATGAGTAATGGTCAATTATATATAGGTAAAATGGATGTCAAACATTTTTAGGTAGATTTTTATTCTGAGTAGTGAGTACGAGGGGCGCTTATCACAGTAAGCCAATACATAGTACTCTTATTATACTGATGATTGATATTACAGTCATAAACACACACACACACACACACACACACACATATCATTCAAGGTGTCTTAAGTCTTGTCCATCTCTAGAGGCTGACCAAAACCTGATCGAGGTTTGCTTTGCTTTGTAGCAGATTGTCTGTTCCACAATCTAGAGCCTATGTACACAGGGCTCCTGTCATATACCTCTCGTAATTAGCGACTGACTTTCACTCTCTCTTTTCCTTGGTTCCGTAGCTCCCTCCTTCGGGCTGCAATTTTGTTTTCTGATTTTGAGACTTCAAAGCTAGTAGTTGTTTGTTTCTTCTCGTCACCAAGGTCGACACTTCGGCTCTATTGTGCATCGCTTCTATCTCTATATCCTGCGGGTCCCTCACATTGAATCAGGCTCTGAGGCCATCGTTTTGTAGCGTTTGTAATTTCCTGATTCCCCATTTTGGGCCCCCATCTTAGATTGGAGCACAGTACTCCAAGCAGGGTAGTACCATTTGCTTATACATTGTAATGGCTGTCTTCTCGTCGGTAGCAAATCAGACTGTCTTCAGTTCCCGGATCTTGGAGCGGACAGTACCAAATTACTTTCTGCTTATTTAAAATGTATAGCCTAGTATATATCGGTGTGGTAACTGTGTTGAATATGATTGACTTTCTTAAAATTTATCAGTTTCATGAAATTAGCAATTATCATTTTGCCCACCCAATAATCTGAAATAAATATAATTAAACTACCATGGTGTATTGGACACCCATTCTACCCTCCATTCTGACAACGTTATTAAGAAAATGTATGCCTTACCTTGATGGCAATATTAACTGTTTTGAGAAGGTGATGCATATACACATGTATTCGGATATGCTCTGATTATTTATATTCATTTTTGCCGCCTTTTAAGGGAGTAAAGGGACATCCCTGTGCCAATAGCTTGTAGGTCAGATTATACGGTCTAATGGTATATAGGCAAGCTAGAGGTATACAAGGACATTAATTTAGCTTTGTGAAGGGACGTTAGAATGACCTCGACATTGATACATTATGATCTTCATTCACCATCAGATATTTCGTGAGAACGGCTAGGGCAAATCGCCAGACAGCCTGATAGAGGATCAAAAATATAATTCAAAATAGAATACTACCCTAAATAGAATATGTCAGAGATGCAGGGGTAGACACTAACCATTTTAGCCACTGGCCACCCTGCCAGCAGGCTCAAAAATTTATTGGCTTGCAGCTAAAGTTGATGGCCCAGGATCTCTACTTTACTGTAGTAGCCATCAGGAGTAGTCATGTGTGTACATCATCCTAGATTTGGCACCTTCCTAGAGCTAAAAAGTACCCCATTTCCTGCTATTTTTGTAAGCACATGGTTTCCATAATTACCAGTATATATCCTTAAATGCCCCCCCCCAGGCCCACTGGTCACCCGGGCCAGTAGTAAGCTTATTTTTGAAGAAAAACACACAAAAAAAAACAGTGGCCCGCACTGAAAACTACTTGCCATTGGCCACCGGGCCAGTGTTAGTGTCAACCCCTGGAGATGAAAAGGATTTCGCTCTTCACTTCAACCCCTGCAGATGAAAAGTTTTTTCGCTCTTCACTTTGAAATACATCATTCTTTTTGATTGTCCATGCTCGGGAAGAGGGTTCAATGTGTTTTTGTTTCACAAAATCATGTTTCTGCCACGAAGCAAGGAAAGCTTAAGCGAAAGAAAATATAGATCTATGGAGATTATTAAGAAGACTATTTCAAGATGGAATTATGCTACAAATGAGTTTTTGCCTATGTTTCATGTGATCACAAATGCAGATATAAAGAAGCAAGAGAGCGTCCATTAGGTTTCGGTTATAGTCGTTATACTTTTAATTCGCACCAATACTCATTAATTTACACGTCTGTGCTATTTGAGGATAATAATTTTCATTCAAATTAAGCTTTATGGCTGTTTTAATGTACAATGTGTATGTCGTGATGCAGATGCTATGCTTTCTTGGACGCCTCCAGTTCTCTCCAATACTCAGTCAGTTCCTCCTTCTCCCACGTCATGTTGTTTAAAGGCTTCATGTACCTAAAATTA
The DNA here is from genome assembly GCA_949317995.1 of Acholoe squamosa. Classification (NCBI taxonomy): domain Eukaryota; kingdom Metazoa; phylum Annelida; class Polychaeta; order Phyllodocida; family Polynoidae; genus Acholoe; species Acholoe squamosa. The sequence continues at coordinate 55,810,816 of OX439045.1, forward strand.
AACATAATCATTTTGTCTAATCTGTAAACTACACAGGATAAGATTAACCTTTAAAAAAGTTGAGATTTAAGCTAATTTGATATGCTGATAGTCATACTGCAATGCTAGGTACAAATAACATTCTCATTACAATATCCACGGAGGCATGGCTATATAATCATGCTCACTTGACATAGTTACAGTGGTGCCTCTATTACAGGGCTGGCCAACAGTCGCAATGTCGCAAAAGCGTGCGACAGAGAGCTCAGAGGTTGTCAGCCTGTTGGGCACATTCAGGGCCTTTCAATGATGAAAGAATTCTTCAAATATTCCAACTAGAACCAAAGTTATGAAGCCATTCCCAGAAGCCACTAAAATGCATCTTTTGACACTGAAATTTCAATTTTTTTTCTCAGGGGTCTCAGTATTTTTCCTTCAAATCTATCCCTGTCCATCTCTCATAGCCTACTCTTTCCCATTCCTCCTCTCCCATCTTACCTGTCTCAGTCTATTCTCCTAAATCCTTTCTAGAATTCACTTATGCTGTGCCCTAGCTGATATATTCAGGTAGCCTAACCATGGTGATAATAATTTATTATCATCATGGTTAGGCTGCCTGAATATATACTATAACGATGTTACTAATTCTATGGCATGCTATAGACCTACCTGTCCATAACGTCATCCAGGGTCTGTTTCTCTATGTCTGTCATGTCCCCCTGCAGGGTGGCTAGGTTCCTCTCCAGGTTAGCTGTGCTAGCAGTGCTAACCAATGTGGTAGGGACCTGGGGGAAGCTGTAGGTGTACTTCATAGCCAACCGTGACAGGTTAACACCACGCTCCTGTTATCAGTCATGAAATAAGATAACACAGGCTATTCAAATTGTATCTACAAATTAATTGAACATCATTAAATTAATTATGCGACATACCACATGGGGATGGTGCCGGGATGGTGCCAGTTCATTTTTACATATATCTGTTTAATCATGCATGATTTAATAGGTTGAAACTAGTTGCTGTCTGTTCTAACACTCACGCCAGTGACACGCCCATAGCCGTAGTGGACCAAACGGCGTGACTTGGTCCTGGGACCAAGCACACAGGGGCTGATTTATGACACTTTCTTAGTGATCCCTTGGAGTAGCCAATGAGCGTGCATCCTTTCAAAGATAGTGACATTCCCCTACTCCTTGTTGGTGCACAAATGGTGGTCATTTATGACAGGTCATGATCTATTTTCTTCACCTAATGCTGTTTTCTTCATCTAATTTCACTTTCTACATCTAATGTTCATTGTCAAAACCATGTCTCCCTTGAGAGTGAGTTTCAGACCATGGCACTCCATCTCGGGGCACTGGCCGTAGACCCTTTGGGGTGACAGGCCAGCACCCCTCTACGTCCTTCCACCCAGAACTAAGAAGTGGAGAACGATGAAAATGATGCTTCACAGAGTGTCTGCTTTATTTATAACATGACATGCTTAGAATGGTAGTAAAAAGAAAAGAAAATCAAACTTATAAATAGATGATATCACAGGCCACGGAATATTTTTTCTTACTGATTACAGCACTCTCAGAGGTTTCAAACAGACATGGCTTTATCAGTCATGTAATAAAGACTCATATGCATGACTGTGTGATCAAAGTAATATATTAGAGGTTGTTTATATTATCATGGATATTTTCATATCCTAATGGTCTTAGGAATGTGGGGGCAGACCTGTAATAAGAGGAGAGTGATTAAGACTTGTCTCTTGACTCATAATAAGATGATGGCTTTGGCCTCTCTATGTGTAAAGGGTATGTGGGACTATGCATTTAACCACGGCTCCCGTAGAGTGAGCTTCAGACCATGGCACGATGTTGAGGGATGCTGGCCTGTCGCCCCGAAGGGGCTGCGGCCAGCGCCCCGTGACAATGAACATTAGATGTAGAAAGTGACATTAGATGAAGAAAACAGCATTAGATGAAGAAAATAGATCCTGACCTGTCATAAATGCCCATCGTTTGTGCACTGACAAGGAGTAGGGGAACGTCACTATCATTGAAAGGGTGCACGTCCATTGGCTGCTCCAAGGGGTCACTAAGAAATACGTCATAAATCAGCACCTGTGCGCTTGGTCCCGGGACCAAGTCACGCTACTTGGTCCACTACGGCTATGGGCGTGTCACTGGCGTGAGTGTTAGAACTATAGACTAGCAATAGCAGTAGCTTACCTCACAGAGTTTGGCAGCTTTCACACAGGCCTCTTTGATTGGTGGTAGGGCTGGGTGCCACTCAGGTGGACCGCGATGTGTTAGTAGGCCCATAGAGATGGGGGATGCATTTATCACACCGATACCTTTCTCCTGTCAAATAAAAAGATGATTTATGATTAGAAAGGCAGTTTTGGGGGTGAATCTCTGTGAAATCGTTCCTTAAATGTATGTAAATCTGGATTGCAATTCCCTTGCGATCTGATACATCAGATCCAATCTAGTGTCAACCTGACATGTCTTAGTTAGCCAACTAATACCAATACACTTCATAGGGTGGTATCTGGTCATCTGTGTGATTGACTTTACAAGTGTGCATCACAGGCGTTACATCTGCTTAGCAGCACCATAACATCGGTCATGGTTTATACTGTGGTATGAGAATAATTATCTATACAGGTGATGGCTATTGATTTGAAGATAGACACACTTTACAATGTCATTTAGTAGGATCTTATTTATAAAGCCTAACACTAAGCTGAATCACCTTATTACATCACTGCTACTTCTATGGTTATGTACATATCTAGTATTTCAGGTCTAAAAATTCTGCACCTTAAAGTAGTCGAGGTGGTCCATGAGGGATGAGTCGTTCATGGAGAGGTGGCAGTAGGACAGGATTGTGTCAATCTGTACCGTGCTCCTCTCTATCACCTTCCTAAATAGATTACACAAACATCAATGGGAAATTATGACCATAAATATCACAATAGGATTATCAAAACAGAAAACTAGAAATATTCATATCTCTAATTGGTGTTTACCCTAGAAACAGTTTCTTGTGAATTCACGTGAAATTCACATGTTTTCACAAGAAAATTTGGTGTAATTCACGTTACTGATCACATGAATTCACGTGAATTTGTGAGCAGCAATTCATGTGAAATTTAGCAGTCACATGAAATTCATGCGATTTCATGTGAATTTCACATGACTTTCACATGTAGGCCTACATGCATCTGACAATAAAATGTGAAGAACTCATGAAATTCACAAGATCTCACAAGAATTTCTGCTGAACCAAATTTTCACCAAATTTACTCGTGTCAAAGTGGTGAAAAGTCGTTCCTTGTTTCCAGGGTATCCATTAGAACAAAGGTTTCTTTTCTATTAGTATCAAAAGCATGAAATTAAAAAAAAAGAAAAAAAAAGAATGACCAAATGAGACCATATAGACATGATGGTGTTGCATTGTAACCGTTCATTGGCATTTGATTCATAATAGACCGACGTAAACTGCATTGTTTATTGTGTGCCAATATAGAAGTTATCAAACCTCTATTGTTGGGATCGAAGAGAGATGGATCACCTCCCTCTGATACACTGTAATACCCCGCCAAACTATTTACAGCACATCAAAAGTAAGACACGCTGTCAGTACTAACCTTATGACTCTACAGCAGATTGTCCCATACCCAGTACACGACAATGCACTGCATATTTACAATTGGGGCTCAGAGTGTACTTACCCAAATATATCTAATGGATAACCTGTGATTCCTATGAACCTGGCCTTTCCAGCTTCTTTGACCTTCTGCAGGGCAGGCAGTGTTTCATTGATGATGATGTCAAGGTTTGGGGCAAACTCCATATCGTGCACCTGGCAATGGGAATACATTTACCGCCAGGATAAGAGATAAGATCTCAAGCCTAGTGTACAACAACCATCTCCAAATTAACTAGCTTATCTTAATTTTCAATAATTGTACACTGGATTTTCCTGTTATGCTCTACATATATACTCAATACAATAATTATTAATGTTACAACTTCATTGAGCTATAGGCCATTATGATTTTAAGCATCTTATCAAATTATCATAACACTTTATCCGCAGCCACCTGTATAGCTGTCTAGCTGGCATTACCTGGATTATATCAACATAATCAAGCCCCATTCTCTTGAGACTGATGTCCACACTCTGTAAAGTTTTCTCTGCGGAGAAGTCAAACATTTTATCGATTTCGGCCTCATAGCGTCCCACCTTGGTCGCTATGTAATAACTGTCTCTCGGTATGCCCTCCAGTGCCTGTATGGAAGATAAGAGATCAAAGGTGTGAGATGAATTGCTAATACATTTTTCACCTTACCCTGATCCCATTAAGTATTATAGCTGTACACAAAATGTGGTGGAAAATCAGTCAATATTTCTTTATAATCTTGCATACAAAAGAATGTGTAATCCTTGTCCTTGATAGTTTTGTTTAATGAAGATTATACGTTCTTTCTGTATCTTTAAAAGCAAAAGCAAGAGAGATCATCTAAAGGGATTTTGTGCAAGGTGGCCTATTGACCGACTCTCCCTCCTTATGATATGGTGTTAAACGAAAAAGAATCTCACAAAATGTTGTACTCCTTTTGCATTTTAGGGATAAATCGGTGTCAGACAGTAGATTTTACATTAATAAAACTCTATGCTTTGATAATCGGTGTAATTTAGGTTAACCACTGCAGGTTGCTTATCCCTTTAATTAAGAGCTGCTGTTATACTGTGAATCCTCCGGGGGTGTACCCACCACATAGGACACGATCAATTAATGCATTAGCGGCCTTTAAGTTTAAAGGGATAGAGACAGCTATACTGACTTTTCCCAGTACATCCTCTGCCTTGCCATGTCCATACCAAGGTGCTACGTCTATATAGTTGATGCCACCCTGGAGGGCCTGATGGACCACCTTACATGATTCAGCCAAATCTGTCTCACGGAACACACTACCCAAAGCCGATGCACCTGGATGGAGAGAAATGGATACCAGGAGGTCATTTCTTAAGGCACTACGATCACACACGTCACCATAACAACCAACTCCAATGCTATTTCAGAGGTTCTTTTATAGTACGACTTAGATGGAACAGTTGTAGTTTGTTGAGAAATAATCTAAAGTTTAGGTCATAAATTATGCCACTGATCGTAGGGATCGCATTTTATTTGAACCAAAATTGAAGAAGATTTGTAAATTGCAATATGAGGATTTCTTCATTTTCATACTTTGATATGCGCCAGGTATTTGAAGTTTGGACCTATATTTAATGTAGCAAGGATTGTCTAGCACAAAAGGAGGTGATGTCTATGGTCTATGTGTCCTGGCACGCTAAGCTGGTGAGCTTAAATGTGTCATGTAATTGTACAGGTTTCGTTCTACCCTATTTGGAATAAACGCTCAAGGACTGCCGTATAAAGTCATACATGTACATGTTCTACGTAAGTAGTATAGCAGAGTACAGCAGAAAAAGAATAAGTACTGTAAAATTATATGCCCTCTTTTGATGAACTAAAATATAGGCTTGTATATTCTGGACGTCCTATTCAATACATGTACTACATCGCTCATACATACACCCTGTCCAATAAACTATGCCTAAGCATGCATTATTGACTGGGATAGCTGGGCCAATATGTGTAAATGGGATCTGTGAACCATCAAGGTCGAATCCCCCATGGCGATTTAAGGCTAAAATATCTCTGTGATTTTGTCCTTTGCGTTCTGGGGGCATTCCTGAGCCCCTAAATCGCAAGGAAAGCTAGCTTTTAGGCCTTAACTCGCTGTGGGGTTCGGTATAAGTTGAACAATCCTTGCGATCTATATCGTCAGAAAGGCCCATATAATGCAAAGGACAAAATCGCAGAGATGTTTGAGCCCAAAATCGCCATGTGGGATTCGACCTTCAGCCGAATACATAACACAGTACATGTACTTACCCAGACTCACATGGGACACTTTCATTCCCGTCTTCCCCAACAGTCTGTACTCCATTTTGGCTGCTCTGTAATTACAATATGTATACACTGTAATAGATTTGCCTAAATTTAGTATGGAAACTCCCTAAAAATTGTGATTCACGCAACTGAGAGAAGGGTGATATCCCCTAAATTGACAGTTTCTCAGCTTAAGGTGGTCCTCCATATGGTGCTTTGTAAATAAATAATTAGGTTTACAGTGGACTCCCATTAACTGTGGTTTGTTTGTTTGTCACTAGATGGAACACAATGACCACATGGATCAATACCATGATAACATGTTATTACCAGGGTATTATTGAAAAAGGGTAGGGTTGAACTTAATTAATGATTATGATGCCTTTCCATAGATACATGGCTTGTATAGATATATACAGTGGACCCATACCATGTATTTCAAAATGTGAATTTATAACGCCACCCCCAGTGACATTTATAAACATGCACCCAAAACAGTCTATAATGGTCAGACCAAAAATTTAAGCAGTACACTTGCCAAATGGTGTACAGTGTCTAGTTCTGCACACTCCAATGTATGAGGGACTGAATTTGTCTTTTGGTATTATTCAATATAAATCAATTCATCCTCATGTCATTTGACAGAACTGCATCCACAATTAATAATACATGGGCTATACCTTATATGCAGTTATACAAAGCAGGTTGTTTAGGCCCCCGAATTGGAAGAGACAGAAAGAACTTGTGATCAGGATTACTGTGTATAGAGTTGTGTCAAGACTCCAACTAGCGTATCTCGTTACAAGCCATGATGAGATGATGAAGATGCGTGAGTGGGTGGTTTAAAAATGGTTGTCATATACCAAATGGGCATTGAGCTTCAGCGGGTGCACATGTAGAACCATTCCCTGTTTGACAAAAGTTGCAAGTTGGGTGGGATTAAAGGTATGAGCACTACAGTGCTTATACATGTATTCTCTACAGCAATATAATTATGAATGTAGAGAGGGGTGGGAAATTGAAAATCTCAATTGACTCAAGGATCAGATTTTTACTGAGAAGTGATTCCAGGATATATGGAAGATTGTCTGAACAACCCTAAAGGTCGAATCCCACATGGCGATTTTGGCCTCCAATATCTCTGTGATTTTGTCTGTTGTGTTCTATGACCCTTGCTGAGGCCATAAACACAAGATTGCTCAACTTATGCTGAATCCAACAGTAGATAATGGTCTAATTCACAGTAACCATTGCGTTTTATGGGCTCAGTAATATACAACACAACAGACAAAATCGGAGAGATGTTGGACGCATAAATCGCCATGTGGGATTCAACCTTAACAGTGTACTAAAACAAGGTGAATCATCTTAAAAATACAGTAAATTCCCATTGAAAACATATAGTGAATCCTCGTTCACTGTACGGTGAAGCCTAAAATAATAGGGAACCACCAGCACCCACCGTTGCCAGTGAATCACTGTTTTTCAAGGGAATTATTTTACTGTGTACACTTGGTGCTATTTCTGACAACATTACTATATGTATAACATCCTTCAAATCGAACAACAGACCACATAGCATAACCTCTACAAATCCAGCGGACTCAATCTACTGTTCTCTCGTGGGTTCCTCAGAAATATCCTCCAGGTGAACCATCAACGTATGGATACCAGGAATACACTGTCCATGATGCTACGATCTGACAGAGAACCTACGATTTGACTCACCCCCTCCCAATTCATTCTGGTGATCGTACGAGAGGCCCTTATGTTATCCTCAAGTTCATTATGATTTTGGTAGAGCAATCGTACTGTATGCCATTATTTGCAGCACCATAGTCTGTTGTACTATGATTTAAGGGGATTCACTCGCAGGATCTTGTGCAGTATCCCCTGTGCCATATTGCATTATAGCTCGTTGAGTTTTGTACAGATTTTGATGCACAAAAATTAGCTCAGGCTATGTGGAGGAGGGTGGCTTAATCGTACTGGTTTCAGGGGCATGTTCCATAACAACGTACGATCACCAAATAGCTCTATGACCCCCAAATACCACTACAATCACAAATCTGGCTAAATTGTCAGATCTGTCTCCTAATATCTACAGCATTGTACAGGGTTTGAGTCCCGTGGTTTGAGTACATATGTATTACGCTTGTTCCATTTCTACTATAGGTTTGAAAAGCCCAAGAATCAGATCCTTCATTCCATGTATTTTGACAGTCAATTACCATTCAATGGGTAACATAATGCCTTTAAACAAATCGTACAATTGCTGACCGTTTAAGACAGAAAATGGGAGGCATACATCGCCTGTTCTGAAACATACCCCTGCTTTTAACGTCATGAGACAAGGATTCCTATAGACATGAATATAGACACAAATGAAATAAATATTTTCCAATTGTGTTCTATATATTGGTACATGTATAATGCAGGTAGGACTAAATGATAATGTTAAGACATACCTTACCAGCTGACAGTCACTATGATACAGAGGTCAATAACAAAACTCGCCCATCAACTTGTACAAAGGGCTCCTTCCTGTTAACATTATCAGCCAAATCTCTTATCATATCAGCATCACCTAGTATGACACTATAGAGCATTGTCATATCTAGACTGTAGGCCACGATATGTATAAATGCTTCGTTCGTGCAGCAATATATAAATATACATTAAATTTTCCTTTTGCTCTAGACAGTGCTGGACCTCGGGCACATTTCTATCAGAGGAATATCTTTAATTCTTATGCCTGTTATTGACCAATATTGGTATGGCCTCATCCTAGACCACCCTTAAAACTTTGCATGTTCAGGCCAATGAGAGGTACATTTATATCATTCACTCAGTTGACATTTATATGGAGAAAATGGATATTATACAAGATATTGATAATTCTGTTTTCCCCAATGTACTTCTTGTCGGGGACTTGGTTGATTAGATAATGTTCTGTCACACCTGCCACAGTGGTAACACCTATGCACACACACCTTGTCGGGCCATATACCACACTCCCACTGAAGGATCCATCCCATCTTCTTCACTCACACTCTGAAGGCATTATCCATTCGGTAGGTTCTGTGCCTGCTACATTTATTAACTATTTTGGTAACATGTGCTAAAGTATGTTGAATCGGGTGCAGTGCACCGTCCTGTGTCTGAAATATGCCCCTCACAGACATAACCACTGCTGGGCATTTCAAAATGATATCTATCTATCTATCTATTGCTTTGAAATTCCCTCCTGATTAATGTCAATGGTTAATAGGTGAGGCCCCACTATGCGATTTTTGCAGAGAATCGCAGCAATTCTCAGAAAATGGGAGACAAACATGGATTAAAGAGTAGTATTTGTTACCATTACAAGGTAGAATGTGTAAGTTGAGGGAGCTATTTGTTTATCTGCGGATGTGATTGTGTGTGATGTAATGCATGCTTGTGTTGTCAAAGACATGTTTTTGTTTACTAAATCAAGCTGATGTTATGTAAACATTGGAGAGTCTCTGCAACTCAATATCAGACAGGTTTTATTTTTACAGTACAAGACCCTGCGATCTGTGTGACTGCTGTGTTGTTATTTATATTTTGCTGTGTTGATGCTTATAATATTGAACTGCCACCCAACCACAGAGTCTATGCAGGTGCAGGTTATAGTTTGTAAATATGGCACACAAGGAGAGAGACCACCCATGAAATGACCCCTGAAATCTCATGTTTACAATTTTAAATCTCATGTTTACAATATAGTCAACACCCTATAGGCCAAATTCCACTACGTGAAAAATGGGTGGGAAATGTCTGTGATTCTGGATATTGGCAACATTGGACTCTTGCCAATTTCCTAAATCACAAGGGTGCACACTGCACTTCTTACCACTCCAAATCCGACTGTAGATAGTAGCAGGGGAATCTCTGTGATTTTCATTACTGCACAGATGAGTTGCTAGAATGATTCACAGAGATAGAGTATTTGATATTAAAATCACAGTTGTCTCTGACTATTTTCTGTGGTTTACAATGGTCTCCTGCATAGCATAAACAAATGTAGCTTGCATAAATCACAAGCAGAACCCCATTATGACTGTTGTATGTGGAACTTGGCTCCTGATTTAAAAAAATCACACCTCTTCTGATTTCCTAGAGACTGTGGTTTTCTTCTAAATCACAGGGATTTTGAGTCTATCACAGAGATTTCAAGCCCTTTGTGAAGAAAATATCAAAAACTTTTGATGTACTATACTCCCTAAATACCAGCACTTTAATAGGGATTCTTAGCCTTTATAGGTCTTCCTTAGACGATATTACCACCCCAATATCGGCTAAGCACCCACATATCCTATTTCACAGCGATTTCCTGACCATTTTCACGTTGTGGGATTTGGCCTTATAGCTTAGGCACTATAGGGATAGCAGTTAGTGAGAATGTGCCACAAAAATCGCGTAATGGAGCCTCCACTATAGGCACACCATATTTAAATATCTTTGACACAACCGCCCGCACTCTTGCTAAAATATATAGGAACCTAAGCCAAATCAGAAATTCTTGTAAAAGTTGATGACATTGTTCATTGAATGCGGAACGCACTTCGTCATTTTCTTAGTTGGCTAGGAAAACACTGGAGATCACATGGTTCCTACAAATCCACATGTATGCAGGCTCCTACCTTCTATCATGGGCATGTCCTCCTTTTACTACTCACAGGCTGTGTTTAGATGATCAATAAGAATTTCCAAACAGCTGGGAGTACTTACACAGGGGCTTACATGTGACGATTAACACACGTGGATGCTATCTTTTTATAACTCGATCAGCCAACATACAGCATAGCTGATCCAGCTAGTTGTACCATTGATCAATGTAACCTTACTGATCAGGGTTCGGCAGCTGTCTCATTGCCGCAAAAAAAAAGTAACTCCCTCCACCCTATCCGAGAAAGGTCTCTAGGACCCAAGAGGACAAACCTCAGAGGACACCATCCACCCCTATCGGCCTAACATTTCAAATATATTTCAAAGTACTTTAACTTTAAGAGGTGATGAGTCAATGGATGAGGGTCCCAGATGGGTAAAATTGACAAGGGAACATCCAACAAGAGGGCATGAGGTTTAGATTGATTGATTGATTTGTGTTTTACAGCACTTTAGCAGCACTAAGTGGCTATCCTGTGCTTCACAGGTTAATAATTTAACAGAGGAATGTGTCAGTGCCCGCGCATATGTGCACCACACACATCCTGAGGGGATAGGAAAGAGGAGATATAGACCCTTTTAAGTGGGCTAGGGAAGCCCGCATGAGGTTTAGAGACAAGGTACAAAGCCATAACCTAAAATCAACAAGGGGACAAGGCCACTTCTTCGAACAAGCTTTAATAGGTAGGTCTACAAGGCCAATCCTTGAAGTTGACAAGTGGACCCTGTAAAACGGGGATATTTTGGCCAGGTTTTGTGGTTTTCTTTGGATATTTGCTCCAATTAATCACTGTTTGCTATATATTGTGAGTTTGCTATAAGAAATTCTCTAAACACTTGCACTATCAATGAAATTGTATTTAGAATCATGCAATTTCTATTTTTTTTGTGAAAATGGCAGAAATAAGGGCCACACTACATCAGGCCTATTTTGCACACCTGGGTAGCCATATTTGAATTTTGACCATTACTATATATATGCCATTCGCACAATATTAGGCCTAATGGTTAGAAAAAAGGACACTCAAGCATGGCTAGGATTATTTAAATGTGATTTCGAGCTTCCCCAGAGGCTATGCCATGCTTTGTTCTATAGGCATATTTTGAGGTGAGGTATTGTAATAGTCGCGCAGAAGGGTCAGAGAGTGAGCGCGGCGGTCGGGAGCTTCCCGGGACTGCTGTAAGGGGGCGTGCTGGCGGGCCGTGACGTCACAAGAGGAGGTGCAGACGGGTCGGGGACTCGGCAGCCAGGAGGGGATCCATAACAAGAGACAGCCAGATAGTAAGGAGAGGAGGTCAGAGCGTAGCCTAAACCCACAGGATGGACCTGGTTGTGGTCCTTGAATAAATAACACTAAATTCTGATACCGTATTTGTACTTGTTGTACTTGTTGTACAAATACACTAAAGTTGGTGGATGAGGAGATAGTGTTGAGGCGAACCAGTCGGAAAGCGGCTACACCTGCAGTCACTCCGGGAGGCAGGAGAGCAGGGGAGAGAGGTGCTTTCAGCGACGTTTACGAGGAGTGGAGGCGAGGGTTACAAGAGGGGGGCAGGGGTGGCTGGCGGCACAATGACATTTCCGACCACACTGGTCGACATGGGTCGGACGAGGAGACAAGCCGGGCCGCGAAACATGCACCCAGCAGCATATCAGTACCAGGGATCTCGGAGGGGAGTAGGACGGCCCCACATGAGGGCCACGTGGGGGGGGGGGGGCAGGAGGTGGTGATCGGGGAGATGGGCACACGAGGGGAGATCGTGAAGGAGAGGCTGGACAGGACGGGGGGAGCGTTGGGTTGAGCGAGGGAGACCGGCCCAGGCGAATTCATAAACCTGCAGTTATGCCCAGGAAGTATGAGGGCACCTCAAATTTGGATGAATTTTTGGCTCACTTCGACCTGTGTGTCTTAGCGAATAGCTGGACGGAGGCCTAGGCGGGGACGTTTCTGGGGATCAGCTTGGCAGGGGTGGCTCACAGGCTACTTACGGATTTACACCCTGCTTCGGCTGAGGGATACAAGCTATTAAGGGAGGCGCTGGTTAACAGGTTTCAGCCGCCTAATCAGGTCGAGAGGTATAAAGTCTTGTGGAGGAACCACAATAGACAAAAGGACGAAAGTTTGCATAATCTGTCAGAGGATGTGAAGCGACTTACTCGCCTGGCCTATCCGGCGGCAGACGCAGCTACCGTCGATGCCATGGCTAAGGATAGGTACCTCGAGAATTTAAGGGATCCGGAGTTGAAACTTTGGGTGTTTCAGTCCCGACCTAAGGATTTGGAGGCAGCAGTGGAGACATCAATCGAGTGACAGGCATTCTTGGACGGGAATAGGACTAGTGACAGCAGAGTACGCGCCGTGGAATCCCCTCCCGAGATACAAGGGATAAAGGAGTCTCTAAAGGAGTGGCTGCAAAGGAAATTCGACAAGTTGCTGGCCAAGGTTAACGAGAAGGAAGGGGGACAGAGAGGACAGCCCAGGGATCACGCCCTGTTTGGGAAGGGCTGCTTTGAATGTGAGAAGGAGGGACACTTTAAACGCGAGTGCCCTCGGTTCCTAGACAGGGTGGAAAAGGCCAAGGCAGTGAGCGGGGACAGTGGCGAGAGGAAGCAAGCCTCGGGAAACTAGTCACGGTCCCCGCTGACGGCCAAGTGGGGACCTATGCGAAGGGACAAGGGCCGAAAGAGTAGAGAGGTCGGCAGGAGGAGGCAGGCAATGGTTTGGAGCTGACCGGGAGGCTGTGGGGCCACGATATACAGCTATTGGTTGACACGGGGGCGATGGTCAATCTGCTCTCGCGTAAGTGGTGGAGGGGCAAAGGTCGCCGGGGACACTGCTCCCACATACTGGGGCATAGACAACCGCGGACGGGAACCCTCTCACGGTGGAGGGTCGGATCAAAGCGCACATGAGGGGGGGTTCCTTTGATGTGGAGCTCTGTTTTTTGGTAGCGGATATCGGAGCGGAGGGGATCCTAGGGGCGGATCTTATAAGACAGGAGACAGCAGTCGTCGACCTGGTGGGTAGTGGGCTGCTGTATGGTAGTTCGGACAGTGGTCGCTGTAGGGTGACCAGTGCGAGTACTGCGGTGATCGGAGGCCAGGAGGAGGTGCTGGTGGAAGGGGTGATTCGGGGAAAATGGAAGGGAGGCCAAAGCGGGATCGTGGAGGAATTAGAGGACCTGGAAGGGGAGAAGGGGTTCAGGTTGGGCAGGATACTGGTGAGCCCGCAGGGGGAGGCGGTCCCAATCCTAGTCTATAACCCTGGGACCCAACTGGTCACCTTGTATAGGGGGATGAACCTGGCCACGCTGGACGAGGTGGAACTCCCAGAGGAACCCAGAGGCTACGATCGACTGCATGAGAATGGTAAGAGCTGCGGCCGAGGACAGAGTGGGAAAAGGGGTGGAGTGGGTTGACCTATTATTACAGGATTCCCCGGTTGAGGACAAGGAACCCTGGCGGGCAATGTGCTGGAACATAGGGGCGCTTTTCAACTTGAGGAATGGGAACTAGGCCACTCCACACTGATCCAGCATCGGATTAAGACAGGGGAGTCGGCACCGGTACGGGCCCCACCTAGGAGGTTGGCCACCCATCGCAGAGAGGTGGTGGCAGTGGAGGTAGAGAGGGTTTTAAAAAAAGGAGTCATAGAAGAAGCATATGGACCGTGAGCATCCCCTGTGGTTCTAGTCAAGAAGAAGGATGGCAGGGTGAGGTTTTGTGTAGACTACAGACAGCTAAATGACTCGACAGTGAAAGATGCCTACCCCCTTCCCCGCATAGACGATTCGCTCGACTTGATGGCGGGGTCGAGGTGGTTCTCAACTCTCGACTTGGCGTCAGGATACTGGCAGGTGGACGTGCACCCGGATGACAGAGAGAAAACACACCAGGGCATGTATCAGTTCAAGGTCATGCCCTTCGTCCTATGCAACGAGCCGGGCACATTCGAGCGACTGATGGAGATCGTGATGAGGGGACTGCAGTGGCGTGAGTGCCTTGTTTACTTGGACAACATCATCATTTACGCTCCCGACCTTCCGAGGTTAGAGGAGGTGTTGAGACGGCTGGAGGGGGCGGGATTGAAGGTAAAGCCGGAGAAATGCCAACTGGTCCGACCCAAAGTAGCATTCCTGGGCCATGTGGTCGACTCGGAAGGGGTGGGGACCGATCTGGCCAAGATACAGGCCGTCAGAGACTGGCCAGTACCACAGTCAGTCGGAGAGGTTCGGAGCTTCTTGGATCTGTGCAGGTATTACAGGTCGTAAGAGACTTTGCCGCCATGGCTCGTCCCCTCTCCAAGCTGACAGAGAAGAACAAAAGGTTCAGCTGGGCAGAGCTTTTGAGGCCCTAAAGCTACACCTGACCAGTGCCCCCATCCTAGCGTGTCCGCAAGGGGAGGAACAGTTGATAATTGACTCTGACGCGAGCGACCTGGGTGTGGGAGCGGTCTTGTCGCAAGTGCAGGCCAGACAGGAGAGGGTGCTTGCATATGGCAGTCGCACACTGAACCTGAGATTACTGAGTCACGAGTAGGGAGATGCTGGCAGTAGTGTTTGCCATCAAGAAGTTTAGACACTACATGGTGGGCAGACCCATTTTGATACAGACTGACCATGTGGCCCTAAAGTGGTTACTAGGATTCAAAGAACCCGAGGGGCAGGTCGCGGGCTGGCTCCAGTTGTTGGGAACGTACGACTACACTGTAGAGCATAGGCCAGGGCAGAATCACGGTAATGCAGACGGTCTGTCCCGACGACCGTGTAGACAATGTGGGTGGACCGGTGTGCCAGGACGACGCCGTCAGGGTGGTTACACGAAGTCAAGGGGTGGTAGAACCGGAGCCCAAGGAAGGATGGGAGAAATTTCAGGGGGAGGATCCCTTGCTAAGGGAGGTGGCCACCTGGCTTGAAGGCGGTAAGACCCCGGAAGTGGAGGAACTGGCCAAGAAACCTTATGAAGAACGAGCTCTGGTTAGCCAGCTAGGAAGGTTAGAGAAACGGAGTGGGCTGTTGGGGAGGATCTGGTGGGAGCCAGGGGGGCGGTCCCATTGTCAGCTCTTGGTCCCCCGCTGCATGAGGGAGGAGGTGATGCACGATGCACATGGTGCACCCCTGTCCTGCCATTTTGGTCGGGATAAGACCATGTGGAGGGTACAGCAGTCCCATTACTGGCCCGACTACCGCAAGGATGTGACGAGGTGGTGCGCTAACTGCGAACAGTGCCTGAGGAGAAAGAGGCCCACCCACCCAGCTCGGGCCATGATGAAACATAGGCCTGTGGGGTGGACCCTGGAGAGGGTGGCCATGGACATAATGGGGCCGCTTCCCCGAACTGAGAGGGGGGGCCAACACATCCTGGTAATTATGGACTGTTTTACAAGGTGGGTGGAAGAAGTGGCCATTCCAGACCAAGAGGCGGGGACAGTGGCATGGGCTTTTGTCACCGAGTTTGTGTGCCAGTTAGGGCCTCCAGGAGTAATTCATATGGACCAGGGGCGTAATTTTCAGTCGGCGCTCTTCCAGGAAGTCCACAGGCTCCTGGGGACAGTTCAAACTAGGACATGTCCCTACAACCCTAAGTCGGACGGGCTAGTGGAGAGGTTTAACCGTACGCTGGAAGCTATGCTGGCCATGAAGGTTGACCATCACCACTCGGACTGGGATCGACCACTGCCGTTTGTGATGGCTGCCTATAGGTCGTTGGTATAGGCTTCGACCAACCAGAAGCCGAACTTTCTCATGATGGGGCGTGAGACAGCTTTCCCACTCTCTCTGCTATATCCATTGGAGCCGGTGGCCATGCCTAGAGATCCCACGGATTTCGCGAGTGTAAGGCGACAGGAGAGGAATTATGCTAGTCAAGTGAGGGGCGAGACCCTGGAGGAAGGGGACATCGTCTATTACCTAGTACCCCGGAGGGAGGTGGGTAAATCAGGGAAATTGATCAATCCTTACATCGGGCCCTGGACCATCAGCAGGGCTCTGGGTGGTCCCGTGTTCGAGATAAAAGATAGGGGGAAAAAGAAAGTGGTGCATCAGGACTTGCTGAAGAAGGTTGAGGGCCCAAGAAGATGGCGGGAACTCGCATGCAGGGCAGTACAACAGTGTCCTGGCCAGGGGGCGCCGGAGCTGCAAGCCCATCCGGGACCCGCCGAACTTCCCGCCGAAAAAGATCAAAGGGAGGCTGTGACATCAGAAGGCGCGAGGAGAGGGGCAGATTGGACGTGGTTAAGGAGAGGTCGGGGGAACGTGGCTTCTTACATCCCCTATCTAGTGAAGGATAACAAGCAAAAGAAGGACTACTTACCCGTGGTCGCGGAGGAGGACGTCTGCTGAGCTACATCCGACGCTGCACAGAGCAGAGTCCGGGAGGCAGCTAGGTTTCTGGAGCGACTTGGAATCCATCAGCCGACGTTTCCCGGCTCCAAAGTCGGGTCACCTGGAAAGAGAAGAGAAGACACGGTTAGTTCAAGAGAAGGGGAGGACGGAAGCTGGGCGCCACGACCAGTGGACTCCAGGGTTAGAAGAAGGGGGAAGTCAGGCCGATTGAGGAAAAGCCAGAGTAGAGACCAGACGCCATGGCCTGGGGGAATTTGACCTGCGCGTACAGTGAGAAGGGAGTATCAGCGCGACCCCATCTCAGTAGTAGTAAAGAGGGTCAACTTGAGTCTAGAGGAGTGGGTTATTGGTAGGCAGGAAGGAGGAGGGGTCAACATGTTTAGAGGGGTGCCGGCTAGACCCCCACCCCTCACTAGGGCCGATTGGCTTCCCCGGGGGGAAGGAAAGGCCCCCACATGATGAGCTTGAGGATTAGGGAGATATTCATGGCTCGAAACAGACGCTATGAGGAGCATGACCGCAAACGGAGAGGCGCACGTGACTGGCACCCTACGTCACGGAGAGAAGTAGGTCACCTCGCCGAAGTGGGTCACAGCATGAGGTCAGAACAAGGTGCGGTGTGTTATTCAAACACCTATAACCATCTGAAACACCCCGGAAACAGAAGTCCCCACGGAAGCTGACACACATGAACGAGGAGAAGAAGTATGCGTGCCCAGAGGAGGGGTGTATTGTGAAAACGAAGACGGAGGATTCGCTTCGTCGACACCTGAGGCTCCACGCAGAGAAGGGGGATGGATGGGACTGCCCCGCGGAGGATTGTGGTCTCCAGGTCAAGGGTCAGAGGTATACCGATATATACCGCCATATGTGTGCAGCACACCTGGAGCATCCCTGGTCTGTGAAGGCAAATATCCCGAAGTACACGGTGATTGCATATCGACAGGGTAAGTCGATCGCTTTGGCAGGAACCGAGTCAGAGAGTGAGGGCCCCCAGGGAGGGCGGATAAAGAGAAATGTCCATGTCCATGTTCATGTCCAGGATGTCATCAATGGGCATGCAAGTAACACCCAGCTCGGTCGGGGCGACCGTAGCCGCGACCGCTGGAACAAGGTCGGTCCTAAGAGGGGCCGCCGGAGTATCGGCCGGGTTCTTCCCTGAGTCCCTACCGCGGGCTGAGATAACTCCGCCAGGAGTAGGAGGTCCAGGGTTGAGAAGGATCATCAGCGCCAGCCGACCCCCCGTCCCATCACCTATCCACAGGACGGACTCCCAACAAGCTTCCCCGGCCGTGGGGATCAGCCCGTCCTTGTTGGAAGGGGCAATTGACCGACAGATCTACGAGACAGATCGGGAACTGGCCGAACTCGGGGACGCGGAGGCGCTGACAAGGCTGCAGGCGAAGCACGCACAGAGAGAGTTGGAGCTGATGACCATGCAGGTGACACACACCTTAACGGTACCCGTGACCACTACGTCGACGAGGGCTGACCCTGAGGTGGGAATGGAGGCAGCGGCAGATATCCTGCTGACCATGGGAGAGGAGAGGAGAGTCGAGGCGGGCCCGGAATGTAAAGGAGGAGATTGAGGTCCGGGAGGGCCCGAGGAAGTGGAAGAAAGGGGAACTCAGCCAGCTATTGGCCGAAAGGAGGTCCGCGTACCAGGCAAGACAAGAGGGGGATATCTCAAGAACGCTCGCGGAGGAGGCCACAGACCAAGGGGGGCTGACCTTGTCAAATGAGGAACACCAGAAACAGGTCGCGGAGGAGGAGAGAAGAATGAGACAGGACTTATTACAGAAGAAAAGGGAAAGGGAGGAGAGGGAGAAGGAGGATAAGAAGAAAGCCGAGGAGGAAAAGAGAAAAAGAGAGGAAGAGGACAAGAAGGTGAAAGAGAGGGAGGAGAAAAGGAGGAAGGACGAGGAGGAGGAGAGGTCGAGAAAGGAAGTCGAAGAGGGGAGGAAGAAAGAGGAGGAGGAAAGGAGAAGGGCCGAACAGGAACGGGAAGAAAAGAGGAGAAGAGAGGATGAGAACAAGAAAGTGGAAGAGGTTGAGGCTAAGAGGAGGAAGGACAAGGAGGAGGAGGAGACGAGGAAGGGAGTCGAGAAGAGAGAAGAAGGAAAGAGGAGGAAGAAAAGAGGAGGATCGAGCAGGATGAAAAGAGAAGGAGAGAGGAGGAAGAGAAGAGGGTGAAGGAGAAGGAGGCCAGGAAAAGGAAGGAAGAAGAAGACGGGAGAAAAAGAGAGGAAGAGGAAAAGAGGAGGAAGAGGGAAAAGGAGGACAAACGGAAGAAGGAGGAGGAGGAGAGGGGGAGGATAGAAAGGGAAGCTGAGAAGAGAAAGAGAGACAAGAAGCGAGAGGAAGAAAAGAAGAAGGAGAAGGAAAAGGAGAGTAAGAGAAAGAAAGACGAGGAGGAGAGGCAGAAGAAGGAGGAAAACAGGAAGAAGGAGGAAAAGGAAAAGGAGGACCGGAAGAAGAAAGAAAGGGAGGATAAAAGGAAGAGGGAAGAGGAAGAAAAGCTCGACCAAACGAAGAAGGCGGGCGACTCGAGAACGAAGCGAGCAGCTAACGAGGAGCAAAGAGAGAAGGGAAGACGACAGGCGGAGGAGAAAGGGCGGGTCAGGATTATTGGGCCCACAGTAGCTCGGACGAGGCATGGATGTCACCACGCGTGTGGAGGCCAGCGGGAGGACAGCTCCGCGACACAGAGGGCACCCAGTTGGCCAGCGAGACCACTACAGGTCTATATAGGTCGAGAGGGGATGAGTTGGCACCGCAGAGTGCACCAGGGACAAGTCGAGTTGGACAGCAGGCTGGAGGCACGCAGTCCTTTAAGCATCCACTGCCACCTGGAACGCTACCTCCCACCTCGGGGCCTTGGGGGCCACTTCCATGCCCTTCTGTAAGCACGGGAGGAAACGGACATCCAGCGCCACCAGTATTCCTGCCCTGGAGGCGAGTCGCAGACCCAGACCAGATGCAGAGCTGGGCGAGCAACCTGGGACTACCAGATGACTTCTGACCGACTTACAAGGTTGTCACAGGGCGCGAGCACACGTGGGTGGATACGTTGGGGCCGGGGCTGGTCCAAGTCAACCATCTACGGCAGGTCATGTATCAGTGAAGGGAAACAGCGGTGAGTCCTACTTTTATGGCTAGCGACCCTACTCGAATAACTGTAGAGGAGAGAATTCGTCGAGCTAGGAGTCAGTAGAAAACTGTAATTGGGGACTCCTGGGAGGCTGGAGGTGTACTCCTCTAAGTGTAGGAAATAAGAAAAGGGGGTGCGGGAGGTCGTCACAGGAAGGAGTTGTGTTTGTTCCAGGGGTCAGCAGACGGGAGCGACCGGGAGGAACAGGGAGATGATCGGCACCCAAGGTCGCACGGGGGAGGAGGTGGCCCTAGGAGCGGTTCCCAGGGACCCCAGGACTAGGAGCAAGAGAGTAAGGAGGGCGACCAGAGGCGCGACTGGAGGAAGACTCGGTACCCGACCTAGGCCGACTGATTCACGACTTATGCGATAGACATTAAGACTATAATCAGAGGAAGTCGTCCCCCCTCGCCTAAAGCTAAGAGGAATGCCGCTTGCGGATGGGACCAGTTCAACCGGTATCTACGTTAGAAATAAGATAAATAACCTAAGTTCCAATTCATCCCCGGAGGGGACAAATTAAGAAGGGAGGAATGTAATAGTTGCTCAGAAGGGTTGGAGAGCGAGCGCGGCGGTCGGGAGCTTCCCGGGACTGCTGTAAGGGGGCTCGCCAGCGGACCAATAGGAGGGCGCCAACCAGCCGGGAGGGACTATAAAAGGGGCAGTTTCGAGGGGGATTGGGGTCTCTCGGACCTAGTCAGAGACAACAGACCAGAAGAAGAGGAGGTGCAGACGGGTCGGGGACTCGGCAGCCAGGAGGGGATAACAAGAGACAGCCAGATAGCAAGGAGAAGAGGTCGGAGCGCAGCCTAAACCCACAGGGCTGTATTGGGCTACTGGCCAAAATAGCACTGTAGTATCTAATATTGAGTTGTTTTTTTTTTCAGTAAATGGCAAATGTTTTCAGCAAAATTCAAATATTGTATATTTTTTGTTGTTATATCTTATTTATTTAGGCTATTTCTACCCATTATTTCATGACTATCTGTGATAAAAATGCATCATTTCATAAATCTTGAGGTCAAGTGACCTCAAAATGGCAGCATGCTCAAATATGCACCTTGAGATTTTTTTTTCTCAAAAACATCAGAATGCAACATGCATGAATATAGGCTATACCAAAACTGAATATCCTGTTATTTTCATCTCTACTTCTTAATTGTTGAAAGGCAAACACTTTTTAGTGGATAGCCAAAATAGCCCCAATTAACAGGCCAAAATAGCTCCGTTTTACAGCATGAGTAGGGGAAAGTTGCCTAATTTGGACCAGCTCCTAAATTGGACCACGTACCTTTTTTCCCCTAGTGGCAGTATTAGGAAATAGGTTCCAATGCTGCAATTTTTTAGTCAATATTACTACAATTCCTGCTAACTTTCAAAAACGTAATTTTTCTGTAACTTTATGCACATTTTCTGTGAAAAATGCTTTTTGGATGTCTTGATCTTTTTTGTATCACTGCTTATTTAAGCCCTCCTGGTTGCTAGACAACATCTTTTTGTTCAAAATCCTTTCAGGTTTTTAGATGTCATATTAGACTTTTAGACTAAAATGAAATTTGATGAAAACCATTGTCATGTTTTAGAAAACAAACTATCATTGAGAAATATTAAAAGTTGCCTAAATTGAACCAGCTTGAGTTGCCTAAATTGGACCACCCGGTGGGGCCTAGGCCTAGTTTTCTAAATTGGATCAAAGTGTAACCTTTTTCTTACTCCAGTAGGCCTATGGAGCAAATTTGCATGATATTGATGGAAATAACAAGAAGACATGTGATATCATTATATTAAAAATCCCTTGTTTTATATATTTTTCAATATAATGAAAGTATAAGGAAATAGAGAACAATAATGCATATTGGTCCAATTTAGGATACCAAATGGTCCAATTTAGGCAACCAGGTGCCTAAATTGGACCATTAGGCTTTGATTTTTAATTGCATTAGGGTAGGGTGGGGTAAGCGACCTTAATTTACAAATGTGTCATTTATAAGAAATTCATAGCTGCTTCCAGAATACTTTTTTTCATTAATCAAAGGAAGGAATGATATTTTCTTTATTCGCAATAGCTTGTCAGCTCTGCCCCATAGATTATTACAGTAAATCATGTATGATAAAATAAAGTGGATGCTGGGGTAAAAGGCCCACAGCTGGGGTAAAAGGCCAACAACCTTTGGGATAAAAGGCCCACATGCACAATAAAGAGGATCATAATTGGAATAAATGCTCCATTTAGATTCTTGTCATTAAAAAAAGAAGCTAAAGTTAATATTCATGAACTACTGCCGAGATTTGGACATCCTAAATCACCTAAAGTAGCATTTTCTATAATTCATATCGAAGTCCAAGGGGTGATAGGGTAGGATAAGCTAAAATACCCTAATAGCACTTAACTGAGCTAGTACTAAGAGAATAATCCCTAATTAATGCATATTTTTCACACCAATCAAGAGATGGAAAAGTGTATAATACTTGTGAAATAGGTTGTCAGCCTAGCCTTATGGAGTATTCCAATAGAATGGGTCTAGACCCCTAAAATCGACAGTGTGACATGGCCATTTCTTAAAATCGACAAGGGACATGGAGTTCTAGTGACAATGACAGGCCAGAAAAAAAGATAGTGACATGGGACATGGGTTTTTCTTAAAATCGACATGTGACATGGAGCTTAGTGACAAGGACAGGGGAAATTGCAAATTTAGTGACATGTGACATGGGCTTCTCTTAAAATCGACAAGTGACATGGGGACCCCCCCATCTAGACCCCCAATAGAATGCTTGACAAAAAGAGGGACATTTTGCCCCTTAGGTTGAGAGGCTGGGGTAAAAGGCCCAAAGCGATGGGGCAAAAGGCCCATGGATCTGATGATAAGATAAGGTTCATCTCAAAAGCCCATGTAGGTATTGGAACAAAGTGTAAGGTAAAAAAATGTATCTTTATGACCTACCCTTCAACACTTTATGTAATATTACCTCACCTAATACTTTTAACCCACTTAACTTGCTACCCAAAAATCCATGCATATTTCAGGACCCTTTTATTTCTAATTATCTCAAATTGAGCATGATGATCTTAACAGTTATAAAATATTGAATGTCTGATAAATAAACCTTTTCTCATCCAATCATAATGAAAACCTACAAAAGAGATCTCTTTGATGTTATCCTTACTTCCAAGTGTTAAATGGCTGCATACAACTATTACCTTGGTTATAAGGGCTAAAGGGCCTTTTACCCCAAAGGGCCTCTTACCCCCTCCTACCCTACCCTGACTAGAGAAATTCAAATTCCTAATTTCTTATGCTATCACCAGAGAGCTATAAGGTACCCTCACAAAGTGTATAAATTTTACATTCAAATTCATAGAAATAATCACTGGAAATAATCACTAATCTTATTGTGAATTGTATTTGTGCATTTCTCCCTGCAGAAATAGTTCCATCAGTGGATCTGCTGCTACGGCTATGTACATGTATTCAACATCCATGCGGCCTGCGACAAGATACGCAGAAATCAAAATAATTTGATAATTGCAACTGCTCTGCGAGAAAACATGCAATTTGCAGCAGTGGATCCCCCACTTATTTTATGTGAATAACTTCTTCCCATAGAGATAGCATTGCAGGGCCGATCCGCACACCCCCAGTGGCGTAACGTGTGCCGATCCACCACAGCAGCCATTCCAGTACCGTAGCCTCTTTCTGGCTGCGTGTAAACATTCAAAATGGTGGACCGGCACTTGTGCGGTGAACTACGGTAACAGATTTTGCTAATTTTCAGTTAATTAAACCCTCTAAAAACATAAAATAAATATAGAACTAAACTCCCCTGGTGTCCTCGGTGGCCGATCCACCCCTCGGGAGTTGTCTCCCTCGTGGTGGATCGGCCACCTCGTACACCACGGTCGTTTAGTTCTATCTATTTATGTAGGGCCCTATGATGGTGAAGAGGGGAATTGGAAAAGGTAGGCCGAGCTCACTGCTGACTCTTCCTACTGGGAGCGGCAGAGCGCAGATGCCTTTGTGGTAGTCTAAAATTCGGTACCAATGGTACCAAATGATTTTTAACAAACTTCAAATTTATGTCTGCTTTTCAAAATTTAGCCATACAATTATGATACATTTTCCTTGCCACATGAGCTTAGATGGAAAGATTGGAGCTTTGATTGACTTATAATCCTCTATTTTGTATCTGCTGGCTGCAGCAAAGGGCTTGGCCTGGCACTGTGCCAAAGTCCAGCTCACAGCCTCAAATTTCTAGCTTTGATCAAAATATGGATAATCAATTCAATGAAAGTGACAATTAAGAACTGCAAGAACAAAATTAAGTGTTACTTTAAGTCTGTGAAAAATTTAAAGATGGACAGTGAGGGAAAAGGGTATTTTATCATGAGTTTTCTGCTGTCTATGGGGCCAGCCAACTTTGCTGTCAGCCGTTAGTGGTAGCGAGAGGCTGTCATCGTCTGGCCTAGGAAAAGGTTGCCTATTAATTATTAGACTTGTAGACCAAGAGGAGGTGATACCGATTACAGCTGGCCCTAGCGGTCGTTTTCCGAACCTTCCAAAATCCCCCTTTATCGCTCTACCTTTCGTGGACGGGAGGCATTGTGTAATGCTATTTCAATGAGAGTAGACCAATGTTTATAGATCTAGATCTAAATCAAAACTTGAGTCCCTTTGAGTCTCTACAAGGGAATTTAATGGATAAAATCCCATTCTATCAGGGGATGCATGCCAATTAATTTTGATTTACCAGATTTATTTGAAAAGCCAACTTTGAATTGGCTAATTATGGTATTTTGCGAACGCCATTTTTGCAACTGATGAATCACTGCTTACATATTATCTAGGCATTGACACTGACAAAATATTTCATGGCTATATAAGGAGGGAGTTCTCTAACATGACTGCTATCATATTTTCATTGGATGGTCTTACTTTCTGTCTGTAATCTGTCAATTTATTTTTTTTTTTTATATAGAGCAGCGCTCATTTTTTATTTAAAAAAGAAAAAATGTCTATAGCTATACAGGTCTTCGCTACATTTTTGATATTTTGTTATATAAACACCACAGGACACCACAGGACAATACATAGCGCATTATTATAGTGAGTATGACAATAGATGTGTTCTATATGACTAGTGATAGAGACTAGATACTGATATACCTCTACATCGATACAGTTTTCACAGCTCCGTTCCCCTATCTAGGATGTATGCTATGAGTGAGATACTAGGGTTCTTTCAGTGTATGCAGAGCGGTTACATTGAGTCCAAAATAGCCTCCCATTTCCTAAACTTCTTTTGCTTGTTCTCCAGACTGCATATAAATTGTTCTGAGAGAAGAGAGTGTTTAAACTCTCCTATCCATTGCAACAGATCAAGATGGCACTTGTGATACAAACGCTGCCTATAAATGTAAAACCTGGTTCTAAGCATTACATTGTTGATGATATCACCATTTGGAATTTTTCTACATAATCCAAGTATCAATTCATGCTCATCTAAATTCCCTGTATCAATCTTAGCAACAGTGTTTATCCATCGTATGACTGACTTCCAGAAGTAGGCTACTGGGGGGCATTTCACAAGGAAGTGATCAAGAGTGTCAGTCTTACCATCACAATATATACATTCTGGGCTTTCCTTTGCACGTATATCAAACAAGTATTTGTTACAAGCTAGTATTTTATGGAGTACCTTATATTGAAAGGATTGTAACTTTGTTTCCCTACTCACTTGGTATGGACACATATATATGTCATACCATGGAACCTTTGTAAATTGGACCTCAGGAAAGACTTTTGCCCATTTCATTTCATTCCTTGGCATTTGTTGTGAGTGACGGTATAGAACTATCCAATACAAATCCTTGCTTGATGTTGAAAAGAGATTAACTACGTCTGGGGTATTATCAATGACCCAAATACAGTCATTTGGCCTTTGAATTTCGTCACTGGATATGCTAGCTCTCCAGCTACCTGGTATACTTTGTCGGATTTGTAGAGCCTGAAGAAAGTTACACTGAACACCATACCTTTGAGAAATTTGAGTGTCTGACATAAAACTTCCATTATCCAGTAAATCTTCAACCCTGACAATACCAGCTTCCCTCCACGACTTCCAAAATATTGGTGTATTATTGATAGTAATAAACTTATTTTTCCACAATACTTCATTACGGACCTCCGTTTCTCTTACTAGTGAGACATTTTGGAATTCATGCCAGTCCTTGAGAACCTGATAGTAGAATGGGCTTGCTTCTCGTGGTATGTTAATATCTGATTTTGTATGAATGAACAGTTTCAAGTCAGACACTTCATGGAGGAATAACTTAATAAAATCACATGGAACCATGGTGGTATCCCAATAGAACCTTTTGATCCAGTTTATGTTAGATACAATGATTTTCGTTTTAAAATTGCCTACTGCAAGTCCACCATGCTTGGTCTGTGCCTGAACACGTGCCCTGGCTACCTTGTTCCTGTTGGAGCCCCATAGGAATTTGTCAACAATTCTATTGACTTCATCTATTGCTCTAGATGGTGTAGTGGTGACTGAGGCCGGGAACATCACACATGGTAGCATTAGGCTGTTTATGATGATAGTTTTACCTTTGAGTGAGATGTTGCGGTGCCTCCAATCATCACTTATGTTGGTGATTTTCTGTATCTGGGGTTCAAAGTTCCACGAGTAATTTTGGGCTTCTGTCCTATTCGGTGCTACAGAGATGCCCAGGACAATCAATCTTTCGCTCCATGCAAGACCCTCCAATCCGGTCTGACTATGTCAATTTATTTGATTGTCGGGAAATGTCCGTTTCCGCGTGCGCGCCATGTTTACGTTAGCGAATGCAAGCCAAACGCCGTTGCTTCGCGGAATCGGTATCCCCTCCTCTTTGTAGACCTTAGGCTGTAAATGTCTGGGATATCAAGACTCAGATCTTGCCTTGGGCGGCGGGAACAAATTGTTATCCGGTAGTCGGCAGCGTCCGATTCACATACTGGATTCCTGTGCCAAATGCTCCACCTCGTATCACATCAGCATCAGTAGAGAAACCACAGAGAACCAGTGTGCTTATCAGTGCTGCCCTCTTACGGCGAAAGAGTGCATCAACATGGCGGCCATCAACATCCGGTGATATTTTAGTTGTGAAGAAATATGACATTTTCTGCCGGTTATATTTTAGGTGCACGAAATATTTTCCCTTGCAAACCAACATAAACATTTTAAGAAGGTAAGTGTACATTTTCAGCTTCATAGGCCATGGGGAAGTGTTATTCTGAACCAAATTCCGACTGCCCCCTCGATATTTCACGTTCACACAGTGACTTGAACCTGTCTGACTGGGAGGACAAAAATCGATGCCCATCCCACTTCGACCTATCATCGCGGTACATTGTTTGACGTGTGCTGATTTTGAAAAGCTCAGCGCAATATGTAGCCTGTAGTTTTAGAATAAGAGCTGCAACGTCGATTGGGCCTTTGTTATGGGATAGTGGAGGTAAATTCATTATTCAAGTAACCTGTAACTCCTGTTCCATTGCTGAAGTTTAAATCTCAGCCAAGTCACTTTGTTGTTTTACTAGTGTCACCCACCCACACATCCACTGCACAAGCCTGACAAGGACACTGACCGACTGTCTCAGTGTCTGTCAGTGTGTCAGTCATTGCAAGAAGCTATAGTGCTAAATGGAATCTATATTTAACAACATTAATTATTAATTGTTGCAAATAATAATAAAAAAAAAAACTGCACCTACCTCTGAATATGAGGCAGTTTTTAATAGAGTTCAGTGATGACACAACCTCTAGAGTCTATAGTCTGACTCTAGACCTAGTCTAGGCATTCTACTTTCTAGTATTCTACTGGGTGCCCAGTCAGCTGATCCCCTAAGCCTAAAGACCGGGAATGGGGTGTCACTCCTACTTTTGATGGAATTCCTCCCAAAGGAGTCCCATCCCTGTGATTTTACTATAGCCTACTATAACTCACTCTGCTACCATAAAACATCTCACATAAGCTACCTCCCCTCATACCGTCCCTTTGTTTTAAATAAATTTAGGAGCCAATTTTGACCTATTTCAAACAGCTCTAACCAGTGGGAGTAAAACATCCCTTTTGATATGACAACACTGACCCCCTCCCCTGGTTTGAAATATCTATATGGTGAATTAGGCTAAGAATTCCATAGTTTGAACGGCTTATGCTCAATGTTGTATGGTGCCGGACAATTCCCTTTCAACAGATCAAGGGGATCAAAGCCGGGGATCAAAGTAGCCAATAGTCCATCATAAAATTTCTCAAATTTAATTGATCTTTCAGTGGCATTCCTAGAATCAACTTTCAAGCTTTAATCTAGACTAAAGCCGCTATTAGTATTTAAAAGCGTATTCTACTGGCCCAGAATTAAACCAATGTAGTCACTGTATTGCCTATATTTAACTCGAACAGAGTTATAAGAGTCAGGTAAAAAGTTGATACATTCAGTGCCTCTTAACAGTGAGAAAAACTAAGACGCTTTTCCGGTCTATGTTAAATCCCATAAGAGGTGCGAATAGGTTCAACGTTCCCGCATTTTTGGTCTGGAGTGGTGCAAATAATGATGAATGTTGATGAATTTACCATCATTCGATCCGCCCGCGCATCTCGAATGTCGTAATTTAGGCACAAACATGCAGGATATCGATTTTTTGTAAATTATAGTATAGAAATATGATAAAGAATGGTGAAAGGATATGATTTGAATCGATATGTTTGATTAAAAATGTAAAAAATTACGTGTTCGCCCTGTCGTTAATTCGCATCACAAAGCCGTGGTCGTGCAAATTGACCCAAATAACCATGGAAATTGGGTCGGGCATGCGCAGATAGAACCAAAATCCAACATGGCGGACAGCAAAACAATCGATTTGTGGGGCTATAGCAGTAAAAAGACAGTGTGTATTCGATTCAATTCGATTGATATTGCCAAGGATGCATGGATTGTATCCAAAAACTCATTAATTTCAAGTTAAATCGATATAATCTATCATTTCTTCGTCGAAAATACGACTTCCGGCAAGGAGGGGTCGCGCATGCGCGCGGAACATCAAAATACAAAATGGCGGACAGCGAGACGATCACCTTACGGTGCTATCAAAACTGCTGAATTATAACAAAATGGAGGAGAATTACATTGTTTCATGCGTTTGTATGGTTAATATGTATCCTTATTCAAGACTTGCTGGTATTGTGCAATGCTTAACTCACCAGGAGAGGAGCCAATGAAACATACGAGCGATAATGGATCAGACATGTCAGAGTTTCAGATGCCTGCAACATTTCAGATGTTTAAGGTTGATATTTTAGTATAGAAAAAAATTTATAAAGAATTTTAGATGATTATTTCATAGTTTTCCTTATTGTTAAAGATGTGTCCTATCCCAAAGGGTCCATTTTTAGGTGTTTTGTTGAGATACATAGGGTATAAACCCCATTTATGAGTCCCCCAAAATAATCTTCAGATGTTTGGCCAATACTGATCTGACATGTCTGCAATGGATGCATTCTCCATAGGCTTAACCATTGACAGTGATAATGCTCGAAGAAAACATGAGGTTAGTATCAGAAGGGGCCTAAAAGAAGAGATTAAGTGCCTGTTCGAGTTACTTGCATTGCAAAATGCTGTCCTATATTAATATAGGCAATAGTGCCAATACAATGACATAGTCTCAAATGTGATCCAGATAAAACAGGAAACCTATACCAGTATGCATGTGCCATCTTTGAAATAGGATTCCCTAGCAATATAAATTTTGATAGGATCCTTAGTAATTTTTGATAGGTCTCTTATATTATGTATGCATGTAATGTTTATTACAAATATGTAGTTTTGGCATGTTGGGTTAATATCTGAGTTTGTATTTTGACTTAATTTTAGAGCACCTTTGGCATTTGGACGCTCGTGGGAGTGGTCCATTAAGCCCACAACACGTGGTGAGAAAGGGATTCTTTGTTAAGTTATATTAATTTCATAATACATAGTTTAAGTACAAATTGCTGTTACTCATAAGAGGCTACCTATTACAACACAGTAAGATACCGATCTATGTTCAGTTTTAAGATGGATTTTTGCTTCAAATCTTCAGCCTTAATATTGAACATGTATTTGCATTAAAATGCCAATGTGAATACATCTATCCACATGTATTGTATGGATAATTCCCATTTTAATTAGGTTTGACACTTTGTTGTTAAGAGTTCGTGATCTATAATAATATTTCTGAGAATACAGAAATATTGATACCTGAAAAAGTGGTCCTTAAAAAACATTTGCTGAAGCTTGTCTGTGGATTTCCACAATTCCTTTTTTTTTTGTGTGAGCCAAAGAAAAGAAATCACTCCTACCCTTTTTTCTAAAGTGGTAATCCACAGACCAGCTTTCTTGTATGTGTGACCTTGTGAAATGCAGACACAGGACATGTCAGTGATTGGATACCCTTTTTTTGTGCTAACAGTTGTGGGCGTTCAGCTCAATAACCAGTACTCATGAGTTGGCCGATGGGCTGCATTTGTGTGAGGGAGTCGGTCCACTGTAATGGCCGCAAGTTCAACCTCCATGGCAGACTTGGAGAGGGGTGAGTACTTCTTTTTCTTTTTAACAATAATAATCGGTTTATGACAGCATAAGCAACTTTCAGAGATGTAAGTTGTCAGGGATTTCCCTGAAAATAGGGAATTCAAAAATGTTGAAATGTAGTCTGAATAGTGATATCCAGGGTCTTCAGGGACAGAATCTATTCACAGCCTTCTTTCCCTAGTCATTTTCTTCACACAGACCCAGTCCTCAGTTGTCTTTTCAACTAGGGACTCCACTAAGCCCCCCTGGTGTAAGCAGAGGGACTCACTGGTCCAGGGGAGACTCTGGGCAGGGAATCTCAGGGGCAGACCCTCCCAGGGAGAAATGAAGGGAAGCTGCTCTCTGATTGGTCTTAAATCATCAGTCAGCAACATAGTACAATTGTTTAACACCAGTGGTCTGCCCTGAGCACTCTGCTTATATTCGAGGGGTGCTGCCAACTCTCCAAGTGTCGCGATAACAGCTTTTCAGGGATTTTCCCAGTACCTGACTTACATCTCTGAACTTCTACTACTCAAAGCAACACCATTTTTAAGGCCGACGTCCAGCAGTTTCTTGTATCTGTATATATTCACTGCATCGTGTTGCCTGACGGCATAATCATTTGCCATTTTAAGAAATATGTATGAGGCCGTTATTCGTGACCTGCACCTGAATGCCACATCACAACCTATACATATTGAAAATAAAGCTAATCACATATATCCGTCTGGTAGAGAAATGGCTCTCGAATGGAAAGAAAATCATCACACTGGGGAAAAAACAATCCTGGGTTAATATTTTAAAGAAGAGAAAATAGAGACGCTTACTCAACAATCCCACCATGCTGGATCCTCACTGGGCTTGCTAATTAACCTTAATTACAGTAGCAGGCGACACAGGGCACATGTCCCCGGGGTGTCTGTATAACTACAACCGTATTCATGCTATTGCAGTACCGAGAGCAGGGCAGAGACTAGGCCTATACATTTCGTGTAAATGGGTGTTCATGAATGTACCATACCACCATTAATCTAAAGGCCTACTGTTATACTTCTCATTGTCCAAACAGTGCGGCTTCGCCTCAGTGCATTATGGTTATAACTGCCATTATGAACGGATCACTAAGATAAAAGGTACCTCCCTGAGGCCCCTCACAGAGTTACGTTTTGGTGTGCTATTAGAACCCAGAATAACACTTCAGTCACAACTTTGTTGCACTGAGGCGACGACAGTGTTGTACAATTATGTAGTGATGGTCTACTACAGTGGTATGTATAGGACAACTCATAGGATATGGCACAGCCTGACACATAGAGAAACATATAAGGTGCACCTGGGTGCTAATTTTCCAACTATCAATGTTCTGTGAATAAATTACGCTGCGTATAAGGCACACCCTGACTTTTGGCCAATCCAATAAGTCCCAGCCAGGGTAAGTTTCGCATACAAGCCACGCCTTTTATGTGAGGCAGTGTGCTATGTCTGCTCAGGTATTATACCTAGCGGTACGATTGCCATCTATTCTAAAAAAAATGTTGTCAAGAAAAGAATGCGGATTACATTCTTTAACAGGCCTTTTATTGCCCACACCAGCATGAGTACAACTGGCCCCTTACATCCTATAATATAATAGGGATTACAACTATATGAAGTGTCATTAAACCTTCGATATCAAAGGGCTTTCAGGTACATAGGATTTATATCACATTCATCCACGGGACGTGTATCTTTACTTTCCATAACACTGGGACTTCAATGACTTAGATTTTATAATATAATTCATATTTATATGTTGTGTCTAGAAATGAGCGCTTCAGTTATTGATCACACTGCCATTAATCTATATGGCATGTCATTTAATCCCTACAGGGGCTTCAGCTATGTGGACCTGGTGGAGGATACCAGCACAAAAAAGAAGTTTGCACTAAAGCGGATCACATGTCACTCCGAGGAGGACCAGAAATTAGCGTTGGAGGAGGTGGAGTATATGCGGACCCTTGATCATCCAAACCTAGTGGCCCTGGAGACGTCCGACACACAACGCCTTGCCGATAACTCTCGGGGCGTCATCAGTGAAGTCTTTATAGTCATGCCTTATTACCGAGTAAGTAACAAGACCTGCAGTTTTCACTGTGCTCTAGTGTGGTGTCCATGATGCAGTGTGTGATTACAAGTCTAAGTTGTCTGTTGTTGCTACTTTGCCCTCACCACTACAACACTTGAGCCTCATTTAATTTCCTACTCAGTAGCCAAAATGAAGCCATTTAACTGCTTATGAATAAATGTGTATTTTTCTCTCGTTTCTACATTCTTTCACTTAAACTTAATTTATTCACAAAAGAAATCTTGTCCAGAAATTTCCAAATTGGGAGAACTGTAGAAGTAGAAGGACCATAAAGCTCTAATTTTCAAAAAAATCATGCAGTATCCTTCCCAACAGGCCATACCCAATACCACTCTTTATCGTAGTAATGTTTTGTTTTGTAGAGGGGCTCGATCCAAGATGAATTTGACGTCTTCAAGGCCCAGGGCTGTCACATTGAGCAACCGCGTGTCCTGCGACTGTTTAGGGGCGTCTGTGCCGCCCTCAGTCATCTTCACAACCTAAAACCTACACCATTAGCTCATAGGTAATGGCTATTTTGTATTTGAACTTTCATTTACATTAGACTTCATGCCTCATCCCGAATAAAGGACATAGTGCAACAATTCACGGTTCTACCGTTTGAAGGGTTAAAGGAATAGACCAAAAGAAGGGTCAGAATCTTATTGATTGATAAGTTAGTCATTGAGTTTATCATCAGTATTTGGTTGTGTTTTTCTTGGGAAACCTATGGAAGGTAAGTGGAGTACCAGAGTAATAATATTATATCAGGGATGGTGACGACTGCGCTCAGCTGTGCACCACTATGGTCCTTTTCTTGTCCAACTAATGTGATAAAAGCATGTATTTGTGGCTGCAGGGATGTAAAGCCGGCCAACGTCCTGGTAACCGATGATGATTCAATCGTGCTGATGGACTTTGGCTCCATGGGGCCCGCAAGGATCGAGGTTCAAACTTCGCAACAAGCACGTCAACTACAGGTATTGAGTGCTTTGTGCTTTGTAAACCCCTACTGAGTCAGAGACGATATCTCACGAGTGCTCAAGTGACCCAGACCCTTCGATGACATTGTTATTTGAAATGACAAGAAGTATTGATGTAAGTTCTAGTATCAACAGTTTTAACTTAAATCAATGTGATAATTATATCAAACTCCATTGATGACATCTCTCACCCTGCAGGATCTGGCCGCCGAGCGCTGCAGTATGCCTTATCGAGCACCGGAGCTGTTCAACGTAGAGAACCACTCCATGGTGGATGAGCGTGTAGACATCTGGGTATGTCCACTGTATATCTGTCTTTCTCTACTTTTCAATTTCTGGGTATCAATTGCCAAGTTACTCAGCCAGGCTGCATTCATGCATCATGCTGACCAGACGGAGAGACGGCATGATGTACTACCGGTAATGACAAAGGATTAATACCAGTACCGTAATCCCCCTCGTATAAGGCGCGCCTCGCGTATGAGACTCACCTAAAGTTAGAATATGGTCCAAAAATTCTTTTTAAAAATCGTAACTTTTGTTCTACTGGATGGATTTTGAAAATTCAAAAAGTTATGTGTAGCTAAAACACCCTGGAACCTCCTGAACCCCTCTTTGTCATAGTATGACTTAGTGAGAGTGTAACATATCAAAATGAAGGTCTTGGTGTCCCCCTTCTGGATCCAGAGAGAATTAAAACCTCGCGTATAAGATGCGCCTTGTACGCGAGAGATTACGGTAGTATGATTTAATATGAACAACAACTAAGTGCTAAGGCATAGAAAAGGAATTGTGAGAAAACGCTTACAGTAATAATGTACTTGCAGTCACTTGGATGCACCCTGTATGCGCTTTGTTATCATGAGTCCCCGTATGACCAAACGTACGCCAAGGGAGGCTCCATAGCGTTGGCCGTTCTCAGTGACCATGTCAAGTTCCCCAGTGATGATCCGTAAGTACTTCTTTCCCTTTCGTGTTACTGTATCTCCCTTTTTGTCAAAACGGAGTTAGACAGAAAAGAATTCTGGGAATCCTTTTAGGGGTTTGGTTAAAGTATGTACATACTTTATGGAAGCCCCCTTTAGAGCTCTACATTATTGCCGTTCATTCTTAGGAATGAACGGCTATAGGAGGGGACCCATTCTTAAATACAAGCTCTCATAGTGGTGCTTCCTCGCTCTCCATGTATAATCCTGTCTCATAGGTACAGTATTGAGTATGCCTATACCTGGATTAAAATCTGCAAATCAGTCAAGCATAGAAGTGGTGGCAGTGGTGGTGTTGGTGGACCTGTTATTGTAGAGCCTGGGGACAGAGTGGTGGTAGCCCTGGACACCTCAGGCAGAGCCATGGTATATAGTATATATAGCCCCCCCCCCCACCCACCTCTGAATGGTGGTGGTGGCTGTGCTCCTGGGGTGGCCCCATACCTGCCTGGCACCACCTCCCCCAGCACCATGTGGTTCTCTTCTGCTGGTGGTGCATTTCTCAGCACCACTGACTATTAACCCACTAAAGGCCACCTACATGTATATTTATGTATACATGTACACATAAGTATGATGCACTTTTTTAGGAGTTTTAAGTGGCGTGGCATTGGATTATTTGGAGTCTTGGGACCGTTTTCCATGTATGTTGGCGATCTTGGTTTTCGGAAACACAGGGATCCAGGCCATATATGGTCAATTTTGATCTTAAAAAGTTATCAGATGGATGTTAGTGACCATTGGGACACCTCAACTACCCAATTTTATTGTTTGCCATGTGTGTCGGCCATGTGTGTCGGCCATCTTAGGAAATACAGGGATCCAGTCATTTGTGGTCAATTTTGATCTTCAAATGTTATCAGATGGATATAAGTGACCATTGAAAGACCTCAACTACCTAATTCTATTGTTTTCCATATGTGTCAGCCATCTTTGTTTTAGGATACACAGGGATCCAGGCCATACATGGTCAATTTTGATCTTCAAAAATTATCAGATGGGTGTTAGTGACTATTGGGAGACCTCAACTAGCCTATTTTATTGTTTTCCATGTGTGTCGGCCATCTTTGTTTTAGGGAACACAGGGATCCAGCTCATATATTGTCAATTTTAATCTTCAAAAGTTATCAGATGGATGTTAGTGACCATTGGGACACCTCAACTAGCTAATTTTATTGTTCTCCATATATGTCGGCCATCTTTGTTTTAGGAAACACAGGGATCCAGGCCATATATGGTCAACTTCGATCTTCAAAAGTTATCAGATGGATGTTAGTGACCATTGGGGGACCTCAACTACCCAATTTTGTTGTTTTCCATGTGTGTCGGCCATCTTTGTTTTAGGAAACACAGGGATCCAGGTCATATATGGTCAATTTTGATCTTCAAAAGTTATGAGATGGATGTTAGTGACCATTGAAAGACCTCAACTACCTAATTCTATTTTTTTCAATATGTGTCAGCCATCTTTGTTTTAGAAAACACAGGGATCCAGGCCATATATGGTCAATTTTGATCTTCAAAAGATATCAGATGGATGTTAGTGACCATTGGGACACCTCAACCACCTAATTCTATTGTTTTCCTTGTGTGTCGGCCATCTTGGTTTTAGGAAACACAGGGATCCAGGTCATATGTGGTCAATTTCGATCTTCAAATGTTATCAGATGGATGTTAGTGACCATTGAAAGACCTCAACTACCTAATTCTATTGTTCTCCATATGTGTCGGCCATTTTTGTTTTAGGAAACACAGGGATCCAGGTCATATATGGTCAACTTTGATCTTCAAAAGTTATCAGATGGATGTTATTGACCATTGGGACACCTCAAGTGCCTAATTTTATTGTTTTCCATGTGTGTCGGCCATCTTGGTTTTCGGAAATACAAGGATCCAGGTCATATGTGGTCAATTTTGATCTTCAAAAGTTATCAGATGGATGTTAGTGACCATTGAAAGACCTCAACTACCTCATTCTTTTGTTTTCCTTGTGTATCGGCCATTTTGGTTTCAGGAATCACAGGGATCCAGGTCATATGTGGTCAATTTTGATCTTCAAAAGTTATCAGATGGATGTTAGTGACCATTGAAAGACCTCAACTACCTATTTCTATTGTTTTTCATATGTGTTGGCCATCTTGGTTTTAGAAAACACAGGGATCCAGCTCATATATGGTCAATTTTGATCTTTCAAAGTTATGAGGTGGATGTTAGTAGTCATTGGGATACCTCAACTACCTAATTCTATTGTTTTCCATATGTGTCGTCCATCTTGGTTTTCGGAAACACAGGGATCCAGGTCATATATGGTCAATTTTGATCTTCAAAAGATATCAGATGGATTGTTAGTGACCATTTGGACACCTCAACTACCCAATTTTATTGTTTTCCATGTGTGTCGGCCATCTTGGTTTTAGGAAACACAGGGATCCAGGTCATATGTGGTCAATTTTGATCTTCAAAAGTTATCAGATGGATGTTAGTGACCATTGGAACACCTCAACTGCCTAATTCTTTTGTTTTCCTTGTGTGTCGGCCATCTTGGTTTCAGGAATCACAGGGATCCAGGCCATATATGGTCAATTTTGATCTTCAAAAGTTATCAGATGTATGTTAGTGACCATTGGGACACCACCACCACCAATACCACCACCACACTAAGTAGGCCCGCAGCCTACCATTACTATTGAATAGTTTAAAATTCTTGAATGTCTGAGTTCCTCGATGGCCCCTGGACGTAAAACTAAACAAACAAACAAACAAACAAACTCCCAACCCTCACACACATTCCTTATTTGCATATTTTAATCCAGGCATAGGTTTACTCCATACTATAGCAATGGGACAGGATTTTACATGGAGAGCGAGGAAGCACCACAATCAGAGCATATATTTAAGTATAGGTCCATTCCAAAGGCCATAGAGTTCATATATAATGATCTTTTTTCCTTGGATCATAATAGGAATATGCACGGCATTACAGCATTGCTGTGTTTACTTTCCTGAAAGTATGTTATAGATTAATAAATTGCAAAACACACAACATATGAAGGGCTTTTAGATTCTGTATTAAAATAATATTTGTTCTGAAAATTTTGATCTAAGATCATATTAAAAATGTTGTAAATCAATTCTATACTTCTTAGAACATGATATGAATATGTACGGCATTACAGCTTTGCTGTGTTTACTTTGCCGAAAATATGGGATAAATTTCTAATCCGGGAAACGCACTGCAATTTAACTGCTTTTAGAATTGATATTAAACTCAGAATTGATCGTCAAATTTAAATATGAAATCCTACTATCTTGATCATAGATGACAGATCCTAAATTGAATCCTCTCAATTGCATCCTTAACACAGGCCTCTTGATCATAGATCTTAGATCCTAAATTTTCAATTGAATCCTTAACATAATCTCCTAACCATTGACCCCTTGTTTATAGAACCCTACCATAGAGAATTTTCAGTTTCATATTTGGCTCACTTGTAGCATTGTCAGTAATTACTGCAATACCTTGTGTATGTTTGGCTTATACAGTCAGATAGCCCTTGCTGTGCCTCATCGAATCTGTGTGAAGTCAGGGTATACTTAATAAGTAAGGAAAGCCTAAGCATATACTGTAGAACAATACTAAACTGTGTAGAATCAAGTCCCAGGTGCGCCTTATAGGTTTGGCATAATTTCAGGCCTGTATGTAAGGTGCATCTTGTAAGCGAGGGATTAGGGTATGTCGTGTATGCCTTTGCTTTTAGGTATTCCACCTTTATATTTATAAGCCTGTTGAAATACCAACCGTGTATAGAAACCTTTAATCAAGCCCAAAAGATTTGTACTACATAAAAGAATTAAACTACACACGGATGATTCACAATATTCCAGATCGCAACGATAGATGTTGTTGCGGTCTCATAGCAGATCCATAGATGCCAGACTGCTGAGTATTTCCATAGGAGGAAGACGTCTCGGCAATTTGGCTCTACAATTTCGAGTGAGGCTTGACAATTTTAATACTTACATTTTTCATATCTGATTTTATTGTCTTTAGGGGGGTTAATTCGCCTTAAAAGTTAGAATTAGGCCTCTTTAGGCTTAATTTTCTCTTTTTTTGTACCGATCTCTGGGTTCCTGCCTTTACGGAGAAGCAGTTTTGGAATTTTTCCGGATCAGTCTACCTTTGGGCGAGTTTTCTCACCTTTTTACTATAAATAAAGAGTAATCCGTTAATATATTGTTAATTTCCACTGTTTTTGTATAAATTCTCCTCTTATTTTGACGGAAAAACAAATTCGTCTCACTTTACAACATCAACAATAGTAGAACCGGTTGGCAGCAAAATTCTTGGCCGTTTCCGGTTCGGCACCGAACGGATTACTCGTCTCGGCTCGCCGTTTTTTCGGTTATATTTGTTGATTTGGTCCTATTTGAGATGGAAATTCTTCAAAAACTGTGAGATTATATCCTTTTTTAAACGTTTTTACACTTTGTTAATTTCCAATTTACTTGTATTGTGTGTGATGTTGTGTTTGTTTTGGGTGATAATGGAGGTAGTTCCCATAGACCCAGGCCTGTACTGTCACTCTAGTGTCAGTCTGCCTCCTGGGGTGGTGGTTGAGGTTTTCTACCTCCACACCCCTGCTTAGGGTAACTTAGGAGGACTTTTGCTTCCTTTTTACCTGTCTGTCTACCTTTTTATCCCCAAAACTAACTAAAGTTGTCAATTTTAGGCTTGTGTTCTGAAGCTTTGATTGACACTTGATGTTTGTCAATTTACCCATAGGTTCATGATCTGGAACCTCAGTTGACATCATTAAACGTAATATTTTTAGTAGACCTTTGCATTGGTTAGATTGTCACAGATATGCCTCTTGATGGAGTTCAGTCTGTTGACCCACCTGGCTATGTTCTGAGCTGGTGGACTTAACCTATGGTATATTAAAATTATTTTGTGCCTGATACACTCAAAAGTCGGACCGCTGCAGGTCTCCACATTAATTTCTGATGAAATGAAGTGGCAGTAGCCATCCCGTACTCACAGACTGACTTGTGAATGAAATGGCTGCGTATCAGGGAGGTTATCTACACCAATAAGACGCTGGACTCTGTGCTCGCTGTACAGATAGGCCACTGTTATAGAATTTGGGTACAATCCTTAAACAAGTGACTCCCCTCGTAACTCTCCAGACCTGCGGTGGGACTTGTTACTGGAGTTGGTTGTAAGATGACCTTGACACCACCAGAGTTGTGACCTGCTGGCACAACACTGGCAAGCTGATCTTTAATCAGCATGTCAAATTTCTCTATGCTACCTTTATGGTGAGAATGAAAGAGAAAAAAATTTGACCCATCCCTCTGGTGAGGGCAGAATTCTTAATAAGGTGTCTAAATCAAGCGGTTTAGGTTGTGATTTAAACAATCAAATTTACCTATACCTTATGCCAAAAGATTTCTGTGGAGAAATTTATGACCTGCCTCACCTGGGAGGGCAGCTTTACCTTTTCGCAGGGCACGTTGCCAATAACCAATAAGCTGCCTTGTAGTGATTTTGAAATATCACTGAGACCTTTACCTGTGAAATTTCCTCAGAACATTCTTAAACGGTTAATGCGCAGCCACAGGCCTGTTAGCTTGTGTCAGGTTTTTTCGGGCGCTAAAGTTACCAATACCTATACCTCTTGCCATAATTTCTCTGAAATTATTCTAGCACAGGTTTAGGTTGTCCAACCTGGTGTTGAAACTATATACTGATACACTGAAGTATTACCTAGAGCCATAGCGGCACCCTAGTGTACTTATTTAGTAGTCACCTAGACCGGTGATCAAATGAGTTGAGTATCAGAGAGCCAGTTCCAAAATAATTGTTTTAATTGAGAACTGTGTAACAGGTAGGTTATTACACCTTAAAGAGTACAAAGTTTTCTGTATTTGCCTTACCCTTAGGCGGCTGTTTAGAATTTAGGTAAAATTCTTAACAGTAACTCTTGAGTAACTGTCCGGACCTGCGGTGGGACTTGTTAATAGAGTTAGGTGTAAAATGACCATGACACCACCACAGTTGTGGACCACTGGCACAACACTAACAAGCTGATTTACTCAGCATTCTGATTTTCTCTGTTCTACCATTTATGGTGAGAAAGAGAATTTGATCTGCCTCCCTTGGAAGGGCAGAATGGTGTCTAAATTCTGGCAAAAATTTATTGTATAGGTTGTAAATTGAGAATTCAAATATACCTATAATCTATGCCCAATAAATTCACAAGTATGGTTAAATCTTTAAGCCTGTATTTAACAGCTTAGAGCCATACTTAATTTCATAGATTCTATGAGATTTGCAGGTGACTCACCAATAACCACGAAGCTGTTTGGTAGTGATATGTTAAATCACTGAGACCTAATGTTTTACATTAGAATATTTCTTCAGAAATATAAGGCCAATGTGCAGCCACAAGTATGCTAGCTTGTGTTAGGTTATTTGAGTGCTCAAGTTACTAATAACCTATACCTCATGTCATAAATTTTCTGAATTTATTTATCATAGGTTAGGATGTCCTTCTAGGTGTTCAGTTTACATTGATATACTAAAGTCTTACTGGTAGCCAAAGTGGTAAGGTGGTTGACTGAGAAGTTTACTCAGAAGAGGACAGAAAGAAAAAATCTTACTTAACAAGAGTACTGAGGTAGCCATTGCTGAAACCCAGCAATTTCACTGATAGTAGATATCAGATGGCTACCAACTGCCCCTCGAAACGACCACAGTAAATAGTTGTTGTAATGTCATTGGCTGGGGAAAAAACCTGATAAACTCCTGGTAAAATTCCTTAGAGCGACTGCTATGTAAATGTCCGAACCTGTGGGAGGACTTGTTACTGGAGCTTGTGCAAAGATGACTCTGACACCACCAGGGCTGTAGAGTGAGGTGACTGTTTTAGAATTTTGGTAAATTCTAAACAGGGACTCCTGTAAAACTGTCCGTACTTGCGATGGGACTTGTTACTGGAGCTGGATGCTAAGATGAACTTGACACCACCAAAGCTGTGGCCTTTGGCACAGCACTAGTAATGCTGGTCTAATAGACCCGCAGTTGAAATCCCCTCTACCTTTTAGGGAAAAATGATTCTTGACTTGCTCCTCTAATGAAGGCAGAAGTCTTAAGAAACAGTGTCTAGATTCAAGGTTTTAGGTAGTGTTTTGCAAAATCGAAATATCCTTACCTTATGGCCAAAACATTTCACAACCCTGGTGAAATTTGTTTTAATGCAAGAGCTAAGACTCTTGTTTATAGTCTTGGTTGACCTTATTAATGAAATTAAATTTGAATACTGAGTTTGTCACTGATGTAGTTTCATAATGGAGACTATCAGTTGATCCACCTTGCTTTTTCAAAGGTGGTGGACATAACTTTTGGTACTTTAACTAATTAATTTCTTACCTGATTCACCAATAAAGCAGACCCACTGCAATATCTCTGAGTCGATTGAAGATGTGTCAGGCTAATCATTTATACCAAATAAAGAAGTTTGGTATAAGTCTCAATCTCCTCTTTGTAACTGTCCAGACCTGTGGTAGGACTTGTTACTAGAGTTTGGGTGTAAGATGAACTCAGCACCACTGGCAAGCTGATCTTCCATTCAGCATTAAGGACATGTCTGGTGTACATGATGTATAAGACTGTATGCAGTAGCGTAATCTCCCGTGTATAAGGCATGTCTTATACGGGGGTTTTAGTTCTCATTGGATCCACAAGGGGGACACCAAGACCTTTCTTTTGATATCTTACATGCCCCCTTGGTCATAATAGGATGAAATGAGGCCCAAGGTGGCCCAAGCTACCCATAGGTTTTTGAATTATGAAAATTCATTCAGTAGAACCAAAGTTATGAATTTTTCATTGTGTTGAGAATTTTCCAAAACTCTAGGTGCGCCTTATACGCGGGCTGTGCCTTATACGCGGGAGATTACGGTATCAGTGTTACTGCTTGTGCTTGTACAAACAGTATAACGGTTTAATTTTGTACAACATACAACATATATAATACAATGTACTTGTGTTGTACTAGCTATTGTAGCTGATTATGCTAGATAATATAGATAGCCTATTTACGATAAATAAATATGTCAAGCTGCTGATGAGTAACAAATAAACTAGCTTCTTAGCTATTTATTTGGGCAGCTTATATGTTTACCATATCAGCTGAACCTATCTATGCAGTAAAACATGTGTACACTTTTTACAGTATTGTCAACTTTCACTGTTTACACTATACTGTTGCAACAGTATCTAGCCAAGTACTTTCACTTTTACCATGTCTAATGGTTCTGGCTTGTACAATAAGTCATAGTTATTTGCACAGTATAGGTAATAGCTTCACTTGAAGCTATCATGACACTAGACAAACAGACTGTTTTTTGTGTGCTACAAAAGGTCAATATACTATACTATACTGGTATTTAGTATTAGTGATTATGTTGTACTGTAATCTCCTGCGTATAAGGCGCAGCTCGTGTATAAGGCGCACCCACAACTCAGAGAATGCAAGTCCACGTATAAGGCGCACCTCTAAGGGCAGATTTTCGCTAATTTAGTACTGTTCTATAGTAAAAATAACCCCCCATATAAGGCGCACCCCAAACTCAAGGCAATGTCCCCAAGAAGCTTCAATAGATAGGAGGTGAAACTCAGAGCTTTACCTATGGACACAGTGTAACAGCTGTCCCAGCTGATCAAGCTGTGATAGGTAGGAAAGCTATAAAGTGAGCTTGAGGGATAGGTATTGAAGAGGATGGGTAGCAAGGAGGATAGGTAATAAACAGTTTAAGAGATAGGTACAGAGGGTACCTTGTAAGGTGAGCATATTCAAAAGATACATTGGTGCTAGGTAATATCACAGATGTGCCAGTCAAACATGAGGGATGTGAAGAGTAGGGGGATAGTCACCATGAGGGATAGGTAAAGTGAATGATAGGCAGATTGAGGATAGGTAGACTAATGGTAAGAATGTACAGAGAAAATTAGGTACAAAGGTGAGGGGTAAACTTTAATCCTTTAAGCCATGTGAGGGAAAACTTAATTAAACTCTAGATGTTTCAGGGGATAGGTAGTATGAGTGATAGGCAGACTAAGGGATAGGCAGTATGTGGGAGAGGTAGAGCCATATGCAAACAGAGTACTTGTCAGGTTCGGATAGGCAAACATTGGGATATGTAGATTGAGGTACTGACTTTGATTAGCATATTGCATCTATAAATAGTTCCAATCATTTTCAATATAACTTTTGTACATTTTTAAAATATTCTCATCATCAAACCTCATTTTTAGGTACCTTTGGCCAAATTTTGAGAATCAAGACCACAAATTCTGGATTCAGCA
The DNA here is from genome assembly GCA_949317995.1 of Acholoe squamosa. NCBI lineage: Eukaryota > Metazoa > Annelida > Polychaeta > Phyllodocida > Polynoidae > Acholoe > Acholoe squamosa. The sequence goes on from OX439045.1 coordinate 55,854,983, forward strand.
GGATTTTCTGGTATAGGTGGCCCCTTGGTTCCATTTGATATCACTCTGATAAAGATTCCTGACATCTCTATAAACCCCCTTATCCTACATAGGACTCAATACTGAACACAAAAGGGAGCCTACTTTGAAGGGGGGGTAGAGGGGGTGGTTTGCACTATAGGACTCTATGGAGTAACATATCCTAGGGAACCTATACTATTCTTGATGTCCCTCCCACGTATATGACTCTTTGTTTGGCGTATAAGACGCGCCTTATACGCGGGAGATTACGGTACATCATGTAAAGACTGTAAGTTGTTTTACTTTACACTATGAATGTAGAAACCACTCTCTACAAAGTAAATGTGGTCGCTGTTTTCCCGCACCAGCTGAAGCTCACATTATATATGTAGATAGTTTATTTACATTACAAGTGTGCTAAGTTGTACAACATATGGATTAATAATCTTGTCCAACAGTCATAGCTGCTTATGTTGTACGGCATGTGTAGGTACCATATTTTCACCTTTATGTATGTACCAGCTGCTTATGATATACAACATACTTTTATGGTGAGCTGTTTAAATCTACATTATAAATGTAGAAACCCTTTTCTACATTGTGAATGTGGGTGTTAACAGATTTAGCTGATTTAAATGGTACAACAAGTTGTACATACCATTTTCATTTAAGCAGTATCTGCTTACGCAAGAATGATATTTATTATTCTTTGGGAATAGACTGCCCAAAGAATAGTTACAAGAACCATGTTCACTGATGTTGAATCGCCCTTCTAGTGTAGACTTGCTAAGTCAAATCTATAGCCTAGTCACATATTGCCCTTTTTTACTCATAGGATTACACATAGGGTTGCACAGGGACCAACCTATCCTTTTAATATTGGCTGTTAGTGCTTGGACAAAGAAAGTCTACTCACCCTGGATATAGCTGTGAAAACCCATTTTAACCCTTTAGTGCACTGGTGTCTGTTTCTATAGGGGTATACATAGGGCAGTGCATAGGCTTTATGATGCATTGATTCACACTGTGATCCTTACAGGATTAGCAGGTTGTCCAGGGGCCGCACATCCCCCCCCCTCTAGGGCGTGTTTTAATTGTGTTTTTCACACCTCCGATAGCCACAATACTTGTAGAGGCGTCCAAGGCCGCAAAATCGCGGCCCTTACATGTCCCATTGCTATTATATAACTCCCAGAGCCCACATTACCTGCAGAGGCGTCCAAAGCCGCGAAAATGCGGCCCTAGGACATCTGATTGCTATCCAATCACTCCCATAGCCCACATTACCTGCAGTGGCGTCCTGAGCCGCAAAAACACGGCCCATAACCCCCAAGGTCATAGTCCAACCCCCCCTGCCCTACACACCCTCACAATGCCTTAAAAGATCGCTAAATAGGCCTAAAATATCGCTAGTTTGGTATAATAGATTCTACACATTTTTATTAGCTGAGAGACCCTTAGACCACCTGTCATTTTATTCCATAAGGTCAGTGTGATGCACCAATGCATTTATTTGTCCTTAAAAGATCGCTAAGTTGGTGATTATTTTGTTCCCATTGTGCAGATTCGAAAATAAAGACCGCCATGACGTTCGCCAGCTCGAGCTACCCTTTATCTATAGGTCACACTATGGGAAACTCCTATTATTAAGGGAGATACGATTTATTTTGTAAAACTGCCAGTTCTTGGGCCTCTCTGCCAGTGCCAAGACTGGTGTCTGCCCCCATGTCCCAAAAAAACCTATATTTCGATCCATTCCTTCCTCAAACCTGCCCTTTTTCGCCGCTGACACTTAAAACAGATAGGTTTTGGCTGGAGGTAGGGCGCAGGTGGACCGGCTCAGGCCGAAAAGGCCGCTAGTCAAAAAATTATTTCGCTTATTCTTTTCCGAAACAAATTTTTTAGGGGGGCATGTCCTTTAGGGGGACGAAACACCCCAGATTGATACCAAACATTCCATATCTGCGCATATTATTTGCATAATTAGCATAATTATCCAGTATCTTGGTACTTTTCCATATATATAGATGTGTGTCATTGCTGAATGGATGTCTTTTCATTTCTCCATTCTCTGGTGTTTGATTGAAAATGTTGACGCTATTCTGTGTTTTAATTTGTGTTTTAATCTGTGTTTTTACGGTACATGTATTGAGTTTAAGGCCATAACAAGTTAGTATTAGTGCTATGGTATGATAGTAATTACTCACTATTTGTCAGCAATTAATCTATATATATATATATATTAGTAATTACTCACTATTTGTCAGCAATTAGTCAATATATGTCAGTACTTAGTCACTCTATATCAGCAATTATCAATACATGTCACTATTTACTCTTAATCTGTCAGCAATTAGTCAATATATAACAGAGAAATAGCCATTGATTCAATTGTGCATCCTGTCTTGACTGGTATCTGTCAAAATATGTCAGTATCTATGGACTATTTGTCAGAAATTAGTTAATATATGTAAGTAATTATTCACTATTTGTCAGCAATTTGTCAATACATGGTAGTAGTTACTTACATTTTATCAGTATTTAGTCAATATATGTTAGTAATTGCTCACTATTTGTCAGCAATTAGTCTATATGTTAGTAATTGCTCACTATTTGTCAGCAATTATTCAATATATATTAGTAATTACTCACTATTTGTCAGCAATTAGTCAATATATATCAGTAATTACTCACAATTTGTCAGCAATTAGTCAATATATGTCAGTACTTAGTCACTCTATATCAGCAATTGTCAATACATGTCACTATTTACTCACAATCTGTCAGCATTTAGTCAATATATAACAGAGAAATAGCTATTGATTCAATTGTGCATCCTCCCTTGACTGGTATGTGTCAAAATATGTCAGTATCTATGGACTATTTGTCAGCAATTAGTTAATATATGTAAGTAATTATTCACTATTTGTCAGCAAATAGTCAATACATGGTAGTAGTTACTTACATTTTATCAGCATTTAGTCAATATGTGTTAGTAATTGCTCACTATTTGTCAGAAATTAGTGAGTGAGTGAGTAATAGATGTTTAACGCCATTTCGACAGCTAAGGTCATATTCATGGCGAGAACTATATTACGCAATAGAAATTAGTCTATATGTCCGTAATTGCTCACAATTTGTCAGAAATTAGTCAATATATGTCAGTAATTACTCACTCTTTTTCAGCAATTAGTCAATATATGTCAGTAATTATTCACTATTTATCAGAAATAGTCAATATATGTCAGTAATTACTCACTCTTTGTCAGCAATTATTCAGGATATGTCAGTACTTAGTCACTAGATATCAGAAATTAGTCAACACATGTCAGTATTTATATACAATTTGTCAGCAATTAGTCAATATATGTCAGTATTTACTCACTTTTTGTCAGCATTCAGTCAATATATGCCAGTACCTCCTCCTATATCGGTAATAATGCAGTATTTGTGAGTAACTATTCAATATATGTCAGTAATTACTCACTATTTGTCAGCAATTAGTTAAAGCATAGTTTAGCATAGCACATAGAACACAGTTGGCCATAGATCACTTTAGGGCAATGCCCTATCCTTAGACATTTTCATACCATAACTGACCTTGCAAGCCTTAGCTGCTTATATTGTACAATATATATACGTACATCTATGTTGCATATCTCATATGCATGCCACTAGGTTGTACAACTGATAGCTGTTTGTGTGCCAACTATTTTTAGTAAAAACATTCATAACTACTTGTCTGTACTAAAGTTATGCAGCAGTCTTACCTGCTTATTTTGAACAAAATATGACTGTTACATACATACCAGCAAGATTGTACACTTTCTGCATGTTATGTCTGCTAAAGAATTTTAACATGCTTATATATCTCAAATTATGTAGTATTAAGAACTACATAGATTGCACAACTTCATGAGGTACTATACTGTTAAGCAGCTGTTAACCTTTGAGAAACTCAAACCTGAGGTAATTTAAGTAATGAATTTCCCAAATGGAAAATTCCTGCTTCTAGCACATGACTAATGTGCTATTTACAACTAAAATCGATGGGGATTTGTTGTTTGGCTTCTTTGAATCTAAAAGAAGGGTGTTGTTTGCCTTCTTTGAATCTAAAAGAAGGGTAAATGAAAGTAAGCTTTCTTTTGGTTTAACCAAACAGCATTTTTCTTGAAACCTGACTGCTTCTTTAGTAAGGATGAATAAAGTTATTCACTTCTTTTTCTAAAAAGTCCTGTATTACAGTTCCTACCAGTTTGTGAGAACTAGTAACATTAGATAAGATAGGACTATGGAAATGGGCAGTGAATCAGCTGAACTTTAAAGTCTCCTATGAGACCGCAACGACATCTATCGTTGTGATCTGGAATATAAAATTAATCGATACTTACATGTAAGTTGATGATTAATTGTTAGATAGTTGATAGATCGTTGCAGGGTACATAGGCCCACCCATCCTCCCTAGGATGAATAGATTAGTGACAGTCAAGCATAATCTTATGACTATTGAAGAAAATAGATTTTTAGATTAATTTCCTATGTACCTAAAATGAAATTTCTTTCAGCGATTGATTCACTGCCAGCCGACGTCTGACATCTATGGATCTGCGCATGCGCATCTCCTATGTACCCCGCAACGATCTATCATTGCTCCTGGAACAACAATTAATCATCAACTTACAAGTAAGTATCGATTGATTTTATAATAATCAGTGTCTGTATTATTGCAGGTTCACGCCTGAGCTACATGACCTGATACAAATGATGATGGTAGTCAACGCCATGGAGCGACCGTACATTGACGCAGTGATCAATCGCGTCGACACAATGCAACAAAACGACCAGAACAGGATATGAATACCAGCGCGCTAGGACACTCATCAACCAGCTCTCCTTTATTATGTACATTGTCGTTTGGGATGAGAGCAATAGCGACACTCTGCACCGAGTCTACACTGAGAGTATACATTATCACTCTGTCTAAGGCGCCATGCAGCCACTGGTCAGCTTCAGGCTAATTGATAATGGATTGTATCTGATTAAATCTTTTTAGACCAGTTCCTCAAGAATGAGCGACTTTCAAAAGATGTTATTTGTACTGTACAAAATCTTATATGAAAAAAGTAATACAATTTTATCAGCATGAATGATAAGATTAATGTCTCGTGAATCTCTTAATAAAATATTTGCATATAAAGACAAAAAACTGGGTGACCATCCTCAAATATAGGTACACACAATTTTGTCAAGAAAAGTCACCCTTTCTTGCGGCATGGGTTTATAACAGTCTTGGTTGACACCAGTGTATAGCAAGGTTTCTTGTTAATGTGTATGCACAGCCATGACAGTTACAATCTTGGAACTTCTCGCGTTATTCAGATGGATGACATACTTCTAAAGTACCTGATCTGACAGAAACAGGTGGGGTTGCGAGATAAGAACAGGATATCGTTGATGCCAGTGCGTACATGGTGTGCTCGGTAACTGGTCCGCTTCCGATTCAGCGCTATACTCCCAGGGCAAAGCATCTCGGTGTAGAGTGTAACAGGGAAGGAATTGCCCCGGGTGCTTCATTATAAGCTCATTCAAAACTGTTTATTGAAATGTTATTAGTGCTTGTACAGTTAGGCTATATGTATATTTATTTTTCTGAAGATAATTGATTCTCTATATGCCGAGCGAAGTATTTAGTTAGTTTAAAAGATTTAAAGTATTGTCATGTTATGATGGATTTACAGAAGGTTGGTATGGTATTAGATATCTATGGTATGATGTGCAATGCATTTCCTATGGGGATTTATAATGAAAGAGAAAATGGACTTTTATTCAGTTGACATACCATATTCGACCTAATTAGGCGTTAGTGATCTATAAGCACTCACTCCCATTTTGGGGCATTTTTTGTAATCTAGAAACAACTTAAGAATTCCCTCTTTTTTAGGGGCAATGAAGCTTTCAACTACTTAAATTTTGTCACAAATTGTGATGGATATGTTATGTCTACCATAGTTTGTTTTAAATCCACAAAATATCATACGTTTTATATAGTGTAAATGAGGTAGTTGTTTGTATTCACAGGATTGTATTATATTGAGCAAAAGAAATGCTCCTATAATCATGTACTTAGAATTCATAAATTCTAGTTTAGGACACTTATGCGATATGAGTTGCAAGCTACATCTTGGGGGAAAAGGTTTGAAAGTACCAAACTGGAAGCAGGGATGTATTAAATAGAGTATTTAACATTCCTAAGCCATTACACTCCAGCCATGTTGTTTTCTATTTATGCCATGATAAGAGGTTGAGATGTGTCCTTTTATTATCGCCCACGATGATCTCAGTATATCTGGCATATATATGGTGATTAACTGATATATCATAGGTAGAGTGTAGCATTTTTTAAAGCAAAACTTATATAACTAGCTTTTTAAAACTGATTATAATCTGTTTTAAAGGATTAAAAGTATCAATTTTGTTTAAAATTTAGGACCTTTGGGATAACTTCCTAGGAGTCTTGGACATATATACACTGTGCATAGATTCTCTCCCCCTTGTCATGATTCAGATTAGAGCAAGCCTCAAATAGCTCTTACTCCTATAGAAATATACCGTAATCTCTCGCATATAGGGAGCACCTCGCCTATAAGGCGCACCCCCAACTCAGGGAGGTCTGTTATAATGTATAAGGCACACCTCTGAGGGCAGATTGTTGTTAATTTAGTACTGTTCTATAGTAAAAGATAACGCCCCCCCCCCTATAAGACGCACCCCAAACTCAAGGCAATTTACCTCCCACGTATAAGACCCAGCAGCATTTTGTTTGGCCTATAAGACGCGCCTTATACGCGGGAGATTACGGTACTCGCATAATCTATTAGTAGATTATACTTACCATAATCGGTTGGTAGATTTACCCTCCGAATTACCATTACCCCCTTAACCATACAAAATTATACTACCAGTAGAATATACTAGGGACTCTCTCTATCTCTGATTAGAGTAGATACTTGTTTTAGTTCAATTTCACAGTTATCACTCTTGTAACCCTTATAGTATAAAACTTCCTACTCCAGTCCTATTTATATGATAACCTTAGCATTTTTAAGCTAGCAAACTGCCCTTTGCAATAGGCCGAGTTGGCTGTTGGTTTTGAACATTCATGGTTATCATTTTGTAGTTCATGTTTTTTCTTATACTATATATACAATACCTATTATGGAAGCTCACAGAATATACCATCCTGCATGTATACATATGTATGTATGAGACAAAGAATGGCCAACATTTCATATATGAATGCACATTTACTGTCCAGCTCTTTGATTAATTCAGAGGGAAGCTGAGAAGCCCATCACCCTCCTGGTAATTCTTGTACCAGTATGATCAATGGTTATACATGGTTTCCTTAGATTGCTCTAAATATCGAACACATTTTCCTCTGCTTCAAATATATCCACCGCCCTTCACCTTAGCTCTACTGTTATTCTTCGAGTCAGCTTCACCATCGCGTGCTAGATGGCGTTGTAGTCACTTACCGTGTGAATTAGCTCCACATTGGGGCTAGTCCACCATTTTCACAATGAAAATTTGGCCAGTAAATACATATGAGGCACTCAAAATCCTGTCTCTATGGAGAATAAAAAAAAAAACATATTGTGTCTGGTATTTGACTGGATCAGGCTGGCATGTGCAACAATTAGATATAATTATACCCCATAGTTATATCAAAAACTTCTCCACTTCTCTTGTGCACAAAACACACTTTAGCATAGATCGCACGGATATCTGTGTAGCATTGCATTTCCTAGCAGTTACAGACAAGTGACTCGAAGAATAGTATCGCCAACGATGTTAATCTTTTTGACTTCGGATAAACCCACTTCATACCGAGCGAACAATGCTTGGGTAATCAATGATTCATGTTATATATATAGATATAACCAGAGTTGATTACATTTACATTAAAACCTATATATCATTGATGGGATGGTCGCTATACTGAAAGCCCTGAAATTAAAATGTGAATTAGCAGAAGGTTGTTGGCGTAAATCTGAAGTGGGTTTCTGATTCCCTTTACTGGTATTACATAAAGTGCCTTTTCTTTGTGCGTCGTTGAGTTAAACCATGTTGGCGCCTTCATATAATGAATTGCCATGATGTAGAAAAAATGGACGATGTATTGCAAAACTTTTTGCAGAATGGGATCATCAGGTTTTATGCTTAATTCTTATGTCATGAATAGAAAAAAAAACACATAATAAAATGTAGACCAGATAATTTCAATCGTAGAATCACTCAATCCATACATAGCTCAAATCGATTTAGAAAGATTACATTCCAGTTATGTGTGATGTACCGATATAATAAGTTATTGGTACTTAAGTAGGCTCATTCTCTTGGGAAATCTTTGCAAATGGATAAATTAGTGTATGAATGCCTCGCTCTAGATTTCATTTGTCAGAACATGGAAGTATGAACCACCTTTTATGAGGTCCACCTCAGGCCTTTTTCTGTTGTAGCTAGATCAGTATCTTCTATTTGTCTCATCATGCATGAACTGGGTTGCCAGTCCAGAGACCTGACCGTGTATGTACACCACAATGGTTCAAAATATCCTCTTCCATTATTGTTCGCTGTGTTCAGCTCCACAAAGGTTTCACACAGGAATGTTACTGATACTTCATCAAACTTGTCTTTCATCTATTCCTAGCTTATATATAGCTTATATAATTCAAATAAAAACTTGGCACATATTCCAAAGTCTTTTCTTTTTCAATTCACTCAAAATAATTCTGGTTAGGGCTGGTAGAGGAGGGAAGCTTAGGTTGGAGATAGTGAGCAGTACAGGTTGGTAGAAGGGAGCAGATCAGGTTAGTAGAAAGGAGAAGATCAGGTTAGTAAAGGGAGCAGATCAGGTTGGTAGAAGCGAGCAGATCAGGTTAGTGGAAGGGGGGAGTTCAGGTTGGTAGAAAGGAGCAGATGAGGTTAGTAGAAGGGAGCAAATCAAGTTAGTGGTAGGGAGAGGGAAGTTCAGGTTGGTGGAAAGGAGCAAATGAGGTAGGTAGAAGGGAGCAGATCACGTTAGTGGTAGGGAGAGCGAAGTTCAGGTTGGTGGAAAGGAGCAGTTCAGATTGGGAGAAAGGAGCAGATCAGGTTAGTAAGGGAGCAGATCGGGTTAGTGGAAGGGAGGAGTTCAGGTTGGTAGAAAGGAGCAGATCAGGTTAGAAAAAGGGAGCCGATCAGGTTGGTAAAAGTGAGCAGATGAGGTTAGTGGAAGGGGGGAGTTCAGGTTGAAGAAGGGGGGAGTTCAGGTTGATAGAAAAGAGCAGATGAGGTTAGTAGAAGGGAGCAGATCACGTTAGTGGTAGAGAGAAGGAGTTCAGGTTAGTGGAAATGAGCAGTTCAGATTGGTAGAAGGGAGCAGATCAGGTTAGTAGAAGGGAGCAGATCAGGTTGGTAGAAGGGAGGAGTTCAGGTTGGCAGAAGGGAACAGATCAGGTTGGTAGAAGGGAGCAGATCAGGTTAGTGGAAGGGGGGAGTTCGGGTTGTTAGAGGGGAGCAGTTCAGGTTAGTGGTAGGGAGAAGAAAGTTCAGGTTGGTGGAAAGGAGCAGTTCAGGTTGGTAGACAGGAGCAGTTCAGATTGGTAGAAGGAAGCAGTTCAGGTTGGTGGAAGTGAGCAGGGGTGTGAAATCAGAATTTTTTTTTGTCTTGAAAAGGATAGTTCAGTAAATCTACTGAAAATCTTTTACCGTTTATATGGGGGGGGGCGGTCTGAAATAACATCTGATCCTTTTGCATATTCTGGATATTTCACTACCTCAATATCAAATTTAAACCCTGGACACCAAAAGATTGTTGTAATATTGATCAGTAGACCCATTTTAATAACTATTCTGTTGTAAAAACATGATATAGACATTGCCGTGAAGTCATATAGTGTGCTTCAGACTTTTTTATTTCCGGCATTTCACACCCCTGAGTGAGCAGTTCAGGTTGATAGAAGGGAGAGGTTCATGTTGATGGAAAGGAGTAGTTCAACTGTACCAGGGGGAGTAGTACGGGCAGGAGGAATACAGAATTGCAATAAGAGTATTTATGTTGGTAAACGGTTAGGTGACAAATAGTATCACGTATAAACTTACATATGTGATGTCTATTGGAGCAGTACACCTTGTTATCATACCTACGTCAGACATAGTGAGCACGATTAATAGAATAACGATAGAATTATACACCAGTTCATTTTATCAACTGAATTTTCTCTTATTGCCTACTAAATGGGAGGACCACATATGGTCAATTCTCACGAAAATGGAGCACAAGGCTTGGGAAGGCAAAACTGGTGAACTTCTTTTATCATTCCATTTTTTTTTTTTGGCTAAAAGCTATATGAAAATACAGATTCCTGACAAAATTGGGAACACTAATGATGTAAATTGAACATTCTATGCCATTTTTTATGTGTGTTAAAGTAGTATAGTGATGCATCCTAGGCATGAGCAGACCAAATAATAGGGTTTGGTATTGAAAAATCAGCATGATATTAAGTATTATTAGTCAATATAGCCTAAATAATAGTTGAAAAATGATATTTTTCATTTCTATTGGTCATAACTAATGATGGCTTCACTTTGAATATACCCACTCATGGTGAGCCACCTACCCACGGCTATGTACCTATGTACGGTGAAGGACCATGGTTTCTGCCTACCATGAGTAAATTGCTTTGGGAAAGTGATTGTTTTTCTGCACTAATTGAATAAATATTTCTTATAGCTATAATCAAAGAAAATTGCACCTTCATCATGGTGATGTACCTATGTACAGTGATGTTTCCATTGAATTGCTTCTTCAATTGTAGGAAAATCACCCTTTATGTGTAATAATTTGCACATATATTCCAAAAACAAAGTATAATCTTGGGCTAGAAAACTTTTCATTAACTATCAACAGCCTTTGTGTTATAATGGTTTTAGTGGACCTACATACAGTGATGCCAGTAGGTACACCACATGCTTGTCAGTTCTAGAAGTCATTTACATGCATATTTTGGAGGATTCTATGTTCTTATGTTCCTCCTATTAAACCCGACAAATTGAGGTATTAATGTATTTCTAAGGAGTATTCTCTCTGGTGTCATATCTAATATAATGTACCTACGTACGGTGAGGCAAAAGTTACCCAACTACAATTTTTCCTTCAAAACCCCCATGAATTTGTTGAAAAATCATTTTGAAGTCATCAAAATTTTTCTTTTGTGATTCTTCAATCTTCCAAACAAAGGATTGTACTCTTTTCATTATATTTATCTTAAATATGATATCGCAAGTATTTTATCAATTTTTTTTCTTGGATTAAAACATTCAAAATACACATATTTCACCCTATATAGGCATAGATATTGATGGTAGACATGCTAAAGTGTATTCCCACGGCAAGGTATTGCTGGTAGTACCACAGATGTATACAAGTATATCATAGCCATTTTCCCTCTGATTAAGTGTTTGGGGCATGAGAACGCTATAGTGAACCCTTGCTCCATTTTCAAGAGAATTGACCATATATGGACCCCATTAATGGTTATCATGTCCAAATCCCAGTGTTCTTTGTCAGACACTAATGTAACTAAAAAAAAGTACTTTAGATAGAAAAAGATTGTAATGTGAAATGATGAATCTGTTTAATGGTTATCATGCCCTAACCCCGATGTTCTTTGTCAGACACTCATGTAAAAAAAAGTAATAATTAGAGAAAAAATAGTTGTAATGTGAAATGATGAATCTCAATACTTTACAATGTATCCTTTACGCTACCAATGTCGTTTACACACAGTCCCTCCCCCTGGTGACAGATGACTACACTATCACGTACATATGGTAGGCACTTAGAGTGTGGGTGATAAGGGATCCTGGTCACACTGGTCACAACATGACCCCCTCCAATCCACACACACGCACACACACACACACACACACACACACACACACACACACACACACACCTACCTGATCACCAGTCCACCACATAGGTGAGCACACATGCACCTACAGGTATACAGCCCCTATACTCCTCCAGGGTGTCAACCCAACCCTCACCTCCCTTAACCACCTCACTGCCAACAGTTTAACCAACCATGGACCAGCCCTCTAAGAGACATATATAAGGCTTTTGTTGGATCCCTGTTGAACCGTGTGGATCACCGAGTGCTAGATATTAGCAGGATCTCTGCCTTGGTAGGTATGTTTATTATAGGTGATAAGGTGACCTAGTTATGGGACCTTTAAATGCTGGTAGTGTCATGTTAGAGGATAAGGTATATGGTGCAAACTGTCTACTGTCTACTGTCTACATATATGTAAGTTTTATATCCTGGCTAGACAAAGTTAAAGATAAATGAAACTAAAAGAAATGGTGGAAAAACAAAACAAAAGGGAATGACCTACACACATCACCTATTAACTATTTTTGAGTGAAAAATTTGGTTATAAGTGCATAAATCCAATGACCAAGGGCTAACATCTATAGCCTAGAACAGTATCTAAAAGGGATGGTGCATCGGGGGTACTCCTTTGCTCTTCTAAAGTCACACATTGATATTAGTAGGTGTATTGGCAACCTAGCGTAGGAGGTATGGGGGCTGATAACCAGGATATGATATATCTAGCTATATACATGTATTCACTGTATATAGTTTATATGATAGACCATAGGCTGATATCCTGGTATATACAATGTTGTCATGTATATAGTAAAGTGTCCTGTATGGGGCACCAGAAGACACGTGTTGACATGTGGGCTCATTATGCTCTGTGCATGTAAAGAGTCGTATGTCACAGAGTACCCTATAGTCACACTCCACATGGACAGGGGTTGGGGCTTAGGGGATAACATATGGGTAATATCATGTTTACTCTTCTTTTATCTCACTGTGATCAGGACATGATGTTATAATTATTCTTAGATCCATGTAAAGTGTAAGCAATAATTGAAACATGATATTATGCTCTAGCCATGTTGCTATTTGTAGTGAGAAATTGGATTGAAAAGATCGTATCAAAGCAGATCTACATTGATGAATTAGCAATCAGTTAGTGCCGTGCATACAATTAATTCAAATTCAAATTTCGATTAGAGTATCCACCAGTTATACTGTGGGCAATGATTGGAACTATAATGATTACTATATTGTGATAATATCAGCTGAGATGTTTCCTACCCAGGTATGTAGTAATAATTGGCAATATCAATTACCTTTAGCCACACACAACTACCAAAATGGCAGAAGCAGCGTCCACTGAGCTGCTCCAACAACAGGAACAGGACCTTCCTTTATCACCCACCCAGAAGGACGTCACAGATGGCATAAAACATGACATTACGTCCACGACGCCACAAGTTCCCCTGGTGTCACAGCAGTCTACCGTTAGCACCACTAGTGATCTGCATGGTGATATAGAAGACATGGGCCACTCAGAGCTACACATTGCCTGTATGGACTTTGACACTGTTAGAGTAGGTAAACTGCTCAAGGATGGGGCCAGTGTAGCTCGGTGTAACAGGGCCGAACGCACCTGTCTACATGAAATGGTGCTGTCCTATCTGTCTATGAACCTGGTGGAACAGGCTGGTCATTATAAAAAGCTAATGGACATTACTATAGATCTAGTCACTGCTGGACTCGATGTCAATATGGGAGACTTGAAGGTAAAATCTCTGCCTCTAATTGATCCATGCATTTCAACACACAGTGCAGATACCCCATCTATATATAATCCTCTATACTAATGGCCTTCACTGAATGTAAATTTAACAGTAATATTTAGTTAACTACTTTAAATTCCATCCATCCATCCATTCATACACCCACCCACCCATCCATTAATCCATTCATTCACCCACCCACTCATTCACTCATGGACCAATGACCTCTGGTATTTAACCAGACTGTGTGCACCTTACAGTTTCAGACGCCCCTGCACTACGTGGTACGTCACAATGACCAGTCTGACGTCATCAGGGCCTTGTCACAATCAGGGATGAGAGTCAACTCCAAGGACAGACAGGGTCAGACAAGTCTCCACCTAGCAGTAAACCATGGCAACCTCAACAATGTAGCAGCCTTACTAGGAGCAGGAGCTGAACCTAACCTCTCTGATACATCAGGATCTACTCCTGTCCACCAGGCAGCCCGAGGTAGGTATTCACACTGATACCTCACTGATACTGTATCATACCTGTACACCTGGCAGCCACTGTACAGTACCACACCTGTACACCTGGCAGCCACAGGTACAGCACCACACCTGTACACATGACAGCCACAGGTACAGCACCACACCTGTACACATGACAGCCACAGGTACAGCACCACACCTGTACACCTGCCAGCCACAGGTACAGCACCACACCTGTACACCTGCCAGCCACAGGTACAGCACCACACCTGTACACCTGCCAGCCACAGGTACAGTACCACACCTGTACACCTGGCAGCCACAGGTACAGCACCACACCTGTACACATGACAGCCACAGGTACAGCACCACACCTGTACACATGACAGCCACAGGTACAGCACCACACCTGTACACCTGCCAGCCACAGGTACAGCACCACACCTGTACACCTGCCAGCCACAGGTACAGTACCACACCTGTACACATGACAGCCACAGGTACAGCACCACACCTGTACACATGACAGCCACGGTACAGTACCACACCTGTACACCTGCCAGCCACAGGTACAATACCACACCTGTACACCTGACAGCCACAGGTACAGAGCCACACCTGTACACCTGGTAGCCACAGATACAGTGCACACCTGTACACCTGACAGCCACAGATACAGTACCACTTGTACACCTGGCAGCCACGGGTACAGTACCACACATGTACACCTGGCAACCACATGTACAGTGCCACACCTGTACACCTGGTAGTCACAGGTACAGTGCCACACCTGTACACCTGGTAGTCACAGGTACAGTGCCACACCTGTACACCTGTCAGCCACAGGTACACACACCTGTACAACTGGTAGCCACAGGTACACACACCTGTACACCTGGTAGCCACAGGTACAGTACCACACCTGTACACCTGGCAGCCACAGATACAGTGCACACCTGTACACCTGGTAGTCACAGGTAAAGTGCCACACCTGTACACCTGATAGCCACAGGTACACACACCTGTACACCTGGTAGTCACAGGTACAGTACCACACCTGTACACCTGGCAGCCACAGATACAGTGCACACCTGTACACCTGGTAGTCACAGGTACAGTGCCACACCTGTACACCTGATAGTCACAGGTACAGTGCCACACCTGTACACCTGGTAGCCACAGGTACACACACCTGTACACCTGGTAGTCACAGGTACAGTACCACACCTGTACACCTGGCAGCTACAGGTACAGTACCACACCTGTACACCTGGCAGCTAAAGGTACAATACCACACTGCATCTATGAAAGGGAAGTTTAATCAGACCTAAAACTGGATAGAAAGGGGGGAGGTACCTGAAGTTCATTAACCACCCAGCGGTTCTTAGGAGCCGGGAAAAATGCCCCACATAGGGTATGACGGGAGATCCCTTTACGATCAGTGCTAGTAAAATCTGTACCGAAGCCATATTCCCATAATTTATAGATGAATGTGAGGGGAAAAGATTTGGCACTCCTCTACCAGCATCATTTTTTGTCAAGAATACATAGATAATTGCCTGTAATCTTCCCTTGCATCCTTTGCCATAGTAAGAAGTACACACCATCCACACATCTGGTTGGTGAGTGCGTGCCCACTGGTGCAAATAGAAAATGAAACGTAGCTACAGTGACCTATGATCAGATTGCTTTCCCACACAATATATAATAAGTACTGGATTGGCAGCAATCATGATTAGAATATGGTTGATCCACTCCCCTTCCACCTACCAATGGCTGCGTGGTTCTTCGCGGCCATGCCGCAACAATCTATATTTCAAATTGGCTAAAAATGAGCTTTAACTTTAACTGTGTTTTCCTTTCCTTCAACAGTCAAATCGTCAGATATAATTTCTAACTTCTTACTTCTGTCCCATGGTCCCTGCTCTCCTGCAGGCCGTCACCACAGGGAGGTGCTTAAGGAGGTGCTCAGGTGTGGAGGTCAGGTGGACGTCCGTGACCATGTGATGAAGACCCCCTTACACGTGGCAGCCAAGGCAGGTAGAACAGATGCCATCTTCAGCCTCCTGGAGATGGGGGCAGACATCATGGCACGGGATAACAGTGGACTCACACCACTACACCTGGCTGCAGGCAATGACATGACAGGTAAAGAATGCCTTCTTGTTTGTCTTTTCCTTTTCCCCTTAATTTTTCTTTCTAGGGGAGTAAGAGGACATAGTCCCTTATTTCAGCATCATCCATCGATGGGCCCATTGCTGTTCTTAAGGGTAATTCCTACATTTCACAGGCAATAATATCGTATCTCAAACTTGCTATTACAATTAGAATCTAATAGAGAAGGCGATAGAGAGGTGCTTTGTCAGGGGGCCTCAGCAAACTATTCATTGTGTTGTATTATCATTTGGAATCTACAGAGCATACATGTATGATAGGCTTTATTGAGATTGGCCAAAGGCAAGACTATAGGTACTTTGAGCACTATGTAAAATCAGGAGTATTCAGGCTTCTTAAGTGCATTAAGCTATGGTTTATGTCATTACCACTCTTGTTTTTCTTATAGGAAGGGCATGCCGGGCTCTCTTAGACTGGGGTCTAAGCCACAGCCCTCTTGTTAACCTGAACGCCGTTGACGACATCTACAAAGAAACGCCCCTCCACAGAGCAGTGCGCATGCGTATGTTACACAATATCCGGTTGCTGGTTTCCGTTGGTGCAAAAGTTAAAGTGCAGGACGTGTCTGGGGACACAGCCATGCACAAGGCGGCTACAGTACAGGAGATAGGGGTGTGGAAGGACCTAATGAGGGCTGGACTCAAATACATACATCTCCAGAATCAAATGGGTCTAACGGCCTTCCAGTTAGCTGCTAAGGCCAATAACCATATAGCAATGTCCATGATGAGACAATATGGCATTAATGATTATTGAACTTTGTATATAGGCCTAATCATTAGGGGTTCAGCAATTAACCACATAGCAATGGATAGCAATGACCGTGGTGAGACCATATCCCTTCCTTCACTACCTCTTATCTATTCTGAGAGGCAGTTAACTACATGATATAACTAAAGCAGACACCACCAGACCCTACTAAAGTTTGTACAAAAGAGGGCTGGCAAAAGATTCACACCACTATATATGGGACAGAGCCATTGCTAGTACCAAACAAATTTCCTAGGTGGCTCATGTAGTCGGGGGCTAGATCAGCAGTTGGCCTCTTTGTACAGTTTATTTTGGTTGGCCCGTCCTAATAGTCTATATGAAGGTAAATTCTAAAAATTATACCTTTGGGTAGCAAATACTTTAAACTTAAACAATATTATTTTTATATAGACTTAGTACTTCAAATACAAGAGAAATTAAACATTTAAAGTTTTCTTAGAGGGCACATATAATCCAGGCTGAGTAAAACCAAGCCAGTGTCTCCCTATCAGGCTAATCCCCTCCATTCACACCTAAAACAATGGACAGGTACTTAAGGTGATGAAGATAGAGGCAGGGGCAGCTTATTAGTCTTATCAATTCCCATTGTTTTCTGTGGGTGGATGGGAAGATGAGAGATTACCCACAATCCTCTGCCAGATCCCATTGTTTTCTGTGGGTGGAGGGGAAGATGAGAGATTACCCACAATCCTCTGCCAGATCCAAGATGGCCATCGGGGGCTAGTTACATAACTAATTTCAAGATGGCCACCTCCATACAGGAATGGGTCTGTTCCCTATACCGTGAGGCAATGTGGACTCAATGATTACTGAACTCTCTAGACTGGGGTCCAGTTAGGCCTATAACTACATTTTGTACATTTGTGCAGAACAATATCCAGGATGAGAATATATATATTTATGAAATTGATGATTAGGGCCACAGCATTTATAGACATTTATTTAGATGTTCATGACAGCAAATTATGTATTAAATATATTGATCCCGATGATTGAATTTTGTGATTGAATATTTTCCTGATGAAATTACACAAGAAAATGGACAAAGTGCTATAAAATTGAAGCTGGCAGCAGTGCAGTCAGCTTTTAATCATCAATGCTTTAGGACCTAAATACAAAATTAGGAATTGAACTGTCCTTGTTGAGAAATGTCTTTATAATTGTCGTAATTGGAGTATAGTTCCATATTCAATGTTATCATCCATGATGAATTTAATTGATTAGCCTGCATTTACACATGCAGCGTAGTTAAGGTAGTCCGGCTGGACACTAGTCTTATGCCCACTGATGATTGGAAAGTGTTGCACATTATTGATGATGTTTCCCTGGCCTCATAAGTTTAGATAAGGCACAGGTGCCCTCTGTATACAAATTTGATATAATGGACCATACATCTTTTACCATAACACCAGGCCGCCTTTGGGTTAAACATAATGGCTCCTATCCCATTTGGGAGCACACCATGCACGTCCATCCTAGGGAATCCTCGTACTGATTCCTCACAGGAAGTAAGTGTTTGACAGGGTGCATGATGGGATCTGAGAGGTTGGTGAATATTAAAGTGGTACAAAATTAAGTTGCAGTAGTTGTGGCCACCTGCCACCAGGTGGGGTGGTGTATGTTGGTAGTGCTGCCCCTGGTGGCAAACTGGAGCCATGTGGGGCTCGTCAGCTGCTGGTGCCCGCAGGCAGGTGGATAGGATCACTCTCCAAGCAGATCTTAACATACCCCAGGTATTATAGCCTCTAGCATATACCAAGCATTTTCCAACATTAAAACGCGCATAAGTATGCATACTATAGAGGATAATTCCAAAGGGCATTCAATCCATGGATCCAGAATACAATCATGTGGCTCTAACTTTTCCTCTTCCACCTGCTATCATTTTGGGCTTAGATAATATATTCTGCCTTATTGCTGCCACCAGGGGCCCCTACTATCCAATTATGTTATAATTATATGGTTCATGTCCAAGGACATGTATTGATTTAAAGCTATATATTACAGTATTGATAATTGAATAAACATACAACATTGAACTTGTGAACATGTAGAATTCATTTTACAAAAACATATTTTGTTAAAAGACAATGTATGTGAGACAGATACATTAAGAGCGTAGACACCTTTTCTGTTTCAAAAGTTTCATTCAGAAATCTGAGAATAACCAACGATCAGTGAAATGCAAACCTAAACCATATGGGGTCAATTCCAAAAGGGTGGATATACTCCAATGATATCCCTGCATGGATGGGGGAGGGGTGGGATTCAAGAATATATCTAAAACTCTATTGTTTAAGCCAACTAGCAGTAAAAGAAAAGGAAAAGTAATCAAAATGATCACCAATGTCATCATTTTGATGACTCTGTGTTTTGCTCAAAAATGTGGAAAAAAATAATCAATTTGACGACCTAAAGTGATCACATATGATCACCCAAATATGACAAGGGTGCTCCCCCCAGTCCTCGTCATATTGATCACCCTAAAGTGATCACTTCTGATCACCCTTTTCAAATATATATTTTCTGTGAAACGGCAGAGTGATTGGTTGTGATGTGCTAACCTTTGTGTTGCACCAATTCATGGGGTAGGGTAAGAGGGGAACAGAGAGATGTTGATATTAGTTTGTGCTGGAAGAGTGAGGCAGAAGAAGGGCTGGGGTTACTGTGCAACCACATACCTGCATCTATTAACAAACACATACCAGGCCCTAATACACATGTATACCTGTACAGTGGCATCAGGGAGTGTGTTCCTAGGGATCTACATATCCTGGGTCTGTTGATGTGTGTCACTGATTTGTCTTGTTGTTAATGTCAAATATAAAGCCATAGCCGGGAATAGTTTAACTGCCTCTAATTAAAAGTTCCGAAACACTGAAAAACGCGAACCCCCATTATGTCTTATAAACCGTTGGCGACAACCCTTTACCATCAAAACCCCTGTCTTTCGAAGTTATATATTCTGGAATGAAGAACCATACATTCTTTTACAGCTCTAAATATTGTATTGGATGCCAACAAAACAATGGTTCTACAATAGGGCCTATATCACAGAATCATATGCTGGTACAGTATTCTCATTAGAGAATAAGGATTATTCAAAAGTTAGTCTGCCTGTCTATCTGTCTGTCTCTGTCTCTTCCTCTCTGTCTGCCTGTCTCTCTGTCTCTCTCTTTCTCTCTCAGAATGCAGTCGGTTTGGACAACACTTGACATGTTTTCATAAAGAAAAGAAAAATAGTCTGGCCGACGGCTACAGTGTTACCTAGAAGGATACGTGACATATGAATTATAAATATGTTAATACAAATAACGTATGCCGCATACAACTAATATTTTTGATATAATGGAGTTCAGTTTGACCCTGGAATATTAATGCTGCAAAACTGGCCTCAGGGGCTATATAAATATTGGGAAAACTACCATATTTGGGCCAATCCCGTGGATATCTTCAGTATCAAGCAGCCCCTCCCATGAATAACATTGATTACGGCTGAGTATATAATTACCCTGCTTCCTAATCATAGCCCCATCTCACTTTAGTAGTACCCATGTAATACTTCACCCAATTACAAAATATGATGACATATTGCACATGGTTACAGGGGTGGAGTGCATCTCCTTGATGGAAGCTCCCAGACCATTCACAATTAGTTAAACCGTTATGAAAGCCCCTTAGGAAGTACCGTGGGGTTGAGAGGTACGTGTTACGCACATTGTGGTAGCATCTACAATACACAGTTGACTAATGGTGCAAGACAATAATTCTGAGATGACATGGAAAATTCTGCCTGTCCCTATTCTGTTATTAGCAGTAGGTCACTATCGGCCACACTTACGTGACTGCCCCGTGAGATCTCTGTACCCCTAGCTAGTTACTCTTGCAGCCAATGTCATAGGCTCTAACTGGCTTTGGGTAGGCCTATAATGGGGATGGAGGTTGGATGGGTGAGCAGTTCGACCTCCCTACTCCTGAACTGATGCAATGAGTGAATCTTCCTTAATTTTGTTTAAAATAACGGCGATGAGTATAGGGGTCATCCCGAGTGGATAGCAAAAAGAGCTACTGCTTGCCTCTGATAGCAGTCAAGATATCCATCCCACCCTCACCCCACTCCAGTTAAAACAGTAAGACGAACAGGTGCTAACCCCCACATACCCAACACACATCGACACATCCTCGCACACCTTGCAGGACCAGGTCTACACCCGTTCCACATCACAAGCCCCATGCACTTAGCTTCTACCATGCAGTACAGCATAGACCCATAGTCTCTATACGTGGACCTTTCTAGGAAAATGCCCCGGGCGGGGAAAATGCAGGTTACAACTTGTGGAACGCGCGGGTTCTATGCAGGGCGACACACAGAGGAACTTTGAGCGATGCACCGAGGAAAAAGAAGGTGTGACTACGCTTGGAACCCCAAGCGTCCCATGAGTAGTATACGGAGAGAGGGCTTTGCGACGCGGGTTAGCGATGTAGCTAAGGTTATACATGCAAAGAACAATGTGGCTTTTCTACAGGTATATGTTACCAAGATTCAAACAGGATGAGAAATATCAAAATAGTTCAGGGATGTGAACAAAAAAAAACCCAGCAAATCTGAAGACACACAATAATTTTAGGGTGTACTGTGGTGACCTTAATTTGGAATAGGGCTTTCTTTGATAAGTAGTACATGTATATGGAGACGGCGCTCTATGTATGGAACAGGGACCGAAGGATGGCAGGGGGATGACTGCCTTTACACCTTATTTGATTGCCTTTTAATGTCCCCTTAACCTCTACTATATGGCTATGTGGTGTCGCAAAAATAGCATTACACAAACATATATCCTAGTTAGGCTTAGTATAACCACTGTGTTACGCTAGCTATTAGAGCAAACACGCCAGGACTTGAACCAGAAACCTTCCATTATCAGTACACTCTATAGTGCTGTATACCACTCCATCCCCTTACAGGAGACAATGGGTGGAGGCTTGTGTCAATAATAGCTAATGGATATTGAGCAGCGTTTGAGTATTATTGATTTATCGGACAAGTTAACCACCGAGTGGACGACACCATGTTATACCAGCCGTCTGTCATGCATGGCGTCACACGGCCCAACTTGAGCTGTTCCCCCTATCAACGCCGAGTTATCCCCCAACAACACTGAGCTAATATGAGCTGGTTAGGTATAGTGCTATAACGGGATCGATGGTAGGAGCAGCCATTTTATCCACTAGGGGTATTGTAGGTTCTAGTCTAAACCTTATAACCTCCACAGGCCATGTGCATCAGGCCATAAGTGAGAGGATAGGGCTCTAAAAGAACTGTTTCTTTTAGTTCCAAAATCAGCCACCTCTACTGCTGGCATGGCGCTGTGGTCATCCCGTTACGTCCCTATAGGATGACATAGCGGTGCATGCATTCTTGCAGACCGTGGAGTGGCAGTGCATAACCAGGGGACTGGTGGAGGAGGAAGCTGGTGTGTCCATGTGCAGTACTAACGACTACTCTACTCATGGAGTAGAGTAGTCCACCTGGAATAGGCAATAACTGAGAGGACATATGAAACACAGATAACTCATGGATTATCTATATGGAGATTAATGAGGTATTAGTAACAATGGTAGAGATTTTAAACTATACTCTGATTCTATAGATCGCCTACTCTATTTCAACCACATCGGAATACACGGAGACTGAATCTTCTTGTCCAGGTTTGAAGGTTTGAGGTGGATTTCACTATTGGATGTCTTCATAGTTGGTGAAGGAAAGGGAAATTGAACAAATTGACTGTATGCAGTACATGGCATTGTCGGTTGGTGTATAATAGTGTGCGCTTACCCTTAACAGGAGTGACTAGTGCAGTAGGCATACATGCCAATTAGACAGGTATTCATCATAGTGAATAGCCATAGGTATACCAACAACATGAACGATAGATATTTCCCAATGTCAGAACACTTTCACATCTAGACCGAATACAGGCTGGATGTTTGAAAAAATCAGAGACAATAAGAGAAACCCTTGTTGATTTGGCTCAATTCACAGAACTTCTGATACGCTGATATACCCAACATACCCACTGACATAATCAGTATTATATAACCTAAGCCTTTCACCTTTTGAACAGTTGTATAAATCACCAAGATGAGTGATGTAAACCAGCAGACCTGTAAGCATGGCGCCTGCTATAACTCTGACTATACCCTGGATGGGGTAACTCTGGGCGCTCCCTTCCCCCTCAAGGTGACAGAAAGAGCCATGACCTTCCCATTCAGATCAAAGGACATCTTAATAGCATCATACCCATGTTCTGGGGAGACCTTCATTTATGAAGTAGTCTGGCTTCTGATGAATGAAGCTGACAAAGAGGGTGCCACTAATATCCCTCTCAACAAACGCCTTCCTCTTTTGGAACTTACAGGGTCGGATGAAGATGGAAACAATGCAGATCAGGATAATGTGAACGTGGAGGAGCGTCCCAGAGTAATGGGTACCCACCTGCCGTACTCCCTCTTAGGGGGCGCTGTGGAGAAGGGCCGGCCCCGGATGGTGGTCGTTATGAGAGACCCTAAGGACCTCATCCTATCTTTGTATTGTACCTACAGACGCTGGCCTGGTAGGGAACTCCCATCTTTCACATACTTCTTTGAAACCTTTGTTAAGACTAATCGGTTAATGTTTGGGAACCATTTTGATATGATGAAATGGTTAATAGTGTTGAGGACAGTGTTCTTAAGATCTCAAACTACCTGGAGAAGGATCTGACACCCAAACAAATCCACTCCATTGTCAAGTTTATGTCAGAGAAGAGTATAGAAAGGAAGGAACGTGTGGACCCCGTGATCAACACCGTACTTGGAGTTAGGCTATTTGAACGTGATATCAGCTATATCAAATGTAACAACCAAAATGAGGAAACAGAGGAAAAGGGGAAGATGGAATCAACTGAAGTGGAAATACCACAGAGCAATGTGATGGTGGAAGGAAAGAGAGAGGATAGTAAGGATGAGGAGGAAACCCAGTGGTGGCATAGACTCTCGGGTAATGTTCCCCCAATGGAGGTGGAATTTGTATGTGTCCCAAAACTACTAAAGCTATCCCAGGAACAGGAGGATTACATAGAGGGACAATGTAAGAATCAACTCACACCAGTGGGGCTATCATTCTGACTGTACACCGACAATAAAAATTGTATAGCTGATGGTTATAAATAAAACCTCTGCTTCATCACAGCCATTGTTTGTGACCTGAAAGGCTGTATAGATTTTGGAAGACCATGAACACACATGACTATTTTAAGAAGGCAGCATGTTAGCCTACCCATCATGTATTATTCTCATTTCTAGGGACTACTATTATGAATTCACGAGTCAGGCAGTGAACCAAATCAAGTACACTTGCATTTTGTGCCATTCAGTGTATAGTGATATGGGAGAAGGTGGCCTACTCTGTAGATAGTCTAGTAGATCTTGAATAATTCCCAGCAAATCTGTGTCAACTTTTGTCATGCTGCGCCAGCCTCACCCCATGCGCTCTTAGGACTTGACGCGTGGGTGATCACGGACCATGACAAGATATGACGCATGCGTGAACATCCCAGCCAAATTTGTGAAGTTGAGTCAACATGCGTGAACCTTCACCAACAATGACACATGATGACATCATGTGTCATCACACATTATCACATACACTGACACATGGGTCATGACACAGTATCACATATATTGACGCACAGACTAATTTGTGGGTGGGGGATAGGCAGGGGGGGGGTGCAGGTGGTTGTGGATTTCTGATATTTCATAACTTTATTAACATCAATTCAGCTGTTCATATGCTGGTTCCCATTGAAGATATCTCTCCTCTGCATGTCATGTGTTGCCCACTTTGCTTGAAAATGGATAGATATTCTGTCAGCTGTGTGAGTTGAATTTTCCTTGTATCAGTCTTAAGAATGCCTGTTGAAATGATAAGAAATGGTCATAAACAAACAGCAGCAATCTAATTTTGACCACTCACTCACATCCAAGTTGATAAACAATGACCACTCCCATATGGCAGCCTGAATCCCCCAGAATTTCCCTGAGCCTTGCTCACATAGAAAGTTCTACATTAATTTGGGGTGTTGAGACAAATAGCTGAATTCAGCAACAAGATAGATGTTCAGGGATTGTAGATAATATCAATGTGTTACTATATAAATGCTTATCACATAGGATTTCAAGTCAAATCAATCTAGAACTGTGTGACCACCTACCACAAGATCTGTTCTCCATGGCTGCCTCTGCCTGACTGTTTTGAAAGCAGGAGGAGAACAAAGGAATGGGAGGGAAATTTGAAATGGACCAATCAAAACACAGAATAGTACATAATGTGTCATTGTGCGTGAAGTTGTGTCATGGTGGGTGAGAGTTGGCGAATCTTGACGCATGCTCACATCTCCTCACACAGTCTGTCATGCTAATGTTGGACAAAGTATCTGCCCCTATTATCACTCAATACAGAGTTTTTTAACCAGCCTATGAAGAGATCCTGTATATTTGCTCTAATCAGCTGTGACCTAGCTGATCAGTAGACATTAAACCTTCATATCCCATCAAACCAGGACAAACAGATACTTAGATATCATGTAAAACATATGCAATTCCAATTCAGTGCTATGTCCCATAGACAAAACAAATGAGCTATTATGTCTAATGTATGCACTAAATCACATATACTTGGCTATCATTATGTTCCTGATTCATATGTATTTCATGCCATGTAAAAAAGAAACTTGCTGTGTGAAACATAAATTCTCATATTGACATTTACTCAATAGGCCCACTCTGCAAAGTACAAGCCATAAGAATCCATACAGTTTCCATAGTCTCTTATTGTTGAAGGCTTGGTGAAGAAATGTCATGCTAGGTGAGAGTTGACAAGTATTGACACATGTTGACATGTGCTCACCCTGGTCCCCTCACATCTTTATTGAAGTAAGTGAAGACATGTGAAGCTGCCTGAGAGTTGACAAGTATTGACGAATGCTCACCCAGTTCCCATCACATCCTTATGGAAATGAGTGAAGATATGTGAGGTTGGGTGAGAGTTGACAAGTATTGACACATGTTGACACTTGCTCACCCAGTTCCCCTCACATCTTTATGGAAATGAGTGAAGACATGTGAAGCAGTGTGAGAGTTGACAAGTATTGACACATGTTGACACATGCTCTCTCAGGTCTTACTGAAGGAAGTGAAGGTTTGTCAAGCTGAGTGAGAGTTGACATTGTATCACACAAAATGACATTATTCGTTATCACTCAATGTACTCACACATTCCTCACCCAGCATGACTCATGTTCACTAGGATTTGCTGGGTTGTTATTTCTGGTGATTGAACACTATCATTATAACCAATTGTTATTATCTAACAAAGTATTGGAATTTTGCACATGCCATTTATACTGGATTCCGGCGTGCCACTGTGCATGGATATGTTCTTGGATTTTGCAAATTTAGCTTTCAATTTTCTGTCACTAATTCAGCACAGTATGGGCAGAGAGTAATGTACCGGTGTACTAGTGGCCCCGCCCCTCATTACAAAAAGTTAGATGGGGTTTGAATAAGAACCCCCTCAAAGACCGTACCTTTACATGTCACAACTGACTACAATTAAAGAGGGATTTTCAGAAGCCTGCAAATGGCAACTGTGATATAAAGGGTTGATATATGACGGTCCACTTTCATTCATTGTGATCTGATTTTGATGCCCTGACGTATTATCTTCATGCATTATTAGGTTATAGTCAATGAGTGATGGAATCCCTAACTCTGTGTGACATATCATGTTAGCAGTTACATAATAAATATTCCAAACATAGGTGAGGTAATTACATCATAGGCTATACAATGTACTTTAATAAACCAGGATGGCTTCAATTGCAGCTTTTATACACCTATGGAAGTACTCAAGGATAAGTTAAGAACAGATAATTGGGACATCATGATGACTTATATAGATCTGCATTCTTTGTGCATCTCTCTTAGGGTTCAAAACATCAAGCAATCTAATAAAATACACTCTAAATGGAACTCCCGAGTTTTCATAATTCAATAAAACCAATGCTGAAAACCATCCATGATATTTCCATTATTCTAAATATGTAGGCCTAGAAAGCCACAACTAATACTACATGGAGATGTTTAGGCCTGGAAAGTCACGTCTCATATCACATGATGCATTAGATAATTATAGACTGCTCAAAAACGAGCCCAATGTGTTAATTTGCAAATTTAACTTTCAACGTGTATGTTACGTAACGTATGTAACATACATGCGTAACTAACGTATGTAACATACATGCGTAACTAACGTACATAATGTACATATGTAACTAACATATGTAACGTATGTCTCCTAATGCCAGGCAACTGGTGGCTGAAGATGTAGCCACCATTAAAGGCCAAAAGTTTGGGTATTTCAATTGCAGAAGTCATTTTGACACAAAGGCACAAATACAAGAAATGTTGAATACTCTAAATGTGGTATGTTTGGGCGAAACGCAGTTGGATGATGGGCATAGGAACAATGATATATTATGGGCAGGGAAAAGTTTTCATAGACAGGATAGGATAACTAATACCTGGGGAGGGGGTCTTCTGACCTACATCCCCAATACAGTCTTTCCTTATACAAAAAAGGTTGAGGAGTGTTCCTTCCAAACTGCTGATATAGAATGCCTTACTGTTAAAATTGACCAGGAAAAATATAAAAGGCAGGTCATAATTAATGTATACAGACCACCAAACAGTAATGTGGGTAATTTTATCATCCACTTGGAAAATTGTATAGACACAGTGGATGATGGTCATATAGAGATCTGGGTGCTAGGCGATACAAATATTGATTTGCTCGACCAGGATGACCCAGACACAGAAAAATTGGCAGTAATGACAGCAGCTATGGGTCTCCAACAAAAAATTGACAGCTGTACAAGGCCAGAAGGTGATACGTGTCTGGACCAATGTAGTGGCCAAAGCCAATGAATTGAGTCAAAGTCCTTGTGACAAGTTAAACTTACTACTGTTTATTCCTTAATCCACACAACAGCAGGGTACAGGTGCATAAGTACTCTCACAGAGTTGATAAATGCCCTGCAGTCACACAGAAATTGTCCATAGGAGATCTAATCCCACTGGTAGATGCTTATTTCCTATGGTTGTCACAGTAGCACATAGTAACACACAAATGTCCTCAGGTAATATAATATTTCAGCATAGAGTCCATTGAACATAACTGTGTGTAATAACATTCAGTAGTCCAACCTTAGCATGGATATAACCTTCAGGGTAATCTGGTATAATAACCTGTACAAAGAATATTGCCTCCTCTTAGTCCTCAGGTACAAAGTCCAGTATATCAGCAAGGTAGTCCATAGGGTTGATGTGAACAACACAGATCAGATGTAGTGATTGAGGAGGGAAGAGAGGGACCTGCTTTTATATGCTATCTAAAGGCTGAGATCAGAGTCTCACATCATCCAGAAGTATGATGTAGGACTGATGTCAGATGGGGAGACAAACAGGTGACTGATGATATCAGCTAAAAGGATGAAGTAAGCACACTGAGTGGTACACATGAGACAAGTATGACATCAGCAGGCATGAGATCAGCCAGTGTATATGTTTCAAGAATGCTGATGTAGGCCTACCACATGATACTAGGTCATTGAAACATACAACCATCAACATACCTTTACTGTACTTTGATTCTAACCCATTTAGTTGTAAACTATGACATTCTCAATCTTACACTACATTCCCGGCCCCTTAAATGTGAACCTTAGAAGTGAACATTTACAAACCTTTTACTTTATTCATACAATATCAAGAAAAACAGTTCAAACATGAACAGAAACAAATGATAATAGTACAAACCTTATACAATATGAAATGACAATGTCTCATATACCTCTTATAATGTTGGTACAATATGCATCTTTGACTCAAATATTACATCAAATCTGACATCTTTATTTACAAACACAACTCAATCTGACATTTATGATGTGACAGACTCAAGCAAACAAACTTTATCAATTGGTCTGACAAGTACATTTGTAGCAGTTTTGACCTCAACAGATCTAACTAGACCATCTTTACCTGGGAAGGTTTTGACAACACGGGCAAGTGGCCAACTATTTCTAGGTAGATTTTCATCCATAACCAATACAACATCATCAGATTGGATATTTCTCTTTGTGTCTAACCATTTCTGTCTAAGCTGCAGTGTAGGGAGATACTCTTAAAATTACCCACCGTTTCCAGAACTGGTCTGCCAGGTACTGTACATGCCTCCACCTACGACCATACATGTCTTCCTTTTGGAAGGTTCCTGGGGAAGCTCTGAGTCCTACACCTAGTTGAAGCAAGTCATTTGGGGTTAGAGGTTTCAAGTCCTTTGGGTCATCTGATACAGGGATCAAAGGTCTACCATTGACAATGTATTCAACTGTGCTTAACCTCTCATCATCAAGGACTTGATCTTTGAGTATGGAATTCAATACGTTGCGCACTGTCCTGATTTGTCTTTCCCATACTCCACCCATGTGGGATGCAGCTGGTGGGTTGAACTCCCACTTGATTTCTCTGATCAGAAGATTCTCCTTTGTCTTGTGATCTTCATTCCACTTCTGTATTGACTCCTGCAGCTCCTTGTTGCCACCAACAAAGTTGGTTCCATTGTCTGATCTGATCTTTTCAGGAACTCCTCTGCGAGCGATAAACCTTATCAGGGAATTGATGAATGAGTCCCCATCCATTGAGCTCAGGATTTCAATGTGTATGGCTCTTGTGGTCAAACAGGTGAATAGACAACCATACCTCTTTTCCTGGCTCCGGCCCCTCTTGACATAAAATGGGCCAAAACAGTCCACTCCTGTATAGGTGAAGGGTGGCTTGTGAGGTGTGACTCTGTCTGTAGGCAAGTCTGCCATTCTCTGAACACCTAATTTCCCTCTCAATTTCTTGCATATTACACAGTTCTGTAGCACTTTGTTTACCAAGGGACGTCCTTGTGGTATCCAGTATTTCTCTCTGACCTTGGACAGGACATACTCTCGTCCTGAGTGCCTGGAAGTCCACTCATGTGTGTGTCTCACAATGAGCTCAGCAATATGATGGTCCTTTGGCAAAATGAGAGGATGTTTGGCAGAGTCAGTTATTGGTGCACTTTGGAGCCTGCCCTGCACTCGGAGCATGTTATCAGCATCTTTGAACGGCTCTAGTTTGTAGATGGAGCTCCTTTGTGAGACTTGTTTGCCTGATTTTAGGCTTCTGAGCTCATCTGCATAAGATGTCCTTTGTACATATCTGATAATGTCTTTCTCAGCCCTTTGTAGCTCTTCCACACTGAGATCAGATTTGAGTTTAGGCTTTCCCTTTTTGAGCCATTGAACAAAACAACTTAGCCAAGCAACAGCCTTTTTTAGACGGTACCAGCTTGAATACCTCTTGAACATTTGTTCCAAGTGATCTTCTGTTTCAGTCAGGGTGACACACACCTTGGCTTCCTTCTTGACTTCTTGGTCATCATCTAGTAGGTCAGGGGATCTTGGAGGTACATCTGGCCACTGGGACTCATCCTTCCACAAGAAGTCCGGCCCCTGTTTCCACCTTTTGCTACACAGGATTTCTTTGGCACTGAGACCATGAGAAGCATCGTCAGCTGGGTTGGACTTGGTGTCTACATACCTCCATTGACTTGGCAATGATCCATCATGGATAACTGCAACTCTGTTAGCAACAAAAGTTTGGAACCTCTTGGTAGTGTTCTTGATATACTGTAAGACGATCATGCTGTCAGTCCAAAAGATAGATTCACCGATTTCCAGGCGTAGCTCTCTACGGAGCAGGCTATCCATCTTGACAGCAACCACAGCTGCTGATAGTTCTAGTCTTGGAATAGTCATGTGCTTGATGGGAGCAAGTCTTGATTTGCTTAACAGAAATGAGCAGTGAAGCTCTCCTTGTTCATTGACCATGCGCAGATAGGAAGCTGTGCCATATGCTTCCTCTGAAGCATCAGAGAAGTGGTGAAGTTTGATTGTTACACATTTGCCAAAGTCTTGCGGCACAAGGCAACGTCTCACCTAGAACTCTTCCAATTGTTGCAAGTCTTCTAACCACTTTTTCCATTTCCTTGCATTGTCAGGCTCCAGTTTATCATCCCATCCTTTATCTCTTTTGCACTCATCTTGGAATATCTTCTTTGCTAGAAGTATGAATGGGCTTACAAGTCCCAGTGGATCATACACAGAACTGACCACTCTAAGAAGACCTCTCCTGGTGAAGGTTGCTTCCTTCTGCTTGATCTTGATGCTGAATATGTCTTCTTGAGTATCCCATTGGACACCTAGTGCTCTCTCCACAGGAAGTGCTGCTGAGACAAGGTCAATGTCTTTTACTTCTTTAGCTCTCTCTTCAGTTGGAATGGATTCTATTACCTCCTTGCTGTTAGAGATCCATTTGGTGAGCCTGAAACCTCCAAGATTCAACAGCTGACAGAGATCACTCACCAGCTTCTTTGCTTGATCCACAGTCGATACTGATTTAAGGCAGTCATCAGCATAGAAGTTTTCTATTACAGTTTTCACTGTTTCTTCACTGAACTCTGTCTTGTGGTCTTCAGCTGTACGTTTAAGAGCGAAGCTTGCATAGCTAGGGCTCCATACCCCACCAAACAAATGTACTGCCATTCTGTAAGTCTCTAGGGGAAAATCAGGGTTACCATCTTTCCACCACAAGAACCTTAGTACATCTCTATGCTGCGGAGATACTCGCACTTGATGGAACATGGCTTCTATATCTCCCATGATTGCTACTTGGTCTTCCCTAAATCTTAGTAGCACACCAATAAGTTTGTTGGTCATATCAGGGCCCTGCAGCACTTGTTTGTTCAGTGATGTTCCATCATATTCTGCTGCACAATCAAAGACGATTCGAAGCTTTCCTGGCTTGTTTGGGCTTGTGACAGAATGGTGAGGAATGTACCACTTGATTCCATTACCTTGATCATTCTCATCCTCCTGAACAGGTTCAGCATACCCTTTCTGGACTAAGTCTTCTATCCCTGCCTTATAAAGGTTATGAAGTTCAGGGTTCCAATGCTTTGTAGGCGTTTTTCTGCCATTTTCTTGTTGTCTTGTAGCTCTGGAGGTGTAACCTTAAAGGGTATGTCCATCTCATAATGTCTATCTTTGAGCCGGATAGAATCATTCCATACATCAAGAACTCTTTTGTCATCTTGTGACATTTGTGGAAGGCTACCAGCTAAAGTCTGACCCACGTCCAGCTTCCAGAACTGCTCCACTTGAGCTTCTAAGCTTACTTCTGGTCCTTGATTGGCCTGTATGAAATGACAGAGAGCAGGGTCTTTTGGATTCCCACTTTGTAGCGGTCCATTGAGTGTCCATCCTAGACTTGTTCTAGTGGCATAAGGTTCACCCTCTCTTCCCTGTCTAACTTCAAGTGGAATCAGAGCACTCTGGACATCTTGCCCAATGAGTAGAGTGACATCTGACTTCTCCTTCGGGAACAATGTCAAATCTTTAAGGTGATCCCATTTCTTAACGTCTGCTGCAGATGGTATGTTGTCCCTTAGGTTAGGGAACCTGGCCAGTGCATAGACCTTTTCCAGCTGAACCACTTTGCGTTTCTTCTTGGGGCCTGTAGTGGCTGTCACTTCCAGGGAAACTTCTAGGGCATCTGTGCTTTTACCTTCACCAAGGGTTTCTAGGGACAGACAGGTTGTTTGTCCTTTAAGGTCAAGTTTCTGGACCAAGTCCTTTGAACAGAAGGTCTTGTTACTTCCTGGATCAAGCAGAGCATATGTGCATGTGTAATTAGTCTGACCTTTCCCTCTGACATACACAGAAACTATAGGTAAGGCGACCTTTGTGCTTTCAACATTCGATTGCCCACATGCATAACTTTTGGCTTCTTCTACCTGCTTGTCTTGAGACTTCTGTTCTTCCTTTTGGTCTCCATCCTTTGTGGACTGAGTAGTGGTGACCTTTACTGGTTGATGCAGCAATGTTGAGTGTTTCCCTTTGCAATCCTTTTCTTGACAGGCTCTAGGCCTTTTACATTCCTTGGAGCTATGATTGCTGTAGTCAAGACAATTAAAACACAGTCTTTTTTCTTTTACAACTTCTCGTCTCTTTTCCAGGGTCATCTTCTTAAGTTTGTCACATCCACTAACTCTGTGACCATCGGCATCACAAATCCGACACTTGTACTCCTTGGGTTTATTCTCCTTCTGGGGTAGATCAGGTGTAGTTTTGCCATCTTGGCTTAAAGTGCCAGTATCTGTTGCATTCACATTATAGCTTGATCCCTTCTTCTTTGGCACAGAAGGCTTAACCTTTGGTTCTTTGGCTGCTGACACTACATGTCCAAATACTGGGTCATTGGCCTCTCCAGCAGCCATCTCAAGGAACTGCACAAATTCGTGGAAGTTTGGATATTCACCAAATCTCTCTCAGATCCTATAAGCTTCCTTACGCCATCTAGTTTGGAGGTACATTGGAAGTCTTGTCATGACTTTTACCATTCTATCCTGAGAGTCTACCTCCTTTAGCTTGTTCATAGCTCGTAGTGTTTCCATGCAGCCCCTAACATCATCAGCAAAGTCCTGCAGGGCTTCACTATCATTTGGCTTCAGAGCTGGGCCTCCAGTAATCTTTGAGATCCATGCCTTTAAGATCATGAAGTCATTACCAAATCTCTGCTTTAAGAGTTCTCTTGCCTTCTTATAGCCTTCTGATGGGATCATTAGTGCACACGGCTGTATCACCTTTAATGCCTTTCCTGTGCAATACTCAAACAGCCTAGTTAGTTTATCACTAGCCTCAATGTTGGCCTTATCCACACTGGTATCAAAGGCATTCATAAAGGTCCAGTACTTCATGGGGTCCCCATGAAACTTTATCAGGCTTGTCTTTGGGAGACGGATGACATCAATCATCTGGCGTTGTATCATCATTTGAGACTCATGGGCTGCATAACCAGTCCCCTGGTTGTTTTGACCAAAATCCTTAGAAACAGACTCAGGTGACTGCTTTGCACTATCCTTGACTGATGCTTGTGGTGATTTAACTAGTTCAATGATCCTAGCTACTTGTTCAAAGCTGAACTGCCCATCTGACTTTCTATCAGTATTTCCTGGTATAGGTGATCCTGTCCACTCGGCTGCAAGGGGGTTGAGGATTGACTTTTCTACAACTCCTGAGTGACTCTTATTTGAGCTTGAGGTGGTAGGTTTCCTGACAGTACTAGTACCTATAGGACCCCCCAGATGATGTGAGACTTCATTTTCAGTAGTAGAATCAAATATCCCCCCACACTGCAACTTTACATCACTATCAACTCTAGCTACATGTTTCCTAGACACAGAAGCAATGCTATTACCAAGATATTTATCAGTAACATTTTGACTGACCTTTGATCCCTTATATGTGTAATCAGGGTACTCAGTGAACTTGGTCAGAACCTCTTCTTCTGCTGCCGCAGCATCCATTTCAGCCTTCATCTGTAGCTGCTGACGGCGTAGTTCAAGCTTCTTTCTTTCGCGCTCAAGAAGCCGCTCCCTCTGCCTGCTTTGATATTCAGCCTCTTCCTGCTGACGCTCAGCCTCTTCCTGCTGACGTACAGCCTCCTCTTCTCGGCGGCGTGCCTCTGCTCGCTGTAGTTCTCCTCGGCGGCGTGCATCTGCTCGCTGCTGCTCATCTCGGCGGTGTGCCTCAGCTCGCTGCTCTTCAGCTTCTTGTTCCATTTGTAGCTGCATAAGCTCAAGCTCCTGCATCTCCTGAAGAGCCTTAGCTTTGACTTCAAGGGCAGCCTGTTTAGCAGCTGCCTTCACTCGGGTACTTGATGCACGTGAAGCCCTTGAGGTGGCACCAGTGCCAGCCTGGGACACACTGTCATGAGGTGTAATACTGTCTTGTAGTTGATGTTGTTCAACAAAGGAGGTATACTGTCTCTTGGCCTCATTATACCTTTCCTCAAGTTTGGTATATATGGTGTCTTCATTGAGGGCGCTATGAGGCTCAATGTCCATAACCAGACTCATGTAGTGCATATGCACTTTAGAGAACAGCACAAATGCAGATGTAGCTTTCTCAAGTGCCACTTGAACATCAGGTAAATCAACACCACAGTCCATCTTATGCATTAAGTCATTGACCTTCTTGGTGAATGCACCAGCATGGCCACCTCTTGAACGGCGTAATGTGACCATTTTCTCCAACCTAACACTATCTGGGTCCAGCATCTTGCTTGGTTCTCTATGCCTGGCTCCAGTCTGTGACATGTTGATGTGCTTGGGATCCTTGCTTAATATCCTGGTTCTTGAAGACTATTCTTTGTACCCAATGTAGTGGCCAAAGCCAATGAATTGAGTCAAAGTCCTTGTGACAAGTTAAACTTACTACTGTTTATTCCTTAATCCACACAACAGCAGGGTACAGGTGCATAAGTACTCTCACAGAGTTGATAAATGCCCTGCAGTCACACAGAAATTGTCCATAGGAGATCTAATCCCACTGGTAGATGCTTATTTCCTATGGTTGTCACAGTAGCACATAGTAACACACAAATGTCCTCAGGTAATATAATATTTCAGCATAGAGTCCATTGAACATAACTGTGTGTAATAACATTCAGTAGTCCAACCTTAGCATGGATATAACCTTCAGGGTAATCTGGTATAATAACCTGTACAAAGAATATTGCCTCCTCTTAGTCCTCAGGTACAAAGTCCAGTATATCAGCAAGGTAGTCCATAGGGTTGATGTGAACAACACAGATCAGATGTAGTGATTGAGGAGGGAAGAGAGGGACCTGCTTTTATATGCTATCTAAAGGCTGAGATCAGAGTCTCACATCATCCAGAAGTATGATGTAGGACTGATGTCAGATGGGGAGACAAACAGGTGACTGATGATATCAGCTAAAAGGATGAAGTAAGCACACTGAGTGGTACACATGAGACAAGTATGACATCAGCAGGCATGAGATCAGCCAGTGTATATGTTCCAAGAATGCTGATGTAGGCCTACCACATGATACTAGGTCATTGAAACATACAACCATCAACATACCTTTACTGTACTTTGATTCTAACCCATTTAGTTGTAAACTATGACATTCTCAATCTTACACTACAACCATATTATGACAAATTGTATGCACGTCACTGAGTCTCGGGTCCTCCCAGAGCTCATGAGTGATCACCTGCCTGTTATGGCCGTGCGCAAAATCATTAGAAGTAAACCGCCCATTTGTTCATTCAGAGGGAGAAGTTAGAGGAGGTATGATAAACTGCAGCTGTGGGAGGATCTAGTTGAGGATGACTGGGATGAATATTATGCTGAGGATGACCCCCTAAAACAGTGGGAAATTATTGCATCAAGGATTACAATATACCTTGATGAACATTGCCCATGAAGGAAATTAGGTACCGAGACATCCAAAATGAATGGATGACTCAAGAATTAAGGGAAATGATGGCTGATAGAAGAGACTTAATGCAAGAATACTTACAGTCCAAAGATTTAGAAACCCTAAATGAAGCAAAAATTCTTAGAGTCACCATCAACAGAGCGGTTAAAACTACGCAGGCAGATGTCGCTAAATTAAACGATGCCAAAGATGACCCAGCACTTTTCTGGAAACATCTGAATGGCATAATAGACCCTAAGGCTAAACAGTCCAGAGCAACTTTCATAGATGCTGATGGGGTGAGGCAGGAGGCTGACAAAGCCAGTGAGTACTGCAACAATTATTTTGCAGGCATTGGTAAGAAGCTTTTCAATGATCTAGATTGGGGAATGGGGGATCCTGAACCCTCCTTTGAAGAGTACATGGAACAGATACAGGGGATGGGGGGAGAAGAGATGCCCATACCGAAAGTCACTAGCACTGATATTTCCAAGTTGGTCAAAACTATAGTCACCACCAAATCATCTGGCATATCCAATATGTCCTTCCGAGTTCTAAAGGATGCCTTTGAGGTCTTGGCACCTCAGCTCGCATCATTGTTTAATAACAGTTTCCGCCAGGGTATCTTTCCCAAAAACTGGGCCACTGTTACGGTGATCCCAATCCCAAAGACTGGAAATCTGAATGAGGTATCAAACTGGCGACCGGTAAGCTTTCTACCTCTACCAGGTAAGCTTATGGAGAGAGTAGTCCATGCCCACATTACAAAGATAGCAGAAGAAGGAGGTTGGATATCGCCCCAACAATATGACTTTGTTAGAAATAAAGGCACACAGGATGCCGTCTATGACCTATTGAACTATTTGTACGAGGCCAGAGATGAAGGCAAATTAGCCTGTGCTCCCTATATAGACTTCAGCAAGGCGTTCGATAGCATTCACCATACCCTCCTTTTAAAAAGGTTAAAAGATATAGGAATTAGTGGGTCTCTGCTAAACTGGTTAGCGAGTTACCTGGGCCATAGAAAGGAAACTACATTGCTAAACGGATCAAGGTCAAGTGAAAAGGAAGTTTCCTTTGGAGTCCCCCAGGGGTCCATTCTTGGACCCCTTTTGTTTATACTATATGTAAACCAGGTTGTCTCAGTTGTGGAACACTGCAGAGTCATGCTATATGCGGATGACATAGTTATAACAGCTAAAGACCGTGACTCCACTCAGGTTAAAAAGCATGTACAAATAGATCTTGATAACATAGTAGACTGGTGTACTACCAGTGGCCTGACTATTAATGCCAAGAAAACGAAAGTTGCGTGGTATGGTGGGAAGGAGAAAGCTCGTGTGGCAGGACTCCAAAACATCACAATCGGACAAACCATACTAGACTCCCCAAGTGAATACAAATACTTAGGTGTCAGAATAGACTCTACCCTATCACTAAATGCCCAGATGGCAAACACTAGTTCAGTCATAGGGCAGAAATTGTTCATGTTCAGTAAGCTGCGTTACCTCATGACAGAACAGGTTGCGGGTACTGTATACAGGCATACTATTCTTCCATATTTTGATTACTGCAGCTTCATGATTGATGGTGCAAATATGGACCAAGTCGCAAAACTCCAGAGGCTACAAAACAGGGAGCTTAGGATCAGAACAATTAGTATTAAAACAAGTACAGAGGTCCTTCACACCCGATGTGCAGTAGACAGGTTAGAAACCAGACGCAAAAACCAGCTGGCGATCTTCATGTAAAAGCAAGCCACCAAGCTGGGCCTGAAGGTCAATGAAACCCAAAGGACCAGGGGTGACTTAAAAATTAAATTCCCACAGAAAAGGCCTAATCTTGAAAAATATAAGAGGAGTCCATATTACAGGGGTGTCCATCTATAGGACAGGATTGATGCCAGAGCTCAAAAAGCTAAGTCTATTTCAGAATTTAAGTCACTATACAGCAAGTACAATTTTGCTCCAGCCTTAATAGGCTAGTTAGGAAGTGCCAGACTAAAGGAAGATTGGGCTCCTATCTTTGTTTTACTGAGTAATTATTGACACAGAGTCTCCCATAATCCCTAAATTGTCGGCTAGGCAGATGTAAAAGGAAACTGCGTTGAAATTACTGCAATCACAGTATACCCTATATCTGATTTGAGTTTTAGTTCCCCATAATTGTAGAAAATACCCACACTGCCGGAAAAACAACTACCATTATCATCAACTTCTACTTCACCTCAACTCACCAAAATATCTACTATCTCACTGTCTGGTTGGCATCAGCAGTGTTCACTTTTACCTTTATCCTATCAACTCTCTACGCCAACTATTCTATGTTATTTGAAGTCTATCCACATGATAAAAATTTATGAAAATGATGTGGTGAAGCTGGAACAAAAAAAAACAACAAAAAAAAAACGTATAAGTCAGCAGTGGTGGGTACAGGGGGAGCCAAACAGGCCTTGCCCCCCCCCCCCCAAAAAAAAAAAAAAAAAGGGAAGAAGAGGGAGAGAGAAGAAAGAGGAGAAGGAGAGGGAAACAGAACATGGTGTTCCATACACCATTAGAAAGCTTAGATCATAGGATTCTAACTGTTGGCTTCTTATATTTAGATGCAATGAAAGCTGATTTTTTTCCCCAGAATTTTAAAAGAATTATTTCTCTTCTCGAGGGTTCAAATAAACCTTCCAGTGACCCCCCCCCCTCCACACACACACATACACACATTCACACCCTGTCCCTCCCAGTATGTCTGGTCCATTACAGTCAGGTCGCAATAATCCAATGGCTGATATCACCTTGAAATAACCACTAGAAGCTGGAACACTGGATTATCAAGTATGGGCCAGGCCATTAGGGAAAGTGCAGAAAAACATGTCACCAATTAAGGCCTACATGTGGACAGTGGGGGTGGGGATTTTAGAATTTTAGCCCTTTCTTCAAAGCATTTAGCACCTTTTAGTTAGGCCCTTAATCCCTTTGAACTTTGAAAAGGCAGTCTTTTTTAGAGTTACTGTATATAAAACAGTGATATTCAATAAATGCCAAAACATTGTTTGGGTATCATACCCCTCCCCCCCCCCCATACACACAGGAAATGATAGTGCTAGTGACATTTGAGAGGAAAACATAGACAAACTGATTATAGTTTCAACACAGACCCTTCCCAGAGGTCCAAGTGTCACCCTCTAATATCCCAAAGAATTGTTACATCTTGCCTGGCCAACTGGATTATCAAGTTACCATTTAATGCTAAATAAATGTACTGTCTCTCGTATTCCCCCACTGGAACTGAAAGCCAAATAACTGGATTATCAAGGGCAGTTTCAATGCTATAAATTTGGTCCCATAGAAATCATCACTGGAAGGTGAATCACCGTATTGTTACACACTGGATTATTGTGACCTGACTGTACATGTGACTTGCACTTTGCTGTTACAGCACATCAAAGAGGCTGTGTATGAAGTGTGACAATGGGGGGGGGGGACTTTTTAACAATCTAGAACAGAAATGATGCATTCTGGTGCATTTTAGCCTGCCATATCTCTTATAACCATGCTCATCTCCACCAAATAAAAAGGGAAGTTGATGCACATGAATGCATCTTTCAACTTGTCTGGTCTAATGAGATTCCATTCTGTGTCTTTCTTTTATGGAGAGGGGGGAGGGGGTGATCTTGGTATAGTTTTGAGCTGAGGATATTTATGCAAGAGAACGCACCATTTGACCTCCAAGATTCCAAAATTTTCCTGGGGATACCCTCAGACCCAACACCTACAATGAGGATTGCAACTCAATGTATGTTTACTTTTAAGGGCCAAGTTGAATATATTGTGGTATGATTGTGAAAATGCAACCAGAAAGTATTGGTTCAATTATTGAGTTTCACAATTTTCTTTGGGAGAGAAGAGGTGGGAGAGCATACATGTATGTAAATATGGTGTGCCAGAATGCCACAGAGTGCACCATTTCAAGTCTTATATTTCAAAATCTTCCCAACAAATCCCCCCAACCCCCAAAGTTTTAAATATTTGGGAGTGAAGCTTATTACAAACTTTCCATTCTATGTGGTGTTCAAAAATGCACCAGAATGAAATGTATGTATGTATAGGTACCAACCTTGTCACAGCATGTGCATGTATATATTTGCAATGCATATGTGCATCATCTCCCAAATACTGTCCAGGTATCAATGCAAATGTGTATCTTCCTTTGAAAATCTTTTTTCATTTCCCTTGAATTAAGTGAATATCAGTAGCCTTAGGCGTGTCTATTCCCACACAATTCCACCACCAGGTGGAGCTGTAAGAAGACTTCCCCCACATGCATCTCCTCCCCTGGGTTTCTATAGCAACCATACCAACCTATAGCACTATCTTAAAAAAAACAAACAATTGCAGGCCGGGGTGAGGTGAGCATGTGACAGTGACAGTAACACTAGCAGCTGACATGTGCTACTAGCCACTCAACCAGATGCCCTCATCTGCAGTATAGTCCAGCCAATTTGACGATATACCCAAAACAAATTAGAACAGTTTCCTACCATGGTTTTTTTGAGTCCTTGGGTGTATCTTTACATATTAAAAGTATACCAAAAATTTCAGAGAGGCAGACCTTTTTTCAGGGGGGTATCCAAAATGGCGACAGAATTTCAGAATTTCTAGAGATTCATCTATCTCTGGTCATTTTCAACATAGAAAAGTGATTTAAAGTTCTGGATATATATGTTCATGAGGTCAAGGAAGCCAGGAATTCATATCTATCATCCATCTAGCCCCCCCCCCCCCGCCTAGCAATAAATGACTCGCCCATTATGATGATTCTTATCAGCAGGCTAGAAAAGGGCCACCCATAAATGACATCACACAAAATCATACCATATTTGACCAGATCCACACATTTTTTACGGTGTAGGGAGGGACAGTAAGTTCAACACATGTTTTTACAGTGCAGGGAGGGGTAGTGTAATTTCAACACACATTTTTTACAGTGTAAGGAGGGGCAGTGTAATTTCAACACATTTTTTACATTGTAGAGAGGGACAGTAAGTTCAACACATGTTTTTACAGTGTAGGGAGAGGCAGTATAATTTCAACACACCTTTTTTACAGTGCAGGGAGGGGTAGGGTAATTCAACACACATTTTTTACAGTGTAGGGAGGGGCAGTGTAATTTCTACACACATTTTTTACAGTGTAAGGAGGGGCAGTGTAATTTCAACACATTTTTTACAGTGTAGAGAGGGACAGTAAGTTCAACACATGTTTTTACAGTGTAGGGAGAGGCAGTATAATTTCAACACACCTTTTTTACAGTGTAGGGAGGGACAGTAAGTTCAACACATGTTTTTACAGTGCAGGGAGGGGTAGTGTAATTTCAACACACATTTTTTACAGTGTAAGGAGGGGCAGTGTAATTTCAACACATTTTTTACATTGTAGAGAGGGACAGTAAGTTCAACACATGTTTTTACAGTGTAGGGAGAGGCAGTATAATTTCAACACACCTTTTTTACAGTGCAGGGAGGGGTAGGGTAATTCAACACACATTTTTTACAGTGTAGGGAGGGGCAGTGTAATTTCTACACATTTTTTACAGTGTAGAGAGGGACAGTAAGTTCAACACATGTTTTTACAGTGTAGGGAGAGGCAGTATAATTTCAACACACCTTTTTTACAGCGTAGGGAGGGACAGTAAGTTCAACACATGTTTTTACAGTGTAGGGAGGGGCAGTGTAATTTCAACACACATTTTTTACAGTGTAGGGAGGGGCAGTGTAATTTCAACACACATTTTTTACAGTGTAGGGAGGGGCAGTGTAATTTCAACACACATTTTTTACAGTGTAGGGAGGGGCAGTGTAATTTCAACACACATTTTTTACAGTGTAGGGAGGGGCAGTATCATTTCAAGACACATTTTTTACAGTGTAGGGAGGGGCAGTGTAATTTCAACACACCTTTTTTACAGTGTAAGGAGGGGCAGTGTAATTTCAACACTCATTTTTTACAGAGCAAGACTGCTCACCAGCACTTCATTGAAGCACCATGCCGACCCTCTGGGAGTGTATATAACAAATATGTAGGGTCGGCACCATGCTCTAATATATATATATATATATATATATATATATATATATATATAAATAAATCACTACTAGGGTAACTCCTCCACTGGCCGCTGGGTGTGCTGGATGTGATGGATACATGCCCACAGGCAGAGACAACTAGCTCCACCACCAGGACTCCTAGTGGCCAGATCCCAATAGTCCCAGTTTCTATCCTGGTGGCAGACAAGTGAACCTGCCCCAAAATGTGGGGGCAGTTTCGTTGCCCTAGGTGGATGGAGGTGCACAGACTCTTATCTCCTGCTGATAAGATAAGGCGTTGCTTTTACAATCATTCTCACACTGTGGGTGGGGTGGGTGTAGAGGGATGGTGGTGGAGGCAGGTGGGGTAAGCAGAACTGGCTTAATAAAACTCTTATTATTAAGGAATGTATCATAATGGTGGACACCAAACCTGTCCAGAATTCATAAGGAGCAGAAGCTGAACACACATATATGAAGCACAAATCTGTTAGTTGTGTACAGAGGGAGATAAACAACAAAAAGCAAATACATACCTTAATATAACTGAAAATTAGTGTGGAAATTTGACTAATGCCTGGAGCCTAAAGGATGAGAGTGGCTTTGAAAATTTACATGTATCACTTTTTTTTTCTATTCTATATGAGACATTTTGCAAATCTGAGAGCAGGCAAGCAGAAAGGATAGCCCATAGAAGGGGCATGAAGAAGTCATTGCACAACCCACCTCTTCCCTTTAGTCCAGTAAGTAAAGACTTTAAGATCAACAAAATAGGTGGAAAAGGTTTTTCAGTGGACTTCAGCTATTTGATACTTCCTCTTTCAGGAAAGAAATAGTTTGCCTAGTTTGGAACTAGGTCAATGTGGAAAATTGTCATAAAATCAGAACCAATCCACTTAGAAACATATGTAGTAGCTTTATTAACATTGTCCTATTTCCATGGTGGCCATATTGAATTTCAGGCATATTCCCAGGGTGGAGGGTGGCAAACTATTTTTTTCCTGAAGGAGGACGTATCAAGATGAATTCCACTGAGAAACCTTTTCCACCTATTTGTTGGAACTAGGCCATATTTTGTGCTTTACTTACCAGACTACTTGCACTAAGGCACAAAGTAGCAGGCCATCACACACAATAGAATGCACTGACTTCGGACAAGACCATATATTTGAAAAGCAA
This sequence comes from Acholoe squamosa, assembly GCA_949317995.1. Lineage (NCBI taxonomy): Eukaryota > Metazoa > Annelida > Polychaeta > Phyllodocida > Polynoidae > Acholoe > Acholoe squamosa. Next base: position 55,898,841 of record OX439045.1, read on the forward strand.
AAAGAGAGTCCAATTCATAACATGATAACATAATGAGTGAAAATTTAATATATTACATCTAAGAGTAAAACCACAAGAGAAAAAAAGACTCATACAACAAACATTATACATAAATGGCCTAACATGGTGCTACAGTGAACCATTGTCTGACACACTGGGCTTTCTACTCTACCTTCGTCCACATGCGACCCGATACACAGAAGCGTGACGCTGGAAGCGTCTCACCCAGCACTTCACTATGGCTCTTTATTGGATCCTAAGTGGACAAACACACATTACACCACTGACTACACACAGCCACCTTCACCCCCCAGGTAAATAATGTCATTTTACAAAAAAAGAACTACCGTAAACTCCCGCATATAAGACGCGTCCTCTACGCCAAACAAATGCCTTGTGCGTCTTATAGGATGTACTGAAATTGGGGGTGTGTCTTATACGAGGGGTAATTTTACTATAGAAATGTACTGAATTTACAAATATCAGCATTAAAATGTGCGTCTTATACGCGAAAATGGTCCTGCTGAGTTTGGGGTGCGTCCTATACGCGCAACGCGTCTTCTACGCGGGAGATTACGGTACTATAGTACTCTGTGCCTCACCTTTGTTTTATTACATCGGTCTTTGGCTCTGAATACTGTACCTCTCCCTATTACTCTACTTTGTCCTTTGAAAATGGCTAAAGTCAGGCCTCCATTTGTCTTAACATAGACTTCAAACTCGGTCCTATAGGCTCAGTTTTTCCTGAGCCAATCACCTACCTTATTTATGGGGTACAAGTCATGTCATGATACCACGGTTGATGCTTTCACTGCATCTGAATCAATGATTCTGTTTACTTTCAGCTAAGCGTGTATTAAAGTTATGACATGGTTCCCACAAGAATCTCAGGTTGAAATTCCCTGACCAAAATGACTATTTATTTTCCCTGACCAAATCATAAATAATGCCACAGAATTTGACACATTAATTATCGTGTAACCTGAAATCTATACCAAAGGTCCTATTTACAAAAATTACAAATGCTAGTGTAAGTTATCAATACAGGCATGGCACTGGGGTTTGAGATTCCTGAAAGGCTGAATTCCTCTTTCAGGTGGAATTTGAGAGCAACTTTAAGGGATGATGCCCCTCAAACATACAAGACCCCCCATTAGGGAGTGATCATTTTTTAACAAGGGGGGGGGGCTGGTGGGTTTGCGTGCGGACGCGCGAAAAAGATTTCGACCCCCCCCCTCTCAAGGGGGTAAAATTTTATCGACCCCCCATAAGGGACAAAAATCGCACGCGAACGTCCCCTTTTAGCCTATAGTAACAAGCGGGGTTTTCCACTGAAAACAGATGAAATTATTTTGACCCCCCCCCATCAGAGGTGTTGAAAAAATTCTGACCCTCCCCGGTCAAGGGGTTGAAAAAATTCTAACCCCCCCTCAAACCCACCAGCCCCCTTCTGTTGTTAAAAAAATGATCACTCCCTTAATGTTAAAATAGTTTCTCAGTGGATCTGTGCAAATCAGATGTGTGACCTGACAGACATAGGCTGTGTCTGACCCTCAAATTTCCTGAAGAATCCCATGACTTTCTACAGTCAGGGCTGTGAAATCCTAAAGTCCATTTCCTCTGAAGCTACTTCGCAATGATTTTTTGCTTACATTTTTTACATCATATAAAGGTCATTTAGATAGTCAATTGGACACATGCCAACTAAAATAAAAAAACAAGTGTTACATTTTTGGCAGATCTTCTTTGACTCACGGAAAAATTTTGTAAAATTCCCTGACCACTTTATTTTCGCTGACTTTCCCTAACCCATGGGAGCCCTGAAAAAAGGGTTCTCTATTCCCTCAACCCAAAGAAATAAATTTAAGGGAACTCGGCTTTGCCTAAGCTTTCATATTTTATTTGCAACACTCAGTAATACTCCAACATGCTTCTAGCATACAATACTTTGTACAATAGCACCTCTATCACATACATCTCATATACACCATGTATACACATACTCACACCTCCAGCCTTCACACAGGCTGTCAGCCTCACAGAATGGACTGAGAATAGAGTTAAAAAATATAGGCCTATGGCATACAATTATGACACAAAAAGATAACATTCTCATTATAAATTACATATGGCATGCATGGAAAGTGGTGGTAAGAATCACCAGTATGTGGCGCTGATGATGGTTTGGAACTCAAGTCGTACTCGTTAGTATTGTTTGATTCAAGCTAGGACAATGCCTGTGGTAATCATGCTCAGCTAGGCATCTATTATCATTTAGACACACTGTTGATTAAACATTTTTTTTCTCCATATCAGCAATAATTATTCTCCTCCCAAAGCAGTGTGAACTTAAATAGCTCTGAATACTGTAAGGTCAGACGGAGTGAAAGAGTGCATCAAATTCTTATAATTAAACTACAAATGTACAACATATCTATTCAACAGGGGTGTTTTCCATGAGTTGTATTGACAAATGCAATGATATACAATAGCAAGGAGCATTAATAAAAAAAACCTATTTCTGTATTAACATTTTCAATACGTTTGCAATATCACTTTATCAATTTTTCCCCTTTTACAAAAGTTTGAAACTATAATTTCTTATATTGTCTATACTGGCTTACATTTTCTTAAATCGTTAAATCGGGGTAGGCATCAACGTATAAGAGGCAGTCAATCTTCCACCGGATTTATTTCAGCCCTCACAACCAATCTAGACAAATTCTTTGCAGAAATACGATTAAAGTCGGCAGGTGTCATGTGATTTACTATAATTGCAATCTTCCCATCAAAACGTGATATGAAGCATAATGAGCGGACATGGCTCAGCTAAGCACTATTTTTCATCAATTTTCCACCCGATCAGTGTTCTTTGGCAATTTCTGAGCAAATTATACCCTCCTCCCTTCAATATATCCCCACACAATTCTACAAAAGCCCCTGTCTTAGTCGGCTTTCTCTAGCACAGCAGGAAAGTGGATAACTCTTAACTGGTTGCCGTAGTCGCATACAACCGTAGAATTCCCAATGACACGTAAATGGCGGATGAAGACAGAGGGGTTACTGTCACCGAGCGTGACAGCACGGAGTACCTCACCCTTAGACACGTCCCACAGGTGGAGGCAGCCTTGTCCGCCTGTTACCATCAGGTTTGATGTTAACATGGATACTGTGTTACAGTACCCAGGCTCCTGAAAATACATAGACAAGCATTTGGTGATTTCAGAGTCATTTCTATCAGTTTTGTTATGGTATAAGTTCAGACATATAAAAGTTGGCATGTCTGCTATCACGGTCTGAAATTTAGGGGTTCTCTTCAATCGCCATCTAGACAACATCCAAAACCCTGTGCTAAAATATCTAATGATTATATGAAGTATTTCTGCCCCAAAACAAAGAAAACCGATGCCCTGAATTTGTTCCTATCCTAGTAATAAATCAGGTGTGTCTGATTTCCTATAGAGGGAGCCTGTGTGATGTGGATGAATGTAGCCAACAGGTGGTACTGTGGTGAGCAGGAATGTCAAGGGCCATCCAGTGAAGTGAATTGTGTTGTGATTATACACATCATTTTGAGGCACTTTGGGCAAGAGTGATTGGAACAATATATACATAGCACAAGAGATGGGATTGCACAAACTATTTAGACAAGTTTCCACATTTTTGTTCAAATCTGTCACTTTTAGTGGATATGCATACTTTAACATGGACATCATGTCACCCAGGCAGCCACACGACAGGCCTTTACTGATTATAGAATCATCTACAGACTTATTACAGTGTAAGGGTTAAGAATCTCATCACAATCTTTCTATTTAACCGGTACTATTAATATTGTTTAACTGTTTGTGAAAGTCTGAACTGTTACATGGATAGTAGACTTGACCTGATCTAATGACTTCTGACTGATTTAGACATTTCTCCCAAAATTACTCCTCTGAAGAACAGCAGAATGGTCAGCATCATGGAAACTGCTTAAATGATCAAACTCAAAAGATAGTCATTCAGAGACCCATCAGTTTAGAGTGATATAGGTACCTGCTAGAGAGTGAGAGGGAGAGTAATAGATGTTTAACACAATTTCGACAGCTAAGGTCATAGCCATGGCGAGAACTACATTACACAATTTCAGAGGAATGTGTCGGTGCCTGCACATATGTGCACCACACACATCTGAGGGGATAGGAAAGAGGAGAAATAGACCCTTTTAAGTGGGCTAGGGAAGCCCTGTATCTGCTAGAAGTACTATTTGTAAACAGTAAGTGGTAATAAGTATACAGATGTAGTCGACTCACCATTTGTATCCAATGCAGGAGATGTCCCTTACACCGCTCCCACACACACAGCTGGTCGTCCATACCCACACTAATGACGTACAGTGAGGTACACATGACGGACGTCACCGTCGCTGCATGACCACGCAGTTTATGAACACATGCGCCTGTCATCAGATCCCACAGTCGCACCGCACCGTCCTCTGCCCCACTCGCTGCAGCCAGTGGTGCAACCTGCAAAAAGAGAGAGCAGATAATGCAGGAAAGGTAGTCTCTGGTGAACTGAAACATGGTTTGAAATTCAGTGCTATCATTCAACAGGCATTTCCATCCATTCAGCTGAAGTATCAATAGGATAACCTGTTTATGTCTATGTAATACATGTATTGGAAATAATGTTCCAATAACTACATACCGTATCTAGAAATAGTGCAGTCACCCCTCCTGTGTGTCCGTGTAATGTGTACAGTCGTAAGGAATCCTCCACCCTGAATACCTGTACGTAAAATGTCACATTTAAAGGAGGGTTCCCAACAGCCGTCTGTTTATCATTTATACATATAAAACTTGTCTCTTCTTCACTCCTTTATCCTTATTGCTGTGAGCCTCTTGATGGCGACAAGGACCAACAGGAGTCTAAATATGTTGGATACAAATGTGTGACACTAGGAGAGCTGCTTTTAATCTACTACTAGGACTGTTATGTGAGTGATGGTTCTACTGGAAAACAACTAGAGATATTCACTGAGAGATATGGGTATTCACCAGATTGGTACATTACCTTGAGTGTGTGGTCCTGACTGGCTGTGATGACACGCCCACCTTCAGATTGTAGTACATTGATTGGACGCTGATGAGCACAGACGCTGTCAATCATTTTGATGTGAATTGCGTCATCCCAACTGTTGAATTCTCCCCCTAACCCCCCTGAACTACTGATCCGTCTCAGTCCACCTGGAAAATTATTCAGGTAGTAGCAACGTCCAATGAAAAAGTGAAAATAGTACTTCAGTATATTTTATACCTGAATAGTTTTTAAAGCATTTAATTTCATTTTCGCGTAGCTTTTGCATCAGGCGAATTCGGTTCAATAAAATACAATGTAATATGAAACAGGTCCTGGAAAAGAAAGCTGACATAATCTCTAACTTACCCGGTATTTGTCGTTTGTGAACACTGGTGGGCGTGGTGATCCCAGCTACAGATGGCGAGATTGATGTCTCTAACTCCAAGAAGTCAACTACACCATTTATACGTGCAGCTATAACCCTAAGATATTACAAAAGAAAAGGACAAAAATGTCAAGTTTTTTTTTTCTCAATTAAATATACGCTTACATCCACATGTCTTTATTTAGAATCACACCTCTTGGTAAGACTCTATTTCGTGGCTGGTTAGTATTTGAAAAATCTATGAAATATCACATACAATGGTCTGACCTAATACACTGAAAGTTGATGTACCAACACCTTAAATATCCTACGAGGTTTGGAGCGCTATTCTTACAGAAACTTATGGTACTGAAAGTTTAGAACCTTGAACGGTGCAGAATAGATGCCAATGAGCGATGATGACAACACAACTCGGGAACACAATTTTAAAACTATGACTTATCGGCCGACTTATCTTATAATGCCATCAACTGGTAACAAAACCGGCACTTAAATTCCAATTGTCTAATCATATTCACAATCCTGATTTGAAACAAATGTTACATACATAATCCTCCTCGATCTCATTCTAGAATATATGAAATATAAACATTCTCATCAACTATTCAATACCTTTATCAAAGAACTTTGGAAGAGGTTAATATCTTATTTGACTGTAAGACTGGATAGCATTATATAATTAAGAACATTTAGTGTACTGGGTATACTTACTTGTGACCTACGAGACAAATGGCTGTGACCCCATGTGCACTGTCTTGGTGGACAAACTTTAACGCCCCTGTGAGACCGTCCCAAAACTGTACCAACACATGATTTTTGTATTAAGACCATGAAAATATTGGAAAACTATACACTACAGTCTCTATTATCAACTCTCCAAGGGTGGCTAAGTCATTTAATCAATAATGCGCATATGCCCTTTAATATTATGCATAAATGCACCGATAGAAGTGAATGAAATGTTCAATTAGAAGACCTTAAATTGAATTTGGGTTTTGTATCGGGCTGTACACGTATGACTTTCTCCGAGTGATGAAATTTCCTGAAATTACATGAAGTTCCATGACTACCCCTGACAAGGTTTTTTTTTTATTCCATGACAGTCCATGACTTTTCATTACATGTGGGAACCCTATAACAAATGTGTGCATCAATTACAATGAGTTCAAAGTGTAGAAAATATAGGACAGTAAAGCTTACCTCTATACGACCATTACCACAGCCTGTAACAATAAGGCTGTCCTGACACGCCAAGCACCACACGGCCGGTGCTATGTCGTTATATGTATCCCGTACAAAGAGAACACCGTCAGTTGGTACAGGGTCCGGGCAGTCACCCTGACTCAGGCTCCGTGTGCGCCCACCCTCCGTCTCATGACTACCCTGCTTCCCATCACCTGCCCCACCCGGTGTGTGCTCCAACCCCTGTCTCTGTGCCATGTAGGCCACCTTCTCCTCTGTCATCTCTCTATGCTCCTCATAACACTTGTCAATAAATGCACCAAAGTCATACCCTTCTGTTTTTACATTGGTATCATGTACCTGCCCACCTGTCGCGTCACTAGGTGACGGCTGAGAGCTGGGTGAGTGTAAGTTTGATGTTGATTGGTTTGACGTTCTTGACCTAAAGTCTGTGTCTATGGTACCTGTAAGGTCAGGGAATTTGTCTGATATGTTACTTGGTGGGGGCCTCTCTATTTGAGGCTGAGATGGTGGTGGCGGCGGTGGCGGAGGTGGTGTGGCTGGTAGTGGCGGCTGCTGCATTTGCTGCAAGAAGCTGAAGTCAGCGGAGTAGTTCCTCCGGTGACCAAAGTCCTCACTCCGGTGTCGAGAATGGGACATGGGCTTGGCTGAAGCCCCAGGAATAACACGGGGTGGAACAGTGTCACCCACTGGTAGGGATGGGGACATGTCGGCGGGGGGTATCAGCTTTGGCTGTTCAGGGTAATCTCTTAGATCTTGTATCGAGTCCCCAACACTGCTTCCTACTGCCGGGCTGCGCTGTTCTATTGGAGGTTCTCTGAATGCATATTGGAATGGAAAAGGTTATAGTATTTGCCTGGATTGATCTGCAAAAAGTACCTTACTGAAGAAAAACTAAACCTAAACTACTAAATGAACATGTTGATGTACCAGGCAATCCTGTTGTATTTCACTCAATACATCACATGAATTATTCTGAGGAACATGATATCAAAATTTTCAGATATCAAAGTAAAGAGATATGCTCACCTCCTCCTGTATATACTGGTGATACATTGCCCTGACATGGAATCCCATACAGATAGATGTCCACCAAGACATGCACTAACGATAAGCGGACCATCTGTTACCAGGCACTCAACCTCCTGAAAATAAGATGATAATTTCTTGACTTTATCATTTTAGTTCTTCGCATTGATTTCAATTCTAATAATGAGTGAACGTCAAAATCACAAGGATGCACAATAGACAACTTTTTCAGAAATGTACAGAATTAAGGGAGGAAAGGAAGAGCATGCAAGAATATTTTTGAAATTTTTACTTTTTTTGCTACCCACCTGAACGTGCGATTCCAATATGAGTGGCACGGTTTCACGGATCTGTTTAAAGTATGGTGACTGTCTTTTCCTTCGTCTCTCACTGTTAAACCACCAGTTCCTGCCGCGGTGGTAGTTCCGAGAGCACATACACATGTAGAGTTTTGTCATACAGTAGGTACACAATATGAAGCTCGCTATACCCAACAACACGGTCATTACCAACTCTGTCCGCGACTGTGGGTTACGGAAGAATTGCTCCCATAATTTCCTCAGGGTCAGGAATGGCTGCTCATCACCTGGATGTTTTTTTGGATGTGGATGAGGCATTAAGGTGGGGTTTTGATTTGGATCGTGTTCTTCGGTGGGAGGATGGTTTGGGAGATGTGCAATGTTTCGCTCCTCCTCTGGGTGGCGTAATGAGACAGCCTCCTCCATGCTGATTGGTAGTGAAATGTGTATGCTTGGCAGCATTGTGATGTATCTGGTAGAGATAGAAAATAGTATCCATGAGTATTTGTACAAAGATGTCATGACTTCTAATCATTTAAGAGGACTATCCTATTTTCATGATAACTTCAATTGGTAGTCTTTGCACTAGATAAACAAGAAAAATGTGGCAAGGACCACCGATAGGAGTTGACACTCCTACCAGTGATCCAAGCCACATTTTTCTTGAGCACTCAGGCAAGGGGGGGGGGGTCTATCACAGAGGGTAGATTCGGCAGTCAAGCAGTTATGAAATGTTTCAAGTCTACCGCTTTTATTCTTTAGTAATTCACAGGCTTCTGTCGTATATAACAATGGAAATTCTATGGCCTCACCTTTGAAGAGCCAGTGTGAGCCTTCATTCCTACAGCCTAGTCCTTTCTGTAGTAGTATAGGTAATTAGGCCTAGTTAACCTAAAAGATTCATTAATCGGTCCTATTTGTTATGTTTAATGACTTACCAAAATATTATGCTCGTATAGCCTATAGGGAGTTGTTATCTTTTAAGGAAGAATCATAAACAAAAAGATATATCAGAAAGGTTCAGCAGGGCATTTCTCAATAATCCTATTTAGCACTATTGACATTAATATAGGCCTATATTTTTATTGCCTATGTCTCCCCCCTGCCCCCCCCCCCCACCAACACACACTCCTATCATAGGCTAGGCTGGAAACAGAGTCATTGTCTGACCTCCCCCCCCCCCCGCCCACCCACCCCGCAAGCTGCATATCGCCTACACTCCCGCCTACACTGCCACTGTCATACAGTCCGCGTGGGAAAGAACCGCGAAAGAACCCAGCGTCTGCCTATCAACACAGGGAGCCCCCTGGTGATATCACCATGGCTATGGGAGGGTGGCAACCCCTTGGCAAACACATAGTGACGGCCCATTATTAGATTGTTTGTGTCCGGCCTGATTTCGTTAGAACATATAGGGCCTATTGAGCCGAAAAGTAACGTAACCAAGCTGACACTCTGACGTCGGACCCGCACTCAGGGTGCCGGGGACAAAGTGTTTCTCGGCGCTCCGGGTTCTGTATCATAATGAAAATCCTACACTGGGACTACGGCCATGATATTCATCCCAAACTATTATTGTTACCCACAGTGTCATCTTTTCCTTGATAACATCGTCCCCTGTATATGACAATGCCATAAGTAGTCAAAATTTGGAGAATTTGTACCTTGAATGATGCACGCATGCAAATAGATCTATATGTCCTCCTGGGGAAAAAGTGCTGTCCGAGTGCACGTGAGACGTTACCCTGACGACTTGCTAGGTACTTTGGTTAACATCAGCACGAAAACGTCACGACTGCCCTGTGACGTCATGTATGGCGTCACACAGCGATCGTGACGTCACTCGGGCAGTAATGAAAACCGAAAACATAATAGGAGTAGCCCAGTGATGTTGCTCCACACCAGGCAACTCCTAAAAAAGGTTCTGGCATTGTTAATGTACATCTGCTATTACAAGCGCAGGGAGTAGGCGTCCCTGATCCAGTCTATGACGTCACAATAGACCAAATACACTGCATTAGTGACAACATACATGTAATACATGTACTGTCTATCTATAAATGAATGCTGAACATAAATGTCTGTGAATACCTATCCGTTTTGATGATTAGAACTAAATAATACCACGGAAGTATCAAACATGAAAGAAACGATGGGATTCCCTTTATTATACTATTAAAACTTATAAAAGCATATTTTGAAAGGACGCCCATGCATAAACAATGCAGCACTAATGCATTTGATCTATTGTGAAGGCACAGACTGCATGGGATAGGCCTGCTTCCTGCCCTTATAATAGCAGATGCGGTACTATGTATGCATATTAGCAGCTAGCTCCGATTCGCCAAAATCCTTCATTGGTACTGTGGCATTGTGGTTCAGGCACAACCTATATCTCGTCGCCTTAGTGCAAGAAGGTTGTAACTGACATTTTGGCAAAAATGAGTTTTCTTTAGTTTTAACATTTATTGACACTTATCTAGCTACTATGAAAGTACTGAAGCTTATGTGTGCCTAAAGGCCCCAGTGCAATGTTGCTGTTTCCACTTTGTGCTATAGTAAGTGGAACACTTGTTTTGCCTCTCCTGCAAAACTTGAAAAATGCAGATACAACCTTCTTCCACTAAGGTGCCTATCTGATAGGGAAGTGGAATGTAGTCCCGGCAGTTATCTCACAACACCAATGTACAAGTGAAGGACTTAGGCTAATCCGAGCTGGCTATTACCGTAATCTCCCGCCTAGAAGACGCGCTGCGCGTATAAGACGCACCCCAAAGTTAGCACATGCATTTTCGCGTATAAGACGCACATTTTAAGGCTAAAATTTGTAAGATTAGTGCATTTCTATAGTAAAATTACCCCCCGTATAAGACGCACCCCCAACTTGAGTGAAAGCTATAAGACTCCCCATCATTTTGTTTGGCGTAGAGGATGCGTCTTATACGCGGGAGATTACGGTAGTACTCTATGCACGTTTTTATCCCATACAAAGACCACCGAAATAAGTCATTATGATTTTTCCCCGTCATATATATATATATATATACATATATATATATATATATATATATATATATATATATACACTATATGACCCAGGCAACTTTTTCAAAAATCATCAAGAACATGAGTCTTTCCTTTGAGGCTTTCACTTTAAATTCTCTCTCCATTCCTTGGCCAAGTACCCTACCGTGGGAAAATAAATCATAACAGCTAATACGTAAAAAACCAAGACAAACGATATACGATATGAACTGCGTTCATGAAACGCGGCGGTGGACTACGGCAGCAGCAGACCGTTCGGCTGGGACCCTGCCCTCACATATCCCGTAAACATGTCATCGGCATGCCGGTTTCCCTCCCTGGGGACCGATTGTCTCCCTGTACACTCGCCATTTTGGTATTTCCTAGCCATGGCTGGCAAAACAGATATCTGTAGGCCTTGAAGAGGTGCCTATACTATCACTGTATTGACTGAGACAGCTCAAATCGCGAGACTTCAAGCGGTCTTAATTTTACTGTCGTAACAGGATGATGTGTCTCCTTCTCTCCATATTTTCACATATTAGGAATTATTATTTCAACAAAATAATACACTAAAAATGACTGCCAGGATGTTCCCCTGACATTTCACATAATAAGAATACAGGATGCTCTAAAGTTTTCATATATATGCTGGATTACTTTTCTGTGTCGACCGGGTCCTATATATATGCTGTAATGATGGAAAGGCGTTACCAGAAACGCGGCTCCACCACGTTAATAATACTGTTGTGGGACACAGTTAATAGTTCATACATATAGAACAGAAATCCACACTGTTTATCTAACTCACCTGCCACGTATGGTCATATTGTAATTACTGAGGAGGGTCGGCCAGTGGTTGTAGGACAGTTCGCGCCACTTCTCCACAGTCTGATGAGTCAGCAGACTGTGCAGGTACTTTACTCCGTCATCGTGGGGTCCCTACAGAATACATGGTATTAGGCTCATTAAAAAAGCCCTGATAATCAGCATGAACTACTGTACAAGCACCCAGATTTAGTCACAAAATATCAATATGTTCTCCCAGTGATCCACTTGTGTATGCTTTTATTATCTATACAAGGAGGACATTAGGACATTGTCATTTGATTAATCGAAAATGGGAGATCTTGTTGATCCTGATGCCTGTTTAGATTGCGATATGGTAGTTTTATGGAGCAGTGGGGCAGTTTACATTGTTAATGCTTTATGTGTGTGACTGGTAATTGTGCTGGCACCTAGTGGTCATAGTGAGAAGTAGTGGAATTATAAGCCAATCACAGCACACCAATCCAATGTCTGCAGAACACCACTCTGCATGACCATATAGGGCAGAGCATCAACCTATGGGTTAATGGGAGATCATATATTGAATTTCACACTGATATACTTAAGGGTTTTTAAAGTTCCAGCATTTATAGAATTCAATAGATCTCCCATAAAAAGGCTCTTTTTTCAACGAAACAAGAAATCAATTTAAGAAGGCAGGAAAATTTCACAAGACAAATGCATAATCGTACCTGTGTTTCTGACATGAGACCGTGGTTTTGTAGCTTAGGTCCTGGCTCTTCACCTTCATGTGGATCACGGTGGTAAGGGTCAGAGGTGGGCGGCGTGGTACGTTGATTCCATGCGTAGTCTGCCACCTTCTTGTTGGACACGTTACTGAGTGCTACCTCAGCCAGATGTTCTACGAGACCCGTCTTGTACACGATCAGCGCTATCCAGATTACAACGCACATCTGTATGGGGACAGGTAGGACACTGGTAAAGTGAATGTGAGGTGCCACAGAACAATTTTGAGCATTTAACTCCTATTGTCCTAGTTTTGGAAGCACTATCTAAAGGCCCACGTTCCGAGAATCTAATCCTGAGGGGGTTGTCAGGCAGAGAATGAATGTGGTACAAACCCACCATAATAGCCCGTTGCATAAAGCGTGTTTGTGCCCAGTAGTTCATCAGTTTGACACGCTTTGGTGTCTTCCGGATTGGGTCCATCATGGAGAACTCGTCTGTGAAGCTACCCTGGGACTGCATCATGTGGGATCCTGACAGAAGCAGAGGAGGAAATGAAGTTCTCAAGAAGAAAATTATGCTGAATAAATGGCGGATTTAAAACATACACTGCTACATTTTACATTAAGAACATTAACAGAATCTCGTGTAGACCTACATGTTGAATTTTATCACAATGTGAGTTCAAACAAGGTCAGATATAAGACTATGGAGAAGGATGAGACATGGGATAAAGTGGGTTACTAAAGCTAGCACCGATTCTAAAGTACAGAAATGTTAATACCGGTATGACCTAAGGCTGCATAAAATTGATAATCAGCTTTGCAGACAGCGCCCTCACCCCTTAAAAAGGGCCTCATGGACACTTTTTATCATCATAGTACAAAAAATGACCTACAAAAATGTGCACCCCTTAAAAAAATAATAAAAATATACCCTCATCACCATTGTGGTACTTCTACTTTATCAATTTTCATAATTCGAACGGCTTTGGAATCCCTATAATGTATTCTATCTCATCCTAAAACTGGCTAATTGATCAAGAGAGTGGTTGATATTCTGCACGATTAATAATTTTGCATGGTATTGGAGAGCACATCAAAGCCACAGCAGCATAATACAAGAGTAATTAAACATGAAAATAATAAAAATAAAAATCTACCTCCCTCATTGTTTCAAATAAGGGAAAAAATAAAAAGTTACTCCTTCATTGACAAAATATCATAGAACAAATAAAATATAAAGCCTCCCTCTCTCACTTCATTTTTTCAAAAAGTGTCCGCAAAGCTGAAAATTGATTTTATGTAGTCTAAGGAAATGGCAGGGTTATCACTACTTACCCTTGGCATATGGTAACTGGCGCACTTCCGGCCTCGGTTGTCCATATGTACTGTATGTGGCACTAGCCGTACTTCTCGCTACTAGGCCAGACACCCGATTCCCCACTGTGCTAGCGGGCGGGGTGTCAGGTGTTGTCTCTGGTATGTTCACATGGACGCTTTGTTTCCGCAGGTCTGATAACTGCAAAGAAAACATGTAATAGAAACAAAGGAAAAAAAATGATGAACTCGCAGCCATTTCAAGTTTAGGATATTAAAGTATGACCTATTTCCACTACTTTCACCATACATTGTTAGTTTCATCTCTCTTAATATACCATAGTTACATACCGTACTATGGTAGCATTTAACACAATGTGCTTACCTCCATGCGGCGTATATCTATGGAGAGGACTGTCGTGAAGAAAAACATCTGCAGGAAGAAGTCAGAGAGGAGACCAACCACGGCAAACAGACAGAACTCCTGAATGGCTGGCACGAAGGTGAAGAAACCCACTGCTAGGATGAGTAACTCTGTCATCAGATTCTTGAAGATGGACCAGCCTTCCTTACGTAAACCTGCAACAAAGACGTTACTTTCAACTTCACAGCAATATAGAGTGAAAAAATCTCAATTATCAAAAGTGAGCTTAAGACCCATGGTCTCTAAACCATATTTTTAAAGCAAAAAAGGTACAGATAATGTAACAAAAAAGGCACCCTACCTTGAGCAACTCGTAGTTTGACGTCCAGGTGAACAGGTGTTGAGACAACCGACTTGGTGACCACCAAGACATTCTCCAGTCCAATGATCACCACCAAATAGGGGAAGATCTCACTGAAATATATGTACATATGTATCATTATTTTTCTTTTTTGCGAACAAAAGCCTGGGTTCAAAAGTATCTGGGCAGAAAGTTCAACTAGACCCCACAAATATGGGTTTTGTATGGGAATGTATAGGTCAGTGGAAATGATATGTTTGTACTAGTCGATACAGTTTATGACAATTGACAAGGTTATACCAACCTGCCGTTGATGCTGGGCGTGAAGCCGAACAGTGTACAGATCCCGATGGACATGAGGAGTGATGATACGACTGTCACAACAGCGCTCAGTGCAAGGCCCCACTTGGACTTTACCATCTCAATTTTACCTGAAAAGGTCATATATTCTAAGGTTATAGCAATGCTGAAATGACAGAATCACATTTGTCTGGAGTATGCTTCTACTTGCACAGATGTCAATATCGAATTTAAAGGAATGGCACTATCCCAGTAGCTTTGTTTATGTCAAATATGATTTAACGACCTATTCAGCCCTATATTTTCTGTAATTTCAAGGAAGTATTTCTTCTTTTTTTTTCCATATTACAATAAAGCAGTTTGTGACCGCCTTTGATATATATTTTGCTTTCCTCAGGATGGCTCTAAATATACTGTACACAAAGACCACAGGCCCTCTGTAGTTTAAACCAGGGATGAAAGTCAACAATGACAAAAAACCTTGAAAAAGGAAACAACTTTAAATGCACTGTATATGCCCTCCAGTCCCATCCATAAGTGTGTTACAGGGTTTGTGTGGTTGGGTGGGGGGGGTGCAGTAGGGGTTGTATAAGGATGTAGTTTGTCCTCAAATAACAGGAAAATCTGTTTTTCAAGATGTTGTTCGGATACTATACCCAAAATGTGCACATTATGGCCCTTTTGCAGAGTATGACCTAGGATCCCTTCAGAATGCTACTGTATAGCTGTTTTCTAAGGTCTTGTTCGGATAGCATACCCAAAATATGCACCACCTGGTAGTGGTGCTTTTGCACAACACGACCTATGGTCCAAGTACAATGTTAAATGTATGCATATAGGTCAAATGGTGCAGGGAATATATGACCAATATAGTTACATGGTGAAAGCATAACGCGCAGAAAAGGGGTATACTATCCGACACTCTTCTAGCATAGGAACTATAGCTTGCTGCTAAGACTACACAGAAGAGTGGAACAAATACCAATATAGAGGGGAAAGTTTTCAAGGAAAAACTTGAGAATCCTTAAAAACCTTGAACTAAATACTGGCATGCTGCCACCGTATGCAGTGTTGTGGGACCTGACTGTGTGCATGTATGCAACCTCTGGAGGTAATTTGTGACTTCTTTATCCTGTTTTCAGAGGATTTTCAAGAAAACTTATTTTTCTTAAGTGAGTGAAAAAAAACCTTGAAATCAAGGAAAACCTTGAACTCTTTCATCCCTGTTAAACAGACAGCCATCACCGATTGATATTTTCCTTATGCAATATATCAAAATATAGGTAGCAAAAGATACTTACGGACACTAAAGTAGAGGTATAGGAAGAGTACAATGTAGGCGACAAGTAGCGGGGTGTACTCGACAAAGTAATTGACGTCCTTGAAGTAGATGTGTACGGCCTGGTCAGGGGTGCTGGACGAGTTGGCCAATAGTCGCAGCGGGTAAAGCTGCTGAAGGTGGTCCCGCAGAGCCGAGACATATCTGGGGAAATCATATTACAGTGAATACATCTATGAAGAACATGCAGATTTTTGCTTTAAAGCTTCTTTGTTATTTTGGAACAATCAGAAGTGTGACTCATTGATTTGATTAACGTCCAAAGGCCCGGAAGGCCCCACTGGATTGCCTCATTAGTTTGCAGACATTTAGTTCTGATGGTAATCAAATGGATGCAATGGTGCAATGTTGGCCTTTTCATGTGAGAGATTACAATATCCAAATAGGTTGGTACAGTATGAGAAAAATATGGACAGGACTTTAAAGGGACTTACTTTTCATCATACTTTTTGAAGAGAACTGTCACTGCATATGATATAACACGCTGTCTGTTGCGGAAAAAAATTCTTCTGATACCGGTGTCTTTCAAGGGGATCCCAAACAACAGATCTATAAAGAAATGATAGCATTCAGTTTACAACACGCTCAATTACGCTTCTCAACTTTGCTAGCAAGAGAGAGAGAGAGAGAGAGAGAGAGAGAGCGAGAGAGAGAGAGAGAGAGAGAGAGAGAGAGAGAGAGAGAGAAAGAGAGGTCCATAGCTTACCGTGAATGGAGGGTGGTAGATCTAGTGGCTTCCCATAACTCTGTGTTACAGTCTTCACTATCTGACTATCTGCATCAAACCTGAAATAACAGCAAGACGCCATTTTTGTTTTCCATTTTGCCTTTTTCCCCCTCTCCAAATCATATTAACGAAAGCACATGGAACTTTAATTAATCTAATTTAAGTACAAGGAGTATTACAAGCCTCCCAATATCCAATCAGAGTACTGCATTTTTATGTGTGTATAAAGTCTACCATTTTGATGACCTACCGGTATAACAAACCTAATACTGAATGAGTAATACCTGCTTTTATCGTTGCTCCAGAAGTGAGCTGGAGAAATGGTCAGACAGTTATACTCAGGGAGAAGTCGCTTGGCCTTTTTCTGGGCGACTGTCTCAAAGACGTGGAGACACACATCACCCTGAGATACAGACTTTTCCCTGTGTCGAGAAAAGGTAATTTAATGAGAAGAGAACGGACACCAGAAGTACCCTTATTTTCCATCACAAATGCACACCATTATATACGTGTACATTATCATTTCCAAGAGCGGCTTGACAAAATGTTATTATATATCTATAACAATGATAGAAAATATTCAACAAGATAAAACATTACTGGGAATAATTACAATGACAAATTTAAAATCTGATGAAATCTAAAATATTGAACAATATTACTTACTTGTTTTTGTGTTGAAAGTTGTTGATATGTTGGAGTATGTCAAAGGCCTTGGAGAGCGGAGCGCGGAAAGCGTCGGTCTGGATGTGAGTGGTGGGGACCCATGGTGACACGGTGGACTTTACGACAACCTGGAGGATGTAGGCCATGGGGGCTCCCAGGTACTGGAACAACGCCAAGAGGAAGCTTTATTTACAAAAGATTGAACATGTGCAATGCACGATTGGCCCAAGTTCGTCCATCACCTACCGTAGGTGACTGGCACTATAGTGACAGTTGTGAATGGTTAAGCCTATGGAGAATACACCCATTATCGCTCGCATGTTTCATTGGCGAATAACTCCTCTCCTGGCGGGTTAAGCATTGCACAATACCAGGAGGTGTTGAATAAGGATCCAGATTAACCATAAAAACGCATGTGACACTGTAATTCTCCTCCCTTTTGTTATAATTCAGCAGTTTCGATGGCACTGTGAGTCGATCGTCTCGCTGTCTGCCATTTTGGATTTTGGTGTTCTGCGCCCATGCGCGAGCCCCCTTGCCGGAAGTAGCATTTTCGACGGATAAATAATATATTCTATCGATTTAACTTGAAATTAATGGCTTTTTGAATATAATCCATGCATCTTTGGCAATATCAAACAAATTGAATCGAATACACCCTATCTTTTTACTGTTATTGCCCCACAAATCTATCGTCTCGCTGTCCGCCATGTTGGATTTTGGTTCTATCTGCGCATGCCCGACCTAATTTCCATGGTTATTTGGGTCAATTTGCACGACCACGGCTTTGTGATGTGAATTAACGACAGGGCAAACACGTAATTTTTTACATTTTTAACCAAATATATCGATTCAAATCATATCCTTTTGCCATTCTTTATCAAATTTCTGTATTATAATTTACAAAAAATCGATATCCGCCATGTTTGTGCCGAAATTACGACATTGGAGACGCGTGGACGGATCGAATTATGGCAAATTCATCAATTATTTGCACCACTCCATACCAAAAGCGCGGGAATGTTTGGTTTTTTTGCACCACCTATGGGATTTAACATGGGCTAAAAGCGTCTTATTTTTCTCTCTCTGTTAGTCTACTGTTAGGAGGCACTGAATTAGGGTGTATTTTTACCCGACTCTTATAACTCGTCTTTCGAGTTAAATATAGGGCACCTCCACTTCAAGGCCTTGAGGTAGGCCTATTTGGAGAGATGACTCAACAACTGTGTCACAGATGAAAGATTTAGGTAATGAGGATGTGGAACTTATGTGAACTTCAGAAATGTTAAAAGAATAGCAGGGTTTTACTTTGGCAGCTAAAATCTGAGCTTGATAATTAGAGATAAAGCTTAAATTTTTCAGTGAAAATACTGATACCTCGGTAGATTTATCAAACAAGGAGATTTTTCTTTACTACTTAACCCTCAGTTAAAGCTAAAGAACTGTGATATCCTATGACTATTATAACCACATTATATTTAATGTACACACCCATCGTGGTCGCTTGTCTGCGCTCTCCTCCTCTGCAGTGGCGGGTAGAGAGGAGGGCGGTATTCTGTAGCCCTCCAGTGGGGTGCGGTACTGGAGAGGGGCATTTCCAGGCAGAGGCAGGGTCGTTAAAGGGTAACTAGAGAAGAAATGTACAATGAATACAATTATGTGTCCTTCCATTTATAATACTTTCCTTGCTATTGACTTTGAAGAGTACCAGTACTATTACTACGGGTCAAAATAGACACATACATAGTCAATTAAAGTTTATTACCAAGTAGTTACAGTGGGAATAAGCGGTAATTGTGGATGAGTAGAAAATGAACGTTTTGACTAACTTAATCAGGGGTGTGAAATCCCGAAACCCATTACCTCTGAAGCGTAATATACGGCTTGCTAGTTAATGTTTTAATGTAGTATAAAAGTGATCTAAATGTTCTTTGGGCAGAATATAACACACTGTTATACAGGTATGTTTGGAACTACCAGTAGGATGCTAACATTTTTCAATCTGGAATGGCATTGACAAAAATTTTAAGTCAGACCCCCCCCCCCCCACAAATGGTAAATTCTTTTCTCAGTGGATTTGCATAGATCTCAAAAATGGTCTTTCTGAGCATCAAAAACGCGGATTTCCGCGTTTCCGCGGAGATTTCACACCCCTGTTAATTAGTCCTCATCACTTCTATTCTCCTCTACATACATATTTACAAACTGTAAAACCCGCTAATAAGCTGCGGCTTATAGACCATTTCAGGCCTCTTGTGCAGCTTATAGCGTCTCCAGGAACTCAGGGTGGGGCTTATACACAGGGGTTTACTTATATACACTAAAGGAAGGAATTGGGACCAATTCAGGCCTCTGGTGTGGCTTATAGCAAAGCTCTGTACTTACGGTGCGGCTTATACGCAGGCTTTTACAGTATTTAGCATAAAATACATACCCCCGGTAATTCATGACTGATGATATATTAAAAAGCTACAGTATTCAGAGAGATCTGATTTCAATTTTGGTCAACTTTATTATATATGGTACCTGGTGAGCTTGAAAATATCAGAGACCCACCCCCCATCCCCCCTCCTTTATGTCATATAAATTTGCTCTCTGGATCTGGGTTAACTTTTTGGGCAAGTCAAATCCCGGAACCTAGTACCCGCTTAGTATGCCCCAAACAGTGGTGACTGCTTTGCCACTGATGAGACTTGTTATCTATATAAGAACTTACCTCGTCATAAGAATAATGGTGATGACAAGTGAGATGATGGCGAACGGATGGCTGGCACAGAAGAGGCCATGGGAGTAGAAGCGGGAGGACACCCGCTCCTGTAAGAGGCGCTTTGCTCGCTGCCACATCGTGTTAACTCTTCACTGCTTCACCTCCATGTGTAAACCTAGTGGGTGAAACAAGTGAATCTTTATAACCAGACCGTGCCTGTTTATAAACATACATCCACAGCTACACAATTCAGCAAGCAGGAGGTAGGCCCTTCTAGGATGTAAATAGTGTCTTGTTATCAGACACAACTACATATTCATGAGTGGTGTGATCAAGTATATGACCATGATACCATCTGTATGGTAAAGGGGGTGAGGTGTAAAAATGTTGTGCTTTTCAGGAAGGGCTATCCCTTGTTTGCCCCTATGGCTCATCCTTTTTTTTTTTTTTTAAAGTAGTTTCAGTTTGTCAAATTTTTGGGGTAAACTTTTTTCTTGAGGCTCATGGAGAAAGTGTAAATTGTTTAGGATCTAACGAGTCAAAATGTACTGAAATCTGTGTTCTCTCATATCATATTGATCCAAGAGAGTGTTCATGATTTGACATATAGGCATAGGTCACTACCAACTAAGCAGTACCGAGAGGCTGCCTACGTCTGGTTTAAATTTAACTATTGTGGGGGATTCAGGGAGATTACTGGACACCTCAGAAGCTGGGACAGGTCGGAACAGACACCTCAGAAGCAGGCGTTGGGTGATCTCGGAAGCACAACAGTTTGGGAGAAAATCAAACCTTGATGATATCTCTCTTCTTATACTCCTATAAGTTAAAGAATTTAAAGAGGCAAGTGGGCTGCAACAACCCGAGTGAAAGCAATAACCCTACTGAAATTGACCATAATTTTCCCTGCCTGTTCGACCCCTTCGTTCCTTGTGTACCCAGACATATAATTGAACAACACCACTTGGCCTAGCTTTGCCTTGGTCAGCTTTGAGGGTGATTGGGGGGGGGGGGGGATTTTATCCTAGTGCCAGTCATAAGTTTACATCACCTACCTGTTCGTCCAGCACTAGCAAGGACCGCAGAGACAGCCTGGAATTGTCAAGCCTAAAAAAAAGATTAGGTAGGGAAGGTCGGATTTTTTAAAAAAAATTTGTAAAGGTCTTTAATTGCTTCAAACAGGGATGTAAGTCAGGCATGGGCAAAAATCAGGAAGCCATACATTAACTTGATATAAAAGGCCTTTTATTTTTTCCAAACAGCCCTCTTAACACTTGTATAAGGAATATACATGTCATTCAAAATTTCCAGAAATCAGGAAATCATGATAAATCCTGAAGACTTACATCCCTGTTCAAAGACTTGAGTCGAGTCCCGGCGACTTGGGGGTGAGTCACAAGAGATTCAAGAGATTCAATTTTTTTTTCAAGAGATTCAAGATGGCTTTATTGACTAATGTACACTTATGTCAGCACCAGGTTTTCATTTACAATGTTGTAGACAGATTTTATATATGAGTACATACAGTTCACAGCCCCTGGCCTTTTAGATGATTTGCAATAAGGGGCCACTGCTAGTATTTGAGAAAGTTTCCTAGTGTCATTGTGTCTTTTATAGTAATTAACGAACTTGAGGTATTTTGTTTCAAACACTGACCATGCGTTTCTCATCTCGGGCATGTTACAATGTAAGAAGACATGGTTGACATCTTGCACAGCATTACAGAATGTGCACTTAGAAATGACAGGTTTCTTTCCTCTATATCTTCTTGACAGGCGATTCAGGTCTAAATTGACCGAAAACTTGGCCAAAAAGCTATATTTTCTTCAAAAGTGGAGAAAAAGGGTTAGGGTCGGCCCTATTTTTCTAGGTAGGGTCGGGTTACCTGCAACAAACAATTCATTTATTTTTGGCCTCATTACAATAAGTGGTCATGAATGTGACAAATTACTTGTAAAAGAAATTCAGGCTGGTACTCAAGGTCAGTACAGTTAAAGGTTCAGTTCTTAAATAAGACTGTCCAATAATACTAAAGTGGATAGGCTTGTATCACAGTTAACCACTTTGGGCATGTGGTTTGAGCGCCCTATCTAAACTGGATATAATACACCGTTCCTTGAAACTGGATACCGCACGGTTTTGACAGTGACATAATCAAGATGAATTGATACTTGTTTTTATGTGCGGTAGCACCTTTTTTCTTTTTTATATACCATATTTGACGTAATAAGAGTAGATAAGGTGTTGCGCTCATACAGTATGGATGGGTGTATGCATTCCAATCCCACCCGCGGTGAGGTATATGCCGTAAAACCCTTCATATAAGCCGTGGCTTATAGACAATTTCAGACCTCTGGTGCAGCATATAGGATCACCCTAAAGTCTGGGTACAGCTTATAAGCGGGGGTTTGATACTACAGAACAGTTCTGAAATTGAAGTTTTCAAGCCGCAGGTGCAGCTCATAGCTTTGTCTTAATGATTAATCTATAACCAGTTAGCTGACAGAGAAGTGACGCTCTGTCCCACTGCATGCTGCAACCGGGACTTCAGCAAAAAGTGGAATGTTGATGCATCGAAACAACAGCGGTGCAGCATGAAGTCTGCACATCCAAGAAGTTTGATATAAATGACCCAAATTCTCAGGAATAAATTCCCGCTTCATGAATCTATGGCGTAGGGATAGTATTCTTAGGGTTGTTGTTGTTGTTGTTGTTAAATATGTCTGTCTGTCAGCAAATCGATTGCTACGGCATTGCCATTGGTATGATCACCAAGAAGCATACCAAATGATCAAAATTCTTTGTGCCCCTCTTTGATCTGCACCAACATTCGCTAACGCAGTGCCTAGAGTCCTCCTGGCGCTCTGAGCACAGTCATACTATTTGATCTTTAGTAGCGTACTGGCTTTTTCCTAAAAAAAAACAAAAAAAAAACGGATAAATTTCTTACACCCCCTCGGGAGACGTCAAAACTTTTGAAACCACTTAGTTATTCAGTTCTGGTCAATGCCTCTTGGCGGCAGCACTGAGCTGGTCTGCTCTGCTGGTTGCAGAACACCAATTGACGGGAGGTGGCAGCAGGAGACACTTTGTAGGTCTGCACTGAAGGGTGTTGTACAATGATTATTGGTCTAAAATCTGACAGTGGGTAGGCAAACCAGGCATCAAATTAATCCTTAGGATGTATATTAATCGATTTGAGTGTTATTTAGGCTGATATTTGAGGGTAAGTTGAGGGAGTGCACTCTTTTCAATTACAGAATTTATTGTAATCATTCACTGCAAAACCCCCAAATCTGGGTATGTCCGCACTCTACGGCCGATAGCAGAAAAGTTAATTACATTGTACCACATCTCATGGCCCTAACTTAATGGGAAAAATGTGTGCCTACATGAAAATAACAGTGGCTAAGCCCAGAAATTCGCACAAATATTTTATTTTCGCCCATATGCTATATAAGCCAACAGTAAGAAAATAATTAGTGTCCTGCAGCCTGCTGCCAGGCATCCAAAATAATACTCTGCTTTATGGCTTCAGATGGAGCCACTGTGCTGGTACAATCAAGACTGCTTGTTGACATGAATAAAATGCTGTAAGCATTTTATTTCTACACACATATATGCTTGAATTTGACATGGTTAGAATGCACTGAATAGATTGAGATTTTGGCAGGACACTTTCACAAGCAGGCTGATGATAGATATCCAGAAATTGGAAAATCTATATATTTCAGATCTTGTCCCAGCTTTAACTGTTGATAGTTATTCTTGAAGGGTACTTATAAAGCTACCCACCAGCGAAATCTCGGTGAAAAAATTCCAATTATTAAGCATTTTACACTGAATTGAATGTAAAGTTAATGTTGGAGCTCTGATAGATATAGTTCAGACTTCAGAGACTTAAAAATAACCACCAGAGACAGATTTTATGGATAATAAATTACTAGCATGTGAAATTTCATGTCTCTATGACTGAGACCACTGAAACTTTGGTGAGGACCAAAACTTGATTCATTTATTAATTTACTGAAAAGTGATGGCCGCGAGCGTTGGTGCTTATGTTACGATTTTCTGTGAGCTTGTAAAGCCTACTTGGAATATACTTAGGAAATATCTAATAATACCATTGAAAATCCAAGATTTCAAATACTTCAGAAATCTGAATTTGGTAAAAATTGCATTTGAGAACCTATTATTCCAGACACTTATAAATTTGAAAAAAAAAGCACACAACAGTGACACCTTCACAGGTGGCCACTGGTAGTGCCCACGCATGGCTGCACTCCCATCACAAAAACTGAAGCACACTGCCGACCTTGCGGGATATAGGTGGCGCTGTAGTGTCTAGCTGAAGCTGGCCACCAGCATGTACCTTAAACTGGTTGTAGGGTACAGTTATGTAATAGCTGGTGGGAATCCACTCTGTCCCACTCTACACACAGAAGTACTAATACTGTAAACTCCCGCGTATAAGACGCGTCCTCTACGCCAAACAAAATGCTGGGGGGTCTTATTCTCAGGAGCAGAACCCTGGTTGCTAGGGACCTCTCAAAGGGTCAAATTATATAGGCAATGTACTAGAAAGAGTAACCTTTTTCCTATTTTCTTTTCTAATATTGGGAATAGAAAATAGTCTATCAAGTATATGATGCAAAGTTTTAATACCTTTCAGGTTTTGTGAAGCATTTTGCTGTGGGATGCTTAGATCTTTTGTGATAAGGGTTTTAACACCTTTTCTAGTACATTTCCTATGTAAAATAACCCTTCATGAGGATTCTTATCAGTAGGGAGATGAGGCTGATAAGGGCCGCGCTGGTTGCGATGACGTCACTGCTGCTCCCTAGAATAGGATGTACTGAAATTGGGGGTGCGTCTTATACGGGGGGTAATTTTACTATAGAAATGTACTAATCTTACAAATTTTAGCCTTAAAATGTGCGTCTTATACGCGAAAATGCATGTGCTGAGTTTGGGGTGCGTCTTATACGCGCAGCGCGTCTTCTACGCGGGAGTTTACGGTAATTACTCATTAATTAACACAGAGTGGCTTAATGATAATATAAATACAACTTCAAATGTATGGTTAGTGTGGGTTATCACTCATCACACCTCCAGGTGTGGAGTCTTCACACCTCCAGGTGTGGAAACTAACCCATGTATAGCCATGTATAGAGTGGCTTCTTGACCCCTGAAGCTGCAAATCTCACGAGAATGCATGTTAATTAGGCCTTAGCTGGTAGCTGCAGTGCAGTCACACCTGCATGTACTACCAGCCTGGTACTTGCACCCACTGGTTAACATGCAAAGTCGGTATTCTGACCTAGTCAGGCTAGTGGGATGGGGGTGGCGCCATAGTGTCTATCTGAAGCTGGTCACCAACATGTGCTTTACGCTGGTTTCAGGGTACAGTTATGTAATACATGGTGGGAATCCCCTCTGTCCCACCCCTGGGTCCCACCCTACACACAGAAGTACTATTAAGACTCATTAATTAGAACATAGTGGATGATACTATAAATACAAGTTCAAAGGTATGGTTAGTGTGGACTACCACTCATCACACCTCCAGGTGTAGAGTTTTTACACCTACAGGTGTTAAGACTAAGAGTCACCCATATATGGTGCTACTTGCCTTGGAATTTCGGCCACTATTTTACTTATAACTTTGGTTCTAGGCAAGATAGAAATGTAATTAAAAAAAAATATTGGAAATGCCGCAATGAGCTTGACAGAATGTGAGAATGTGACTACAAAAATCGCTATAAATTACATTTTAATTTTTTGTTGAAGTGCTCCCACTGACACTCCCTAAGGGAGTGATCATTTTTTAACAACAGGAGGGGGGGGGGCTGGTGGGTTTGAGGGGGGGGGGGGTCAGAATTTTTTCAACCCCTTGACCAGGGGGGGGTCAGAATTTTTTCAACACCTCTGATGGGGGGATCAAAATAATTTCACCTGTTTTCAGTGGAAAACCCCGCGCGTTACTATAGGCTAAAAGGGGACGTTCGCACGCGATTTTTGTCCCTTATGGGGGGGTGGAAAAAATTTTACCCTGTCGAGAGGGGGGGGTCGAAATTTTTTTTCGCGTGTCCGTGCGCAAACCCACCAGCCCCCCCCCCCCCCCCGTTGTTAAAAAATGATCACTCCCTAAATTCAAGCTTCCGTTGAGGAATGGAATAAGGGGCACGCGTCCTATGTATTGAGGGCTAAGGCACTCAGCCTCTAAGTTCCCAAAAAGGCAACAGAAGACATTCAATCTGAATCAGTGCCAAACGAGAAACGATGACTCAACCTCTTGTTTGGCCACTTTTACTTTTGGCACCTAGCCAGCTTCAAGCAACTAGTTCAAGCTGAGCTTGAACTAGTATGGGTGTGGACCACTAAATTCGACATGGTGACATGACCATTTCTTAAAATCGACATGTGACATGGGCCTTAGTGACATGAGGCAAAACAATTAGTGACATGACATAGGTGCTTTCTTAAATTCGACATGGGACATGATAGGCTCTTAGAGGTGACATGGGACATGAGGATTAAAGTGACAAGTGCCATGACCATTTTTTAAAATCGACATGTGACACCCTCCATCCACACCCCCACTACCGTAATCTCCCGTGTAGAAGACGCGCTGCGTGTATAAGAGTAAGACGCACCCCAAACTCAGCACATGCATTATCGCGTATGAGACGCACATTTTAATGCTGAAATTTGTAAGATTAGTACATTTCTATAGAAAAATTACCCCTCGTATAAGACGCACCCCCAACTTGAGAGTAAGCTATAAGACGCACCAGCATTTTGTTTGGCGTATAAGAGGCGTCTTATACGGTAGTTGCAGTGATCCTACCACCAAGCACGAAAACAAACTTAGGGAGTGGTCATTATTTATCAACAGGGGGGGGCGTAAAAAAATTTTTGCGCCCCCTGCGCCAGAGGCGTGGAGAGTTTTCGCGCCCCTTTTTGATATATAGTAGCGCGCTGGCTTTTTTGCTATAAAGAGGGTGAATTTTTTTAGCCCCCCCTCAAGAGGGGTCAAGAAATTTTTAGCCCCCCCCCTCGAGAGGGGTCTGAAAATTTTTTACGCCCCCCTCAACCCCCCCCCCCCCCCTGTTGATAAATAATGACCACTCCTTTAGTTAGGACTTAAGTGTATCCTGATTTAATTATGAAAGTGAATGCTACAAGCGATTTCTGAACATCCCGCACTTGAAAACAGAATCTAGAAGTATAGATGCTGAGCAAGCTCAGTAAAGTTGAGTACTGTAACTGTTCTGAGTTCTGAGTGTTCACAATCACTGTCACTGTCAGACACACTAGACTAGTCTAGTAGTCACTACACACAGGAACCGGATAGTGACAGGAGACTAAGAAGCGCACTGATAGAGTGGCTGGAAACTGTCAACCATGGTTATCGCTTTAATTTGGCTGGTCAAACATGAAGAAAATATGCACCTACCAGTCTGAGGTGTATCATTGGTAATCAACTTGTAAGTTATGTTGTTGCTTTGGCTTTGAAGTGTATTCGCATGGTGTGTTCGTTGACAAAGTCCGCCATAAATACCAACCGCAGCGAAAGTTGCAAAAGGTGTTGATTGGCTAAAATTCAATGGCACTAGAGACACCTAGCGAGAGAAATTTTCTGGGTGTGTTCGGATAAATATAATGGTACACCGAAACCCGCTGGCGCTTGTTTGAGATAACCGTTTCTTCACAAGCGTGTCCTGCCCGTTCCGCAAGAGGAATAGGCGGAGTTGAGATGAAAAAATTTTACCCTGGTAATACATAGTTTACTTACCATACCGTATACGAAATGAAAATATCAGCTCCCTCCCCCCTTTTTTTTCTCCAAATGTTTGAGACTTGTCACTTGGGCCGCTTGGGCTCAGCATTTTCGGTGCGTTTCCGAACGCGAGGATTTGTGTTGAAGTTTCAGGTGCAGACACATGGAATGGCGAAGTTGACATCCCGTTGTGCAACAACAGAATGAACTCATAATAATCGGACTCACTTTATTCACAGACAGTATAACATTGTCAAGGCATGAGATCTTGACATAGACTACCATACTAATTCACTGTCCTAGACCAAAGATGTCTATATTCGGTGATATGTTTGAGAGTGACTCGGATCCTGCCGGGTCGACAAGTGGCAAGATTCGTGGAGGCGGCTTGGATCTCAAAATCCCACCACCTCCTCGGTTATCCAGTGGGCTCTGTGGCATATACAATCAAGGGGCAACATGCTACCTAAATTCCCTTCTGCAGACCCTTATCATGACATCGGAATTCAGAGGTATGGCTTGAAATTTTCAAGATGACAATGAGAATGCACACAGTGACACTGCTCCCTGCTGCTAGCTCAGAGACTCTGAGACAGTAGCTCACTGGCTGTCACTCAGTGAGTAGGCATGGCAGTGTACTGAAGAGGGCGCCCCAGGCACTGTGCCTGCTGCAGCCATTTCTGCCCGAGTTCTTCTGTCTGGGTATGGTCAACTTTGCCCCCACCCTGGAGGAGAACCTATAGAGATATTTGAATAATTCCAAATGCTATGATTGCCTACAACACCTCTACTAGGCTTTAGTTTTAGCATCAGGCTATAATTTTAATAAAAACAAATTATCAATGATATATATCAGAGGTTCAAAGTTAGGTTATGCTGAAAAACTGACAAAGTTGCTGATACTCTCTAGCCACTATATAAGTGATGGAAAGTCATTATTTTTCTATATAAATCAGTCTTATGTTCATTGATTTGTGCATGGCCGTGTTTGTGGGAAAGTAAGGTGTAGAGCAAGGTTGACCCTGAAATTTTGGCCATGTCCACTTTCCTGGTCTTCAAAATTAGGAAAACTTCACAGAATATCTAAAATGAATCAATGATATGATAATATAATATTTTCCCTACAGGGAAAAACTAACGGCATCAAAATCCATTGACAATTCAATGACCTATGACCATTTATATTGAAGATGCCAAGTGTGCTTTTTTTATCATTTTCTGTGAAAACTCCCTCTGACAGCCTGTACACAATCGCCTCTTGTACAAAAACTACTGACATTAGGAAGATAAATCTAATTGATTCATAGAGGGAAAATGTTGGGCTTTGTTATGACTGGTTTTAGATAGCTATGTGATGACATTTTCAATTTCTTAGATTCTTGCCAGGACCCCATGTTCGGGCAGATTCAGGGCAATTCTCAGTGAAAAGCCTGTTCCAGACAGCATCTCAACATGATGGATTTCGCTATCAAACCCATATCAAACCCTAATAAAAACATACTTTACGCACTTATAGCATCCTAAAGTATTGATAAATTTTGTTTTTTGAATTTTTTGAAAAACAGTTTTTAACCCCCTGCCATGCCTACAGTGAGTGAATTGTGCTCGAGTTGTGCTCACCCACTCTTCAGTTAATTAATAAGTCTTGGAGTGGTCATGATTTAATATAGGGGCCATCCATAATTGACGCCCAGGGGGCCACTCCCTATATGTTCCATTGTAACCATGTGCCCCGGGGGGTCCACTCCCTATATGTTCTATAGTAACCATGTGCATACATGGCCCATGACTAGGTACCCCTTTTAGCGGGGCAAAACTGGACCAAAATATACCCCTTTTGATGGGAATTAGCTTGGAAAAGTACCCCTTTTACTACTGTTAGAGTGTAAGAAGACTAACTCTAGCTAACCCTCAATATATGCACCCTTTCAATGGAATTTTTTTCATAAAATGTACCCCTTTCCCGATTATATTTTGAGATTTTTCTGAAAAAGGTACCCTTTTACGGGCCAAAACATGGTGTTTTCCTGGGAAAAGATACCCCTTTCCCGGCCAAAATATTAGATTTTGCTTGAGAAAAAGTCAAGAATTTGGGAAAAGCAAAGACCTCTTGATATTAACCCTAACTTTGTTTCTAGTTGGAATATTTCAAAAATTCTTTTGCCATTTGAAAGCTCCTGAAAAGGGTACCCTTTTCTGCCCCAATAGGGCCCAAAAGGACCCCTTTTAATGGGTCCAGGCGGATCCGTTCATGGGGCCCAAAAGGTACCCCCTTTCACGCCAGTTTGTGTACCAGGTACGCACATGGTATCCATAATTCCATAAGTGGCCCCCCTGGGCCATGTGCGTACATGAGCCTTGACTTGGTAATGGTAGGTTATGCCTTGTGGCAGGGGAAATTTCCACCAAAATACACCCCTTTTGGCTAGCTTAGAAAACTAAATAAGCAAATGTCAACGATCAGTGAATAATTTTGCATCGTATTCACCAAGGTGAGGCTGTCCGTATTCAACGACACCTTATATTCAAGATTCAAGATGGCTTTATTGACTAATGTACAGGTAGACTTATGTCAGCACCAGGTTTTCATTTACAATGTTGTAGACAGATTTTACATACGAGTATATACAGTTCACAGGTGCTGGCCTTTTAGATGATTTGCAATATGGGGCCACTGCTAGTATTTGAGAAAGTTTCCTAGTGTCGTCGTGTCTTTTATAGTAATCAACGAACTTGAGGTATTTTGTTTCAAACACTGACCGTGCGTTTCTCATCTCGGGCATGTTACAATGTAAGAAGACATGAATGACATCTTGCACAGCATTACAGAATGTGCACTTAGAATTGACAGGTTTCTTTCCTCTATATCTTCTTGACAGGCTGTCAAGTGTACAGTTATTGTCAGTCCGGAGTTTAGCAATAATAGTTCTAATTTTAGGTGATTCTGTATGCGTTAGGTATTCACGCTCTTCATAAATGTCATTAAGATCATCTATACACATCTTGATAATTCTACACTTGCCAGTATTCTCTGGGTTATCAATGTACTGGTTGTATTTCTGAATATGTGCATCATTTAACCCTTTCTTTATATTGTTTTTGAGGGAGGACTTTGACCAAACATAAGGATCGAGCCAGACATTCTTACAACCGATTTTAAATAAGAGGTATTGGATATCTTTAGACTTTAAGCCATTGGTGGTTTTCACTCTTCATGGTAGAGAAGGCCTCATTTAGAATAGGGTTTTTTGATCCATGCTTAAGCCTCAGCCAATATAGAATGTTCAGTACGATTATTTTGGATTTAATGGGAAATCTCCCTAACTCACCTAGTGCGAGAGTAGTACTTGCATATTTTGATATACCCAGAGCAAACTTGTAGTGTAAAACACTTCTACCGGACAGGCCTTTCTGATGCCTTCAGAGGTTAACTCCTCAATTATAAGAGTTACCGGTTGCTATCTGTACACAGACAGGATTTTGATTTTGTGACAGATATTGGCTAGAGTCACATAAGCTGCCTGTGTTTTCTTATAGAATCTACAAGATAATATGTTTATTTATGTCAAGGTGAATATCGATGCCCCATTGACAATGCACTAAACCCCCATATTGCATCCCTGCATTAAATAACCATCGCCAAATCCGCACGATGACGTCATACGTCCACCGCCCATGCGCAGAGTTTTTGAAACGTAAACATTCAAGATGGCAGTGGTCAGCATTTCGCATTGGTGGTAGGTGAATAAGGGTTAATTTTGAAGGATACTGATCAAATAACGAATAATTATCCACCCAAACACCTTGACATAAATGTAAAGATGAACTCTGACTAGTTTGAGCCGACCGTTTCTTCACGAGCGTGTCCTGCCCGTTCCGCACGAGGCCGGTAGTTTAAATAATGTTAACAGATCTCTTTTTGATTTTACCTCAGGTGCACTTATAGATATGGAACAGTTACTACCGTAATCTCTCGCGTATAAGGCGCACCTCGCCTATAAGGCGCACCCCCAACTCAGGGAGGTCTGTTATAACGTATAAGGCACACCTCTAAGGGCAGATTTCTGTTAATTTAGTACTGTTCTATAGTAAAAGATACCCACTATAAGGCGCACCCCAAATTCAAGGCAATTTACCTCCCATGTATAAGACCCAGCAGCATTTTGTTTGGCCTATAAGACGCGCCTTATATGCGGGAGATTACGGTAGATGGCATACCCCATACTGGGCATCCGTATAAAAGGATAGGGTCGATCTGCTTGTCAAACAGTGACATAAACAATTTAGTGGATACATTCTGAGGTGCACTACCGCGAAGCGCACCTCAGGTGAACTACCAGTCGAACAACGGTCCCGCTGCCATAGAAGTAGGTCGGAACTCTCTGCTTTCTGTCCTCCATACAAGAGAGTTCTTCACCCACTGGACAACAAGAGCTTTTCTAAACTCTCACGTCGGCACAGAGATGAGAGTTTAGTTTTCTATAAAGCTACTTTTGGCGGGAACCCACACCCACCATACAATTTTGAGGGGAAAATTAAAAAAATAGAACATTTTAATTTTCACATCATCGTAAATTTGGACCCCTTACAGCGGGAAAATTCCCCACAAAATTGACCCCCTTAAATTTTACAGCAAATTTTGGAAAGTTTCCTTGAATATATAACTCTGAAAACCCTACTCCTTTTGGCCAAAACTGACCAAAAGTTTCCTTATAGAGGATCCGTTCATACAATCAAAAAACACCCCCCTTTCCCACCAGTTTGTGTACGCACATGGTATCCATGAATCCAGAAGTGGCCCCCCAGGAAATGACGTCATGCAAAATTTGACCATTTTTGACCCCCCCCCCTCCCCCCCTCGTCATGTTTATTGCCAACTTTGCAATGGTGAAGCTATATGGAAAATTAATTTAATCACGCTGGGCCTCACCCCCCTTCCCCCCTCCAGCATGACGTCATTTGTGGATGGCCCCTTAAAGGGGCCCTGGCATGGTAATGCATGCCCGCATTAAAAAGTCACGTGATCACCCCTTGACCAATCAGGGTGTCGCGATTTTTCCGCTGGTTCCCGCGATTTTATGATCACTGTTTGAATTGGTACCCATGTTGTTAATTTTCCATGCCAGCCCCCCTTTAACAGGGGTGGTGGTAAGTTTTCGCATGGATGCTCGAAGATTTTTACGTGCCCCTCAACTGTGTCTGTGGTCAAAATCTTTTGTGTCCCCCCCTTGCTGGAGGCATGGAAAATTTCCAAGCTCCTTTTTGATCTATAGTATGGTAGCGCACAGCTGTTTTTGCTAATAAGAGGCCAATTCTTTTATCCCCCCCCCCTCAAGAGGGTCAAAATTATTCCTGCCCCCTACCCTCAGGAGGGGTAAAACAATTCCGCCCCCCCCCCCCAAACCCATCCCCCCCCCCCCGTTGATAAATAATGACCACTCCCTATTGAGTAAAACTGAAAAGTTAATGCACCATTTTTTTTTTCATCTCCCCCCCCCCTCCTCGGATTGATCTATAAGTTTCGCCCCCCCCCCTTTTTACAATCAAATGTGCTGTCTTTTTCGCATAAAAAGGGGTAAATGTTTTTCCTTTCCCCACCGACAAGAGAGGTCTGAGATTTGTTGCTCACCCCTATATCCACCAGCCCGCCCCCCTCCTCTCTGTATGATCTGTGGTTGTGTCTTGTAAAACTCTGATAATTATTGTCTTAGTGGCTTCAGTCACTCATACTCAGGCCCAAAAAAAAATGATTCGTTTTAAGTAACTGTACGAACATGCTGAAAAAAAAAATTGAGAAAAAATAGGGTCGGCCCTGTTTTGCTAGGTAGGGTCAAGTTACCTGAAACAAAATATTTTTGTTGTTGGTCCCATTAACTGTCACATGGAATAACTTCTATAAACAAAGGTTTAAAAGGCCTTTCAAGTAAATTCAACTATGATAATTAAGGAAGGGGACCTCAAACGGACTGTCTCGATCATCTGACTGAGACATCTGATCGGATCAGAGCCCATGAAATATGCGTATTCCGTCCTGACTCGATCAGATAGCCGTCCCAACACACAGAGCTCCCTACTTGACTACTGATCCAGTCAGATGACTGAATTAGTCCGTTTTATTTATATATCAGTAGATTATGATAATTCATTTTTTTTATTACATATAGAATCCCTATTTCACCTTGGTGAGGAGTACCTTGGTCTTCTTGAAGATAAAGATAAACCCCAGTCAAGGGTAAGTGAACAATACAAGATCTTTATTTTCATCTATCTTGTCATGCATCTGGGAATGTAGGAGCCTCTGTTAATTGTATTTTTCACATTTCCAGGAATTAGTCAAAGCAGTCCTGATTAATTTAAGGACGATATGGTGCTAAGGCCTAAAAAAAAAATAGTTGTGTTCAGGTATCCCGATCGACCCTAGTTATTTGGCCCGACCCTAATTTTTTTTTTTTTTTTTTTAGATTTTTTTTGGTAAAAATTATCCAAAAATCAAGAGAAATGTAAAAAAAAAATCTCAAAATATAGGCATGTTTGGTATCAAATTAAAGCCCACAAATGTCTTACAAATGCTACTAGCTTAAAATAACCAACATTTTATATATATTTAATTTGTTTGACATGTTTTATATCATTTTTGGCATCCAGGAACTTAAAAAAAAAAAAATCTGACCTACCTACCCTAATTTCTTCAGCTATGTAACCTGAACACAAGAGGTTTTTTAGGCCTAAAGCAGCTATTGGCTGCTGCTCAGTTTCTTGTTGTTATGCTTCAGTGTTATGGGTAAATATCTGGGCGACTGAAAGCTTACATTATCATGAAACTACTTTGCTAGGTGCGTGTGATCCCGCTGCATCTACAGAAATTGTTTGCCCGTGTGCTGCTCTCGGACCAGCAGGGAGCAAGCACCACACAACTCACAGACAGTTTTGGCTGGTCCAACCGTGAGGTAGGTATTATGATCATGCCATTGAAATACAGAAGTAGGCATACGCAACTATAAGCACCTTAGTGGAAGATACCACAGTACCTCACATAAATACCTACAGAACCTCCCTAATAAAGACAGTGTGTGTGGCGTTACAGACGGGATATATTATTTGCATTAAATTCATATTACGGTGGTCAAATCAGGACCCATGTGCACCTTTTTGCAAGTTTCTAACGATGTCAGGCCTTGTGCACGGGTTTGCCTTTTTATGGAAGGCCTTTCGGTAGATACAGTCTTAAAGTATTCTCAACTATATGACTGAATATGTAGAATACTTAAATAACAATGTTTGACCTGTGATGTGCACCAACAGGAGCTGCAGCAGCATGACGTACAGGAGCTGAACAGGATCCTCTTCTGCGCCATCGAGGACTCGTTAGTGGGCACACCGGGACAGGGCCTCATCAAGGACCTTTACCACGGGACGATCGTTAATCAGATCATCTGTCGTAAGTGTGGCCGCATCAGCGAAAGAGAGGTCAGTTCATGAAAAAATGAATCATAATATCTAGTTTTAATATTATTTTTTATTGGGAAAGTTCCCCTAGTGTAGGCAAAGAAATACACTAAGCAGGCATTGGTACTAAAACGCTTAAGAGCTGTTAAAAAAAAAAAAAGGGGAAAAAAAAAAGGGAAAAAAACAACAATGTACTTTGGTATGTTATAGTATAGTCCCAGAATGGCACACCTTGCCCTGGAGAACCACAGTACAGCCTTTGGTAAAAAAGAAAAAGATATAAGAATGATCCTTACCGACTACGACTTCTCCTATGTTTCTTTAACCTATGGCCTTAAAGGAGGACTTCCTAGACCTGTGTCTGACAGTGGCAGGACAGAAGGGTCTGGAGGAGTCGCTCGACACGAGTTACCACCACATGGAGCTAATGGAGGGCAGTAACCAGTACCGCTGTGACAACTGCAGCCGTCTTGTTGATGCTGAAAAGGTAAGGGTAATAGACAAAATATTCATAGAGATGTCATTTTTTTAATTCCGCGGGAATTCCTCTTTTGTGGGTAATGCTGATATTCAATCATGCTGAAGCCTAATGTTTACCTTTTGACAATCGGTGAGTTGCAACCGCATGGATATAAAAAAAGGTAGAAAAGAATATAAGTATAATATGCTAAATTCTCACGAATAAGCCACACCCTGGCGACTAGTTTGCTATTAAGTCGTATTGGAATTATCAAAAGGCATTACACATGTTATGATACATGAATACCCTTTTAATTTAATTGATTTCAGGGTGCCCGAATTCGCCATCTCCCAAGTATACTGACCCTGTCCCTTCTCAGATTTAGTTTTGACTTCCAAAAGCTAGAAAGATACAAGGTAAGAGTATTTAAGATCAGTTATCTTTTCATATGTAAATTCACACATGCAAGGGTTCAGGTGAAAAATAGAATATGTAATTAAAATTACGTAAAATGGATTACCGTTCTAAGACAATATGGAATTGATTGACCATTCTTCTTCAGGGATAGCGATTTTTAGGGTTTCCCTGCTTTCAGGGAATTCCAATTCCTATAAATAGTCCTTTCAAAACTTTTATTTATGGGCTTCTAATTGAGCAATTCAGGGATTATTTTGGAGGTATTTTCAAATGACATTCTAAGTATTTGCGGTACTAAAGATCTCAATTTTACCTTTGTAGGAAACAGGAAAATTCACCTTCCCAACGACACTGGACATGACACGGTATTGTGAAAATGTGAGTTGATCTATATATCATGTATATGGTCGGTATCTCATGATTTAAGAAATCTATTGTTATTGTACCTAGTATAAAAGAATCCACGTCTTTTAATGTAAAGAAATTCTATGATTGTAACTCACTTCACATTTTAATTTTAGGATGCGAGCGCAAAGGATGCAGTTTACGAACTCTTCTCTGTTGTAATCCACAGGTAATGTTTGATTGTCAGAATTAAAAGTGTTAAACCTTAGGACATTTGCTTATAGTCACAAGTGGCACAAGTTTATTATTCACAAGTAGAATCAGTTTAAACAATTAATACTTGTCAAATGCGCAATCAATATGATAGATTCTCTTCAGAACTGAAGCAGTAGTAATAGATTATGAAATTATGGAGTAGTGAGTTTAATGTAAATGTGGCGCATAAGCAGCTATTGTTTGTGAGTTCAAAATAAATGTAACATTGGTACTTTTACAGTGGGAGCACACATGGTGGACATTACCATGCCTACATCCGGGACGTAGACGGACTTGGTAAATGGAAGCACCCCGTAAGTTGAACAGTTCCAGGTCAATCCATAGGAATTCTTATACAGAAAATTTTACAAAAAAAAAAAAAATAGTACCATTGCAGTTATACCTAAGATCCTTGTATATGTAGCCAAATTAAAAGCTGGGTTGCATTTGAATAGTCATGTATTCGTTTGATTATCCAAATGAAAGTAGTAAGAGTTTTTATCAGACGTCCACATTTCACTATTTGTTCCCCCTCTTTATGCTACAGGAAGATGAAGAGATCCAGTTACCGACTGACCCAGCGACAGGAAAGGTGGACTTCATTGAGTTTGACTCGCCCATCGAGCTGCTCCAGGCGCTCATCAAACCCAGGGGGGCGGATGGCATGGCCGTGGATAAGCTTTGTTCAGTGAGTGTCAAAAATTCAAACACTAGCGTACCAGCAGAGGTATTATGCATTGTATTCTAGAGTTATCTTTCAGTCAGGTCGGACCGGGTTGTATTACAGCACAGTACAAGAAGGTATTTGTTTGGCTGAAAATTATTATAGGTTTACTTATCCCAATTAATGTAATAAGGTATGGTTGAATCGCCGAATTGAATTTCATAATAGAGAAAGATAGATTCAGTTCCACATTACTTTAATACGTGTATAAGTTTCATCATTGCTACAGTTACATCTCTGTGAGAAGTCCATTAACATACACGTACATATGTCAAACTAACCCTGTATGAATTTCAGGAACTGGTCAAACAAACAGGAGTCTCATGGAATAAGAGGTTCAAGAAGCAACACGGAGCTATCAATAAGGTAGGGAACACAAACAAGAACAACCTAGATATGATGAAACCTAAAGGGAGAGTATAATTAATCTGAAATTTCAGTGAGATTTAACTGGCCTAGACTTCCACATAGCTGGTCAAATGCCTTACTATGTGGAAAACCACCAGAGTGAACAAAGTTATTCTCTAAAAATCATAAAATGTCTTTTTCAATCGAATTTACTCTAGCTAAATCGATTCTAGATTTATTTTCTTTGTGGTTTTCATGAAACAGTTCCTGAAGCGATACGATGATAAATTTGAGTTTGATGCCGCCACAAACATTGTCAAGTTAAAATCATACACTGCACCACTGACTGATGTCACCAACACAGTAAATACAAAGACAGAACCCACAGTGGAGGGGAAGGCGACAAACCCACCTAGCCCTAGACCGTAAGTACTGCTCAGAATTCTGAACAAATGAGGTTTATTGGACAGATAATGCATTGCATTGAGTCCTAGAATTCAATCGGTTCTTGTCGTAAATAGAAATTGACAAGGCGTTTTTAACTATTGGAAATTGGATAAATTCTCATCTGCACTGGACTTTGTGTTGTCTGCAAACATGTCTCTATTCGCCAGTACCCCACTTCACAAGATTCAAGATTCAAGATTCAAGATGGCTTTATTGACTAATGTACAGGTACACTTATGTCAGCACCAGGTTTTCATTTACAATGTTGTAGACAGATTTTATATATGAGTATATACAGTTCACAGCCCCTGGCCTTTTAGATGATTTGCAATATGGGGCCACTGCTAGTATTTGAGAAAGTTTCCTAGTGTCATCGTGTCTTTTATAGTAATCAACGAACTTGAGGTATTTTGTTTCAAACACTGACCGTGCGTTTCTCATCTCGGGCATGTTACAATGTAAGAAGACATGATTGACATCTTGCACAGCATTACAGAATGTGCACTTGGAATTGACAGGTTTCTTTCCTCTATATCTTCTTGACAGGCTGTCAAGTGTACAGTTATTGTCAGTCCGGAGTTTAGCAATAATGGTTCTAATTTTAGGTGATTCTGTATGCATTAGGTATTCACGCTCTTCATAAATGTCATTGAGATCATCTTTACACATCTTGATAATTCTACACTTGCTAGTATTCTCTGGGTTATCAATGTACTGGTTGTATTTCTGAATATGTGCATCATTTAACCTTCTCTTTATATTGTTTTTGAGTGAGGACTTTGACCAAACATAAGGATCGAGCCAGACATTCTTACAACCGATTTTAAACAAGAGGTATTGGATATCTTTAAGCCATTGGTGGTTTTCACTCTTCATGGTAGAGAAGGCCTCATTTAGAATAGGGTTTTTCGATCCATGCTCAAGCCTCAGCCAATATAGAATGTTCA
The DNA here is from genome assembly GCA_949317995.1 of Acholoe squamosa. NCBI lineage: Eukaryota > Metazoa > Annelida > Polychaeta > Phyllodocida > Polynoidae > Acholoe > Acholoe squamosa. The sequence goes on from OX439045.1 coordinate 55,938,312, forward strand.
GTACGATTATTTTGGATTCAATAGGAAATCTCCCTAACTCGCCTAGTGCAAGAGTAGTACTTGCATATTTTGATATACCCAGTACCCTGTACTTTCACTAAAGATATGGCACCATTATTAAAAAGTCTTCTGGTAAAATTGAGAAACTTTAGAGGAATAGATATTGATTCAAAGATGTATTTTTTTCCCAGACCAGTGGTTCACACTACCCCACTGCCTGGCTACTGCTGGTTTGACTTTGACGACTCACGGGTGCGGCCCATTACCACAGAACAGCTGGAGAAGCAATTCTCGGGGAAGGAAAGTGCTTACATGCTCTTCTACAGAAAACGCTCCATGACCAGACCGCCAAGTGGTAAGTTTTACAGAAGTATTGACACTCATGTGTTCTCATTTTCACTTTTATGAGGGGATGGGCTTAACATTTTGTTGCTGAGTGACAAAAATCTCAAACTCACTCAGTGTGGCATTGTATAATTCGGCCAGGAAATATCCCTGGGCAAAATAAGTGCCACTGTAGGTCTACCGGTAGTGTTCATCCTGAACAGTTTAAAGAAATACCCTGTTCTTGTTGTATGTGTGTTTAAATGGCATTCGCACACACATTGGCCTTGTAGATATTTTGAATGCTTCATTTTAGCATAAATGACTTTCTGCATTAAGTTGCGAAAAATAATTTCCCCTCATTGAGCCATTACTTACCATTTCAGCCTTCAATGACCCACTGTATGCTGTACCCGATCATTTGGTCTCTGAGGTCTTAAAGGAGAATGAACAACTTTATAAAGAAAGGTATGTAACCAAAGTCTCTACAGTCTCCACTCTAGTCTCAGGTTATGCAAAAGAAACTGAGTCATGTACTTAAGTTGGAAGATACACATAGCACCATACACAGTCAAATTAAGTCCACAATCAAATTATGACAAGGTTACAAGTAGAATATGAAGTACTGAGTAATGAGTCATAACTGAGTAATGTTTCATAATGTATGTTTAATAATCTTCATTAATTTTCCGTATTACTTGTAAGTAAGATTAAACATTTCTATGAATAGGATTGCTGTGTTCTTTGATACAGGGAGGAATATGAAAATAAAATCAACGCAATTGAGTTGGAGGTGCACTTTGGGCTGAATTATGACTTTACATTGGGTGCCCTGCATCCGCTACCCAACACTACCCCGTCACTTCTAGTCAGCTTCGACAGACGGAAAACTGTTGGTGATCTTAAAACTATGGTCTGTGAGGTAAGTATCTTACTAAAACTATCAGCTTTTGTTCTAATTTGCCCTGTATCTATACAAGCTGTGTTTATCACATGTCAAAATTTGAAATGAAACTTAACTTTATACTATAGTAATTTCATTGCGGTTGTACTAATTGATATCTGTATTCTAAGCCCAATTTGTAGTTGTGTCGCTCTACCATTATAACAGGTGGGCGGTGTGCTAGTAGCCCCGGGTGACATAGTTGTTCACCATGCGAAGGAGCTCCCGGCCGGTCTCCACCTCTATACCTGTCTGACTGGTAAGTACTGAGGCAACCTGAAAACTCAATTCTATTGATGTCATATCTTCTTGAAATACCTCCATTAATGGAAAGAATTTAAACCTAGGATATTCATGATTCAATATATCTTAGAAGTCTAAGATAGGAAAGGACTTCCAGTGCATATGGAGCATGAGCAGATGAATTTTGTCATACGATATAAACTCAGATTGAAAGGATCTTGAAAAGACCCACCCGGCTTTGACCCGGCAAGATTATGTGTACATACATGTTCTGAAATGTTTTATCATTTTCTCCGACCCCCTTCATCCAGATAATGAATCGCAGACAGTGATGGATACACCCCTAGCCGACAGGAGCAAGGTCTTTGTGTGGGATGGACAACTGGTAATATTCTTTGTAATGTGATGGACGGGAAGTCATGAATATGCCCATACTGTAATACAACAAAATACAATAAGTACATGTGATTGATATTTCCCCATGTTTATCAGTGTTGAAGAAATTAATGAACAAATCGTTAAGCCTGGGCCAACAAAACTAAAGATAGACACAACTGCCACTCTCGTTCAATGCACCCTGTATCTCAGCCCTAAATCCAGTCATGGACACCTGGAACTTTGGAAAATATATTTAATTGCTCATACTGATTTTTACTTAACACTGAATACCTAATAACCAAATTGTGCATCCACTTTTGTCAGGTGGCTGGTAAGATCATACCAGTCGGTGCAGAGTTTGAGCCGGTCCTACTGACCATCACACACGGCAACCCGCACACCTTCAGCCACGGCTTCCCCAAGACGCTCTGTGTCCGTAATTTGTGTGAGCTTATCAGTAACTCATCTGGTATCAGCTTGGAGAACTTCGCCCTGTCACGTGTTATCACCAAAGGTAAGATAAAGATTAAAACATGAAAAGATCTACTGATATACTGATGGTCCAATTAACAATAAATGGTAGCTTGCGCTTTCGATAAAAAAATGATATTTTAAAGGTAAGATAGACATTGAGCCCAAAAGGTGTTTTCTTCAGGTAAAGCCACCCGATACAATTTCTTGAAAGGCTACATTCAAGTACAACTGCATCCTTTGTGCAGCCTCTGAATTTCATTATCTATGATGAAAGCTCAACTTCTATTACATGTACATGAGGTAAAATTAGCTAAGAATTGTGTACATGACCTGTTTCATGTTACCTTTAGGTGCCGGTACAGAGACAGCGCTACTCCAGCTCCAGGCTGCGGACCTAGAAAAGTCGCTGGCCGATCTCCAGGTGGTGGACGGTGATCACTTTATAGCTGAGGACCGCAGTGTTACAGGGTAAATATCTGCAGAATAAAGAAATGGTATATAGTCAGATATGTACAATTGTATTCCAGCATAGGTTGGTTTAACTTCTGATTTGATTCGCCGCACATGAAGATACAAGTTTCTTCATAGTATAGGGTAAGAGAAAGTGTAACCTCGAATCTAGGCAATATTGCTTGAATAGAGCGTCTTTGCCTTTGGATGATTGCATAGACCAGTCAAATTATACATAGTAGTAGTAATATACCTGTGAGTGAACGGATTGAAAACCACACTTTGACATCTAAGGCATGTGCATGCTTCTTTGTAGGAACTCGCTGGCAGAGTCCGCTATGGCACGGCAGTCACTGATTATATCGCTGATGGTCGAGAACCGTTGTATCGACACACAAGACTGGCCAGTTTTTGTTGTTGAGATCAGTAAAACAGCAGTGAGTTACTGATTTATTCATTATTACAAAATGGTCATAAGATTTAGATAGAACATGATGAAAGGGCTCATTTAGTGACCCATAATCGTACATGGGTACCAACTGTTGAGATATACACATCTATAGAAACCTAATATATTGATAATTTGCATACCGGGTAACAAAGTTATAGATATATAGAGCAAAAGATGAAGGAAAACTTCTCCTTTTTCTACTTAAAAGACTGTGTCGGAGCTGAAGTCTCAGGTGGTATCCCAGATGAACATTACGGACTTACAGGATGGCGGTCGACTACGGATTGATGATGACAGTCATGGTCTTCGACCTCCAAGTAAGCTGCTTTATTATAACACGACACGCTATACCATTGTCACCATGTCCTTTTGTGTGGTTGTATGACGACCTAAGGGCCCCTGGCTATCTTTATCTCACCCTGAAATTTAGTGTAGTCAACGGTGTACTTAAGTACGTGTATCTCCAGCACTAAGGAAATACATTAGAAACCTTATGCTTTAAAGTCTCTTGACCTTAAGGGCTTTAGTTCACAACTTTGGTAATAGGGCTTAGAAAATGTGCCAAAGTAGATTGCTATTTTTATTGATTGGCCCCTGAGCTTCGTGCTAAAATGGTAACTTTTGTGTCAGCACTTGATTAATGTAATGCTGGAATTTACATGTCCTTGCATTTTTAACCCTATATTCCCCAGTGTGTGAGCACCTTACGGTAGAAGAAGCTGGCTTGAGGCAGGGAATGCACGTCATCATAGAACCAGGACCGGCACCGACCAGTAACCAGATCACAGTCTATGTCACCCATGAACATGGTGTCACTAACTGGGAGAACCTGGAGCTTCTTGTAAAAAGGGACTTGAAGATTGGGGACTTTCAGAACCTCATCTTGAACAAGGCAGGACTGGAAGGTCAGTTCATATTAAAATTAGTCGGGTATTTTTAGATTTTGAGACCGCTCTTCTGTCATCTGACTGCTTGCTATACTAATTCAGGATGTACCTACCAGTAATTATTTTTTAAGAATTGGGTTTAACCACCATTCGTTATATAAATATCCACTATAAGATAATATCTCATGTGTCCTTATAGATATAAAGCAGAATGAATTAGAAAAATAATACTCACTGAAATCCAAATATATACCTTTCAGGTGAAGAGTGGCACCTGCGTTCTACAAACTGGTGTGGTGAGGCGGCACAGGTCCTCGATAACCTGGATGCGACACTCACTGCGAGTCGTGTAGAGAACGGACACTCAGTGATGCTGATGGTGGGTCGCCTGCCGCCTCACGGCTTCATCCAGTTACCACTGTATCTACTCGGCACACAGCCAGTGTCACCCCCTGGGGAACAGGATGAAAGTCTCTTAGCTTGGATCACCCACAGTATACAAGGTAGGGATGAGCTTGGTTTCAGATCCTTGATATTTGCAGTAATATTTCAGTTGGTTACAACTATTTCCGCTTCATACTTCCTCAATTCTGTCATGGCCTGTGTTGTATGATGCAAGTATTTTATACATAATTTATTACATTCACTATTGGTGTACTAAAAGTGTACACTGTACATGTATTACTGAGTAACTGAAATCCAGGTACCGTAATCTCCCGCGTACAAGGCGCGTCTTATATGGTTTTTTTTTAGTTCTCATTGGATCCACAAGGGGGACACCGAGACCTTTCTTTTGATATCTTACATGCCCCCTTGGTCATAATAGGACATAAGGGGGCCCAGGAGGGTCCGGGGTGGCCCAAGCTACCCTTAGGTTTTTGAATTTTGAAAATTCATTAAGTAGAACCAAAGTTATGAATTTTTCATTATTGAGAGTTTTCCAAAACTCTAGGTGCGCCTTATACGCGGGCTGCGCCTTATACGCGGGAGATTACAGTATTAGCTAATATATTGTCATGTGGATCACAGCCAATTAGACTATTCCAAATTATAAATCCTGCCTTGTCGCTACTGCCAGATGAATTATTTTTATGGGGGACCGTCAGTGTAACGTTGCAGCTATAAAGAACATTATAATGTCAGACCCCCATTTTATGTGAGAGGGTTGGCAAGAAAGAGGAGTTATCACTCAGATGCTATTTGTGACAAAACCAGTCGCCAGAAGTGTATTAAAATCGAGTGGAGTGTACACAACTGTTATCTTATTGTGTTGTTTGTTTTTGAGTAAAATACTGTGGCTCAATGTTGGGTAGTGGAGAGGGAAGTGGAAGTTTGTGTTTTTTCCATACATTTCTGTAGTAATTGCACAGCCGAATCTAGAAAAGGTGTAGATCTGAATCTTGGTGTGGAAGGAGGATTGATAATAGAAGTGTATCCTGAGAATATGAGCAAATTGTATAGTTAAAACATAGACTTATTTCAGGTTGTAATATGAATAGGTCTAATAGATGGCAAGGCAGGCAGTGGGGACATTGCATCAGACTTGAACTGACCAGGCTGAATGCCTTACTTCCCTCCCCCCTCAACACACACAGGGGGGGGGGGGGGGGCGGGAGGTTGCACAGCCAATCACAGCATTTACTGATTGGTCTAGACATACCTATCAAACTCAGACCATTGGTCATTATGAGTTTGGTGTCGACAGTGGTAGAGACATGACACATTGTATCACAAGTGTCATAGTGATAGTCTAATGAATAATGAGTTGCATCAACAAGATCTAACTACAGTCCCCCATACAAGTACTACTTTGTTACATATAGTTCTCCTATATCTTTTAATTGCTGTATAGTTATGGGGGACTGTCGATGTAACATTGCAGCTATAAATAGCATATGACGTCAGTCCCCCATTTTATGAGAGGGGGTTGGCAAGAAAAAGGAGTAATTACTCTGATGGCATTTGTGAATTAACTGTTTGATAGAAGTTTATCAAAATTTAATGAAGTGTCTAATTATGTTGTTTGTTTTTGAGTGAAATCCTGTGCCTCAATTTTGGGTAGTGGAGAGGGGAAGTGGAAGTTTGTGTTTTTTCCATACATTTCTATACTAATTGCAGAGCAGAATCTAGGAAAGGTGTAGAGCTCAATTTTGATATGGAAGGGGGGATTGATAATAGAAGTGGGTCCCAAGAATATGAGCAAAATCCTATGGTTAGAACATAGATTTTTTGCCAGTTGTAATTTTAAAAGGTCTAAAAGATAGCAAGCCAGGCAGTGGTCACAGTGGAGACACTGCAATTAGGACTGTACAGCCAATCACATCCAGTACTGATTGGTGTAGACATACCCATCAAACCCAGACTATTGGTCATTATGAGTTGTCAACAGTGACAATGACATTGCATCAGATGTAGGATTTGTAATAGCTAGGCTGAGTGATAGTGTATTGGATAGAGTGTTTGGTGTCAATAGTGGATATTGCATCAGATTTAACCATTTCTAGCTACGATCCCCCATACAAGTACTACTTTGTTACATATTCTTTTCCTCTATCTTTTAATTGCTGTCTAGTTTATTTAATGTATCCCAGTTCATTAATCCCTTTCTGTTACACAGGGTTGCTGGGTCGTGGGAGTAGCGCATCTGGTGACTCACATAAAGATGTGGCAGTGGCTGGACCGGCCAGTCTAGGTGAGCTGCTTGTGAGTAAGGAGACTACCCTGGAAGAGCTCAAACTGCAGGTGATGACACTCCCCCAGATGGCTGAGGTACCTGTACCCTCCCCCCACCACCTTCGTCTGCGCCTCCTGGAACACCGTAAACCTACCACTGTACTACGTGGTCCAACCACTACCATACAGTAAGTCAATACATCAAACCTACAGAGTCTAACTTAGTATTTAGAAATGTTGGACATTATTTCTAACCCAATAGGATTCAGTTATTTCAAAACTGCAAAATGAAACATGTCATAAACTGCAGGTGAGTGAGTGAGTGAGTAATAGATGTTTAACGCCATTTCGACAGCTAAGGTCATATTCATGGCGAGAACTACATTACACAATTTCACAGGGGAATGTGTCAGTGCCCACGCATATGTGCACCACACACATCCCGAGGGGATAGGAAAGAGGAGAAATAGACCCTTTTAAGTGGGCTAGGGAAGCCCTCATAAACTGCAGGTAACCTGTCTCATATACCATAGAGGTCACACATTCGTCAAAATTGAACCACTTTATAACAAGCCTGTAAGCTGCCTCTATCGGATAGGGTTTGTCATTTGGTACTTTTATAATCTTGTACAGTGTTGAATACCCACCAAACAGCCGCATCCTGACCTTGAGAACATCATATAACGAAGAGTCCTATATAAACTGGCTTATAAGCTGGAGTTAACGACAAATATGATGTCTCATCTGATCTCTATAAACTTTTTCCAGGCGACTCAAGTTGACGTCAGCATCAGAAGTTGGTGTTCAGATCTTGCCGCATGAGGAGGATTTGAAGTAAGTGTCTGAGACCTGTGTGATAATGTAACTATTGGGTCTGGTGTGGCAGTAGCTGTACTCACCCTCTATGTTTCCACTGACATATTATTCTCAACATTTTGTTGGGTTTATCAGTAAATCAAACCACCCCTCATCTCCAACAGGAGATGGATGGTTTCAAAACTAAATAATCGTGTTGACCAATGTTTTAGACCCTGCTTTTTCCGAATAGAATTTCCTGATTTCTTGCTGGAATTCTTTCAATAAATCATGTGAATTCCCCCCATAAGGTTGAGTAAAAGTGTGAAAAAAAAATACTTTTTTATGAAGCATGGAGGGCATCTTACCTCAATCTCTATTTTATAATTATTTCAGTCAGAACCAGGTGTTACTGAGTGTCCAGTTACACATGGCAGGACAGCACGCCTACCACCCACCCATAGACCTTGTGTGGGACCTGACACGGGGTGGAGCCGCACCACCTGGCCTTAGACAGGCCATCAGCGAGATGCTTGGAGTGCCATGTGAGCGACTCATCATTGCCAAACATTTCGCAGATAAATATGAGTGGATGATTATTAAGAGTAGCAGTGTAAGTTTTATCATATAGTATGAGATTTTCACATCAATAGATATGTATACCCTCTCTTATGATCATTAGTAAATACCGTAATCACCATGTATAAGGCGCATCCCTCCTGTAAGACGCACCTAGAGTTTTACAATATGGCCAAAAAAATAAAAAAATTATTACTTTTCTTCGTTTTCTTCTACTGAATGGATTTTCAAAAACCTATGTGTAGATAGGGCCCCCGGGCCCCCTGGACCCCCCAATGTCATTTTATGACTTAGGGGGAGTGTTTTACATCATTATCAAAAGAAAGCTTATGGTGTCTCCCTTGCGGTTCCAGAGAGAACTAAAACCCCGCGTATAAGACGAGCCATAAATGCAAGATATTATCAATTGGTACTTAATATTGATTTGCATAGAAATATTCATTTTGAAAAAAACTACTGATAAACCACATATACGTCAGAATTTAATTATGTTTTTTTATTAAACAGGGCAAAACCAATAAGGGTAAGAAGAAGGGTCAGGGTAAAGTGAACCTCAGACATGCACCCTACCACCTACGCGACGGTGATGTCATCGGAGTCAAGGTATATAGTCTTACATTTTACCATAGTAAAGGTAAACAAAGAATAACCTAATGACAAGTAAATGCAGCCTTGTCCAATAGATCTAGGGGTGTTACCTAGTTAGCTGGGAGGTCTACACCTCCCAGCTATAGTACAGCGTCGTAGGACAGGGAGGAATTGTCGTCCATTTGTCGACCAAAAACGGCGACAATAGCTCAGCTACTGAAATCATCAGTGCATGACCTAGACCGCTTAGGCCTTGATGAGGTCCTTTCAGCTATTCATTTTCTATTTTCCACAATAGATATATCACACATACGTCACAGCATCGACCGTCTCTATCCCCTGGCCGTCTCTATCCTGTCCTGTTCTTGTTGATTTCATGAAGCCGTGAAAGCCTTCCAATCACAGAGATGTAAGTTGTCAGTGATTTCCCTGAAAATAGGGAATTCAAAAATGTTAAAATATAGTCTGAATAGGGATATCCAGGGTCTTCAGGGACAGAATTTATTCACAGCCTTCTTTGCCTAGTCATTTTCTTCACACAGACCCAGTCCTCAGTTGTCTAATTCAACTAGGGACTCCACTAAGCCCCCCTGGTGTAAGCAGATGCACTCACTGGTCCAGGGGAGACTGGGCAGGGAATCTCAGGGGCAGACCCTCCCAGGGAGAAATGAATGGAATGCTGCTCTCTGATTGGTCTAAAATCATGAGTCAGCAATATAGTACAATTGTTCAACACCAGGGGGTGCCATGATGCTGTGCTGGTCAGAGTCTGCCCTGAACACTGCTTATACCAAGGGGGCCTGCCAACTCTCCCAGTGTTGCAATAACATCTTTTCAGGGATTTTCCCAGTACCTGACTTACATCTCTGCATTAACCCACTAAAGGCCACCTGTCACCCTTGAGGATAAATAGGCGTCCATACACGTGCCTGGGTAGCCAGCTACCCGCCCTACCCACTTATATCTCGCCTATAGCCCCCATAATAGACACCCAATACCCCGCCCCCCTCTAGGGCGTGTACATCCACCTGTATGCTACCCCCCACCTCCTCCTAATCACTTCGTAATAGTATAGCTGTCAGACCCCCCCCCCCCCTGCACCAATATCGCTAGGTTGGTATAATAGACTCTACACATTTTTATTAGCCGAGAGACCCTTGGATCACCTGTCATTTTATTCCATAAGGTCAGCGTTATGCACCAATGCATTAACTTTGTTCCCATTGTGCAGATTTGAAAATAAAGACCGCCATGACGGTCGCCAGCTCCAGCTACCCTTATTCTATAGGTCACACTACAGGAAACTCCTATTATTAAGGGAGTTATGATTTTATTTGTAAAACTGCCAGTTCTTGGAACTCTCTGCCAGTGCAAAAAAAACCCTTTATTTCGATCCATTCCTTCCTCAAACCTGCCCTTTTTCGCCGCTGACATTTAAAACAGATATGTTTGGCTGAAGGTAGGGCACAGGTGGACCGGCTCAGGCCTAAAAAATGCCGCTAGTTAAAAGAATTATTTCGCTTCTTCTTATCCGAAACAAATTTTTTAGGGAGGCATATTCTTTAGGGGGACGAATCTCCCCAGATTGATGCCAAACATTCCACATCCGCACATATTATTTGCATAATTAGCATAATTATGCAGTATCTTGATACTTTTCCATATATATAGATGTGTGTCATTGCTCCCTTATAGAATTCATATGCTTGCAAGTATAAACTACTGACACCTATTTGGGGTTTTGACAAAAATTTGTCCCAGTCCAAAATTTTATTTTGCTTTATTTCAGTCAAAACAAATTTTCAATAGTGTGAGGTCAATCGGAGGGAAAAACTACCACAGATCCATATCCTACAATGCATTGTTGCAATTTTTTGTGTGCATAATTAGCATAATTATGCAGTATCTTGGTACTGTTCAATATTTAATAGACCCTATACATCTTTATGGATTGCTTCCCCCTTCACTTTCACGCTGGTGTAGGTGTCCTTTGTCTTTCTAACCAATGCACCTCTCCCTTGTCTACAGCGTCCAGCCGGTCTGTGTGTGTGAAAGGGGGAGAGGGTACATATAGGTCCTCTATATACCGATATTGCAGGATGTAGAATGTGTGCAGCCATTTCTTGAGCTAATTTCCAGCATGCTACACTGATAGCTATCAAAGAGCACTTGTACCCAAATAACTCAGGACTGAATCTATCAAGGCCTTTACACTTCTCCTTTCTATGGTGTTTAATTGAAAATGTTGTCGTCATTCTGTGTTTTAAATTGTGTTTTAATGTGTGTTTTTATGGTACATGTATTGAGTTAAGGGATATAACAGGTTAGTGTATAATAGTAGCCATAGGGACACCTCAACTACCCAATTCTATTGTTTTCCATGTGTGTCGGCCATCTTGGTTTTCAGAAACACAGGGATCCAGGCCATATATGGCGAATTTTGATGTTCAGACGTTATGACATGGATGTTAGTGACCATAGGGACACTACCCAACTACCCAACTATTGTTGGGTAGTGTCCAGGCCATATATGGTGAATTTTGATCTTCAAAAGTTATGAGATGAATGTTAGTGACCATAGGGACACCTCAACTACCCAATTCTATTGTTTTCCATGTGTGTCGGCCATCTTGGTTTTCGGAAACAGAGGGATCCAGGCCATATATGGTGAATTTTGATCTTCAAAAGTTATCAGATTGATGTTAGTGACCATTGGGAAACCTCAACTACCCAATTCTTTTGTTTTCCATGTGTGTCGGCCATCTTGGTTTTCGGAAACACAGGGATCCAGGCCATGTATGGTGAATTTTGATCTTCAAAATTTATCAGATGGATGTTAGTGACCATAGGGACACCTCAACTACCCAACTCTATTGTTTTCCATGTGTGTCGGCCATCTTGGTGTTCGGAAACACAGGGATCCAGGCCATATATGGTGAATTTTGATCTTCAAAAGTTATGAGATGGATGTTAGTGACCATAGGGACACCTCAACTACCCAATTCTATTGTTTTCCATGTGTGTCGGCCATCTTGTTTTTCGGAAACACAGGGATCCAGGCCATATACGGTGAATTTTGATCTTCAAAAGTTATCAGATTGATGTTAATGACCATTGGGAAACCTCAACTACCGAATTCTATTGTTTTCCATGTGTCGGCCATCTTGGTTTTCGGAAACACAGGGATCCAGGCCATATATGGTGAATTTTGATCTTCAAAATTTATCAGATTGATGTTAGTAGCCATAGGGACACCTCAACTACCCAACTCTATTGTTTTCCATGTGTGTCGGCCATCTTGGTGTTCGGAAACACAGGGATCCAGGCCATATATGGTGAATTTTGATCTTCAAAAGTTATCAGATTGATGTTAGTGACCATTGGGAAACCTCAACTACCGAATTCTATTGTTTTCCATGTGTGTCGGCCATCTTGTTTTTCAGAAACACAGGGATACAGGCCATATATGGTGAATTTTGATCTTCAAAAGTTATGAGATGGATAGTAGTGACCATAGGGACACCTCAACTACCCAATTCTTTTGTTTTCCATGTGTGTCGGCCATCTTGGTTTTCAGAAACACAGGGATCCAGGCCATATATGGTGAATTTTGATCTTCGAAAGTTATGAGATGGATGTTAATGACCATAAGGACACCTCAACTACCGAATTCTATTGTTTTTTCATGTGTGTCGGCCATCTTGGTTTTCGGAAACACAGGGATCCAGGCCATATATGGTGAATTTTGATGTTCAGAAGTTATGAGATGGATGTTAACGACCGTAGGGACACCTCAACCTGTAGGGCTAGCTGATAGCTTGGATCACCTGTCATTTTATTCCATAAGGTCAGCTTGATGCACCGATGCATTTATTTGTCCTTAAAAGATCGCTAAGTTGGTGTTATAGACTAAAATTATCGATAACTTTGTTCCCATTGATTTGAAAATAAAGACCGCCATGACGTTCGCCAGCTCGAGCTACCCTTAATCTATAGGTCACACTATAGGAAACTCTTATTATTAAGGGAGATGTGATTTTTTTTTGTAAAACTGCCAGTTCTTGGACCTCTCTGCCAGTGCCTGGACTGGTGTCTGCCCCCGCGTCCAAAAAAATCCTTTATTTCGATCCATTCCTTCCTCAAACCTGCCCTTTTTTCACCAGTGACACTTAAAACAGATAGGTTTTGGCTGGAGGTAGGGCGCTACCGCGCCCTGGATAGTGCACAGGTGGACTGCCTTGGGCCAAAAAGGCTCCCAGTCAAAAAAATTATTTCGCTTATTCTTTTTCGAAACCGATTTTTTAGGGGGGCATGTTTTTTAGGGGGATGAAACACCACAGATTCATACCGAACACTCCATATCCGTGCATATCATTTGCATAATTAGCATAATTATGCAGTGTCCTGGTACTTTTCAGTATATATAGATATGTGCCATTGCTCCCTTATAGAATTCATATGCTTGCAAGTATAAACTACTGACACCTAGTGACTAAGTATTGACATTAAAAAGATTAATGGCATTTCATTCATTTGTGCATCATGCCCAGATTGGCATGATGCACTCTATCCCTGAATCCATCAGGAATATACATGTAAAAGTTTGAAAAATGGAATCGGGATGATGGAAAACCTTAAAATTGATATATTACACTTTGAAATCTATTGATAAACAGCAGAGAAAATGTGGGTTGATTCATTGGTGCATAATGCCCAGATTGGCATGATGCACTCTATCTCTGAATCCATCAGGAATATGGATATGAAGATTTAAAAAATGGAATCGGCATGGTTGAAAACCTTGAAATTGATATGTTACATCTTGAAATCTGTCAATAAACAGCTGAGGTATAGGCATTGATTCATTTGTGCATCATGCCTTGACTTGCATGATACACTCTATCTCAGAAACCATCAAAGATATGGGTCTATAAGTTGAAAAAATAGAATCAGTATGCTTGAAAACATTAAAATTGATATACTACACTTTGAAATCTGGCAATAAACAGTTGATGAATAGTCATTGATTCATTTGTGCATCATGCCTTGACTGGTAAGATGCGCTCTATTTTAGCAACCATTGGGATATGGGTCTGAAAGTTTAAAAAATAGAATTGACATAGTGGAAAACCTTGAGATTGATATATTACATGTTGAAACCCAGCTATAGTACAGCGTCCTAGGACAGGGAGGAATCGTCGTCCATTTGTCGAACAAAAACGAAGACAATAGCTCAGCTACTGAAATCATCTGTGCATGACCTAGACCACTTAGGCCTTGATGTGGTCCTTTCAGTTATTCTTTTTTTTCTGTGCCTGCATAGGTATGATATTTAAGACGTCGCCTCAGACTAAATAGGCAATAACAAAACGGATTTATATAAGACCTATGCAAGTCTATGTTTTCACAGGTCGTTCTGGGCCACCTGAATGATGTTAGTGACCATTGGGAAACCTCAACTACCCAATTCTATTGTTTTTTCATGTGTGTCGGCCATCTTGTTTTTCAGAAACAGGGATCCAGGCCATATATGGTCAATTTTGATCTTCAAAATTTATCAGATGTATGTTAGTAACCATAGGGACACCTCAGCTACCCAACTCTATTGTTTTCCATGTGTGTCAGCCATCTTGGTTTTCGGAAACACAGGGATCAAAGGCCATATATATATGGCGAGTTTTGATGTTCAAAAGTTATGAGATGTATGTTAGTGACCATAGGGACACCTCAACTACCCAATTCTATTGTTTTCCATGTGTGTCGGCCATCTTGGTTTTTCGGAAACACGGATCCAGGCCATATATGGTGAATTTTGATCTTCAAAAGTTATGAGATGGATGTTTATGACATAGGGCTACCTCGATAATATGCACTATTTGTCAGCAATTAGTCAATATATGTCAGTATTTACTCATTATTTGTCAGCACTCAGTCTGTAGTGTAAGGTAAAGAATACAGTAGGGTTGTATAGATTGTCATAAAATAAAGTTTGTATTTTCTGGTGTATATCTGTAACATTGAGAATGTCATAGTTTATAACTAAATGGGTTAGAATCAAAGTACAGTAAAGGTATGTTGATGGTTGTATGTTTCAATGACCTAGTATTATGTGGTAATCCTACATCAGCATTCTTGGAACATATAAACTGGCTGATCTCATGCCTGCTGATGTCATACTTGTCTCATGTGTGTACCACTCAGTGTGCTTACTTCATCCTTTTAGCTGATATCATCAGTCACCTGTTTGTCTCCCTATCTGACATCAGTCTGACCTCATACTTCTGGATGATGTGAGACTCTGATCTCAGCCTTTAGATAGCATATAAAAGCAGGTCCCTCTCTCCTCCTCCTCAATCACTACATCTGATCTGTGCTGTTCACATCAACCCTATGGACTACCTTGCTGATATACTGGACTTTGTACCTGAGGACTAAGAGGAGGCAATATTCTTTGTACAGGTTATTATCCTGAAGGTTATTATACCAGATTACCCTGAAGGTTATATCCATGCTAAGGTTGGACTACTGAATGTTATTGCACACAGTTATGTTCAATGGACTCTATGCTGAAATGATATATTACCTGAGGACATCTGTGTGTTACTATGTGCTACTGTGACAACCATAGGAAATAAGTGTCTACCAAAGGGGATTAGGCCTCCTGTGGCTACTTCAGCAATAAACCTGTCAACAAGCAACTTGTAACAAAGACTTTGTCTGCAATAATTGGCCAAGGCCACCACATTTGGTACAAAGAATAATCTTCAAGGATCCTCAGCAAGGACTAAGCAAGTCATCATGTCACAGATTGGTTCCAGGCACAGGGAATCAAGCAGGATGTTGGATCCACATAGTGTCAAGACTGAACAACTGGTGACACTGCGCCGCTCAAGAGGTGGGTATGCTGGACATTTAACTAAGAAAATTGATATGGTGATTCATCTGATGAACAAGGATGCTGGACTGCCTGAACTCCAAGTTGCAGTTGAGAAAATGGCAACTGCATTCTCAAACTTCTATTCAGTGCATCAGGAGATCATGGATTTAGTAGTGGCCATTCAACCTGATAGGGCCTCAACTGAAGAGGCTGTGTATTCCCAAATGGAGGGAAGGTTTGTTGACACAAAGAAACAGTATGACATTCTCCTGGAACAGCAGAGACTGCAGGACAGTATTCATGCTCATGACAGTGTGTCTCAGGTTGGCTCTGGTGCCACCTCCAAGGCATCAAGGGCATCAAGCACACGAGCTAAGGCAGTTGCAAAACGGGCTGCTCTTGAAGTCAAGGCTAAAGCTCTCTGGGAGTTACAAGAGCTTGAGCTTACCCAGCTACAACTAGAACAAGATGTTGAAGAGCAGCAAGCAGAGGCACGCCGTCGAGAAGAACAGCAGCGAGCAGAGGCACGCCACCGAGAAGAACAGCTTCGGGAAGAGGCTGAACGTCAGCAGGAAGAGGCTGAACATCAGCGCAGGCAGAAGGAGCTGTGGCTGGAGCGTGAAAGGAAGAAAATGGAACTACGCCGTCAACAACTACAAATGCAGTTTGAACTTGAGGCTGCAGCAGCTGAAGAAGATGCCCTGACCAAGTTTGTTGAGTATCCTGATTATGTGTATAAAGGATCAAAGGTCAGTCAAAATATTCCTGATAGACATTTTGGTAATAGCTTTGCTTCTTTGTCTAAAAATGCTGTTGCTAGAGATGATACTGATGTAAAGTTGCAGTGTGGGGGTATATTCACTTCAGCTAATGACAATGGGGTTTCTCATCATTCGGGGGGGCCTATAGGTACTAGTACTGCCAGAAAACCTACCACCTTTAGTTCAAATGAGAAAGAACCAGAAGTGAGGAAATCAAAGCTCAACCCTTTTGCACCTGAGTGGTCAGGGTCACCTATAGCAGGTTACCAAAACCCTTTTGCACCTGAATGGTCAGGATCACCTATAACAGGTTACAATGATAGAAGATCAGATGAGACATTCACCATTGGACAAGTAGCTCAGATTGTGGAGTTAGTGAAATCACCACAAGCTTCAGATAGGAATAGTGAGAAACAGCCATCAGACCCCAACCTCAAGGGTATAAATCAAACTCTTGGTGAAATCCAAGAGAAAAGTCAGTCAGCCTTAGAATCCCAGATAATCCAACGTCAGATGCTAGATGTTATTCGTCTACCAAAGACTAGCCTGATAAAATTTGATGGGGATCCTATGAAGTACTGGACCTTTATGAATGCCTTTGATGCTAGTGTAGATAAGGCCAATATTGAGGCTAGTGATAAACTGAACAGACTGTTTGAGTATTGCACAGGAAAGGCATCAAAGGTAATACAGCCATGTGCATTAATGGCCCCGTCAGAAGGCTATAAGAAGGCCAGAAGCCTGCTGAAACAGAGGTTTGGTAATGACTTTGTGATCTCAAAGGCATGGGTCTCAAAGATAACTGAAGGCCCAGCAGTGAAGCCAAATGATGGTGAAGCTCTTCAGGACTTTGCTGATGATGTTAGGGGCTGCATGGAAACACTTCGAGCTATGAATAAACTCAAAGAGGTAGAATCTCAAGATAGAATGGTGAAGATCTTGACAAGACTGCCATTGTATATCCAAACTCGATGGCGTAAGGAGGCCTTTAAGATCCGTGAGAGATTTGGGGAATACCCAAACTTTGATGAATTTGTCCAGTTCCTTGAGATGGTAGCTGGAGAGGCTAATGACCCAGTATTTGGGAATATAGGGTCAGTCACCAAGGAACCAAAAGGCAAGCCTTCCCAGTCCAAGAAGAAAGGATCAAGCTTTAATGTTAGTGTGACTGATACTGACACCCAAAGCAAAGATGTCAAAGTAAAACCTGTAGATCAGACCCAAAAAGAGAACAAGCCCAAGGAATACAAGTGCCGTATATGTGATGCTGATGGTCACAGAGTGAGTGGATGTGACAAGTTTAAGAAGATGTCCCTGGAAAAGAGATGGGAAGTTGTGAAAGAGAAAAGACTATGTTTCAATTGTCTTGACTTTGGTAATCACACTTCTAAGGAGTGTAAAAGACCAAAAGGCTGTCAAGAAAAGGAGTGTAAAGGGAAACACTCTGCATTGCTTCATCAACCAGCAAAGGTCACCAAGTCAGAGTCCTCAAAGGATGAGGAACAAAAGGAAGATCAGAAGTCTCAAGACAAGCAGGTAGAAGCCAAAAGTTATGCCTGTGGGCAATCAGATATTGTAAGCTCAAAGGTTGCCCTACCTATAGTTTCAGTGTATGTCAGAGGAAAGGGACAGAGCAACTACATACGTACCCATGCCCTGCTTGATCCAGGAAGCAACAAAACCTTCTGTTCAAAGGACTTGGTAAAGCAACTTGAAGTAAAGGGAGAAAAGACCTCCCTGTCATTAGAAACTCTTGGTGAGGGTAAAGATATGGATAGCCTTGAAATCTCTCTTGAAGTCACAGCAACTACAGGGCCAAAGAAGAAAAGAAGAGTAGTTCAACTACCACGAGTCTATGCCCTGACAAGGTTCCCAAAGCTAAGGGATAGTATACCATCTTCAGGAGATGTAAAGAAATGGGATCATCTTAAGGATCTGACAGTATTCCATAAAGAAAAGTCAGATGTCACTCTTCTTATTGGTCAGGATGTCCCAGATGCTCTAATCCCCCTTGAAGTGAGGAGAGGAAGGGAAAATGAACCCTATGCCACTAGAACGATTCTAGGCTGGACACTCAATGGTCCTCTACAAGGTGAGAACCAAGATGGATCTGCTCTTTGCAATTTCATTCAAGCTGACCAGGGACCAGATGTAAGTCTGGAAGCACAAGTTGAGCAGTTCTGGAAATTGGATGTGGCTCAAACTTTGGCTGGAAGCCTCCCACAGATGTCTCAAGATGACAAAAGGGTTCTGGATGTCTGGAATGGGTCCATCAAACTAAAAGATAACCATTATGAGATGGACATACCCTTTAAGGTCACACCACCAGATCTGCAAGACAATAAGAAAATGGCAGAGAAACGCTTACAGAGTCTTGGCAGAAGATTGTCCAAGGATGCCAATCTTCATAAGCTTTACAAGGAAGGTATAAAGGATTTAGTTCAGAAAGGATATGCAGAACCTGTCCAGGAAAATGAAGATGACAGCAGTGTCAAGTGGTACATTCCTCACCATTCTGTCACAAGTCCAAATAAGCCAGGCAAGCTTCGGATTGTCTTTGATTGTGCAGCAGAATATGGTGGCACATCACTAAACAAGCAAGTGCTGCAAGGCCCTGATATGACAAACAAATTGATTGGAGTGTTGCTAAGATTCAGGGAAGACCACATAGCAATAATGGGTGACATAGAAGCCATGTTTCATCAAGTACGTGTGTCTCCACAACACAGAGATGTACTAAGGTTCCTGTGGTGGAAAGATGGCAACCCTGATCTTCCCCCAGAGACATACAGAATGGCAGTACACTTGTTTGGTGGAGTATGGAGCCCTAGCTGTGCAAGCTTTGCTCTTAAGCACACAGCTGAGGACCACAAGACTGAGTTTGATGAAGAGACTGTCAAGACTGTAATGGAGAACTTCTATGCTGATGACTGTCTCAAATCAGTATCAACAGTAAATCAAGCAAAGAGATTGCTGGATGAACTTTGTCAGCTTTTAAGCCTTGGAGGTTTCCGGCTGACCAAATGGATCTCTAACAACAAAGAGGTCATAGAATCTGTTTCCCCTGAGGACAGAGCAAAGGAGGTCAAAGATCTTGATCTGGACTCAGAGGCACTTCCAGTGGAAAGGGCACTAGGTGTTCAATGGGACACTCATGAAGATGTATTTGGCATTAAAATCAAGGAAAAAGAAGTGATATTCACCCGAAGAGGGCTTCTCAGAGTGGTCAGTTCTGTGTATGACCCTTTAGGTTTTGTATGCCCATTCATTCTCCAAGCAAAGAAGATATTTCAAGATGAATGCAAGAGAGATAAAAGTTGGGATGATGAGCTGGAGCCTGACAATGTAAAGAAGTGGAAAAGGTGGTTGGAAGAACTGCCACATCTTGAAGAGTTCAAAGTGAGACATTGCCTTGTGCCACAGGACTTTGGTAAGTGTGTGAAGATCCAACTTCACCACTTTTCTGATGCATCTGAAGAAGCTTACGGCACAGCATCTTATCTTCGTGTGGTAAATGAACAAGGACAAATCCACTGCTCCTTCCTGTTAGGCAAATCAAGACTTGCTCCCATCAAGCACATGACAATTCCCAGACTAGAGTTATCAGCAGCTGTGATTGCTGTGAAGATGGACAGCTTACTGCGAAGAGAACTTCGTCTGAAAATCACAGAATCCATCTTTTGGACTGACAGTATCATAGTCTTGCAGTACATCAAGAACACTACCAAGAGGTTCCAGACTTTTGTTGCCAACAGAGTAGCAATCATCCATGATGGATCTTTACCAAGTCAATGGAGGTATGTAGATACCAAATCAAACCCAGCAGATGATGCTTCACGTGGCCTCAGTGCAAATGAAATTCTGTCTAGCAAAAGATGGAAACAGGGACCGGACTTCTTGTGGGAGAATGAGTCCCAGTGGCCGGTTGTTCCTCAAACATCTCCTGACATGCTAGCAGATGACCAAGAAGTGAAGAAAGAAGCAAAGGCATGTGTTGTAGTCACTGATGCACCTGATCACTTGGAGCAAATGTTCAAGCGGTACTCAAGCTGGTATCGTCTAAAAAGGGCAATTGCATGGCTGATCCGCTTCTGTGATTGGCTGAGAAAAGGAAAGCCTAAACTGACTCCTAGCCTAACTGTTGATGAACTTCAAAATGCAGAGAGAAGCATTATCAAGCATGTACAACAAAATTGTTATTCAGATGAGTTCAGAAGCCTAAAATCAGGCAAGCAAGTGTCTCACAAGAGCACAATCTTCAAATTGGAGCCCTTCAGAGATGAGGATGGTATGCTCAGAGTACAGGGCAGACTTCAAAGTGCACCGATAATTGACTCGGCCAAGCACCCTTTGATACTGCCAAAGGACCATCATATTGCAGAGCTTATTGTGCGGCACACACATGAATGGACCTCCAGACACTCAGGTAGAGAGTATGTACTCTCAAAGGTCCGAGAAAAATACTGGATACCACAAGGACGTCCCTTAGTGAATAAGGTATTGCAGAAATGTATTATATGCAAGAAACTGAGAGGACAGTTAGGAGTTCAAAAGATGGCAGACTTGCCAACAGACAGAGTCACACCTCACAAGCCTCCCTTCACCTACACTGGTGTGGACTGTTTTGGCCCATTTTATGTAAAAAGGGGCCGTAGTCAAGAAAAGAGGTATGGCTGTCTTTTCACCTGCTTAACAACCAGAGCAATACATATAAAAATCCTCAGCTCAATGGATGGTGATTCTTTCATCAACTCACTAATCAGGTTTATCTCTAGGAGAGGAAAACCTGAAAAGATCAGGACAGACAATGGAACCAACTTTGTTGGAGGAAATAAAGACTTGCGGGAGTCAATTCAAAGGTGGAATCAAGACCACAAGACACAGGAAAGTCTCTTGATCAGAGAGATAAAGTGGGAGTTCAATCCGCCAGCTGCATCCCACATGGGTGGAGTCTGGGAAAGGCAAATCAGGACAGTACGCAAGGTACTGAACTCCTTACTAAAAGATCAAGTCCTGGATGATGAGAGATTGAACACAGTATTCTGTGAGGTTGAATACATAGTCAATGGTAGACCACTCACTCCAGTGTCAGATGATCCAAAGGACTTGAAACCTCTCACCCCAAATGACTTGCTTCAGTTAGGTGTAGGGCTTAGAGCACCCCCAGGAACCTTCCGAAAGGAAGACATGTACAGTCGTAGGTGGAGGCATGTACAGTACCTGGCAGACCAGTTCTGGAAACGATGGGTAAAAGAGTATCTCCCTACACTGCAGCTAAGACAAAAATGGTTAGACACAAAGAGAAATATCCAAACTGATGATCTTGTATTAGTTATGGATGAGAATCTAGCAAGAAATAGTTGGCCTCTTGGGCGTGTTGTTAAAGCTTTCCCAGGTAAAGATGGTCTAGTTCGATCTGCAGAGGTCAAAACTGCTACAACTGTACTTGTCAGACCTATTGATAAGCTTTGTTTACTTGAGTCAGTCACATCATAGACATATCATTGAGTTGTGTTTGTGAATAAAGGTCATCTGATGTGATGTTATATTTGATTCAGAGTAACCATGCTCATTGTGTGAATCCCATTGTGTTGTATCTATAAGAAAAGGATACATGAGACATTGCTATTGCATATTGTGTTGTAACTATGGTAATAGTCATACCCGAGATATTGTTTAACATGTCATCAGTTATACAAGGTTGTATACTGTAATCATTTCTGTATGGTTAAACTGTTTTTTGATAATTGTAAAGGTTAAAAGGGATTGTAAATGTTCACTTCTAAGGTTCACATTTAAGGGGCCGGGAATGTAGTGTAAGGTAAAGAATACAGTAGGGTTGTATAGATTGTCATAAAATAAAGTTTGTATTTTCTGGTGTATATCTGTAACATTGAGAATGTCATAGTTTATAACTAAATGGGTTAGAATCAAAGTACAGTAAAGGTATGTTGATGGTTGTATGTTTCAATGACCTAGTATTATGTGGTAATCCTACATCAGCATTCTTGGAACATATAAACTGGCTGATCTCATGCCTGCTGATGTCATACTTGTCTCATGTGTGTACCACTCAGTGTGCTTACTTCATCCTTTTAGCTGATATCATCAGTCACCTGTTTGTCTCCCTATCTGACATCAGTCTGACCTCATACTTCTGGATGATGTGAGACTCTGATCTCAGCCTTTAGATAGCATATAAAAGCAGGTCCCTCTCTCCTCCTCCTCAATCACTACATCTGATCTGTGCTGTTCACATCAACCCTATGGACTACCTTGCTGATATACTGGACTTTGTACCTGAGGACTAAGAGGAGGCAATATTCTTTGTACAGGTTATTATCCTGAAGGTTATTATACCAGATTACCCTGAAGGTTATATCCATGCTAAGGTTGGACTACTGAATGTTATTGCACACAGTTATGTTCAATGGACTCTATGCTGAAATGATATATTACCTGAGGACATCTGTGTGTTACTATGTGCTACTGTGACAACCATAGGAAATAAGTGTCTACCAAAGGGGATTAGGCCTCCTGTGGCTACTTCAGCAATAAACCTGTCAACAAGCAACTTGTAACAAAGACTTTGTCTGCAATCATTGGCCAAGGCCACCACACAGTCAATATATGCCAGTACTTAGTCATTATATAACAACACTTAGTCCATATATCTCAGTAATTACTCACAATTTGTCAGATATTAGTCAATATATGTCAGTAAATACTCGCCATTAATGACACATATTGACTAATTGCTTACAAAGAGTGAGTAATTACTGACATATTGTCTAATTTCTGATAAATAGTGAGTAATTACTGACATATATTGACTAACTGCTGGCAAAGTGAGTAATTACTGACGTATATTGACTAATTGCTGTTATATAGTGACTACCGTAAACTCCCGCATAGAAGACGCGCTGCGCATATAAGACGCACCCCAAACTACTCACAATATGTCAGCAATTAGTCAACATATGTCAGGAGTTACTCACTATTTGTCAGCAATTAACCAGAATATTTCAGTAATAATGCAATAACTGATAATAGAATTATATTAATCTAGAGAATACAACCGAGCAGCTATTACAGCAATGCTGTATTTCTAACTGATAATAGAATACATAACCATAAGTAAATGAATTCAGAAAATACGACCAAGCAGCTATTAAAGCAATGCTGTATTTTCAACAGATATATGAAGTCCTCACTTTGATAAAATCTAGAAACCTGATAATGAGCATAGTCATGAAAATCATCCTAGAGTCATGGGAGTCCTCGTAGTGTCCAAATTGGACTTAATTAAAATACAGAAGGCTGAAAATTAAGATAAAGAGAACCATAGACCTCAATAAAAGGCCTTTCTGATAAGACTTTCTGCATTGTGACAGGACTTGGATATAGACAGAGAGAACCAGGAGGACTTTGCAACAGAAGACGATATCCAGGGTCGGGAGCGACTTCAGCAGGAGGCCGAGGAGCGACGCAAGAGGTGAGGAAATGGATGAAACAATATTATCTTTCTTTGATTATATCCTTTCTCATTTGATGTATATTAATTCACGCACATAGCCATATATTTAAGTTGTCTTCTCTTGTTTCTTTATCAATCCAGGCGGGAGGAGAACAGGGCCCAGGATGACATTCTTGGTCTTGGTACTGGAGATCGCAAGAGCGGAAAGATGCGGCGTGAGGTCGGCATTAAAATCCATGTCGGAGACTTTCGGTAACAGGGAATCATGTTTATGTTATGTAGATAACAGAAAGTTCACACCAGATGATATTTTATATCTATAGGTTGAGATGTGTCAGAATGAATGCCTCGAGTTTTATGTTGTTTTGATGTCATTCTATCCATATCACTATAGAGAAAAAGGTTAAAATAGACCTATTTTTGTGAGTAAAGATGAGTATCAACTGAATGAGTTTTGAATGACAAAGAATACACAAAGGGAAGACACATTGCCATTGTATAGATTTAAATACAGTGCATAATAAGCTGGGGCGTATAGGCTATTTCAGAGGTGTAGTGCGGCTTTTAGGTGTCCCAAACTCAGGGTGCGGCTTCTACGCTGGTGCGGCTTCTATCCGGGGTTTTAAAGTTTAGGGGATTGGTGAAACTGATGATTGAACAACCTTAGCAGTAAGAGGATGTTTTAAACAAGTATTAAGAATGTTAAAACATTACTGAGGTAGTGGCAAGCTTAAGTGTGGTTCTTCGAAAAGTTTCTTTCATACGTTGGGTTATTTTGCAAGAATTGTCAATATCGCTATGTTAGTGTTAGTGGTCTTTGACAATTGGGTCTAGACAGGGTTTTGAATTCATGTAATGGGTCCAGGAAAAAAAAACTATCATGACGGGAACATTCCTACGAATGTAATCAATAAGAAGAAACTGTGGAAAAAAAATTTTTTTAAGGAGAACTATAGAAGACATCACACAATCATAGTGTTTTATCTGTTATGAGCAAGCTTAACTGAAAATCTAAAACGTTACAAAAAAAAAAGATTACGTTATCTTTCCTATTATGTGAATCCTAAAGTGAAATTGAACATGGGTGTTTGAGATTAAAAAGAAAGTAACGAAAATAGTCTTATTGCACATCCTCTTTATCTTTCTTGGTGCTCACATACCACCCTGTTTCTGTTCTTCCTGTAGTCTGTAGCCTGTAGTATTTATACCAGAAGTACTTATCATTTAGCGGGCTTCCCTAGCCCACTTAAATGGGTCTATATCTCCTCTTTCCTATCCCCTCGGATGTGTGGTGCACATATGCGCGGGCACCAACACATTCCTCTGTGAAATTGTGTAATATAGTTCTCGCCATGAATATGACCTTAGCTGTCGAAATGGCGTTAAACATCTATTACTCACTCACTCACTTATCATTTAGCAGTTGTTGCTTATGTTACGATGTTGCTTTGGAAGATTTTATATTCGGTTTATGCTATTAAACATAAGACAAAGCGTTCTTATTTCTCAGCTTCTAAGAGTTTGCTGGCCAGCAGATCTGGAAAAAAATTCTTTGCCCTTTTAACTACTCGTTTCACATGTAAAGATTTAACTGATTAAACCTATGCGGTTCCTTCCTCTAATATGGGGGGAAAGCAGAACGATTCCCTGAACAGTTATGTTGATGGGTCCAAGCGAAGTTCTTGTTTTCAGAAATTTCTCACTTGAAAGTTCAAGCTGAAACATTTGAACCTGGATATTTATCTAGTCTCAGTTAATAAGTGACTCCGGGCTGGGGCAAGTACCATTATCTTGTAGTTATCTTGTTTTGTATTAGGCCACACCAAAAAATTAAGTTGGTCTACGGATCGCCCTCTCCATATTTTCGGAAATACAAATTTTTTTTCTTTGAAAAAAATCTGGTCTACGGATTTCGCTCGCTTCAGTTTCTACAAGTTTTCTCTTTGTGATGTTTGGCAAAATTAAAAAAAAAAAAATTGTTCGCTCGCCTCACTTTCCCACCAAGGAATCCATTGGACGCCAAAGATTCTTTAAAAAAAATAAAATAAAATCGCTCGCTCGCACGATTTTTTCAAAACCAAAATCCGTAGATCAACTTATTTTTTTGGTGTGGCCTTATAGTGATATATACAAGTACGTTAGAAAACATATGATACACATACTTAAAACTTACTGTTGGAATAGTCAGGTGTTTCACTGGGAAGTGAAGGTAAACCATGTTATGATATCACACCTTGTAGAAGTGTATATCCTCGATATCATTATATGTTCATAAGTATATTTTGTGAGTGTCTTTGATAAAAAGAACTCGAAGTGTGTTCAGATTGAAATGTAACCAAATATAACATACAAGACAAAGGGGTTTATTGTAAAATTGGTTGGATATACCTACCCCAGATGAGGGGTGAAAGGACAAAACCTTTTATAGAATTTCATATTTGTTTTCACATATTAAGACGAGACGAGATGTCTTATCATGGTGCCATTATGTAGATAGGCAGTAAGAGATGTAATCAGGACATATTATCAGCTGAAGTTTTCTATTCAAGTGCTATTATAGACATGTATAAGGTGTGTGTAGTCTCACTCTGTGCTTATTGGACTGGTATAAATACAAGAGGATGACCTACCAGAAATGTTTGTAAGTTTGTGAAATCGATGAGAAGGAAGTATGTAACCAGGTTAAATAACATTTCTTGTATTTTGCCAAGTGAGATGATTCTGTGATAGTAAATAAAAAGAAGTCAAATATATCGGTTCTTTGTTTCTTATGTTTGTCAGGTCATGTATGTGTTGCAACGATTTCTGTATATCCAATAAAACATAGGACCTAATGCTAACAGTCAAAGAAAACTTAACCCTTGCCTTCCTGTTACACTAGAGTGTTAATCTCGCCCCTCACCAACATCTAACCCTGCAACTATCTTACGCAAGTTACGGACCCAATGTTACCCCCCCCCCCTAAAGTACCGTAAAACCTCGCGTATAAGACGCGTCCTCTACACCAAACAAATGCCTTGTGGGTCTTATAGGATTTCTTCAAGTTTGGGGGTGCGTCTTTTACGAGGGGTATTTTTACTATAGAAATGTACTAATCTTACAAATTTCAGCATTAAAATGTGCGTCTTATACACGAAAATGCATGTGCTGAGTTTGGGGTGCGTCTTATACGCGCAGCGTGTCTTCTACGCGGGAGATTACGGTATATACCCCCCTCCCCCATCCAATACGGCTGTTCCCGTACAATACCCGTACCTTTCCCCTAAGTACCTACTCCAACCCCACCCAATACTGCAGTTCCCTTAAAATAGCCACACCCTCCCCTAACGTACCTACCCCACCCACATCCCCGGCCGACATCCAATGATGCAGTTCCCTTACACCACCTCTTCTCCCTCCAAAGAACCTATCCCATCTACATCCAATGCTGCAGTTCCCTTACCCCCCCCCCTCTTCTCCATATTAATCTTTCTCCCCCAAGGCCATGGTACAGTGCCTATTGCCATCCTCATTCAGCGTTGCAGCTCCCTCAGAGCTCAACCCCACGTTCATCTACCCCACCACTTTCACAATTGCAGTGCTCAATACAATAAAAAAAGATCCGCTTTGTCAACAACAATCGGCAGCTTTTTTCCTGCGGTGGGCGTTTCCACCCCACCCCTTGTAAGTTGTATTGGTTTACATGCTTCTTTTTTTTCTGCTTCTTTATATAGGCCCACGAATAAAACATCGCCAACAGACATGACTCAGAGCCAATAGACATTCTAATTACTAATTACTGTCTAATAAAGAAAAATAACCTCCCCAAACACAATCCACAGTAAGCCATATAGTGTATTTTATTCTCTGCAGACAGGACAAAAGGGATTTTTTTCCCCTTTTGTACTACCGGGTACTTCCCCTCTGATAGAGCACATATGGGAATGAAGACGATTCATATTAGGGAGTGGACATTATTTATCAACATGGGGGGGGTGGTGGGTTTTCGCGCGGAAATTTTTTACGCCCCCCCCTCGACGGCAGTCAAAATTTTTTGCGTCCCCCCGCGCCGGAGGCGCGGAGAGTTTTCGCGCCCCTCTTTGATCTATAATAGCGCGCAGGCTTTTTTGCTAAAAAGAGGGTGAATTTTTTTAGCCCCCCCCCTCAAGAGGGGTCAAAATTTTTTTAGCCCCCCCCTCAGGAGGGGTCTGAAAATTTTACACCCCCCCCTCAAACCCACCCTCCCCCCCCCTGTTGATAAATAATGACCACTCCCTTATTATCTTAGAGTTGCAACCCAAACATTCCCACGTCCCTGAATCCCTCAATTTCTTATACCTATACAATGAATTATAATTCAGTGTATTATTTTCACAGTTACATATCCAATATATTCCCACGTCTCCCTATGGCATATGATCAATATATATTATCTAAGAAATTGAGCCTGGTGTGGAGGGCATTATCCCACAATCATGCCCAGCCCGAGGGCATGGCCAGGTCAGGCTGCGCAGCAGCCCCTGGCCATGCTCAAGGGCTGGGCATGATTGTGGGATAATGCCTGACATACCAGGCTCAATTTCGGTTCTACCATAGGTTATTTTGAGTATATTAACTTGAATTATCGTTAGTATAACATCATTGGTCTGAGAGGGCATTATCCTCAGGGCATTATCCCAGGATTAAGCCCTGCTAGCCTCGTTTTGGTTAACATTGAACTCTATGGGATCAAGATGCCCTCTGTTCCTGCCTATGGTAGAACTTTAAAAAAACAGAGACAGAAATCACCTATATAATTATATATGCAGGCTGATATTTCTCGTTCTTTCCATTCTGGGTTTTCTCAGTATGTGCCATCTTACATGGTGGTACAGGAGGGGGTGTGACCTCGATGTTACGGTTATGTTCAGGTCACACTCCATGAAGCTGACCTAGAAACTCACAAACCGTGTCCATACAGCTCACGACCATGGCGGCCACTGCCTGCTGGAGTATCCTCCTCCTGGTTCTCCTTACCTTCTACCCTCCATTCCTCCAGGCAGGTGAGTCCAAACCAAACATAATACAACCTATGTTAATACCCAGTATTTTAGCTACATTTTGGGTGTTTTATGGGGTTTGGATGGGCGAGGGGAGGGGGATATGGGTAGGATTAGTGCTGGGAACAGCAGGTGTAAAAGTGTTGCTATGGCGATAATAACACTCAACAGGTTAAATGGAGGGTGAGTCATGGTGGTGTCTACCTGCACCTCACCTGTCCACAGGTAAACAGGATCTACACGTATTATATCTACCTCAACATGTTGACCATAGCTTGACTTTTGGTACTATTACTGAAACCATATCATGCACATATTCCCTGGATAGTTGGCCTACCAATGAATTTGGGCACATTGAATAAAAACTTGCAGGTATGATGATATCATGGTATTGCTAATCCGGAAGAAGGAATTATCTTCTACAGGTACCGGGTATGCGTCTAGTGCAGGAAATAGACACATTTAGACTAATTATACAAACAAAAAAACAACATGAAAAACAACTACAACAAATAATGATATTTACCTAAGTTATACTATATTCCAATGTAAGTTTTAATATAATTTCCATGTACACATGAGAGCAGCATTGGCCCAATGTAGACGAGTAAAGCATTAGTCACGGTCTGCTCCAGTTTCATGTTGACCTTATGTCACGTTGTTTGATTCAACATGTGGCCCATTTAAGAAGTGCATAAAAGAGGTATAGTAGATTTCACACGCACCTGAGGGTATAAACATAGAGATTCCTATAGTGTAAAGTATTGTATGTCCTGTGAGCGTCTTGTCAGATCTTGAAGTCACAGTCTGATCACGATTTAAGTATTGTGCAAACTACCATTGTGGGCTTTGAATGCCACACTCCAGGGCACAGACATATACTAGCACATTGTGACCCTGCAATAATATAAGAGATAATATAATGATATCTCTATGGTATACAAGTTAGGCTAGGGATACTGACATAACAATTGAAAAGAGAGACACTATGCCTCTTGTCACATGGATGCTTTCCGTCTATATCCAAGAGTGTATATTGAGCAGCCGTTTTCTTTTTTCATACACTTGATTCCCGAAAATCTCTAATGATACGTCCCAAAAAATGTTCTTTTTGGAGTCTGCTTGAAGGCTGCCTGAAGGCTGCCTGAAGGCAATTCAACGGATGCCCTCCAAGTCATCCGAAAATCGAGTCGTACTAATCACCCCATAATCCAAATGATCAAGCTATGCCATGGCCCAGAGCAGAGCTAGTTGATCAATAAGGGTACTGCAGAGTTCTATTTCTGGGTTAGTGGTTATAATTACCCTGCCTGATTGGGGATCAAACACGGCTGGTCTGGGGTGGTAAATGCAGGCAGAAGGGTAGATTCAGGTAAATTTTAACAGTGTCTGCACTGTGCATTGGTCACAATGTCATATTGGTCTGATATTATCCTATCGGGTGGCAGACTAACGCTTTCATATATATATATATATATATATATATATATATATATATATATATATAATGCCAACAGGTAAAGATTTTAAGTGGCAAAATTACGATTTTTGGGTACTCCAGCCATGGTATTTTTTTGTATAGGAAAGAGTGTTATAATAGTTGAAAGGTCAGTAAGAGAATAGTTGGAATGACTAGAAATATCCTTGAATATATAGTTGTAATATTATAAGGGCATCTAAATATGTGAGTGAGTAATAGATGTTTAACGCCATTTTCACAACTAAGGTCATATTCATGGCGAGAACAACATTACACAATTTCACAGAGGAATGTGTCAGTGTATGTGCACCACACACATCCTGAGGAGATAGGAAAGAGGAGAAATAGACCCTTTTAAGTGGGCTAGGGAGGCCTGTTCTAAATATGTTTAACAATATGTAATATAATGTATTTGATTGCATTTAAAGTACATTCCTATTGTTAAAAGATGAATTATGATTTATGGTACATAGAATTACGAATTTCGACTTCAAATTTTTGGGAAGGGCAACTTGTCACCTCTATAATACTGCCATTGGAATTATAGATTGCTAGAGTAATAGATAGGAGACCAATCGAGGTCAATCAAAAACTCAATCGTCACATCGTTATTACGATAAGACCTGCTAGTAAAGGTTTATAGGCAGTTTTCCTGTCGGGGCTTCTTTCCCCAGGCATAAATGTCATAAGGGTCTGCCAGCATGCAGTTCAGCATCCCTTCCAGACTGGTGATGTCACAGGAGAAGTCGCTATCAAAACTGAGTTTAATGTCGACCAGCTTTTTCTTACTAAGCTTCTCACATTACAGCTTACCAGTACCGTAAAACCCCGAGTATAAGCCGCCCCCGCATATAAGCCGCACCCTGAGTTTGTGAATCAATATCAAAATATAAAAAAAATTCATAACTTTTTTCTAACCAATGGATTTTCAAAATTTAAAAACCTACGTGCCCCTGAGGTGTACCACTACCCTCCTAGACCAATGAAAAAGTTGCGGGAAGGTTTAAGGAGGAGCTGCAGCTATCTACCCCCCACCTTCTTTTCCCTCCCCCTGTGCTTGAAATGGTTTAAAAGCCGCGGCTTATATGCAAGGTTTTACGGTACTACACCCTTCAAACTATTCATATACTGTTGTATTTGTACTAGATTCTGCCTTCTCACTGCTTCATTCATGGCTGCATATATATGATAGATAGGGGGCTGTTGGTTAAATCAAGTGTCTGATTTATGCTGAATCTACCCTCTATGCAGCCTATGTGATCCCTACCAGTGAGCCCACAGTCTCAGCTGTGTAGTGTTAAAAGACCAAAACTTGGACAGTACCCATTTCTGTACTCTCTTGTGCCTACTACCAGTAATGAAGCACATGGCTAATTATGGCCTATATTTTTTGTGATCAATACAGGGTCAATACAAGCATCTATGTTCCATTTAGAGATATGGCACTGACTTAAAAAATGAGAAGAAAAATATTTAATGATTTAAGTGAAAAATAGAAAGTGTCCCATTACATGACTGCTTACTGCTAAACCTACATGATCCCCATGAGGGTATGTGTGTGGGGGGGGGGCATATGGTACCTTGTCCACAAATAGATCGCTTAGTAGAACTGCGTGACAACCCTATTCTGGGGCTTCCTTATTGTGTTATTGACTTTAGTCAATAACACATTCATATATATGGAAACTGCTGCACAGAACCATATTATGACGTACCATTTTATTACTCCAATAATCTTAACATATTACTGTATTAATCAAAGAATATATAAGAAATTAATACATTGAATGTCCATATGAGCGTTCATGCTCCACTGAACACCAGCTATGTCAAATATACATAAGTTATAAGACCTCATGGTCAACTGCACAATATAATGATTGAATTGTCAAAGCAGACTGACCTAATGGTTCACTGAGCACAAACAATAGTCTATATAATGTTCTAATGTCAATGCAACCAAGTGTCATGGGTGGCTGAGCACCGCTGATGCCGTCACGGGTGTCTGAGCACCAAAGACTGAACAATAGGTTTCATAAGTAACAATGCCATAACCTTCCGGTCACTCTAGCGTTGCTCCAGAGCAACCCAGGTCAAATATGAAAGCAGTTGTGTAACTGCTATAATAAGACAGTCAAAATGAGCCCAAGATCAAGGCCCAACTCCCATTATTAAGGAAGTTATGCAACCGTGACTGTTTCAACCTCCGAATGCGCCACAGACAAACCGGCACAAGTTACGCGCCTGGAAAGCAGGGAGTGGAAATCTGACATATTCAACTCTGCGCATGCGCAATATGAAGGTTGTAGAAGCAGAAACGGTTGAGTTATGAGGGTCTGAACATGCCAAACCGGCCGAGACAATGGGGGACGTGGCGGCATCTATGGGGGTCCTTTGTGCGCCCACTGAGACATGAAAGACTCCCCTCTAACAACCAGAGACTAGGGCAGATGCCACTGGCTCCAGTCAATCTGAGGGGCCAAGCCAGGAGGGGGTACTTATACCCCTGGCTTGCACCTCTAGAAATCAGAATCTCCAGAACCACCACTGAAGAAACATCTCCAGTCCAGCTCTCCTGATACCTGCTATAGCTCTGCACTATGCTGGGTTAGACTATGCCATACAGGCATAGGACTACACCCCTCTAGTGGCCAGAGGCTATCTTCTACCAGTCAACTACCAGAGGGTAAAGTTACACATTTATATTATCCCTCTAAGCAGCAGGTCAGGAGCTAGGTGTGGGAACCCACCTAGGACCATACTGGACAGTGTATTATTATTATTACACAGGTGGAGTGGAACATTACTTTATACTTTTAACCAATTGTATATTTACTGTGTGTGGAAATTACCTGTATATTAACATTTGTATTGCTGATACATAACATGTTCTGCCTAAGCTGAATAAACCAGTGATAACTGGAATAGCACTAATAAGATGTTCTGCCTAAGCTGAATAAACCAGTGATAACTGGAATAACACTAATAAGAGCTTGATATTCTTACTCTCTATATACCACTAGTCATATGATATTTCTCATATGACAACTTGATCATGCACAATTACTAGTATGACAATGTGGTGGAGAACATCCTACTAAGATCCCAAATTACACAAGCTCTTATCAGTCAAGCTCGCAGAACAACACACAAAAACTTTACGTAGTCAGGGACCTGCTGAAGAGGTCTCCCTTCCCCCTAGATCTAGGAGACCCACTGGGGGCACCTCAGCCTCCAATACAGCAGACCCACACACAGTAAACCCCACTCCACCCACCCTGTCTACTCAGGGATCAAACAGTTCTCAGGGATCCATACAGGACGCCCAACTTACGCTATCTACCTCTGGGGAAGAAGGATCTGCCTCAGGGGGTGGATACACACCCTCATCTAGATCTTCCACCCCAGCACCTGCCTCTGATAGCCACTCCTCCAGAGACACATCTCCCACACCCTCCACCATGGACACCGATGAAGGCCCTCAACCTAATCAGATAGCTGAGAAGATAAGGGCCTATGAGAAGGCCATCCAAGATGCAGTTACTGCCCTAGAGACCAACAAGTCCCAGCAGGAGGAGAGGGAGAGGATCCTCAGTCAACAATTGGCAGAGAGGAATGCGGCGATAGACACCCAGCAGAAGGCCATGGAAGACCAGCGGAAGGCCGTAGATGGGCAGCAACAACAGATAGCAGATCTCATGAAGTTGGTATCAACCCAGACCTCACAGCCTCCCACACCTACCACCACACCTATCATCACACCATCTGCATCTGGATCCAAGGATGACGTCATGATCTCCTTGATGTCCAACATGACCAAGATCCCAGACAGACAACAACAGGACGACAGGAAGATCAGGCAACATGAGGT
This sequence comes from Acholoe squamosa, assembly GCA_949317995.1. Classification (NCBI taxonomy): domain Eukaryota; kingdom Metazoa; phylum Annelida; class Polychaeta; order Phyllodocida; family Polynoidae; genus Acholoe; species Acholoe squamosa. The sequence continues at coordinate 55,972,581 of OX439045.1, forward strand.
AACTAAACCTAAAACTTTTTCTCACCCATTACCACTCATGTCAACAGCACTATTTATTGATCACAAATTCCCAGAGTATCTGAAGGACAAGTACAAAGTAACAGACAGTGACAGCATGGTAACATATTTACCCAAGTACCTTGAAGGACAAGCATTGGCTTGGTTTGAATCCTTCAAGGAAAGTACCACACCTGATAAGTTGACATGGACCAATGTAGTGCATGAACTAAAAGTATTTTGCTACTCGAGACAATATCATCTCCAGGACTGCATTCCTTGCACAAAAGGCAGATGAACCTATCCTAGACTATGCATGCCATCTCAGAAAAGTGTGTAACGCCCAACGCCTAGAGGATGACACCTTACTCAGAACATTTATCCAAGGCATGAGGCCCTGGATCTCTGTAGCTCTTGAAAACAAGAAAATAGACTCTTTTGACCAAGCCCTAGAACTAGCCTTAGAGGTTGAAACCCAAGATAAATCTAGGAAAGTAAGGGATGAGGAGTCTAACCCACAGCCTACTAAGAAAAAGTTCCAGGGAGTCACCACTAGTTCAATGGAAGAAGATGTTAACCTAATGTCTAGTGCCCATGTAAGGCAGCAGGAAGCTAAGGTTGTCTTCAAAGATCCTGCCGGTAGATATAGAGGAAATAACTATGACCCCAACTACCGCTCCAATAGAGGTAGAGGTAGGGGGGGGGGTAACAGCAACAACCGGGGGGGGTCACAACAGTAGAAAAGACAACAGCTCATCTAACTCCAACAATGGTAACTCTTCATACAGTGATAGGAGAGATAGAACTCCAAGTAAAGGCAGATCATATAACCAAGGATCCAACAGCAGGAGCCATAGTCCACATAGGAACTACAACAGTGGATCCTACAACAACAATGGTTCCTACAACAACTAGGGTTCCAACAACTCTGGTCGCTACAATAACAACAGTGGATCCTACTCCAACCAGGGATCCAGCAACTCTGGTTCCTACAACAACCAGGGATCCAACAACTTTGGATCCTACAATAACCAGGGTTCCAACAACTCTGGTCACTACAGCAACTCTGGTCAATATAACCAGGGTTCCAACTCACATCAGGAGGATTACAAGCCCAACACAAGAGGTTACAAGGGGAACCAGCAGAGTAACCCCCACATACCACCTCATGTGATGGATCAAATCTCCAAGCTTCTGGTGGCAAACATCACAGCCACCCCACAGAACCAGGAAAACTAGGATGTCACAGTGCCGATGGGCCAGTGCACTGTGACACCCTAAATACAAACAATCACTCAGGGTTAACAAACATTCAACCAGAGACAATTGCTAGTGCCAATCTACCATCTAACAGGCAGAGACGTCCATTAGTGATACATTTCACTCCACCAGATTCATCATCAAAGGATACAGGTGAGAGTACCAAGCTTTCTATTGTACTTCTTCAAAATGGCTGTATCAATGCAAATCTTTATGATGTTTCAGATGTACAATGTTTGGTTGATACAGGTGCTACTATCACCTGTGTCAGGCAAGCCTTCCTCATGGATCTCCAAAAGAGATTCCATATCTAACTAAGGAAGTCAAAAATTAACATCCATTTGGCAGATGGATCAGTGTGTCATGTTAGACATTCAGCTATGCTGAATTTTAGAATCCAAGGTGTCAGATTCCAATACCAATTCGCTGTAATTCCCAACCTCACACAGCCCATTGTTCTCGGCACAGATTTCTTAAGCACTACAAAATCTCAAATTGAATTTAATATTAATCCTGAACAAATTCTCAAACCCATTAGGGCAGTGAGGGATTTTACCATCCCTCCATTCTCTGAACTTGCAGTATTGGGTAAAGTCACATCTACTCAATCACTGCAAGGCAAAACTGGAGTAGTAGATAACCTCCAGAGAAATAACAATGCCCCATATCTAGTTCAAAGGGCAGCAGTAACCCCCAGGGAAAATAACAAACACCCCCTAGTGTTACTCAACACCAGCAGGCGCCCACATAAAATTAAAAAGGGTGCAGACATAGCTCTATTTCAGGAAGTCAAAGAATCTGATTTAGAAAAACCCCAACAGGTGTCAGACACTACCCCACACACTGATCAATCCATCTCAGCCATACGGCCTGAGGATGAACCTCCATTCAGTGACACAGACTCAGACTGTGAGTCTACATATGCTGACCCTGAACCTAACTCAATCAGACTCTCTGAAATAGCAGCTATACATAGTGAGGCACATGACCTCGAGCCAGAATTGGAAGAGAATGTTCCACTAAAATCTGTGCTCACATCAAAAGATCAGCATGATAGGTTAGAATCACTGCTGACCAAATATGATGATATATTTGTAGGAAAAGATGGAGACATTGGTGCTACACACCTGTATACCCACTCTATACATGTAAAACCTGAAGCAGTACCATGTCATTTCCTACCATATAGACAAACACCAGAAAAACAGGCCGCAATAGGGAAAGAATGTGAAAGGCTAGTACAGCAGGGCATTCTCAGAGAATGTGCTGAGGGCCCCTGGGCATCCAGATCCTTTTTAGTACAAAAAGCATCAGGAGGCCATAGGCTTGTAACAGATTTTTGTCATCTGAACCAGAATACAATCAATCAAGCCTTATCTACACCCCGGGCCGATGACACTCTAGACATGATAGGGTCACTCAGACCAAGAGTATTCAGTAAGCTAGATGCCCAACAGGGATTTTTTCAAATTCCTATAAGGGAGGAGGACCAGCACAAAACTGCATTCATAGCAAATGACAAAAAATATGTCTACCAAAGGATGCCGATGGGACTTGCTACGGCCCCTGCGGGATTCTGCCATCTAGTAACATTGATTCTGAACAAACTCAAATACAAATGTGCCCTACCATACCTAGATGACATATTGGTACTATCACCATCCATCGAACAACACTTCCATGACCTGGAAGATGTTTTCAACAGCTTAAGAGTTGGTAAATTCAAATGGAAGAAGTCAAAATGTGAATACTTCATAGACAGAATAGACTTCTTGGGGGAATGAGAGTCACACCCATGGGACTACAACCGTCTACCACAAAGGTGGAATCAATCAAAACTTTCCCAACACCAAAATCAGTCAAAAATGTCAGATCTATCACAGAACTATGCCAATACTTCAAGAAGTTTATCAAAGGTTATGCCCAAATTGCTAGACCATTGTACGATCTACAAACACATCTCAAAGCATTTGTCTGGACAGAGGATGCAGATAATGCTTTCAAAGCATTAAAGCATGCCCTCTGTACCAATGCTCTTCTCATATATCCAAACTATGAGAAGGAGTTCAGTTTGGCAACTGATGCTTCCAATGTGAGTTTAGGAGCTGTACTCTCACAGGGAGATAATGAAGGAGTGCTCAGACCAGTAGCCTTTGCAGGTAGAACCCTCTCCAAACATGAGAGAAATTACAATACCACAGAGAGAGAACTACTGGGAGTAGTATATGGAGTATTACACTTCAGACACTACCTAGAAACTAGGCACTTCCAATTATACACAGACCATGCAGCTCTAATTCCACTATTAACCAATACAGGACTCACACATAGATGGGCCAGATGGGCTCTAGACATACAATAATTCTCATTCACCATTCAACATGTGAAGGGTGATGATAACACACCACCAGATGCTATGGCTAGAAGAGAATACCCAGATTCTGGACCCATGACTAACCCTCCACCCCCACCAAGGAGAGTTAGAGCAGCCAGTAGAACCAAGTTTGCAAAAGTAACAAAGAAAGTACCATTCAAAAGGGATGATTCACCCAACACCATCGAAAGACCAGAGACATCCAATAGGGGTATCTTGAAACAATCTACACACTATGTGTTTTGTCATTGTGACAACTCTTTCCAGATAATGACTTTGAATTCTCATCACTCAATCAGATGCTGAAGGCAACTCCTAAGGAGCCACCCTTCACCCCACCTGACTCAGATAATGAAGATTCAGAAGACAGATTGTATGCTATTAATCAAGCAACTTCCAAATCAGTCAGATTCTTTGAACCAATGCAGGGAGAGGAAACATCAAACCATTTGTGTCCTATGACCACACGCTCAAAGACTAGAGAAATGATTCAGGAGGGCACACCAAAGCCCCCCACACAATCACAAACTATTCTAAATGAGAAAAAGGTCACAGTAAACAAACCTACCAAAACCCCACCTGCCAGGAAAAATGTCACAAAAGACACTGCATCTAATAACTCTGAGAGACATCCAGATTCGGGTAATTTCCGGTGGCCTTAAATGCCTTCGTCCACCACTCATCAACCCTCATGTCTTCATCTTGTTTCGGTAAACAACTCTGAGAGACAGAAGAATGACAATAAGCAAAATGTGCCTTTAAGGAAAAAGGTTGCCACTCCCACCAAGGCAAGAATAGGCCCTCCAAAGGAGCCTACACACCAAAACAAGAGTGACACACCCCAACAAAAGGCACAAGATAGGCCAATAGTCGATGAAAAAGAAAAAGAAACATAAATCAGTTGCTGAATCAGATTCCCGACACATCCATCTCAGGTACAAACCTTGGCTTAGAACAAAGGAAGGACAAGAACTATTGCCCCTCATACAATATCTTGAGGATGGGACCTTGGCTGCACCAAAAGCACAAGGAAATAGAATCGTCAACCAAGGCCAGACATACACCTTGGTAAATGGTACATTAGTCCATATATGCCCCATAAATTGGAGAAAAACCAATACTGTACCACTTCAAATTGTTATACCACAGCAATGGGTAACAAGTACACTACAGTATTTCCATGACTCACCTACTGGTGGCCACCTTGGCTCAAGTAGGACGATGTCAGCACTCCGACCTAGGGTATATTGGAAGTCTATGCTAGCAGACACAACCAAATATGTTTCCACCTGCCACACTTGCCTCACTGCAAAAAGACAAGTACACTCACATAAAACACCAATGACGGTGAGAGATTACATGGCTTCACCAATGAAGTTCCTGAATCTTGATGCAGTGGGGCCACTTCCCACAACGGCCAGGGGAAACAAACATATACAAGTCTGCATAGATTATGCTACCAGGTATGCAACAGCTTGGGCTACTACTGACTTAAAAGCTGAAACAACAGCAGCAGAGTTCTACAAGAATATAATTTGTCATCATGGAACACCAGCCACTCTTTAAACAGACAATGGAACGTGTTATACAGGTGCAAAGTTCACAAAGTTAACTAAACACCTCAAGATCAAGCATAAATTCTCCTCACCGTACAGGCCTCAAAGCAATGGTCTTGTAGAGAGATTCAATACTAGCATCGGCACAGCGCTCAGAGCATTCTGCTCAAAGCATCAAAACAATTGGGACTCATTTATTGAACATAACCTTTGCATTAAACAACACCGAATCCCAAACCACAGGATTCACCCCTTTCTTCCTACTCCATGGAAAAAAAACCAGCCACCCCAATGGACTTAGGCCTGGGAATACAGGAAGACATATCCACTGTAGCAGACCATGCAGCTAACATGATAACAAATCAAGATACCTCTAGGAGGAAAGCTATACAAAGGGTCGCCAAGCTACAAAAGGAAAGGAAGGATAGATATGACAAGAAACTTACACCACAGGAAATCAAGGTCACCGACATGGTGTACCTCAACATACCAAGAATCCTAACCAACACAGAGTGTAAGAAGCTCCAACCCCTTTTCATGGGACCATATGTTGTAGTAGATAGACCTAGTTTGACAAGTGCCAAACTCAAAAACTTGGACACCAATCTACTGGTGGCCAGACCTGTACACATAGACAGACTGAAAAAGGTTGTAGCTGTCAGGAACAATGAATTTGCACACAGGGTTATTCCACATGAAGCCAAATACTACAACAAAATTGTAAGGAACAAAAATGATATCACCCTTACAAGAGAAACCACAGGTATAGGCCCTATTAAGCCTAGGCCTGCACACCACATGTTAAGAAAAACATCTAAATGTGGTGCAGTTTCAAGAAATTAGAAACATATTGAGATACCTAAAGAACATAAGATTTTCAAAATTTATTACAAATTCTTTTCAACCACACATAAGCATGTGTGACTGAAAATGGATTAATTATATATATAAAGCCATCAAATTTGTAGAAATATCAGTAGGTTATTACCACTGAAAGGTCAAAGACTGGGACCCTCCAAGTAAAGCAGACATAGAGTCTAAGAAGAGTAAGGGTAAAACAATGGAGTGTCTAAAGCCTAATCCCCACATGAAAGAGCTCGCTATGCCAACATAGCAGTCTATAGAGATCAATTGACCTCATAAGCTACCCTCAGACAACTGTCTAGACGGTCATGAATGGCTGTCCTGGATGACAGGAGGAGCTAATTACCAGTACACAGATTACACAATAGACCCCCACAGTTGCAGACACTGGAGATCAATGCATTGACTCCAGAGAAACAATACCAGGCCCACAATGGATGTGGGTAGGGTAGGCTACATAAGAAGCACTGTGGACCATAGCCCACCATCAGTCTTCATCCAGCTGCAGTCTGAAACACAAGTCTATAGAACCCCACTTGGGAACTAGCCAGCCCACTTCTCCATTAGGAGAGACTACACTAGGATAAAGAACACACCTACTTCACCTTCAACCTGACCTTACCATTTATTGGTCAATCTCTATAGACTCACCGGACATATTGCCAAGACAGCTCAATCTTGCAAAGGTACAGTTTGAACCACTTCATTTAAAGTGTTACACCATACACTTAGACTTTACCAGCACCAAAATACTACAAATTTGACAAGACTTTGAACACCAAATTTATTCTTGCTTTACACAAGCACCATGGGGAGACTGAGAGTTGGACCCATACTGCTAACTATGCTGTTATTATATATTATAGAACCACTTGCTGCAGGCTATACCCCTGTGGTGAGACAAAACATAGGAGTAGTATTCAAACCTAGCCCTCAACCTTTGGTCAATGGACATACCACCACAACACTGTTGCTAGCTATTCCCTACAAGATACCTCGGGCACCAGTTACCCAAGGATCCATAAGGGATAGAATACTCCAGTTGACCACTCCTACTCTACAAGATCACACCTCTGGTCAAATAATCCAACAAGCCAAGGAGCTTGATACCTTGCTGGAAATTGCAGACAAGGAGATAGATGAAACCTTAGCCTCCATCAAACTGTTTTTATCCAACCCCATAAACACATTGGACAAGGCCAAAAGAGAGGCCATACTGGGTTTTCTAGCACCCCTATTTCGCGGTGTACTAGGTCTAGCCACAGTAGAAGATGTAAACCAAGTTATGGGACAGCTTAAGAACATAGATGACATATTAAGGAAATTTGCTAAACAAGATCAGGAAGCAGTTAATCTCATTGAAAAGATCACAGACAGACAAGATAAGTTTGTTAAAGCATACATCCAAGATAAGAAGGTACTGGACAGTACCATCAACACCATAGGTGACACTGTCAACCTATGGGCCTCTAACATGTCCAGGTCTCTCGACTCATATTCAAGGCACGAGAAAACTCAAAGGGAGAAAATGCAAGTATTAAATGATGCATTAATCATCATAGCAGCAAGAATGAATACAGTTCAATCATTGCAAAGAACCAATGCAGCCCTGAGGATGCTATCATCAGGAATCCAAACCCCTGATATAGTACCACCCTCAGACCTTGCTAGATACTTAATTGACATTAACAACAAACTTAGGATTACACACCCTGGAGCACAAGCTGCAATTAATGATTTAGATTTCTATTATTCTCAGAAGCTGATCTCATACACCTACTCAGCTCACCATATATATATATATATATATATATATATATATATATATATATATATATATATATATATATATATATATATATATATATATATTCATCTAGACATTATAATTCAATCTACCACCTCTACCTTCAAACTATACCAAATGATTACATCACCCATGCCTATAGACACACAGGAGACCCCCACCAGAGGAGTCACCAGATTGCAAACCACAACTGAGTTCTTAGTAGTATCTTATGATGAATCATTATTCATCGAATTGGACTCAGCTGATATGCAGGCATGTGAAGGTACTAGAGTAAAGGTATGCAGAGATGTAAATGGTAGAATTTATAAACACAGGCCTACATGCCCTGTAGCCATTTTTACTAACCAGGCTCAACAGATTAAGGAACATTGCAAGTTTACAGTTTCACCACTGCAAGCACCTACCACCCATGCTATTTCCATTTCTGAAGATGAGTATCTGGTCACTACTAATGAACCCCACTACTTTATCAACTGCCATGGTAAAACGTCTGAAACTCGAAAAGCCCAGTCCTACTCAATCATAGGTGTACCCTGTGGGTGCACAATCAGTGTAGGAGAATTTTCTCTTCCAAACACAAGGTTGCCCTGTAACTCAACCTTATCATTTTGTAGAGGTACACTTTACTAAACCATAGGAGTTGGGTACCGTCTGACGTGGCGGGTGAGTCGAGTCGTCGGACGTTCCTCAGGTTCCGGATAGGTGGCAGCACCGATCCGGGTCTGTGGGGACATCTGACGACGAACACCTGGGTCCGTATATAAAGCCCAGGGCTCAGCCGCTACGTCAGAGGCCCTTCTGGCCTCCACACTATGTAAACCACTGTCTTTTAATATTAGCTGCCTCTTTGATATCATTCGGCAGCCGTGAGTGTGCATTAAGTAATAAACCTAACCGTTGGCATACACTTGGAATACTGTCTTACTCTTTCTTTCCGAATCGTAAGACCCGAACCCCCCAGGTCCGTAAGGCCACAAATCCTTACACTGGTGCCGTGACCAGTTAATTCTGGTGTATAGCCCGGACGTTATAACGTCCGAACGGCTAGTACATGGGTTAGACACCCTTAGGGAAGCTAACCCAGCAGGGCAATCACTTGCCCAAGAGAATGGAAATTGATCGCTAATGCTCCAAGCCCATTCGGACTCACAAGATGCAGAATCAGCATCCTGGAGAGATCCCGGACCCCACTATAATGATAGTGAAGAGAATCTGCCAGACTCTGTACGACGCGAACAGTCCATACAGAGACATAGTAACTTAATAGGCCAGCATTCAATTGTTGACGAATTATGTGATTCGATGTTCGAAGTCGGTGGTAGTACTAACCCAGAACATCCGGCACCAATGCGAAAAAGGGTAACATTCGGAGAACTACCTTATAGGTTACCCAGGCCCGAATTACCAATATTAGATTATAGCGCTATAGATGGCGACTTAACCTATGCGGTACCGGAAGGTGAAGAATTAAAACGACCGGATGTCCTGTTGTTGAATGAAACTTATGTAACTTTGAACGAGAATTTAAATACCTTGGTCAAAGCTAAGGATGAAGTATTGCATGAAAAACTTCAAATGGAAGAGGACCTAACTGGCATGCGAAAGGAATTCGAAGCCAGAAGGAGCGAGTACATGAAAGAACTCGAGAGTGAAGAACTAAAACTTCAATCTATGAGAGATTCATTCAATAAAGAATATGATAATAGGCACATTCGTATCCAAACATACATAGATACGAACGACCAACTAAACCTTGATAAGACAAAATTCGAATCCGAAATTCGCCATTATCAGGAGGAGTTGGATAAATTGAAACTTCAGTGCAGTAAACAAGCTGAAGATAATGAAACCATCCGGGTAGGCATCATAGCTTACAACAAACAACTGGAGGAGGATAGACAGAAACTCACGAATGAGCTTCAAGAATTGCAGGCCACTGCAATAACTCTAGATAAATATGTAGAAGCAGCCCAGTTAACTATAGGTAATATAGACCCAGCTGTAGTATCTACAATGTTGGGAAAGACATCTAAAGATGCAACCCCAATTAGATACAGCCCATTCGTTGATGATGGGGCTGACAAGAATGTGGTATCCGGAATCTATAAGAAACCGGATAATGCTGCAGTAAATGGAACCGCATCTAAACCAGTAGTTCCAATGCTGGATACGATAGGACCAGCACCACCCATACCAGATTTGAGTCACAAAATCAAAGCGACTCACGATGGTGCTACAGGGAATAATAATAATTCACCCGTGGCACAACCAAGAGCACCCGGACCAATGAGACATATGTTGACACCACCTTCATATTTCCCCCAACCCGGCCACAGTACACCAGCAGTACCAAGATTACCGAATCCACCCCCAGGTTCTGGTAATGGTCCTACTGATGGACGTTTTCCGAGACCAAATCCGCCACAAAACAATATCAACGGCGGTACGTACCAACCGAGAACATCTTCCTATGGATATAGAAATAATTATAATCCATCTGGAAGTGGCAATTATCAGAATGGTAATAGCTATAACCAGGGATGGAATCAAAATGATTCTTACCCTAGATATGCTTCTTCTGGAAACACCGGTCACAATAGTGGATACCCTGGTGGTTCATCTGGAGGCTATAATAATAATGGTCCACCAGGAGGAAACCCTCCAGGCGGCCCAGGAGGATCCGGATTCGGAGGATCAGGATCAGGAGGAGATGGCAGGAAACCTAACAGGAGAACTTCTATGCCTGCAGGGATGCAAACCATCTTTGATAGAAGCCAATGTATACAAAACCTTGGCATTGACTGCTACCGAAAGGGAGCAGACGGCATGGAAGTCATTAACTGGAGCATGCGAGAAGCAGATAGACTACGCGGATGTAATAATCCGGCACGTAGGCAGGCACGGATACCCCCTCCATATGATTCTAATGATCCATGGAAGGACAGGTATCAAGCTTTTGTTGACGAAGTCAATTGTAGTGGCTGGACAAAAGAAGAAGCTCTGCCATATTTGATTTGTTGGTTAAATAAAGGCGGAAAAGTAGCTCTCAACCAATGGAGAGCAGCTTACGGAATATATGGTACCTATGATCAATTGGTCGAATGTGCCGCATACCTTTTCGGATCAATCGTTAGAGAAGATCCGTGGGTAAGCTTTAAGAAGAGGACACAAAAACCTAAAGAATCACACAAAGTCTTTGGTTTGGAGCTACAGGACTTGCTTTCGAAAGCACGTCCAAATTGGGCTCATGATGATGATTGTTATCTACAAGAATTGTTTATACAATTCTACAGTGGATTGCGTGATCCGGATCACAAGCAAGTGGTCTGGGACTCTTGGAAAGATGACACTTCCTTCAGTGATCTGTTCATAGCAATCGATGGACATGACATGAAGAAACGTCTAGTAGGTCTCGGACCTAATCCAATAAGAGCAGCTCCATTCCAATACGGAGGTACACCTGCTCCGGTATACGATACTTCCCAATTAGCTCCGGTTGAATCGAATGAAGTGGATGAGAATGATGAATATGTCTCCGATGAAAACGGAGATTATATTGGTTCAGTGCATGTAGCTGGAAAATATTACCGACAAAAGCGGTATAGGAAAGTACATTCGAGAGGGAGAGGAGGATCAGTTGCTGGTAAAACAGCTTCCGGATCAACTCAACCTGGCATTGTAGCCTCTACGGCGAACCCAACTGTAGCAGCCACTGTTGCTCCGACTAACATGATGGAAACATTATTAGCCGGATTAACAGAAGCTCTAAAGAGACCGAGAGTTGACAAATCCCAGAGGAGATGTTTCAGATGCCAGAAACTGGGGCATTATGCTCCAGAATGTATGGCTGAAAAACCTGTCCCTCGTAGACAGGAGAGTGTCTCTGGAGTAAGTACAGAGGAAAACTAAGGAGGGGTCTCCCGAGGGGCAAAGAAGGGGATCCCAGTGACAAATCTTGCCATGATATCACCATCCGTGATGATAGTTCACATGAAGTAACAAGATCGCCTAACACCGAGGTGGTTGTAGACACCCGGAAGGTTAGGGAAGCTGATATAACAGGTGCTATGGGAGCACAGGGGAAACCCAATATCAGTAACGAGGCAGGCGGCTATTCGTTAGCCAAGGTCTGTGGTGCCCACCTGCCCCCGGGTCATCCTTGTCTGGAATTCTTAAAAGGATGTGGATTGACTCCTGGTGTGAAAAATGACGTTCCGATTGTCACGGACATGCCCTCTGTTCTAAACGGAAGGCGGTGGTATGTTTGCCTTACTGTTAACGGAAGGTCTGCCGAATTCCTTGTGGATACGGGAGCTAGCCACTCTTGTATCTCCAAGGGGTTCTACGACCTTATACCGGATGAACATGATACTCTCAAATCGGGAGGAAGTGCTCAGACGGCCGACGGCAGTACCTTGCAAACGTATGGTAGAACTTGTGTGAGACTACAGTTAGATGGTATACATGACTATGTCATGAGCGCCACCGTTGCGGATATAGCAGATGAGGGGATACTCGGGTTGGATTTCGCATCCCTGTATGGTGCTGTATTGGAACCCCAAACAGGAGTGTTGAGTGTGAGATACCCGTACCCCGTAAAGGTTAGATGTGCACTGAGACAAGTGAGCAGTATGGCTAGTGTGGCACACACTGTGCGAATCCCTCCGGGAGTAGCCTGTGATGTGCTTGTAAGAAGTGATCCTGCAATGCGTAACAAACCTGCAGTAATAGAACCGGATGTAGTTACTTTGTCAGGTATTGGATTAAATTCTGTAGACACGATAGTAGCGAATGCATCCTGGTCGGTAGTACCTGTCTCCAATACTGGAAACACTACTATCTACTTGAAAAAGGGACAAGTTTTTGGAAACGTGACCCTTTCGGAAACTGTAACGGATAGTAAGCTAAGCTTACAGAAGGTAACAGGAGATGATGAAATTTCGGAAGACTTACTTAAGTTGTATGAAGAAACTTCATTAGAAGATCCGGAACACCGGAAAGAGTTCTATGATATGCTCTGTCAGTATCATACTGCCTTTGCCAAACCTGGTGAAAAACTAGGTACGACAAATAAGGTATTACATAAAATAGATACTGGGGATGCCGAACCCTTTAAGATACCGTATAGACGGTTACCCTTAGCAAAAAAGAGAGTAGCTGAGGATGAAATAAATAAGATGCTGGAACAGGATGTAATAGTCCCTTCCAATAGTCCATGGAGTAGTCCTGTGTGTATGGTAACAAAAAAAGACGGTACTATCCGTTTCTGCATAGACTACAGGAAGTTGAATGGAATAACGAAAAAGAATTCGTATCCATTACCGAGAATAGATGAAACCATTGACTCCTTAGGAGGAAACAGTTGGTTTTGTACCCTAGACTTGCAATCAGGCTATTGGCAAGTGGGAATGAACCCTTCAGATATGGAGAAAACTGCATTTTCAAGTCATATTGGATTATTCCAATATAATGTAATGCCGTTTGGATTGTGCAATGCACCTGCAACATTTGAAGCAATGATGGAAACAATTCTAAGTGATTTATTGTGGAAAAGATGTCTTGTATACCTAGACGATGTCATTGTCTTCGGAAAAACATTCGAAGAATGTTCTAATAACCTAAAAATGGTACTAGAACGTATTATTTCAAATGGTCTCAAATTGAAACCTAAGAAATGCCACATGTTTAGAAAGTCCATAAATTATTTGGGCCGCATCATCAGTGATGAAGGAATAAAGGCTGATCCGGAAAAAATCGAATCAGTTACGAATTGGAATAGACCTAAAACACCCAAAGAAGTGAGGTCCTTTTTAGGATTCTGTTCCTATTACAGGGAATTTATTCCGAATTATTCTAGAGTCAGTTACCCATTACAAGCAATAGCTAACTGGACTCCAGGAAGTACCAAGGAAAAATTTCCTTGGACGCGTGAACAGGAAACCGCTTTCCAAAAGCTAAAAGACCTGTTCACGAGTACTCCCGTATTGCAATATCCGAATGAGACGGATCATTTCATACTGGATACTGATGCTAGTAATGATAGCATTGGTGCAGCTCTCTCGCAAGTCCAAAATGGGAGAGAAGTGCCAATTGCCTTTGCCAGCAATACACTGAGCAAGACCCAGCGCAATTACTGCACAACCAAAAGAGAGTTGTTAGCAGTAGTCGTATATACCAAGAAGTTCAAACATTTTCTATGGGGAACAAACTTTACTTTGCGTACGGATCATTCCTCTTTAAGGTGGCTACTGAACTTCCGAGATGCTGAAGGCATGTTAGGCCGATGGCTAGCCCATTTATCTGAATATGGGCTTGAACATCAACAGATTCAGCATAGACCCGGAGTTAAGCATTTAAATGCTGATGCTTTGTCTCGAATACCAATCCGGAAATGTGATAATCCGGATTGTACTGATTGTGGAGCTCATAAGGCAGTGTTAGCAGGGATTCGAAGACCATTCGTACCCCTAGTTGCCAGTATACTGGATTGGTCTATGGATCACATACGACATTTCCAGGAAGCTGACTCGATAACTGCACAGCTACTGCAATTAGTACCAAAGGGTATACGTCCAGTTAGACCAGAGGTCTCTCTGGAAAATCGAGAAATGAGAAGGTTTCTTGCTCAATGGACCGAGCTTGAAGTCCGGAAAGGCGTGTTATACCGTTGGAAGCCATGTAATAATGGTGGTAGAATCATGCAAGTGGTGATACCACATGCCATGAGACATGACATTATGTACTTCTGTCATGGACATCGGAGCAGTGGTCATTTCGGAAGGAAACGCTCGCTAGCACGACTTTCCAAGAAATACTATTGGCCTGGCATGACACGGGACTTGCAAAGATGGGTAACCACCTGTCCGGATTGTTGTAAAAACAAACCCGGACCCGGGATGGGCAAACTTCCCCTATCCCAAGAACTTTTCGGAGTTAGATTCGCAAGAATCGGGGTAGATATTATTAGTGGATTTAATACAACCGCTAATGATAATACCTGTATGATGGTAGTGTGTGATTATTATACGAAATACACTAAAGTATTTCCACTACCGGACCACAAAGCAATTACTTGTGCCGAAGCTTTTGTAAAAGGTTGGGTACTAAGCTTCGGTGTACCATTAATGTTACACAGTGACCAAGGCAGAGAATTCGAATCAAATCTCTGGCAGGGTATGTGCGAGTACTTGGCTATTTGCAAGACTAGAACCAATCCGTATAGACCACAAAGCGACGGATTGGTGGAAAAGTTCAATAGAACCCTCATCCAAGTCCTAAAGTCACTCGTTAATGAACATATGGATGACTGGGATGAGCAATGTCATTTTGTGACACATGCTTATAATAGTACAGTACATTCAAGTACAAATTGTTCTCCGAACCTTTTAGTATTCGGAGAAGATTTGATAATGCCTGCTGACCTAGTTTTTGGAGTCGTAGGAATGGACCCTGAACTACCTTGCCATGTAGTTTTTGTGGAATGTTTAAGAGACAGATTTAGAAAAGCATATGAGTCTGTCCGAATTGATTTGGAGAAAAGTGCCAAATGGCAGAAAGTAGGATACGATACCGATCTAAAACATCGGAAATTCCAATCCGGAGACAGAGTCCTTAGATTACATGAACCACTTAGACACATAAAATTAGCGTCTAATTGGGACGGTCCCTTTACTATAACACAAATTATCAGTGATTGTACCGTAATTATTAAATCTGACCTTGGTCGACTCTATAAGTCAAATGTGGCTAGATTAAGGAGATGGTCTGGGAGGGAGACCTCCACAGAAATGTATGGTGAAGGTTCCGAAAGGATCCTGAATCAGAATCGCATAATAGACCAGGTAAAGAACACTACAGTGAAGCGTGGTCAGGGTAGACCCGAAAAGTGTTCCGAATCAGTGACACCCACGCCAACACCGATTAAGCGTGGGGGAGTTAAAAAAGTCTCGGCAGGTGAAGACAAAAAGAAGAGGAAAGGTGTTTCTAAGGCTAAGAAGCACCTAGAGAAAGCTCTTCAGACTGTCAGGTCCGATAAAGAACTATCCGAGAAGGGGAGATACGTTCGCCGCAGCCCCCGAATTGCCCAGAGGACTGCAGTGACCTAACCTGTATACACAACGAGTGTAATGTTTACATTTAGAGGAACGGATGACAACTGACCCTAAAGGCTTATTTGTCGCCCCCGCATGATGTACCAATGGGTAGTGGACGGATAATCCGGTGGATTTGCTTAAGCTTTCCATAATCTCCACTTAAATCCCCAGTCGAGTCATCAGGGTGAGCGATAATTACCTAAAAACAATCAGTTTGTTGATGTACCGCCTGTAGCACGTGCGTTTCCGCATGACGTCACCGTGTCCAGTCTCGGCTGACCTCTCGTGACCTCGCGGACCGCGGGGAAATGACGTCACGAAAGCTGGCCTGTCGCCATATTTGTTTTCGGTAACGTCCAAGACGGTCGAGCTCGCTCCCTTCTTGGATTTTACCGGCTAAGCAAACCCCCCGCTGCTCCTCCAGAGTCTGTCTCCTGGTAGACAGACTCCGTTTGTGCCGGCCCCGGCGCCGTAAAAGCCGGAAAAAGGAGTAGTTTACTCCCGTGGTCGATTCCCCAGTCATGGCTGAGGAATCCGTAGCTGCAGCCAAGCTATCCGGTGACCCGGATAAGCTGACTCCGTCCGCAGAAGCTTTTCCGGAAGCTTTGTCGCCTGTTACACAGGAAGAGAGCGAGATGATGGACGTGGAGGAACCCACGGATCGCTCGTTCGAGGAGAAGCTGGCTTCATTCTCACTCAATGAGCCAGAGAAACTGCTATCTCCACTCCCAGCAGAGGGATCCGGAGCGACTGCGAGTGCTGAACCCGCAGCGACAGAGTCCGAAACTACCCAAGTTGACGGACAGAAGGATGAGTGGAAGCCAGCAGTGGCGGAGCCTTTTCCAGCTAGTTATGATGGTCGCTACCTGTATGTCCACCCGGAACTGCAGGCACAAGTGACCTACGCGGACGGGACACCAGTCAGGATGGACCCGAAAGTCAGGATAGCTATCGAGGGCGTCATGGCTCCCGAACAGCTGACCAGGATGCCTCCCGAGTGGCTTCGAGACTGGCCGTGGTTCCAACGGGGACTTATGGTGGACGCCGGTTTCCGTGAAACCGTGTACGCAGCTAACCGAGCCTTCGAGCTCGGAGCGTATCCGAAGCCTGACAAGTCCCTGTGGAACGTCAAGGCTACGAACATTAACTGGGTAGGCTGTGTCTGGGATACCGATGGCCAGACCTACCCACGTCCTAGTGCTATCCGGACGCCGTGCCGGACCACTAAGGAATTCCGGGAGGCCGCTGCTAACTTCGAGCAGTGGGACGACGGTTACTACATAACCGAACAGGAATTGGTGGATGTCCAGAACAATTCACTAATCGGATTGGACCGAGCTGCAGCCCTTCGGACGGTTATTGTCCGCCGCATGACTGCCGAACAGGAGGCACAGGAAGAGGCTAAGAGGGCCGCGGAAGCACCCGCACCTCCTATCCCCGACCTGAAGCTTGCCACCAGAAGCTCCGCCAGTGCTACATCAGCTACCGGCAGCACTACTACTCCAGTAGAAGCCACGACCTCCAGCACATCCGGAACCCAGGAACCGGAGGAAGACTGGAAGGTCAGTAAGAACCGACGATCCGCTGCTCGGAAGCTCAAGAATCTCCCGGATTCTGCGAGAGCCGAGCCGAAACCCAGCACCTCAACCACTGGTAGTACTGCCATGGAGGTTGAGTCGTCTGACGAGGAGTCGGTGCACGAATCCTCGGTTGAGTATGATGAGAAGGCCACTCCATCAACTCAAACCGAGGCCGAACGTTGGGCTAACGCCAAATCCGGATTCAAAACCCGGATCCCGACGTGTTTCTCCGACTGTGCGTACGGAGTTAAGAAGGACGGCTCTACCCTCTATGCCTGTCCAGACTCAATCAATAAGAACGATGAGTCGGATGATGAAGATTGGATGCGCCTTTCGGACGAGGACCCCAATCCGAGCAAAGCCTATCGAAAGATGTGGCTTATGCTAAACCACACCGAAGGGTATTACACTTATACCCAGAGGAGGAAGCTGCGTTGGGCTTTAGAGAAGTGGTACGGTGACGATCAAAAGTCCTGTCCCTTCTCTATCTGCCAGGATGCGAGTGATGTCTCGATCCGGACCTGGAGTACTCCAGCCCGGTTCCAAAGGCATCTGGTAGAGGCCCACTTCCACCATCACCCGGTTTACATTTGTGATCCGAGTTATGGTAAGAAGGGCAAGAAGTGTACTACGAAGGTGCAATACAACCGACGTAGTGATCTGGCTAGACACCAGAAGAAATGCCACGCAGAAGGTTTGGACGGGGCCCGGAAGCGCATCATGGAGCTTCATCAGGAACTCATGAAGGAGTTCGATAGCCTGAGCGAGGATGCTTGGTCTAAGATCCGACCAGGGGACCAAGTCCTCTGCGAAGTTCCGAAGACCAAGGATTCGAAACTCCGAGCAAAGATAGTCCTGACTCCTGGAAAGGGTAAACTGGACATGCACGAGTCTCTCTGGCAGAAATGCGAGGAATCCGGAAAGGATGCAAAGAGAGCTCGTGAAAGGAGCAGGAGAGACCAGAACCGTGGCGGCAACGGTAATGGTCAGAGCACGACAAAACCAAAGGTCAGAGCAGAGGACCGTTCCAGGTCCCCTCTGACAAGGCACCCCGCAGAACAGGCTCAGGGCACTCCGGTGTTCAAGAAGCCTGAACCTGCCGGATACGCTGGAGCCGTATCTAAACCTGGGAAAGTGAGTTCTCGAAACTTTCCGTCCTTAAACCAGGGACCTGGACCTGAGAGCCAGACCTTGGTAGTAGGAAAGGATGGTCGCCTTATGCCAAAGAAGACCACCGCATCTGCTGCCGCCGGATCTGCATCCGCTCCAGCCGCCCCACCAGTTACCTTTACCCAGGAGCAGTTAAACATGTACCTGCAAATGGGACTGAAACAGAATGTACCACCTGCCTTCTGTGTACCAACGACAGGTGTGTCCGGGAGTCCTAAACCCGGAAGTGGTCCACAGGCCGCCTCGACTCCTCCCAAGGCTGTCGCGGCACCTGAGAAACCGAAGGACGCTATTACCATTAAAACTGGTAATGCGGAAGTTTGGTTTGAGAAGTCTCGCCAAGGGGAGGCAGATGTCCAGAAGGCCATCTACACCCATTGGGAGAAGACCGTTCGGGAGAAAGCGATCGAGTTTCATCAGGGTCTCCTAAACGAAACTCTGTTGTGTATGAAACAGGTGGGCGACGCTGAAAAGCAACGTCTCGAGACTCTCATCCGGGACGATGTAAAGGCCCAGGAGGAGGCTGCCTCAGCTGCTCAAGAAAAAGCAGCTATGGATGTACACGTGTTGGAAAAGCGTGTAAAGGAGGAGATCACTCGGAACACCAACCTGAACACTAAGTTCATGAGGGTGTTCGGAGTCGACTTGGACGAGTGGGACGGCACTCCCGAGTCGGCTTTAGCTCTTCTGAAGAAGAAGCATGCTAAGAAATCCGTTTAAAGCATGCTAGGGTTATTTCTTCCATAATTTTTTTTTTTTTCCAACACCAAATGACCAGATATAGTCTTTGCGGAACCCTAAAGGTCTGCGAATGCTTTTACTAGTGCATGAACACCTATGCTATGTGTTCTGGGTTCCTTTGACCAGTCTAGTATTCAGGTTGTATAACATTTATTACACCCTGAATAGCCTATTCGGATTTATAATTTCATCCATGAACAATCCGATAGTAGACTTGCTGCTGTGAGACGTATCCGGATGCCAGTTCCAGACTCCTGCTGTTACCCGTGCTAACCAATTACTAGGATGGACTTTACGATTTACCTCTACAACTCATCTGTACTCCCGAATGGACTTATATCTCTACTACTATTACTTCCGGATCAACCTATATCGGACTATTATTTTACTTATGTCAACTAAAACTTAAAAAGGATTACGTTCTCTACACGGTTGACACATCCGGACTAATATTCTACAAATCTACACCATTCGGATATACTATAAACTTTAGCACTACTAGAGGATTGTGGGTAGCTGCCCCAAATCAACTACCGTGTTCACTCAATATAAGGAAACTATAAACTTTAGCACGTCCATCCCGTGGTTAGCTGACCACACCTACCTACTAGTACCCGGAGGATACAGCAGAAGACTCCAGCAGCATTTATAATTCCTGTATATTGTATATAATGTCATATTTCTATTTTTCTATAATATTATATGTATGTACATATCCACTAGATACATATTATAATACGGGTACATAGACATTTCCTGATACGGATCTCTAATCACTATTAGTATTTATATTATAAGATCCGTTAAACTTCACCAGATAACACATATTATTGTCCTGCGAGACAAAATATATAATAAGTATAATGATCTGGTGCTATAAAGGTTATTAGGTACACGGTGATAATATATTATTATATTCATTACCACACCGTGATGTTTTTTTTTCAAGTGTATGTTATAAATAATCATATTCGTACTACTCACGGAATCCTTAACGGATTCGTATAATATTAATATACGACATGTCATTAGATAGTGATGTTACTATAACAGTCTTCTTTAAGACTACATATTCAAATGTGTTGTCAATGACTACAAACACACATACGGATGTTATTTGGTGATATGTTTTATTATCGACAGTTCCGTTACATATAGCTGTCATCATCACATGTATACGATTCATATTACTTGTCTTATTAATAATACAATATTATGTGGTATAATAATTAAATAGACAGTTCCGTTTCACATAACTGTCTCTTCTTCAAGTAATTCGTATAATATTTCAACATCCTAATCGTTATATGTAACTAAATTTCACTATCAAATATATATATATGACATCTGGTTCACAATTTATTTAGTGTTAATACCTATGGTTGTACCTCTATTACTAAAGGTTTAGACATGTAGAAATGTTATCCTAGTAATATTATACGTATAACACCCTCCTAAATGTCTGGGGGAGTGGTGTAGAGGTACACTTTACTAAACCATAGGAGTTGGGTACCGTCTGACGTGGCGGGTGAGTCGAGTCGTCGGACGTTCCTCAGGTTCCGGATAGGTGGCAGCACCGATCCGGGTCTGTGGGGACATCTGACGACGAACACCTGGGTCCGTATATAAAGCCCAGGGCTCAGCCGCTACGTCAGAGGCCCTTCTGGCCTCCACACTATGTAAACCACTGTCTTTTAATATTAGCTGCCTCTTTGATATCATTCGGCAGCCGTGAGTGTGCATTAAGTAATAAACCTAACCGTTGGCATACACTTGGAATACTGTCTTACTCTTTCTTTCCGAATCGTAAGACCCGAACCCCCCAGGTCCGTAAGGCCACAAATCCTTTTATTACATTCTTAAGACAATTAATTTACCATTCATGGCAGCACTTAACCAGATGAAAGAGAGAATCTTACAAATTTCCCAGTAGTAAACCTTTCTAGAACCCTAGACAAACTACAGGAAAATCCTATCATGGATGATATTACTCAACTAAATCTAGAGCCCTTTGCCAAAACAGTATTAAATGATGCTTCCAACCTTGATCAGGCAATGGAAACACGTTACATAGAATCACACCTAGGTAGAGTTACAGAGCATCCAATTTTACAAAGCCTAGGACTTATCTTAGGGATATCAGCTCACATTTTTATAGTATTCATACTCCTCAAACTATACAGACTAGGAGGGACTGTAGCCTACCTGCCTACAGCCAAAGCATTCAGACTAGTCACCGAGCTGCCCCTACACAAACTGCTCCCAGATAAGAATCCTACCAAATTTACCCCTACTGAGGAAACCCACACCGCTTTCCTCATGATTCAGGAAACTCACAGCCCTGATAATTGCTATATTATTTACCCTGACCATCTACTCAGCCTACAGAATAATGAAGTACCTTAAGAAATTTGCACAGACACACTGTGGTAAGAAAAACATGGCCAAGCGCACAAATCCCACAATATATTTTAAAATATATTGTGGAGACTCAAACTTCGCACTACCCTTGAGGCCAATACCACATGAATTTAATGAGATTAAATCAGCAGCTGCCCCGACTTATAAGGATATAGTGGTTAAAACCTTCCCACTACCTAAGGCTATATTTACCTGGAATGGACCAGCAGTTATAACAACACAGAGAGGAGAATTTGCTTATCACCTCCTTCAGGTGATACACCTACCTTGGCACACTAGGTTCAGCACCATACCAGCCCTTAAAGCTGGGACAAGATCTGAAATATATAGATTTTCCAAATTCAGTATATCTATCATCACCCCACTTGTGAAAGTGTCCTGCCAAAATCTCAATCTATTCCATGCATTCAAACCATGTCAAATTCAAGTATATATATGTGTAGAAATAAAATGCTTCCAGCATTTTATTCATATCAACAAGCAGTCTTGATTGTACCAGCACAGTGGCTCCATCTGAAGCCATAAAGCAGAGTATTCTATAATGGTAGAGAATTCAATTTGGATGCCTGGCAGCAGAGCAGACACCATTCAGTGCTGACGCCATGAGGCTGTGACCAGAACTAATTAACCAAGTGGTTTCCCTTCCCACCAAAGAGGATAGACCAGCTGAAACTTAAGTCCAATGATGTACATATAATGAGCCATATCGTGACATAATAAGTGGCACCCTATGACTTGTGAAGGGGTATATAATCCTCTGAAATACATGTCTGACAACACTATATTAGCTTTTGTACCAGCTTTAAAAACAAAGACTGTACTACTCCATGCTTCTCCAGAATGATTCTGGCACCAGCCCAGTGACCATGACAGCACTGGAAAATACAACAGATATAATTATTGATGAACAACAGGAGGAGACCACAAGGTCAAACATGCAGACCATTGCTAATTTTCTAAACCACCAGCCCTCCCCGGTGACTGTGGAAACAGCCTAGACTGCCCACAGCCTAGACTGCCCCCAGTCCACCACCAGGAGATACTATACCAGGAGACAGATTTCAGAACTTTTCGGACAATTTTTGGTATTGGGTTTTAACACCCAGGGTCAGGCAGCACGATTCACCAGAGAGCCTCGGGCTCCACGACAGCAACAAGAGGGGGACTTGATCCAAAGAGATGACTTATACACAAAAAAAAAGAATATGTGACATGTACTGGGAAAGGGGGTCTTATTGCCCCCTGCACTAAGACCCCTTTTTGCAGATCGTGTCACATATATTCAAAGTAACTCGTGAAAAATGTTGAAATGTGAAGTAATTACTTAAGTTACTCACCAAATAATCTTTTTTCAGAGAGATGTACTCAAAAAGCATACCGGCGGTATGCTCCTTAAATGCTAGGGAAAAGTCAATTAAAGCAGTGGCCCACTGTCGAAATTGCCAATTAATACACCCATATAAGCAAAATTACAGAGTAACTCAGAGACAAACAAGTCTATTGTACATAAAGTACTCCGTTTTTCTGGCCCTCGGAAAAATTTGTCTCAAGAAAAATCCCAAAAATTGTATTTCGTGTACCAAAATTGTACATTTGTACTCAAGTACATGAGAAATTGTATGTTTGCACACTAAATTGTACATTTGTACTCAATTGCACACTAAATTGTATGTTTGCACACTAAATTGTACATTTGTACCAAATTACACGCGAAATTGTATGTTTGCACACTAAATTGTACATTTGTACTCAATTACATGCGAAATTGTATGTTTGCACACTAAATTGTACATTTGTACTCAGTTGCACGCTAAATTGTATGTTTGCATACTAAATTGTATGTTTGTACCCAATTGCACGCTAAATTGTATGTTTGCACACTAGACTGTACGTTAGTACCAAAATTGTATGCCAAATTTATATATTATTCACCAAAAATTGTATGTTGTACACAAATTTGTATTTTTGTACCCCAAAATTGAAAATGTATAGGCAGATACACCAATTTACATAAGGAATAAGGCAACTTCAAAGCCATGCTGTAAGTCAAGCATACTTAAGTCTGTTTGGCATCCCAACCAGAAAGTTGCACAATTTATGGTCAAATAACTAGAATTAAGGAAATGTATTTTTACCCAAAAGGAAAAAAAAGGATGTTATACATACTGACAAAGCTCTACCACAAAAATTGTATTTGAAGCACTCCCTATTACTTCAAATCCTCTTACATACGGTATGTAATTACAAATAAGGTAAAAATATATTGTACATTCCCTCTGCAAAATGACGGAGTTTCGCCTCTCCTTTGGGGGAGGGGGAGTATTCTATTACGTACCATTTTATTACTCCAATAATCTTAACATATTACTGTATTAATCAAAGAATATATAAGAAATTAATACATTGAATGTCCATATGAGTGTTCATACTCCACTGAACACCAGCTATGTCAAATATACATAAGTTATAAGACCAAAGAAACCGACCTCATGGTCCACTGCACAATATAATGATTGAATGGTCAAAGCAGATCGACCTAATGGTTCACTGAGCACAAACAATAGTGTATATAATATTCTAATGTCACTGCAACCGACTTTCATGGGTGGCTGAGCACTGCTGACGCCATCACGGGTGTCTGAGCACAAAAGACTGAACAATAGGTTACATAAGTAATGACACCATAACCTTCCGGTCACTCTAGCGTCGCTCCAGAGCAACCCATGAAAGCAGTTGTGTAACTGCCATAATAAGACAGTCAAAATGAGCCCAAGATCAAGGCCCAACTCCCATTATTAAGGAAGTTATGCAACCGGGACTGTTTCGACCTCCGAATGTGCCACAGACAAACCGGCGCAAGTTACGCGCCCGGAAAGCAGGGAGTGGAAATCTGACATATTCAACTCTGCGCATGCACAATATGAAGGTTGTAGACACAGAAACCGCTGAGTTATGAGGGTCTGAACATGCCAAACCGGCCGAGACAATGGGGGACGCGGTGGTGTCTATGGGGGTCCTTTGTGCACCCACTGAGACATGAAAGACTCCCCTCTAACAACCAGAGACTAGGGCAGATGCCACTGGCTCCAGTCAGTCTGAGGGGCCAAGCCAGGAGGGGGTACTTATACCCCTGGCTTGCACCTCTAGAAATCAGAATCTCCAGAACCACCACTGAAGAAACATATCCAGTCCAGTTCTCCTGATACCTGCTATAGCTCTGCACTATGCTGGGTTAGACTATGCCATACAGGCATAGGACTACACCCCTCTAGTGGCCAGAGGCTATCTTCTACCAGTCAACTACCAGAGGGTAAAGTTACACATTTATATTATCCCTCTAAGCAGCAGGTCAGGAGCTAGGTGTAGGAACCCACCTAGGACCATACTGGACAGTGTATTATCATTATTATTATTACACAGGTGGAGTGGAACATTACTTTATACTTTTAACCAATTGTATATTTACTGTGTGTGGAAAGTACCTGTATATTAACATTTGTATTACTGATACATAACATGTTCTGCCTAAGCTGAATAAACCAGTGATAACTGGAATAACACTAATAAGAGCTTGATATTCTTACTCTCTCTTTATACCACTAGTCATAGGATATTTCTCATATGACAACTTGATCATACACAATTACTAGTATGACAATATATTAGATTAAAGAGGGTTTCTGACAGACATAGGAATACAGGGGGAAATCTGGTGTATAGTGTATCTCTGAACAATTGCCACCGCAGCTAGGCCATGGTTTAATAATCTTTGTTTGACCTTATATGCATTTAGTAAATATTATGCTGAACCAGGTTTGATCGAATGGTATTCACAGGTAGTTTTTGCACCTCAGAGATAGAGCATAGTCAGCTGGTCACTGGGGCCTGAAGGTGGGAGGAGGATTAGGTACGCCTCATTGTTGGTGCACACAAACCATTCAGAATGGGATCAAACATGCATGTATCATGCTATGCATAGCTCATTTGTCATTTACCCCTTTATGTTTTGAATCATAGATACGTAAACAAAATAATGCAAAAATTGATAACCTAAGGTTAATGATTGCCTCGACAAACATAACTGCCAGACTACAATAACAAATCTCTCCTATCAAAGGTCAGTATCATAAATGACGATTTTAAGCAAATTTAAACTACTGTTCAACATTTCTAAGTGAGTGCAAAAACACATACTAACATGACTGATTGAGTAAGAACAACTAGTATATAATTATGCAGTCATACTGAGATAATCATTGATAGAAACTCTAGGGTATAATTGATATATCTCTTTTGATTTATATTTGGTTTATCTGCATACAAACATCCTTAAACTGCTCCAACCATATATGTAAGGTTGGCAGAACATAGATACAGATATTCACTGATAGGGTGTCAGTGGCATAAGAAACCATTATAATGTTTTCTGGCTCAGGGCCATCCTGAGACAATTACTAAATTTTCTAAATTTGCACTATGCCTCTTTAATTCTGATACGGAGGTGGGGCAAGGTCATGAACTTTATGATGATGTATTACATGAGAAAATATCTCTGCTAGTTTTATAGCTCTATGAACTTAGATGGTTGCTGACCTATCCAAATCTCAAATAAGGTACATATCTTGTATATTTCATGAGATATCTCAGATGATATGTATTTGATTAATTAAATTATGCAAATTAGGGAAATTGTCATATTCTTCACATTCTTTTTCTCATAAAATTTGATCTGATAATTGGATTTTTACCATTTTTCCAACACATCGATCCTTGTGGGTGTGGCTACAAATAGGCTTTCTGATTCCTCAATTTTTAGTGAAAATAATGTTTCCATGGCAACCAATATAAACAAAAGCACTGATTTTTGCTTCTGTAGGGGCTTATAGATCGTGATATAGTGTGAGCGTCTTCCTCAAGAGGGCGTTTCGAGCGGTGCTCCCATCATCGGTAGTCACTAGAGGTCCTCACGACCCCTGGTTGCTGCGGGGTGGTGGCAGCACTGTTCGCCTTGCTCCAGCTCCTACCTGGGGCCGGGGAAGGCGTTAGTCTGGCTCTGGCGGGGTCGGACCACTTTCCAATGAGCTTATTATCACATTAAGCGCTTAAATTCGAAGTGGATGTAAACCTACACAGAAATAAATATGTGCCTGTTGCACTAACCCGAGATACCTTGTCTGGTTTTACTTCAAGCCATTCGAGTCATACATTCAAACCACTACACTGGTGCCATGACCAGTTCTTGGTGTTTAGTGCGCGGCCCAGGAGGCCAAACATGAGCACGATGGATCCCGAGAGAGAAGTTCGAAAGCCTCGGGATCCACAATGAATGAAACAGATAATATTGATGGTGCAAACCAAAACCGAATGAAAGGGTACACTTCAATAAGTGGACCAAAAGTGGAGAAAGTATTTCCAAATCTTCAATCAGGAGAAGTGCTTGCCCCAGCCACGAATTCTACATACAGAATAAGCACAGAACAGTTGACACCGATAACCATGATGACTGTTGATGCCCAACGAAAAGCTTCGGCCAGAGCAGAAACCCACACACCTGATACTAGACGATCCTTGGATGCCTTGAATGTTTCGGTATTCGACATAGGAGGTTTGAGAAATGTTAAAGAATCGGCAGCCAAATACTTGCACGAGCAAGCTAAGCTAAGAGACGATGCAATGAATAAAGTTTGACTACACCAGGGGCTACCAAGAGTCAAAGACTCTGAGAGAAAGGTCTTAAGACTCAGGAACTTGGAAAAACAATGCAATCAATATGAAACCGATCAACAACGACTGATGAACAACATTGAGGAATTAGAAGAAAGATCGGGGGAAAAAGAGAAATTAAATCGTGACCTTGAACAACAAATGTATGTGATCCAAAGGAAACTGGAACTCGCTAGATCAGAGTGGGAGAATGAGAAACTTAAACAGGAAGTTTACCTAGAGGAACAGGAAGCCACCTCTACAATTCGAAACATTGAATTGAGAAAGGAGGCAGACCAGATAAAGGCCGAAATGGAACAATACAAATACAAAGCAGATAAGCTGTTAGAACTTCGAGATCAATGTATCTTGAAGAATGAAGACATAATGAACTCGATGAAAGATAGTAACCAAGATCTATTTTTGAAACAGCAAGAGCTGTGCCTCGAGATTGCCAACCTGACAAAAAGGAAACATGCCCTAGTATAGACACATATGTGTCTGGAATAGAGGATCATGCTACAATTGATAAGACATGCCTTGATGATCAAAATAGATCATTCGAAACCGACACAAGTGCATCAGTAACACAACTGGACCTGAAATATCAACAAGAAATGTTGGACAATGATATACCTTCGGACGCGCCCTTTATAAAGGGTACAGTACCTATAGTAACCTCGACACCAGCTGAAGCTTTGAAGAAGCCAGACCGATACGATCCATTAGTAAATGACAATGCAGATGCACATGTTCGGAACGACAGTGTTTACAACCCCACGCATAAACCTAGCCGGGATGAATCTGAAAAGCGTCGAATAAGATTCAGCTTGGCTGGAGAAATGTTGGGTAGAGATGATGACATCAACACGGAACACAACCACACCCAACATGGGTATGAGGGACACTTCGAATTGTCATATGTAACCCATCCTAAAAAGTGGTACTGAAGTCGCACATTTAGAAGCCTAGATATAGGCTTCTCAAGTGGTATAGTGTCAAAAATATCAGATTTTTTAAAATTGATATTTTAGCATTTTTCTAACCTATGGGTAGATATCTTTCAGGATCCTTGCCTACTAAACTGAATTTAAGCCCCAAATGCCTAGAAGACATAGCTATAGTTTTCTTGGTTATATAGAATTACATGGTAATTATATAGGATTCATAAATTATTATATGTTTAAAATGTCAATTATCTCAGTTTAAATGATTTTTAATTCATCCGACTAAATTTACCGACGGCAGACCCTTATAGGGCCACCTGGTTCAAATATGCTAGTGTTATATACCAAATGAAAGCTCTTGATGAGCTGTAAACGAATATGCCAATAACTAAACATTAAATATGTGCGACTTCCGTACCATTTTGTAAGGGTCACATATGACGATGACTCAGTGAATGAGCCCGAAACCTTTAGGCACGGGAAATCAGGGGGCGACTGGTGGGGGCGCAACCGGTGCTACCAGAGGACCAACACCTCCCCCACAAGGAGCTAGTGGTGCCACGGGGGGGGGGAACTTCGAGGCATAGATCCTGAAGCAGCGTGTTAGAAGTCGTGGAGAACGATTTCGAGATCATCAAGATCGAAGAGGAGGATGGAAGCATCTCTGCCGTGCATTTAAAAGAGATGTGAAACGAAAGTATATTCCTTGGAGAATACACAATCAGAATACCAACGGACCTCGAGGGAAGTCTAGACCTGTCCTAGAAACTTGAAATGCAGAGATGGCTATAAGCCACGCTCCGAGGCAACCCGTAACGAGAGCCCCTGCCCCACCTGAACCTTTAGACATGAAAAAGATGATGGAAGATTTCATGAAGACGTTCGCGTAAACGATGTACACTAGACCTGAAGGGCGAAGAGTAGATCGAAGCAGTTATCCCGAGTTCATTATGTAGAGGAGAAGCCTGAGGAGGAAAACTAGAGAGGGTCACATCTGTGGCAAAGGATGTTATCCATAATCCGAAAATCTGCCAAAATGCCACCACTGGTTAGTCTGAGTCAGTTCGAGAGTCAGTACCTTCTGGGGGACTGGTATGTGGGAAGGATCCTCTCACCCCAGTCCGAGCCGGGGGCTTCGGTAGGGACAAATGAGGGTGGGAACCCAGGGGAAAGATTCTGCGTTGAAGAAGAGAGAGGTTGGGTTGAAGAGTTGACGCGTGTGAGTGCGGCACACCTCCCCCCGAACCATCCATGTGTAACTGTTTTGAAAGGTTTCGGATGAGAGATCGGTGATTCTCAGGAACAACTCCGATTTGCACAGAACTCCTCTCCTTTGGGGGGGAAACGTTGGTACATTGCTGTATCAGTGAAGGGGCGGACTGGAGAATTTTTGATTGACACTGGTGCCAGTCATTTGTGTGTCTCGAGAAAAATTCTTCAATCTAGTGTCCGGCAACCATGAAACACTACCAGTTGGTGTTAATGCTTGCACGGCTGACGGTAGCCAGATGCAGACTTTTGGCAAGAAGTTTATACAGATCGGAATGGGGGGCTACGAGTACGTGATGAGTCCCACCATCGCCGATATAAGTGAGGATGGAATTATCGGTTTGGATTTCGCAAGCTTGTATGGTGCTGTGTTGGATCCCCATTTCGGCATGTTGAAGATTCAGGAAACCCTACAACTGCGAGATTCCATGTATATTGAGACACGTGTCTTCGGTAGCCACCTTAGTACAGACTGTGAAAATTCCAGCTGGAATGGCCTGTGATGTATTGTGTTCTTCGAACAATGCTTTTCGAGGCTCGAATGCTGTGTTCGAACCTGACCCTGAGGTATTGTCTAGCCTACAGCTGGAATCTGCTGACACTCTAGTGGGAAACGGATCATGGACAGTAATTCTGATTATAAATAGAGGTTGAACCCCTATTTACTTGAAGAAAAATGAGAAAATTGGTGAAATGTTCTTGACTGAACACATTTCGGAAGCTCAATTCCAGACGGAACAGCCTGAAGGTACAGTTCGAGGGTTACCAGACGACATGAAAAAGTTAGTGGAGGATTCTTCTCTGACAAGCAAGTCAGAGAAAGAACGACTTCAAGCTTTGCTATCCACCTACTATGATGCCTTCGGGAAACCTGGGGGTTCGGTAGGTCGGACTAGCAAGCCATTCAAGATACCTTATCGGAGATTACCTCTGAAAAAGAAATTAGAGGCCTAGAGGCAAATCCTGGATCAGCTGGAAAAGGGAGTTATTGTGCCTAGCACAAGTCCCTGGTGCAGCCCCGTATGCATGACTACGAAGAAGGACGGATCCATCCGGTTCTGCATAGATTACCGGAAGATAAACGGCTTAACTAAAAAGAATTCCTATCCTTTGCCGAGGATAGATGAGACGTTGGACTCGCTAGGGGGAAACAAATACTTTTGTACCCTGGACCTCCAATCCGGGTATTGGCAAATCGGGATGGACCCAAGAGATATGGAGAAAACAGCCTTCTCGGGCTTATTCCAGTACAATGTTTTACCTTTTGGGCTGTCTAATGCACCAGCCACTTTTGAGGCTATGATGGAGGAAATGCTAAGTGACCTTTGGAAGAGTTACTTGGTGTATCTGGACGACGTCATAGTATTTGGGAGGACTTTCGACGATTGTACTCACAACCTCGAGTTAGTCCTAAAAAGGATACTAGCTAATGGTTTATCTTGGTCGTATAATAACTACCGACGGTGTAAAAGCCGACCCTGAAAAGCTCCAGACAGTATCTGAGTGGCAGAAACCCATAAATGCGAAGGAAATAAGATCCTTCCTAGGGTTCTGCTCCTACTATTGAGATTTCATTCCGAATAACTCTAAAGTTAGCTATCCCTTGCAGATTGGACTCCAGGTAGAGCAAAAGAGCGCTTTCCCTGGGGTGATGAACAAGATGCAGCCTTCGAGCAAATAAAACACCTGTTTGCTAACACGCCAGTATTGAAATATCCTACAGTGGATGATCATATCATATTGGACACGGATGCTAGCAAGTATTGGTGCAGCTCTGTCGCAGGTCCAGGATGGAGTCGAAGTACCTATTGCTTTTGCTAATAATACATTGAACAGGGCACAACAAAACGAGAGTTACTGGCTGTGGTGGTGTATACCAAAAAGTTTCGACACTTCCTGTGGGGCACCGATTTTACACTTCGAACGGACCATTCCTTCCTGAGGTGACTCCTTAACTTCAAGGACGCCGAAGGAATGATTGGCCGTTGGCTGGCACATCTAGCGGGTTAGAAGCATTTCAATGCAGACGCCCTATCCCGGAGGCCTATTAGAAAATGCCAAAAGATTGATTGTGATGATTGTGGAGCTCACAATGCGGTAGTCGCTGCAGTTTGAAATAGACAGTTCGAACCCCTATTGTCTGCCTGTATGGAAAATGTTGTAGAATGGCCGATAGAGACCATCCAACAGTTCCAACAAACTGACCCCGCAATCAAGAGAGTGATTTCATTCCTGACCACCTATGAGCCTGAACAGCCTGCATTATCTTTCGAGGACACAGAAACTCATAATTTTTGGCTCAATGGACCGAGCTAGAAGTTCGAGACGGGTTACTGTGTCAATGGAAAACCTGCCCTACTAAGGATAAGGTTCTACAGATAGTGATACCTATGTCACTAAGACGAGATATTATGTTCTATTGTCATGGACATAAAACCAGTGGACACTTCGGGAAGAAGAGGACCCTAGAACGCCTCGCTTGTAGGTATTACTGGCCAGGCATGCACAGTGACATCACAAGATGGGTGATGACCTGCCCTGAATGCGGTAAGAATAAACCTAGTCCTGGAATGGGAAAAATACCCCTGATGCAGGAGCTATTTGGTGTCAGATTTGCTCGAGTAGCAATTGATATCATTAGCGGGAACGAACCTACTCCACATGGAAACACTTGTATGATGGTAGTGACCGATTACTACACCAAGTACACTCGAGTATACCCTTTTCCCCGATCACAAAGCGGCCACTTGTGCAAGTGCCTTCCTGAGAGGATGGGTTCTACACTTAGGGGCACCATTAATGATGCACAGTGATCAAGGGAGAGAATTCGAGTCTAACTTGTGGCAAGAAATGTGCCATCATTTAGCCATCTGTAAAACTCGAACTAATCCATACAGACCCCAGTCTGATGGACAGGTAGAGACATTTAATCGAACATTGATACAAGTCCTAAAACCCTTGGTAAATTCTTGCCAGGACGATTGGGACGAACAATGTGATTTCTTGGTACATGCTTACAATAGCATTGTACATTCTGCAACAAACTGTTCTCCAAATTTGTTAGTATTTGGGGAGGATATCATAATGCCCGCAGATCTAGTATATGGAGTTATAGGGGTAAGCCCTGAAGCCCCATGTACAGTGATGTTTGTGGAATCTCTTAGAGATTAGTTTAAGAGAGCATATGAGATAGTTCGGAACGAGCTACTAAAGAATGCAAATTGGCAGAAAGTTGGGTATGATACTAACCTGAAGATGCGCCAATTCAGTGTCGGCGATCGAGTATTCAGGATACATGAACCTTTAAGGTGTAAGAAACTAATTTCAGGCTGGGACGGCCCGCATGTGGTCACCCAGATCATATCTGAAAGTACAGTGATGCTTATGAGTTTTGCAACTGGTAGAATGAATAAGTCCAATGTATGCAGACTGAGGAAATGGAGAGGGCGCGATGCTGCTAACATCGAATGTGAAGAAATTTCAAGAAAACTAAATGAAGAAAAAAACGACATCTTAATGAAGCCCAATGAACTAGCAAGAAAACTGAAAGAGGACGCCCCGAGACGCAAAAGGGGCTGACCCTGTAAAAGAATGGGTGATGTGAAGCCTAAGAGGGGACGACCTAAGAAGGTCGACACTGACACGAATTTAAAATCCAATCGTGATAAAAAATTCTCGGTGGAACAGAGAATCCGAGGTAGGAGGAAGACGTTGGCACCTTCCATTGGACCTTCTCGAGATTTTCAGTTGAAAAACCAAGGTAGAGAGGTGAGGCGCAGTCCCAGAATTGCTGGGCGGACTGCCGTTACTTAATGTTCCGAAATCACAAAGAGTGAAGAGTCCTGTTTACATGTTTTGTTATGTGTTTGGAGGTTGAGATACCTTGTGTACGATTCGAAATACGACCACGACGTGTATTACCACCCTGTTTATGGTTCCTGTGGGTGGCAGACAGTTAGTCTGGCATGTATGCTTAATGCTACATGTTTTTCTGCCAAACTCCCGTTAAAATAAACAGAGAAGGAGGTGAGTGAGTAATATATGTTTAACGCCATTTCGACAGCTAAGGTCATTTTCATGGCGAGAACAACATTACATAATTTCACAGAGGAATGTGTCAGTGCCCCGCATATGTGCACCACACACATCCTGA
Source organism: Acholoe squamosa (assembly GCA_949317995.1). Classification (NCBI taxonomy): domain Eukaryota; kingdom Metazoa; phylum Annelida; class Polychaeta; order Phyllodocida; family Polynoidae; genus Acholoe; species Acholoe squamosa. The sequence continues at coordinate 56,006,519 of OX439045.1, forward strand.
GGGGATAGGAAAGAGGAGAAATAGACCCTTTTAAGTGGGCTAGGGAGGCCCAAGAGAAGGAGGTAGTCCCACCAAAGGCCTATGGAGAAAACTAACCCTTGAACCTTGGTTATCCAGGGTAGTACAGACGCTTGCCGCGAGCGGGAAAGGGGGCGCTAGTGAACCGGGGACCCGGAGTGGCGCAGTGCAGTGGCGCATGCGCATTAGTCTCGCTTCGCTTGTTGTGACCCCAATATCGCTCACATCACGCGAACCGTCTTACAGGGGTAAGACGTGGCGCTGTTTTCTCCTTGTTTCGAAAGTCAGGAAGTCCAGATACCATTGAACAACTTGCACCCCCTTAGTCTCCATACGAAGGAGGGCAAGTCCTGAGCCGTCTGAGCCTGAAATATGGCATAGTCGGAGGTGGTGGCGACCGTAACGGCCAATCCTGATGGGCACCCGATCCCACTTCGAGCCCAAGACGAGGCATCTCGAAGTCCAGCAGTAGAGCTGATGGACACCACCAAAATGGACTTCAGATACCCTGAGCATCCCCATGGGTGCAGAACTCATCGCTCCTGCGACCCCAGATCGAAAGCGCCCGAAGGAACTATGCCTTCGGTCATCATTGAAGTCCCGGTGACTCTGCCTGACTGACCTCCAGCCGTCGGATACATGAATGTGACCAAAGGATTTATCCAGACAGCCACAGGTAAAAATAGATACTGTCCACCGCAGTATCTAGGACTCAAGGGCAAGCCACCCCAATTGATCCCCTACAACCTGCAGACGAGAATCTGTCGAGGATGCACTGAGTTGAAGAACGAGACAGCTCTTTGAAGAACGAGACAGCTTGTGATGGGGACGCTGCCAGCAAGGTCCCCGACGCTGCCTCGAGCATGGAAGGTGGAGCTTGCTACTCCACCAAGGTGACCACCGCTCACGCTTCGAAGGAGATGAGCTTTGAAAAGCTTTATGCTTGACAAGAGGAGATTGACAAAGAACGTAAAGAGCTCATGAAGCGGAAAAGTAAGATCCGTAAGGAGGTCGAAAAGGCTGTTAAGGAATCCAAGGATAAGCCCGAGACCAAAACTAAATCGACCCGCCGGAAAAAGAAGGTGGTAGAGGAGAAGGCGGAAGACAGCGATGACTCTGTAGCCTCGACTTCGTCCCGAAGCTCCCGGAGCCGAACCTGAGGTGGCAAGACCACCAAAAGAGACAATTCTACATCTCCAGGTAGATCCACCCGATCCAGAACTACTCAGAAGGTTACTCCTGTACCTCCCGAGCCTGTCAGTAGTACAGCAGTCGAGGAGGAGGAACTTCAGGAAGAACCCAAAGACGGTAATGGAGATCGAGACCAGCAGGTCGCAGAGATGAGCCGGCAACTGCTGGAAAACATTGACTCCTTGGAGGAACCCCTGAAGGACGCTCCTGATGAATCCAGTCTGAACAAGTGGGTTAATGCTAGGACTGGCTTCCCCGACTACACCCCGAAATGTTTTATGGACTGTCAGCGATACACTGACAGTTACTCAATTCCTCCCGCCACCAACCGTGATGGCGAGAGTGACGACGAGGAGTAGATGAAAATCCTCAGGAAAGATGCTGGCCCTGCAAAGTTCTATCGCGTGTGGGTGGCGTCATTAGGCGACATGGTTAAGACACCTAAGTCTTACTATGGCTTTGAGCACCGTACGAAGCTGCAGTATGCTGCTTCGAACTGGACTCCAACTAACCCGACCTGCCCATTCGAGATTTGTGTCAACAAATCAGAAAGAAAGAGAGTCTGGCCTACAAGGACTCCTTTTTCTGACATCTTGTGGAGCACCACATGCACCATGCCCCGGTGTATAGGTGCACCAATGAAAAGAACCAGAACCAGAGGTGTCAGGGCCTGAAAACCATGAGGCGAGGTCGCATGGCCAAGCATTTAGCTCAAGTCCATGGTCTGAAAGCCAGTGATGCCAGGCTGAAAGCTCTGAAACTCCATGAGCACTTAATGACTAAATGGGAACAGATGACCACCGACGAACGGCACACGATCACTCTGAGGACCGATCACTTTTGCCATTCTATCGTGGGGAAGCAGGATGCCTACTTCCTCAGAAATGCACTGGTGTGTCAAAGTCCAGAGAAAAGACCCTGATGCCCTTGACTGTAATGGGAAGCCGCGTCCCCACCCTGGCAATGACCCTCGATCTCGGGATGCTAAGCGATCGAGATCCGAGTCCCAATCGCCAGCTCCGACACCTGATCATAAAAAGAGGTCCCCTGACCCAAGTAAAATTTTGGGAACGGCATCTCGAGACCTAACAAGTGTAGAGCAAGTCTCACCTCTAGACTCGAGCTGCTACCAACCTCCGGGACGACCATCGACTGGAAATTTTCAGACTTGGTTCGAGGGGCGGACCACGTTGTCTCATTCCGATTGGATTAGAGGCAATGTGGACACCACCCCATGATATCAGGGTACTCTGGAGGACAATGCTCTGCTCCAGAAGCTTAAGGATACTCCAAACCCTGAGGACTTTCCAACACTGACTGCTGTCCAGAAACCAGGTTATGAATCCCAGACCCTACTACCTTCAGGGAAGCCGAAGCCCATGGGCCCACCTGCTAGCCCTGCCACCACCTCTGGTCATGGACAGACTCGACCGGTGGACCCAAAGAGACCAGGCAGGGAACTGGTGATGAGAGATCCCGCCCAGCCATTACCCAAGGCTGGTAGGGGGCTTGGCATCACCATAGATGAGAGGGGGGTTGTAGTAGGATCGTCTCGATGACCCGACACCGATAGCCCATCCCCGAGTGCTACTGCCACCTCGAGCTCTGCCTATGAGAGCGGCTCTGATTCTCACCCGATTCCCCAAACATCACCTCCAGCCAGGAACATGAGAACCACCAATATATTGCACTTGGTGAAGTCGAACCTTGAACTGGAGGACCCTGATGATTACACCAAACAACAAACACAGGAATCCTGTGAGATCCAGGCCGATGTCTTTAAGGCATGGCAAGACCGACATATCAGTCAGGCGACCGGATACCTTCGTGGTGTGACCGAAGGTGGTTTTGAATGCCTGCATGAAATTCAGAGGCGGGAAATAGCCCAAATATCTCAGGACATGCAGGGGCAAGCAAGAGACCAACTTTGAGCTTCGCTCCAGCGTGAAAATGAGGCGAATTGAAGTATGTAACTGAACTCCAGGAGCTGAGGAGGCAGTACGACCACCAGGATGTCCTATTTATGGTAGCATTCGGCTGTTTCATGAAAGATTGGGATGGCACTCCTAAAAGTGCATTTGAGAAGCTTCAGTGTAAGCTCCAGGAGGCTAGACAGCTCGAGGCAGACATAGAATCTTTTGGTTTCATGAGTGGTTCCACCCCGAAGCACTCTACCACTGAGCCTGGAGACCCAGCAGGACCTCGAAGGGAAACTGAAGCTGCTACTGCTGCCCCGACTACTGCTACAGATAGTTCAGCCAACACCCCAAACCCAAATCCTGAAATAGTCTCTGTGGCTGCTACCCCAGATTCAGTCCCAGTAGTCCAAAACCTGATAAGTCTGGACTCCAAACCGGAAACCACTCCTGGTGAGACGGTAATGGAGGCCGACCTGTAGTTCATGATATATTGATTTATAAGGGGTGACCCGATTTTTTTATAAGGGAACCAATGAACATATTGCTTTAGGTAGACCCGAACTGTGCCCAGGATCCCGGACGGATGCAGACCTAGGAAACCCAATGGACGAATCTACATCTTCCCATCTTCTCCAGGGCAAAACACACAGCGACACAGCTTGCCACCGCCAAGTCCTTCGATCGCCGAATGGATCTGCAGACAAGCATCTAAAAACCCGAAGACACCCAGAAGTATATTAGCATTGTACAGCAGACCCACTACACTGATGGGCTTCTATAGTTCATTATATTGTATATTATTCATAACCACTATTACCTACCTATGTATAAAAGTTACTTTATATACATATCGAACCTAATATACTCTACTAAGTTCGATTTCATAAAATATTTATTACCATAAAAATGCTAATTGGTGCTACAAACCTACGAGATCTGTAACTTGAAGTATATTACACAGTACATAACACGCGGGTACCAACTTTATGTGTTCATTAACTAGTTCGGGTGAATAGTGGTAGATATAAACATAAAAAAAACCCACATTTACTGTAAACTGTGTTAAAAAAAAATATTATATAGGGTTCATACGTGAACTGTAAAAATTTTTCTTTTCAGGTTATGTACAAACATATATTATTATAAATAACTACCAACTTGGTATGTTATTCATCATACATGTTAATACTTTAATTGTATGTACGGATTCGAACTTGTTCTTTCGAACTTATTTCAATCCTTTTCTAATCATGTTCATACTGTGTTGTTACAGTTAATTTACCTTAAATTTTACGTGGTCGACTCATATTAATAAGACGTCACACAAATAACATATCACGTTCTACTTCGAACTCTTGTATACTACTTCGAGCCCTAATAGTAGAATAATTAAACTGTTCTACTACGATAATATGTTTTTGTACACCCCTTTCCTTATTCTGGTGGGGGTAGTGTAGGGGCTTGTAGATTGTGATATAGTGTGAGCGTCTTCCTCGAAAGGGCGTTTCAAGCGGTGCGCCCATCACCAGTAGTCATTAGAGGTCCTCACGACCCCTGGTTGCTGCGGGGTGGTGGCAGCACTGTTCGCCTCGCTCCAGCTCCTACCTGGGGCCGGGGAAGCCGTTAGTCTGGCTCTGCCTGCCATCGGAGTCGGACCACTTTCCACTGAGCTTATTATCACATTATGCGCATAACTTCGAGGTGGATGTAAACCTACACAGAAATAAATATGTGCCTGTTGCACTAACCCAAGATACCTTTTCTGGTTTTACTTCAAGCCATTCGAGTCATAAATTCGAACCACTACACTTCCAAATGCCCCAAAAAGTTCTATTTACATTCCAAATTTGGAAGGTTTTCCTCAAATATGGGAATTTCCCTTTAGGACTTGTAATCCACATAAAAAAAAGTCATATATAACAATTTCCGGTATATTTTCCCCTTTTTAGGCCATAGTGGTGTCCCCCTGGTGGCCAGAATTGGTACTAATCCCCCTGGACGGTCCTTTTTTAATTTTCCTCCTCACACCTTATTTTCTTTTGGCCTTAACTGAATCTGAAGGCACATGGAGCCATGCAGAAATTATGGAAAACATTTTGATCCTCGTATTCTGATGCAGCCCTTTCTCTAAGAAGATAACACACCCGGAGCCATCTGTGATAAGCATAACATCACCCAATCTTTGGGTATTGGGGTCTCGTTTTAGAAGCACCAGATCTTTTGTATTGGCCCATTTAGGGGACCTTCGAATTCTTGATAGATCTAATAGTCTCTGTCATGTACATTAAGGAAAAGTTTATTCGCTATATTTGGTTCAAAGTCACGCAAAATAAACCTCTCTAGGTGCATGGGTACATGAACATAGTTTGGTGATTTTCTTTACATATTTTATAACAATTAGCATTACCAAAACATTTAACACACTCTTTTGATGATATTTATAATGTCAACCAAACTAAACCTATCAAGTAATGATACCTTCTTGCAGAAAACGTTGCATATGGAAAGGGCACATACCAACATGGGACCCTTGGCGGGCACAGATCAGGACTTGCCGTGGATGGTAACCGTAACCAGGATGGCAGCAACGGAGACTGTGCTGTGTCAAACAGTTATGACCCTGGTCTGGGTCAGGGAGATATTAAACCAGCCTGGTGGACAGTAGATCTAGCAAAAGCTGGCGAATCTGACCTCTTTTTTATCCAAAGAGTAACGATATATAACCGGAGAGATAGCTCTACAGGTAAATCTAAAATCTATCAATATCTTACAAGCAAGACTATTATAAGCTCAGGTACTGGAGCTCAGGAAGACATGTATCAAGATGGTATGACTACCGTCCTCAAGGCCATGAAAGTTTAGTAAGAGCATAAATAACAAATAGAGGTTCACAAGGTGATTCTAGTGGCAGATAAGAAGCACGAGGCTGTAGGCCGAGTGCCTTCTTATCTAGCCGCTAGACTCACCGAGTGAACCTCTATTTGTTATCTATGGTGTTTATACCAGGGTTTCCACCATTAAATTAAATATTTTTACCTTATAAAGCTATGAAAATCAATGTTATTTATTGCGAGTCGATGTGAAGAGGCCGGTCCTCCACCATATTGCTTTCTTGTCAAGTCATCAGTATGCGAGCACATATTCTCCATTTACACTGTAAATACAGCAAAGCTGTGTCCTTGGTGAAGAGAGGTGAACATATATAGCTATATTTAAGTGTCACAGGGTTATAGGCCATGATGGGATATGTTATTCTCCTCAATTTAGACATTTCCCATCGACGACAGGGCTCCGGTGCGATTCAAAACAGAGCGTCTTCCTCGGCGAGTGGACCTGACTGCGTAGATGTCAAATGTTATGTCGGCGTGTGTCCTACGGGTATTTTCATAGAGCTGCTATGGAGCATGCACTGCAGGCGGAATGGCCTCAGACCATATGCTAACATAACAACTTGTATCAAAATGGGTTCATTTAGGGAGTGGTCATTATTTATCAACAGGGGGGGCGTAAAATTTTCAAACCCCTCCCGAGGGGGGGGGGGGCTAAAAAAGTTTTGACCCCTCTTGAGGGGGGGCTAAAAAAATTCACCCTCTTTTTAGCAAAAAGGCAAGCGTGCTACTATAGATCAAAGAGGGGCGCAAAAACTCTTCGCGCCTCCCGTCGAGGGGGGCGTAAAAAATTTCCGCGCCTCCGCCCGAAAACCCACCACCCCCTCTGATAAATAATGATCACTCCCTTAGCGCGTACTATTCGAACTTCATTATCCACTCCCGGCACTGTAAAATCATTCAACAATGTGATAACCATGGTATAATGGCCATTATACCACGGTTATCACATTTCAGAACGATTTGGGGTGCTCAAACTGGATAATCTGAGTGCGTATATCATACGATGAAGGCACTGAGTTGACACTTGAATATTGACAGTGTTCTTTTTCCATACTGTTCTTATATGTGACAGCAGCTATGACATAGCTTTGACAGTGGTTCATACTGAAAAAGCTCAGCATGGGCCGGGATCAATCCAGGGATCATCTGATCCAAAGTGCTTCATCCTATCCATTAGGCCACGGGGCTGGACAATGGTGCTGGGTTTGATGAGTCTTTTGTTTTGGACCCTATGGATACCATATAATGTTTTGTATGTTAGTGAATGCAGAATACATTCTGATGCATTCTAATGCATCCTAAAGGTGCAGACCGTGGTATAAACGCAATGTGTGACGATTATGCTTGCACGCGTGCCTTTTAGGTACACGAGGCAGAGCAGAGTGACTCTATCAGTACCTAAAAGGCACTAGTGCAAGCATAATCATCAGATATTACATTCCTAATGATTGCACTAGTACGACTGCCCTAAGAAACCCTTTAAATTGTATTACTCCCATATTACTCTATGCTAATTCTGAGGGTTTAAATTGCAGTTATTCTGGTCAGGCGTACCATCTTGAGAAATGCCTACCTGGTCAACTGTGACATTAAATTGTGGATAAAAATCTGAGTTTGGTGCCAATTGCAAAAGAGTTGAATCGATGCCTTATATTGGTAACCATGTGAATCACACTGAATCTACCATAGAGAAACCCAACAAGAGCTGTTGTGGACATCCATACCTAAACATAGACATTGTCCTGCTTATCGACATTTCACAAATTTGTGATAGATCAAACATTGAAATAAGGCAAAATGACCATGTCTTTTTGAACCAATGTACCAATAGTAATATATGTTTCATTGAATGATTAGGTGTTACTAGAGTACACTATGAACATTTTAATGTTGATTTCCAGATAGAGATAAATTTGTAAAGATAATATCACTTTTAAGATATGTCCGTAAACATGAAAATAGAGCTTTAGTTAAAGGTTATATATAAGGAGAGTTCCCACCAGGGATACATGTACTGTGCTAAGCCTGTGTGAAATCACTATCGATGTATTACACTAACACAGGGGCCTGTGGTAGGCTAGAAAAAGAAATAGTGAATAAGAAATAGCGCTTGCTATGACATGGTTAACACATGGTAAATGAATAGTTCAGTATGACAAGGTCCTATTTAATCCACAAGAGTTGCCAACACAACCACCGCTGGATGAGCGATGGGAGGATGTTAAGAATTAACCTCCTGGATGATGGTAGATCTGGTCCTGCGTTGTGGATTAATCTGATGGTAGAGGCAGCCAACGATGCATTCAGTTTCAGAGAAACAACTTTTATACTAACAAGCCTATTAGTCTGACAATTTGATGTCAATATTTCAGATAACATAAGAGGTTCCGTCATCAAAGTTGGCACCCTTGGGGATATATCAATGCAAACTGAGTGTGCACGTATAGATACTTCGGAGGTTATTATATATAAACATTGCATCCCAACTGCCCCTGTCAGGTATCTCTCCATCGCATCACACCATGCATCGTCTCTACATCTTTGTGAAGTGGAGGTTGAAGGCTATTCAAAAAAAGGTTGGTTGTTTCAGTCGCAATTTTCAATGTCTGATACGATCAGTTCAAGTATAATAGGGACTAAAATATAGGCCTAGTCATGGGTATATGATAGGAATGGCCATCAGTATTTATAATCATGTCATAATTATATGACATAAAACTTTCTCCATGAGTGAGCATTACCCAATTATTAACTTCAATATCCCACTTTTATACTTCTAGTATTTGACAACCCCTTTGCTGCGCCGATCGTCACAGAGGTTCGTTCTGGTGGTGTCATATTTCTCCAGGTAAATCGACCCCAGCACCTCGTGAATTCATACCAAGTACTTTACACCCCATTATCTGGGGACACAAGAGAGCTATATGGTAACAAGACTTCACAGGCACAGGGACATCGTATAGAGCAAAGGTACCTCTTTCCAGGCACAGGATTCTCTATCCGTGTGCTAAGCATAATCAAAGAAGGCGAAATGGAGAGGGCCACAGGGATTTCACAAAGAGTCATTATACATATACCTTATGATGCAGGTCAGCACATCATCTTTAAATACCATTCTTAAAAACATTTATTATGAGCAAAATGTTATCATTTTGGATAGAAATAGCTTCAAATGTAAGTTATGCCTACTGAATAGGGTCTTGCCACACATGATTATTCTAATTAATGTCCTTGTACTAATCATTAATGTATATATTCATAAAATGCATATCAATTTTACAGATATACCAAGAATAGCCTTTACAATGTACAGCAAGTACTATAATAATGTATATTTATAAAATACATGTGGAATGCATTTTCCATTTTACAGATATGCCAAGAATATCATTTCCACCACAGCAGATATCAGTCAGCTCAACATCTGTCGGAGTAAGGTTCCAGGGCTTGATAGGAATGTGGTATTACACAATTGAAGTGATGCGTGGCTCAGTTCTTGTTAACACCAAGCGAATTACCGCTGTCCCTGATCAAACATTGTATACTGGAATAGTCGACGGCTTACAACCTTCAACCCACTACAACATGTCCGTCATACCGTACAGCCAGCTGAGAGGAGCCACATTACGTGGTTTTCAGTCACCTCGTGCCCCCTTTTCAACACCTAACACAGGTAATAAAGCCCTTTGATACAAATACTGTTTATGATTTAAATGATTGATAATGCAAAAAGACACTGATGTAATGTCTGGTAGAATGTAGCATTTTCATTCTGCCCCTTATCAGGATTTTTTCTATCATTTTTACAGGGGAATCTGGGATGCCTCTGACTTCACAACCTACAACACAAGGGTATATCAGACCTTCTACCTGGGGACCATTTCCACCTACTACCATGGGTCCCAGAATTACAATTGGACCTAGAGGTTCAACATTCATACCACCAACTACAGTATATCCAACAAAGACAACCACCACACTGATGGTTCTTATGAACTGCACCTCGGGGTCAGAAGGTCCATTATGCTGTAAGTTGTTAGGATTCAGCTCGATGTATTAGTACTAAAAATTCTCTTGGTTGAAAGCTAGTGAAGCTATAAATATGCACCATAGAGCACACTAGTCCCCGCCCCTTTTCTTTTCTAAAAGGTGATTATTTTTTCAATCAAATCCTTGTAGAGTGAAAGCAGCTTTGTAATAGGATGCAACCTCCTTAGTTTTAAGGAGAATCACATTTATACTTGCAAAAACAAACAAACAAAAAAAAACACACAAAAAAAACCACAACACATTGACCATTTCAACCTTTTTTCGTGGGAGTCATCTTAATACAACCACACCATGACTAACATATGTTTGATTTCCATAGCTGCAGCAGTTCAGAATGACAGAAGCTGGGTGACCCCCACTGCTGCAGGAGTGGCAGGTGGTGTGGTCCTTTTAGCCATAGCCCTCATCATAGTCGTCTGTATACGGAGACGGAGGAAGAAGGCTGATGATGGTATGGATTATAAACATTGCTTCTGTATTTGTATAGCTCAATGACATAATCAGTTATGATGTGGATAGAATGTACTTAAAATAGTAGTGGTTCTACAATGATTATACAAATACATGTAACTTCAAACACTGCTTAGGGGGTCATTCTTGATTGCTCTCCCTGGCATCGCATAATGTTATAAATACATATATCTTTAAATAGCAGTTTTTGCATTATGAGATTTATCGCTCAAAGTAAAGGGCATAGGAAAGTTCTCACTTTTATATCATCTTTGATACATCTGTATATATTTCTTTACTTCAGGTGGGGAAACAGCCTTAAACCGTCAGTCTAACACGTATGATGAGGGCATACATCCTCAGTACTACACCAGTACACTACCCACCAGTTCAGGTAAGTAGTATGATACATAATATGTATCATATATATATATCATATTATACATCATACATTATGTATCATATATATAGTATATTATACTGACACCTCCAGCACTACTCCAAAACAATTCCCACCAGTTCATGTAAGTTGTATGATACATATACTGACACCTCCAGCACTACTCCAAAACAATTCCCACCAGTTCAGGTAAGTAGTATGATACATATACTGACACCTCCAGCACTACTCCAAAACAATTCCCACCAGTTCAGGTAAGTAGTATGATACATATACTGACACCTCCAGCACTACTCCAAAACAATTCCCACCAGTTCAGGTAAGTAGTATGATACATATACTGACACCTCCAGCACTACTCCAAAACAATTCCCACCAGTTCAGGTAAGTAGTATGATACATATACTGACACCCCCAGCACTACTCCAAAACAATTCCCACCAGTTCAGGTAAGTAGTATGATACATATACTGACACCTACAGCACTACTCCAAAACAATTCCCACCAATTCAGGTAAGTAGTATGATACATATACTGACACCTACAGCACTACTCCAAAACAATTCCCACCAGTTCAGGTAAGTAGTATGATACATATACTGACACCTACAGCACTACTCCAAAACAATTCCCACCAGTTCAGGTAAGTAGTATGATACATATATATATATATTTATATATATATATATATATATATATATATATATATATATATATATATTGTGGCGTAGACCGAGCCGACGTCGGTGGATCCCGAAACCATCCTGGCATGGGGGCGGGGGAAGCCGGCGGAGGCGGAGTCACGTCAGCATTGTGTAAAGTTGTGTTATTCGGAGTAGCGTCTTCGCGGTGTATGTTGTACATACACCAGCGCCGGTGGACTTGCAAGTGTATAAATACTGGAGGTGTCCCACCGGACAGGCAGTCTGGGTTTGGGGTGGCTATAGGACACACCGGCACTTGCTCCAGAGAGGAGGAGCAGCGGCATATAGATAGAAATATACTTAGCTGGTGTGGCAGAGCAAGCCAGGCAATAAAGAATTCACGTTAATTATACTTGTCCGTGTTACTGGTCGTCATTCTCTTATCCGGAGGAGCTTGAAGTACGCTACATTGGTGACAGCGGTGTTTTCAACGGATCCACGCGGGACTAGAGATGGCGGAGGCAAGGATAACGGAAACAGACTCATTGAAATTGGAAGGAGAAGGAGTTGGTCGGGGGACCCTCTTGGAAGTAGTGGACGAGGAGGTGACAATCAGAAGACCCACAGAAAGCAGACCTGGGGAACCATACCCCGAAAGGCAGGAGGAGCCTATGGATCGGAATTGGACGGGGGAAGGCAACCAGGTAGAGGTGGGAGGAGGGCGTGCAAGTCCCGTAAACAACTTCAGATGGCCATGGGAGAAGGAGGAGGTGGAGAGGGAGATACCCCGGAGGCCAAGCTGGGGGAGGCGCCAACCCAGAGTCAAGACGGAAAATACTTCAAGCATGACTTGGAGGAGATTGGAGGAAGGGTCAGAGGATTGGACGGAGGAGGAGTGGGACCAGCTCCTAGAGACTCTCTCAAAGCATAGGAAGATAAAACCGGCAGCGGAGGGACGGGAGGAAGGAAGAGGGACGGAGGGCCCTGACAACAAGGGAGAGGGGATGACTGTAAAAAAAGAGGTGACCGGGGGAGAGCAGCCATCAGTGGATGAAACCCGGTTACCTGCTTTGCCGTCCCTATCTGGCGGAGCTGACGGCGAAGTGAGTGCAAAAGGAAAACCGGTGGTTAAACCCACAAAATACGACGGGACGGGGGATCTAGGCGATTACCTCAACCACTTCGACCTGTGTGTGAAGGTGAATGGATGGGACGAGGCTGAGGCCGGCATGTTCCTAGGGCTGAGTTTGGCGGGGGCTGCTCGGAGGCTGTTGAACGGCAGAAAACCAGCTACGCCGGAAGGGTACACCGAACTCCGGAAGGCGCTGGTCGAAAGGTTCGAGCCCACCAATCAAGAGGAGACCTATAAAGCTGTCCTCCGCACCAGGGTACGGAAGGGGGAGGCGTTGCAAGAATTGAGGGAGGACCTGATGAAGTACACCCGGCTAGCTTACCCCGAGGCCGACGCCCGAACTACAGACACCCTGGTTTTGGACAGATTCCTGCTATGTTTGGATAATCCTCTAAGACAATGGGTCTATCAGTCACAGCCAAAGGACCTACAAGCTGCCGTCATGAGAGCCGTGGGGGCAGAAGCCTACCTGAAGGTGGAGCAGGAAACATCACAGAGGGTTAGGACCGCTGACGCGTCGGTAAATGAGCATCTCAAAACCAACACCGACAGGATGGATAAAATGGTGGAACTAATGGACCGCATGGCTATGAAGATGGAGGAGCCCCTCTCCACCGAAAAGAAGAGGCAGAGTACTGCCTGCTATGGGTGCGGCCAGGAAGGGCATTTCAAGCGGGAGTGCCCCAACAGGAGAACTGACAAACCTGGGGGGGCCCCCGAGACTGGAAAGGATGTTATTCCATCGGGAAACTAGAACCGACCTCTACCCAAGGCCAGGTACAGGTCGGGGGGATTGGGCCTATGAATATTGTGCAAGGAAGGCGAGAGAGGGGCGGCGGAGGACTAATAGTGGAAGGCAAGTTGGAGGGAGCCGTTATACAGATGCTGGTAGATACTGGCGCCTCACTAAACCTTATCTCCCACGGGTGGTGGGAACGACATGGGGGTGATCGTCCGCTCCAAGAAACGGGGGAAGTGGTCTTTTCGGTGGATGGAAGACCCCTGAAACTTAAAGGGGAGGTGCAGGCTTCATTACAATTGGGGAGCAGGAGCACGAACGCGATGTTTATCGTGGGGGACACAGGGACGGAAGGAATATTGGGCGCCGCCTTTCTACGAGAAAACCAGCTTGTGGTGGACGTGGCCAGGGGAAGATTAATCTGGACCCAACCAGAATCGGCGTGTCGAGTGGTGAGCACCCGCTCAGCAGTGGTCGGAGCGGGGGAGGGAGCATTTCTGGAAGGCGCGGTGATGGGTCGGTGGTTGGACGGTGGGAATGGCATGATAGAAAGTATGGCCGGGCACAAGGGTGAACCCCACTTCCTGGTGGGCAGAGGCCTGGTCCAGCCAATAAACAGAGAAACTTGGGTCAGGGTGCTGAACCCTGGGCTGGAACCGATCATCATCTACAAGGATATGACTCTGGGTGGCATCCAACGGGTGGAAACGCCGGGAGAGGATCTGGGGGTGAACCCCGGAAGCTGGTGCCGTCGGGTGGAGGCTATGTCGCCGGAGGAGAAGAGAGGGCTTATAAGAGAGCTGGTGGAGGGAACAGAGCCAGACAGAAGAAAGGAGCTTGCGGGGTTACTTAATCAACACCTGGCAGCCTTCCAGTGTCATAAGGGTGATAAGGGACACACCACTATGGCCCAACACCGAATAGATACGGGGGATCAACCCCCTATAAAGCAGCCCCCAAGACGCTTAGCCCCCCACCGAAGGGCCACGGTGGAAGAGGAGGTTGACAAAATGTTGGAGGCGGGGGTAATCGAGCCTTCAGTAAGCCCATGGGCATCTCCGGTGGTGCTAGTGAAGAAGAAAGACGGGACAACCCGTTTCTGTGTGGACTATAGGCGGTTAAACAAAGCTACAGTAAAAGATGCCTACCCTCTGCCCCGGGTGGAGGACTGCTTGGACACTATGGCGGGGGCCACCTGGTTCTCATCAATGGATCTTGCCAGTGGGTATTGGCAACTAGATGTAAGGGCGGAGGACAGAGAGAAGACAGCGTTCACCACCCACCGGGGGCTCTACCAATTCATCAGAATGCCGTTTGGGTTATGTAATGCCCCAGAGACGTTTGAGCGAGTGATGGAGGTTGCCATGCGGGGGCTTCAGTGGCGTACCTGTTTGGTATATTTAGACGACATTGTCGTGTTTGCCGAGTCCTTTGAACAGCATATGGAGAGGTTGGGCGAGGTACTACAAAGACTGGCGGAGGCCGGCCTTAAGATAAAACCCTCCAAATGCCAACTGGCCCGCCGGAGGATACTGTTTCTGGGGCACCAGATCAGTGAGGCCGGGGTAGGGACCGACCCAGGCAAGGTGGAGGCTGTTCAGGGGTGGCCCCCACCACAGAATATCACAGAAGTGAGGAGTTTTCTCGGTCTGGCGGGGTATTATAGAGCCTTCATCCCCGACTTCTCAACTAAGGCTAAACCCCTCAGTTCTCTGGCGGAAAAGGGACGGCCTTTCAAGTGGACGCCGGAGTGTGAAAATGCCTTCGAGATACTGAAGCAGAAATTGATAGAAGCTCCTATCCTGGGGTTCCCCCGACCAGAAGGCCAGCTTATTATGGACACGGACGCCAGTGATACGGAGTTGGGCACGGTGCTGGCACAAGAACAGGATGGGGAAGAGAGAGTATTGGCTTATGGCAGTCGCACCCTTAGCAAACCTGAGAGAAACTATTGTGTTACGCGGCGGGAGTTGTTAGCCATCGTTTTTGGCCTCTGGAAATTCAGACACTATTTAGTGGGTCGGCCGGTGGTAGTGCGCACCGACCATGCATCCCTTCGGTGGCTATTGGAGTTCAAAGAACCAGAGGGCCAGCTGGCGCGGTGGCTTCAGATCATAGGCACTTATGACATAGTGATACAACACCGACCAGGAAAGGCCCATGGTAATGCGGATGGCCTATCCAGGACACCCTGTAAACAATGCGGCAGAGACCCTGAAGAAGACAGGCGGTGGTGTCGTGTCTTCACAAGAGCTCAGAGTCAAGTGCTAGAAGGAGGGAACCAATCCCCCGCGGAGGGGCCGGATCCTCCGGTGGGGGCGGCATGGGAAAAGCTGCAGGATGATGACCCCCTTCTCAGGGAGGTACGGGGGTGGGTGGAAGGAGGAGAGGTCCCCACCGAAGCGGTAAGACGGGACTGGAGCTATGAGAAGAAGGCCTGGTATGCCCAGAGAGAGAGGCTGACAATACACAAGGGCGTGTTGGGGAGGTGGTGGATAGGGGAGGCGGGGTCGGCCCACTTCCAGATAGCAGTTCCCAAGCCTAACAGGAAGGATGTGCTGCAGGAGGTACACGGAGAACCACTGGCCGGACACCTAGGGCGTAACAAGACCAGCAGGCGGGTACAGGGAGGATATTACTGGCCTGAATTCCGGAGGGATGTCACCCGGTGGTGCGAGCAGTGTGAGCCGTGCCTGCGGCGGAAGGCAGCCCCCGCCCCCCACCGAGCTCCAATGGGACATGTTGGGGCTGGTCTACCACTCCAAAGGGTAGCCCTGGATGTGATGGGACCTCTGCCCCCGACCTCACGGGGTAATCAACACATCCTGGTAGCGGCCGACTATTTCACTAAGTGGACGGAGGCCTATGCCATTCCCAATCAGGAAGCGCCCACCGTGGCAAGGAAGTTGGTGGAGGAGCTCATATGTCGGCTAGGGGCGCCGGTGGAGATTCACACCGATCAGGGCAAGAATTTCCAGTCGGGGTTGTTCAAGGAGATAGTAGCCTTGCTGGGGGTCAAACAAACAAGGACTTGCGCTTTTAGGCCTCAAAGTGATGGAATGGTGGAAAGAGCTAACCGGACCATTGAGGCACTACTGGCTACGGTGGTGGCCACCGACCAGCAGGATTGGGACCTGCAGCTCCCCTTTGTGATGGCCGCCTATAGGTCATCGGTGCATAGCTCCACCGGAGTATCGCCTAACATGATGATGTTGGGAAGGGAAACAACCGTCCCCCTGCATCTGATCTACCCATTGGACCCACCCCCGAGGAATAAGGCTTGATACGTGGCTGAGGTCCAGGAGAAGATGGCACGGGCGTATGAGGCAGCTAGGAGTAACATAGGGAGGTTGGTGGCCCGCCAACGACGTAACTATGATGTGAGGGCGGAGGAGGGCCATCTGCCAACGGGATCCCAGGTCTTCTACTATCACCCCCTAAAGAAGAGAGGACTATCACCCAAGTTGCAATGTTATTGGACCGGCCCGTGGACTGTGCAGGAGAGAATAGGGGATGCAGTGTACAAGATAAAGAGGGGCCGTGTAACCAAGGTGGTACATTTTGATTCTATAAAGGAGGTCTGCCTGCCAGAGGAAGAGGATCTGGGGGATGAATGCACGGAGATAGACCCGGCGGAGGAAGAGGTAGCCAACCCCGACCAGGGAGCGGGGGATGGATCGCCGGGGGCTAAGGCGATACGGGCGATAATAAGGGACCCTAACCCCGGGCCGCGTGACCAAGCATACTTACCTGTTAAGATGGCTGAAGGTGGGGACAGCTGGTGGAAATGGTGGTGGGAGGAGGAGACTAGGGTGAGAGCAGAAGCTGCAATGGCCCACTGGAGGGGTGAACCCCCAGATGACGAACCCCCCCTGGATGAAGAATATTTATCCCCTTTGGAGGAGGAGACAGAAGAAACTAGGGAGAGAAACGAGCTCAAGAGGGCAGAGTGGGCCAGACGGAGGAAGGATCCAGAGAGATGTCGTATCTTAGCCAGGCATGCAGAGAGGTGGCGGGCCTAAAACTCCGCCTAAAGCGTCGAGCGCGCCCCCTGCCGGAGTGATAGCCCCGCCAAAACCGGTGTTGCTACGAAACCAGAATGCGAGTGACGTCAATGAGGAGGGAGACGACCACTATTTGAAGATAACAGTCACTTTCCCGATAGAAATGGCGGAGGACAGACCTGTTGTAATGAGGAAGGTGGAGGAGAGCTGTAGAAATGGTGTAACAGGGGACACACAAGCCGGGCGGGAGGAGGAAAAAAAAGGTCCAAGGGAGCGCGTAAAGAAAGACGGGGTTCACCGGGAGGGCCGCCGGAGGGAGAGAGGGGGCCGATCTCCACCCAAATCCTCGTCCTCACGGTCCCACAGCCGCCCTAGGCATGGGGGAAGGGAGAATGATAGAAATAAACACCGCCAACGGCCCACCGAGGAAACAGTCCACCGAAAATTAAACAACAAACCCTACAGGAAGAAGGACCGTGCGAAAGACAGCTGGTCAAGAACCCATTCCCACGTCCACTACCCACCGGAACGTTTGGAGGAAGGAGCAGAGCGGACTTTCTCACGGTCGGGTGACGGCCTCATGACAGGGGAAACCCCGGTGGCACAGGCGTGCGGGGAAGGTTCCTGGCTGCTAATTGGCCAAGACAACTCAAGGGGGAGGGGTGTGGCCAGGCCGGGGGTGTATAAAGGAAGGACTCATCCCCGGGATTCGGCAATATCGACCATTGATTGGAAGCAGTTAGAACTCGGTAATATGCCTAAGACACACGAAGACGAGAAGTCCGTGCCCATGGTATGGGTAGGGGGAGTGCAGATACCAAAGCACAGGTGTGAGATCTGCAGGGAGGAGGGCAAACCGTATGCCTTTGGACGCAGCGATGCTTTAAAACGCCATCAGAGGAAGCATGAGGCCTTGCAAGAAGGATACGAGTGCCCCTCCACCGGCTGTGAATACCAGGTCGCCAAAGATTACAAGAATGACCTGGTGCGCCACGTGGAGAGACAGCACCCGGACATAAAAGGATTGGTGCCCCCGAAAGAGACCAAGCAACTGCGGCTGGCTAGTGAAGGGGAGGCGGGGGCCGTTCCAGCACAAACTCCAGGCACCTCCACGTCTGCAAAACCCAAGTCTAAAGGCAAACCCCGGAAGGTTAAGGTCCACACGTCAAAAGGAGGGGCTGGGAAGGCGGAGGAGCCGGCCGAGTCCGCCGCCGCAAGCACTTCTAAAATGGAGGCGGTGGTGCCCTCCAGCCAGACACCGGGCAGCGCCTCTATCATATCGTCACTGGTGTCCCCCGGGATAAGCATAGGGGATGAGGAAATGGAGGAGGTGGCCGCAGCGGCCAAATATCTAGAGGAACTGGTGGGACTGAAAACTCCACCCAATCAGGAACTACCTGCGCAAGGGGTGGCCACCCGGAGTAGTACTGGCAAGGGGCGGAAACGGGTGTCCGAGGAGGCAGTGGAGGAGCCCCCTGACAAAAAGGTGCGCCGGTCCCCCGGTAAGGAGGGAGCTGTCAGCTGGGTTACAGAAATGATAACGGACCCCGTCACCGGTAAATATCAATTGGAGCCAGAGGAGGAGGGAAAGGTTCTCTTTGTTCTTAAATTACTAATGGACAGGTACAGTAGGGAGGGGGAGACCCCGACCAAAACCTTAACTAGACTCCAGAAGGAGTTGCCGGTGGGCACACTGGACGTAGATGAAATAGAAAAGGAATATGATGCGGCTAGGACGGGTATACCAACACGGAGAACCCAGCTAAAGGTTGGGACTTACGATGACATCACAGACGACGGTTCACAGTCAGCTCAGGAGTCCAGCCCTGAAAAAGGAAAGGCATTTGAAATTTCCGGGGGACTCGATTCCAGCCCTGAAAAACTGCCGGAGTACACCTTAAAGGAGGACCGCCCCAAGCCCCACATTGAACCGGAATTATGTACACCTGCTGAGGAAGGGGCCACCTCCACCCCCGACTCCCCGGAGGCGGAGGAGGACAGGGGACCAGGTAAACCAGACCCCGAAGACGTAGCCACGGAGATGGTCTCCGCTCCAGCTAAAGTCGATGAAGAGATCTTTGAATACCCCCCCGGCGTGGCTGGCTACCCTGACCTCGAGGAGCAGTATGCAGCGATGATCAAAGCTGGCAGAGAGAGGGCCAGGCAGAAGAAGTTAGAGGAACAAAAGAGGTTAGAGAAGGAGAGAGAAATGGAAAGACAGAAGGCTATAGAGGAAAAGAAAGAAGCAGAAGCCAGGGTGGCGGAGGAGGAAAGAGCTTTGAAAGAACAGAAATCTAAAAAGACAAAAGGAGGAAAAGGGAAAGGCCCGGGAAAGAGTAGCCAGAAAACAGGATTAGAAACACTGATGGAGCAGGTTACCGTGCGCACGGGGGAGACCCCGGAAAAGGCTAGTCCACCAGTGGTGCCCCAGACTCCCACCCCCGGAACGCGGCGCAGCCTTGAGGAAATATTACTGAGTACATTAACTCCCACGGGCCAGCGCCCCAAGACCCCGGCAAAGACGAGCTCCGGCAGCAAACCCATGGACAATGAGGGGGAACCCGTTGGAGTAACCCCCCAACAAAAAGGCAAGATGGCCGGGAGAGCAAAAGGGAGGCCTGACTTAGTGCATTACCCCAGGACAGTTACTGTTGGATTGGAGGGGCTGGTGGTGCAGTCTCCCAAGGGGGACTTTCTTTTACAAATCGAGGCTGGGGAGGAGGCGGGACACATGGAGACTATGGTGTTGGTGCCGGAGGGGGTGGAGACGGTGCAGGGGAGTGTGGAGGATGAGGACCCTTTAGGCCCACCAACCTCCGAACGTGTTATAATAGTGACAGACGCCCAGGTGGTACCCATACCTGACGGGGGCGTGGCTCCCACACAAGGAGTAGTGTCTGTAAGCCACGTGGTGGTTGCCCCTTCCCCGGCTCCCGACTCTGGTAAAAGGGTAGAGGTGGAGGAGAACTTGATGCCCTGGAACGAGGACTTCACAGGCCCCCGTGAGCTGCAGGAGTATACGAGGCGCTTGCGGAACCCGGGGAACTTGGGGCCCGAGATGAGAGTGGTGCCGGGGGGTGTGTGCAGCTCGGCAGTGCAAAGCTTGGCTGACGGTGATGTGGAACTGGTTCAGGTGACCCGAACCAGGTACGCCAAGGCTTCCAGGGAGGGACTGTGCTCCAGATGCGGGCAGCCATGGCCTATTACCTCGAAGGCCCCGGAGAAGGAGGAGAGAGAGGAGGAGGAAGCCTCTACGAGCACCCAGTAAAAAGGGTAAGTGTCTCTTCCGGTGTATCTACGGCGGGGGAAGCGGAAACTCCAGTACAGGAGGGCGCCGGCGGAGGTCGGTGGGAGGAAAAGGAGGGAGGGCGGTGATGCAGCCGGGTCGGAGGGTGACTGCGGGATAAGCTGGGACGACGTGGAATGCACCCGAGTAATCTATGGGTGTAAGCCAGTACAGGCTGGGGGAGCAGTAGCACCTTAAATGAAGAACAAAATGCATCAGTTCCGGTGGGGTAAGCAGTACAAGTGCCTTACCTTGTGTTGCAGACCTGGTCGAGCCGCGGGGGCGGCATCCGGAGGCAGGCGGAGGAGAGACGGCAACAACCGGAGGAAGGTGGCCGTCGGTGGACGGTTTGGAGGACCGGTGGACGGCTCGGTGGATGAGTCGGGGGCATCTCGGCGGTGGCAGTGATGTTGTATTGGCCTTGAAGGCAGCAGTTGTGTAATAGTTAAACCATTTGTAAATTATGAAGCTATCCGGTGGAGCATGCTATAAGTATTGATACTGTGTATACTGTATGATTATCTATATTGCTCAATGTATTTTTTTAAAAGTAATAATCACAAACACCCAGGGGCCATGGTGTATAATTGTTTATTTCATGTTGATATGCCCGAGATACTGACGGCTCATAGATCTAGCAGTCGAGGGCCGTATCGCACACCCCCCGTGCGATAACCCGCGAAAATATCACACGCCGAGGTCACGTGACCATTTGATGACGTCATAGGTCCAAGATGGCGATGTAAACAGTGCGCACGGGGAGTCATTCTGGTAAATTTAATTCTATTTATCTGATTTAGATGAAAATAACATGAAATAAATGCAAATGAACACTCGTGGGGAGAATTTTTGAGGGTTATCGCACTTGCCGATCAGTTGCCGCATCGCACTCCCCCCTGCGGGCGTCGTGCGATACGGCAACTGATCGGCGCGTGCGATAACCCTCAAAAATTCTCCCCACTCGTGAACATTTGCCTATTTATTCAAAATTGGATACCCATCTGCAGGAGGGTACTCTGACATTCTTTCCCAGTACGACTGTTAATTAGTTGGGGAGAGTGTGGCGTAGACCGAGCCGACGTCGGTGGATCCCGAAACCATCCTGGCATGGGGGCGGGGGAAGCCGGCGGAGGCGGAGTCACGTCAGCATTGTGTAAAGTTGTGTTATTCGGAGTAGCGTCTTCGGCGGCGGTGTATGTTGTACATACACCAGCGCCGGTGGACTTGCAAGTGTATAAATACTGGAGGTGTCCCACCGGACAGGCAGTCTGGGTTTGGGGTGGCTATAGGACGCACCGGCACTTGCTCCAGAGAGGAGGAGCAGCGGCATATAGATAGAGATATACTTAGCTGGTGTGGCAGAGCAAGCCAGGCAATAAAGAATTCACGTTAATTATACTTGTCCGTGTTACTGGTCGTCATTCTCTTATCCGGAGGAGCTTGAAGTACGCTACAATATATATATATATATATATATATATATATATATATATATATATATATATACATATATATATATACTGACACCCCCAGCACTACTCCAAAACAATTCCCACCAGTTCATGTAAGTGATATAATACACTGACACCCCACTACTACACCAATACACCCCCACCAGTTCATGTAAGTAACTTCACGGAGGTCATGGATGATGATTTTCTTGTTCAAACCCAAATTTCTTTGAGGCATAGAGCTGCACATTCCAAGAAGCAGAGTAATTTTTATCACAAGTCAGCCATCTCTACTCTGGGTCCCTTTTCATAATAAGTTTATAAATTATTGTACGTTTTTTGCTTATTACAGAGGCTACCATTAGTGAGCTGGGCAGCAAGAGGAACTCAGCAACAACAGTTACTGGCAGTAGGGACAGTAGGACCAGTAGGGATACTAGGGACAGCAGGACCAGTAGGGACACTAGGGACAGCAGGACCAGTAGGACCAGTGGACAGGAGCTTGAACCTCCAGAACCATCAGAACCCATAGAGGACGAAAACAAGCTACATGATGGTATGCTATTGATTATAAATGACTTAACAGTATCACCGCTATACTGCTACAGATTAATCTGCTATTGATTCCAGTAAATTGGCGGCGATGGAGGACATTTCTCAATAATGATATAAATTATCATTGTAAAATGCCCTTGGTGTCAATTGCATTCCAATATGTAAGTTCCTTTCAATAGTCAGTGTGTAGCTCAATAACCGTAGCCCAAACCAAAAGACAATTTGAAAAGATAGAGAGATATCGCATTTGCAGATGATATGTATCGACACTACTCCCATGTAAAGATCCCACAACTAATATTGATGAAATTTCTATTGCAGATATTGATACGCTGTACGCTAAGATAAACAAAGGTGCCTCAATTCATGGCAGCCAGAATGGGATACACGCAAACTCTACAATGCGATAAATGGGCTTGAAATCTCTGTACAATAATGGACATCAGAAGGTTTATCATGTCGATACATCATGTTGCCTATATACCAGCAGTCTCTAGTTTTGCAATATGAAATATTACTTCTTCAGAGTTTTTCTATGAAAATATAGTGACCCTCATTTAGAGTCTACACGCATGTGATCATGTAAGACATTTCAACAGAAATTATCTAAATCAGTAAAATGGTTTAATGAAAACTATAAGACTTTGGCAATGTTTCATAATCAATGGAACATTCAAATTTCGTTCACATCTTTGCCTATAATGCAAGGTGACCAATGGTCTGTAGCAGCAGAGATTTCCAAACCAAAATCGCGTTGTTGGGTTGGATCTATTGAGGGATATAGCTGCCTGACCATCCTCTGCAGCGGAAAGGGAGAATAGCCTACCAAGGAACAAGCAATGCCAAGACGTCATATCATCTACTTACACTAATGTCACAATAACCAGTGTGTATCCAGGATTTTATGCAATCCATCTTATGATTCATTCATATTATCCAGGTTTACTTGTGTTCTAACATTGGCTTCTTTTGTTGTTGAAAAACACATTTATAAAAATGACTTATAATGGCTGGTCCATCATTACATGTAGACAGGTGGACATGAGAGGTACATGTCTGGATATTTAGTGCTGGTGCTTAATGGCAGACAGTTTGTTTAGATTTTTTCTGAGTCAAGTAAATATCATATGAGGCAAGTCATAATATTTATTGTCTACTTGTTTTGTCTATAGAGGTTTTTCACTGAAGAAGTATAACATCAAGTAGATCATAGAATAATAGTAGAGGACTGGCAGAGTAACCTCCGCTCCAGGAAATGGTAAACCATCTACGATGGATGTCTATAATTTTTCATGACAAATAAGGGTGTGGTTACTAAGTATTAAAATATGCAAATGGCAAAGGACCAACATCAGCTGACATAGAATGTCTTGAAATTAACAAAGTCACACATGGCAGAAAGGCTTGATACTAGAGCTTTGACTCGCCATTGATGTTTAACACTGGGAGATTTTAAGATCCCTTATATAACTATGTGAACTGATGCGATCCAGTCTCATGTTTTGTTTTACATATGAATCCCTTGATCATCGTTTACATAGACTGAGGCATAATGGTTATGATGTCAACCTGAACCGCTCAGAAATTGTGATCACTAACCACACTAAGTAAATAATCACGGCATATTGATAGAATATACTCATATAGGACAAGGAGAACCGGCAGGAAAGGGTCCACAGCATTCTGCTTCCATGCATGTTGAATTGAAAGTTGTGTAGCCTTAGTGTATATTATGTTTATCTTAGATGAGTGGGAGACAGCGAATGAGCATATCTATCTATGTATGAACCATATATACTTTTATACTGCCGTGATATGACGATTTAGGTGGAGGGGTGGTGGTATACCAGCGCCTCCATCATCATATAACAACAGAACGTATTTTGTAAATAATATAATACCCAAAATAGGTTATTCAGGAAGTAATGTTAGCTTCAATATGTAAAGGTGTTGTACATGTAAATTGTGTAAACCTATGTACACAAGGGGTCTCATTTATTGGCCCATTTGAAACATTGAAGAAGTTAGCTACTCACAGTGCCATTCTTGCTTGAAACGTGTTCTTTATCAAAGTTATTGTAGCCTCTATTAGCACTTTTGCTTATATTGTATATATTGGAATGAACTCAGTAGAAGCTTGATTATTTGTTTTAAACGTACACGTAATATATGCTTAATGTGATTTTTTTTTACAAATTTATGCCACGTATCATTATTCATTGTCTCTATTTGTGCATATGTCACTTTTCCTTAACTACTTCCTATTGTTACATAATTAGTAAGCGATGTATGTACTTGTCCATTGTTTGTATGAATATGTGATGTGCCATTGACCATTGCCTCTATAGATTGATTTGCCACGTGCCTTTGATTGTTGTTTGTTGTGTTGCCAAAAATATCATAATGTAGGATTAACCTATGCATCTAAGAGTATGCCATTACGTCATCGACTGTTATGTTCTATGCACATATCTGACCTTGATAATAAGCTCTAGATGTAATATTTGCTTCTAAGAATATGACAGGTATCCCTATGTTTCGTGAATATTTTTATCTTTCTATCTAAAGACAAAGTATTGCCAGTATCTCAGATCAATGTCCAAATTGCTATGTTATAGTAAGTTGATTCATGACCTCTTGATTCCCACCGAAACCAGAAACAAACGCACATGTATAATGTAAAAATCTAGGGATTTCAGACCACCTCAGCTGGGTGAGGTTATCTACTCCGAAGTCAAGACCATACACTAGTGTAGTAGCAAGGGATGCATTGTAGTACAGTCCTATATGACGTTACGATCGTTATGTATACTCAATCTGATATACCATTACATTTTGAAGCAAATTATGCTTTTGATATGAGACATAATTAACAACGATTATGCAAATAGGACGTCTTATAATCTGAGCTGCCATAGTATAGTCTACCTGAAATATTCAAATATACCTTGATGAAAGTATGATTGTTCTTCTTCAATGGCTGACCTTTAAAGAAAACTGCCTATACTACAGGCTCTCGTCGATATGAGTAAGGGGCTTACCCAGACTACAGGAAAGAATTCGAAAAGATCTATAGCCGTGTATCCACAGGGCAATAGAATTTGTAATGACAAAATCCAATGTTCATTCCCGATGATAAAACCCCTTTTCTTGTCCATTTCTGACGATAATATCTAACATGTTTGATTTTCGTCATCGGGAATAGAAGAAAAAAGGAGTTTTATCGTCAGGAAATGTTGTCAGTAACAATTATATCTCCCTGTGGATGCAAGGCTTATCCTAACACTTTTCAGAGGTTGACCCCATGCCAAGTTAAGTATTATGTACGGTTAATATTTGAACTACCAATGTTGGGCATCACTACTGTATACCTGGTCAGAATAGAGGCTGGATGTAAGGCTTTACTTCGTAGAACAAAGGTTATGAATCCTGACATATGTGTCACAAAGATAGCATTACAAAAGTTGATTTACAAAGTGATTCTGTCTGTACAATCTGGTACTTTGGAGAGGGGGGGGGGTTAGATATTCCCTAAAGCTCCATTATAATCACACAAAAAACATTCACAATATGATAATTAAAAATGACTCTCAACAGTTTCCTTGAAGTACAATTCTACTAGTTTGTTAGATGTCTACCCTTTGGATGGGCTTGGCCCCTTAACATTTGAATCACCAATAATTGGGTTGTGCTGAAAATGATGTCTTTGTGTTGTGATAGTTGTATCATTATGATAATATTTGTGTATACAATTTTTATACCAATAAATGATTTGTCTATCATATAATATGGATTCCCAGCCTTTTCTTTTTTTCATAGTGGAGATATATTGGTACCATATGGCAAACTGTCCATATATATATACGAACATCTGCAACCATGGCATTCTATCAAAAGTCACTCCATGTACGTGATTGCTATATGCCAATAAGCAATACAATACAACCTTCTGGCATCAGGGCCCTTTTTCTGTATTTGTAAACGATTATAATAAAGTGTTTCTAAAGGGACCAGATGATTATTGTATGCCCACAATACTCTTTTTATGTTGTAAGAGAAATGGATTTGTATGGGATTGTACCCAACGATTATTAAAAGAGTCAGGGGCGTAGGAAAAGGGGGGGGGGCAGGGGGGCCTGGTCCCCCCAATCATGAAGGAGGTGGGGCCTGAGTATGTCTGGGCCCCCCAAATATTTTCCAAGACTCTGAGAGTAAGTAATATAAATTATCCTGAATGTATTTCTGTATGAATTTTCATTGAGTGGCATTTCTGATTATTCAGACAGTTACTCCTATGGAGATTAAACATATAAACGATTTTTAAAATTTATCAAACATAAGTCACTTCTGCAAATCAAGTTAAATGATGAAACCTTGCATTGAAGGTGATTAAGTATGTTGAATAACGTATGCCCATATATTTAAAAACATTTTGATCCATTCCAAATGCGAATGTATGGCATTTATTTGACTTAGTCCGACCTCATGACCTCGTCCTAAACTCCCAATGAGAAATGCCCAAAATGGGCATAATGATTATTTATCAACCCCAGAACTTCTCCTCAAATCACACACAGAAATAGAATGCTTACGATTACTTACAATCTATTTCTGATTAATGAATAAACTGTATAAATGATTATAAATAATCTTCCAACTCCATTTAGAAACACTCCTTGCCTCAAGAATTCGTTTGAAAAACAGAAAAAGGCCCCAGGTTGCCTACCCTGGATAATCAATGTGATTGACTAAAGTAATCACCTTGAGAACCTTGGTCCATTGCCTATTATTTGGATCCATTATTTGATCCATAAGTGGCACAGACCTTCCCCTGATTGCTATTGTTGGAAAAGGTCTTATCTGCACTTTCTGGGGGTGTATGTATGTGTAATAAACCTATATCCCTGATTAAAACTGTCAGTTGGACATGAAAAATGGCAAGTTGCTTTCGCATAGCTATAAAAATGAAACCGGTAGAGATAACTGTGTACAACTAATGGTTCTATAAAGTCAAGATATTGTAACAAATTTATTAAATGTTCTTCTGAGTTTCATTTTTTATGACTCATCAAGGGCAATTGTATGTCCCCAGAAAATCTGGCCCATATAAATAGGTAGATTTATTGTGTGGCAAATATATTTCACGTTTGTTATCATATTTTAGAATAGAACACCCTATAATACTGATAATTATTGTCTAAGTGAACCTTCTATCTTTAGAACTCCCCTAACCCTAACATGTAAAAAAATGTATACTTGTCAGATTACATATGTTGCAGACTGAGGTATTGATAGCATCTCCACCAAAACGCTATTTTGGGAATGAAGTGGACAATAAATGTTGTTCTTTTCTATCACTATGTGGCCGCTTATGAAGGTAGGTCTCCTAGGATAGAAACAGGGCATTTCCTATCGATATTAGTGTAACCCAGGTCTATTTACAGACATGCTGATACAGGGAGAGGCCACCAGTACCACGTGATTTACCATGTTCAGAAAGGGATTGCCATTTTGAACAGGTGCATCTTTTTCCGGGTGCATGCTCCGATGGGAACTCTGAAAACCCTGTAATATAGTGACAACTCTCCATTGTCCAGCTGTTGTCACCCACTAGTTCTTTCTTTTGAATCACGAGAACAGGTTAAAACTATGGTTGTTCGTTTTTCAATCTGCTGAGCCGATTGGAATGTATCCATTTACTGAAAATTGCTGCAGAGATGCTTTTGCATAAGGTGTTTAAGAAATGACGTAATAGATCCAGGAAAGGCATCCCCATACTCCCCTTCATTCATCTTGATAAAAAAAAATATTACAAGGACCTAGGCAAGTCTCTTCATACATGTCCTATTATTACATACAGTATCATATCCTGGTCTCTACACTCACATTGGAATAGTTTACTTACTAAATACTCTACAAAGATGGCGGGTCTACATTACAAACTACTAGTCATACTCCTCACCAGGCTATCACTTTCCTCAGGTGGGTCGATATCTATTTACTTACATTTATTATCCGATACGATATAGAAAAGATAAAGTGCTTCTGAGTTCAGAATAAATATAAAGTGACTCCTATTACTCCATGTGCATTATAACTATCATCATATGTGTTGTGAAAAGTTTCTGAGCAGGAAGTATTCTGTGGATAACAGGGACTATCAGCAGAGAATAGAAGACCTATAAGTTACTTTACCGAGCTGGTTACCCCTAGCTTCTCCTGATATGAACGTTGAGAATATAGGTCTATACAATATATTGATTATAAAATGTACAGACTTGGTCAGGCTACTTAAAGCACATTCCGTATAATATCTTGTTAGATTCATTCTGTAGATGCATGCAACTTTTGACTCAACACACCCACTCTATTGCTTGTTCGATTCTTAAAGTAAATTAATACAATTCCAGGCTACCCTCATGTTGCACTAACTGGAAGTCCACAGTATGTTTCACGGGGGAACAAAGTGAACTTTGATTGTGTATTCGAACCAAATGGTCCCAAACCAACCTACACACGTCTTGTGATAGGGTTACAGGGACACATAGTGAAGGAAGCCAGGAATGAGGAGATAAGCTGGAAATCAGCTGGTGGTATACATTATACTGACCTATCATACCAGGCAAACATATATCAAGACGAAATTTACACATGTACTGCTTACTTTGGAGAGCCTCCACGCCAGTCTGTAAATGCTACTTATAGAGTGGTAGTCTGTTGTAAGTATGATAATATTAGCCCCTATGTTATGTCAAAAAGAAAATACTTTAGAACACTTTGTGTTGTGTTCATGTTAGCGCAGATTTTCAACAAAAGACTTTCTATAGAATATGCATGAAATATTGCAAAAAGAAATAATATCCAAATGCGTCAATTTATGAATAAATATCAGGAAGTCCACAATAACTACACTGCAGAAATGGTGTTTATATCCTAGACACAATTCTAAACATATTCTTGCAACGTTTTTGTAATCACATTAATTTCCTAAACATGTTTAGCCAAACAATGTGCTTAGCTCAAGTGTTTAGAAATGTAGGTGTTTAGGTTAAAACTTTGTGTTTAGATATATGAATTTTTGTGTTTAGGTGTTTATGAATTTTTGTGTTTAGATGTTTAATGGTTTGATGGAGAGTTAAGGTTTGCAGCCATGTATGCATTAAAAAAACAGGAAGGACATTGCCTTATCTATTCCAGAATAACATCAAATAGGTGTCAGTCATGGAGTTTATTGATTATTTTATGCTAATGATGGTGGCATGAGGTGAATCTAGTCAATTTTCTATTGCCCTTTCTATTCACATGACATTCTATGAAGTGAAACCATAATAAACATGGGATTTGGGGACATTTGTCACAACAATTGATTATAACTGTGTGCAGATAGTCCATTCAAAGGTAGTGCTGCTACCTAGTGTGGATTCAACATCCAAGTATCTAAACATATTGATGTTTAAATCTAAACATCTATTATTCAACTGTCTCAACTCTAAACATCTAAACATGTTTAGCGTAAATGTTTATGTAGTTAAAATAAAAGTGTTCATTTCCTAAATGTGTAGTCGATGAGACACCTAACTGACCTATATGTTTAGGTTTTAAACATGTTTAGACCTAAACATGTTTAAAATCTAAACACCATTTTTGCAGTGTAGGCCTATTAAGTACTTCTGGGATCTAAGGATCAAATGGCATCCAGATTTAACAAAACGTATTCAACTAACGATAGTATTAAATGAAAGGATTTAGACCATATATATGCCAGGGCTCCACTAGGCGGCATGCGGTGGGAGCGTCACAGGCGACACAGGATCGGATTATCCTTTCTGCTGGCCAACCCAGGAACGCAGCGTTTCGCCGCGAAATTCCCGTGATACTGACACGAAACGCTGCATTCCTGGGTTGGCCAGCAGAAAGGATACTCCAATCCAAGGAAAACCTGTGCCGCCTGTGACGCTGCAGCCACATGCCACCTAGTGGGGCTTGGGCTAAAGGGTAGATTGCATTTATTCAATTTTCATTCCAGGCCCTTTGCGAATTGAGTTGCGAAAGCCTATAATTGATATAGTTGATGACATATATGGCCTGGACATCACAGTATCAGGCAATGATGTGGGAAAGGGGACTATTACACCCTCCAACCTCAACTCACCCATCAAGGTAGACGTCACATCATCAGTCATATCGGGAAGGTTCCAGCTGGGGCAGACCCAGGCCAAGCTCTTCTCTGTCAGGTGGGAGATGAGAGAGGACTTGGATAAGTCCTGTGCAGACCAAGAAGGGGACAGCAATGACTACACATTGAGGGTCAATGGAGATGAAGTGTCAGAATCCTTCATAGATGCACCATTCAAAACCCTCTGTAAGAATCTTGTTGTTTGAATTGCATTGAATTTAATTTTTTCATTCAAATCCTAGTAAGATATGGACATTTTGTTGTATCTCGTTTATATGATGGGTAAAAGGATTAAATATGTCCTTCAGTACCTCCCTTGCAAATGTTGTATACCTATGACCCATTGTGACAATCCATGGTGATTTGGAAGGGACTTGATAGCCATTTGCCTCTAGGCCTGTTATATTAGAGTGAGCAGACCACATACCTTTTCATAGTGGGCAATCATTTCAGCCACTCCCAAAAGATATATTGTATGTGATTGTTTTGAAATAAGGTTTGTGCTTCTTAATGTAGATTCAGCGCCGTAGATTCAATGCCATTAACTCTTTCATTTCATACCCAGACCCTGCACAGTGGAACAGAATAACTACCCAGGTGCATACCATAGCAGCAGGAGACAGATACAATAGGACCATACGGTGTGACATCTGTGCCAACCCCCCTCCCACCATCACATGGTACCTGTGTGGGGAAACTCCTCCCCCTGACGTCATCATCAGTCAATTAGGGGCCGAGCTTACCATCCCTGAGGTCCAGGACCGTCATGTGGGGATTTACGTGTGTACAGCAACTAACAATATCAATGACCTAAAACTGACAAAGAAGTTTGAAGTCAAGTTATCCATTAATGGCAGTGATGCAGGTAATTCATTTTGAAATTTGCATGCATGTATAAAAAAAGTTGAACCATTTCCAAATGTTGTTTTTCCAACTCTATTTACTTTAGTCTAATACACAAATAGCGCAATTTCCTTTTTGAAATATAATCTTTATCTTCCATATTTGATAAATATTTCAGAACCCGACTGTATTCGTAATGCACGAGTGAAGACGTTCCTCATTCCTACCATCATTGTGATTGTGGTTGCCGTCATAGTGGCCATTATCTGTTGGAAGTGCAAACAGATACAAGGTAATCTTTCTATTATCTGCATAATAGGATATAGGAAAAAAAGGTATGTTGATAATATTCACTGAACATTTTGTGAAAACCTGTAGAAAGTGTCAGTATTGAAAATAGGCCTTAGGATGTGGAGATTTTCTGCAATTTATTGCAATATATGACTGCATCAGAATAGTAATAATATGCAGAACTCCTGTGTCAATTTAATTCATGTTGATTAGCAGATCTTTACATCAGGACGGTATTTCTCAATAATGCTAGGTGTTAGGGTAAGGCTGATTGTCTACCATCACTATGAGGGACAATTGTCCTATAATAGCAATCAAGCCAGGTTTCTCACAGTGTGCCCCCTCAACAGTCAATGTTTTGTCTCTGCTTACACCTCTCCCATTCCCACATATAAGACCAGACCCATCTCACTCCGGGCTGGCACCTCACTACTGATATGTGGTCACCACGACGACCAAGACCGAACATGCTCGGACATGCACGGTGAAGCAGCAGACAAAACAATAAACTCAAAGTTCCACCAACCAGGGCACACAGCGTTAGGCTTGAGAAGCTGCTTTGAGACAGAATTTCGGCCTTTTCCCTCAAATATAACCCTACATAGGCTAACATTGTTAACAAATGCACTCCAACACGCTAAAATCATTTGAATATGTTGAATTACGGAACTGAAACCCAGATTATTTGTAGGTCTAAATGCTTTTTCTTTTCAAAGAATTCTGCCAAGGGTTGAAGGAACATGTAACCAGCAATAGGCCTAAAGATGGGCCTAAAGACCGCTGGATAGAGAGGGATAAACCAGGCACTGCAACACAAGATAAGCAGCCACCCGATGTCCTACCAGACCAGTCTGCTGCAGATAAACCACCACGGGTAGGTTAGGGCTTATGTCAATATTGTGTAAACCTAGGGCTGATCCATGAATTATGTCACGCTTTTTAATCATTTTTGGACACCCCATCCCCATCCCATTTTCATGTCTTTACTATAGAAATGTATAGGAGCAATGGACACCCCCACCCCGTCTAGTGTGATAATTTATGGATCGGTCCTTACGTTTTTCTCATTCATCTCAGGTTTTTATCTCATGCTATTAACGACAGCGCATAGAGATAACGTTACAGTGCCGATCACCATCACCCGTAGAATAACATGTCCTGATCGCCATTGCTGGTCATGTGATTTATTTAGATGCTAAATAAAGTGAATTAAAGCACTTTTGAATCAAAATAACATGAAATAGATGAAGAACTGAACTCCCAGCCATACATTGTCGTCGATCCACTGCCAGGGAGCTCTCTCCTCAGGGTGGATCGACAACAATGTGTCCACCATGGTCGTTCAGTTCTGTCTATACACTGGTCCTGGAATAGAATATTGATACTTAGAAAACGTATACCTGAAATTGAAGATGATTATTTTATATTTAGTCCTGTTCCTTAAAAAAGGAGCCTGCCGAGAAGGTAGAGGGTGTGAAATATGCCGTCCTGGATGAACTCAAACCATGCCCAGGGCGCACCCCGACACTGCCCCGAGAGAATGATGAGGACAGGGTGGAGTATGCTACAGTGGTCTCCAGTAATAACTAAGTCCCTCTTCACTACTCCAACAATGCATCCAGATTTATATGAGTAAATGCAGTAAATTGAAGGCCTGTGAACATTTATGCATGGGATTGCAATAGGCATAAGTTCCGTGTAAAGTTCCATTTTCGTGGAGTGTAAAGGATGATCTCAACCAAAACAGCCAAATGGTATGTTAGCCTGGATGAAGTCCCGAGAGAGCTCTGATAGTGATAATCACTTTGCAGGAGGTTGTTGCGAAAAGACTGAGTAGTTGCTTTCCAGGGTAGGTACCTCACTTACCACATCCCTCCTCTACTTAACCACTCAGTATCACTTCCAACACTGTAGTCCAGAAGTAGTCACTTCCCCACAAATCAAACTGTGTTGCGAAAAGTGGTCACCCCTGAGTGCTTCTCAGACTGCCCACACCTACATACTTATGCGACAGAGTGTAGGAAGCAACTTCCAGTTGAGGGGTTGTTAGTAACCACTTCTGGACCACTTCTGTTGGGAAGTACCATTTGGCAATGCAATAGAGAAGTGACTACCAAAGATGAGTGCCTTCTGTTTTTGGAAGTACACCTCTGACAGAAGTGACTTCCAAGGGTTCAGCAACAGCCACCAGAGTAAAGCTATGTTTGTTAGGTATCCTTTGCCACAAAATTCACAATTACCCTTATCTTCTCATGCCTTATTTGAACCCTGAAGACACCACATAACCATTATCAGGTATATGACCACAGCAGAAGCAGTCTGTACTTGTTAGGTGTGTCCATAATTTTAGGTCAGGGTTACAGCCATATATCGTTTATAAAGTTGTGAGCTATGTAGTTCTCCAAGAGCTTTAAAACCATTTGGAGGATCTCATCATTAGTGCTCAGTTCCCTTTGATCTCCACTGTATATATGCGCTTCTTTCATCATACCAATACCATGCACAATCATGTTTTTGTGTGAATAATCAATTGCATCATGTAAAAAGGATATATAAAGATATTAAGGATATGTTAAATTATGTTACTTGCGACCTCCAACTAGAATTTTAAGTATCATGGCGAGTGTCAAGTATGATAACTTGACCGCAAAGCATCACTCATCCTGTGTTTGTTTTAGTGTTAAATCAGCTTCCAGGGCACGCTATGCTGATATCCTCCTGTCCTACATTTAATGTGGTCATTTGTATATAGCCTAGTTACTTATAAACACATCCAGTACCTGGTGTACACAATGACATGTAGCACACACAGATAGGGTAGGTTAACCCTGGGACGTCCACCTACCTCGATATACCGACCCTGTTCATGGGCTATAAAGATTGGATTGTTGCTGAAATTGCTATTGACATTGAAGGTCCCGCTAAGTGCTGGACGTCTCAGGGTATGTGGGTGTCTCAGACCTAATCTACCCTCGGGTAGATTCTGTACTATAGATTCTGTACTATATTTGCTAGAAGGTTACAACCATCAGGGTAAAGATATCACATATCGAAGAGTATAACTAGGGGCATACGTTACCGGGCAACCGCCTATATTTTGTAACACTTTATCATACCGTATTATAATCGCTTTCTTTTGTTATGATCAATTTCACAAGCGTTTGCATGTGTATAGGAATGGTCCCCAATGTACATACTTTTGTATGCTTCATAATCACGTCTATGGTAGTAGATACACAATAAAGACGTCCAAATACATAATGAGCCTCAGTTTCATTTTGTGGAGCACGGCAATAATGCTTTGCTGAAGGTGCGCTCATCATCCATTGGGGAGGGGGAGGAGGTATATTTGGTGGGCTTCCGTGTCGGTGCGCTTAGCTCTTCAATGCCCCTTCTTAAAGGTTGGCTATAAAGTTAATTTATAATCCCCACTTATTTGAATAGAAACGTGCAGAATTTTCCACCGATCATCGTGAAATCCTATGTAATACGTCCGCACGAGGACCCCCTCCTCCCCTCTTCATTGCTTTAGACCCTCTTCTTGGTGGTGACACGGGCCTTGCACTACCCAAAGGACAATAAGAAGAGAGGTAAAATCACGGATTCTATAACAGCGGTTTAATGGAACAACACATGAAACTGCAACTGATATGGCTCATAATTCCTTTCATTTTCAGCCAGGAGAGAGATTTTTAAAAATATTCTAGAAGATAAAAATCCTTTTCCCTGTATGTATAGTGGTGGTTTGGGGCCAAACATATGCAGAGTTGGGAATATTAAATCAGAAAACTGCACTATTGTAGTCAATCATATTAACAATGCCCATACATGTTAATTTAGTTGTCTGGCAACGGATGATAGCTATGTTATTCTGCATTAGGCCCATTGTACCATGCAATTCATGCATATTGTACTGCTATTATTAGATACTTTAATCGCCATTCAAATAGCTGGCTCTAAACATTAGAAGTCACTAGAATTGCCATTTTTGGGTTCATTGTAATAAAACTTTCTATCAAATATCATAAAGTATAAAAAGCTGGTCCAAAAGTAACATATTTTCGAGGTTTTATAAAATCTAGGATATGTTCGTTCCTATGGAAGGGGTCTTTCAGACATTACTGTAGTCTTTCTATACCACTTCAAGCTCTCTAAGGCCCACTGAAAATAATCATCCGTTGCCAGGAAATTGGCCTAAATTGGCTAGACCTGCTATTGATATTTATTCAAAAGATTGTTCCATTCACCTATTACTTCCTCATAGCATGTTTTTATAATAAGATATAATGATAACTATCATGATTACCATTAATTAAATGATCTTCATAAGAGATTCTGTAATATAGTCATATCAACTCACATACAACCAGCTGTCTAGTGATCATCCGTTGCCAGAACATTATTATGATACTGAATGCACTGTAATAACCGCCTTGCTTTACTTAAACACAGTCAAAAATCATTCCAAAGACTGAATTTTCAATTTGACCCACTGCTATCTCTCTAAAGTATTCTATCTAATTCTCTTTTTGGTACATATCTACAAATAGGAAGTAATCCCTGGGCATGGTTGGTAAAAAGATATGGGAGTTGACTATTATCATCCGTTGCCAGGAAAAGATTACACAAATTGATAAAGTGGCCAACCAGGTACCAATATTTACATGATTAAAGCTTTAATTACCTACATTATTTCATTTATGTGCATTTTAACTAAAATCGAAAATAAATCCCATCTATGCAATGCAGATTTTTTTATTTCCCATGATATCTCATTGATCTTTTGATAATGTGAAATCATGGTGTTTTAGGCATTTCCTGACCTCTGACACACTAATTAAAAGTCATACATATGTAATGGTTCGAATTGATGTCTTGACTAGTTCGAAGTAAAGACCAGACAAGGGATCTCAGGTTAGTGCAACTGGCACGTATTTATTACAGTATATGGTTTACATCTACCTCGAAGTGTACTGCTTAACTATAGTGTATAAGCTCAGGTAAAAGTGGTCCGACTCCGTCGACAGCTAGTGCCAGACTAACGCCTTCCCCGGCCCCAGGTAGGAGCTGGGACGAGGCGAACAGTGCTGCCACCACCCCGCAGAGACCAGGGGTCGAGGAGACCTCTAGTGACTACCGGTGATGGGTGCACCGCTTGAGACGCCCTCTCGAGGAAGACGCTCACACTATATCACGATCTATGAGCCTCTACACATAGGTAAAACCATATATGCAAGCAAAGCTCTCTCGCATACCCACCCAACAGAACACATGAACACCGATTTTGATAAGATACTATATATAGAAAAACTGCATGTAGAAGGGCAAAATTTGATTCACAATTATAAGCCATATGTACAGACTGGGGATGAGGATGGTAATACCTATCATGGATAATTTATGTACAATATGACTTAACTATATAGGCCTCTATGTGTAACAATATATTTTGTATTTCTCTTTAAAATCTTGCATCTATTTACAGAAATATTACGATACTCTTCCTTGTGGAATGTGGAGTCAAAACATGTGTCAACGATTAATAATTGTATAGAAAGAGTTCATGCATCGTGCCCATAAAATTCACACTCAGCGAATATTAATAAACGTTCAATATAAACCATACACGGTACAGAACAGGATAACATGTGCATGATGATGCTTAAACCCTTTTGTAGAAATGCCCGATACTTCGTGTGAGCAGCCACGTCAACGTGGATATAATCTACAGAATTTAACTATTTACACAATGAGAATACCAAGAAATTCGCATACGCTCTATCCAGCGAGAGGTGGGAATAACATACATAATATTTCACATTGCTCTCATTAGATATTGAGATATTTCTTACAACCTCATCACTCTACTGTTGATAATGCCGTCCATATTCTACCACCTGTATTGCGGCCATGAGTAACTGCATTTCTTCTCTTGTCTTCCTTCTGAAGAAACCAGCCTGTTGGAAAATGAAGGGGGGGGGTGTATTAAAACAATTATAGATTCAATAGTCCATACTCTGTGAGAAGCCAATTGACCTGTTGAGTAGCATACAAAT
This sequence comes from Acholoe squamosa, assembly GCA_949317995.1. Lineage (NCBI taxonomy): Eukaryota > Metazoa > Annelida > Polychaeta > Phyllodocida > Polynoidae > Acholoe > Acholoe squamosa. The sequence goes on from OX439045.1 coordinate 56,044,616, forward strand.
TGCATTGCTGTTTGGACAATATTATTCTGTAGGTCTACATGAATAGAAACCCTCATGTCGCCCTGTCGGCCATGAGTTCCTATGTACTTTGCAAATTTAGGATCAATAAAGACATACTAAGTCTACTCACATCTGCTAAAATGGCCACCAGGACGGCAAGAAGGATAAATCCCGTTACGATAGAAACGGCCAGCAGCCAGGGAGGGAGTGGACTGGGTCGTAATGCCCACGATATTGATGTGGTTACCTGTAATAGTTGAATAAGTAAGTTTCAGTTAGATGTCACGATAAATCTCCCAGTTGAAACCCTATGCTGATGCCTGTCGATTGCAGCCAAGATTGATATAAATTGACATCAGGCCCCTATGCCTATTGCCTAATGGACAGTGTTACACTCGACTGGTATACTGTTATTAATCCAATGCACTGCTGAGCACAGTCCAAAATTAAACAAATATTGATGTAGGCCTAATCACCATATATATATATATATATATATATATATATATATATATATATATATATATATGGAACTATATGCCCCCAGGTATATTTATATAATTAATGAGTGATACGTTGGTACTACTTTATCCGTGGCGCATGATTTTCTATGACATCACACATAACATTTCCTCCAGTATATAAGCTCCAGCAGTTGAACTAACGGTCAATTGGCTTCATATACTCAGACAGCATACACCACGCTGGGTGGTGCTGGAAATTTTAAACTGTTTCTCCAGTTTGTCGAGTAAATACGGTATCTACCTTAATACTATAGGTAGGAAAGGAGCAGCTGGTGGCGGACCAAGGTCTAAAGCCAAGAAATCTCCTAGAAAAACTAGAAATATAGCCAATTCGAGGAATTCGAGCGGTGTGAGATCCAATGGGGGTGGTCAAGGACCATCTTCCCCAACTGCTACAGGGGTTACATTGGACTCAGCCGTTGACCAGACGATTGGGGACTTGGAGGATCGTACTGCTCGTATGGAGAGGCAGTTAGTGGATATCAAGTTCCTATTGGAGGGACAGGCACTGAATCGTACAACTACTACAGCGAGTGGCGAGACGGGGACGGCTCATGCACGTGGCGATGTTTGTAAACATTCGACTGGCGGCGCAGTAACCAAGCAACGGGGGCGTGGCCGGCAGCGGTCACCTGACTACCGCGGGCTCCATAGCAACAGGAAAATGCGGTGCCATCTTGGATCCAGGAGCGGGTCGTCGTCTTACCGTAGTATTTCATCAAGTTCCTCGGTGTCTATTGATTCAACCTCCTCTAGGAGTGGTCGTCGTCGTACCCATAGAACCAGAGGTATGTTTGATCAGAAGAACTTTCTTAAAAAGGGAGAAAAACTTGATAGCATTGAAAAATTACTGTTGGTTAACGTAAGAATGATGAAACAGTTGATAGAGGAGGGGGAGGATGTTTTCGATGTAGTTAAACATATAGAGGTGTTGGTGGAAAAATCCTCAATGAAAATATACACTCTCAAAGCCTTGGTGGCATACGACTCATCTGTTAAAAACAGGGCAAATTCTGATGGTGTAGAGTCTTTCAGTGATGTTAGAAGTGAAGATATTCTTAGGCATTTATCCTATGACGGGACGGTTCAGGCCCAGAAGGTGGGTGTAGTCAAACCAAAAAGTTTCAAGGCTAAACAATCCAACCGCACCTGCTATGCTTTTAACAGGGCCGAAGGTTGCAAAGAGGACCCGTGTAGGTATCGACATGCTTGTGATGTGTGTGGCATGACTAACCATGGCAAAGATAAATGCCAGAAGAATAAGAAGGACTAGGATTTTGTTCTTAGGCAGGGTCCTATGTTAGAATCTGATATATTGGTGCCTGATTTTAATATAGTACATGTGGTAGACCTTCCTGAGCCCATTCCTATCATTTCGGGTGAAAATAATAAAAATGATATTAATGAGTCTTGTAGTAATAGCAAGAATCTTTTTATGACTTATAGTGGCCCAGTACAGGGCGAGTTCGAACCACTGTTTACGGTGGAGTGTGTTGATAGACCCAGCATCAGGGTCTATGATAGTTGTGTCAATGGTATTTGCGAATGTGAGCATTTTATTTATGGTAGAAAAGCTCAAATTTTACCTTGTAGACTGGCTAGTTTTTTGAGGCAGTCGGATGTTATTAGTATTAACCAGATAGATTCAGATTTTCTATGGTGTGGTTTTACTGAGGGGTTCAAAATAGTTGACCCAGGCTGTGATACAGCCTATGATTGTAAAAATTATAAATCTATTGTAGAAGGTAGATTTTATAGCGAAATGTGTGATAATTATTATTAGGGACGAGTTGTCCCAGGGCTTGGTTACAAAGACAGTCTATAAACCAAAGTGTATTCATTCTTTAGGTGGTGTAGAAAAGTCTAATGGTAAATTGAGACCTATCACTGATTGCAGCATGCCTCCAGAGATATCTATTAATAACTTTATGAACACTATGTCTAAAAGTTTCTCCTATAACTCCATAAACATGGTTACATGTCAACTAGATAAAGATGACTTTATGTGTGTGGTAGATTTGAAATCTGCTTACAGGAGTATCAATGTGTATGGTCCACATGTGGGCTATCAAGGTTTCAGTTGGAACTTTGGTGGTGGAGAAGAATTTTTCGAGAGTCACCGCTTGACATTTGGTTTGAAGTGTGCCCCATATATATTTAATAGAATATCTGATTTTTTGACTGCAGTAGCAAAATTTTATGGTGTTGATAGGATAGTTAATTACCTAGACGATTTTATTGTCATAGCTCAAACTGAAGAGGAGTGTTTACGTAAGAGGAACATCCTTATTGAATGTATGGAATATATGGGTTTCATTGTATCGAAGGAAAAAGTGACTGAACCTAGTCAGATATGTGTATTCCTAGGTATAACCATTGATTCCACCAGTATGGAGCTGTCTCTACCCCAAAAGAAATTAGATAAAATGAGTCTGGCACTGAATGAATGTTTGGGTAAAAAATTTGTATCTAAGAAGACCCTCCAGAAGATTGGTGGTTTAATGTCCTTCTGTTCGCAAGTAGTACGTGGTGGTAGAACTTTTAGCAGGAGACTGTTTGATCTTTGTGCCAGAGCTAAAAATAGGGGTGTGATTAGGCTAGATGAGGAAACTCAGAAGGATTTGTTGTGGTGGAAGGATTTTTGTAGGATTTTCAACTGCAGAAGTATCATTTTAAATGATAATACATGTACCCCTATGTATTCAGATTCCTCTATACAGGGTTTTGGCGCCTGGTTTGGTAAAGATTATTTGTATGGTACTTGGAATGATACTAATCCTATGCTAGAGTGTGTGGATCATTTTACTCCTGCTCCTAAGCTGGATAATCTCAGGATCCACCACAGAAATATTAACGTGTATGAACTTTTTCCAGTTATGGTGGGTCTGAAATGCTGGTTGAAAGATTTTAGTAATACCAGGGTTCACTGTATCACGGACAACATGCAGGTCTTGGCTATGTTAAATACCGGTAGATCCAAGAATAAGTTGTGCATGGCTTGGTTACGAGAGATTTTTTTGGTTATGTTTTATTTTGGAATTTTGGGAAACTTACCGTAGGGTACTGGAGGGAAGTTGAAGTAAAACTTCTTATTTTACCGAGGGAATACGGGGTATTGGAGGAACAGATGAGATACGAACGAGGGCGGTCACGTGACGACAGACTTGAAAACCTAAAATCTATGAGTAGAAAAACACACACTTTTCTGGAAACAAACCAGATTAGACATTTCAATTTATTATATATTATAATAATAACCTCGAAAGAATACGGGTAGGGTGGGAAGGGCATCTGTTCCTCCAATACCCCGTATTCCCTCGGTAAAATAAGAAGTTTTACTTCAACTTCCCTCCGGTACCCTACGGTAAGTTTCCCAAAATTCCAAAATTTTACCTCGGGAATACCTCGGGTATTTCCGTAACCGATGAGATGTTGAAAGCGAATGTGTTTTTCTAGTCATAAAGATTTTTGGCTATTATCAATAATTCTCAATTATTATTAATTTAATAATTGACCAAGACCAATACAGAATCAATTCAACACCTTTAATTTTCTGACCTTCATCATCACCAACTTGGTTAAAGCACAATACACTAGTAATCTGGAGTAGTCAAAAAACCAACCAATGCAATTAATACACCAGATAACCCATACACTTGACCGTTCAACAAATCTAATCTGCTAGTCTCAGCAAGTTTGTAGCTACATGCTCTGTATCAATCTCGATGGGCTTGTTGTAGAATTTCCAATATGAGTCAACTGACTTCCACCCTGCCAGGCGCATTACGACATTTAAGCAGGATCCTACCTTGGTGGAAGCTGAAGCTGAGGCCCCCCAAGTAGAGTGGGCCTTCCAACGTGAAGTGTCAATCTCAGCCATGTCTAGAGTGGCAATGGTCCACCTGGCCAGGGTATCCCTACTGATTCCGTGCAGTGGATTTTCAAGAGGTGGAAGGTTCAGCTTCCTCCTAAGTCGTTCAGACTTTTCACGGACCTTTTGCCTCCTAGTGAGATATGCCTTGAGGGTGCTGACCACACAGAGCTTTTCATTTAGTATGTAGGGTCTCAAGACCACAGTGTTTAAAGGGTCACCCACTCTGTTAGACTTTAACAGAGTACTGAGTCTGAAGACAGCATTCCTGTCTTCCCAAGACAGTTCATCTGTCCTTAACGTTAAGATTGTCTGCCCTCTTTGAGATGTGACAAGCAAAATTAAGACAGCTAGTTTCAACGATAACTTCTTAAGTGACAAAGAACTGTTATCCCCCCAACTTTTGAACACCTTGAATACCTTTGTAACGTCCCAAAACGTGTCATACCTTGGTCCACTAGGTCTATCTTCGTATATACCCTTCACCATATGACAAATGTTTGGATGTTGCCCAATAGGCGCCCCATCTACCTGTGGTAACAGGGTTCCCAAAGCACATCGTGCCACATTCATAACTCCATGACCTACTCCCGAGTCATACAAAGTTCTCATAAATTTACACACTTGTGGCATAGTGCCCTTCATCCAGTTATAACCCCGTTCAACACAGAAAACTATCCATTTGTTTATGTAAGTCGTATAAAGTTTCCTTGTAGATGGTCTCCAAGCTTTTATCATAAGGTCAATGGAAGCCTTGTCATACCCTTCCTTTTGGAGGCGTCGCCTCAGAAAAGGAAAGCTATAATTGGTAGACTTCCTATGAACTGTAGGCTTGTAGGGGCCCCATGAGGTAGTAGGTTGTTCTTTCTCTTGCGGAACCGTACGTAGTCCACCGCATACTTGTGGGCTTTTGCCTTCCAGGGTTGACTCTCCCAATCCGGCATCACGAGGATTGCCCTTGCCCCTGCCCTCAATATGCGTTGAAGCACTCGGCCTGCAATGCTGAACGGAGGAAAACAATATAAGAGCTTATTAGGCCATGTGAATGAGAAAGAGTCAACTTTCCATGCTTCTGGTTCTGGCCTACGTGACACAAAACATTGAACTTTACAATTTGTTCTAGAGGCGAACATGTCCACCTGAGGCCTCCCAAACCTTTCACAAATGATTTCAAAAATTGAGTCATTTATCTCCCACTCAGTCTCATCTTGGAAATGGTGTGACTCATGATCAGCGATGACATTATCCACTCCCGGCACATGAGCCGCTGTCAACCAGATCCCTCTAGACTCACACCAGTTCCAGATGTTTCTTGATACCAAATTACACATTGGAGACTGCAGCCCTCCCATATGTCTCACATATGCAAGTGCCGTGGTATTATCTGTCATGACCCTAATATGAGCCCCTCTCACTTTACACAACGATTTTAGCCCATATTCTATTGCCATGGTCTCGTGGCTGTTGGTGTGGAAGTCCACCTCAGAGGGAAGCCATCTGCCATTAGTTCTGACGTTCCCCCTGTGTGCACCCCAGCCGTCATCCGATGCATCCGTATACAATTCAAACTCTGGTGGACCTACATCCAGTGCCTTCTTAGCAGTTGGTATGCTGGCTTGCCACCATAGTATGTCCTGTATAGCATCCTTGGAAAGTACCATTTTTGCATCAAAATTCCCTTTTCGGTAGGCTAACCACTCATTCTTGCATTTCTCAAGTCCTTTAATATGTGCAGGCCCATATTGAACTCCTGCCGAGTAAGCTACCATAAGACCTATGAGAGATGCAACCTCCCTGATTTTTGGCTTGACTTTCCCCAGCAGCAAGTAGGAATCTGACATGAATTTGTCTACCTTCTCCTGAGTTGGATATATCGACATATCCACAGAATCAATCCAAAAACCCAAGAAGATCACCCTTTGTGAGGCTACAAAGGCTGACTTATCTGGGTGAATTACAAAGCCTTACCCATCCAGGGTTTCACATACTTTCCTGATAGATTGCTCACAACCTTCTTTTGACTCATGCATAATAAAGGAATCATCAATGTAAGGGAAACAGATGTGTCCCTCCTCCCTTAGCTTTCCGAAGGGGGGAGTGAGCAACTTAGTGAATACTCTTGGTGCACATGAAAGACCGTTTGGCATCCCTACAAACTGGTAGAGGACCCCATTCCACCTGAACTTCAGAAATTTACGATAATCTTCTCGTACAGGAATAGAGTAATAGGCATCCTTTAAATCTACACTCCCCATAAAACAATTGGGGGTGACAAGGTCCACAGCAGTTTGTAGGGAGGCCATCTTAAAATGCTCATACATGACCTGCTTGTTCATATCTGTCAAATCCAATATAAGCCTGTAATCCCCATTGGGCTTGGGACGCAGGAAAACATTGGAGATGAATTCGCCCTGTTCATGTACTGTAAACTCAATAATACCCTTAGCTACCATTTTATCTACTTCCTAATCCATAAAGGCCACCTCTACTGGATCAAGTTTATATGGAGGAGGCACCCAGTCCTGGAATGGTAAGGCATTAAAGTCAATGGTGACACCCTGAGACATGGCTAAGATCCAAGGGTCTTTGGTGAGTTTAATCCTTTCATGCCCAGAATTATTTTGAGAAACCTGATTTTTCAACAAATAGCTTTCAGAAAATGCAATACAAAGCATAGTTTACAGTTTTATATGAGTCACTATGGAATGATGATGGCAAAAGATGTTGAAATGGGCTGATTTGGATGAAGGTGCCCTGGGAATCTTTTTTTTAGATTTCGGTGGGGAATAGGCTATTTTCAATTCATAAAGCATTATTTTGACATTTCAAAGAGAGCTATATTGATGGAAATTGAAAAAGATGTGTATTATAATTGGATTCCTTGCAGAAAATCACATCAGAAATATTTCACCAATATTTTTGGTATTTTTATCAATATTTTTGTAGATTTAATGAATTTTCTGTAATTTACTATTATTCTCATGGCCAGAGCGCGCACTTTTCATGTATTTTAAACCTATTTTCAATCAATTATTTTCTGCAATATGATCTATTAATAATTATTCACCTAATATACCATGACAAATTTGGTGTCGTTGGAAAGCCCTTGATACTACGAGTCTTCTGGTGTTAAGATTATCTTAATCTGATAGATAATAAACCCATGGTGGTCTATTGAACATGTATACATGCTTAAGAGCGCACTTTTGCTAATCTGGGCACGTAAGGGTTAAACCAAGCATCAGCACATTTCAGAATGTTACCCCCTTGAAAGGATTGGACAGTGTTATGTAGTGGGAAGGGACTCACCTGCCCTACTTGGGCCCCTTCTTGGAAAAACCCTGTTGGGCTTGCTGCTGCTGACCTTGGCCCTGAGGACGAGGTGCTTTGAAGCGGTAACCCTGGCCTTGTGTCTGGTAATTCTGAGAGTAAGTCTGCCTGTAGCCATGAGCCACTTGAAATCTCGGCTGAGCGTATTGATGGCGCGGAGCAGGGTAGCGGCCCCTAGGGCCCTGGACATAGTAGTGGTTCTGTCCATAAGGGTGCCTAGGTCCCCAGGCTTGAGCAGGTGCTGTGCCCATGACCTTCTGCCTCTTAGACTGGGAAAGAGAATCCTGAGGCCCTGGGCGTTTGGACGCTAGAACCTTGTCTGAGATCTTCTTGTCCTCCTCAGCTTGTTTAATACGAGCCTCCAGGTTTCCTCCAAAAAGCCATTGTGGGTCCCCATCAATGTTGGTCTTGGTGAGCGCCTTAGCATAGGGCTTAGCAAGGAAAGGTTTTAGCAAGTCCCTCCTCTTTACCGATAGCCCATTGCACACATTGACTAGTAGTCTGGTTGCCTTATTGAAATCCCTTCCAAAGGCATCTAGTTGTTGATCCTCGGGCCCTTTCTCCAACATCATCGAGCCTAACGGTGCCATAGCTGCAATGGCCGAGACCACCCCTTTCTGCAGGGTCTGAAGAGATACATCCAGCATACGCACTGCCGCATTCTTGGAAAGTGCCTCAGAGTTGAAAATTGCTTCCTCTAACTTAGGTACTACCAGTCTCTGCACATTTGAAGGCCTAGGAAATTCTTTAGCCGCTTTCTCCAAGTCCTGGGCAATATAAGTCTCTTCAAAATAGGAATTGATGGCAACGGAGAGGGCTTCATGTACGGTGGGGCCTTCCTTGGTTAGTTCCGCTTTTTCCCGTCTGTAGGACTGGATACTCTCAGCTAGGCTTCCAGTTAGCCCCTTGAGATGGTCAATTGGAGGTGGCTTAGCCTTTGACGACTGTGCCTCAGAATCACCTTGCACAGAAGCCACTTCCTCCTCATCATCAACTACTGACAACGCATGTGCCTGTCCATGTGGGCCTAGAACCACATAACCCTGACCTTCCTCCTCTACTGGTTCACACTGGTAGGCCATGTGATCCGTACCATAGGCATAATCCATCGGCTGATAAGGGTCCTGATAGTAATCATAACCCTGTTAGTAGTAGGGCATAGGAGGAGCCCATCTTTGAGGTGGCTGCTGGACCAACAGCACAGGAGCACTGGGAGTCTCAGTAGCTTGAACTTCAGGCTCCTTCTCAGAGTCTACTGAACTCACAGTGTCTTTCTCAGCACCCTTATCCTTAGAATGCCTAGATGAAGATCTAGCAGAGCTGAAACTTGAACTGGAGTTCTTATGTGATTTCTTTCCCTTCTCCACAGCAGTGGGACTGGACTGTGATGTACTTGCCATCCTGGAAACAGACCAGAAATAAAAGATTATAGGCTAGTGACATTTGCGGTGTACTTAGAGCAGGACTAGAAGCATATACCTGGAGTAGACCCGCTAGCGGTAACACAACGGCGAAACTCGCCGAGTGCTATGTACTTAGAGCAGGACTAGAAAATATGTACCTGGAGCAGACCCGCTTAGCGGTAACGGCGAACCTTGCCGAGCGCTATGTACTTGGAGCAGGACTAGAAACATGTACCTGGAGCAGACCCGCTTAGCGGCAGCACAACGGCGACACTCGCCGAGCGCTATGTACTTAGAGCAGGACTAGAAACATGTACCTGGAGCAGACCCGCTTAGCGGTAATGGCGAAACTCGCCGAGCGCCAACGGACAATTCTTCGATCGGTATCGACAAAAACTGCCCGAAAAGCGTGCAAACTGAAGGCAAAAAGGGTGCCAACTTCAGGGAAAGCTCAAAAACCCCTGTAAGATTCCTGTAATGAGAGAATTCCAGCGGAATTCCTCCAGGAATTTGTAAGAAGTAAGATCTCTCTACGGCCCGCCGACACGACGACCGTCTTTGAGAGAAAAACTTTATTTTCTAGCGCTAAAAGGGTACCCCAACGGCGTAACCCTGGCTAGAAGCAAACGAGAACAAAAACCCTTGAAATAGGGCAAAAACTGCCCAAAAATGGGCAGTAAAAAGGGTGAAAACGACAAAAAACTCACCTGGAAATTTCAAATCGTCTGCCAAACACGGACGCTCGATCCAAACTGTCGTCACGTGACCGCCCTCGTTCGTATCTCATCGGTTATGGAAATACCCGAGGTATTCCCGAGGTAAAATCCATAATATCAATATATATTCTACATATATCAGGTCGGAGGACAATATTTTAGCTGATCATTTGTCTAGGCTAAATTACAAAGGTGTCCTGAATAAATGCAGAAATGTTTTGATGGAATATAACATGTGCTATTGTGATTGCAGGCCTCAGGGAGTTGGAGAGGAGAAGGAAAAAATTCTTATATAGGGGTGTAGCTGAGTCTACTCGTAAAACTTGCAGACAGCAATTTAGTAGGTATAAAAAATTTTGTAAGAAATTTAACTTTACCCCTCTTCCTTGCTCTCCTCCTCAAGCTTCCTTATACTGTGTATACCTGTCTGATTTTATGAAACCTATTTCAGTAAGGAATTATTTGTCTGCTGTGTGGTATTACCAGAAATTAAAAGGTTACTTGGATTATAGTAGTAGCTTTATGGTAAAAAAGACCCTTGATGGGATAGATAGGATGTATAAGGGGTCTGGTAGTACAACCTACCCTCTGAGTCCTAGTGATATGGTTCAGATTAAATCAAAACATAATATGGGTCTTATGGAGGATGTAGTATTCTGGTCTGCTGTATTGTTATGTTACAGGGGTGTTTTCAGGGTTGGACATGTAGTCCAGTCCCCCTATAATTTCTTAAAGAAAAATGTTAAAGTTTCTTCCGATTGTATAGAGATCAAGGTTATTTCGTCAAAAACTGACCAATTTGGCAAGTCTCCTTATGTTGTGTACCTCAAAATAGATGATAGTTCTGACCTGTGCCCGGCTAGATATATCACCAGGTGTGTGAAGATTTGTAAACATAACAGATTTTTATTTTCTGTTCAGTCTAGACCGTTGCAATATAACTATGTAAATACGAGGTTAAAAGCAATTGCTTTTCAGTGTGGTTTGTCCAGTAGGGTTTCGACTCATTCACTTAGGCATGGTGGTGCGCCTCTATTAAAAAATGCTGGCTTAAGTGTTCAGGATATTATGAGGCGAGCCAATTGGAAATCTAATGTTATTTTTAAATATCTACATGAGTCTAAAGACAGTCTATTGTCCTTGGATGTAATGATTTAATGTTATACTTGTGTAGTGTTCTACCCCTCGATGTTCAATCGACTCTTTCGATAAACAACGAAGAACAACTATTCAGGTTCCAGTTAAAACTTTATTGTCTAATAACACATAGGCATCAGCCATTCTCGATCACAGTTACAGGTGGCAGAGTTTGAACTCTAAATCAGGTTCGACACTAGGCCTTCTAGTGTCTACAGTTGATATTCCACATACGCCTCCTCTGTGCAGCAGCACAGAGGAGTACTAGAATATGGTAGCCGGGCAGCCGCCAACCATCGCTCACGATGGTCAGTCGGGGCTGGACTGACCCTGAGGAAGGCCGTACAACGGCCTTATATACACTGGAGTCGAGGGCCACGTGACCAAGTGGTGACGTGGCGCTGGACTCCAGCGCCCCCAGGCATCGGGTAATAGAGGTGCTCTCGACGCCGCCCACGAGGACCACGAAGGTACCTCGAAGACGACGCGGGACCACCACACCACCCCCCACTAGACTGAAACGAGGTCTCTGAAAATTCAGAGACCTTGGATCAGTCTAAACAATTAGATAATAATATGAACTACTGGATCTGTAGACATAGTCGACAGAAACAGTAGAGGAATATATAGAAATATAGTTTCTACTGTACTGTAGAAAAAAAATTATTATCACAGTTAAATTATAAGGCGTTGCTCCATCCAACGTAGGAGACCAGTGTCGAAACACTGCTTCACGACCTGCTCCTGGTCGATCCGAGGGAGGCACGACCGGGTATGGCAACCGGGGTCGTGTCGTTTCCTCCCTGTCTCGTTGAGAAGCTCCTTCCAGCGTAGGAAGCCCATCGATAGTGTACAGTACTACTATGATGGTCCTTCGACCGCGAGGCCGAGGATGTGTGGCACCACCGGGCCCTAAGACCAGGGTGGCGTCGGATCCACACAGCTTCGCAGGGAGGTCCGGGGACAGGAAAGGTACCCCCACTCGTGGAGGGTACACTGTCGTCCGGGAATGAGTTCCCGGGGGTTCCGTGCTGACATCGAGACTCTGTTCGATGTCAGCGATCCAAGCTAAAGAGGAGGAGCAGTAGTATCATACTACTGATCCTCCGAGATGGACCCTGTAGCGGCGTCGATTTCAGCCTGCTCTCCGTCAGTGCGCTCCTCCTCATGTGAAGCGCTGGCGGCTAGCTGGCCCGAAAACGTCGGCGACTCCGGCAATGGGGCCTCATGGTCCATTGTCGTACTCCAAGCCTCGTTAGAGGTCTCGGGTGCATTCCGGGAGTCCCCCTCAGCATCTGAGTGGAGAACGGCCGAGTCTGCTGAGTCACTTCTGTCGTCGTCGTCGCTCTCCTGACCTTCACGGTCGTCCTTGTCTCCCTGGTCAGGGGGAGGCGTTGGAGAATGATCGACGACATCGACGTCCCCGTCTATATCCATCGACTGTTCCACCTCGGCAGGTTCTACTGCTTGGGCGGAAGCTGACGGGTCCGGGCAGACGGCTACATTCGCCGGGGCCAGAGGTGTGATGCCATGAAGATCCGGATGGATCCTCGGTGACACCACTCTCTGGACCGGTGGCGGTGTAGGCTCGGTGGTTCCCGAGAGGGTTATCAAGGGAACCGAGGAGGAAGACGGGGCTGCTGGTGGGTAGACGGAGGCACCGAGAGACCTACCCGGGGTGTCAGGCTTGTCCTGCACCACCTGCTCTTGGCCCAACATCGTCATAGCCGAGGTCAGACTGTCCATCTTTGGAGACAATTCTCTCAACGGATTCGTCTGAGCTGCCAGCGTCCTGACGTCAGGGACCACTCCACCCTCGACGAGGTACCTCTGCGCTTCGCGAGAGGGCTCTGTTCGAACGGGCTTCAGGGTTCGGACGCCATGGTGCTTGTCCTTCATCCATTCCGAGAGTTGGACCCCGAAGACTCTGAAGAATTCGCGGTCGATTTCCTCCCAGCCTTCTATGATACTATCCCTCTTGGTAATATCATATTGGGCCTGTGACTCAAAGTTATTGAGACGCGTTCAGACATTGGTCAGACGAGAGTCCATCTCCATCTGAACGGTCTGGCGCGCCTCATCCCTAAGAGCCGGAAGGAGCTCGTTACGGATGGCCATGTTTGTTCTATCAAACAGGCCGAACAAGTAGGCACTCGCTTCCTCACGAAATGCCTCACCGAACTTGTCGATAGCAGGGCTGCCCGTCATCTGTAGAAGTCCCTTACAACGTTCCACGAACGTCTTCGGGACCCCACGTTCGACGCCATCACCGTAGGCTGGCTGTGCCAACTCCCAACGCAAGGTTGCTGTTGGGGTGTCGGCACCTGTCACGACGTTGGAGAAGGTAGCTCCTGCTGCCGAGGTCAGTGTCGCGCCTCCCACGTGAACACGCGGCGTGGCAGCTGGGGTGCTGTCCTCCGCCGCCGCAGGGGGTTTGACAGGGGGAGACGAGTTGGTGGTCACCTTGGGTTGCCGATCACGACCACTCCGGGATTCCACCGTCTTGCCTCCAGTTTTAGCACCACTGGTGCTTGGTTTGGCTGAACCAGTCGAAGCAGTCTTCAACTTTTTAGGAGCCGGGGCCGGGGCGGCTTTCGATGCCTTTTCGGGCTTCGAGGGAGCAGCCTGCGGCTTAGGCTTCTTAGGTTCAGTCGAACCGGCAGACTTCCCAGCTTCTGTAGAGTGGGGCCTCTTGTTCCCACTCGTAGAAGCTGTCGGTCCTGGGTCCCGAGGACGACTGGCCTCCCGCTTCTTCCGTTGCTCTACCCTGAACTCGGGGTAGGCACTGTAGAAAGCGGGCATCAGTTCCGGTCTGATATACAGGCGCTTCGTAGACGGGGGTGCGGGGGCCATCCGCATCCAGTGTCTAGTCGGCGCGCCTGTCTTTTCATTCCGTTCACACTTTCCAACCAGTGTCTCCACTAGTTGGATAGCGCCCTCGGCGTTGTACTTATGGGGCTGCTTGTACGACTTGAGATGACGCACCATCAAGCCCCTTCGTGAAGTCACGAAAGGAGGAGAGGTCGGGTCATCAGGGTCCTGATAACATGGAATGGTCTTTTCCACCTTAACACAACCGAACTGCGGACGGATGGCTCGATGCTCTTCAACCAAGTGTCGAGCATACCTGCCGTCTGTCGCATATACGCGAGGGGGAACCCCTTACGTGTGCAGTTCTTGAAAGCACACTGCTGCCCCGGATTGAAGATGCGCCATGCGAATCCAATCCGCTGTCGCTCGGGCAGCGACACCCCCGACGAGTCTGAGGCATTCGTGATATTCTCGATCATCGAGACATACCAGTCAATGGCATGACTATCGTCCGAATACCATTCCTCGTCGTCACTACCATCCTTCCCGACGAGACTAGGGAGTACCACTTGACCGTTCTTGCGGTAGTCCTGAAGCTTGGTCAGTGGCCTGTCATTGACGTACTCAGTACGTCGTTTGGCAGTGATCGCTGACAGCCGCTTCCACTCGTCGACAGCCTTGGCCGTGTCTGGGGGTGAGGATACAGTGCTCTCCACGGCACCGGCATCGACCTCCGACGGCTCGGTTCCAGGTTCCGGTGGTGCAGTAGACTCGCTACTCCTTTCCCGGGCTGGAGCCTTCTTGGCTGCGGATTCCTTCTTGCTACCTTCCTTCTTGGGCACCTTAGGGATCTTGAAGTCTTTCAAGGTACCCTTGGATGCCTTCGATTCAGTGGGCTTCTTGCCTTTAGAACCTGAAGGGGTAGCACTTTTCGATGGAGCAGGTGTCGACGGCTCGTCGACCTCCATCTCGTCGGGGGAGGAGTCCCTCGAGGCGGCAGCAGCTGCGACTTTCAAGTCGCGCTTCTGCTGCTTAGAAGCCTCTTTCGCCTTCCGGCGGAGCTCCTTCTCCCGCTCCAGGGACTCGGCCAAGGCTTTCTGTGCTTCCTCGATCTGCTTCAGAAGGGCAGCACTTTTAGCCGAGGTAGACTCGAGCTCTTGCTCGGGTCTGGTCTTCTTGGACTTCTTCTTCTTCTTCTGCGACTTGTGGCTCGCCGAAGAGCTGTACCCTGAATGCTCGTCGGACGAGGACCCCATGGTTCTTCCTGAACTGCTGGGTTCCACCAGAGAGAGAGAAGACTCCGGGTCTTGAACCATACTCAGACGGGACGAGACGTCGAAGAGAATCTTCGAGGTATTTCGATCCGCACTCTGGCGGGTCGAAGCCTCGAAGGTGCCTTCGATGTACCTCGAACCGCACTCAGGCGGCTCGAGGGACCGAAGACTGGAGCCTCGAGAGAACACGAACCTGCGCTCACGCAGGTCGTGTCCCTCGACACTTAGGCAGGGGAGACCTCCTACACTCAGGTAGGAAGTCCCCGGGGCGGAGTATACCAGCTGGAATAAGCTAGGCTTAGTCCAGCTAATCTGCGTCCGACTCTCACGAGAAGGGCCGCAGATGTGACCTCCGAGGTGTGCGGCGCGGCCTTTTATCCCTGTGGCGCCCGCCTCTGATTGGAGGAAGGGCCTACGTGACCGAGGAGGGCGAACCCTATTGGTCCACAGCGCATCACGCCATGACCAAATAAGGTAATGCTCAAAAAATAGAACGACTCACTCTCCCCTCACCGTCACGCTCTGGTTCTCCAGTCGCAATGTTTGCATATGCCGTTATTTCCTATGCGGTCTATGGGTTCCAACACTATTAACATGGATGATTTGGGCACCCCCCCCCTTCATCAGATTACCGGGATTAAAAAAAAATGGTTCCAATATGGATCTACCCTTCGGGCAGAATCCACCAGCCTATGCTGGGAACCCATCCTCACAGTCAGAATAAAAGTCGGAGGCCCCATACTTCCATGCTTCTAGCATCAGGTTGTCTCAAACTAAGAGGCAATCGTATGACTTCTCGTTGTGCAATTTTTTATTCACCGTCGGCTTCACGTCCACAGACAGATTTACCCAAGAACGGCACCTGTTATTTTAAAGCCTCGTTAAAAACACAGGTTAGTAAAGCTGCTGCTTAGTATTGTGCGAATCATCGATTACTGAGTAGGGTTTAATCTAGGACTTTTCCTGATTCTAACCTTTACTATAGGAACGAGTGTTGAGCCTCGGGGCGGGTTACTATCACCCCCTCTTAGCCCGCCGTCCTTTGATGTGGCCGGGCCGACCGGGCTATTAACCCGTTTCCGTCGGCGTCTGCCTCCCATCACTTGTGACGGTGTGGATGTAGGAGCCAGAGTGTTTGCTCTGGATTTCCTTTCATCCTCGACACTCGCTGACCGTTCCTTTGATGAGCCTTGGCGCTTAAGCCTCGCTCGAGTCATAGGTCCGGACTGGAGTGACTGATCCCTGACTTCAATCGAGACGTTTCGATGTGAAGTTTGTTCAGTCGTTCGCACCTTCGAGGGGGGGTCGGGCTTCCGACATCCCTTCAAAGGCTGTTTAGATGCTTTCGACTTATCTCGACGGGCCGGTCGACCACGGCGCCGCTTTGATGGTTTACTGGCATCCAACACCTCCACCTCACTCAGTTTTCGAGCCTTTTGCTGTCGTTTTCGATGACCCTGCGTAGTTTGTTTTTTAGACTGAACTTCCGGCCGCGACCTTTCGATCTCTATTTCGACCTGTCCAGAAACAGACTTAGCCCTTTTCGTAGCCTTACGAGAAGGTGAATCATCATTGCAACAACTCGACAGTTTGTGATAGCTCTACGCCCAACCACCGGCGCACTCTATCGACATTGCTCTTTTGCAACCGTCCGCGGGATGATCGAAGTAATAATGTCGACTCAGAGAGGACAGAATCTACTACGAACGGCCCATCCCAGTTGGGGGCAAGCTTAATAGCTGCTTGGGGGGTGTGGTACCTCACCACCTGTTCCCCAACTGAGTATCTTCTCTGCTTTAGCCCATAGTCATACCAGACCTTCTGGCGTTCCGCAGATTTACCTAGGTTTTCTCTTACGATGCTGTAACTCTCTCAATCGGTCACGAAGTTGTTCCACGAAAGTGACGGAACAAGGGACTTCGAGTGGGTTCTCGATTGAGCCGAAAATCACATCCGCTGGCATGAGAATTTCTTCCCCGAATACCATCATATTTGGATTGCATCCAGTAGAACTGTGCTCAGAGCTGTTATATGCGGACACCACATATTTAGCCTGTTCATCCCAGTCGTCCATATGTTTGTCTACCAACATAGTCAGACTCTGAATCAATGTTCTATTGAACCTTTCCACCTGACCATCGCTCTGTGGTCTGTATGGATTGGTTCTCTGTTTTACAATCGTCAAATATTCACACATCTCAGAGAAGAGTCGAGACTCAAATTCTCGACCTTGGTCGGAATGCAGAAGCAACGGGACTCCAAAGGTCAAAACCCATTCGTCCACGAAGGCCTCTGCACAGGTCTCTGCCGTGTGATTTGGTAGGGGAATAGCGCGTACATACTTGGTGAAGTAATCCTGGATTACTAACATGCAAGTATTCTTGTTTGGCGTGGGTGCAAATCCCGAGATGATATCCATAGCTATCCTCCTGAATCTCACCCCGAACAACTCTTGGTGCAGAGGAGACTTACCCATGCCCTCGCCGGGCTTTACCAGGCAACAGGTTGGACAATGCCGAACCCAACGACCTATGTCCTTTCCCATTCCGGGCCAGTAATATCTCCTTTTCACTTTTTCGAGCGTTCGTTTACGACCAAAATGTGCCGCTGTTCGGTGTCCGTGGCAAAAGGAGAGTACCTCGCCCCTCAGTTGGCGTGGTACAACTACTTGAATCGTGCGTCTAGCTCGACCCGCCTCGACTTTCCAGCGACACAACAAGCCTTCACGGAAGGTTAATAGAGGCCATTGCCCTACTAATTTCCGTACCTCGGTGCTCTCGATTGATACATCAGGCCTAGTGGGTTTAGCCCCCTTAACTAGCCATTCAGCAACTCGTTTGATGTCGGCGTCCGGTTTCTGAGCATCAATGAGTTCATCGAGAGACCAAAATGCAACACCCACCCGGCTGTCTACTAAACCACCTACAGCTGCCAAAACAGCATTATGACTGCCACAGTCTGTGCAATCCGACCTCTGGCATAGCCGCACAGGGATACGACTAAGACCATCGGCGTTTAGATGCTTGGCCCCACTTCGATGTTCGATCTTAGAGTTTTCGAGACCGAACTCCGAAAGGTGGGCCAGCCACCTACCCATCATTCCTTCAGCCTCTTTGAAATTCAGGAGCCATTTCAAAGACGAATGATCGGTGCGGATAGTGAAGTTACCACCATAGAGGTAGTGCCTAAACTTCCTGGTGTACACGACAACCGCCAGCAACTACTGCACCACCTTTTGGTGGTGCAGTAGTTTCGTTGTGTTTTACTTAGAGTGTTGCTAGCAAACGAGATCGGGACCTCTGCTCCATCCTGCACTTGGGATAGAACAGCCCCGATCGCGGTATTACTAGCGTCAGTGTCCAAGATAAAACGACCGTCGGGTGTGGGGAATCGAAGCACAGGTGTCTCCCTGAAACTTCGTTTTAACTCGACAAAGGCATGTTCGGCTCTTTCCGTCCACGCGAATGCCCCGTAACGACCTCTACTACCTTTAGGTTTTTGGATCACTAAGTCCTGTAAAGGGCTTACGAGTTCCGCGAACCCCGGGATGAACTCTCGGTAGTAGGAACAAAAACCAATGAAGGATCGAATTTCCATCACTGTAGTGGGCCTAGCCCAAGTCATTACATCGCTAATTTTCCCCGGGTTGGCTTCTATACCCTGTTCAGACACGATTCGGCCGAGGTACTCGACTGAAGTCCTAAAAAGTTGACACCTTTTAGGTTTCAACTTCAGTCCCCATGCCCGAATCCTGTTGAAGACTTCTGCCAGATTCGCCATTGCTTCATCAGTCGTTTTGCCGAAGACGATGATATCATCGAGGTAAACCAGGCAACTTTTACCTAGCAAACCTCTCAACATCTCCTCCATCATTCGCTCGAATGTGGCGGGGGTGTTACACAAACCAAACGCCATTCGATCGAACTCGTAGAGCCCCCTCTGGTAGGAAAAAGCGGTTTTCTTGACGTCGTCGGGATTCATCCCGATCTGCCAATATCCAGATTGGAGATCGAGACAACTAAACCACTTGTTTCCTCCTAGGGCATCCAAGGATTCGTCGATGCGCGGGAGGGGGTAAGCATTTTTCTTAGTCACTCCATTCAGACATCGATAATCGACGCAGAATCTCATGGTCCCATCCTTCTTCGTCATCATCTGGACGGGACTGGACCAGGGACTAGTACTTGGCCTAACCACCCCCGTATCCAACATCTCCTTAAGTTGTTCATCCGCCGCAGCTTTCTTGCTGAGCGGAATCCTTCTATAAGGGACTCGGATAGGTTGTGCGTCACCCGTGTCGATGTTATGCAGACATCGATCGGTGCGCCCTAACGGTTCATCTGGGGATTTAAAGACATCCACATGCTTACGTAGTAAGGCGGACAGTTTCAGTCTTTCTTCTGGCTGGGTCAGGTGGGTGTCGCCATACATGTCTAACAGCCAGGTAGGGAGCTCCCCCGTGCGGGTGCTCGTGATTTCCGCCGTCTCGATGTCTGCAGCTTCTTGCTCGAGACGCATGATCACAGATCCTACCTCCGGTGAAGAGAGTTCACCGTTTCTGTCAGCGTACTGTACAGTACCGACCACCTGGCCTTTCTCCAGGACAATGTCTCGATTCAGTGGATTACAGACGGGAAACACTGTTCGACGGACATTGCTGACAAGGGCAGCCTCACCAACCAACCCAAAACTTCTCAGAGTTTTCAGGTCGGGTTCGACTATGCCCTGTCGGTCTCTTTCCAGACCGTCGGATTTTACCAAGACATCGCACCGATGTCTGGCAGGTATCCTAGTGGTCTGTGCTACTGAGGCTATCGATGACACTCTCTTCAGTTTACACTGATGGTGCTCTTCTACCGGCTCGGTCATGACCAATTGACCCGTCCTTGGGTTCAGGATCATACCGTATAATGCCGCGAAGTCGAGCCCCAGAATGCCATCGTCAGCCACATCGGCCACTATTGGGCTAAACACATAGTGGGTTGATGCGACCTTAAGAGGTAGAACCAATCGACCATAGGTCCGCATTTCGGCTCCAGACGCAGTGCACGCCGTTATTCCCTCGTAGAGATTATCTGACGGCACTACTAACGTTTCTGGAGTTCCCGAGAGACAATGGTGTGGCTGGCACCAGTATCTATCAGGAAGTCTAGAGAACGCCCTCGAATCTCTGCAGACAGGTACCATCGTTTCCCCGACAAGGGGGCGGTTCCTGCTAGCATTCTCAACCCTACGTCAGTACTCAGATCGATCCCTCTCTTCTTCAAAAAAGAGAGACAGGGATCATCTGAGGGAAGCTCTGTTGCGCAGACTCTGGCCAGCTGCCGCATCAGGGCTTCTCTCCCGGCGTCGACTTTCACTTTCGATCCAGTCGAACCCTCGACCTCGGAGTTCGGGCTGCCAGCGCCCTGTTCCTTGGCCATTGAGGCTTTTTCTACACCGACATCTTCGGAACCCGACCGGTGATCAACCGGTGCCGCTGTGGTAAAGGGCTGGGACGGCCCTACCGGGACCTTACCTAGTTCCCTCGAATCTACTGTCGTCTGATCAGGAGTGCCAGAGGTGCTGATACCTTGGCTTTTCGATGGTCGGGCAGCTCGATTGCCATGTCGAGCCGCCCGCCTCAGTTTTCCGTCGTGTCAGGTGGTAGACCTTTAATCGGCTCGGGGCAAGTTCTTGCGAAATGCCCCTACTTCTTGCAGTTCCAACACTTGGCGTCGGACGGAGGGGTACTCGGCTTCTCCGAGCTAGTACCAGGGACATCCCCTCCCTCGATAACCCTGAGTAAATTCTTCAATTGACTCAGCGAGAAGGTCTGTTCCTGTACCTTGGGTTTGGAGGCCTTGTTTGGTGTTTTCGATTTACCAGCGGATTTCTGACTTTTCTTAGTCTTACTCCCCGCCCCGGGCTTCGAGTATGAGGACACTTCCCCCTGTCCCTCCTCGACCAAAGCGGCGTCGGCCAGCGCCGACAATGGATTTGTCGAGGTAGGATTCACCAACTTCGGCAGGAGTTGTCGTTTCCGCAACAACTCGTCTGCCAAGTCCATGAGATCCTTGAGGGACATGTAAGTGCGCCACTCCCGAAGAATGTCTTGTTGTAAATCAACGTCATACAATCCTCCTATGAACAACTGGTTGACTTTGGTTATGAGCCATTCAACCGAGAAGTCCACACCTGGATAGGCATCGCCGGCAAGACGTCTCAAAGCAAAGCCATAGGCTCTAATGCTTTCGTTCTTGCCTTGGCGTCTCTTCTCCATTGTAACAATGGGATCTT
This sequence comes from Acholoe squamosa, assembly GCA_949317995.1. Classification (NCBI taxonomy): domain Eukaryota; kingdom Metazoa; phylum Annelida; class Polychaeta; order Phyllodocida; family Polynoidae; genus Acholoe; species Acholoe squamosa. Next base: position 56,065,961 of record OX439045.1, read on the forward strand.
GAAGGCTAGAAGTCATGGCTTCCGTTACCATGTCGACCAGTCCCTCCAAAGTCCCATCTCCATGCTCCTCCCATAGCCACACAGTATCAGCTGCAGGGCCATTCTGGAGTAACATGAGGAGTTGAGCTAATGCCATACTCGAGGTCCATACATTTACTCGACGGACGTGATTGAATCCGTGGTACCAACGGAGCCAATCGTCCTTCCATGTAAATGGAGGGCACTCGACTGACCTAGTTCGGGCTGGTTCATGCCCGATAGAGGTATCTTCAAACATTCTGCTTGATCTCCTGACCTGATCAAGAGCGAATGTTGTACCTCTTCTAGGTATTTGATGGTCCATCCCCATGGTTCTCATAGTCGTGTCTGCACGACTATGATTCATCCCCCAGGGATTACCAGAATCGGCATCACTCAGGCGCGAAGCCTCGAATCTGATATCCCTATATTTGGGCGGATCAACATGTTGTTGGGTCGTGGTAGGGGTCGAGAACTGTCCGATCACTCCACTTAGACCATCGGTGCGTGGCATCGAAGGAACAGGTAGGGTCCGACGCGACCTCGAATCAACTTTCGAGATGTCGTCGATTGCCCCCACCATTCTATCTATCTCAGCCTGCTGTTTTGAACGTTCCGCCTGTCTTAATTCTGACACTAGGAATTCCAGGCGGGTATGTTCGGGCTTCGAGAGATCTCGTTGCTCGCTGATGGCAAAGAGCTGCTTGACCTCCTTCATGGCACGATCAAGCCACTCTCTGTAGTCAGGGTTTTCGACTAGATCCTCTTGAGTAGCAACTCTAGTAGTGCTGCATTCACTACTTTGTTGCTTATCTCGAAGTCTAGCGGTACGCAATTTCGATTCCGTCTGCTCCTTCAGACGTTCTTCGAGTGCGAGTTCATCACGAACTTCTTTATTCACCCTGGCTTCATCAGCCTTTCTGCGAGACTATTATCTCTCGTCGGAGCTCATCGATTTCTCCACGCATGGCTCCAGAGTATCCGAATCCTTCTGATCTTTCAGTGATTGGGCTACTACTTTTGTTTGCGTGTTCGATTCGTTCCTCACAGCGACGACGCATTTCTGCCTCGTCCCTGGCTCGAGCATCCTCGTCAGCTTGCATCTGACAGAGTAATGACTCCCGTTCCTGACGTAGCTGTTTCACCTGCTTTTCATAAGCCTTTAGGTGCTCAGCTACTTTTTCAGTATGCTCGGCTGATTGTTGGTTCAACTCATGCCGCAACTCTTGCAGTTACTCCTCCAACATAGTCTTTTCTACTTCTTGTAGTTTCAACTTATGTTTAAGGGACGTCTGCTCGTGTTGGGCATCCCGAAAATCGTTTCGAGCTCTCTCGACACATTCTCGGCGGCTAGTAGCAAGGCGATCGATCTTTGCTTTGAGGGATTGACAATCCATTGCTGTCAACCGACTACGCTCGATCTCCGACTTCGTTGCAAGCAAGGACTCCTTTTCGCTAGAGAGCTGCTTGACCTTCTCCTGAAGATCAGTAAGTTCTCTATTCGCGATCTGAGTCTTGTTCGAAGCCTCTAACGCTTGCTGCCTAAGCTGTTCCAATTTCAGGTCTATTTCTGTACTCTTCTCCTGAGCTTTCGTGGTGTTACTCGCGAGAGCATCCAACTGCTGGCGACCCTGGCGCAGTTGGCGTTGCTGCTCTTGCAGCAACTCCTCGTTGAGTCCCCTGCCACTGTCAATACTTCCTTGTATCGACACGGGCGAGGGACCCTCGAAGGACCAACTGCCAAGGCCCATTGGAGTTCCCACGGGCGAGGCTGATTTTTCTACATAGGACAAACTCTGTGTCCTCAAGAAGTTCTCAGCCGCCGGAGAGAGTTGAGTCGATACTCGCCAATTAAGTAGTCGGCTCCTTTGATACAGGCCCAACGGGTCAGACGATGGACCTAATATCAGGGTGTGGTTCAAACCACCACCGATTAGTGGATCATTTCTATCCACTAACGGGCCTGTAGTCACTTGACGTTGGTGATTGGGGTCATCACCTTCATCCAAGTGACCCTGCATGTCAAACTTAAGCTCGCAGTACCTATGCGGACTAAAGTTAACAACTGGTCACGGCACCAGTGTAGTGTTCTACCCCTCGATGTTCAATCGACTCTTTCGATAAACAACGAAGAACAACTATTCAGGTTCCAGTTAAAACTTTATTGTCTAATAACACATAGGCATCAGCTGTTCTCGATCACAGTTACAGGTGGCAGAGTTTGAACTCTAAATCAGGTTCGACACTAGGCCTTCTAGTGTCTACAGTTGATATTCCACATACGCCTCCTCTGTGCAGCAGCACAGAGGAGTACTAGCATATGGTAGCCGGGCAGCCGCCAACCATCGCTCACGATGGTCAGTCGGGGCTGGACTGACCCTGAGGAAGGCCGTACAACGGCCTTATATACACCGGAGTCGAGGGCCACGTGACCAAGTGGTGACGTGGCGCTGGACTCCAGCGCCCCCAGGCGTTGGGTAATAGAGGTGCTCTCGACGCCGCCCACGAGGACCACGAAGGTACCTCGAAGATGACGCGGGACCACCACACTTGTTATGGAATGTTTACATTGTGTTTGGCGGTTGTTGGCATGTATAGGATTGATATTGACAAACTCAATTCTCACCAAACCCAATGTCTTCTTAATTATTCCGTATTTATTGTTCTAATTATTATAATGTCTCATTATTAATTATTACCGGTACACTCGATCAACACATTTACTTATGGAACTATATACCCCGAGGTATATTTATATAATTAATGAGTGATACGTTGGTACTACTTTATCCGTGTTTCTATGACGTCACACATAACATTTCCTCCAGTATATAAGCTCCAGCAGTTGAACTAACGGTCAATTGGCTTCATATACTCAGACAGCATACACCACGCTGGGTGGTGCTGGAAATTTTAAACTTACTGTGATATTGTGATTTTTGTATATATTACTTTTTTATTGTATTATATTGTTATTCTGTATATTGCTATGTTATTGTATCTGTATTGTAAATTATTGTCTTATTTAATAAAGGCATGTATAGGATTGATATTGACAAAGTCAATTCTCACCAAACCCAATGTCTTCTTAATTATTCTGTATTCATTGGTCTAATTATTATAATGTCTCATTATTAATTATTACCGGTACACTCGATCAACACATTAATTTATATATATATATATATATATATATATATATATATATATATATATATATATATCAGCCTTAATACATTATATACATGGTTTTGTATTTACCTTGGACACGTCGTGGTTAAGAATGTGCTCTGAATGAGTTGAAAGTGTGGTCGTCACCTGTAGAAGTGTAAAACGTGTGATGCCAAATTATGCATACACTAACAACATGTGCCAAAAAACTACTTCACACGATCAGCATGATACATTAATCCAGCAGTGGTGGGTTACTCTCCAAAGCAGCATACAGGCATAAACAAACTGGAGGGCATTTCTTAACACACTAATACTACATCTGTTAAGTCGTAACAAAATATTGAAATAGCATTGACATCTTGTAGTCGTAGGGCTGTGTACAATCGTAGTGCCTTAGGAAATGGCTCCTTTAGAATTTTGATAATATTCAGAATGGACAGATATAAGACCTCACCTTGAACTGCTTGTGCTGGGTGGCGTTGACGTAGAGCTCCACCGCCACTATAAAACTACCATCTACTGCTACCTGATCGTGTTCACATCTGTAAACGACACATCCATCCTCTTCACAGGCCTGAAATGCATTTGGCTTCCACATAACTCTGAGTGTATTTAAAATTTGAAAGTTATTGACGATTGAATAAATATTTGGACTGTACTTGTAACCGTTTTAGAAGATCTGATGACTGAAGTATAGATTTCTTACCAATGGGTCTGTAGGAATCATGTGGGAAGGTACATATTCAGAGTCAACATCCATACCGTCCATCTATAGAGAGAATTAGATGCCATTTACACATCGAATAAAGATTTTATACATCAAATAGTATAGACCATTTATTACAAAAAAATCCAAACCCAACATGTTAGTTCTATCGTTGATATATCTGCCATAAAGATTCAATTAGAGCTACCTTGGACCATAAACGTAACATTTGTTATTGTGGTTCTTTTTATTATGTATTAGTCTCATTTGATTTTAGGGAGAGAGAACCTACCTGTACGTGTACCTGGGTACTGTGGACACCGGCAGGTATGGTGATAGATAAGGAACCACTAGGGTAGATACCAGGGCCGCTATTGGTGACCTGGTACAGGTGGGTGAACCTCCTCAGTGACGTGTCAGGGGAGGCTATGTTATCTTCTACAATCTCCACAAATACCTCATCAGGAAAAGGCTTACTGTAACACAATGTGATGCAAATAATTGAATATTTAGCACAGACTCTAAGGTATACTATGATAAACTGTTCGGCATCACCATGAATGGAGAAATCACATGTTTTTGATGCATAAACCTGTTTTAGTCCTGAATGTTGACTTCTCATATTTTCACCTTATTGGAACGAGTGGCCGGGACGTGAAATTACATGGGTGCAACTTTCCCTTTAGATCCATGCGGAGGTACATTTCATGGAAAGGCAATACCAAACTTATGTTCAAGTAAATTGTCGGCGGTCCCCATACCACCAGGGTAGGCTTTACTACAGATGACCTCTGCCACACTATTCAGGTTAGAACTACAGATCAAAATAAATTAAACCAGAATTTCTCATCTCATCTCTAACACTGCCTTTTCCAGTGGCCCCCGCCACCGATGCTACACCAGTGTACCTAGAGTCCTCTCCTACTCCTACTCCTTCAGAGAGACAGGTAAGTGATTCACATGAGATATGTTTGGTTTTCCTTTTTATTTCACAGTTTGATGTGTTAAAACCAAGAGACTTAAGCAATTGTACTTACAGGCAAAGGCCATTATTAATGGTACATTGTTTGAATTAATCAGACGAATAGTCAATTAGATGCAACACCTGTATCTAATTCCAGATTTCATATACTACTCATAGCCCACACTCATAGTAGAAACGTTTTTGATTCCCCATTTTAGGTATAGATACAATCATGTAATCTGCACTTACCCATGGATAGAAAGCGCCGATTCATACCTAACAGGCATATCTACATCCACATCATTATTCTCCATGTTCATATCCTTGCTATCTGTTCTAACACTCACAGCCATGTGTGCTGGTGTTAGTGCATCATCTACACTCCCAGTCACCACATGCTGCATATACACTGACATAGTCACTGTAGTATTTGCCGCCAAAGGGTGCCCTATACCACACTCAACAATGCTGCTGTTCTTAGTATCATTCAGTTGGGTTAATTCAGTGCAGGCTACATGCTTTGTATCACTTCGTATCCTCACAAACTCCAGGGTTTCATCCAGAGTGAGGTTAATGCTGGTACGGTATGCCCTGTCTCCTGTGTTCCTGATGATGACGTCATAGGTGATTTCTGTGACGTCACCCAGTATGACGTATGGTTGGACAGGTAAAACGTCAAGGCTGAGGTCTGTATGACAATCGTCAGTTTTACAGTATCTGCTGAATGGAATCTGTTAAAAAGAAATGTAATGATGGGGGTTGAAATTCCACATATCAATAATCTGAATCGCCTGCCATGTGTCTAATGATACTTAACACTCCGTAATAATAAAGCTAGTTAGAACATTTATCTCAAATCTAATAGACATCCTACACGTCTGCCGTTGCCAAAGCAAATGATACTACAGGGGTAGGATGTATTGTTCCATAGAGTCCCATAGTCCAGGTAACCTCCTCCCCGCCCCCCTTGAAGGTGGGTGACCTTCTGTGTTGAGTATTGAACCCTATATGTAGGATAAGGGGGTTTATCTATCGAAGTTTCTTGCCAAAACCGCAAAGACATTTTAATATACAGAATTTGGTACATCATATTTCGAGTCAGTACCAGTTTTGATTATGGATATGCATAGACCCCCTTTGCGGTCACTCATCCTCGATAGCGGCTAGAGTCATGTGGCCTATATCAAAAAGTATTACAAAGGCTTTTTATAACTGTCAATTGAATATTTTGCAGTATCACTTTGTAAGTGTCCCTACATACCTGTAGCTGTTGTGTGTTAGGAGCATACATGTCCAATGAAGCAGTTTGCCCACCTCCAGGACATAACGTCACTGTTGTCCTGAACACCATATCCGTCATGACGTCATAGATAGTCTCCTACAATATTGGAATATAGTTACTTAAATCAAGGAGAGGAATGGCCTACTAACGATTGAATAAACGACTTAAGGATTTCAATGACGGTATATTGCTGTTGAAACAGCACATTTAAGTGTAACCAACGAGAATACATTATGTACCGGTAGAGTCTAGTAAAAGATGTCATAAACATCACAATAGAGGTGTGTCGAATTTCAATAGGACACATTCAGTATCGATCAGAATGGGGGCTTATAAATACCATGGTTAGCTTGTGTTGTTTGGAACGAGCATACTAGAAGAAGTGTCCATAAAGAGATAAACACTAGTTACATTGAAGACAGCGTAGAAGAGTACTGCCTCATTGGTGGTGATGGCTTCATACTTGGCTTTGGATAGCGCTGAGTTAGCTGCAGGCCTACCAGTAACATCGACTGAGACAAGCATACACCTCACCGGTAGTCCTCTATCCTGTTTCAAGGTATCTGCCTCAACCTTCAAACATACAGCCCCTACAATAAGAAAACCATTTTCTAGTTTAATTTACCTCCAGAAGTATGATCGTTTTAGGAATGATGATGAAGAAAACATTGAATACTTACTTGAAGGCCCATATCACAAGATGGATAGCACAATCTTGCTCGTGGCTTCAGGTCTCTTTAGGTCCACACAATTCTGCATAGACTTAGTGAGTTTCAAAAGAAACATTGGTCATACTTACTCTGATTGCTACATCCACCGTTCCAACTGAGTGGGGAAGGGGGGAGGAGAAAGGTCCCAATTTGTTTGGGATCATATCGTTGTACAGATGAAACATGGGGGGCTGGGGGCATCCCCTAGAAAGACTTTGAAAATTAGGTGGACAAAAGGTCCATTCCGGTGCATTTTGAGGACAGCTGATACATTTGGACATTCTGTGGGTTCTGTTATTTCTAAAATTAAAACAATGTGCCCCTTTAAAAAGTGTGGGTGTTGAAACAATATTCCAACCCCCACACTTGAAGAAGTCTGGGGATTTCAACACGCACATCCTCCACATCTCCGCCGGCGTTTTGGAACTTGAAGTTCCAAAACCAATTCAATCCAATACCCCTTTGCTTTAAATCACCTATAATTTCTCTACTTAGTCTAACCTTGTTGTGATGGTCTGGTCTTCAGCTTTATATTGCTGACCGTGATATCTAGCCGCAGAGCAGTCCTCATCCTCCCCTGGTACTCCAGGGTGGCAGTCTCATGGTGGATGATCTTACTGTTGATGCCAAACGCCCTCAGGGCTGTGCTTAAGGTGACCACTGGTAGGGCCTGGAGGACAACCACCTTGGCTGAACTGTACGCACCCACTGCCACTGGAAACACAGAAAATGTGCAGAGCAGTGAGTAGTATAAAGAAATGGTGGTGCGTGGTTATGCTAGACGGCTGTTGTCTATAGGATAGACAGAGGGGGCCAGGTAGTAAGTAGTGTAGCCAAATGGAGCACCACCTAAGTTATTAATATTTAGGGCACCTGAACCCCTTACTACATATGGAATGTGGTTCTACGTATTTAGTCATGACCTACCTGAAGCCATATAGATTTAAGTCAAAGGTCACCGAGTGGCCGAAGGAAAGTTCATGTATTTGTTGAAGTAGAATTGTGAGTAGTATATGGATATGGAGATCCAAAGACGGAAAAGTCATACCTTTCATCTCACTTTTACTGATGTTGTACAGAGAAAAACCAAATCCTCTGAGCCCATCATCTAGTTGTCTGGCACACACTCTCTGGCTGTAGACACCGTTATTTTTGAAGGGACCTGAACCGCTGTCGGCCTGTCCCGCACCGTTAAAGATGTAGATACAACCCCTGCCTCCGTCCTCATAAGGTGCACCAACAGCTACATCTGTAATGTTTAATTATCTTATGGTCTAACTGATGACTTCTTATAGTTATATTACCTCTCAATATCTGGTAGTATCTTTCAGAAACATTCTCTCTATCTTAAAGTTCACAATTGCAGATTGCTCAGTAAGACAGTATCGAACACTAGATGAGTACGACCCTTGTTCTACCTTAATGAATGAATAAATAGATAAGTAAAAATGTATACAGTAACTGATAATTACCTGGATAATAGTCACCATTGATGTCCCCTATAGATGCAAGTGCTGACCCAAACCTGGCACCAGTGGCATCTGATCCGGCTAGAGTAACACTTAAACTGAGAGTACCCTACAACATAAGTATTTAACCCATTTAGCCTAATGAACATCGAAAGCATTTCAGAATGATGTCGGTTAGCATTATTGAACCTCCAGGATTCGTATGTTCTTTTCTGACAAGCTCGTTAGGAGGCAAATGTCAATGGTTTATGGGTGTGTGTAATAAATGATATATTAGGAGGAGATGAGAGATAAGCAGCTAATCATATTGATAGATTAATGAATATGATTATATAATCTTTTACAAAGATTAACCAAACCAGGCAGATCCTATAATAAACGAAACAATATATTTCATAACCTATCATCCTTGCTGTAAGCTGTAGATGTGCATCGGGTTGGTTACTGTGTTCAATATATTTACCACAGGCTTACATACAGCCTGTTGTAAACATACTGGCTACGCTGTCCAATGAGGCACATAGACTTACCACCCTGGAGGAGTATATGTTCACCCTGCCCTCCTCATACAGCCAACTCCTGTACAACCTAACACATAATTATATACCTACCACCCTGGAGGAGTAGACGTGCACCCTGCCTTCCTCATAACGCATACTCTTGTACATACTAACAAATATACTTACCACTCTGGATGAGTAGACGTGCACCCTGCCCTCCTCTTACCGCCTTCTCCTGTACAGACTAACACATAGACTTACCACCCTGGAGGGGTAGACGTGCACACTGCCCTCCTTATACAGCCAGCTCCTGTACAAACTCACACATAATTATATACCTACCACCCTGGAGGAGTAGACGTGCACCCTGCCCTCCTCATATCGCCTACTCCTGTACAAACTAACACATAATTATATACCTACCACCCTGGAGGAGTAGACGTGCACCCTGCCCTCCTCATATCGCCTACTCCTGTACAGAGGAGCACCCACGAGCAGCTCATCTGCGCCATCCTGGTCCAGGTCCACCACACACAGAGCTGCTCCATAGTAACTGCCGAACTGCTCTGACACTACCACGTCAGGAGTTCTCCTAAGGTGATGGAATAGCAGCACCTGTTGAAGCAAAGACAAGTTTATCAACTTCAGGGCTTAAGACAGAGGACTCTAGGTAAAATTAATCTTTATTTCAATAGTTTTATTGCTACACCCCCAGTTAAATAACGTTCCCTAAAGTTCTCCATAGACTATAATATGATCCGCTCCTTCCATAAAAGGAAAGTAGCCACAACAACTAAAATATACCTATTTTCCAAATCGCCAGCTATTTCCATTACAAGACACAAGTTTTATGCTTCGCCCAATCACAATGTGGTGTTACCTTTTCGTCCCTGGGTGCTGCTGCAATGAAGGATTGTTGATGGCCGTAGAACGTCCCGAATCCTACAGTGTAACCTGGATAAAAGAGAAAAATGGGTAAATCCATGCCTGATCCATGTTTTCAAATATTACTTAGCACAGATAATATCAACAAGAAGTCAAGCTGTTCTTACCAATGAGGCCGTTTCTTGGATATTTCTCGATGTTTGGTTCATACAATAGTTGGCTATATTCATAGAAGACAGAACCACCTGCATTGAAATACAATAGAAACATTACATCAGTACACGAAGTCTAGAAAAAGGTTCACGAGAATCATCCAAAAGGGGTTTTTCCTTAGTTAGATCTGAAAGGGCAGACCCAAGTGAAAAACGCATTTATAAGCTCAGAAAAAATCTCTTTCATCCTTTAGCGATATTCATAAAGCTACAATGAAATAGGTAAAGGTATTGACCTACCTGTCCAATCGTTCATCCCAGGTGTCCCCAACATAATTGTACCGTCCTGTTTGTAATACAGAGAATAGTGATTTTCAGGGGTGTTGTTGCAAAATCTATCTACATAATAGGTCGATTTACAGCATTGCACTTAACCTAAAAACATACATAGTGTGATATGATGTAAAAGCTCAGAAGTTATCAAAAGCCATTCTTTCTTACTCTAAGTGGAGATGAAGATGGTGTCTGCACACATACGCTGTTGAGCAGAATTTGGCCTTTGCCTCAATTTGCTACTCCCTAACGTGCACGAAGTATAAAGTGGCAATTTATGGTTATGTAGGGGTATGGTATTTTACACTTTAACGTTCATGCACCCGTGAGACTCAGACCTAGGTCCTTCGGGTGTGGTGGGGGAATCCGGATGGCAGGTGGCAGCACCTGCCTCTGGGTTCGTATCCACTACACCAGGGGGCCTACCACTCGTCCGCCACACGTCACGTGGCCGGTCTGAGTTTCGCGGGCTTTTCCCCTATATAAGGCTGGTCCTAGCCCTAGGTTCCTCAGTAGTGGTTTACCCACTGCTCAACCAGGTTGTTACCCGAAAGGGTAACCGAATGCACTAGCAGCATGTAGTCCTCTGAGGCTGTGATCGTATGTAACGCAAGCTCTGAAATAAAAGCTCGGTTGCCTACCCGGAAACTTTTCTCTCTCTTCGTTATGATTTAATCTAACTTAACGAGACGAACCACTACACTGGTGCCGTGACCAGTTGGTCTTCGGGTAAGCGCAGTCAGAAATGACTGAGCTGAGCCCAGTTAGGGGAAATGGCTCAAATCGTGAGCTAGACTCCCCGATGGAGGATGGTGAAATCAAGTCACCACCCCAAGGTACGGAGTGGAGGGATCCACTAGAACACTACCCTGATGGGTTAGAAGATGTAAGAAGAAACTTACATCATGAACTGGATGAATTTGGAGACTCCTTATTCATGCCAGGAGGTACTTCGAAACCTGCACCAATGCATAAAAGTACTGCTCAATTTGGTAAATTACCATTTGAGGTACCAAAGCCTAGTGCAGGTATGTTTGAAACTCCATACAGTTCTCGAATTAAACACCAAAAATGTGGATTCGAAAAGAACAAAATGGACGAGCTTGAAGACATGAGAGCTGAATACGAGAAGATCCAGAAGGATCTTATTACACTGACCGGAACCCGAGACAAGATTCTGACTGAAAACAAACAGTTGATATCGGAACGTCTCGATTACGATCAGAGTTGTAGACGCCAACAACAATTGTTGTTGGATCAGATGGAGAAAGAAAAGCAAGATTTTCAACTCCAGCACGAACAGTATCGTGATGCACTATATACGGCGGATCTGGAATACAGAGCCTCGTATGATGAGTTGAATAGAACTAAACAAGAGTTAAATTCAACTCAATCGGCCTACGGCAAGTATCAAGAAGAGCTGAAGAAAATAGAATCAGCCTTCAAAGATGCTCGGGAAACGTACCAAAAACAGACCGATGAGCATGAAAAACTCAAAGATCAATTGATACGCGAATCCACAGATTTGGCTGTTAAACAGACTAAAATGATGGATGATTATTCCGAACTGGAGGCTAAAGCTATCCAGATGTCAAAGTATCTAGAAGATACTGGTCGTGCAGTAGGCACTCTTGAATCAGACTTCACTGTTTCAGGAATTGCCCTAAACACGACAAGTAACCAGATGTTCTCTTTGAGGGGCAATGACGGGGTAACAGAGACAACTGTACCTCGTTATGAAGGAGTAAAGAGTCATCAGGTTAGATTTACAGATAATACCTCTAAACCTCTTGGTCTAGGTACGGGAAATAAAGGGGATAATTCTGCGAGTGGAGCTAAACAAAGCCGCTCTGCAGGAAGCTCCACCTTTGACGGCGGATGGCCACAACAGTCACCTTTAGGGGGACCAAATGGCCCGTATGCCCAGTATGGATGGAATCAGTCCCAAACAGGAACGAATCCGTCCAATGGTAACACCCGGAACACGTCCGGAGGAACAACCGGACGAGCACCCGGAGGTTCCAGTACAGCTGGGGGGCAATCCGGATGTGATCAAGGATCCGGACCCTCAAGCGATCGTTCCAGGAGCAGACCCTCTGCCAGTGGGACTGGTTTCAATAATGGAAATCAGTCGTATGGAACAGGAGGAAACACTAATCCCAATAGTGGTTTCTTTAGCTTTGGTGGAAATACACAACCCACCAATGGTCCAGGGCCGGCTCCCCAAACCAGTGGATACACCTTTTCACAGGTGCCTCCATACGGAGCAGGGGGATCAGGAGGTGGAGGAGGACCACCATCCGGAGGCTTTGGAAGTACTTATGGTACGAATCCTCCAAGGAAAAAGAGACTCAGTCGCCGAGTATCTCTTTCTCCAGGGTTACAAGCGCTGCATGATTCTAATGCAGCGATTGCTAACTTAGGTGTTGATTGTTACAATCAAGGTCTGGACGATACGGAGATCATGGAATGGAGTAAGGGTTTAACCCTTACTGGATCCACGAATCCGGCTCGTAGAGTAGCTAAGATACCTACCCCCTTTAATGCCAAGAACCCTTGGAAGGAGGAGTATCAAGGCTGCGCGGATGTCTTTAACTGCAATGGATGGGGTAAAGCGGAAGCTCTGCCTTATTTAGTATGCTGGTTAAAGGAAGGCGACGGAAAAGGAGCCGTGGAACAATGGAGAGATTCTCAAATAACAGGACTCTCAGCCCATATGAAGTATGATGAACTCATAGAGATTGCTTCATATTTATATGGGAATATAGTTGGAGAAGACCCTTGGCTGACGTTCACTAAAAGAACACAGAAGCCCAAGGAGTCTGCCAAAGTGTTCGGCTTAGAATGTCAACGACTATTGCATAAAGCCAGACCTCAATGGAGACTAGATGATGAATGCTTCCTAGATGAGATGTTTAAACAATTCATTGAAGGATTGCGGAATCAAGAACACAGGACAGTAGCCTGTGAAGCTTGGAAGAATGATGCCTCTTTGACAGATTTGTTCCAGTCCCTAGATCATTATGATCGAAAGGCCCGTATCTTTGCCGGGAAGGTACCCCAACGGATGTCAGCAATGATAATCCCGGAGGGAATACCCGAAACCGATTCATCCGAATCAGGGGAACCTGACGAAGATGAAAACGTTGGGGCCATTGGCCAAGGGAACCCCCGGTACAACCGGAACTGGGGAAAGAAACCGGGTTACGTCAAGGAGAAAGTGATCACTTCTAAACCTCCTGTGACTCAACCCGATACCAAACCCACGACGGGTCCTTCTTTATCAGAGGACCTGGTTAACAATTTGGTAAAGAAGATTACTGAAAATCTTAGGAGGCCTAAGCCTGATAGGACTGTTGTGACATGCTTCCGATGTCAGGAAACTGGGCATTATGCTGCCGAGTGTGAGGCAGATAAGCCAGTTTATAGAAACACTCGTTACCGGAGCAATCCGGGTAAGGAGGACTCAGTGAAGAAGGAAAACTGAGAGGGGGTGTCCACAATGGCAACCGGATTACCCCCAGAGTGAGTGATTGCCATGACTGCCAGCCTATCGCAGCTTGCGGTACTGGCAAGAATCCTCTAGCGATTTCGCCCAGCAGTGAAGCTAAGGAGCCTGATCAGTTCCTTACTCATGAGGCTGGGGAGACTGATAGTACACCAGGTGTCAAGAACCGGCAGAAGAACACAGAGGGGAAACCCGATATCAGTCCAGAGGGAGCGGCCAATGAGTTGGCCAGGGTGGGGTGTGCCCAGTTCCCCCCGGGTCATCCTTGTCTCGAATTCTTAAAGGGATGTGGATTTGACCTCGGCGCTAAGACGGAACTTGCTAAGTATGCAAGTAGTCCTACCTACTTGAAAGGTAGGAGGTGGTACGCAGTTGTATCTGTGAGTGGTAGATCCGCTGAGTTTCTTGTCGATACGGGTGCTAGCCACTCCTGTATTGCTAAGAGATTCTACGATCTTTTGCCTACGAATCATGAAACTTTCACAACGGAAGGAAATGCTCGTACGGCCGACGGTAGCATGATACAAACGTTCGGTAGAACATGTATGAGGTTCAGTCTACAGGAAGATAAGGACTTCATCCTTACCCCTACTGTGGCGAACATCGCGGATGATGGTATACTCGGTCTGGATTTTGCTGCATTATATGGAGCAAGGTTAGATTCCCAGAGGGGAATATTGGAAGTGAGAGACCCGTACCATCTCGAAGTACAATGTGTACTTAGGCAAGTAAGCAGTGTAGCCAGTGTAGCCCAGACTGTTAAGATACCACCAGGCACAGCCTGTGATGTCTTATGTCGAGCGGACAGACAGTTTTCAGGAAAAACTGGAGTTGTAGAGCCAGACATGGCCATGTTGTCAAGTATCGGATTGGAATCCGCTGATGTTCTAGTAGCTAACGCTGCTTGGACGGTGGTTCCTATATCCAATACCGGTAACAAGACTGTCTATGTACAGAAGGATACGATCCTTGGATCGGTTGTCTTATCCGAATTGATAGAAGACTGTAAACATGTTTCGGCACCCGGAGCCCCTTCCTCACCCGAAAGGAGCCCGGAACTAGACACTCTAGTAGCCGAAAGCCATGTAGAAAGTGATGAACAACGTGAAGCTCTAACTGACTTGTTGTACAAGTACCGTAAAGCTTTTGCAGCACCGAGTGAACAATTGGGGCGTACCGATAAAGTACTGCATACGATTGACACTGGTGAGAATGAACCTTTTAAGATTCCTTATAGAAGACTCCCACTAGCCAAAAAAAAGGTAGCTGAGGAGGAGATAGCTAAAATGCTTGAACAGGATGTAATAATTCCATCAACCAGTCCTTGGTCTAGCCCTGTGTGCATGGTGACCAAGAAAGATGGTAGCATCCGTTTCTGCATAGATTACCGGAAATTGAATGGTATGACCAAGAAGAATTCATATCCCTTACCACGGATCGATGAGACTATAGACTCCCTTGGAGGTAAGCAATGGTATTGCTCTCTAGACTTACAATCCGGGTACTGGCAAGTGGGTATGCATCCGAAAGATATGGAGAAGACGGCCTTTTCCAGTCATATTGGATTATTCCAGTATAATGTGATGCCGTTTGGATTGTGCAATGCACCGGCGACATTTGAAGCCATGATGGAAACTTTATTAAGTGACCTTTTATGGAAGAAATGTCTCGTCTATCTAGACGATGTGATTGTCTTTGGAAAGACATACGAAGAATGCTTGGAAAATTTAGGTATGGTCCTGGAAAGGATCATAACTAATGGTTTGAAGCTGAAACCCAAGAAGTGCGATCTTTTCAAAAGATCTATTAATTACTTGGGGCGAATAATCTCGAATGAAGGGATTAAAGCCGATCCGGAGAAACTGGATGCCGTGTCAAATTGGCAAGCACCCACGAATGCGAAAGAAGTTAGGTCCTTCCTCGGATTCTGTTCCTACTACCGGGACTTTATCCCAGGATATTCAAGGGTTGCCTTTCCTATCCAGAGTTTGTCCCACTGGACACCCGGGATCAGAAAGGAACGATTCCCTTGGGGACCCGAGCAAGACGAGGCCTTTATGAAAATAAAGGATTTGTTTGCTATCACACCTGTGTTGAGATACCCCACGGAGAATGATCATTTCATTCTAGATACTGATGCTAGTAATGAAAGCATAGGAGCCGCCCTTTCTCAGGTCCAGGATGGGGTCGAAGTTCCTATAGCCTTCGCTAGTAACACGTTGAGTAAATCTCAAAGAAACTATTGTACCACTAAACGTGAGTTGTTGGCTGTGGTGGTCTATACGAAGAAGTTCAAGCACTTTTTGTGGGGGAGTGATTTCACTCTACGGACTGATCACTCTTCCCTCAGATGGTTATTGAACTTCAAAGATGCAGAGGGGATGATAGGTCGCTGGTTAGCGCACCTATCCGAATTCGGTCTAAATCACAGCCAGATTGAACACCGAGCCGGGGCAAAGCATTTGAATGCAGATGCTTTGTCTAGAATCCCAGTGAGGAAATGTGCAAATGCTGAGTGCACTGATTGTGGAGCACACAATGCTGTGTTGGCAGGGGTTCGAGTTCCATTCGAAACCCATCCGGAACATGTCTTGAATTGGTCCTTGGAGACCATCAGGCAGTTCCAGAAGTCTGATGCAGTCACATCACGTTTGATTAAATTCCTTAATCAGGGTATCTGTCCCCCAAGACCCGTAGTGTCATTGGAGAACAGAGAGATGAGACGATTCTTAGCTCAATGGGCCGAGCTAAAAGTCCGGGATGGTATTCTGTTTCGATGGAAGAACCATTCTAATAGGAACAAAACCTTGCAAGTTGTCATACCTAGTGCTATGCGACGAGATATTATGTATTTCTGTCATGGACATAGAACTAGTGGGCACTTTGGAAAGAAAAGGTCTCTAGAACGTCTGACCAGACGATACTATTGGCCCGGCATGAGTACAGATCTCACCCGATGGGTGGAGACCTGTCCCGAGTGCTGTAAGAACAAACCAGGACCCGGGTTAGGCAAGCTGCCATTATCCCAGGAACTGTTTGGTGTAAGGTTTGCTAGAATAGCTGTTGACATTATTAGTGGGATTCCCCCCACTCCTAGTGGCAACACGTGTATGATGGTCGTGTCTGATTATTATACCAAGTACACCCGAGTGTTCCCTTTACCGGATCATAAGGCTGTTACTTGTGCTATGGCCTTTGTAAAAGGGTGGGTGCTGCACCTAGGTGTCCCACTCATGTTACATAGTGACCAAGGCAGAGAATTTGAGTCTAGTCTGTGGCAGGAGATGTGTAATTGTCTGGCGATCTGCAAGACAAGAACTAATCCCTATAGACCACAGAGCGATGGACAAGTAGAGAGATTCAATAGGACTTTGATCCAAGTATTGAAGTCTCTGGTAAATGAGCAGATGGATGATTGGGATGAACAATGTGAATTCGTGGTACATGCCTATAATGGCACTGTGCATTCGAGCACAAACTGTTCTCCTAATCTCCTCGTTTTTGGAGAGGATTTGATTATGCCAGCCGATTTGGTGTTCGGCGTAATAAGAATGAATCCGGAAGCCCCTTGCCAGGTGATGTTTGTAGAATCCCTACGGGATAATTTCAAACAAGCCTATGAGAGGGTTAGAGACGAGTTGCAGAAAACTGCGCGTTGGCAGAAAGTTGGCTATGACACAGGTCTAAAAGCTAGATTTTTTAATCTAGGGGATAGAGTACTGCGTCTACACCAACCTCTAGCTAACCTGAAATTAGCCAGTAATTGGGATGGACCTTTCACTATAACTCAGGTTATTAGTGATTGCACAGTGATTATTAAATCACAGCTTGGTAAATGTTACAAGTCAAATGTAGCGAGACTACGCCCATGGAGGGGGAGGGATACCTCCACCGAAATGTACGGCGATGGTCTATTGGAAGTAATGGAACAGAGTCGTGTTAAGCAACTCGAAGTGGTACCGACCCGAAAGCGAGGACCCGGGCGGCCACGGAAGGTTGCAGACCCGAAGAGGGTGGTGCCCCCTGTCGTAACATCCGGAAAGCAGGGGAAGATACAAAAAGTCTCGGCAGGCGCAGGTAAAAATAAGAGGAAAGGTCCCTCTAAGGCTAAGAAGACCTTGGAAAAGGCTCTTATGGATACCAGGTCAATAAAAGAGGCCTCAAAACCTCTTAGACGCAGTCCAAGGTTGCTACAGACTGCCGTAACCTAGCCTGTTAACACAACGAGTGTGTTGTCCTGTACTGTGTACTGTTATATGTTGTAACCTAGTTCAATGTATATTTGAGCCGGTCAAGAGTCTCTGGAAAAGGTCCTATGACAATGAACCCATGGTTTTGGACGGATAATCCGGTGGATATGCTTATGCTATCCATAAACTCCAGAATACCTAGCGAATTGTCATAGTCGAACCCTGAGTACGGACGGACGACCGATCGGGTATTGTATTGTTTTTATGTAAGGGCGCGTGACCTAATTAAGGGCACGCGGGAAAGTTGTTGACCCATTTTCGAATGGTCACGTGAGGCGCCGGTTTGATCATGCGCAGCGATTCAAGTTCGAGTATCCCGCCATATTGTCTTATTCCTGCGAAGGAAGAAGACGTGGCCGAGGGTGGTCTTGCTCTTGTTGGAGTCTGATAGCCCGTGACAGCCATATTCCGAGGTGTGCCCTCGTTAAAAGGCACCCGCCTTTCACTGGGTAAGCAGTACACACTGCTTATCCGGTGGATTGGGATATTTTATCCCCGAACAGCCACTTCTGTCGATGGCAGAAGAGGCCGTCCGTCTTGGCGGCGGTGCCGGTGCCAGCACCCCGCCAGAGTATGGAAGTGGTTCTCCCAAGAGTCCCACTTATACATACGACGATCAGCAATACGATGCTGATTGTGATCAAATGGATCAACAAATGAATGTTGATCAGTACTTCTCTGGAGTAGACGATAGCGACGTAGAATCGTTCTACGACGCATCCGACAACTCCAGACAAGTTAGTCCTGAACGCCGAGGCGTTCAACAACAAATTGATGTAGGTGAGCCTTATGTAGCCCCTCCATCCGAAGGTTTGAGTGGAGAACCGGCAGGAGCCCAGTCTCTTGACAGGGCTCTGATGCCACCTCCCCCTCAACTGCCGCCCCGTCTTGGTGGGAGTACCTCATTCGGTGCTTTGGGACCTGCTTCTCCGGTTGACAGGCCAATGCACCTAGAGCTGCCCTTCCCAGACAGTCCCGAATGGCATGATGTAGCCGGTCCATATGACGGACGGATGTTAGCAATTTCCGAGGAAATGCTGATACCCACCTGTTATGGGACGCCCAGAGAGGTTGACGAGCGTGTTGTCAACGCAATCTGGGAATGTGCTCATCCGCAGTGGGCTAATACCTTTCCGGAGTCCTGGTTGATGGATTACCATCAGATGGCCAAAGGATTGGTAGTCCACTTATGGTTTCGTAAAGCCGTCTGGGACGCAGAAATGGCTTTCCGAAGGAATACCTCTTATAGGCCTTCCTATGTGTCTGACAAAACGGGTTACACCGGTGTCAAGGCAGATGAGGTCTCTAGATACATAGACAGAGACCAGATCCTACTGTTAAGCACAGCGGATGAGTATGAAGCAGCAGGTAACGCTGTTGTGGATTACTGTCCAGGGGTCCCTATTACGTCTCAAACCATTGAGGCAGAAGAGGCCCGTATTGGTGTGTCTCCACTAGACAGACTCGGGGTAATACAAGACCTCGTAGTACGTCTATTGGAGAGACAGTATGCACTGGCGCATCCGGAGTTAGTACCCGGACCCGCACCCGTGCAAGTAACAGCCAAGATGGCCGATCGGATGGACCGTCTCATGTCTCCTGCTGAAGCTCCCACCTTGGGAGGCGCAGCAGTAGTACCTGAGAAGGCCCTACCTGATGCAGATGTTTCCCTTAAAACTGCTCAGTCTACCCCTACGAAGACTGAGCAAGTAAAGGAGAAAGCAGCTGGTGGAAAGGGTAAAACAACCCCCACCAAAGGTAAGGGTAAAGGGAAGCGGTCAGGAACCGAACCCTCTACCAGCACGAGTGTGGACGACAGTACCCGAACCCGTCGGGTGTCTCCACGCTCGGCCAATAAGAAGGGCGCTAAGGCTTCGGATGTCTCCGGCAACGAGACGGACGCATCCGAGCCTGGCACTTCTACTAACGGCAGATCCCGCAGGAGGAATAAGAAGAAGGTTGACCAACGCAAACCTGAACCTATCGAGGTAGACGTTCAAGCTGATAATACAGAAGCTGAACCGGCTGTCCCAACCGTAAAAGTTGAGCTCGGTGTGCCAATCGTCAAGCTACACGACGTAATGGCCGATTTGAGTGGAGACGCTCAAGATGCTGCAGCCCAGGTCCTCGCGGGTCAACAACCCGTTGTGCAACCTGTGGATGTACCATCCGACCCGGAGGGAGAGGAGCCGGTTGACCCAGTTGTGGATGTCACTCCGACTGACGAGCAAGAGGCTGCTATCTGGGCTAACGCCAATAGCAACTTTGCCGACTTCATTCCTCTACACAGGGGACACCTGAAGGGGAGTAAATCCGTATGGAGACTGCCCCCTCGGATCACCTGTGAGAGGCAGGAAGATATGGAGGAGTGGCTTCGCAAGAAGCTCTCTGATAGAAAGCCGGCCAATATGTACTGGATCTATTGGGAATTCGTTAAGAATTCGCCCAATGGTCTGTACAATTATGACCAGAAGGGCAAGCTCAAGTTTGCTCTAGATGAGTACTACGGGGAGGGTCGTAAGGATTTTCCCTTCCAACGTTGTACTCAAAGTGAGGGTGAGGTTGAATTCTTCATCGAGAAAGACGCGTTCCTTCGTCATCTCGTGGAGGTTCATATGCACCAGAGGCCGGAATATGTCTGCGACCGAGAGGTTGGCAAGAAATGTGCTAAATGCACAGGATGTGTCACCCCCCGACGCGGAGACATGGTCCGGCACTATGTGACTTCGCATGGAGAGGGCCTGGAGGCAGCCATAGATCGGGTGATGAAAATTCACTCCGAACTCTATGGCAACCTTAGGGGCCTCAATGCAGAGAAGTTGGCTTCCCTCACACCGAGTACGAAGCAGTTTGCGCCTACGGTTCCTGGTACTAACCAGAAACTAAAGGCTCGGTTTGCCCAGACTCCCGGGTCCGGCAAACTAGAGTACGCTCAGGAGGAGTACGATCTGTTAAACGAATGGAGAAGCAACAAGGCCCGCCGTCGTGGTGGGGCTTATGTAACTCCATCCGGAGAACAGGTCCGAAGCCGCAGGGATTACCGCCAGGGACCCTCTGTAGCAGATAGGAAGAGACAGGCGTCTGAATCTCCAAGCCGAGCCAGGTCACCACTGGAGGCGCTGGAGAGACAGACAAATGGGGGAAGGAAGAAGCCACATCTTCCATCTCCTACTGGAACTCCTTCCCATTATGGGCGAGCACCAACTCCACGAGGTGCACAGAACCCGACATTCTTTGGTGTCAGTGGACCGAGTGGCCAGTCCGCCCGGAAACACGCGCCTTTGAATGTCAAAGACCCGAAGCAGTACCCTGCTATGGGCCCACCCGGACCAGAGATGCAAATCTTTGATCAGTACGGGAGGGTCAAGCAGGAACTGCCGACAGTAGGAGGTCAAGCTCCCCGACCTACAATGAGTGCTGTGGTGAGACAACGTCCACCCGCACCATTGTTGACGGCCAAAGACCTTAGAAGGGAATTGTCACGGTTGCCCCTGGTTCAGGGATTACCAACTCAAGGCCCTTCTTCGACCACTGCTAGTGCGGTTACTACTGCGGTTGCTTCTTCGCACACGCAGGTAGCTGTCACTGCGAGTGGGTCTGGAGCACAGCCGAAGCCTCAGGGTCAGGTACCCCCACCTGGTGCTGTGGTTCATCGGCCTAAGCTGATCCAGACAGTGGAGACCTTCTTCAAGAAGGAGGACAAATTGTCTTGCAATATCCAGAGCAAACAATTTGAGACGCTACAGCACCATCTGGAAAACCTCCACCTGGACATGTATCGTCGGACCGTGTCGAGCACTCTCCAGTGTATTGACGCGATCCAGAAGTCAGAGATCAACCGAATCTCGACTCAGATCAAAGCGGATGTTGCCAAAGATAAGCAGGAAGCTGCTAATCTGCGGCAGGAGGCCCTATCCGAGAAGGAAACAGCTTCTCAGATGCTCGACCTAGAACGAGCAACGAACATGAAGAACCAGCAAAAGTTCTTCAAGGTCTTCGGAGTTATCATGGATAACTGGGACGGTACACCTGAGCATGCTTTGAAGCTGTTCGAAGCACGCCAAAAGGTGAAACTTACACCTGCTGTCCCCGCATTGGCACCTACGGATGGAACTGGTATGAACCCCCCTGTTCAGCCACTGGCTCAACAACCGGGTCCAAACCAGCCACCCGAGGAGAACATGGAACAGTAAAAAACTGTTGCATGAAGATCGGACATAATTGTGTGTCCCGGGGTTCTATTACCCATGCATTGTTGGATAAGAAACCATTTTTTTTATCCAACCCGTATTGATTCGGGTACCAAACTGTACCCTAATCCGGAAACTGAAAACAGAAGGAGAAAACAAACAAGTCACTCTGGAGGAGGAGTACGAATGCTGTAAACACCATAATTGTACTGTGCCACAATGTAATGACTGTGCCTATTATAAAATCATGGACAATTTACACTAATATGGACTTTTGAACTACAAACCGGATTTACTACTACACCACTACTATTTGTGAGCTAGCACTACAGGCATCAGGGTTTAGCTACGCCCATAGAGTCCATCAACAGTCTACAACTGGATCTACTATAACCTCCAGTTAGCTAGCACTACAGGCATCAGGGTTTAGCTACACCCACCAACAAGTTTTACTATAGCACTTCAGGCATCAGGGTTCAGCTCGCCCATACCAAGCCATCAGCAGCATCCGACTCCTGTTACATCCTCCAATCATGAAAACAAGTAACTTTGTTGATATTATTATATTGTATGTAAAATTGTATTTATAACTATATAATATCTTTTATAAAGATATATTATTATATAAGGGTACCTATAAATATACTGGATCTGCGAATCCTAAAAGTTATTTAAGGTAATCCTAGACCTATAACTGTCTATATAGGTCATTCCTGGTCTCAATATATTAAGAGACTATAATTCTTCTGTAACTTGTAAATATAAAACACTAAGGTATAAACTGAGCTGCGTCTCAAAAGTATAAATATTTTTCTATAAAATAAGAGAAGGTCCAACGGATTTCTCTAAACTTAGTATTGTATTACTCAGGTTAATACCTAATTGTGTTCATATAGTATCAGATTAATTGTTCATATCTGATCATTAATATTTAATTCACTCTGTAAAGTAGACAGAGCTGTTAATTTAAAAAGTCGAAAATTTTTTTTCCGGGTTCAATAACCATAATACGATCATTGTTAACAACCACCGGTCCTTTTCAGGACCCTACTGTTGTCAAAACGTTACTATAAATCTGTGATAATTGTATATTTATCATTTATGGTTGTTATAAGCTAGTGATGGAAATAACATGAACGACACTCGATGCTATTATTGTATAATTTTTCAGAAATAGGATAGTCTTATACTATAGCCTATTTCACATCGAGCAAGTGTAATTAATACCCCTTTTTAGTATTGTAAACAATCACTTACTAGGTTATTAATACACTGCGGTTTAATTACCCCCAAGTTATTGTCTAAGGGGGGCAGTGTAGGGGTATGGTATTTTACACTTTAACGTTCATGCACCCGTGAGACTCAGACCTAGGTCCTTCGGGTGTGGTGGGGGAATCCGGATGGCAGGTGGCAGCACCTGCCTCTGGGTTCGTATCCACTACACCAGGGGGCCTACCACTCGTCCGCCACACGTCACGTGGCCGGTCTGAGTTTCGCGGGCTTTTCCCCTATATAAGGCTGGTCCTAGCCCTAGGTTCCTCAGTAGTGGTTTACCCACTGCTCAACCAGGTTGTTACCCGAAAGGGTAACCGAATGCACTAGCAGCATGTAGTCCTCTGAGGCTGTGATCGTATGTAACGCAAGCTCTGAAATAAAAGCTCGGTTGCCTACCCGGAAACTTTTCTCTCTCTTCGTTATGATTTAATCTAACTTAACGAGACGAACCACTACAGTTATAAAGTTCAATTCCAGTATTACTTACTGTATTTGAGATGGCAGCTGAGAATCCCAGCTGTCCATAGGCATACCGATAATGATGGTCTGGATGGGTGGTGCTGTTTGGGTACACCTGTCTCTTTATAAAGTACCCCAGGGGCAGCATGGCCCTGATGGAGGAAGGCTGCAGACTGCTGGACATGTCGTAACAAATACCATGGAGGAACCGGATACTTGGACGTTTAGCATCCATACGAAGGGGTGCACAGGCCTGAATCAGACAAAATTATTCCTGGAGGTCATTTCCTAAGGTACCACGATCACACATAGCTCCTCAGGCTGATCTTGGGGTGATACCATGGGTCTGACTGAGTACCATCCCGTGACCAGGCTGAGTCTCAAATCATACTCATTTTGGCAATATTGCCTGAGTCTTGATCTAGCCTCAAGTGAGTTAGACCTTTTTTTAGTGAAAGGCTCTCTGTATTTTCCCTCAAACTACCACATAATATGTGTGTCTTACTTTATTAAAATCACATCCTGAAAGATCTAATTGACTGAGTATGGATGTAAGATAGGGAGTTTGGTTGTTTTAGGTTACTGACCACTATCCTCTCTGAATTGGCCACCAAGGTCGCTCCAAACATCTGACCATCCTTCACAGGCTTGGACCTCACCGTTTTATTGACATTTCTAAACCATGTTCTCATATTCAAAACTCTTGCTGCATTTCCTAGAAATAAATAAAGGGTGGAAATCCTTATTCATATAGTGTAAAGTGAGTAACAGTTAACAATCCACTTTATTCTGAGGCAAATTCTAGAAATGGATCATATGATCATGTGGAAGAATATGTTATCTAAGGCTGCAAATCATCCACAATCCTCGATGACTTGGAGTGTGCTTTAGAAAGTGGTTATTTCACAGGGATATTGCACACAGCAGATTTGAAGACCAAGATCAGCCAATCATACCTGTTGTATCAAATGGTATCTGGTTACAACCTGAACGGCCATCCATGTCACATTGGTACACTGCTCCTGATTGGCGGACGCCCCTTTGTAGGTCAGAGTTGGCTTTGGGTGCTCCAGCCAGAAGCCTGATAACATCAAGGATAATAGATGGAATACACTCAGTAATATCTAATTTGCTACATCTTTACCAGGTTTACCTTTTAAAAGGGAGGGAGCTGATTTGGGCCTTACAACGAAGTCAAAACTGTCTCATGCAGCTTCTGCATTCTACATGTATATCTATAGTTGAATTGGTTGAAAATTGCTCTTATATGCCAAGAAACCATCACCAAGGTGTACTTGTATTCCAAATGACATCTCAATGGAAAAACACTTGAGGCACAATCATTGATGCCATTGCTTAGGTAACAGCCTTATCAGGAGACAACTCTGGGAACCCTAAAGGATTATTTTCAAAGAGAAGTTAATTTTCATGCACATGGCACACACAAATTATCCCAAAGCGATATAGAGCCGTATGACTTGACATGACTATGACACCAACCGTGTAACCTATAGTACGTGCACACACAAATATACATAATACACTACAGACAGGAGGTTTATAACAGATTCTTGGAGGCCCCCCCCCCACATACACACACATCACCTCTCCTGTATACAGAGACAGCTGGTTAGAAATAACATAGTACATTGTCAAAGGATGTATGACACCCTATATATATCATGTGAGCCGCTCATTGTGGTGAGCGGGTATTGAGTCACATAGGCCTACATTTATATAGGGATGGGAGACATAGTAGGCCTATAGCCTGCGTTTGAAACAGACCCAACAGAAAATGGGTCGGGTATATATTAGCTTTCTAAACTCACAGTGGATATGGCATTATATTTCAATTATTGTACCACTGCTATCAATTGTTGCGAGTACATCTAAAGGAAAAATATAAAATTGATTTGTAAGTCAAATCGTACATAAGTGGGATTCACAATCACTGTTAGTAAGTAATGTAAATAAAATGTGTCCCTATTTTCCAGATTATACAGATTATGGACAACGTACATACACCTACACTTGGTGTGAAAACGCTTAATAAAGTAAATAATTAATATGATGGTAAGCATCATTGATGGGGTCCTTGATGGATCACGCTCCAGTTCTATTCAAATCAATGCCGATGCCACCCCATTGACATGATAGGAGTTTTCCATATTAGCCGTTCAGTTCTACCCACGGCTTATATATGTTGCTATGTCCCCAAAACAAATATTTAAAAAAATGAAATATAGATTTTTTTTATGTCCTAGCCCATAGTTACCAGTTTCCCTGTGTATTCTCTACATAGCTGACGGTGTATCCAAAGTAGGAGCCAGGAGGCCCTGAGAAGGTGGTTGTATGCTCCACGTCCAGGTTAAAGCTCACACAAGAGGGAGGCAGGTGGAGGAGGAGCCCCATGAGGACAGATATCAAGTGCAATAACTCCATACTGTCGAGTCCCTTTCACCAGGGCATGTAGACAATCCTTAATGATCAGCAAAGAAAAGTCATCATAAATCCTTCTCTCACACACAATAAAACATTATCTTGAACTTTCAGATACATTTTATATCTGATTCCATTACTGGTAGAGCTCCAAGCATGATCAAGTCACAGTCATTAGCTATGGACTGTTTGATGAGTATTCGTTAACTCCCTGATACCACCATTCACTCAATGTCCTGGAAAACGTCGCCTATCACGCATCCGACCTCACTGAGCGACATATCTAGCTGCTCAATGTTTTGCGATGCACTGATAAGGTAGAGAACAATTCTCCGAGATTGCAGGGAGGAGGGCCCTTGCAATGTGGTGCATTGTTCCAATCAATATGCTACTCTATGCAACAAGTGGCTTTGGACCAGGTTTCAGGGGGATATAGGTGAGGGAGGAATGAGGGGTTCAATGTAGATCCGCAATGCTATACCTCGTCCAACTCATGGTGTTGAAAGATAGATAGAGAGAGGGAAAGGGAGAGAGAGAGAGAGAGAGAGAGAGAGAGAGAGAGAGAGAGAGAGAGAGAGAGAGATAAAGAGAGAGAGAGAGAGAGAGAGAGAAAATGAGTGAGAGATTGATTGATGTCATTAGCCTTTTTAGTTCTGATAGTTGTGGGCCAGGGCCAATCCCGAATCTGTTCATTTTGGGTCTGTGAATCTTGTATTTCTAAACATGGGACTTTGGAAAATTCCTCTCCAATTCTCTTCTCTGAATTGGAAACATCTGGTTGAGTACTTCCCCCTCTCTTCAATATTGAAGGTGGGGGGGGGGTACATAAGCAAATGTCCACGACCAGTGAATAATTCTGCATCATAAAATGGCCTCCTCCTCCATTCAGAAATCAATCCCCCTTTCTAAAAGGGCAAAGAGAATAGAGTGAATCCAAACCTTGTCACTGGACATGATTTAGAAACCAGTTAGTTGTATATACAAACTTCATTGTATGTGTAATGGGGATGGGTGAAAGTGACCCCAGCACCATATAGGAAAACGTGATAATAACACTTTGCTGTTGTCATCATGAGCATGTTTTGACGTACTCTTTGTCACATACATGTCTTATGTTGTCTTCAAGTATCAAAAGATGTGCAATAAACATAAGATCACCCATGTCTTTAATATATTATTCGGATGGTCACAGGGGGATGCACTTTTAAGTTGATCCGTGAAAATTATAGATTACTAATACCTTAAAGAAAGTGCAATTAAAACAGTGATTGCACCTTTCTGTTGACACGATATAAAGACGTAGTACAAGTCATTGAAGTGACATGTAAACGCAAACCCAGGGACTTGTGATGTTAAGAAAGTAGAATCATGACTATAAACTGTGCATTTTCTTTCATTCAATTGGCCACTCAGATTCTTAGTTACCCTGCTTCAAATTAATACCACTTAGGAACGGGGGTTGTGTGCAGCATGGATTTTTGAATACATCACGGCACTAGATATATCACTGTAACACGGCGGACAGATGGGTGACTTATTTATAGGGTGGCCCATGTCCGGGTTATGGCAGACCCACACCTCCAGGATCCTTTCACAACAGTATTTAGTGTAAGGCAGAACATAATGACTGCCACATGGTCACAATACAAGCCTACTCAGACTACATCTGAAAATATGGACACTCCTTACTTCCTTATATCATTTAATTTTCCTTTTTAAGGAAAGACTGACATTTTATAGTTATTTTCCAGGAATATGATGGGTTTAAACCCTTAATATTATAAACATGGGTATTCATTGGAGGCTTAGTCACATGGAGTTCACTTCAAAACAGACTGATATAGCACCATCAGTAGCGCGTTAACTACGACTAAATCCCATCAAAATCCCATAAGAATTGCACATGGTTTTGCAGTCTTCGGGCTTGGTTTGATCGTAGTACCTTAAAGGGAAACACTACCCTACTATCATGATAGCATATTTTGATAGCATTTGTTTCTAATAAAAGGAGTGTGGCATCGTTATCAAAATATGCAGCACTATAGAGGAGAGCAGTAGGTTTATATGATATATCTGATGACGTCACAATTGGGCTAAATGCACCCAATTGATGTTTGCACAGCACTGTTAGCCTACAATCAGATACTGTTTGTGGCACTTTACTGGCACGGTTTGTCGATTTCCTTTGAGAGATAGTAAAAGGTAACCTTACAGAAGGTTCTGGTATAAGATCATGATGGTGTATAACTTATTATTCTAATTATAACACATTTTGTCATACCATCCATGCATAAAGAATGCAACACCTGATGCATCTAACCCAATCGTGACATCATCAGATGCATCATATAAACCTCCTGCTCTCTTCTATAGTGATGCAGTTTTTTTATAACAATGCCATATTCTTTTTATTTGATACAAAGGTTATCAAAATATAATGTCAAGAAAGTAGGGTAGTGTTTCCCTTTAAGAAATGCAAATGTTAAAGTCAAACTTACTCAGTGTTACTTTCATTATAAGGAGCAATGTTAGTGCGGCGACGTTAGCACCTTAAAGGTACCTACCTCTGCTACCTACCTACAGTGGTAGTGGAAAAAAGTGCAAGCTGTTAGCGCACTGGGTTTGTGGTAGCACTCAGGTAGCATTCTGGAGCTTAATTCAAAACATCCTGGGAGCGCAACCCCAGCGATCTTAGTGTAGGCACATATCATAAGACCTGGCTGGTCTACCCTATCTAATGCAGTGGTTGCAGGCCTGCCAGGAGCTTAATTCAAAACATCCTGGGATCATGACCCCAGTGATCTTAGGAATAAATCAGCCTTATCCTATTAAGCGATCTTAAGAGTTGACTGGGTTCACATATCCTAGCCAGCACTAAGATCGCATTGATCTTAGCCTCAGCCCTCCTACACTATTCCAAGAAGAACTGACTAGGCACAGGGGTAAGAGTCCCAAAATAAAGGAATAGCTGTGGAGTCACTCTTCTTCACAAGAGTCCTTATACTATCGTTCCCCGTCCCCATATGGGCTAACAAAAGAGCACAGGGTGCAGTTGACCCCCGTACAGTATTCAAGAGTTCCCATGAATGTTTGATTAATGCTTGCCTATTAGAAGCATTGTGCCCTCCCCCCAGGACAAAGAGAGAGAATGGAAGAATTACCTTACAGTGCACTTACCGCATGAGTAGCCCTAAGAGCCCTCAAGGACACTCAGCAAACGTCCTCCCTCCCCTCTTTATGTATGCAGCAGGCTATTCACTCTTTCGATCAGGAGTGTTCCCTGTAAGTGCTCTTGTACTCAGGTGAAACCACTATGCATTTCTTTCACTAAGATCGCAGTGATCTTAGTGGTGGAAATGGAATAGTGAAGTGATCCCAGGACTAGCTATTCTGGACAGGCCTGCAACCACTGCATTACATAGGGTAGACCAGCCAGGTCTTATGGTATGTGCCTACACTAAGATTGCTGGGGTTGGGATCCCAGGATGTTTTGAATTAAGCTCCAGGAATAGTAAGTCCTGGGATCACTTCACTATTCCTTTTCCAGCGCTAAGATCACTGCAATCTTAGTGAAAGAATTGCACAGTGGTTTAACCTGAGTACAAGAGCACTTACAGGGAACACTCCTGATCGAAAGAGTGAATAGCCTGCTGCATACATATAGAGGGGAGGGAGAATGTTTGCTGAGTGTCCTTGAGGGCTCTTAGGGCTACTCATGCATTAAGCGCACTGTAAGGTAATTCTTCCCTTCTCTCTCTTTGTGCTGGGGGGGGGGGACACAATGCTTCTATTAGGCAAGCATAAATCATACATTCATGGGAACTCTTGAATACTGTTCGGGGTCAACTGCACCCTGTGCTCTTTTGTTAGCCCATATGGGGATGGGGAACGATAGTATAAACACTGTTGTGAAGAAGAGTGACTGCACAGCTATTCCTTTATTTTGGGACTCTTACCCCTGTGCCTAGTCAGTACTTCTTGGAATAGTGTAGGAGGGCTAATGACCTCGTGAGACATGAGCAACAATCTTTAACTTGAGTTGACAGGGTGACATGCATGACATTTATTGATATTGATGGGTCGGCACGGTACTTTAAAATACCCAGCATCGATACAACGAGTGGTTTCAAAGCATGGTAGAGGCAGACCAAGGCCCTTTTTCTGTATTTTTAACCGATCAAGTGTTTCTAAAGGGACCAAACGATTATTTTATGCCCACAATACTCTTTCTATGTTGTAAGAGAATTAGATTTGTATAGGATTACACCCAAAGATTATTAAAAGAGAATGTACACTGACAGAAAAAAGAGGATCAGCCTGAGTTTCACCTAGTCTCTTGTGCTGTCTGAGTATCAAGAGAGCCTCTGCTAGAGGCTCTCCCCTGACATGCCATACTCATGCTGAGCCTGCTTCAATGCCACACATTGGGAAAAAGGATCAGCATGAATATGGCACAAGGCTCAGGCATGGTGCCATACTCAGTCTGACTCTAACAGAATACTCCAGCAAAGCAGGGGTCTAGCCCTTGCACTGATGTCTGAGATTATGTCATATCCTAGCACCCACCACACCATGTGCCTCATTAGCTCAGTTGATATGGCACTGAACTCTACAGCTGAAGGTGGTGAGTTCAAGCCCCATTGAGAATTCTTTTAAAGTCATTCTCGGTAAGTCAATTTTATTGCTACAATGTAAGCATGAATATGCAATTATAATGGGGTTGTGAGAAGATTTTTCCCTATTAAGCCCCCCCCCCCTCACCCATTCTTGCACATACTCAATATCCTTTCTATTATCCTCTAGTCCTTAGAACCATGATATCTAAGAATATAATCTTATCTATTTAGGAATATAATAGGAATTAATCACTAAAACATTTAGAGTATGATCATATCTTTGCAGTAAATGTAAAAGTAACATATGGTCCCAGGCATATTTCTAATGTTTTGGGGCTTGGAAAAAAGTAGAATACCAGATTTCAACACACAGAGGGAGCAGATCATATGAGATTTCAGTGGAGATCGTTCAGCACAGTCAAGATGGTGTAGTGGTAACATGTATACCTTCATATGAGAAGGTCCTGAGTTAGATTCCAGCCCAGGGATGCTCTTCAAAAGTTGCAAGTTTTCAACCCGAAATATTTTGTTATGCAAACGATTTATTTTCTTGCTATTTTCTATCTTGGCAGACGTTGAAGATTCTGTCAGTTTTCAAGCAAGCATCTATTTTAATTAGTTACAAAGTAAGGTCTTAGAAAAATACACTGTAATAGATGAGATGTTTCCTATTAAACTGAAAAAAAGAAAAATGTTTCTCAGCACCACCTAGACTTGAACCTGAGACCCCTCACTTGCAAAGCGAGAATCCTAACACTGTGCCACCTCTACAACTGGTGAGCCAGGTTGCAATAGGCATATAAGTAGGACTGTGCCATACTTACTGAGGACATTGTGGATATTTGTCCTTACTATGGGCATTTTTCCTTACTATGGTCACTCCAGTCTGTGTTCCCTATTAGTCTACTGGGCCTCATATCACCAATGACATCTCACTGTAGTAGGTCTATGGTTGAAATGTCATATTGATAGTGCCACTTTCAACACCTGACCTGCTGGCACATATAGGAACACAAAGGAGTCACAATAAGGAGGTACCCGGTTCAAATCCCACCAAGGAGCAAAAAGGACACTGAAACCAGGAATGCACAAACTATTCATCGATTAATTAGACTGCCTTAGGAAGTTGAATGTTCGACCATCTGAAATCCTTGTGTGTATGAAATTATGGGCTTTTGTCAAACGATGACCTTAATTTCTATATTTCTTTATAATGTTTAACAAACCAATTATGTGTTGGGCTTAATACACCCTACAGCTTAGTAGTTCAATAAGGGCTACAAATGCAGGGCTACATAACCATTACAATTTAGACTGTCTGTAAGCCCTACAATGCAGTGCTGATTAGTAACTCTTTAAGTGGGGCTGTGCCCACTGGTTAGTGTTGCTGGACTCACTTTGAAGATAGAATCCAGTAAAGTGTGATCCTATGTATTGGGATACTCTGGCAGTGCATTACACCATAGGTAAGAAAGACTCCTGCAATAGTGAAGCCTGTTCAGGTAGGATCCAGCATTGCCTGACCCTCTTCATAGAGATACTCAGGTTATGTGCTATTTTCTTCTATTATGTTACTCCAGTTGACCCTGAGCCTGTCTCTAAAGAGACTCCTGCACTGTGAAAGTAGGGCAGTAGAGAGGGTACAGCTAGGCCATAAACAATCTAGAGTAGAGTGTCAGGTATTGCTGGAGTATGCCTACACCCTAGGCTCACCCTGGGTATCAAAATATACTCATTTTGGTGACATTTGCCTGAGGCTAACATTAGGCTCCCGGTGAGTATCATTATTTTTTCTGTGTAGTATATTATCCTGAATCTATTTCTGTATGAATTTTTGTTGAGTGGCATTTCTGACTATACAGACAGATACTCCTATCGAGATAAAGCATATAAACAATTTTTATAATTAATCAAATGTAAGTCACTTTTACAAATCAACTTAGATGATGAAAGGTTGTATTGAGAGTGATTGTGTATGTTGAATAATGTATCTCTATACATTATTCAACATTTTTATCCATTCTAATTGTGAATAAATCACTTAATATGTTTACTTAGTCCCACCTCTGGACCTCATTCTAAACTCCCAATGAGAAATGCACAAAATGAGCATACCGATTATTTATCAACCCCAGAACTTCTCCTCAAATCACATACAGAAATAGAATTCTTACAAATCATTTCTGATCAAGCAATAAACTGTATAAACGATTATATATAATCGTCCAACCCCATTTAGAAATAATCTTTACCTCACAAATTCGTTTGAAAACAGAGAAAGGCCCCAGAAAGCCTTACTTAAACTAATCTGGAAGGATGAAAGGCTATAGTAGTTTTCTGAGTAGCATCTTTATTGTCATGACTGGCAGCAAATACAAATGTATGTATCGTCTATATACAAACCTTATTGAAAGTGTAACTCTCAAAACTTTAGATTCTGATATGTAGTTTATATATATATATACAATAAGGTCACATTTCAACCAGGAACATATATGATACTCACTCAACTATCAAGAGAATACATGAAATCATTCGTCTTATTTCTGTGGGGTGGTTTTCTGCTAAGGTAAATTTTATTTTCACGGCACTGATGGTTATTTGTTCTGGCAAGATATCATGATGAAAATCTGCTATATGATCTAACATATCTGGCATTCTTTCTCTCATTCACTCTCTCTCCCTCCCTCTATCTCTCTTTGAATTTACTTATAACCCAGATGACATTTCATTTATATATAATACTCGTGCCTCCCTGAAGATTCCCATAAACCTCCAGACCAATATAAATTGTTCCCTAAACCATGACTAGTAATAAGAGTGTATCAATAGTATAACACAGATATTTATAAAGCAATACCACGCGCTACTCAAACATGTGACAATCCTCTTTTTCATATTATTTAGTTGTAGCCTTCTTGATTATCACAAGGGAGGATACAGTATATAAATTCGTGTTATAACTTTCCATCATGACAACCGATTGCGTAAATACTTTTATGCCCATCCATTCCACAAACACTTTTGTAAGACTATGATGGATGACATGAAAACAGTTAGCCGAACGATAAAGTTCTGTTGAGTAGAAATGAAGTAATAACGATGCTCAATAGTAGCAAATCCGCATGACAGTACTATACCACCTTTTGCACTCAGATCAAGGCAGAATATTCCTTTGTGTTCTGGGACAGCTAGAGTTCTCTACAAATCTAAAATGAGCATATGGAATAAAATGAGGACTGAGGAACAGATACAGCGTACTAGTGATTGATATACAGTTATTAGAACATAAGCACCAGCAATAACACCTTAGGCTATCACACATTGCAACCGGGACAGGTGTAGTCAAAATAACTCTTAGTATGAAAAGGCACATTTCATATTAGGGTAATATCACAAATCTCCAGAGACCTCAGAACTAATTAATAGAGATCTTCTTCAGCTGCTTCTCCATAGTGTATGGGACGCAAACCCATGCAGTATGCCCATCACTATAAAACAATTATCCACATAAAACATTAATTGAACATGACTTTGGTGGATATCTATTCTTTTTGTCCTTACTACCCCAAAGTTTAAACTCAGAATTCTATCTATGAATAATTCAAACTACTACAGCAACACAATTCAATTCCTGTGATGATGTGATGTGGTGGAACTACCTTAAAGTGGTAGAACATCAAAATAATCATTACATAGGCAACCTACACAACGACCATTTTTTTTCCGTCTGAGGGACATTGAAACAGTTCAACCAAGAGGGCAAGATCACCTTTATAGTATATGGGTGACTGAAAACATGTGTAGTCTAGTATAATTGGATTGTAACGTTGTGGTATATGTTTCACAATAATGAATATGACAACATGCATATTCCTTTTGCGAAATATAAGTCTAGAAAAGGTTGTATGTGGACCAGAGTCCTTTAGTGTCCTTGTGTGTAAAACAACCTGTACTCGAAAGGTCGGTAAGTCTCGTTTTCTGGACTTGGGTCAAGGGCAACCTTTAGGGGAGATTGGCCAGTGTAGGCCTATTGATTTTGATATAATACTGAAGGTATGCACAGGAGGTCGCTTAGAGCTTGTAAAAGAGTCCCTGGTCTATTTGTGCTTCATTTTGTGTAAAGCAACCAGCACAACAGATTGACCTGTGTATATCTCTCACCCCTTTTTAAAGGACAACCTATACAAGGGGTCTAACAGTGTAGTCTGTACAGGAGGTCTGTACACAAAGCCGATAAGTGTGTATGCATTGCCGTTCGTATAAAACAATCTGCACAGGCGTCCAACCACTTTCTTTTTCTTGTCTTATGTATAAGTCAACTGTCACAGGGGGCTGACCATATTATTTCTACTGTCTTTATTGTAAAACAGTCTTTGTGTATCAAACACCAAGACTACTACCAAGCCTACTGTCTTTATTGTAAAATAGTCTTTGCATATCAAACACCTTGGGCAGAGGGCCAATCATTAAATATTGCTCACTGCCTTTTTTTGGCATTGTGTATAAAAATCCTATAATGGGTTGACTAGTGCATTGTTTGCCCTTGTGTATAAAAGGGCTTCTACAAAAGGTCAACCATAGTATTTCAATGGTTGAATAAACTTAATTTTATTAAGGTGTGTGTAGCCAGTGTTGCATAGTGTACAGCATACATGGTAGTCCAGCATACATTACTGTTGATTATTTACTGAAAGTTGATTAACGATAAACCAATACCTCCTATCTGAAGGCACTTAGTTATAACAAAATCCAACTTTGATTAGGCAGGGCCCAGAAAGGGATCTGTCAAGGACATCCCCAACCCTCTTTAATGTCCATGGTCAAAATTGTATCAACGTGGAGGTGGACCCTGGGCATTGCTCTTTGTACCAAACATATACTGTCACCCTAACTGGAATACAATAACTCCATAGGCCTATATATGGGCCCGTGATCCATATCAAGTCACATTAATGGTAGCCAGGTTGAGCACTACCATAGCATTCACATAGTGAAATGTTTCTATGTTAAGGCATTATGGTGCATTAACTCATATCTAAAACCAGTTGTGAAGATCTATGCAGGATGGACACAATCCATCTACACACTATGGCACAATCTGTTAAAGCTCAACCTCAACACTTGATAAGTCTCCTCTGCACACTCTATAGTAGTTATCACAACCTGCTGTCAACTGCATGACCTTTAGGTACTGTATTGGTGGGCTCAGTAAATAACTGATCCTCATCACTGTCTTCTGCAGGCCTTATGACAAGGTATTGTGGAATCTCAAATGACCTTGGGTGATGATTAACGTCATAAAATACGTCATCGTCATCCCGTGACGTCATACTATGACGTAGCCCCCTAGGTTCTCCACTGTTGCTTCCGCTAGTGCTGGGCAGGCTGGGAGGGCTCTCACTTGGGATGCTGCCATTGGGTGAGGAGCGATGATGATTGTGTACCTGACGCGGGCATTTAGTCCTTTCATTAAGGTTCCTATCGTGAGTACTGCTGCTGCTCCTTCTGGTTGCTGTTAAGTACTCATCCCTGGAGTTGTGGGAGATGCTACCATTAGCATGCCAGATGAGGAGGCTGGTTTCTGGGCTCTGAGGTTGCCAGGGGTCAAAGCTCTCCCAGTCAGCCTCAGCTCCTGCTGGCTGTCTATTATCGCCCACTCGGAACATCCGAGCTTCTTGTTCCTCATTCTCCTCGTTTTGACCAATCAGTTTCACCAGCTCCTCTCGTTCGGCACGCATGAAGAAACCAAACTGTATGGAGAGAAAGGGGAACTCAGTTGAAATATCATAGTTTGAATATAAATACCTCGTTATTTGAAAGCAATTGCATATGCATGGAATTCAAGCACTGGCTTTGGCATGGCATAATGCGCCACTGCAGTGCTTGTAAATTGATGGCAGTACTTTGGTTCATCTAGCAGTGTATTATTTACTTAAAAGATAACATTATAATATATAAGAATAAGACAGTTACCTTATAAAGTACACCTATTACCAACAGCAGCAGGAAGAGTCCTACACCTACTGATGCCGCCACCACCCACCAGGGGACGCTGGTGTCTGAGGTGGCAGCATGGCGCGGGGTCACCAGGGTGGTTACCTGTACATGGTACAGAACGGATTAGTATAATTAATTGCACAAAACACAAATCTGACTTTGCTTATAGAACTCAACTATCCCCAGCATGTTGACGTTCTATATTTCCAGACTGAATTGATCAGGACATACTCATTATTCTCTAAAATCCACACTGAAGGCCTATTTATGCTGCATTTAATCTGAAACAATCTAGGCCAGGTTTAATTACTCTACCAGAAGTTCTGCCCAAATAAACCTACCTGACGGTCAGCAAGTGGTATTTCATATGATGGAGGTAGGCCCTTAACAATGATTTTAGTCACTAGCCTTAAGGCCCCTGTGTCCTGCAGAAGGGAACAAAAATGAAATTACAAAAATATATTACATCATTTCAAATGGTAATGTCGTTACAGATTAATGCAAAACTCACAAATTTGCAAAAAAAAAAAAATATTTGGCATCTTGCCTTAAATTTCAGTAAATTGAACTGAAGAGATTCTTAAGATCATTACAGGCTCAATTGCAATTTGATGTAGTACAATCGTTAGAGAGCAGTTACTTATTCAAGTCACTAGATAATCCTGAAATAAGGAATCAGGGGGGGGGGGTATGGAAGATGAGAGCAATAACCTTTAACCCCTTGGGATTTCCCTGTAATTTATACAAATAATAAAGTACCTGTAGTTGGGTGAGGTTGTCCATGTGGAGGACCATGAAGATGCTAACAGTCACACTGTCCCCAACATTTAGTGGTCCCAGGGCGTGCTTAGACACTACACAATTGACACTCCCACAGAACTGAAAAACAAAGTCCACAATAAAGCAGTGTTGGAAGGTTGTGCAGAGAAAATCAAGTCAGAATACCTATCACTCATACCACCTACAATATCTGTGTAACAAGTTAAATATCGTACTTAATTTTATGATATGACTTGACCCTAAGTGTACCTATATTATAGGACTATAGATTCCTTAATATATATAAATGCATTAGGATACATTTGGGGATAATGACTGTGTTGTTAGAGGGTCATAGTACCACTATGTGATTCCTGTTGTTCCCATACACACATAGTCACTACCAAATTGTATCCTCTTGCTAGTCTCAACCTTTGACCCCCACCCCATCCTCACCAGGGCATGCATTATGCTCTTTAGAGTCAATCCATTTCCCCAGACCAACCGCTACGAAAAATGAAGATCAGAATTAAAATGTCAAGACCTAGGAGGTGAAGCTGCAAAGGCAAGAATGTAACACCTCCTTGCTGAAACTATTATACATTGATCATATATATATATATAATTTTTCTTTGGGCATTTCGGAACTCACAAACCCCTGAGTATGGTGATATATGTAATCTTCCTTAATAGAGTATTTCATTGGCTGATGGCAAGCAAACTCCTTAAGTAACTGCTACCGTTGAAATCGATCGCATATTTTCTCCCATCATATTCAATTCGTTTTATAATTTAAATAGATTCATAATATGTCATGTTCCAGGTATCGCCATTTAGTCATCTATGAAGCTGTACCATGAAGTCATACACATAAAGTTGCAGCATTGCCACTCACCAAATCCAAGGGTTGTAAACGTGACCGACCAAACAGGGCCCCCGGGGTCACAGAGGTCAAGGGGACAGGGGAAGTAGGGTCATCCTCTGACCCGGATGTACTATTGTTGTATGCCACATCCCGGCGTGCCCTTCGCTTATCACTTCCTCCCAGATTGGGACGCTCCTTTGCTGTAGCGTCGTCCATGATCTGAAACCAATGTTAAAGTATGTGTAATTCGATGTGTGTTGATAAAGCAGATCATTTTATTGAAAGGGTGTGTGATATCAAAGTTAAATGCAATATGCACTTGATGACTTCGTGATGTGCAGCGTGAGCTTGGTGATTTCTTATGGATTTGTTATTTTACAACACATTTCACATGAAAAAGAAAATGGAGAATGATCAAAGGGAGTGGACTATTTTGCATCATTCTTTACAAGGTAGATCAGTTTTATAAAGCGAAATCGTCCTACTCTATAGATATTTCATATTCATTTATTCATCACATTTTATCTAATGTCTTTTACCAGGTTCAATCTACATTAATTTTCTTAAAACTAGTAGGACAGGGGTCAGTATACAGACTTAGCAGGATCATTTATTAGCCAATAAGATAAGCCCAATGATTCACTGCGGCCCTCTCGGGGGCCGACTGGTACCCATCTGATAGGTCTTAGGCCAAAAAAAAAAAAAGGTTGGTTTCCGGTAACCCGACCTACCTCAGCCAAATAAGGCCGACCTCAGAATTTTTGAAGAAATTTTCATAATTTTTTCAAAATTTTTCATAATTTTTTCAATATTATTCATAATTTTTCACATCAATTTTATATTTTTAGTATCTTAAGATTTCCCTTCCATCCAAGCAAGGAATCCTATATTTATACTGAAGCTTTATACATTTTGGCAGGTATAATAGCTAACATTGATCATTATCAATGATAAAAACTCACTATTTCGGCCAACATAATTTTATCAGCAAAAAATTAAAAAAAAAAATAAATAAAAATCCGACCTACCTACCTCAACTTTTTGTACCATGTTACCGGAAACTTACAATTTATTTTTTTTTGGCCTTATCAGTAGAACTTGCTGGTAACAAGCTCCAGTAATGGCGGTGCCCATGGAGCGACCTGTTAACTCACATATTACATATATAGGACTTCATACTTTATTGGCCAGATCTGTACCATCATATCATTAGCAAGAACAGCATAGTGTCTAGTATTTTTGTCATTAGCATGAATCAATCAGAACTATACAAGATGACAATCTATATAGTTATTTTAGTTTGGCCAACAATAAGAAATATCAATATCAGCAAACCTCAACAATATAATCCACGAGGTGATGTCCTTCCAGGCTCTCTACTGGAACTGTGACTTCAATATAACCTCCAGGAAACAGTCCAGGTCCGTCATTACGCAGGTCATAGATGTGATAGACTTCTGGTTTGCTGATGACTGGTGTGAACAGGGCGGTGTCATTGCTGCCCCCTGTCGTGTAGTTCTCACGTTGTACAGCATACACATGCTGCTCAGGGTACGACACTCTGAACAAGGAAAATAGGCATGGCATTATCGGTGGAATTTAAGGACTTTGATATTGTAATATGCACTAATGCTATCAATGGGCTTGAGAGTATCTTTTGTTTTATCAAAGCATTTTAAGCCTGAATGGAATATAGAGAGGTTATATCTTTAAACATTGTGTCAACAAGGGACTACTTTAAATATGATGCCATCCATAAGGGGTAACGGGTATATATTGCCTATGATGAGAAATTGTCCTGCAAATCTGACAGTGTCACCGGAAAAAATGATAGCATGATATGCAATTCTTAAGAAGTAATTTCTCTTCATAATTACAACCTTACAACTTAATCATCCCCAGAGGCAGGCTCTACCAGTAACTGAGTTCATAACAAGAGATAGATTTGCCACATTTACAGTCTTTAATAATTCAAATCAGCCATTATTCACGCAAAACCAGTGATGTCTTCCTTTTCACTCACCCTGATATGTCCATCTCTGCTGACACTTTGACAGGCAGCTCCAATGTAACTTCATTATTACCAAGGTATGCCTCCTGACTGCGCGTGCGTGTCAACACAGTGACGTACATCCGGTCACGTCGGAAGCTGTCCTCATGGTATACTTCCGGTCGTCTAAAGACAACCACGAGACTCCTCATGGTGACGTCAGGAACAGGGTTACCTACGTCACATACTATGACAGCACTACCATTGTTACCATCTACGTCATCCGGTGACGCATGTGGTGTACACGTCACATGTGGACTTCCTGTTGGGCCACTACTTCTGCTGCCGCCAACTGGTCTGGTACCAGAGTACAGGAGGTCAGGAGGGTGGAAGATGGTCAGATTGGTCATGTATGCCTTCTCACCAACATTATTGACGTGAATTTCTATGTTAATGGGCTCCTGCTGCCCTAGAATGACGTAATGCACGTCAGGTGACGGCCATTGGACGTTGGCATGCAACTGGAGGTCTGTCTTGCAGTGATTGTCTACTCCGCAGAACTTGTCAAACGGCACCTGAGGAATAACAATGGATGAAACCAATTTTAGGTCCCATAGGAATAGAAATGTTGTCTTATGGTTTATCAGTTCACAAAATTTGATGTATACCCTACTTTTAACTCACCCAAAGCAATATATCGACCCCTTAATCACTGGGTATGGACAGATGGATGCACTGGTCACTTAAAAAGGGACACATTGCCTAATCCGCATTTCATACATTTGCATTGCATAGAGTGAGTGAGTGAGTGAGTAATAGATGTTTAACGCCATTTCGACATCTAAGGTCATATTCATGGCGAGAACGACATTACACAATTTCACAGAGGAATGTGTCAGTGCCCGCGCATATGTGCACCACACACATCCGAGGGGATAGGAAAGAGGAGAAGTAGACCCTTTTAAGTGGGCTAGGGAAGCCCGCATTGCATAGAGTGACTCACCACGAGCGTCATACTTCTTTGACAGTACTTGTCCACCATAGGCTGAGGGGTGGCAGGCTCAACGTCATGTGACGTCACAAGGTCCACTTCTACAGAGATACTCACTGGCGTGATGAAGTCAATGACGTGTTTCTATGGCAACCAAAGAAAATATAGTTAATTGATAGGCCATGTTAATAATGTTAAAGGGGTATCATGAAGAACATCTAATGAGATTGAAAATAAAAAAAAAAACTAGATGTGATGATAGAATCTAAAGACAGAGCTAGATACATTTTATATTGGATAATCAAAGATAATTATTTATTCACACAGTAAGGTTGACAAATCCAAATGTTGGATCTTGATTGGCAGATGTTGTATTTTCCATTACTCAATATTTAATTGAGAATACATACATTAAGTACAAAGATGAAGTGGTCCTTCCATGCTGTGTTTGGGTACCAGTTGTCTACATGTGCCGTGTACTCAGGTAATGGGTGGTATGTCGTACCCAGGTTTGTCACTGTGCCATTCTTAAACCCACCACGGAGTGGTAGGCGCTGTGACACATCATCTAGACGTGCCAGGTCACCACGCACTCTCACTGTGAATGCTGCAGGGGCACAGAAAAAAGTATGATATCATGAAAGGATACACTTTTTATTTCAGGTTTAAACAGTTTCTGAAAAAAAAACTTTATGACGAGAAAGACGACATGAGTTTGCCGCACCTAGTTTAGGGTCTGGTTGTCTACACCTTTAACACCCCCTACATTTTCCTAACACCCCCTTCACCTAACACCTACTTCACCTGGCAGTACTTTAGAAAGAATACAGATGCAGCAAATAATTTTCCTGTCATTCTTACATAACATCATCCTTACAAATATCTATATTTACGATGAGAAACGTCTTATTGACGTAAACACAACACCCATTAAGATGGCGAAAGCCATATCTTATGATCTACCTACATAGATTGCCAGGGAGTCCTTGTCCAGTGTACTTGAAGGCTACCCCAATGGCCAGGCAGCTCCTAGGGCTGTGGGTGAGTTCGGTGAGCTGACATCTTATCACAGTAGGGTTAATCAGGGTGGGGTAGGTGCTAGCATTCAGCTGGACGACCACCAGGGGCCGGGTAGATATGACAACTGCCCTGTTGGACGAGTAGGACCCAACAGCCAACGCTGGAATATAACATGAGAAAGGTTATTAATCATGTAATCAAGTCAACTTTTTATAACTGACAGACATGATATTAAGCAAGCATCTTTGCAAATTTCAAGATTCATGCAGTAAATTTTCCCTGGCCATATATTTAAGTCCGTATGAAGCAAAAAATCGCTTCAGAATGAACCTTATCGATTATTTGAATGATTACATAACCATCTAGATCTAGATGGACTTACACAGAATTCTAGCACAGAACGTTAAATCTTTGGATCTTTGAGGTATGTGCCACTGCAGGATACCAATAAAAGCTGAGTTATTGGAGATTACTTTCAGTTGAAATAGATGGGGAGCATTTCATTATAATGACCTCACAATTTTTATCAAATCCTAGGACAGAATAAAATGCCATTTCTTTTACCAGACCATGTATGGAGATGGAACCCCCCCCCCCTTACCTGGAGAGTGTAGATGTCTTGTCCTTGGTGCGGAGAGAGCGTGTCCAAACCCTGTGAGGGTAGGGTCCAGGCTGGATGCAGCAAGTCTCTGTGAGTAGGTCTCCCTTACTCCATGTCTATAGCCATTATATACATAGATGGCACCACGCCCTGAGTCCTCATAAGGTGCACCTATCACAACGTCTGTCAGGGGGAAGAAGAATGCACAAATTTTATGTACAAGCCAGTTTGAATCAGAATTCTAGGGAAAAGGCTCTGAGTATAAAGTTTAGTTCCACAGAAGGATGGCGCATATAACATGCAGAGTCATTACCTGGAGTGACGTTTATGTAGGCCTATAGGCCGCCTGAGCCTTTAAAGCTGGGACAAGATCTGAAATATATAGATTTTCCAATTTCTCGATATCTATCATCAGCCTGCTTGTGAAAGTGTCCTGCCACAATCTCAATCTATTCAGTGCATTCTAACCATGTCAAATTCAAACATATATGTGTGTAGAAATAAAATGCTTCCAGTATTCTATTCATGTCAACAAGCAGTCTTGATTGTACCAGCACAGTGGCACATCTGAAGCCATAAAGCAGAGTATTCTATAATGGTGGTGACTAAGTGGTTTCCCTTCCCACCAAAGAGGATAGACCAGCTGAAACTAAAGTCCAATTATGTGCCCATAATGAGCAATATCGTGCAATAATAAGTGGCACCCTATGACTTGGGAAGGGGTATATAATCCTCTGAAATACATATCAGACAACACTATCAGCTTTTATACCAGCTTTAAAGGTGCTTGAATATGACACTATTGTCATCTTGATGCATTAACTCCCACAGGCCAACATGATGTCCAAAATCAATGCTAGCGAGTTACTCAGGGCACTTTGCTGGTGTAGCTTGGTTAACAAATGCAACATGCAGCCATCAGTTGTATCAAGTTTGGGCGTCAGGCAGTCTTTAAGGGGTTAACTTTGGGGGACTGTCATTACTAGTTTAAATCTAGAACGTACAATGTACATGCCCTATAATACATACCAGTTGACAATATCCCATGTACATACCTGGGTAGCCGTCTTGGGTGACGTCTACCGCTGTTATAGCAGAACCAAACCTGGACCCAGCAGCACCAGATCCCACCAGGTCAAACACATGGTCAAACACGTGCTGAAGTCAAAGATTGTTCAATCAATATAATGTTCATTTTATCATGATGAAGGCTGAAGAAAATATCCCGGGAAAATCAAAATTTAATAAGAAATCCTTTGATAAGAGGAA
Organism: Acholoe squamosa; assembly: GCA_949317995.1. Taxonomy (NCBI): domain Eukaryota; kingdom Metazoa; phylum Annelida; class Polychaeta; order Phyllodocida; family Polynoidae; genus Acholoe; species Acholoe squamosa. The sequence continues at coordinate 56,110,386 of OX439045.1, forward strand.
AAGCTTTAGCTAATTATTGTGCATTCCCTCTTATTCAAGAGATCCCTTTCTCTATACCCTACAGTGTAGCTACATAATACTCTACATACTTTTCTAATGATTCCTTTTAATTGCCATTGAATGCTTTTCATTTTAAGGAACAATTTCAGCATTATCACCAGCCAAAATGCAATATATGTGTGCCATACCGTGTGCCTCATGATATAGACTGCCACTCGACCCTCCTCATAACTGTTGGATTTGTACAGTGGCGCTCCCACCAGGAGGTCGTCCAAACCATCCTGGTTCAGGTCTGTGACACAGAGGGCGCCACCAAAGTACTCCCCCATCTGTTGGCCATGAAGTTCAGCTTTTATGTCAAACATGCCAGTGGAGACTATCACCTGTGGTAGGATATCATGGAGTTAACATTAGCATTGGCATTGGTGGATGTAATGGACTGAACATTAATATTGGCATTGGTATTCCAGCTCAAATGAAGTCTTTGAATTGGAATCTTTAGTACACTTTTTTCACCAAGAAAGATTTTACATTAGGGTGAAATCACAACTGAATCACAACCGAATCACATGTAATCGTATGTGGAATATCACTGAAATAATGAAAAAAAAACAACAAAAAAAAAAACACAACAAAACAAAAGACATAAAAAGGGTCTTAAAGAGTATCTGAGCATAATAAGTAGTAATATCTATGGAAAATGATTAACATACATGTATCCAAATCCAATTCTTGTTGTAATCCCATTTACTTACCCTTCCGTGCATATCAATTCTCGGTCCGCCTGCTACATAGAATGTCTGCCCCGTACTATAGAACTGTCCTGACCCCAAGGCATAACCTGCAGCATTAGTATAGATAAATGAAATGGGATTAATTGGTAGTTCAATACTGAATTAACAGTTACACACATTTATAAGTGTACAAACTATCTTGAGCTAAGACAGTAGTTTTGCTGTAATTGCTTTTCAAACCTACGTTGGTGTGTACAATTGAAAATGGGGAATACGCTGTAAATGCATTATATCCTATCATAAACACTAATGATCCAAAAAGTAGTGTTTTGTGGAAAAATAACCAAAGAAATGTGATGTTTTTTTCCCTAAAATTGGTTCCAGAGGGAATTTTTAAGCTCTGTTTTCAGTTCTGGGTTCCTGAAAGAATTTCAAAAAGACATTGTGGCAAAGATCTCCGATTGGAATAGTGGAGTGGTTTCCAGAGCAACCCGAAATTGCCTTATTTACCAATTTTCTATGTTTCCATGGCAGTGAACAGACATTCCATAAATGGAACGTTTTCCGTGGTGATGGAATAATTTCAAGCATACCACTTCCTTATCAAAACTTGGACTAAAGCATTTTTTAGCTTATTTTTTGGTGTTTTACCTCCAAACCCAGTATTGACCCCCCCCCCCAGGCACGTTTTTCCCCGTTGGCCCACAAATAGTTCTAGGCCATGATTGTGATGATAAAAGGGATTATCCGATAATAAGGAGACTTCCATACAAAATGATATTATAGAGAAATTATGATAGAATAAAACCTTATTGTACCTACCTACATAACCAGTTTTGGGTATGACCTTGCCTGGGATGTGGACGCCCACGTACTCATTGTTGGCTACATACTCCGCGTAGCCACCTGGTGAGTGAATATGATACTGTGTTTATTTTGGGGAGGTTTTTGAGTTAATCATTATAACAACCTCTAGGCGCTATTGAATTAACAGTCTTCATGTATGTTTTATAGTAGCTAAATTATAATGAAAATCCGAGGCATTGTTATGCCCATGGATATTGCATTAGCAATAATGTAATAGACTTTCAATATGAACTATGGTAATCCATTGCTAGAACTTATTATCATGCTCCCAGTATCAAATAGTTCCTCTATATATTAATTTCAGTCAGTAAAGGTTGAAAGCAGAGCGTTATCTGGTGAAATTTACTATCCCAAACTATTCTGACCATAAATCTTTGGATGTAATCCCACACAATCAATGGTTTCGGTTTGATTAAATGCATAGATACGTGTGTAAGGAGTGGTTGGCTCAAGGTGAAATAGCGATTGTCTCAAGGTGAAATTGGTAGGTCCTAGAAAATATATCCTACACTGAAAGGATTGAACATTTCTGTATTTTTTTTTATGCCTTCAACTAGTTATGTTTTTCATCTACACCCATAGTCAATATGAGGTACATGTTATTAAGTTTAATGTTCAAAATATGCAACCAAAGTTGGAAAATCTTGATGAAATGCCCAGTGTTTCATGATAAAAAACAACTCAAACATGGGTACTTTAGTGCATCATTACACAATGATAACTACGTAATATGTCCCAGTAGAGCATTCCATGGGGTAAAGTAACACCTCTATGTAAATGATATTAGGGTCCCAAGCACAGGGAATTCATGTAAATGTGAGAAAAGTAAGGTGACAGGTGGACGAGTCAAGGTATGTGGTTGTCATTAGGTTAATCTACCCTAAATTGCTTCCCTTCATTTAGTCGTTGAGCAGATATGAGCTACAAGATGATTATTTAGTACAAGTAATTGATGCTGGATGGCACATAATTGTTGATGTGATTGTTACATGGAAACCTCACTTCAAAGCTGGCACAAATATGGTAATGCGATTCACAAATGTGCATAATTACGAGTATAGCGTAAAAGAAAACATACCAGTCCATTGTCTAATCCCTGGGGCACCCAACAACAGCTTTTCGGTATTCTACAAAAGAAGAAAACATGAGGCTGAATCTAGAGAGGCAGAATAGAGAGGCACCAGGGTAATAAGCACTCCTGTACTAAATTATCTAACAGGGCCTAAATCTTTGTGGACAATTGCGTGTTCTAATAGACTACTGGTACTTCATCTAATTGACATTATGCAGTAATTGCACACATAGTGAGTCGCCATTCCCACCTGTCCACAGGCATACTTATACTAATAAACTAGTATGCTGCAATACACATACTTGCACATAGTGTGCTGATCCGCCCACCTGTCCATAGGCATACTGTTCTAACAATCCAGTATACTGCAATAAGGCCTATATATATATTGTACATAATGTGCTGCTCTGTCTACCTGTCCATAGGCATACTTATACTAACAAACCACTATACTACAATAAACACATACCTGTACATAATGTGCTGCCATGCCCACCTGTCCATAGGCATACTTATACTCTCTCGTCATGGGGTTTACCTGCTGCATGGAGCTGCCTGTGAGGGGCAGGAGGCGGCGGCTGGAGTTAAAGCTGAGGTCTCCATCAGTGGCATAACAACCACCATTCACCATCAGGTAGCCATTCCTACTGTACCTGGTGTCTGCCCATTTGTGGGAACACACCTGGGGAAAAAAGAAAATAACAGATTCAGCGTTAAATGTCTGGGTAACTGATGCACTGTTAATATTGCATAATGATGTATGAGGTTCAGGTTCGGTCACTCAGTGGAGATGAAAGGGACAGATAGCGGCAATTTCATTTCCCCAAGAAAACAAAGACAACATTCTAGTGCCAAAACACTGACACGTTTTTAGTCTTAAGAATAACATTTCAATTCAACATTATTCATGAAAGAATCACTTTTTTTTTCTGTGTGTAGTATATTGTTGTAAACTTACCACCACACCACCTTGTCCATCCTGGTGACTGTCTAGAGACACGCCTAACCACTGGTTGTCCTTGTAGTCCTTGTACCTTATCCTGATCTTGTGTGCACCATGTTTGACAAACATGACTGCCTCCTGTTGGTTACCTGACAATTTGACACATGCACAGAATTAAGTCCTGCTTTACTACACACCTAACCCTTTAAGGGTGTATCATGCCTTTAGAGGTGCATCATGCCTTTAGATGTGCATCATGCCTTTAGATGTGCATCATGCCTTTAAAGGTGCATCATGCCTTTAAAGGTGCATCATGCCTTTAAAGATGCATCATGCCTTTAAAGGTGCATCATGCCTTTAAAGGTACATCATGCCTTTAAAGGTGCATCATGCCTTTGAGGGTGCATCATGCCTTTAGAGGTGCATCATGCCTTTAGAGGTGCATCATGCCTTTAAAGGTGCATCATGCCTTTAAAAGTGCATCATGCCTTTAGAGGTGCATCATGCCTTTAGAGGTGCATCATGCCTTTAAAGGTGCATCATGCCTTTAGAGGTGCATCATGCCTTTAGAGGTGCATCATGCCTTTAAAGGTGCATCATGCCTTTAAAGGTGCATCATGCCTTTAGAGGTGTATCATGCCTTTAAAGGTGCATCATGCCTTTAGAGTTGCATCATGCCTTTAAAGGTGCATCATGCCTTTTAAGGTGCATCATGCCTTTAGAGTTGCATCATGCCTTTAGAGTTGCATCATGCCTTTAGAGGTACATCATGCCTTTAAGGGTTCATCATGTCCATTGGTCAATGGTAAAGGATAAGTCAATGCCATTTCCAAAGAAAACTGAAGATATCTTTGAAAATTTAGAGATATCTTGAGAATAGTTATCTCTAGCCTATCTTTTCCAGAATATTATAGCAAATGTATGACAAATAATGACAGCATCTATAGAAAGGAAATTTTGAAGATATCCACAGAGCTATCTTCAGTGTTATCTTCATTTATGTCTATCTTTAGTGAAGACACCTCACCGTCCATGCAAAGGACCACTGGTGAGTTAGAGTAGCCGTGGGTATTACTGGCATGGGGGGGTATTACTGGCACCCTCACATTGTGTAGCGGATTTAGCAACATATGCAAATGAGTTTTTGTATATTTTTTTTCACTTCGCGCCCATTCTTTAGACCTTTCTCTCTCAGCCTATGTGCAGAATAGTGAGAAAATCAGGTTTTAAGGTCATGATATTTCCCATTGATTTTGCAGTAACTGATTCACCAACCAGCAGAAATTTTATGGCTTTTGCAAACTTTGTGCTCAGCTTGATGTTACTGTTTACCCCATTCAAAGTGAATCTCAGAACAACTATAGGGATACTTCCCATACATGAGAATGACATTTGCCTCCCAAAACAGTCATTTTGAGATTTATGCCAATAATGGTGGATTTGATAGGGGGTGCCAGTGATAACAACAGATCTGCCCAGTTGTTGGTATTACTGGCAGCCTATCATTCTGCTGACATTATTTCAGGGTACATATTACATGTTTTCTCTCCATTTGTCAGTGGAATGTATATATTTCATAGATTATCAAGGTTCTTCATTATATTCTTGTTTTGTTCTGTAGATATAGGGTACTGAAGGGATGAGGCATGCAGAAGTGGGGTGGCAGGTGTGCATCTATTACCAAATAAAGATTGGGGGTTACCCCAAGGTCTTTATTTGGGAATAGATTCACACCCCCTCCCCTTCTGAGTGGCCTTATTCCTGTTATAACAAGGTGTCAGAATATATATAGCGCTGCCCTGCATAGTTAGATTATAGATCCATGGCTGCCAAAATGATTGCACAGCAGACCTATTGGAGGAGCTGTGCATCTGACTGCCATAATATTTTATAACCCAATATATATGCACAGCAAGAAAACATCCCTGTCCAACCACATCTCTCATCACTCTATTCCTACAGTAGAAACCAAGAATATGAATCTTGAATAGATGCACAACAGCTGTGTTATAATCATAGCTATGAGCAGGTTAGTGTGCAATTGATTCCCTAGGCCCCTCTCATGATTGAGACTATGGGCATTATATATATATATATATATATATATATATATATATATATATATATATATATATATATATATGCAGTCTGATCGATGTTACTCAAAAGCTGCCCTCTCAACTATAATTAATCAATGTCCTCACTGTTTCTTGCATTTGTCCATGAAATCAGTTGTGGGAAGAAGAATTTTGATAAAGGCAGTTTTCCGAATATCCAACAACTACTGATACCTTTGGGTGACATTAGCAACTATAGATTGGCAGATCCTCTTTATAGTAGTTTTGACTCAGGTGCCTTATGAAATGGTTTTACAATAGCTAAAGCTAAGGGTGCCAGTAATGCATTCATCTATGCCAGTAATATCCACATATGTGCCAGTATGTGGATATTAAAATGTCTAGTTAAATAATGTTCAATCAATTAAATATATTGCAGTCAATTTCATCTTTGGCGTAATGCATTGCGGTCTATATATACCCCATGGGTAATGTGTAAAAAACCTTCTGTTATCCACATGTAAAAAAAAAAAAAAATTCATTTTAAAGTCACCAGGGATGAAATGCCCTCAAGGTGCCAGTAATACCCACGGCTACTCTACTCGCCAAGGCTGACCACATGATAGTGAAATGCCATAAACAACAGGAGGGTGATTCATGAAGACATACACAATTTGCTAGGGCTTCAGGAAGGGTGCTTTTAGAAGAGATTATTTAAGAAAACACTCACAGGAATTGTTAGAGAGCAGTATGTATATAGAACTTATCAATGATCAAGATCAATTTTCCACGAATTACCCTCCCGACCATTCACATATCATCTTACCTGTGTCGTCCAGTTTGACCTGTGTACATGGCGTCCTCTGATGTAGAGGGCACTGGTACAAGGCCCCGGATGTGTTAAGTGAACTCTGGTAGATATCTGTAGCCTTAGGTGCCCCTACCAATAACCTGAAAACAAAGAGAACTTCACTTATTAATGAAATTTTCACTAATAGTCCATGTCAGCATACCATCCTAGAGCATCTGGGACTCTAATACCATCCTATCAATAATTGCATGAATACAAAGACAAAATTGCATTCTTCAAGGATATTTATTATTCATGCATTTTCTTTTTTTTCTTATTGGGGGTGGAAGTGGGGCTTAAAGATGCACAAAGTTGATCAAAGACACAGTGACAAGGTCATTATTCCACTTTAACCTTTACCTAAAATTGCTTGAATCTGATGATTCATGCAATGCATGCTCCAAAGGGCAGTTTATGTGTGTGTGGGGGTGGGTGGGGTGGGGGGTTGGCATCAACCTGCATTTAACCGGATATAGACACAAATGTGTGCAGAAGTAAACACGAAACAAATAACAACAAAATGGACAAAGTATTACGGCGTAAATCTACAAGGCATCTTGGCTGTTGCACGGCCCCCAGATATAACTGATTCTCATCGTTTTGACCACAAATAAAGTACAACTTGTATAACAAAATAGCTACATAATTACTGCTGTAACATACATTTTTCACTCTACAAGACCACACTAATCTAACAATAAGAACACTGATAAAAAGCAATCAGTTTATTGGTTTTACCATCTTTATCCAATATGCTCAAAACATAGTTTTCAGGTTAGGGAAGACTGCTCAGAATAGAGACTAGTGAGTACTGGAGGCACGATTGGGGTGGGTGGGGGCAGGCCGACTCTCCAAGTGCCCAGGGTGGCAGTAGTTTTTGGGTGACTAGCTCAGTGAGTAGCTCAGAAACACATGACTTAATTGTGGCTAATGAGGACAACCAGGCGGCCCTAGTTCCGCCTTGGCCCACTAGGAGACGCTGGCCATGTGTCATCAAAGGGAATGTGAAGTGAGTAGGTCGTGATTGGTAATTAGTACTATAAGTAGGTCACTGTTATGAGGCTATTGTTTTGGCTCGTGTATGGGGCGCAAAATGAGAGAATGATAAATGACGCCCTTCAATCTAGTCGTAAACTTGTATGCTCTTATTAGAAAATTGATTTACACCATAGATGCAAAACAAAAGTATTATTATGTACATACAAATGTCCACAGAAAAGGTCTGTAAATCCCAAGGAACCATAGGTATTAGAGAATATTAGTTACAATCATCATATCATGAGCTAGATTCGTCTCTACAAAGATAATCAGGACGTTTGTCAGAAAGGAGACAGCAAACAAGCACAGCGTGTATAAAAGTAATTTGGAAAGTAACGCACAAAATGCCCTGGACGAGTTCCACAAGAATGATGGCAAGGCCCTAGGAAGCTCCCTGGAACATGTAAAATTATTTTGTCTGCTGTCATGTTAAACTCTGTAAATGGAGACACGTGAGTAAAGGCTAACTCTGCTGTGATTCTAGTATACATGTATATTATGTAGTCTCTAATTGGTCAAATCATGGCGAACTCTCAGCTGCTCTCCTCCTGTCAAGATATTTATGTAGTTTGCACTAGTTTTCTTGACAGGAACCATCGACGGGAGTAGCTCCAGAGTTACCACCTAGGGCTTTATACCAGGGCTATTAGATTAACCCTAGAGCTAGTCTATCACCATTTCATCTATAAATATGATGGTATTATGTAATGTGCATAATTTATGGTAACTAGTGGCTTCGCCACTAGAGTTGGGGGCAGTTCCATCAATTAGGCCTATACTACCTGCGGAATTGTGAAGCCTGACTAGAGTTTGGGGCAGTACTGGTCATCAATACCTGATGTCTCAGTGCAGCCCCCTGGTGTCTTGCATTGTAGATGCGTAACATAGTGGCGTGTAACATAGCAACAGTGCGTAACATAGCAATTTCAAACAATTTTCCACTCTCCCAGCAGATCCTCTCGGAGGTTAGATTTTCAGTGAGTATAGGCCCCTATCTCTGGACCTACCTGTCCGATTTTAATGTATGACCCATCAAATTAAAGATCTAAGTACATAGAGTCTAGATCTGCCATCAGCCCGCAGATTTTATGATAAATGAAACCGGGAGAGGTGCCGATTTATTCGAATCGGTATCCAAGATGGCAGACATTGCAAAAAAAAATAGCTATGACGATTTTGTGGCTACAGAATACTGTGTTAGATCTAAATGCTATCAAATCCTACGATTTGTTTGATAAGGAGAAGTCTTATTTTACAGGGGTATCTCAAAATATTAAAGTCCTTGAAATTTTAGAGAAAAATCGAGTTAACTTTTGAAAAAGTACATATCTTGAGGTAGCCTCTTTTGGTTTATCTGTTCCTGGCAAGTACTCAAGCTTATTTCAATGGGGTGGGAACCAGCGATGAACTAATGCCTTTTTATATATAGTGTAATAAGCATTTAACCAATGTTTACCCCAGCATGACTTGAGTTATTATGGTACAAAACCCAAAGAGTGCTGGGGTAAACATGGGTTAAAGCGTTTATCTAACAGATTTCTCCATTTTGTATTAATTTCTTACCTTATAACCCAATAATAAATGCAGGAGAATAGATTTTCTAAGTGGAACCAACCCGGTTCATGGCTGTCAGCAGAAGTTGTCTTGTGCTTTCTTGTCCATATTCTGGGACCTCTTCACTGCAGGCCCCCCGGCATGTGGATAATCACGTTCTTACATTGAAATGTTATGATTTTAAGATTTTAACCTATAGATTCTTTAGTGTATGGAACCTACTATTATTCTCACCATGTTTCATTGCCATTCTGGTCTATATAGAGGCCAAATACCAGCAAATTCTCTTTAAATCGAAGCGAGTAGCCATGCCGGGCATGTTGACAGTGTTGAACTACACCGGAACTAGATGTGTGACACACTTATGGGTCAAAGGTCAGCAAGGGGCAATGGCAGGTGCCGAGATGTACCGCTATGAAAAATCATTGGATTCTTCTTTATTTTGAATAATATGGAGGAATATGGCATGGCATGTTCATCTAGGACACCTTAGGATGTTTCCCTGTTAATAACTCCACTTGCCACCATTGGATTCTATGCTAACAAGGTGTGCAAAGCCCTAGGTTTGTTGGACAACTTATGTAACTCCTTCATATACATTAGCTTCTGGTACAGTTCGGCTTGGTGTAGTGAATAGCGAGTCTGTCTATTGCCACAGCGGCCGGGGTACGATTCCCCATAGAACCCTGAATGGTTTTAACTGGAAATGTATGGCGTGGTTGACTTTGTATACTTCTCCAATTTATTAACATGTGCAGGTTGAAACTAGCAGCTTCTTAGAGAAGAATTAAGGGTCTCAGAGTGTGGTTAAACCCTGATAACGAACGGGGGTTATGACCAAAAAGGCACTATAGAGGCCAGAATCATGAGATAAAGGAACTTAAACACATATAGTCATAATTATGCTTCAGTTGATCCAAGGCACTTTAAGATCAAGGGGGAGGGGGGCTTGCCGGGAAGATGCCCATCTTTAGCCCCACTTTAAAATTGGATGGGGAGACATATTATTGTCGTTTTTTTCATTTAAACTCAATCAATCGAGGAATGCGATCACATGATAGTTCTGGATAGAGGCCCTGATAATAGGAATTGTCAAGTATAACATGATGATCTTTGGATAATCTAATTACCCTGGCAACATAGGACTTATCTACGTGAAGCCAATTTTCCCCATAAAATCATTGCCTAGGCATTATCATTGGTCAGAATAAAGAGAACAAAATCACGGCCTAAGGTGGCGGCGGTGACAAGGATAAACATATATGTCAAAATTATGTTTAAAGCGGAAAACAAACATAGCCCGTCGTGTTGACGCGGAGGGATGTTACTATGCCAATGTATGCGGAAAGGCGTCAGAAATGCCCTACTGGGGGTTATCTCACGCGTCAACGCGCACGTCGATGCGTCAGGAAACGCGCTATGTTTGTTTTCGGCTTAATGGAACATAATAAGCAATGAACTGATGAATGCTTATCGTCGCGGCGAATATCAAGCATTATACCACGATTTCGGGACTTCCAGTTGGTTTATATGCAGTTTAGCCATGCATTATTCTGCATATACCACACATGTGCATTTTTGAAATTTTTGGTATATACTTTTTCGGGGTCAAGTTGGACTTAGGAGAATTGAACCCTGGCCGCATTGGAGATAGGCGAAGACCTTAGCCATAGCGCCACACTGAACGGCGATGAACTCCAATGCGAAAGTAAATAAGTTCTAACCTGAGGTCCTAGTCCTATGTTTGCACTCAGTTTTTGTCTTGATTCCAACCTTGACATGTTATAATATCGAAATCCCAAGAAGTTTTCGATCCATAGACGAGGAATGCATGCTAATTTTCTCTATTTTCTTTGATATAAATAAGAATCCATTGCTCTGCGCGAAGCCATTGTTTTTGTTCCTTGCCGGGAGAGGTACCGCCGTGTTCACACACACTTTTCGTATCGAATCCAACCATGACAAGTTTTCAAATTAAAACATACATATCCTTAGACATTCTAGATGAGTACTCCATGCTTGATATATCCGATATATTCAAAATAAATAAGAATACATTGATTTTCCAAAATGGTCCGAAATTTTCGCCGTCTTCCTCGTATGGCGAGCGGATGACCTATATCCACATCCGGGCCACTGACACACTTTCGCCAAGCAAGGAGGCGGGTGGGAATGGCCGGACCGTGACTCGCTTACGATGGGAAAATCAATGGATTCTCCTTTATTTTGAATATATTGGACATAATATGTATGGAGAGATCATCTGGACTATCTAAGGATATGTATGTTTTAATTTTAAGACTTGTCATGGTTGGATTCGATACGAAAAGTGTGTGTGAACATGGCGGTACCTCTCCCGGCAAGTAACAAAAACAATGGCTTCGCGCAGAGCGGTGACCCGGGCCGTATCGCTTGCTTTTACGGGGAGGGTATATCCAGCATATACTCCCCGTGGGCCTCGATATGCATCATCTATTAGCTTACTAATACACTATGTTAGCAAGAGATGTAAGACTGTTATTTCTTTCTTTCTCCCTCTTTCCCTAGCCCAGATAACTACCCCAATCTCATCAGGAACACAGGTTCCCTTATATAAGATAAAACACCTTTTTGCCTGACTTCAAGATATCCTAATGTTACAGAGAACTCATTCTACCTCTGGTCAATGGTCTGAGTGGCCTCTGATAACCAGCTGCCACCAGCTGGGAGAAGATAGAGTTAGGTATAGATAGCTTGTGGATTGTGCTTATCACCTCCATAGATAAGAGTTCATGTACATCTCAAGGTTCTAAGTCTCTCTAACAAAGGTAATATATCAACACAGACTCAGAGCAGTGAGCTGCTCAATTTGGTAGAAACATTTTGACATAGGGCCCTTTTTACGGGTAATCTACCTTCTCTGATCATTCCATCTGTAGACCTATACTAGTAGGTGGCAGTATGTGTACATGGCACAATTAATACAGCTGTGCCCGTCTTAACACTCAACGGTGAATGGTGAACCGAAGTTTATTGATGAAAGGATTTTCAGAAAATTGCAGAAACCAAATTTATGGGACGACACTGAGTTCAAGGATAATCAGGATAGAAATTTTAACATTTTGATCATTCTTGTGCACGATTGCATAAGTGCATGCCATTTGTGGTTTCATAGATTTTGCTGAGAGGTTACACTTGAAAGGTCATAATATGTCTCCATTCCTACCACATGGTACCTCTGATTTAAGTCGTACATTGCCTGCTAGTTCCTTCTGGCTAACATCTCATGCCTTATCTGTCGTCTGGTTGATAAGCCCTTCCTGTGGTTGGGATATCAAACCAGTCTTATCAACAAGGACTCCAGGGGGCTACTAGTCTAAGAGGGCAAGTCCTAGGGCGTTGTTGTGGAAAGGATGCAAGGTTGTCTGAGAAAGTCAATGAAACATTTTATGGAGTATGATATCTACACGTTTCACCAATAAGAAATACTGAATGTATAACATTCTGACGGTGGGTAGGAAAAAAATAAACAATTTCATCATATTAATGACAAACTCATATAATTATACAGAGATTCCCATTTCCTATTAGTGGTCACAGTCATAGAAACTAGAAAGGTATAATTATTTCATTAAAACAATATAAGCCTAGCTGTTCCTGTGGGGTAGGAGAGATACATACTCCATGGCGATACGCTGGTGAAACAATGGTGATACTTTGGTGATTGTGAGATGCCTGACGTTTTAGCTATGGTCATGGCGGTACATCCAATATGCGATTTCTAGAGACATCTAGGCATTTCCCGGAAACTCATCACCAACATATTCTAATGCCAATGAACTAGAAAGGCAGTTGATAGATAAAAAAAAGGATTGGATCGACTATTGCCAGAAAACTTTTAGAAATTGTGATAAGCTTACGTACTTAGGTTAACAATTTTACAGTACAAAGCTATGAATGACACATGGGATCCTGGTAAAACTCAGGCCTAATTACATTCAATTATGAAATTACGTAATTAGTTCACTACCAGAAAACAATTAAATAGACCAAAAAGAAATGATAGATATTATGCGTTTAATGTATGTTATGGGAACGCACAAGTGGATTTTTTAGGTTAAGTTCTCTTTATTTGCTCAGTTTACAGGTATAGCGACAATTACATGTGGAAATATATAAAAGAAAACCCAAACTGAGACCAAAGAAGGTGATGGACCTCATCCCCACCACGTAGGGTGTATGGGTTGATATTTCAGGTCCTACCTAAAAATGATTGCTTATATTTGTATAGGATTGACACACATGAGGAGATAGAAAATGAAAGTACCATTATAGTACAAAATAATATAGTGCAAATACAATTTGCCTGTTATAGTGATCTAAGGGACGAGAGAGAGTGGAAAAAAAAAAAAACACAGAATTTAATAATCAATCGATATAATATGATAGATTTAAAGTTGTGCAGCTCACCCAATTTTTGGGACTAGTTCTTGTAATAATTTTTTATTGTTAGATTTAAAGATTGATAAAGTTTCAGCATTACGACGGGTTATTGGGAGAGCATTCCAACTTGTGGCACCAAAGTATTCAATACTTTTCATGTAAGATACAGTATTAGGAAATAATACCTTGCAAGTAGGAGCCAAATGTTGTCTTGTTCTAATCTGTCTATGGTCTATATATTCGATACATCTAGATCTTGTATACATATAGTTCAATAAATGCGTTTGTCTTCTATCAGATAAAAAATTACAGTTTGATATATGGTGAATATAGCGAGTGTTGGTGAGATGAGGTACATTTAGACAAATCTTAAGGCATCGGTTTTGAGCATATTGGAGCATTTCCAGATATTTTTCATAAGTGGTATGGAAGATAATGTCAGCATAGTCCATATATGGTAAAATAGTGGTTTTAAAAATTCTAAGTGATAGCTTGGTGTCAATATATTTCCTTAGGTTACATAGTAGGTAGGTTTTATGGGCAATTGTTTTAGCCTGGTTTTTGATATGTAGACTATAGTTTAGTAAGGGATCCAATATGACTCCTAAATATTTGTAACTAGGTACAACTTGTAACAGAGTATTATTCATGGTGATATTGGCTGATAAAGTGTTGAGTTTCATAGTACAAGATGAGAAAAACATTATTTTAGTTTTAGCAATATTAATCGACAGCTTATTTTGTTCACACCAGGTATTGTACATTTCTAGGTCTTCCTGTAGACCCATTTTGGCAGTTTCAAAATTATTTCAAAATTTACGGGTTAATAATCCACGACCCCGAAGGGGGAGTGGATCATTAACCCGTAAATCCACTCGTGCATTCCCATAACATACATTAAGGCATTTATCTCATAGATTCCTCCATTCTGTATTAATTTCTTACCTTATAACCCAAGAATTAATCCAGGAGAAGACATTTTGTAAGTGCATCTGATCCGCATGGTTTGCCAAGCCAGCGTAGCCATTGTTTTTAATCCACCCGTCAAACCCTCATCTTTTCAAACACTTTTCGGGTATAATCCAAGCGTGTCAAGTCCCATACTTCTAGCAGCGCCAAATATACGATCTCTAGTTGGTGTTCGCATACATTTTGTCTCCATTTTCTTCTAAATAAATAAGAATCCATTGATTTTCCATAATGATCCAATGCACACGGCCCGGTACACGGCCATTTCGTCTTGTTGACAAAGCGGGGAGGTGCCCGGATGTAAGAACTAGGTCAGCCACGTGTCGACCAAGGAATGGCCGGACGGGGCGGGTCCCGACCCCAGTCCCCGCACTTCCAACTAGAAATAGACACCATCATTGTTACGAAAAACACAGGCAACTCTCCTTGCAAGTCCGTGGAAATGAGAAATAGGGGTGCTTTTTCAAACCACTTCTGCATTATTTTTAAAATAAGGGGTCTTTTTTTACCCTGGCTCCTTGTTTTTTTAAGAACAGGGCCATTTTCAACTTCATATATGGGGAGCACCAGTTGTCAAATCCTCAAGTCGAATCGACTGACACTGGGTTGTGTCATGCAACCTACTGGGGGGGACAAATGTCCGTGTTTTCCCAAAAAAAGGGGGTGTTTTTGGGCTCTAAAAATCCGTGTTTTCTTAATAAAAAGGGGGTATTTTATGGCTTAAATCCATGAAAAAGGGGTATATTTTCAACACTCAGAACGATGATGGTGTCATTTCACAAACAGAGTGCAGGGACCGGGGTCCCGACTCGTATCCTTGTGGAAAATCAATGGATTCTTATTTATTTCGAAGAAAATGGAGAAATTAGGCATGGCATGCTCATCTAGGATATCTAAGGATGTTTCTCTGTTAATAACTCCACCAGGCTCCATGGATTCTAGGCTAACGAGGTGTGTAAACTTCAGGTATGTCGGAAAACTTTTTCAAATCCTCCATGTGCAGTGGTTTCTAGCACCGGTCGGCTTGGTATAGTGGACAGCGAGCTCGCCTCCTGCCCCAGCGGCCGGGGATCGATTCCCCGTTGAACCCTAAACAGTTTTAACTGGAAATGTATGGAGGAGTTGACTTTGTATACTTCTCCAATTTATTAACATGTCCGGATTGAAACCAGCAGCTTCTTGAAGACGAAGAAAAGGTCTGAGAGTAGGGTTATGGCTTGATAATGCACGGGGGTTATGAGCAAAAAAGCACTGTCCAAGCCAAAATCGTGAGATAATATGCGTTTAATCAATGTTATGAGACAGCACTAGTGGGTTTATGGTTCAATATTCCACGACCGCTGCGCGGTCGTGGAATATTGAACCATAAACCCACGAGTGCTGTCTCATAACATTGATTAAGGCGTTTATCTAACATATTTCTCCATTTTGTATCAATTTCTTACCTTATAACCCAAGAATTAATCCAGGAGAAGACATTTTGTAAGTGCATCCCATCCGCACGGTTTGCCAAGCCAGCGTAGCCATTGTTTTTACTCCACCCGTCAGACCCTCATCTTTCCAACGAATTTTCGGGTAGAATCCAAGCATGTCAAGCCCTGTTATTCTAGCAGGGCCAAATATACGATCTCTAGTTGGTGTTCGCCTACATTTTATCTCCATTTTCTTCGAAATAAATAAGAATCCATTGATTTTCCATACCGATCCAACGCACACGGCCCGGTACACGGCCATTGCTTCTTGTTGACAGAGCGGGTAGGTGCCCGGATGTATCTGACCTACTTTCGGCTGAAACCACTTCCGGCAAGGAGGTCAGCCGGGTCAGTCGTGTATCGCTATGGAAAATCAATGGATTCTTATTTATTTCGAAGAAAATGGAGGAATTTGGCATGGCATGTTCATCTAGGATATCTAAGGATGGTTCTCTGTTAATAACTCCACCCGGCACCATTGGATTCTATACTAACGAGGTCTGTAAACATCAGGTATGTCGGACAAATTTTTCATATCTTCCATGTGCAGTGGTTTCTAGCACCGGTCGGCTTGGTATAGTGGACAGCGAGCTCGCCTCCTGCCCCAGCGGCCGGGGATCGATTCCCCGTTGAACCTAAACGGTTTTAACAGGAAACGTATGGAGGAGTTGACATTGTATATTCCTCAATTTATTAACATGTCCGGATTGAAACTAGCAGCCTCTTGAAGACGAAGAAAAGGTCTGATAGTGCGTTATGGCTGGATAACGCACTGGGGTTATGAGCAAAAAAAGCACTCCTGAGGCTCAGATAGTTAGATAACAATCTATAACAACTACAAACTGGTTGCAAGTCTATTCCGTTTCAATACATATTTAGTGGCAAAGCTATATTCTAAATCGATCCATGAATGAATCACAAAGAAGATTCAGGATAGGAGTTATATTGATACGGGTACATCACACCATACCTCTCCTGTATCCAACACATACAGTTTAGAAAACAAGCCCATTGAGCGTCCCATATAAGGTCATTTGTGGCCCACATATAAGCCACTTGTTGGCAGGAACTCTGCAACCCGAATACATGTACTTCTAAAGTGACAGAGAGGTCACTATAAAATGGATATTGGGTGTAAGGTTAAAGCATCGATATCAGAGCTGCTCATCAAGTGTAACATAAGAAATATAGGGAACCTAAAGCTGATATTGAACCAAGTATCTAAAGCAGTGTAATGGAATCTATGAGCAGTGTCATATGAGGACTTGGTATAATGTTAGAAATGTGACCGGCTATTATAATATACATGAAAACCGATTGTAAATCAAGTTTTAATGATCTTCAACATGGAATATAGAACAACTCTCCAAAGCATTATGATAACCCATGCATGACCGTATATTCCTGGCACACACAGCTGATTTATATAACCATTTCCCCTACAACTCCCCCATCTCCTGTATGATTGCATAATGACACTCTTTTTATCCATAACCACAACTGTGTCCTGATAAAATCGCTCCCCTCCCTGCCCTGGATGGAGCCCGGGGTCACCATAATTTATGTTTGTCCTTAACTAGCCATGACGAACGATATCTCGGATACAATCATCTACATAGGTGACTTTCAAACCATAACAGACGTGTTGCAAATCACCCCCAGGACTAAGTTATGGAAATAAACACTGACATATAGAATTAGACAAAACAATGTTGACAAACTCTACCAAATGTACTGAATAACCTGCCGATAAACAATCCAGGGTCGCTGCATTCAACATGGAGCAAAGTAGAACACATTAAAATGAAAAGGAAATAAGAGGAAAGTGTCACAAGCAACTGAAATGTAAAACACAGATTATATGAACTTTCACTCAATGACCATTTATTTCTGTTCTGGTATTTGCTTTTACATTGTTTTGTATCATACTGGGAATCTAATAGTTGTCTATTCAAACACAAAGACTTCATAATGATTTGTGTGTTATACCCTTGTCATATAGCCCCGTTGTAGCTGTCAGGAAGGATGGAGTTACCTACGTAATTACGAGGATAATTAGTGTTTGCATAACAGGAACTTGACACTTTCATTTCCCCTACTATCTGTCCATTCAGTCCCCCACCCCCTCTTCCACCATACTCCCTATTATATACCAACCCCTATCCCTCCAGCTGGCTTGCTGAGCCTTTATCTGGGGGTAGCATCATTAAAAAAGTTCCTTCACGTCGTACAGGCCCAGATCGATATTTGGCTTTTATTTGGGGGAGAGAGATGAGGAGGAATTTTCTCTCCCACTCCCTTGTCTCCTCTCTCTCTCTCTCTCTCTCTCTCTCTCTATCTCTCTCTCTCTCTCTCTCTCTCTCTCGCTCTCTCATTCTCTCTCTCTATGGAGAGAGAGAGAGAGAGAGAGAGATAAAGAGAGAGGGAGAGACGGAGAGACAGACAGACATAGAGAGAGACAGAGAGGGACAGAGTCCGAGGAAGAAGTGCCCATAACCCTTATAATCACTTCCCTCCCATTACCACATTATATTCCCACAATATGAATCTGTCCTTCCATTTCACCTTAAACCCCTGCCTGCCCACATAAGGTGGTTACCAGCAGTTGCTGTGGTTTGATTCCAATTATCGTCCCCTATATAGCACTACCTCTTGAATGAGCATATCATAGATTATGACATGGGTAATAGCATGAGACCTTATCTTTTAGGGTAGATATTCCTACAAGTATCTATATCACAGAGTTTGACAGGCAGGGTGTACGTTGAGGTAGATAAACAGGCTGAGATTGTTGCTCCTGTCCCTGTCTATTAGGCATCCTGGTACCCTGGCTGGTGGGAGCAGGCATGTAGTAAAACCAGAGGTATTTGTGAATCCTCACATATCAGACATTGTTTGTTTATTCCCTTTATTGGGAACAGTCATGTGTCATTTCTAACAACAATGCCTGGATGGCCAGATATGTGCATACCATTGGAGGTCAGGGAGTGGAATTTCATACTTTTGTCTGTGACAAATTGGTGCACAGGTTGGGAAGTGGGAGGGGTCCACAAAGCTCTATATATGGAATAACATTATTATCATCTACAGCCATCCAGGCTAGATGGTGAGTCACTCCACTGTCAACCTGTTCCCATACATAGACCTTTGCACAATGATTTGTAGTTGGTAAAAAAACTATTATGGTGCAAATCCATTGCACTTTCATTTCTAACCTTCTTGTTTTTATATTTCAATTAGCCTATTTGAATGTTTTAAAATATTAAGAATGTTTTACAATACTTACAGTATTTTTAAGATTGCATATATTGAAATGTTCCATGAATTGGACGATACCCTAAAGCTAAGCTAAAGGTTGTACACACAACATCAAAGTTACAATTACAATGCAGCTGCGGATAACCTTCAAGAGAGCCCTGGATAATTACAATGGGCTAATTATAATCATGTAGCTTATTTGCATACTTGATGTACTTTGATGACGCCCAGTTAGGCTTTGATTTAAACAGAAATACAAAATGAAGCTTATTAAATGTGATCTTAGCCGGGCAAGAGTAAGCAACACGCCTTTGGATAGTGGCAAAAAGAAAAAAAAGGGAAAAGAGAGAATAGCAAACTGCCTGTTTTAGATATGATACTGCCATTAATACCTTCTCATGTCTTGAATGGCAGTGTGCCAGATGTCAATGACAAAATCTATTTCTCTCTTGCTCATTGCATTGAGAACTTACTAAGACTGGCGGCAGTCTGTAGGCTTTAGGCTTTACTCCACACTCTACTCAGCACCCCCTTCACCCCTCCCCTACCCCTCAGTCAAGAAGCTTAGATACTATGGGAGGGGTCACTGAGAGCATAGTCTATGGGTAGAGTGTGACAGGCCACCCCCCTCTACCCCCCCCCCTCTCCGCCCCATGAAACTAGGTGCCCCTGTGTCTTCATTGTTGATTTCTGTAGAGGAGTAGGTGGTTTATGGAGCTGTTTGTTTGTTTGTTTAGTTTTACGTCTGCGGGGGGGGGGGCATCGAGAAACTCAGACATTCAAGGGTGCTCGGACATTAAGTCCTTTCTTTTCTTTTTGGACAGGTATTTATATTCTGCTTGCCCGACACAGCAGTGACCGAATCTATGAATGACTGAATCTATTAGATGAATGACCGAATCTATGAGGAGGGTTGAGGGGGAAAACTGCTTCATTCCCCTACTCTTTTCGAAGGATAGTGAGTGTTCTTTTATTTGCCTGGTCCCATAGGCAGGGCCAAACCACGGACTTTGATCACTTAGACATGGTTCACTGAGGGGGAATCCCATAACAAAAGACAAGCATGTAGACCCGGGCCTGCGCATATGGACAACAGCTGCCCACATGCTCACCCCAAGCCACAGGAAACCTCAGCTTTGTTGCCTTTTATGAATCTGGTATGCCCACTCTCAGTATGGAAGGAGATTTCTCCTTGTGGACTCCCAATGAAGTTATTCTGCTCCTCCATGCCCTCACAGGAAGGTCCCCACTCCAGAGGGGGAACTTATGGAGCTGTGGTATTCCTTTATCAGGGTGATACTAAAGGGGAAGAAGGAACCACCTAGACCAGAATATCCTGATGAATCCAAATTTTTGATCATGATTCTCAGAAATTGACTAAAAGTACCCGAAAATGAGGTTTGATGAAGAAAATATTTTAAAGATGAAAAAAATAATATTCAAAATGATGAGAAGTCTTTATAGACACATGTAAACCAGAGTTAGTACCTCAATGCACATATCCAAATGTCTCCCAATTTGACAAGTATTCTAAGTGTGCATTACTCTGCCTATCTCACATACTGTCTATCCCTTAGTCTACCTATCACTCATACTGCCTATCTCTTAAATCCAAAGCATCTTGAAGTAAGGCTATTTCCCAAAAGACCTAGGTACTAAAGCCTACTCCTTACTTTAGCTTATCTTCTCTGGTCCTAGTTTCCCATAGTATACCTATCCTCAATCTGCTTATCATTCATTTTACCTATCCCTCATGGTGACTATCCCTAAGACCACCATGTTTAAACTGTATTGTTCATCTGTTTATTTAGGCCCTAATGGTTAACAGTACATTGCTTATTATGTCTATCATATTGATCCTACCTATCCTTAATGATGCCTATCATAAAGCCTACCTATCCTTCATTATACCTATCCCCCAACTCTGCATATCCCTCATATTTGACTTGCACATCTGTTGCTAGCACCCATATTTTCTTGTTTAACATTTGCTCATCTTACAAGGTTCTTACATATCCCTCAAACTAGATATTGCACATGCTAACTTTCCCCCTTGCTACCAATCCTTTTGAATGCCTATCCCTCATGCTCTCCATATGGTTTTCTTACTATGTCAGCTCAGTCAGTCTAACCCGCTCTCTCTATACATATCTCAGCTTGTGTTCAATTTCTTCCACCTGTCTCCAGGTCTATGCCTTGTGAAATATACCTATCTCCCATAATGCCTATCCTCCATTCATATTATTATATAGGTAAACTGAAAGATATGCAGCATGAATGATAGGTAGATGTATGGATTAGGTGGACTGTAACCAGTATGTTAGGTGACAGGGTGACTAAGAAATGGTCATCACAATGAAGGTTGGTTGTGACATAGGTAGGTAAAGAGAGGTGAGATGGGTAAGAGAGCTGTATAGAGAGCATGGGGGATAGGTAAGGCTGGGTTGTAAGAGAGATAGGCAGTATGAGCAATTATCAATTTGAGGAATAGGCATGGAGTACCTTGTAAGATGAGCAAACTTAAAAAAAAAGAAAAAGAAAACATGCATCCTAGGGACAGATATGCAAGTCAAATATGAGGGATGTGCAGAGTTGGGAGACAGGCACAATGAGGGATAGGTAGGCTACATGATAGGCATTATCAGGGATATGTGAAATTGAAATAGTAGACATGGTAAGAAATGTACCATTAAACAATAAAGGCTTATATAGCAGACAAATAGCGCAGATTAAACATGATGGTCTTAGGGATAGTCACCATGAGGGATAGGTAAAATGAATGACAGGCCGATTGAGGATAGGTAGACTAAAGGAAATAAGGAACAAATGAGATAAGGTAAGGTGAGGGGTAAGCATGATAAGTTAGGCCTTTTAAGAGATAACCAGATTGAACTGTAGATGTTTTGGATTGAAGAGATAGGCAGGATGAGTGATAGGTACACAATTGATATGCTGTATGTGGGATAGGCAGAATAGTGCGCAGGCCCAGAACTTGCCTGACTGAGAGATAGGCAGACATATGGGTATGTGGATTGAGGTATTAACTCTGATTAATGTGTTCTATATTTAAAGATTTGCAATCATTTTTGTGCATTTTCAAAATATTTCCTCATCAAACATCATTTTCGGGTACTTTTGGTCAAATTCTGCTAATAAAAACCAACATTTTTGGATTCAGCAGGATTTTTTGGTTTAGATGGTCTCTTCATTTCATTTGGTATCCCTTTCATGAAGATACATGATAGCTCCATAAACCCCCTTATCCTACATAGGGCCCAATACTGAACACCCAAGGTCACCTAGTTTCATCGGGGAGGGGGTAGAGGGGGGTTGGCCTTCACTATAGTGACTATATAGGACTGTATGGACTGACCTATCCTATACTGTACAATCCTTGCCTCAGTGGGGGCTGAGTTTGGTATGTATTGGACAGGTCTTTTGGTTCACTAGAGTAAATTCACTAAAATTCTTTGATTTCATCTTTTTTTCTTTTAAAACTTTGTTTCATTTCACTTGAATTAAAATCAAAAGACTTGAGCAAGTTTATTGAGAACATTACTTGTGATATAGCACATGTATATGTGGCATTGGCAACTGTTAAAACTGCAGCAAGTAAAACCAAATACATTTACAAAGTTTGGTCCTGGTTAGAGCTGCTCACATCAACATGGTTTCAATTAACAATTGTCAACGATGTAATCATAATCGGCAGTTCTGTGCCCATCAGTAACAATTCAGAGCACAACTTCCCATACCACCCAGCCTGCTATTACCCCTGTAGTAAAGGTGTGCACTGTGTAACCCTAGTGTCTGAGGCCCCTAACCCCCCCCCCCCCCTTAACACCTCACCACTTCTCACCTGGCATTGTCAGTGATGTATGTGAGTAGTCAGACATGCTGTAAAAACACCTGCTATTTGTCTTCCAGTTCCTCCTGTCAGAAACTGTGCCTTAGGGAGCATGGCCAGCACATCTCTGCCTTGGCCACCGGGCCTTAACACTTTCAGGTTTCCAATGATAATTAATTACCCACCTTAGAAACAATAGTAGGTCCCCGCAAGTTAAATAGATGGTCTGAATGATGGACTAGTACTTACAACACAACACCCCAAATATGTCCAGGTCCCTGCACTTTGAACACAAAGGGTGCGTCACCTGTGTGTTAAGAAACGCGAAATAAGGATCTTTTCCCACACATTTCCAATGTCCTTGGATTCTAATATAAAGGGTGCCTTTTTGGAGAAAAGTCCAGTGGATTTTGAATTAAGCAGCACGTACACTGAGGAGGGTTTGACATGTACATAGTATAGCGCATACAATGAATACCCTGTCAGTGAAAGATGGTATGAGCAGCTCACAGTCTGATTAAACTCATACAGTTCCTATGAACACACTCCCGTCATCCCCTCAACAGTCACCTCAACCAAGTCACATTACAATCTCACCCCTTTCTTCATCCCTCTTGTTTTTTTTTCATCTTAATAGTTTCTAAGGGGAGGGGCACCGGTACTTGCTAAAATGTTCAGATGTTTGTAAAATGTTTGCTAAATGTCAATGGTACATGTAGTTTCCCAAACCATACTTGGCGCCCCTCATGTTATAGTTTTAGTCTTAAGATCAAGGCTGGACAGTTGAATATCATTCTAGAAAGTGTTTTTAATTATTGTGTACAATAAGGCAATCCCCTTAAAATCGGTTTCCTGGAAAGGGACCGCTTACAAAATATAAACTAAAAATAGTTAAAAATGACATGTACTGATAGCTTTCCGATGCAAACCATGCCTCCAATGTCTCCCAAGAATGTAAAAATCCTCAACCGTGCACTTTGAAAGGCAATCTCAATCCCAAACACACTGTTCTAGACCAGTGATAATAATCCCCCCGAAAACATCAATTTCCTTCTAAGTCTTAGAAGTAGTATAAAACTACAAGGGGTCTTGTTGCTGAACTTTATTAAAAGACTACAAGTTATAAACCAGCGAGCACAGAGAGCTTTGAGATTTAGGACAGAAGGACCAACCGGAAACTGCTAGTCTAGGTCTCTAGTATGTGAGGACAGAAAGGGTCGGGTAAACACCTGTTGATGTATATATATGTATGTGGTAACGGGAGGGGAACTACCTAACATAGAGGGAAAGGTCCTGACAATGACCAGGAACATGAGAACAGTACTTTTATGTAAGAAGACCTTTAGTGAAACTGCAAAAAAAAGGAAAGAAATAGAATTTTTTTTTCCTTTTTATCAGATGCTATTCATTTTGGAATAGGAAATCTAGAGTATAGGCAAGTGAGTTGTCTATTTTTCTTTTTTTCATAAAGGGGATGTTGGGTTTGAGGAGGGACATGATCCCCCTTAAAAATATATATGCTTCTCTTTTGGAAGAAAGCCAACACGCAACAAAGCCGCAGTGATTGCACAAACACTCATGGCCACTCTAAATTGGTGAGGGATGGGGATAACTAACTTTTGCCGATCCATGCGAAATCTGGCCACTCCCAGCCCCGTTGATGAAGTATGACCACTATCCTAGACAGCGATGAGTAGATGATCAAGAATTGTACCTGCTATATATTACACAACTATAGACAAGCACACAATATATCATATAGTAACCATTGTAAATTTTTGAGTAGGTCTACACACACTTCTATGGTTAGCTTAACGCTGAGGAGAAAAGAAAACTATTGTGAGAGGAAAAGATTCTTCCTGACAATTTGATGACGTTTCAATAAAAACAAAAAAAGAAGAAAAGTACGAGTCTTCGAGGATGGCATCAGCACCTCAGAACCTATACTGATCAATTGGTGCTTTGTTATTCCCCTGGCATTTATGGTAGGAAGTGGTTGATGAGAGATAATCAACGAATTCCTAAAATATTTCACACGGACTCTTTTATAAAGGAATTCTTAATTTGATAACTCCTTGATACAAAAAAACAACAACAAAAAAACAACACAACAAACAAATAACTACATTGATTTCATTGAAGAAAAACAAATCCGAACGGAATAGAAAGGAAAGTGTGAAATACTGATCAAATAGATCAAATACATGACCATGCCTAGAAGACACAGAAGGGTTAAGATTTATTAACTACCTAGGGCGTAGATTCCCCTACCCTTCTAAACTACTTTCCCTACATGCCCCAAATCTTCCCCGCACATTCATTGTAGTAACTGTTGACACCCTAATGCAGATCAGTTCTAAGTAGGGAATTTATAAAAGGTGAAGGACACTTCCGTGCCATCCATGTTGTGTCTATATATCATGTGTATGCCCTATGTTTGACATCTACAAGTACTCCCTGTTTCCTCCCCTCTTGATGATGTACTCACAATATGAATAGACCCATTGTATGTAAGTTGAAATCCTATTGCTTACCAGAATGGTTGGCACACCCGGTAGGCACACTTCATCCGCTACCATCCATCCTCAGCTGCCTCCAGATATTATATCATATACTTCCTCCCTTCCGCCAATGGGGCCATCTGTATGTGAATCGATGGTCAATATTTGGAATAAAATGTACCTGGTGTGGACCTTTCATGTGTATCTACAGGGGCACTCAAATTATAATTTATATTTCAACTCCGTGCAACATATGTCAAACTACTGTGAGGATATACACCCTTAGCCCGCCCACGTAAATATACAGTGCAACGTTTTTTTACTGTGCCTTACAGTATTACCTTGTATAGGCATGAAGGCCTATACTGGATGTATAATTATAGTGCTATAGCTATGGCTGGTTCGACTGCCTACTTACAGAGGTAGTTAGCGCCGATCAACAGTTGGGGCTGAGAGTGTGTAATAGATATAATCATACAGATCAATTTGTGAATGAATTGATACGAGGGGCATGGGCAATTCAATTCCAGCATTTTGACTACTAGTGGCTGTCTGGGGAATGAAAATAGAGACTTCTTTACTATGGCTACTCCTTGATTTACCATTGAGTAATTTCAGTCTCAATTTGCCAATATTGAGACGATACTCAGTCTATATCTGCACAGTTCAATTCTGATGAATTAACTAAAAGCTACACCTGTGTCATACAATTTATACTGGTTCTCGATCAAGACTGGTGTTTGATTTCCAGGCTATTGAGCCTTTAAAATACCAGGATTTAATAAAGAATAAAAAAAGATATATATGCGGTCCTCAAGTCCCCACTCTGACGCAATAAATATAGCCATAAATCTAAATCAAATACCAAAACTTCATTTACAGAGAGCCTTGCCATAATATCATAACATGACAATGATACAGATAATTACTTTAAATTTCATGTCTCTTCAATAGTTTCTAGGTGAACCCTTGTAAAACACTCACTTTAAGAGTAGGCCTATTTCTCGTGAACTTTTACATATGCTTTTGTAAAGGTGCTGTGACTTTTTAAGGCTGTCCTCAGATCTTAATTTCAACATTCGTCGAATCAGTGCATAAAAGGTCTTGATATTATTCTGCCTTACTTGGCGATTTTTAAATAATCCATTCCCATGTAACATAGAGTGCTTCGTGAGCAGCACACTGGGGTAGATAAACACAAACAGCAGGGTCCAAGAGGCAGGGGGTGTGTCAGGGGTGGGTAGGAGTGAAGGGGAAGGTTTGCGACTTGGCCATAACCCACACTACACACTAGGGCTGGTGGTAGTGAGCCGTGAGATATCCGTGTGTGGTATGTGGGGGTGAAGGGGGGGGGGGCGTACGATGGAGTGGAGGGGGGGGGGTACTTGGCCACATATCCTTGGATGCCATCAAAGGAAAACGATACAGGTCTCATAGGTATAAGTATCACAGATTAGGCATAAGTATGACAGAATTCATTATCATAATTTATGGAATAGCTATTGTATTTTTGCTTTTAAGAAGTGAATCTAGTTATCTCTTAAAGCAACATCAGGTTAAATTTCCCAGTCATTATTGGGGAATGATCGCCAGTAAATTACCTTAGATAAGATCCTCAAATACTACTAAGGCGCACTCCGATATTTGTTGATCCTTTATATGCACTATAATGGGAACGTTCAACAATTATGTCACTGTTATTTAGGAATTTTTCAGGACCCATCCACCCCCTTGTCATTGTTTTGTATGGAACATATAGAGGAACCCAAAGACCCTCCCACCCCCTAAGCAGTGACGTAATTGTTCAACGTTCTCTATACGTCCATTCACGTGCATAACCCACGCCTTATTAGTAGGGGACTATGGTAGATAACCTTACAGTTATCTTCGATTATAACTTTTATATAGATAAGGTACCTCTGTTTATCAAACATGTTAAACCTCCATGTTAAAACGTGGTATCATCTTTACGTTGATGGACTAATAGATATATGGTAGTAGCTCCCAAAAGGAAGCAGGAGTAACATGAGCACCTCAACAAGTGGTTGTAGAGCAGCTCATACCCCACGACCCCAACTCTTCAAGCTGATCTTCAGAACCCTCCCAAAGACATTGCCAAGAACCAACAATATGTTTGGAGATTTATGGGGTGGATAGTCTTCCGATAGTCTTCCAATTGGCGAGAATAATAACAGCCAAGTGCCATCTGACCTCTTTTATCTAAAGTATTGGTTATCAGTGGGCCTGGTGCAGAGATCTTGGTCCTGCTAAGGAGATAGATATGGCATCCTCAGACAACCATTGTTCCAGATGTCATCATATCCATGCTCTATTTGACAGAATCAGATGGTTCCAGTTACCTCCTGTAAATACCAACAGGCCTTATCACAGTTAGTTACAGGCCTTTTCGAATTGGATGATCACAATGTCATGATACTGATATGGTCATTGTCACATGATAAACAGTATGTAACAAGGATAATAATTATATACGCTGGCGTAGAAAAAGGTAGAAAAAAGGGACCGGACAGCATCTACCCCTCATAATGGGGAGGTCTGCAGGTCCCCTCTAGCTATATAAAGCCTATGTAAAATTATGGTGCCCCATCCTCTACAAGACAAGATGTCCCACATCCCATAAAAGTCGCTTATATTGTCTCATGGATATGAATATTACAGTGGCCCACAAGGGTCAAATTGAAGTTGAAGTAAAGAGTTGACTTTCACAAAAAAGTTAGAGTCCAAAACCAATATTAATGTTCAAAGTCAATTTCATTTCATTGCTGTCAAACTGTCAAGGTGTCAACTCATGAAAACCAACTTGTGACAGGTATCTTTTAGCATTGCATGGTGCACTCTATGTCTTTCTATATGAACAAAGTTTATACCAGCAACTACAGGGTAGCTATCGGTTCCCTCACACAATAACTGATGGTTCCACACCAAGTAGTTGGTGGTTCCAGCATCCTGTAACTGGTGGTTCCCACCCACTCTAACTGCGGTTCCACACCTATCCGCTACTGGCACTGGATCCCATACCAAGTAGCTGCTGGTTCCCACACCCAGCACTTGGTGGTTCCCATGCACATTAGTTGCTGTTTCCTGTACCCAGTACATGCTGGTTCCCACATCCAGTAGCTGCTGGTTCCCATATAAAATGGTTCCTAACCCAAGTAGCTGCTGGATCCCACACCCTTGCTGGTTCTTGCACCCAGTACCTGCTGGCTTCCACATAGAGTAGCTGGAAGTGGTTCCCACATCCATTAGGTGCTGGTTCCTGCACCCACTTCCTGCTGGTTCCCAAATAGAGTGCCTGCTGGTTCCTACATCAGGTAATTGCGAGTTCTTAAAAAAGTAGCTGTCAAAATAAGTCAATTGGGTCAGGATAGGTCAAATTAGGTCAAATATGTTGAAAATAGGTCATATTGGTCAAAAGTATGTCTATTCGGGTAGCATAGGTCAAATTATGTCAAATATGGTGAAAATAGGCCAAATTGGTCAAAAGCAGGTCAATTAGGGTAGGATAGGACAAATTAGAGTAAATATGGTGAAAATAGGTCAAATTGGTCAAAAGTATGTCTATTCGGGTAGCATAGGTCAAATTATGTCAAATATGGTGAAAATAGGCCAAATTGGTCAAAAGCAGGTCAATTAGGGTAGGATAGGACAAATTAGAGTAAATATGGTGAAAATGGGTCAAATTGGTCAAAAGTAGGTCAATAAGGTCAGGATAGGTGAAATTAAGTCAAATAGGGTGAAATTAGGTCTAATTGATAAAAAGTAGGTCGATAAGGGTAGGATAGGTCAAATTAGGTCAAATATGCTGGAAAAATATGTCAAATTGGTAAAAAACAGGTCAAATAGGGTAGGATAGGACAAATTAGAGTAAATATGGCGAAATTAGGTCAAATTGGTCAAAAGTAGATAAATAATGTCAGGATAGTTGAAATTAAGTCAAATAGGGTGAAATTAAGTCTAATTGATAAAAAGTAGGTCGATAAGGGTAGAATAGGTCAAATTAGGTCAAATATGCTGGAAAAATATGTCAAATTGGTGAAAAGCAGGTCAAATAGGTTAGGATAGGACAAATTAGAGTAAATATGGTGAAATTAGGTCAAATTGGTCAAAAAAAGATAAATAATGTCAGGATAGTTCAAATTAAGTCAAATAGGGTGAAAATAGGTCTAATTGGTAAAAAGTAGGTCAATAAGGGTAGGATAGGTCAAATTAGGTCAAATATGGTGCAAACCAGTCAAATTGGTCAGAAATAGGTCGAAAAGGTCAAAGTAAATCAAATTAGGTCAACCATGGTGAAAATAGGTCAAATTGGTCAAAAGTAGGTCAGGATGGGTCAATTAAGGTCATATATAGTGAAAACAGGTCATATTGATCAAAAGTAGGTCAATTAGGTCCAATAAGGTCAGGATAGATCAAATATGGTTGAAATAGATCAAATTGGTCAAAAGTAGGTCAATTTTGTCAAAATGTAGGGTATGATAGGTGAAGTAAGGTCAAATATGCTGGAAATAGGTAAAAGTAGGTCATTTAGGTCAAATTATGTCGAAATTTGTCAAAATAAGGTCGACTATGACTATTTTTGACCAATCTGACCTACTTTGACTATATTTGACCTAATATGACCCATTCTAACCTACTTTGACCTAATCATGCTACTTTTGACTGATTTGACCTATTTTAAGATATTTGACCTAATTTGAACTATCCATACCTAATTGACCTTCTTTTGAACAATTTTACCTATTTTCACCATTATTTGACCTAATTTGACCTATCTTAGCCTGATTTGACCTACTGACTTACCTTTGACCAATTTGACCTACTTGTACCATATTTGACCTGATTGAAACTCCTTGACCCACCTTTCACCAAATTGACTTATTTTCGCCATATTTGACCTACCTTAGCCTACTTTGACCTACTGGACCTAATTTTGACCAATGTGATCTATTCTTACCACCGTTGACCTAATTTGATAGAATTTGACCTGATTGACCCATTTTCAACCAATTTGACATAATTTATCCTCGTCTGACCTAATTTCATTCAATTTTACCTACTTGGAACCAATTTGACCTATTTTGACAAATTTTAACTATCTTGACTGCTTATGACCTGTTTTCAGAACTAGCAGCTACCTGATGTGGGAACCAGCAGTTAGAGTGGGTGGGAACCACCAGTTATGGGATGCTGGAACCAGCAGCTACTTGGTATGGAACCATCAGTTATTGTGTGAGGGAACCAATAGCTACCCAGTAGTTGCTGGTATAGACATATAGAAAGACATAGAGTGTACCATGCAAAGCCAAAAGATACCTGTCACAAGTGGGTTTGCATTCATGAGTTGACACCTTGACAGCTTGACAGCAATGAAATGAAATTGACTTTGAACATTGATTTTGCTTTTGGACTTTAACTTTTTTTGTGAAAGTCAACTCTTTGCTCCAACTTCAATTTGACCCTTGTGGGCCACTGTAGAATATAACTATAAGCAGTCTATACAAAAAAAACCCTTGTTTATATTTTGGTCCTGCAGATTTGATCATTCTGTAGGCCTTGATTGTTTTGGACTGTTTTTACCTCATGACTGTTATTGTCAGGGAAGAAATGATCAAAAACAAGAATTAAATATATTAATCATTTAACTCTGTAAAACTAAACAAACAGCAATGACAGTTGCTTTAGGCTGTAAAAACCTTAATAATGGTCTGTTTTACAAGCTGCAAAAACCAAAATACAGCCCAAGGTCACGGAATAACAGCCCGGATTACAGTCAGACATTTTGCAATCTCTGCAGGCCCGGCAGTGATTTTGCTGGCAAAAGCCGGTGTCCTGTTCATATTGACTGTATAAATGCTAGGATATTGGTAGCTTTATGAATTTTATTCAGAAAAATGCCGTGCAGCTCTTTGCATTCAGTCATACATGAGAGCGAACATGGGGAATATGGCATCAGACAGATATCATGTACAGAGAGACCTTTCTAAATCAGCAGCCTCTTAGATCGTGAGTAAGTTCTACAACACCTGTAGGTGCCCTAGAGATATATGTACATTACGATTTAGACTAGATCCACTGAAAATGATCCCAGTACAAAGGAGCTCTATACATTTCATGCCAGACACTGTCTTCTTTTTTTAGGTTATCACCGATCCAAACAGTCATGGGTTATAAACCTAAATACTTGTTGGCAGTATTAGAGACCTGGATCCTTGTAATCTGTTGATGCCTTCTATTTTACAATGTTATAAACTCAGGCCCCAAGACCCCAGGACCCTGACACCATGGGAGACTGGTGTAGGGGTTAATGTGCAGTAAACATCAACTCACAGGGGACCTGATGTTTACAACTGGCACAGAGTGAGCATCTATGAGCTGTTCACTCTCACAGCAGATAATACCATAGAGGGTATAGGATTCAATGGCTGTGTTTTGTTAGTGGAAAGTGTGAATTGCTCACTCTCAAACCAGTGTTTTACCTGGACAATAGTATAGGCATATATAACATGGATGGGAAGGTATGTTTGGAGACTGTGAGCTGCTCATGATATGGTAGATATGGTGAGTGGCTGCTGACCTGATGGCAGACCAAAACAAACATTCACTTAATGCTGGGAACATGTCATCTCTGGTTCTAAATGTTTGACTGCAGACACTTCATATTCACCTCAACAATACCAATGATGAATTTTATCATGAGTACCACGAAGGTCCGTGGGAATAGGCTGTGGAATTAGGTCTGGGGTAGAATCGAGAAATTAATCATAATTGTGGACAGATGAGGGGAAAGGATCCTCCGAGGTAAATGTGAAATTTAAGATTGCTGTTACCGACTTTAAAATGAGGTATAACACATGCAGATGGCCCTTCTAGTCTTGGAGATATTGCTTAACGAATATGGGATGACATAACTGCATCAAAACAGCCAATAAGCTCTATCATTCATTACTTTAATTGAATCAGGCATCTAATTAGTATAATAATTTAAATAATTAATTAGAAAATGACCATCCCTTTCCATACATTTGGGCATATCTTTGAATCTAGATATGCTATCTTTATGCTTTTTTTCAGCATATGAATTCAAACAGATAGATATTTGGGGTGAAATTAAAATTGCAGATCCACATGAAATGAAACTTGTAATAGAGCCATTTGAATCCCTCGTTCAATCTTAATTCCCTAAAAAATGTATAGCCTTACAGTCCCCATTGAATGACATGGAAAGGGGGAGTGCATGTACTAGTCTTGATCTCAGCAACAAGTGGTGAGAGAGTAAAAATTGTGGGGCACTTCACAGAACTGGGTCGGCGGGAATCAACAGACGCAGTTCTACGAAGGAAGCAGGCATGCAGAGAGTCAGGTCAGGGAGTATGGTGAGGAGCCACTCCATATATGGAAGTACAGCATATGGAGAGGTTAAAAAGTAAACTATTTGATGAATAAAAGAGTAGTTCGCTAGATAGAAAAAAAGCGATTTCAAGAGAAATCACGGTAGGGGATGGCATCACGATGGAACTTTGTGGCTGTTTTAAATGCCAAGATGGTGATGATGATCATCATCTTGGCCCCTAGACTATTAGGAGACAGGGGGTGGAGGTGGGGGGCAGAATTCCCACCCCTGTCCTGACCATCCCTTTTCATGTGACAATCAAATCGTATATTTTCTGAGCTGTGGCCTTTAATCTCCATAATCCACACCTAATCAATGCAAAGACACAATTTATATATGAGCCTATCTTTTTTCACCGGCTTAGACACACTATAACTTTGTTGCAAGGTTAGAATCGCATCTTTGCTGGAAAATTATCTTTGGATCCAGGGCAACTTCCCGTTCCTGTCTACCATATTAGCCATATGTGACATTTTAGATTAGGAATATTTCTGTCCCCCTGCCCACCCCTTTTTTTGTGGGGAGGGGGCATTCAGGCGTCACCTGTAAGCATCAATGTGTATAAATTCACTGCTTATCATCATGAAAATGACAATTTTTCCTCCCATTACTTTTTAACCATCCTTTGAGGTGGTTGCATGTTATAGGAAATGAAATAGGGGTGCATTACTTGGGTCCAGGCCCCCGGCTAACGCTAACAAACCCCACTGGGCTCGTGACAGATGTGGAATGGCCACATGGCAGGCTACAGACCCCCTACACGCCTATCAATGAACGTCTCAGACACAACATGCTCAGCATGGTAGGCTACTTGCTACTCTTGTAGATGCAGGAGCAGCTCATGAGTTTATCCAAGTGTCCTTGAGTATATCCCAAGGGGAATTTTACTGCCGCTACAAGGGGCTTTCTGAGAGGGGCTCTTGTGTATAGATGTGTTACTACTTGGACCCCTCAAAATACTACTGCGTGTAAGGCCTTTATAGTAAAAATAAGCTGAATGATAAGTCAACCATAGTCTGTATTTATGTAGAAGTACATACATGTACATCAAGGAAATCAATGAAGTAGAAAGTTTACACATATATGATGCATTAATCAAGTTGACACGCTTAAAGTGGCCCGTGTAAAGTACCGTGTCTTGAATAAGCGCTGGGGTATAGCCTGGTTGAAAGTAGGTGCCCGGGCGCTCATACAGGCTAATACGGTAAGCTCAAAATAAAAATGGAAAGCTTTTTTCAAGGTTGCAAACTCACCAATCGCCTTGACTATTGGAGTGTAGAGACACAGAGAAGCCGAAGTAGGAGTCTGTAGGTCCCTCAAACACCTGAGCTGCTCCAGGGTCCAGGTTAAAGCCCCTGACACACCCACTACACAGCCCCAACACCAGCACCACGGTCCATGCCGTCCTTACCGCCCTGGAGGCCGTCACCCCGGCCATCCTACCCCGGCCTCTCCCTGCCCCAGGCTGGGGGAGGTTAGTCCGCATATAGACACTGTGGCACAATACAGCCGTATCCATGGCAACGCGTGTAATCAATTCGTAATGGCGGTGACCCTGGTCAATGGGGTCAGATATGTATTGGGGAAGTGCGACTGGTTGGTCTGTGTATGTGTTATGTGTTGGTGGCTTGATGGGGGGGGGGGGGGGGGGGACAGTGTCTCGTTATGCTGGGGGATGGACGGTTATGATTGATTATGTAGCCCAAATATGTCCCTCTGAATAAAAGGGTATGTCTATATTACATGTATCCATTTAGGGTCATGGCGTTCAGGCCCCAGTGTCTGCTCATGTATACATACAACTATGGTATGGGTATCCAGAACAGAGTTTGGAACTCGAAGAGGAGCCTGGCTAATGTAATTTCCAAACAAAAAAAAAGTATAGGAAACTATACATAAGTTGTCCCCTATTCCTCAGTGCATACTTGGTATGTTTATCCAGTAGTTGATCCAGCATCCATCCATCCAATAGGCTAATGTCACTGGTAATAACTGCAGTTATGCACGTTCTTGGTGTGGGCGCCAAACAACGACTTACATCCACTCCAGGGCACTATAGGCTAAATGCTCAATGCGTAGATCCTAAAATATGGTTCCTCCTATTTTTGTAGCTAGTAGTGAAAAAAAAGACATGAGTAGAAAAGGGGAAAGACTGGTACATGTTTTTGGCTGCCACTTGTTGCTACTACTGGCGGGGCTGACACACCTCTTGTGCCCCTCTGTGAGTGCCAGTGACGTGCCTGTCGGGTTGGCAGGGGTCAGGGTAGGGGACCCCCTCCCTTCCTCCTCTCCCCTCCTCCTGTCAGCCTCCAAATAACCCCTCCTTCCTCCAGACCTACCCTGGATCTAGAGTTGCTATGGAAACCAGATGACAGCCGTTTTGGGTGGCGAGTCACAGAGTATAAAGTCTGCAGATGCTGGAGTCCTCAGAAGGAGTGGGTTCCCTTTTAGTATTTAAAGTGCAGGTTCCAAAGTTAGGTGGAGCAGCTCATGGTAATGATTTGAGGACTGGGGCCCTTTTGAGCAGCTCCCTCGTTCATTCTCTCTTCTCCACTCCAGCACCAACTGTCTGGAATCTATTATCACTATATGGGTCTCCTGGGTGTAGGCATGCATCTCTTGGGGGAGGTTTGGGTATATAAACCACTATCTACATCTAGGGTAGGTCCACTCCTCCAGGGTCAATTAAGGTCCTGACCTGTTATTACCCATTCACAGGAGTAAACACTCCTCGGATATCCTATGGCTTAACTCCCGTGCTAAACTCAGGATTGGCTTCTTTCAATCTCAAAACATTGCATTTTTTGTGACCTTTTGTCCAAAAGGCTGTGGTTGTAATATGAGAAGTGAAGACCTATATCCTCATGTTCCACAAGTCCTCCAGGGTACTTGAAGCACCTTGTTTTCAGATTATTAATGCATCACAGACACGGGGGGGGGAGTCAGTGGTGCATAAATGAGTCTCCCAGCACCCCATGGAGGACCAAACATAACACTCCTCACTGTCACACACAAGTTAGTCACTCCAGTAGGGACACTCCTCTAGGGGGTTATTTCACCTTGTGAGGGAGGGGGTGAGCAAGGGATCTGTGGTTGGGGTGTCACACTGTCACCGCCTGGAGGATCCTGGTTCAGGTTTGCCGCCCACTCCACACCTGGAGGTGATTGCTTACTTCTGGAAGTTCCTCCTGCCCAAGGTTGATTTAAAACAAGTCCTGCCGCCAATTCGTATTCCTGATCCCATCCTTCTCACTCAGGCTATCAGCTATCACATTAACCCTTCATCTGCTGTTGATCCCCTTTCATTGATAAGTCAACACTGTCCACTATAGTGATCAAACGATGATGGACATGATGAAGTGCGCAATGATCTCCAATGTACATAATGATATACTAAGATAAATCCACATATTTCTTCTCTCGGAGTTCCTGGTGAATTCCTGTTGGTGGTTTGGTCCATCCACTGGCCATCAAAGTCAGTATGGGCTCCTCTCTCCTGCAGTCCAACTCCAAGTGGTGGGAGTTTGGCAGGAGCTACTCCCTCACTGACCCTTCCCACTCAGAGTGAGTAGCTCAGTGTGAATGAGCAGCTCAAGAGCCTTGTCTGTAGGCTCATTCACAATGTAAAGCAGTGCCAGTGGAGATGTGGAGATCAACAAGTACTCTGAGTAACACTTGTTACAGACATCCTTGTCATGCTGGTATCTCTCCAGGAATGAGGCACATGTCCCCTTTGTACCACGCCTGTATTAATAGATGCCAATTACATGTAGCTAATTAACATTATACATACACACACAACACAGAAACACTAGGTACACGTGAGTCTCCATGCATAGAGGCAGTGAACTGGTGCTAACACAATACACACAATACACTAAGGGAGTGGTCATTATATATCAACGGGGGGGGGGGCGTAAAATTTTCAGACCCCTCCCGAGGGGGGCTAAAAAAAATTTGACCCCTCTTGAGGGGGGGGCTAAAAAAATTCACCCTCTTTTTAGCAGAAAACCCTGCGCGCTACTATAGATCAAAGAGGGGCGCGAAAACTCTCCGCGCCTCCGGTGCGGGAGGGGGGCGCAAAAGATTTTGACTGCCGTCGAAGGGGGGGGGGCATAAAAAATTTTCGCGGGTCCGCCTGAAAACCCACCACCCCCCCTATTGATAAATAATGACCACTCCCTAACCCCAACTGCTGACACAGAGGAGGCCTATTATCTGCTCACAATCTACATTTCTAGAGTACAACTGACTCAATGAATGACAGTACCCCTAGTTTTCCCCAACACCACCACCACAATAGTTGTGGCCATGTACACAGACTGGAATGAGGTGTGTCACTGTGTGTATGGATGGAGGGTTCGTGGTGGTTTGGCAGAGCTATGGGCAGGGGGTAAATTTGCGGTAAAACTTTGCCCTATACTAAA
Organism: Acholoe squamosa; assembly: GCA_949317995.1. Lineage (NCBI taxonomy): Eukaryota > Metazoa > Annelida > Polychaeta > Phyllodocida > Polynoidae > Acholoe > Acholoe squamosa. The sequence continues at coordinate 56,147,808 of OX439045.1, forward strand.
GGGAATTTCTGACTAAACTGTCTCATATACATACAAAAAGCACTCCACTCCAAAGCTTTAGTTTTTTTGACAGAGCATACTGGTCCACAACAATGGGCTTCCTGGGCGGGGAGTCCAAGGACCTTTGGCCAAAAAATAATGGGCTTGATCAAATTAGTTTTATATCATGTAAGGGATATGGCAAGTAGTTTCGATCGTACTGGGAGTTTCCAGCCATTTTGGGCCATTTTCTTCTCACTTGACTATTTAGGTTTGACTCATGGTTAAAATTCCCGATTAAAAGTAGAGGGATGGAGATGGGGCATATCCAACGCTGCTGGGCTGCCAATGCCTTTTGGCAATGAACGTAGAGATACTGATTTGATCATAATGGATTCTTATATGGACGATCTGGAACAAAATCTGGAACTATCTAGAACAAAAGCCTAATTGACCCTTAATTCTATCTTTCATCTCATAAAAATGTATATCCTGATTTGTGCACTCATTAGCACATTAATTGACCAGCTCAAATTACACTGGGAATAGGGGAAATGGTATTAAATAAACACATCACAGAGGGGCCTGGTCCCCTATGTGCTCCTATACTCTGGTGGCACCAGTTATATAACATTAACTTAGTGACACTAGAGACACCCTATACCTTAGGCCTATACAGGGAATTGTATATAAACAAGGCATGTAATAGTTTAGTAATTCAAGTACCAGAACTGAGTGATGTGTGTTTATTGATTTTACAGAGAACTTTTGGTTTTGCTACGTCTAAGGTATCCCAAGTGATCCTCTCACCATCACCATTAGTTTAATACCCGACATACTTTTATAGAATTTTGAAAATTGTGCTTAAATGATGTAAACTCTTGCTGGATGAAAGATGCATTTCTGGTCTACCGGAAAGTGCCGTAAATTGTTAAATCGTTCTTACTGGTACATTTACTAGTGTGCATATATATCTTCACAACTGCCATGATTTACATTCCGATTTAGGGCTATTTTAAAATGTTTTATGTGATAATAGGGGGGAGGGACTATGAGTAGGGGTGATGTACTTGTAAGCCTTTTAAGTTAAACCAATAAGGGGCTTCATGGTGCATTAATATATTATGCCCATTGGTCTTCATCTTACACCACTGAAATCGCAGCGAGTGACTCGGTAGGGTTCAAGTAAAACCCGGAACTTATATAATGCTACACCGGCAGGCTACATCAGGGCGATCCTATGCAGGGATTGGGTATTTCCAAAGTATCCTTCCCGAACGGTTGTCATGATACACCTATACAGTGCTAGCTATAGCTAATACTGCAAAGGTGTATCATGACGACCAATGGGTTGATTTTTTTTCTTACCCTGATTTATTGATGTTTTTATCACGGAAGGGTGAGAAGTCATTATCCGGCTGGTAAAGGGTTAACAAAATGATCTAAAGTTGTAGAAAGGTGAAAAAGGCTTAGTACAATATTGTAGAAATAATTCCTTCCATCTGGTTATATAGTTGTGTTTCATACACAGTATGGGACTGGTCGAATAAAAATGACTGCATTCAGCTACCGGACCGCGTGGTATGACTTGAATTATAACAGATTTCACACAGAGGAAAGAACACTGATCGCTTTGACACATACTGCACAGGTCACAATTTGTCTCCCAGATGACATGTATGAAGGCATGTCAAATGAGGTTGACCCTCTCATATTTGGTTTGTCAACTCCATTTGACATGCGTAATAAAGACACGTCACATATTTCTGATCCATTCACCTGAGTGCTAGGTAATACTGTGAGACAATTATGTAAGGGTCAAGAGCAGTCAATAACTATGTACCAATGGTTCAATCAAGGGAGGCCTATAATAGAAGGCAGGGGATATCATAGTCCCACAGGCCTGCAACACTAAGGCACTTTTTCCTATCTACAGAACTCCTACTTGACTGAGGACCTCTATGCAGTCCATAAGACAAGGGCATGGAGGTGCATGGCAATGCCATATGTCTCCCTGTACTGTAGATACTGAGATTATAGATTGTGGGTTAGAATACAGTCCTTTGGTATTTTCACTGACCCACACATAAGGTGTCTAACCACTCCAGTTGGAGTATTCAGGATGGTGGGTGTCTATTTTGATATTCAATAACAAATGCAGATTTAACAACGAAATAGAATTCACTACCATTTATTGATAGTATTTACAGACCTTAGTGATCTATTCTTCATGAAAACAAAATGACACAGATACATCAAATGTCTCAAGTGTTGGTAGTACTTCTTGGTAGTGATTAGTCCTGGTACCAAAATGGTTGTTTGCTCCATCTAGTGGAATATCCTAGAACAATTATGTATGTCAAACCATCACATGTCAAGTGCCTTCGACATGGCCGTGACCCTGGTCAACTCACAGATGACATGGCATTTTAAGGCATGTCAAATCATATGAGGATTACTGTGTGCTACAGTTGTCATGGTGACATATGTGCACATGTCCCAATGACCTGTGCTCTCTGTGTCAAATCAAGTTGACATGGGTATACATGTCACTTTGTCAGGAAGAATTTTCTCAGTGCACATAGATAGGGTAGATTCAGGCAAACTAAGGGCAAGACATTCTAAACCAAATTAGTTCATGCGTTCACACTTGTATAATCATCTTGACCCCCCCCCCCCCATTGAGGGCTACCATCGACTACAGTCGACACCATGGCAGGCCTAGCATCACTATAGTTGACACCATGGTAGGCCTAGCGTCGACTATAGTCATTATATAGGATTTGTATAGGAATTAAAACATAGGCTCGTCATCTAGGAAGCTGAGGCAACCATTTTTGCTCTGCCTTTAAAATCTGCCGATACCTTAATATAGTAAAATGAATCGCTAATGGTGCAATTGAAAATTGTTCCATAACTGGGAATTTGCCCCCCCCCCTCTGCCCAATCCTCATGGAGCAACCGAAAACCTCACGGTTAGCCCCTATATGACTCATAGAGTATTGTGTAGGCCTTTTCGCAAAAAAAAAAAAAAAAAAAAAAATCTGAGTCTCTCTTTGAGGGGTCAACAAACCTTTGTACCCCCACCCCTGCGGAGGGGGTCAATTTTTAATCTATTAATCCCTTTCATTAGTAATTTGCGGACTACTGCTGATAAAAGTAACATTTTAGCCCCCACCCCCTACTCCATGTCAGGGGTCAAAATGTTGTTGGCTGGCTCCCCAACCTCACCACTCCTTGTTGTTAACTAATAGACACTCCCTTTAACCATCCACACACGTACAATGTGAATGGTTCTCATGAGGTCTCCCATCTCAGGGCCATGAGTAAAGTAAGTAAAGCACAGGAAGTTGGAGATATTCGGTGTTTATCTTCTTAACATATACCATCCTGAGATGGGTATAAAACTAATCTAACACAGCCCTATCCAACAAGGACGTTATCAGGTCCCTGTAGAGGACATTAGCTAACCGTGCTGAGATTATGTCTAAATACGGACATGTAATTCTCGTTCTTTCATTTCATTTTATACTGAAAACTTTAGTTGCAGGCTTGTGTGTTGGGGGGGGGGGTAAGGGGTGGGGGTGGAGGTTGGGAGCGGTTTAGCTAGGAAACAGTTGTCATCGGTAAATTGTAAACTAAATCCACCTCCCTTCCCAACTAGCAGAAGTAAGAACCTGGTTCTTAAAACACAACGGTACAAGGTCCATCCAGCACAATAACGGTCTTAGTGGAGAGAACACGCCGTAATTTAAGGGAGCAGGATTTGAAGACTTGCACTACATGTTTTACCATAAAATGTCTGTTTTATGTGCACGAAACCATATATATGCATGGGTAAGCAACCACAACAGAATGCAATTATAACCTCAGATATGCATTAACATGAATGACTCAATGAGTCAAATAAAATGGCATGTCGTCAATGTCACATCTTAGTCACTTATGCGGGTCGGTTCCTAGCAAGGTGCAGCTGGTGCCAACTTTGAATTTAAAGTAAGAGGGATGCATACGCACAAATAGGTTGATATATCTTGTAATAATGTATATACGAATGAATGAATGTGTATCTAGTCTACTCTGTCTTATCTTAGAATGACCAAAGAGAGTAAGCAATTTCTTTACCGCCCCGGGGAGACAACTTTCAACTCATATCTCACATTATACATCTGGATGTAGGTTGAGCAGTGAAGTACATAGGGCACACCGTCACGCAGTTTCTGAGATCTATTGATGATACAGGAGTATTTTGGGGAAAGTACTTTTGTTCTTGGAGAAAACTAAGTTGAGAGATAGGAACCAGCGTCTGCTAACTCATGGGAGAGCCAATGAGAAGGCAGATACGGGGTGGTATGAATAACAAATTTATCTGGTCATGATGGTAGCCTCCCAGCTAGCAAAACTCGTAGTAAATCACGTCATTTTTACATCTTGTGTTGATACTCACAGACATAATATTATCACGCCAATTTTGTGGAAAAAACCCATGGTATGTGCAAGACGTTTTCACGTCACTATGAGATATCTCTGCACGTACATATCATAATATTATATGTCAATATGATGTACTTGAAACCCATCAAAAAGATGTTTATCTTGACATGTAAGCTGACTACGGTTTATGTCATAAATAAGATGTTAGTCATAGATGTAATTTCAACATAAGTGCAACCACACAAACGTGATGTGATATAAAGATGGCAACATTACATGAAAGATACTATTGAAATGGGAATACTGACCACAAATCATAGTCAGATAGGATACCTCAATGAGAGATATCCCGAGACATAAGAATGTTATGTCTATTAGATGCGAATATCACATCCTGCATGGATACTCTGCACAGGATATATATATTATATATATAATACCTGTTTAGTGAAAAGTATTCACAGGTATTCCATATCCATAGAAAGGGCACTACACATTTAACATAGCCAGAGGCCAGGGTGTGATGTCTACTTGAAGTCAATATTGGTTCTTATATATTTGCATTGTTTTTGTAGTCATTATTTCTCATTTGAATGTCACAGAAACAACAGAGAACATATTGAAGAAGACCTTTCTCTCAGTTCATTCCAATAACTGCAGGTGGTTAGTTCACTTTGATCCAACTATTTATTGGGGAATGTGGCAATGCAGATCAGGTAGTGAGTAAAGTGCCTAGATGGGTTATAGGGGTAGGAGGGGAGGTTTGCGTTAAGGTGCTATTTGGTAACTTTTATTCATGTCCACTGATAGTATGTCATCTAGTTCCCAGTGTGTTTAATATGATCACCGATACATTATCATGCCATATACCTTTAATCCTTCATTATGGGAAAGCGTATAGTCTAGCATCAAGTGGTAGAGTCTTGTGTCTAAGTTTCTATCCCATATGAAAGGAAGACACAACAGGTAAATCAACTCTGAGAAGTTTTATTAACATCTGCCTTAGGTCGTCAAGTAGCAACTATCCATTATAACTCACAATCATCCACCAAATCTATCCAATAGTCCAGATGGTCAAAGACCTTTGGAACAAACTAGATGCCACATTCTCGCATCCTCATTAATTTCATGTCCAATTCATCCATGTGTACATCAATAAAATATTTCAATATCTTAAATAGTCTCCATATATAAATCAACAAATCATATGAATTCCATTCTTAATCACAACTAAACATCGGCATAAATCATGCATATCCATTAAACTCTCATCGATGGAGGTGGAGAGCAACTTTTAACTCCATGTAATTTATGTCAATTGTATAAGAACTTTGTCCTAATAGATTATAAATGCCAATCTCCAAATGGTAGTAAGCTTCAGAATTGTTGATGTTGTAGCAAGTGAGTGAGGCTAGGTGAGGTAACCGGTTCCAAAATGTATGTGTTCCTATATAAATCCTAAACTTCCAAAGACAACTCCTGTCTCTAGCACCTCAGTCTTAAACAATTTCCTCTTGTAAATATAAATGTTGTATGAGCTGTGGACTATATAAACTTCCTCTGATTCCAGGGTGAACTGCACACGATGCTGCTGCCAACCAATTCACACCCTGGTCTGCACTACAGCCGGCCTTTATACCCTCATTGTCATGGACCTGTAACTCGATACCCCCTGGACCCCAACTCTTCCTGCTGTCATCCGATATCCTATAGGGGTGTATCTACTATTATCTAACTGATCGCTTTCTGGAGATATACTTTTGGTCCTTAACTTGGACCCCGCCCTGAGACTCTTTTTATAGACATTAGCCAACTCTTCCTGCTGTCATCCGATATCCTATAGGGGTGTATCTACTATTATCTAACTGATCGCTTTCTGGAGATATACTTTGGTCCTCAACTTGGACCCCACCCTGAAACTCTTTTTATAGACATTAGTTTTTCATGAGTCATCCCAGGACTTGGTTCCTCTCTAGTCACAAACAACTTTTTATAAACTCTAAACTGATTTCATACTTGCCAATATTACTGTTACTCGCTTATGCCATTATAGTTGTATTGCTTTCTTAGATTTCGAAATGTCCAACATCAAAATAAAACATCTTTACTATTTTTTTATCTTATTATTTCCATTCCTTTAGTTCGCTAGTCCTTTTTATTCGAAATCCTCCCAATTCATACATGAGACCCCTTGGGTCAGATATCAGAACTATCTAGAGGGTATAATCGTGATGTCATATTCTTACAAGAATACAACAGCTTTGACTTAATGACATAAATATCTCATGTAATATTTAGTATGCTTGATTTATTCAGTAAACAAGTATTTGCAGTATTGCTGATAACATATCATTTTTTTTTTCAAGAGCCAAGAGACAAGTAATAGATGTAATTCTGTATTGTCCCAAGTTTAACCAGATCAAGATGTAATTTAGACATCACTCATGAGTCACTTTATTACATTACAAAATAACTACCATGAGATGCGTTATTGATGGCACACATATTTTTAACACTTCTAATATCATAGCATATTCATGACAGCATGTGATGTGTATGATTACACCAGATAAAGACATCATTATGATGTCAAATAGGACATGTGTTTTTTTACATCCCATATAGGATGTATCTTTTACATCAACATCTAATCAATTCATCACGTAAAAGTCTTTACCTCCTAATGACATAATTATCTGGTCGGTTTCACGTAATAACATGAATACGACGAGTATTGGACGTCTTTTTTACGTAAGGTGCTAGCTGGGCTAGAGGAGAAAGCTTAGTTTGTCGACAAACTACAGCTAGGTGGCCGGAAAAGTTGCCATCAATGGCTTTGTTTGAGGGGGGGGGGATAGCGCAGATTACGAATCTGGGGTGCACATTCATGTGTCTAGAAGGGAACAAAGGTCAACTGTTACAATGCAATTGATGCATAGTGTTACCATCTTAGAATACATGGGAATCCCCAGTGCACTAAGGCCCTCTAGTGGTACTTAGCTGAAGTAAATTGAAGAAAGTCTTCTCATTGTTAATGGTCACGGGGAACTAAATCCATTTCCTCTATGTTTCTATATAGCATAACACACAAAAACAGCCGCCTAAAATGTTCGTTGGTAAAAATTTCAACCATAGCACGGTTAACTCATCCCTCATACACAATGTGACAGAATGTTGGATAGGCTTAACCCTGAAAATCTTAAATAAGGGAATGATATGTGCAGTGAGTGCCATTCTACCCTATTTTGGGCCTAAAAATCTCCATTGGCCAGATTAACTTTTGCATGTCTCATAAAATCCCAAAGGCCTGGCATAATATAAAAACACACCTACTATTCCATTTATTAATTATTTGGGAACACCTGTGATTTTTTTCATAATTTTACCAATATTTCTTCTGTCTAATTCTAAACCAATCAGCAGTCTGAACACCCTTCAGTACAGTCCTGAATACCATATGACTCACGAGAGGGCAGCATTTATGTCCACATAACCTCATACCAAATACCAGCTCGTGAAATTTGACCTTAGATTTGAACTTGTTCCGACCTAGATATGGAGATGCGCACACCAGATTCGGATTCAGCAACCTCAATTTACCTTAGGGAGCGTTTATTATTTATGGCCGGGAGGGGGCCGAGCATTTGGCGAAATGAATACCCCAAAAGAAATTTCCCCTCTCCCTTGGAATAGATTGAAAAAAAAAGTGCCCCCCTCTTGGAATAGGTTGAAAAAAAGTGCCCATCCCCCCTCCCCCCCGGTTTCCAGAAGCTGAGCCCACAGGACACACTAATACGGAGCCTTGGAGGGGACATGCACAAATATATTTTCAATACATTCTTGTCCGGACAAGGAAATGCTTGTCCAGGCAAGAATATCTTTGTCTGGACAAGAATATCTTTGTTTGGACAAGAAAACCCTTGTTTGGACAAGAAAACCCTTGTCCGTACAATAATATCTTTGTCCAGACAAGAATAATTATCTTCTTGTCCGGACAAGAAAATTCTTGTCTGGACAAAGATATTCTTGTCCGAACAGAATTGTATAGGGCTTCACTACAAACCTCTTTCTTTCCTGTCATGTTTTACATAAACACTGAGAACTGCCTAGCCGGCTACCAAACCCAACTCTTCACATCCCTCATGTTTGACTGGCACATCTGTGATATTACCTAGCACCAATATACCTTTTGAATAGGCTCACTTCACAAGGTACTGTCTATGCCTATCTCTTAAACTGTTTATTACACATGCTACATATCCTCCTCGCTACCCATCCTCTTCAATACCTATCCCTCATGCTCACTTTATAGCTTTCCTACCTATCACAGCTTGTTCAGCTAGGATAGCTCACAACCAACCTTCATTTTGATCTCTTAGTCAACCTATCCCCCAAGGAACAAATTTAACAGTCTACCTCACGCATACATCTACCTATCACTCATGCTATATATCCTTGAGGTTACCTATCCTTCAAGCTGCCTATCCTTCATGGTATATAATATGAGGGATGTGCAGAGTTGGGGGATAGTCACCATGAGGGATAGGTAAAGTGAATGATAGGCACTTGAGGATAGGTAGACTAATGGTAAGAATGTACAGAGAAAATTAGGTGCAAAGGTGAGGGGTGAACTTTAATCCTTTAAGCCATTTGAGGGAAAACCTAATTAAACTCTAGATGTTTTAAGGGATAGGTAGTATGAGTGATAGGCAGACTAAGGGATAGGCAGTATGTGGGAGAGGCAGAGCCATATGCAGGCAGAGTACTTGTCAGGATGGGATAGGCAAACATTGGGATATGTTGATTGAGGTACTGACTTTGATTAGCATGTTGCATCTATAAAAAGTCCCAATCATTTTCAATATAACTTTTTTACATTTTTAAAATATTCTCATCATCAAACCTCATTTTTAGGTACCTTTGGTCAAATTTTGAGAATCAAGACCACAAATTTTGGATTCAGCAGGATTTTTTGGTATAGGTGGCTCCTTGTTTCCATTTGATATCACTCTGATAAAGATTCCTGACATCTCCATAATACCCCTTATCTTACATAGGACTCAGTACTGAACACAAAAGGTAGCCTACTTTTAAGGCAGGGTAGAGGGGGGTGGCTTGCACTATAGGACTCTATGGAGTAACATATCCTAGGGAACCTATACTATTCTTGCTGTGGGGCCGAGTAGTATGGTCCAGTGCCACTTGGGGGCATGCTGTCACACAGTGCTATAAAACAGCGCTCCGGGCAGCAAGTCCCCCAGTTGTGCTTGAGCTACGCTAGAGGAAAGACCTCCCGATGCACAGCTCTATGAAGGAGGTGAGACCTGCATTTGATGATGCTTGATGTAACTGATTTTACCCATTAATACAAGTTCCCTAAACCGTACTGGGCTGGTGTTCGCATTCTCTTTCCCTGTGCCTTACTCCTCTGTTACAGTGGTGACAGTGGTTTCTGACTCTGTCAGCAAAAGAAACCTTTGAATCGGTCGAGTTTTGGCAAAGGAGAAGTAGAAAAGAGATGGCATCTAGAGAGTCATATACCCTGCAGTTGCCTGGAGGGAAAAGCACAGGAACGATTCCTGATGATTTCTGTAGGGGCCCCACGGCGCCGCAGCGCAATGATGGCCCCATGGCACTGTGGTGTGATGATGGCCCCGTGGCGCGATGGTGGCCCCAGGGCGCCGCAGCACGATGATGGCCCTGCGGCACTGCATTTGAATCTACAGGGTGGCCCCGCTGCCCCGCAGTGCAGCAATAGCCCCGCGGCACCCCAGTTTAGAAGAAGTGGCCCTGCGGCTCTGCATTTAGAACTACAGGGTGGCCCCATGGCACCACAGCACATCAATGGCCCCGCGGTGCCGCAGTTGAGAAGAAGTTGCCCCGCGGCTCTGCATTTAGATCTACAGGGTGGCCCCGTGGCGCCCCAGCACGACAATGGCGCTGCAGCACCCCAGTTGAGAAGAAGTGGCCCCGAGGCTCTGCATTTAGATCTACAGGGTGGCCATGCGGTACAGAAGCATGACAATGGCCCCACGGCGCCACAGTTGAGAAGAAGTGGCCCTGAAGCTCTGCAGTTAGATCTATAGGGTGACCCTGTGGCACAGCAGTTGAGAAGAAGTGGCCCAGCGACTCTGCAGTTCGAAGTATAGGGTGACCCTGCAGCCCAGCAGTTGAGAAGAAGTGGCCCTAAGGCTCTGCATTTAGATCTGCAGGGTGGCCCCACGGTGCCTCAGCACGACAATGGCCCTGCGGCACCCCAGTTGAGAAGAGGTGGCCCCGCAGCTCTGCATTTAGATATACATGGTGGCTCTGTGGTCCAGCAGTTGAGAAGAAGTGGCCCCGCGACTCTGCAGTTAGTAGAACAGGGTGGTCCAGTGGCCCTGCAGTTAAGAAGTGGCCCCACTGTACCACAGTTGCAGGGTGGCCCTACAGCACCGCAGTATACAACCATCCCTGATGGTGTTCACACGATGAGTGTAGGTGTGCAGATGACTCCTGGTGGCACAGAGACAAGTGCAGAGGCAGGTTGTGGTGGCACAGAGGCAGGTCATGGTGGCACAGAAGCAGGTGGTGTAGGTACAGAGGCAGGTGGTGTACAGAGAATAGCTGGAGGTGTGCAGGTGGTTTCTGGATGTGTGCAGATGATTCCTGGTGGCGCAGAGACAAGCGCAGAGGTAGGTCATGGTGGCACAGAGGCAGGTCATGGTGGCACAGAGGCAGGCATTGTACAGAGAATTCCTGTAGGTGTGCAGACATTTTCCTGAAGGTGTGCAGATGATTTCTGGAGCTGTGCAGACAATTCCGGGTGGCATAGAGGCAGGTTGTAGTTGTACAGAGACAGGTTGTGGTGGAACAGGGATGGGTCGTACTGAAACTGAAGCAGATCCAGTTGACATAGAGGCAGGTCATGGTGAGACAGGTCATGGTTCCATATGTCATGATGACACTGGCCGAGAGACAGGGGCAGGTCATGGTGATCCCCATGTTATCCCTGATGGTGTATACTTAATCCCTGGTGGTGCGGAGGTAAATCTTGGTGGTAGACAGCTCATCCCTGATGGTGCACAGTTGATCTCTGGTGACAGAGTGATAGTTCCTGGTGACACAGTGACAGTTCCTGGTGGCACAGGGGCAGGTCCTGGTGGCACAGGGATAGGTCCTGGTGGTACAGGGGCAGGTGATGGTGAGATGGAAGCAGGCTTTGGGGTAATGGGAGCAGACACTAGTGGTGCCCAGTCCACTCCGAGTGCTGCAGCAGAGACAGCCTCCTGGTGACATTGAGGCGACCTCCGGTGGTGCCCAGTCAACTTCTGGTGGTACACAGACTTTCCTTAGTGGTGCACAGATGTCCCCTGGTGGTGCCCAGTCATCTGTTGGTACACAGACTTTCCTTGGTGGTGTCCAGTCATCCCCTGGTGGCACACAGACATCCCCTGGTGGTGCACAGACATTCCCTGGTGGTGTTCATTCATCTGCTGGTGGCACCCAGATGTCCCCTGGTGGCTCACAGACATCCCCTGGTGGCACACAGACATTCCCTGATGGTGCACAGACGTCTTCTGATGGTACCCAGCCACCTCCTGATGGTCCAGAGATGTCCCCTCGTGGTGCACAAACATTCCTTGGTGGTGCCAAGTCATCCACTGTTGGGACACAGACATTCCCTGTTGGTGCACAGATGTTCCCTATTGGTGCACAGACCTTCCCTGGTGGTGCCCAGTCACCTCCTGATGCCCTGCAGTCGAGAAGTGACCCCACTGCTCTGCAGTATGACCTACAAACAGGAGACCACAAGAGGTCCTTCTGTGAGGTTAAGGCCCCAGGTGGCCCCAGCTGCAGTTCAGGAGACCTAGAGGGGCCTTACTGCAGAGCAGAGGCTACAGGCAGCCCAAGCTGCAGTACATGAGACCTAAATGGGCCTTGCTGCAAGGTAAAGGGCACAGACAGCCTCACCTGCAATCCAAGAGATCCAGGGATGTGGGCAGAGGCCCCAGGTTATCTCAGCTTTGGTACAAGAGGCCCAGGGGAGTCCCACTGTGGGGTTGAGGCTGCAGACAGCCCCAGGTGTGATGCAGGAGACCCAGAGGGGCCCTACTGCGGGGCAGAGGACCCAGACAGCCTCACCTGCAGTCCAGGAGATCCAGGGATGTCCTACTGTGGGGCAGAGGCCCCACGCAGTCTCAGCTTTAGTGCAGGAGACCCAGGGGAGCCCCACTGTGGTGCTAAGGCCACAGACAGCCTTATCTGCAGTCCAGGAGTCCTAGAGGGGGACCTACTGCGGGGCAGAGGCCACAGACAGCCTCAACTGCAGTCCAAAAAATCCAGGGATGTCCTACTGTGGGGCAGGAGACCCAGGGGAATGCCACCGAGGGGGTTAGGCTTCAGAGAGCCTCACCTGCAGTCCAGGAGACATAGAGGGTCCCTACTGCAGGGCAGAGGACCTAGACAGCCCTAGCTGCTGTACAGGAGCCCCAGGGAGACCCTACTGAGGGTCAGAGGCCTCAGATAGCCCCAGAAGCAGGAGGTCCAACTGTGAGGCAGAGGTCTCAGACACTCTCAAATATGGGATAAGAGACCTGGGAAGGTCCTACTGTGAGACAGGGGCCCCAGACAGCCCCAGGAGCAGTGCTGGAGACCTAGAGGGGCCCTACTGCGGGGCTCATGACTCAGACAGCCCCAGCTGCTGTACAGGAGCCCCAGGGAGGTCCTACTGTGCGGCAGAGACCTCAGACAGTCCCAAAAGTGAAGGAGTCCCAAACTGTGGGGCACAGGGCTCAAACACTCTCAGAAGCAGCCTAGGAGCCCCAGGGAGGTCCTATTGCGGCGCACAGGCCCTGAGTAGCCCCAGTTGGTGCTAAGGATACCCATGGAGGTCCTACTGTGGGACAGAGGCTGCAGACAACCTCAGTTGGTGCCCAGGAGATCCACAGAGGTCCTACTGCAGGACAGAGACCCCAGACAGCCCCTGCCAGAGGCAGGAGATGCACAGAAACCTTCCCTGGTGGAAGGAGGAAAAGTTCCTCTGGTGGAGGGATGAGGATAGAATAAGTAAACCCTGTTCATGTTCCAAGTAATTCTGCTATGGCTTCATAATTCATAGAATGGTTCCAGGAGGGACCCATTAAGGAGGTGCATCAGGTAGTGCACCCAGAGCCAGTCGGCTTCCGCGGTAGCCATCCCCCACGCCGGACTGGGGGATTGCTGGTTGGACGAGGGAGGGAAGCCTGAAGTCACCATGTTGGATGAGGGAGGCGACCCTGAAGTCACCACGTGCATGGCGAGGCACGTTAAATGTTTCCGTGATGCCTGATGCGGCACCTTAAAGATGCACATGTTGTCTGGCGAGACACCTTAGCGTTACCAGAGAGGGTGGGGTCGAGTTTCCAGCGAGACAGAAGCTGGTCTTCCTAGGGACGCTGGGTCGGCGGCCACCAAGGCTGGGACCCTGAAATAGTTTAAGGATGGGGCATTGGCTTGAAACATTAGCAGAGATCCACGTTGCCGTTCCTGTTGACGTTCCATGTTGACAGGGGCCGAGGCCCAGAAGATGCCATTCCAGTTGTTGTTCCATGTTGAGAGTGGCCGAGGCGCAGAAGATGTCATTCCTGTTGTCATTCCATGTTGAGAGGGGACGAAGCCCAGAAGATGCCATTTCCGAAGATGCAGTTCCTGTTGCCGTTAAATGTTGAGAGGGACCGAAGCCCAGAAGAGAACCTGTCCTAGCTTTACTAGTAGCCCCTAAACACTTTAACTCGGCATTCTGGGGGATGCCTTCTTGCAATGTTTTATTACCTCCTACTTAATTCTAATCCATATTGCACCTCTCCTATTTTCCATCACCTATGTTTAAAGTAGTGAGGGGGAGAGTGTAGCGGTAGCCCTAGGCTGCTGAGGGGCCCTGCGGGGCCGAGTAGTACGGTCCAGTGCCACTTGGGGGCGCGCTGTCACAGAGTGCTATAAAACAGTGCTCCGGGCAGCAAGTCCCCAAGTTGTGCTTGAGATATGCTAGAGGAAGCAGCTCCCAATGCACAGCTCTAAGAAGGATGAGAGACCTGCAATTGATGATGCTTGATGTGACTGATTTTACCCATTAATACAAGTTCCCTAAACCATACTGGGCTGGTGTTCCATTCTCTTTCCCTGTGCCTTACTCCTCCGTTTCAATATGTTTAAATGACTCTAGATAGGTAGTACAACCTCTTTACTTATTGTCTGAGTATATTTATTGGTATATGATGGTGTATAGCTGAGCTGTGGCCATTCTCGTAAAGGTTGATGAGATGTGAGGTGTGAGTGAATTTTGTTGAATATATTAGTCTCAATGCAGGCGCTGAAGACACAGTACTGGTATTATATAGGAGGCAAACTGCCATTGTTATATAAAGTACACATATTGGAAACAATGGAGAGCTATTATAATGATTGTATAAGTGTTTATTACTGAGCTAGGCTAAAGTTAGGAAATAATTCCTAAATTTTTCAGCATTTCCAAAGTTTAGTATACATAAAGATATTTATTGTACCAGTTGGTACACAGAATTTGGTGCAGCTAGACCTATATTTAGTACTTATAACCCAGATAACCCTCTTGTCCTATATGTAGGATGCTTAAGTGACATCATGGAAAGATATATCCGCAAGTAAACTTAACAGATATGGATGTAAATTGTTGCATCCTATAGTTCTAGGGCTAAGGCTTCCAAAAATGCTCCATATGGGTATTCTTAGGTACTTTTATGACATTACACACATGTCCCAAAACACCTACTATTTAGGAAACTACCTTCTGGTAAAGATTTGGACCTTTTCAGAGGAGGCAGACACCCAAAGTCCTACTGTCCTACATGTAGGACGGTGCTGATCTCTGGATCCCCTATAGCTAAAGCTTTGAAATTTCTTGTATGGCATAAATAGCCACATATAAGCCTGTATGTCAGTTTTCGGCACTCTTGTACAGGAATTGTGGTTTCCATGGCAACCAAAAGAACACAAATTTCAAAGGACAGCAGTGCTAAGTCCTACTGTCCTACATGTAGGATGGTAAGCAATCCCTCATATCTCTGGACACGGTGCCGTTAAAGGTCCGAAATTTTGTACAGGGCATATTTGGTCATATATTAGTCTACTTTTCAATTTTAAGCACTCTATGACAAAAATTGCTACTTAAGGGCTATCTGGGATAATCATGCTGAAATTGTTTCCGTTCACTCACGCCTCTTGTTTTTGGAAGGTTGTACGGCATCTGTGATAAAAACTAACATGTTAGGAGTTGGATCCTTGAATGAAACTTTTTACTAAGCCAAGATATAGGGCTTTCAATAAAAAAATAATGTTATTAATAAATACTGAGTTTGTTAATTCCAGTATCAGCCCCCCTTGTCCTAGATAGCTTGGAATGAGCCATATATATATATGGGTCATTCCAAGATCTACTGCACATGTGGTTCCTTGGGCATATAATAGCAAGGGAAACACTTCTACACCACCAATAATATTTTTATTCCTTAGTGGGGGGTCATAGCTAAGATTTCCCTATGGTTTGGGTGAGTCTTGGGGCATAATTTATTTTTTATATGCATTTGATTATGAATTTTCAAGAGTGGAACGTTACTGATAGAGTCCATCTAACCTAGTTAGGGAATATCGTCAGTCTTCTTATTATATGCAATCAGGAAGTACCCTGTTGGGGGTCTTCCATAAAAAAGTCTTTTTATGTGCTCCAGGAATTACCGATGCCAGGTACATATAAGTGATTAAGGTACTATGATTGCATGCACCAGCTATGATTCAAAACCCTCAAGATTAGAGTAAATGATCATAAGTAATATTTTCCTACAACTACTCTGTAGGATCTGCATTTCGGAGGTAACTACATAGGGCTTGGTAGGGCAGTCTTACAAGTGCAAACTTTAATAACTACTAGATGTACAGCGGGATCAATTACAAGATCATTAACAATTTGGTACTTATTACAATTTTGTAGGATCACAATTGTAAGATTTTTACAACACAAAATCGTACAGATTCCTAAACAAGGCCACAGACTATCTATGACCATGGAATGAGTAGTGCTTCCCTACATTATGTAGCCCTTTTTGTACAATCACCTTGTTCGATTCGCATTGTATGAGTAGTGGGTGATTGTCTGGGTCGTAATTCATTCTGAAATAGAGCCCAGTCAGGGCATTGATCTGAAAGCCCCAACTACAATTTGAATTGTGACAGACAAAGTGCATCAAGAAATGCCCCACTAAAAAGCTGTCATTCATCTTCTTACTATTGTAGCACTCAGCTCACCATCGTGCAAAAACGGTGGAACTTATGATTCTCCCCGGCAATTGCAGCTGTCCGACTGGCTTCTCAGGGGATTCTTGTGAGAGAGGTATTTACTTCATCTCAATACAGAGGCCTCGTAGGTTAAACCAAGTAGCCCCACGTTGTCCATCCCATGCAGTAACCCTTCTTCATATTCAATAGCCATTCCACAGGCCAGATAGCTAAGAATTCTGAGCATATCATATAAAAACAACTGAGGGTTACCTCTGTCCCTCAGTCAGACCAATTTGTGTGAATCTTTATACCAGGTGTTATAATAATGTAACTGCCAGTGTGAAATCTATAGCACGTATTGGACTGAAAGATGCACATAATTGGGTAAAGCTTCAGTACACTTGAGTTCTACTCTGTAGGAATTGATGGCCTAACTGGTTTACCATGTTAGATTCTGAGCAACAATGACTGAAAATCCTCTAGAAAGTCATTAAATGAGTCCAATTTCTGTTTCCAGCCCACATTTTTCAATTCTAGTTCTATTCTAACGTTGCCTCATTTCCCCTCAGAATACAAGGGGTGTTACGTGAGCGTAGCCGCTAACAGAGACCTTGAAGGAGACCAGGAGGTTAATTCAAAACATCCTGGGCTTGCAACCCCAGCGATCTTAGGAATCATTCTACCTTATCCTATTAAGCAATCTTAAGATCAGACTGCATTCACAATTCCTAGCCAGCACTTAGATCGCATCGATCTTAGCCTCAGCCCTCCTATACTATTCCAAGAAGTACTGACTAGGCACAGGGGTAAATTCCCGGAAGACAGAGTCTGACTTGCAGCAAGAGGATACCAAAGGGAGTGGGGTAGGACTTCACTTCAAAACTTGAGAAGGAAGAATTATCTTAGAGTGCCCTTAACACATGAGTAGGCCTAAGGGCCCTCAAGGACTCTCAGTAAATGTCCTCCCTCCCCTGTTTATGTATGCAGCAGGCTATTCACTCTTTCAATCAGGAGTGTTCCCTGTAAGTGCTCTTGTACTCAGGTGAAACCACTATGCAATTCTTTCACTAAGATCGCAGTGATCTTAGTGCTGGAAAAGGAATATTTAGTGAAGTGATCCCAGGACTATACTATTCCTGACAGGCCTGCAACCACTGCATTAGATAGGGTAGACTGGCCAGGTCTTATGATATGTGCCTACACTAAGATCCCTGGGGTTGTGATCCCAGGATGATTTGAATTAAGCTCCAGGACCTTGTTTCAACAGTGTCCATAACAGGACACCCACAGATCGTAGTGGGAGGTGTATGAAATGGCTCCATAGCAATGACTACATAGTGAGCTACAGTACAGACCTCAGAATAGGCCCTGCTATGTATTCAACTGCTGGCTTCATACAGACCACTATGAAGCCATAGCACCCAGTCGTACAGGCCAGGCACCCATACTAAATGGCTAAATAGTGCCCAGTCGTACTTCTTTTTGATGTTGTTTATTGGGTAAATACAGATACAAGTAGGTGTATTATCCTAGCTTCTGCTCATTGCAGTGCTACCGCTAGGTCCCCTTAATTTGACTTTGATACATAAAGTAGCAACAATAATGGTATGGCAGTTACATGCATTATAGACATACAGTCATAAGCTCAATGTTTTTGTATTATATGATATATACTTTTCATTGAACTTGTAGTGGAAAGAGATGAGATGAGATGGAAACAGTTGGAGATGTGTAAAGTTATGAAGGTACTCAATTAAAAGAATTCACATATAACATTGGTTGTATTCCTTTTTTGATTCTCATTTTAAATTCAGATTCACTATCAATTAGGGTGTAGATGGGTTTGAGCTTGTTCCAGGCTTGGAGGGCTTGTATTAAACAGCTTTTTAAAACAATTTGTAATAGACAGTGTGGGACTATGAGGCGCTTCCCATAGTGATACCTTGTTGGTATATTCCTGTTATCTACAAGTGGTGGGTTTTGAGACAATTTATATGCATATAGTAATAAATGTTGATCTCTTCTGTCAATTAAGTCACTACAATTACTCTTATTCTGGATTTCCTTGGGGGTCATTATGGGATGGGCCTCAAGTTTAACCTTATACACCATATGTAATGCTTTGTTTTGTATACATTGCAAGTCCCTATTCGCACCCCTATAGTCCCTATCCCAAAGAAAATCACAATTTTTAAAAAATCGGTAAAATCATTGATTTACAAACAGTTAATGCTTTCTCTACATTAATATACTTCCTTATTCTCCCTAGACAAATGATCTTATTTCTGAGTTTCGCTATCACACCTTTTCTGTGTTCAGTAAAATTTAATAGTGGATTGACTGTCAAACCTAGGTATGGAAATTCATATACCCTTTCTAATGGTACATTATTCATCTTAAAAAGAGTCATATTTCTACTTTTATCATTGAAGAGTAACCATTTGGTTTTTTTCTCATTCACTGTCAGGCTGTTGTTGATACACCATTGACTGATGCACTCGATGGCTGTGTGCATTTTGCGCTTTTACTATGTACAGAAATAACTGCATCATCTGCATACAGAGTTATGTCAAAATTATGGACAGTTGGTAGAGTATTGATATAAATTGAAAAAAAACACTGGACCCAAATCTGAGCCTTGAGGGATGCCATAAGTGATGATTAAAGGTTTGGAGATAATATCATTAGTCAAGTCCAAGAGATCTAATTTTCTGTAAAAGTAGCAAGTGAGAAACCGTATCAAATGCTTTTTTAAGATCTAAATATAGGCAGTAGATAGGTTTATTTAGAATTATACTATTTGTGATGCTCTGTGATAGCGGTTTGGGTTGAGTGCCTTTTTCGATAGCCATGTTGGTATGGACAAAGGAGTCCATTGTTTTCCATACTAAGACACTTATTATATAATACGATGAAAATTTCCGGTATACACATATATACATCCTTTAATACATATGTCTTAATATCTTTCAACGCTGAGGGTTTGTCTATCTTAATCGACTTAATTAATTTCATCATATCAATATGTGTAATTGGATACAATAGATCTTGGTTAATACCGGGTGTACCATATGGAGGCCTACGATTCGCCTGCCCCTCACCAGGTGGCAGCGCTGCAACTAATTTTGGACCCACATCAGTGAAAAACTTATTTATATACTCTGCACATTCAGCTGGAGGGATTATTAGTCCTGTAAGGTTATTCCTAAGCTTTATGAAAGTGGCTTTAGTCTTGTTTGGTAGCAGTTTTTTAATAGCTTCCCAGAATTTCCGAGGGTCATCTTTCCTATATACTAACAAACGTTCTATTTTTTTATTGTTAAATATAGCTTCATCAACTCTATGCTTATAAAAGTTTGCAATTCTCCAGTCATCCAGTAACATTGTGTTTCTAGCTCTCCTATATAATCTGTCTCTCTCTCTTCGTAATTCAATGATGGGCTGAGGCAACCATAGGGGGTATACTCTGGGATACAAATTTTCTTTATCGGACACATTTTATCAATAAATGATGTTACAATTTGCAGAATTTTCAACCACATTTCATTTGGGTCAGCCATGATGACCACATCTTCCCAGTTGTAATTTACAAGGGCTTTTTTTAATGTTAAAAAGTCATAGTTTTTATATATTCTTGCTCTTACTTTCTTTTTCTTGATTTTGTTTCTCTGACATTTATTTATCATATATATTGGAGTATGATCCAATACATGCATCTCTATACATCCTGATGACACTACATTGTGTACATTAGTGTAAATATGATCTAGTAGGGATCTAGAACGGGGTCTAGTGACTTCGTCAATTAATTGTAAATATTGATTTTCTGTACAGAATTGATGAAGAGTGGATTCTTCAACCTGCTTATTTTCAAAAAGATTTACATTAAAATCACCCATATAAATAAGCTTCCTATTTCTAGTGACTCCTTCTCGTAGGCTTGTCAACTTGTTATAGATAGCACTCTTGTCTAAATGAGCATCAGGTGGTCTATAACATAGGTATACTTTGTATTTAACACCACTGGTTTCCATATCAACACACAATATTTCATATTCATCTGTGATTATAGAGGAATTAACATCAATTGAGACATTAAAATTGTCCTTAACATATAATATTCGGCCTCCAGCATCCTTATCTCTGCTAGGTCTTCTGTCATATCTTATAAACTGATACCCCGGAATAAATAAGTCAGCGTCATTATGGGTTTCATTTAGCCATGATTCAACAATACCACAAACATCCATATATCTAACAATGTCAAAGATGTCCGTTCTTTTTCCATACATGGAGCTAGCATTTATACATGCAAACTTTAAACCCTTCTTAGTTTTAACTTCATCAAGAAATACCATTGTTGTAGTATTTAAACACATGAGGGTGATATGATGTGAAACCAAGTATGAGAATGACCCAAATAGTGACTGCAGTAATGTTTGGTACATGTATTATTGGCATGGCAGTCAGAGGGGTTGGCAGCACACTCCAAGCTAGGTTTTGAAACATATTTACATAATTTAAGTGTAGGTTTAATAAACATTAGTAATCTTTAATAGGATCATAAAACATGTAGACATATTCATAGCGTGACCTTATTTCAAGTCAGACAATAGTATGGTTTGTACTCTACTGTTCAAATAAGCATAGGGCTACAGTATCTATATAATTATAGGTGATCTCAACGGGTTACAAGGGCACACACATGGTCAATTATAATGTAAATGGATCATATTGTTAAAGGTGGTCAAATATACCTTCAAATATCATAATTGTACAGAAAGCTTCTATTTGGCAGCAGGTTCCTCTACCTTCAATGTGAGGTTGAAGATACATAGCCTCCTTAACACCTTGCTATATATATATAGTAAGGCCCATCGACCTCTATGAGTGGCCTGAGGTCAGGGCATTAGTCTATATATAGAGTACATACATGGTTACAGAGGAAAGAGTACAGGTGGGGTGCATTTGAGCATCAGAGTGCAGACAGCAGGAGCTACCACTACCCACTATCTATTCACATAGAGGGTTGTCATACCAGGGTCCCTTATTAAGTCACTGCTCTGGTGGCTATTTAGCCAGCAGGCAGTATGATCACCCAGTATTGTAGCCAGCTATTTAGTCTCTATGGCCAAAGTCCTAAGATCACCTGGTAGGATTTGGCCCTTCTCAAGTCTTGGGGGCCTGAACCTGTCGTAGACACTATTGAAACAAGCTCCTGGCGCTGCTGTGACAATACGGAGATGTCAGAACTTTTGTAAAGGTTCAACGTTCTTTGGTGTCCAATTATGTAATGAAAGAGCTTTTAATCTATGGAAGGCATTTCTCAAGATGGTACGTGATCGTAGGTAATGCACAACGACTGCTCTGTACGATTAGCACTTGATGCAGTAATTACAAGTCGTACCCATGCAGTCACTAGTGACCATTTAGATGAAGGGCTATAATGGCATTAGAGTGAGGGTTCACCGAATTCACTCACGCTTCATGGTCTTTAAACAGTCAGTACATGATGGGACTTATGTGTGTTTATTCCACGATTTCTGGGATTCTGAGTGCTTTTTCTGGATATTCCCATTCACATACCTGTCGATATTGCACACCATGAAGGCTGTAGCATCACTTTTGTAAGGCGTGCATCCATGGATAACCTGCATGCCTTACATGTCCTTACATGTCATACGTTACATGTTAAAGCCCATGAAATTTTCATGGCCATGGTAGGGATCGAACCTGCAGTCTCAAATGCCAAGTCCAACTCTCTATGCAGTGTGCCACAGGGACTGACGAGAAATGCTTGGTTAGAACCAGGTCTTGATATGATAGGCGGGACGAGTCCCGATCCGGGTTGCCTGCTGCCATAACCGCAAGACGCGGGACGCGTTCAAACCAAGGCAAGCCGAGACGGGCGCCTAGGTATACGGCCCGGTGGTCTAGTGGTTAGCGCATTGCGCTCAGCCGTTAGAGGTAGGCGGGACGAGTCCCGGTCTGGGCACATGTTTTTTCACTGTGTGTCTGCTACCATAACCGCGAGATGCATTCAAAGCAAGCCAAGCCAAGACGGGCGCTGTAGCTGTCCGCTGCCGGGCGACGAGGAGTGTACAAACACTATTTTTCGCCGTGCGTCCACTACCATAACCGCGAGCCGCATTCAAAGCAAGCCAAGCCGAGATGGGTGCTGTAGCTGTCCGCTGCCGGGCGACGAGGTGTGTGTACTGATCATACACAAACACAGTCCGGGTGCATCTTTTTTTCGCCGTGTGTCCTCTGCCATATTTTTTCGTCCAAACCAAACCAACGGCTGCCGGGCGCCGAGGTGTATGTATCGATGGTCTATTGGTTAGAATAACGTTAGAATAGCTTTATAATTATAGAGGACTGCAGGACGGGTTCAGACCAAATGGCTGCCGGGCGCTGATGTGTGTTTACTGATCGTGTACACACACTATGGCTGGCTTTGAGTCCCGGGGAAGGGGAACAATTTTTGTTTTCAACTTGAATTTATTGATATTCTATTGATTATCTATTGGTATCGTGGAATAAAATAAGTAGTCAATGGATAATTCATGACTTGTGTGTGTTAGCAAAGGATAATTACACTCGGGCTACACCCTCATGTAATTATCCTTTGCTAACACACACTCGTCATGAATTATCCATTGATTACTTGTTCAATAAATTACACTAGATAGTTAGTACAACCTCTTTATTTGTTGTCTGAGTGTTCTTATTGGTATATGACGTTGTATAATGAGCTGTGGCAATTCTGGTAAAGGTTGATAAAAAATGAAGTGTGAGTGAAGCGTGTAGGATTTTTGGAAGGTTAAAGGTAAAGTGTTATGAGGTCAACCTATCATCTTGTATGGTGTTTCTATCATTTCTATTTCACTATATACATGTTTGAGTTATTGAAAAAGAGTAATTTTTTTGTATGTCTGAGATCACACACATTCACATCCCCAGATAAACAAATAGCTCCCCCAACATACACTTTCTACCTTGCAATGATAACAAACACTACTCTATAGTCTGTGTTTGTGTCCCATTTTGTGAGAATAGCTGGGATTCTCTGCACAAATCGCGTAGAGGAGCCTCACCTAGTGGATGACAGTGAGTGCAGTAGTTTTTGCCCTGGGAACCCGCGTGAATTCCGTGGAGGTCCCTTACGAAACAGCATCTATGAGATAACTGGTATGTTCACCATTTCACTTGCAACTTTATCCCTTACGTGCCCAGATTAGCAAAAGTGCGCTCTTAAGCATACATGTATGTTTAAAAGACTACCATGGGGTCAATATTGATCAGATTCAGATGATTTTAACAGCAGAAGACTCGTAATATGAAAGACTTTCAAATGATACCAAATTTGATATGGTGCCTTAAGTTTGCAGTTATAAGTAGGTCCTATTACAGAAAATAATTAATTGAAAATAGGCTTAAAATACATGAAAAGTGCGCTCTCTAGCCATAGAAATAAAGGAAAAATACAGAAAATTCAGTAAGTCACAAAAATATTGATAAAAATACCAAAAATATTGATGAAATATGTTTTATGTGATTTTCTCCAAGGAATCCAATTACAATACATATATTTTCCACTTTCCATTAGTATGGCCTTCTTTGAAATGTCAAAATAATGCTTTATTACTTGAAAATAACCTATTCCCCACCTAAATAAATAAAAACAAAAGAAACATGATATTCTGGGCACTTCCATCCAAATTAGCTCATATCATGTTCCTGTGCTGTCATCATTCACTACTGAGTCATATAATATTCTAACATATGCTTCATATTACATTTTTTTGATAGCTATTTTATTGCCCTATCTTTTACTATCTGAATCAGTACTTTAATCTGGACGTGGTATGGGTAATAGCCTCTACTATGTCAAGTATGTTGAATAAATCAGCTTTCTCAAAATAATTCTGGGCACGAAAAGGTTATATTGCACCGTATAAGCAGAATCCATATTAAAGTAAGATCTGTGTAATTACATTATTTGTCTGCTTTGCAGCATAAGCATACATAAACACTATACATTTTCGAACCCTAACAAAATTTTATTCTGACATTATAGAAATAATCAGATCATGAATCTGAGGCTACAGATGTTCGGCCCAAGGCCAAAATCAAATGATTTCTCCTGTGTGTTCGTTTTTAGAAAAAAAAATGCTTGCTTTTTCTCATAAACGGCTCTTTAGCATTTTTACTGCAGTTAGATCATATGGATTACAATAGCCCTTTTTTGGCCATTTCAGAGGAGAAATCGGTCTATTTTAGATGTGTTGCAATGGAAACACGATTTTCACACAGTTTCAGATAGAACATAGTAAAATCAACAACATATGTGAAAATTAGCTTGTTGTACGACAAGTATGCTATTTCATTATAAAGGTCCTTTTGAGGGGGCTGCTGCAGGCCTACCCATCATGTCCCTGCTGCCACCTAGCATCCACTGAACGAACGGTACCTACCTGCTAAGAGATGCCCACTCAATTCTCATTTCTATCACTAGATGGCAGTGTTATGTTTCTTGATTAGGCAGGGCTCTTCTGATTAAACCAAAACATTCTTTCTATCATCTTTAGGTTCTGTCCTATCATATCCTAAGGTGAGGTGACAACAGCCAATCTCAATGTTATGATATGAGAGGGTACATATGTGCAGCTCACAATAAAATTCCCACTGGTTTTCAGCACTGTTTCCGAGAAGCGACTTTTATTGTCAAAGACTCATGTACTAGACAAGCATAAGCTCTAGAGCTGCCAAACTGCATACATGTATTGAATACAGTCACCTTACATACCAAAATACAATAAAATTGCTGACAAAAATTATAAAAAATTAGACCTATGATTAATCCGACTTTCTGAGATGATATTGTATCAGGGGAACATCAGCATTGTACCAATATCTGCACTCAGGGAGAAATTACCACTTGTTAACTGGATAGTTGCTCAGTCAGTGAAATTTGGACTTAACACTGCAAACCTGACCGAATTGTTAGCTGTCCCTATGGTAGGGCCTAAATGGACATCTGTGCATAAAAACCCCTAGTAAGACTACAAGCTGATTTTCAGCTGAAAATTTCATTCAGTTTCCTCTATGTTTTTATATAGCATACCACACAAAAAAGCTGCCTAAAATGTTCATTGGTAATAATTTCCACCGTAGCATGATTAAACCATCTCTCATACACAATGTGACAGAAAGTTGTATAGGCTTTACCCTGAAAATCTTAAATAATGGACTGATATGTGCAGTGAGTGCCATTCCACCCTTTTTTGGGCTTTGAAATCTCCATTGGCCAGAATAACCTTTAAAGGCATCATAAAATCCCCAAACCCTGGCATAATATAAAAACCAGGGGTAGACACTAACACTGGCCCGGTGGCCAATGGCCAGTAGTTTTGAGTACTGGCCAGCTTCCTACTGGCCTGGGTAGACAGTTGGCTTTCTCCCTTTGACTTTGAGGCTTAAAGACAATTAAAAACTGTGGTATCTTTTCTGGGAATTTTCTGCACCATAGGGACCAAAAGGGCCAAAAGGTACCTATCATCGAGTTAAATTCTAAGCCTTTTTATTGTTTTCTTTTTGACATAAGGTTTTCTTCTAGCCAAAAATCCCGGGGCAACAGCTTTAACTGTGGGCCAGTAGATTTCTGAAGCTGTTTGCCCGGGTGGCCAGTAGCTATACAAGTTAGTGTCTACCCCTGAAAACACAACTACTATTCCATTCATTAACTTTTTGGGAACACCTGTGATTTTTTCTCATAATTCTACCAATATTCTTCTATTCTAATTCTAAAACAATTAGCATACTCTTCAGTGCAGGCCTGAATACCATATGACTCACGAGAGGGCAACATTTACATCCACGTAACCTTGAGGGAGGAGATTGACCGAGATTGACAGGGGAGGGATGAGAGAAAGAGAGAGAGAGAGAGAGAGAGAGAGAGAGAGAGAGAGAGAGAGAGAGAGAGAGTAACCTAGAGATCTATAAGGATAGACAGGGACAGACAGACTGAAACAGATGGCAAAAGAGAAACAACAAGGAGGAACATAGCAAGTTATCTCGCTACCAGGGAAGAATATACCTGTAAAATACGGACATTACTATAATATTATAGGTGATATGGTATATGAAGAATGTAATGATGAATATATAATAATGAATGATCTCATCACAAAAACACATGGGTTTGGTGGGTTACTGACCTTCGGGCTATATCAGCACCATACATGCCTTTATTAATAAGACAACCCTAATAATTAGTTGACAAAGGTATAAGTCAGTAAATTGAACAATAATAATAACAATAGTAAAAATTAAAAACAAGGAAACACCCAGTGTGGTGTTACCTGTACAGGTGAGATTTGCCAACTGACGGTTGATTCAAAGTTTCCTCTTATACTGTAGGACTGTTCACCATGACGTCATACTATGACATCATAGATATCACTACGCTCTGCAAGTAGTCCCTAACCGTTCACGGCTAATTATATATATATATATATATATATATATATATATATGCACGAGTGTATATAGCTCCATATATATATATATACATAATCACACACACACACACACATATATATATATATATATATATATATATATATATATATATATATATATATATATATATATATATATATATATATATCAGTTCCACTTTGACAGTTTAACACTAGTATTAGTTAGCAAGTGCACCTATTAGAAATGTTATTGTGAATAAAATCCCTTATACAATGTTAGGCTATGATAAGGAACCATAAAGAAACGTTCTGAAATGATGTATAGGCCTAACATTTATAACTCAGGTGGCACCCACACCTTTCATAAAGACAGTCTGGTATAATTACTTATTGATCAAGGGGCAGAGGTCACTGGGTTCATGGAATGGGGGTAATTGGGTAATTATTGGTCTGGACAGTCAATTGCCCGTCTAGGAAAGCCAGACGCATAAAAACTGAAGGGTTGGGTTAAGGGTCAGAGAAATGAGATGGTCGAATATATCTTAAATGAGCACCCAAAATAATGTGGTGGGGAGGCACTACCCCATGGCCGCCACCCTCGCCACCATGAACTATGAGAATATAGGAATAGAAGCAAAATGATTCATCATTTACTCCCCAGTATGCTTTGTGACATTTGTATTGGGCTATAGGTACATGTCCAAACCAACGTTACAACTTTAAGGTGGATGGCGGCCTTAAAAAACTGGTCTACTGCACAGGTTTCTGTGCAGGTGTGCATAGATGTGGTACATGTACAAAAGAGCCTTATGAGCTCCCATTACCACCAGATTTGGTGGCTACTCTGCGGGCTGTTAGAGTCCTAATGAGAAGATTGGGGGTTCAAACCCTGCTTAGGCATTCTTTACTGAATTTTATAAGTCATAAGAAAAATGTAAA
This sequence comes from Acholoe squamosa, assembly GCA_949317995.1. NCBI lineage: Eukaryota > Metazoa > Annelida > Polychaeta > Phyllodocida > Polynoidae > Acholoe > Acholoe squamosa. Next base: position 56,175,914 of record OX439045.1, read on the forward strand.
TCTAACTGAAATGTTTCTGAAGTATTTTCCTTCTGGATCATGGAAAAATATCGAATGAAAATGTTTATTGGAAGCTATAAAATTCAAACTATTTGCAAAACAAAAATGTCTTATTGAACACATGCAGGTTCCCCTGAGCCTCCCTGGGCTGGAATCGAAGCCAGGATCTTCTGATATGAATGTAAACATGTTACCACTGCACCATCTTGAGTATGCTGATAGATGTCCACTTGAAGTCTCAAAACATCTGCTCCCTTTGTGTGTGTTGAAAGGTGATTTTCTACTTTTTTCGAAGCCCCAAAACATTAGAAATATGCCTGGGACCATATGTCACTATTGCATTCATTGCAAAGATATGCCTATACTCGAAGTGTTGAGGAGGTCAGAAAAGATCTATCCACTTTTGGATATGAATTCGTGGATTTGAATGACAAATTCCTATATAATTCTATCTGGATTTTAAAGCTCTGTATCTCCAATATATGCCTGGGACCACCATGTTTTCAATGCATATTTGGTCTGTACATATAATTTTGGGATTCTGATGTCTATCACCGCCATCCACCTTAAGGATCATATAGTGCAGATGCAGATGCATGCATATTGTGGGTCTAGTGAATGTGCATTATAAACACATGTCAACAATTCTAAGAATTTGTCATGACTAATGGGTTTCTGGAAATGGGTAACCTGACTACTGGGAATTTTCTCGACCATGCACTTGAAAGACCAAGTCTTAAATAAATTTATAGGAAACACACCAAGAGAAGGGTCACTACAGTGGCCCACAAGGGTCAAATTGAAGTTGGAGCAAAGAGTTGACTTTCACAAAAAAAGTTAAAGTCCAAAAGCAAAATCAATGTTCAAAGTCAATTTCATTTCATTGCTGTCAAGCTGTCAAGGTGTCAACTCATGAATGCAAACCCACTTGTGACAGGTATCTTTTGGCTTTGCATGGTACACTCTATGTCTTTCTATATGTCTATACCAGCAACTACTGGGTAGCTATTGGTTCCCTCACACAATAACTGATGGTTCCATACCAAGTAGCTGCTGGTTCCAGCATCCCATAACTGGTGGTTCCCACCCACTCTAACTGGTGGTTCCCACATCAGGTAGCTGCTAGTTCTGAAAACAGGTCATAAGCAGTCAAGATAGTTAAAATTTGTCAAAATAGGTCAAATTGGTTCCAAGTAAGTAAAATTGAATGAAATTAGGTCAGACGAGGATAAATTATGTCAAATTGGTTGAAAATGGGTCAATCAGGTCAAATTCTATCAAATTAGGTCAACGGTGGTAAGAATAGATCACATTGGTCAAAATTAGGTCCAGTAGGTCAAAGTAGGCTAAGGTAGGTCAAATATGGCGAAAATAAGTCAATTTGGTTAAAGGTGGGTCAAGGAGTTTCAATCAGGTCAAATATGGTACAAGTAGGTCAAATTGGTCAAAGGTAGGTCAGTAGGTCAAATCAGGCTAAGATAGGTCAAATTAGGTCAAATAATGGTGAAAATAGGTAAAATTGTTCAAAAGAAGGTCAATTAGGTATGGATAGTTCAAATTAGGTCAAATATCTTAAAATAGGTCAAATCAGTCAAAAGTAGCATGATTAGGTCAAAGTAGGTTAGAATGGGTCATATTAGGTCAAATATAGTCAAAGTAGGTCAGATTGGTCAAAAATAGTCATAGTCGACCTTATTTTGACAAATTTCGACATAATTTGACCTAAATGACCTACTTTTACCTATTTCCAGCATATTTGACCTTACTTCACCTATCATACCCTACATTTTGACAAAATTGACCTACTTTTGACCAATTTGATCTATTTCAACCATATTTGATCTATCCTGACCTTATTGGACCTAATTGACCTACTTTTGATCAATATGACCTGTTTTCACTATATATGACCTTAATTGACCCATCCTGACCTACTTTTGACCAATTTGACCTATTTTCACCATGGTTGACCTAATTTGATTTACTTTGACCTTTTCGACCTATTTCTGACCAATTTGACTGGTTTGCACCATATTTGACCTAATTTGACCTATCCTACCCTTATTGACCTACTTTTTACCAATTAGACCTATTTTCACCCTATTTGACTTAATTTGAACTATCCTGACATTATTTATCTTTTTGACCAATTTGACCTAATTTCACCATATTTACTCTAATTTGTCCTATCCTAACCTATTTGACCTGCTTTTCACCAATTTGACATATTTTTCCAGCATATTTGACCTAATTTGACCTATTCTACCCTTATCGACCTACTTTTTATCAATTAGACTTAATTTCACCCTATTTGACTTAATTTCAACTATCCTGACATTATTTATCTACTTTTGACCAATTTGACCTAATTTCGCCATATTTACTCTAATTTGTCCTATCCTACCCTATTTGACCTGTTTTTTACCAATTTGACATATTTTTCCAGCATATTTGACCTAATTTGACCTATCCTACCCTTATCGACCTACTTTTTATCAATTAGACCTAATTTCACCCTATTTGACTTAATTTCACCTATCCTGACCTTATTGACCTACTTTTGACCAATTTGACCCATTTTTACCATATTTACTCTAATTTGTCCTATCCTACCCTAATTGACCTGCTTTTGACCAATTTGGCCTATTTTCACCATATTTGACATAATTTGACCTATGCTACCCGAATAGACATACTTTTGACCAATTTGACCTATTTTCACCATATTTACTCTAATTTGTCCTATCCTACCCCAATTGACCTGCTTTTGACCAATTTGGCCTATTTTCACCATATTTGACATAATTTGACCTATGCTACCCGAATAGACATACTTTTGACCAATTTGACCTATTTCACCATATTTACTCTAATTTGTCCTATCCTACCCTAATTGACCTGCTTTTGACCAATTTGGCCTATTTTCACCATATTTGACATAATTTGACCTATGCCACCCGAATAGACATACTTTTGACCAATATGACCTATTTTCAACATATTTGACCTAATTTGACCTATCCTGACCCAATTGACTTATTTTGACAGCTACTTTTTTAAGAACTCGCAATTACCTGATGTAGGAACCAGCAGGCACTCTATTTGGGAACCAGCAGGAAGTGGGTGCAGGAACCAGCACCTAATGGATGTGGGAACCACTTCCAGCTACTCTATGTGGAAGCCAGCAGGTACTGGGTGCAAGAACCAGCAAGGGTGTGGGATCCAGCAGCTACTTGGGTTAGGAACCATTTTATATGGGAACCAGCAGCTACTGGATGTGGGAACCAGCATGTACTGGGTACAGGAAACAGCAACTAATGTGCATGGGAACCACCAAGTGCTGGGTGTGGGAACCAGCAGCTACTTGGTATGGGATCCAGTGCCAGTAGCGGATAGGTGTGGAACCGCAGTTAGAGTGGGTGGGAACCACCAGTTACAGGATGCTGGAACCACCAACTACTTGGTGTGGAACCATCAGTTATTGTGTGAGGGAACCGATAGCTACCCTGTAGTTGCTGGTATAAACTTTGTTCATATAGAAAGACATAGAGTGCACCATGCAATGCTAAAAGATACCTGTCACAAGTTGGTTTTCATGAGTTGACACCTTGACAGTTTGACAGCAATGAAATGAAATTGACTTTGAACATTAATATTGGTTTTGGACTCTAACTTTTTTGTGAAAGTCAACTCTTTACTTCAACTTCAATTTGACCCTTGTGGGCCACTGTAGGTCACCCTGAAGGGGTTGCACCCTGGTGAATGGCATGTGAATGTGTCCTTCAGAGTGCAGAACACCTATCTAAACCCTGTATAAAAGATAATTATGACATTGTGTCTAAATAATCTAGTTTGGATGTTGTGGTATGAATTGGGCATTGGAATAACAGACTTCAACTGAACTACCTATTGCATTTACCTGTGTGTACTGAGAGCTGGCTGAACACTAAGGGTTAGTCTGTTCAGGGGTTAGTCTGTCTGAACATGTAGTATTTGTACTGGAAAACCTTCGCGGAGCTGGCGGATTTGTCAGAAAACCTCGAAGGCAAAGCAATAACAATGCGTTCTTCTGGTATTAGAAGATGGTATAGTGGGGTAAGGAAAAAATGGAGACCTGTACTTCAAATCAGAAGTAAAACCACCTCCTTTTTAACACAAAGCCTATATAGGCATGCCTTGAGGCACACAAACCCATGCTAATGATTAACATTGGTTTGGATGCACCCCCACCTCTTGACCCACATTTAAGGTCTCCTTCCTATGCCTCTGTAGAGAACACGTAGGTCTCAGCAATCATCCCCATCATTAGTAAACATCAGATACAACAAGTAATGGGATCTATTTGGAGGAGGTATGCACTTAGAATGATGGGATAACTCATAAGCTACACTACCTAGCAAAATAGAAAATCACAAATTCATTGCATCCCTTCACAGAGATGATTTTATGCCTTACTATCTTTATGTAGTCCGAGCCCTATCTACATATGTATACAATTATATACATATTGATATTGTAAAGGAAATATTTTTGCAAAGGCAGGAACGCTATCAATGATACCTACAGCATGCAATGGAATATATATATATGGGACTATATACTCCCAGGTATATATATATAATTAATGAGTGATACGTTGGTACTACTTGTCTGTGCGCATGATTTTCTATGACGTCACACATAACATTTTCCTCCAGTATATAAGCTCCAGCCGTTGAACTAACAGTCAATTGGCTTCATATCCTCGGACAGCATACACCACGCTGGGTGGTGCTGGAAATTTTAAACGGTTTTATCCGTTTTTCCAAATTAATACGGTGTCGAACCTATCATTATGGGTAGGAAAGGAACAACTGGCGGCACACAAAGAAGTCGCCTAAAAAACGAGGAATATAGCCGATTCTAGGATTTCGAACGGTGCAGACTCCAATGGGGGTGGTCAAGGACCATCTTCCCCAACTGCTACTGGGGTTTCATTGGATCTGCCTGTTGACCAGACGTATATCGGGGAGCTGGAAGAACGGACCACTCGTATGGAGCAGCAACTTGAAAATATCCGGTCTTTATTGGAAGACCAGGAGGTTAAACAGACATGTGCTTCGGCAGCGACTGGCGAGACGGAGACGGGTCGTACATGTGGTGGTGTTGACAAACATTCCATAGACAATACGGTAACCAGGCAACGGGGGCGGGGCCGGCAGTGCTCGCCTGACTACCGGGGTCTCCACGGCGACAGGAAAGGACGTCGCCATCTTGGATCTTTGAGTAGATCGTCTTCATACCGTAGTATTTCGACGGATTCATCGGATTCTATTAGGAGTAATGCCTCATGGAACGGTCGTCGACATGCTACAAAGTCTAGAGGTACGTTTGACCAAAGAAATTTCTTGAAAAAGGGTGAAAAAGTGGATAGTATCGAGAAACTGCTGCTCGTTAACATCAGGATGATAAGACAGTTGATAGAGGAGGGTGAGGATGTTTTCGAAGTGGTTAAGCATATCGAAGTTCTAGTGGAAAAATCCTCTACCAGAATATATACTTTGAGAGCTCTGGTAGCTTACGATTCATCGGTAAAAAACAGAGCTAATGTTGAAGGTATTGAATCGTTTGGTGATGTTAAAAGTGAGGATATTCTTAGGCACCTGTCTTATGACGGAACGGTGCAAGCTCAGAAGGCGGGTGGGGCTAAGCCTAAGTCGTTCAAGTCTAAACAATCCAACCGAACCTGTTATGCTTTCAACAGGGCTGAAGGTTGCAGGGAAGACCCGTGCAGGTATCGTCACATTTGTGAGGTTTGTAGCATGTCAAACCATGGCAAAGACAAATGTCAAAAGAACAAAAAAGACTAGGAAATTTCTCTTAGGCAAGGTCCTACATTAGATTCTGATATTTTGATGCCTGATTTTAGTGTAGTACGTGTGGTAGATCTTTCTGAGCCTCCCGTTCCAATCATTTCAGGTGAAAATAATGAAAATGATGTTAATATCTCTTGTAATGTTAGCAAGAATATTTTTATGTCTTATAGTGGCCCAGTACAGGGCGAGTTTAATCCACTGTTTACGGTGGAGTGTGTTAATAGGCCTAGCATCAGGGTCTATGATAGTTGCGTCAATGGTGTATGTGAGTGTGAGCATTTCATTTATGGTAGGAAAGCTCAAATTTTACCATGTAGACTGGCTAGTTTTTTGAGGCAGTCAGATATTATTAATATAAATCAGACAGAATCTGATTTTCTATGGTGTGGTTTTACTGAGGGTTTCAAAATAGTTGACCCAGGTTGTGATACAACATATGATTGTAAAAATTATAAGTCTATTTTAGAGGATAGATTTTATAACGAGATGTGTGGTATTATTGAGGAAGAGTTAGCCCAGGGCTTGGTTACGAAGACAAATGTCAAACCCAGGTGTATCCATTCTTTAGGCGGTGTGGAGAAGTCTAATGGTAAATTAAGACCTATCACTGACTGCAGCATGCCAGCGGATATTTCTATTAATAATTTTATGAGCACAACGTCCAAAAGCTTCTCGTATAACTCTATTAACACTGTTACTTGTCAACTTGATAAAAACGACTTTATGTGTATGGTGGATTTGAAATCTGCTTATAGAAGTATTAATGTTTATGGTCCACATGTGGGCTATCAAGGTTTCAGGTGGAATTTTGGTAATGGAGATGAGTTTTTTGAGAGTAACCGTTTGACATTTGGTCTAAAGTGTGCCCCATATATATATTTAGTAGAATATCTGATTTTTTGACTGCGATTGCTAAATTTTATGGTGTAGATAGGATAGTAAACTACCTAGATGATTTTATTATCATAGCTCAGACTGAAGAGGAGTGTTTACGTAAGAGAAATATCCTCATTGAGTGTATGGAATATTTAGGGTTCGTTGTGTCAAAAGAGAAGGTGACTGAGCCCAGCCAGGTGTGTATTTTTCTAGGTATAACCATTGATTCTACGTGTATGGAGTTGTCGCTACCACAGAAGAAGCTAGATAAAATGAGCCTAGCAATAGATGAGTGTTTGGGTAAAAAATTTGTATCTAAAAAGACATTACAGAAGATTGGTGGTTTAATGTCTTTCTGTTCCCAGGTAGTATGTGGTGGTAGAACTTTCAGCAGAAGATTGTTCAATCTTTGTGCAAAGGCCAGGAATAAGGGTGTTATTAAACTTAATGAGGAAACCCAAAATGACCTGCTTTGGTGGAGGGATTTCTGTAGGATTTTTAATTGTAAAAATATCATTTTGAATGATAATGAATGTACTCCTATGTATTCCGACTCATCTATACAAGGCTTTGGTGCCTGGTTTGGTAAAGATTATTTGTATGGTACTTGGAATGATTCTAATCCTATGTTGGGCTGTAGGGATCATTTTTTTCATGCCCCTAAGCTTGATAATCTAAAAATCCACCACAGGAATATAAACGTATACGAACTCTACCCTGTTATGGTGGGCTTAAAGCGCTGGGTGAAGAAGTTTAGTAACACTAGAGTTCATTGTATCACGGATAACATGCAGGTCTTGGCTATGTTAAATACCGGTAGATCCAAGAATAAATTGTGCATGTCCTGGCTGAGAGAAATTTTTTGGCTATGTTTGTTCATAACATTGAAATATACTCCACATATATTAGGTCTGAGGAAAATATTTTAGCAGACCATTTGTCTAGGCTAAATTACAAGGGTATTCCTAAGAAATGTGAAGATGTCTTGACTGAATATAGCATGTGCTGTTATGATTGCAGACCTCAAGGAGTTGGAGAGGAGAAGGAAAAAATTCTTATATAGGGGTGTGGCTGATTCTACTCGTAGAACTCGTAGGCAGCAACTTAGTAGGTACAAAAAATTTTGTAAAAGGTTTAATTTTACCCCCTTTCCTTGTTCTCCGTCTCAAGCTTCTTTGTATTGTGTGTACCTGTCTGATTTTATGAAACCTATTTCAGTCAGAAATTATTTATCCGCTATATGGTATTACCAGAAATTAAAAGGTTATTTGGATTATAGTACTAACTTTGTGGTTAAAAAAACCCTTGATGGGATAGAGAGGCTGTGTAAGGGGTCTGGTAGTACAACCTACCCTCTGAGTCCTAGAGATATGGTGCAAATTAAATCCAAACTGAACTTTGATCTTCTGGAAGATGTGGTAGTTTGGTCTGCTATTTTGCTATGTTACAGGGGTGTATTCAGGATTGGACATGTAGTCCAGTCGCCCCATAACTTATTGAGGAGGGATGTTGAAGTTTCTTCTGATTGTATAGAAATCAGAGTTAATTCTTCTAAAACGGACCAGTTTGGCAAGTCTCCATATGTTGTGTATCTAAAAAGAGATGACAGTTCTGACTTGTGCCGGGCTAGGTATATTAACATGTGTGTTAGAGCCTGTAATTATAACAGGTTTCTATTTTCTTTTCAATCTAAACCGTTGCAATATAACTATGTGAATACGAGGTTAAAAGCTATTGCTTTTCAATGTGGTTTGTCTGTTAACTTTTCAAGTCATTCTCTTAGGCACGGTGGTGCTACCCTGTTAAAAAATTCAGGCTTGAGTGTTCATGATATTATGAGGCGAGCGAATTGGAATTCTAATGCTGTTTTTAAATATCTACATGAGTCAAAGGATAGCTTGCTGGCCTTAGATGTAATGTTTTGAAATTTTATTATGAAATGTGTTACATTGTGTTTGGCGGTTGTTGGCATGTATAGGATTGGTATTGACAAAATCAATTCTCACCAAACTCAATGTCTCCTTATTATTCCATATTTATTATTATAACATGTCTATTAATATAACGATATAGTTATTTTTATTACCGGTACCCCGGATCAACACATTAACTTATATATATATATATATATATATATATATATATATATATATATATATATATATATATATATATTCCTAAGATCTAAATTAACAGTATACAAGGGGAACATACCTTATTCTGAATAAGTCTCATTTCCAAACTCTTTTTTGTTACTATGGTTAGGTGGTGAAGTCAAAATGATATCAAAATTTCAAGTCTCACATCATGATTAGGGTTGGGAATAAGGGAAATGTCTGTGTGCCTTAGGTCATGCGATATCCTTTGAGACAGTCCTGAATGTAATGCCATGTTGGAATGTATCCTGCTTTTCATAGAGATCTAAGGACATGCATGATGTTTCTGATGCCTTGTGCTCCCTATACATTGGAACTAAATAATTATAAGGCACATCTCATAAGAACTGCTATCTTGCATGTACTTGGAAAATGTACCCACCCATCCCTTACTACTACCAACACATAAATCACTTTTAACTAGGGAGTGCCTTATCTATTTTTGACTTCCCAGTAGCACCTGCATACCAAAGAATGCTGACAGTTCAATTAGTCTTAATCCATTTAATCACAAGACTGACGTTAAGGATTTATCGGTGTGAACAGCAGGAATTACTGGGGCAGAGAAGAATGTGAAGTTAAAATGATGACCATCAGAATAAATTCAAATACAGCATCAGTTGTGATTACAACTTTAAAGCTCCAATCTTTTATTAGAGTGGTGGTTGGAAGCAGATGAGATGTCTCTGTTAGTCATATATAATTATGTTATAATTATGTTGAGATATCCCTTGGAAAGCAGATGAAATATGAAAGTTGAAATAATTATTATATAACCATGTGAACGGGTAATTGAACTGGGGACTTTTGGTCAAAACAGTATTAGATACAGGATTGTCCACATGTATGTAGGAGACTGTATCGTCATACATAATCGTCATACATAATCATCATACATAGTCTACTAAAGCCACTCCAAACATGGTGAAGGTGGAGAGTATTTAATAGAGTGAGATTTAAACCAATTAATTCCCTAATTTATGCATCACAAGAAGTTGTGATGATCAGAACTGAATTATTATGTGTTCAAGACCATCATATTTAATCTGCTGAGAATGTGATATGTGGAGAATGACAAGATGTATCATATTGCATTCTCATACTTTAGTATCTTTAAGTTCTCCTAGAACTACTGCCATCAGGACTTTCAGAAGAAAAGATTTAATACTGGTGATCTAGGATTTGCAATTATTAGACTATACTTTCACAATACACGGCCCCTTATATTCATATGGAAGGCAAACAGGAATTATCATTGTCTACCCTTTGTGACATGCTTTAAAAGACCATACTGCACTTTGCAAAGGTACATCTAGATTTCTAATCTTATCTAGGGTGAGAGAGCAAGTGATACCATGATTAATCTGAAATCATGATTTTATGTAAACTGAGGTCCCAGGGTCAAAAATGTAATTTTGAGTAACTGCGTTTATCGACCTCATCACTGTAGAATACATTTATGACCTAGCAGCTTATACAATGAAATAAAGAAGATCAAATTACAGATGTTTCTTTGTAAGGAGAATGACAATGTATAGACTTCATTGTAGAGCTTTCATAATGTCAGCTATTTATTATAACACCCGCTTTCTGCAGACCTGTATCAGATATGAATTCACTAGCATCGATGTGATATAAGTGGATTCAATAGGGGGCAATGAGAGAATGCACAAGAGGATAGTCTGCTTTTCTGTTTATTAGTTAAGCAAACATAAATGATAAAAAGAAAATCCCATTAGAAAAGCTATGCTGTGGTATTCACTCTGCATATCCATAGACTTATCGTCGTCTTACTTTGCTGTAATGGACAATGGGAGGTAGGGATGGCAATTGATAATGACTGTCCTGAAATGAGCACCAACATGAGGTGGTAGGGAGGCCCTACCCTACGATCCCTCCACCAACCTGCCTTGCAACGAAATATGAGATTCTAGAAGTAGAAGTAAAGGTGACCCATCCTTATAAAATGAGGGATAAGTCGCAGTGAAGTGTGTCAGGTTGCAACATAACCAAATTTAGAATCGTTATCAGACGTGTATTGAATAAGCAACTCCAACAGCTTTCAGAAACCAATAATGAAGTATAAATGAAAACATAATATTTCAGTGTCATTACTGTGTAGTAGATGACACCTTACAGCAAGTCAGCACACCAGTTGTACATTAATATTATGCCAACCCTACAGACTTGATACAGCCAATGGTCCATGTAGCCCAGGAGCTTAATTCAAAACATCCTGGGATCCCAACCCCAGCGATCTTAGTGTAGGCACATATCATAAGACCTGGCTGGTCTACCCTATGTAATGTAGTGGTTGCAGGCCTGTCCAGAATAGCTAGTCATGGGATCACTTCACTATTCCATTTCCACCACTAAGATCACTGCAATCTTAGTGAAAGAAATGCATAGTGGTTTCACCTGAGTACAAGAGCACTTACAGGGAACACTCCTGATCGAAAGAGTGAATAGCCTGCTGCATACATAAAGAGGGGAGGGAGGACATTTGCTGAGTGTCCTTGAGGGCTCTTAGGGCTACTCATGCGTTAAGTGCACTGTAAGGTAATTCTTCCCTTCTCTCTCTTTGTCCTGGGGGGAGGGCACAATGCTTCTAATAGGCAAGCATAAATCATACATTCATGGGAACAACTCTTGAATACTGTATGGGGGTCAACTGCACCCTGTGCTCTTTTGTTAGCCCATATGGGGACGGGGAACGATGGTATAAGCACTCTTGTGAAGAAGAGTGACTCCACAGCTATTTCTTTATTTTGGGACTCTTACCCCTGTGCCTAGTCAGTTCTTCTTGGAATAGTGTAGGAGGGCTGAGGCTAAGATCGATGCGATCTTAGTGCTGGCTAGGATATGTGAACCCAGTCAACTCTTAAGATCGCTTAATAGGATAAGGCTGATTTATTCCTAAGATCGCTGGAGTCGTGATCCCAGGATGTTTTGAATTAAGCTCCTGATGTGTATCTGTACAATTTTTATTTTGTTGTAGTGAATATGTTCTGTACATCCATTCTTCGTTTAGTACATTTGTGATTATACCACAAGAAACGCTGGAGAGATACAGTTTGAAAGATAACCTGTAACTATTGTCATAAATGCGTACTGGTAAAGGGTTATACTTGATAAAGACTGTCGTTCAAACCAAAATGTGGATGCCTGAGTATAATGTACAACACTTTGATGCACAAAGTTCAAACATGTATATAAGCATAACGGCCTTATCCATGGTGACATAGTGCACATTGTGAGCATATTGTGACCCTAATGGACATAAACATACTGGGGTCATAAACAGAATAATATGTTCATCCAAGGTAGAAGGGCCTTCTAAGGAGGAGATCGGCTTTTCAGTTCAGGCAGTGGGCTTTCCAATGATATGTTACACTACATATGATGTTTGTGTGTGTGTGGCTATCAAAATACCTCTTTGATTTCTCTATTTTGAGTAGAATTTATGTTTCCATGGCAACACATATCAACAAATACATTGATTCCTGCTATGGAATACCCCAAAATGTCTTTTTACATTCCAAATGTAGAAGGTTTGCATCAAAAATGGAAATTTCCTTTTAGGAGTACAGCAATCTGCATATAAACATAGTACAAAACAATCTGTGGTCATATCCCCCCATTGCTAGACCATAATAGTGCTTATCTGGTGGCCAGAATTAATAAGGGTACTCATTCCCCTTGGGCGGTTCTTTTAGCTTACCTGCTCAGTCTGGTGAAATAATTCTAAGCATTGGTGATGACTAAAGAATTCCTGGAAATGGGTAACCTGCACTTTTTGAGCTTTTCTCAATCATTTACTTAAAAGCCCACATCCAAAGTTATAAGGGGAATAATGGCGGCACAAGGTTAAGTCACACTGAGAGATCGCTCCATAAAAACAGGACTAATTACATGGTTATACATCATGGATTACCCTAATACTCGTCTAGGAAGTGTATAAAGGTGCACTGCTCCTATATGACTGGATTATATATGAATTAAAGGAGCTTATTTGGATATATGAGTGCAAGAGAGCTTCAGATTTAAAAAAAAAGGAGAAGAAAGAATCCGCCATTATGGCGGGGAAAGAACCAGTAAGTACAGACACTTTTAATGAGGTGACTGAAGGGTATTGAGTCTATGATAACAGATATGAAATCTGGAATAGAGAAAATGATAGAAATCAATGGGACAAAGGTTAAAAAAGAGCTTCTAGACGAAAAAGAAAACCATGAATGATAAATTGAGAACACACTTGACAGGTCAATTAACTGAAGCTCAAACTACGATAACCAATCTCAAACGAAATGTCAAGATCAGGAATAAGAGATTAGGGTCATGAAAAATCAGGCCAATACTCAGAAACAAAAACTCACATCCTTTGAAGAGAGATTAGAAATCATGGACAGAGAATCGAGAAAACTGAATCTTTTAATTGAGGGATTAGAAGAGAGAGAGAGAGGAAGAAAACATGGCCGCTACACTTGACGACCTATTTAGTGATATGAACGTTCAATTTAGGACTATAGACCTCAATGCAGCGTTCAGGCTTGGCAAACCTGTCCCCAACAAAGACAGAACGGTAATGGTAAAGCTAGCCAAAGGGGAATTTCTTTAAGAGAATTGGAGAGCTGAAGGAAAACAAGCCAAGATTGGCCTCAATGTACTTGAATGATGATCTAACCTACAAAGATCAATTAATCCAAAGAGACATAAGGTCCATTGCTGTATTAGCAAAGAAGAAGAAAATCGAATGTGAGCAAAGTGGGCTGCTAAGCCTAGTTATTGCTGGGAAGTGCTATAGGCACAGTGCGCTACATAACCTACCTGAGGGATTTTGACTAGAGAAGGCAGCCATGTATATCTCCCCTTAAGGAGTAGGGTTCGCAGGTTTGAACTGCTTCCTTTCAAATATGCACTCGTGTGTAATAGTAGATGGCGACAATGTTTATCACAGTGCAGAAGCCTTCTACCAGTCGGAACATGCCAAATTTGCTGGTAATCAATTACTAGCCGAGACACTAATGAGCATGGACGATGCCTACCAAGTGCTCAAAGAATCCAAACAATTACCCAACACTAATGAGTGGAGGGCATACGCACCTGCAGTCATGAAGAAAGTGCAAAGGGCCAAATACGAGCAAAATCCACAGTACATGCATAAGATTAAAGCAATCAAAGGCCAAATATGAGAGTGTGCGGGCAATAGAACCTGGGGATGTGGGGTACCATTGTCTCAGTTTAACACACTACCAACAGGCTATCCTGGAGAGAACAGTAACTAGGAATACTCCTAGTAACTTTGAGAGACGAGTGGAATGCTGCAGATCAGTAGGATTTATTGCTTGTTGTATAATAAGCATTAATACATGTCTACATTTTATCTTTATAATTTGATAAGAAGCTTGTTGTGTACTGAGCAATATCTTATCAAATATGGCTTGTTGTGTAATGGGCCTGTACCTATAGACATTGTTTAACTGTGTACATTAACTCTATAACTCGTTGTGTAATGTATTTTCTGTGCTAGTCCCAATATGTCTTTCCATAGATGGATAATAGCAATAGGACACAAGTCAGGCAGAGGTGCCATTCCACCAGCAGACTGTACAATACTATTCACTGACTCAAGAGGTAAAAGGCTAGACGATCTACATGATAAGTACCACTTGTTGTGAAATGAGTCTGTATTATTATCTTTCAGTATAAGTAAGGGGAACATTTATATGTGGGCATACCCAGCTATATACTATCTATACATTATGAATGTGTTATATTCTTTAGATATATCCTTATTATAATATCTACAATTAGGGCAATATGGAATTACTGTATAAGAAATCTACAATAATCATACTAGAATTAATGTAAAAGGTGAAGTTTAAGCTCTTAGACTGACCCTCACACTCAAGTATGCTTTGGAATTTGCAAACAGGCGATCATTCAAGACCACTGCTATGCAGTGTAAATATGAGGTTACTTCTGGTATTCTGTATATACAATGTATTGTTAACATACATTATGCAAGGCACACCGACTCCACAGCCGAAATGGGCATTGAATGGCGTTCAGTTGAAATATTATAACAGCAGCATTATACATTACTACACTTTGATAATGGGTAATAACGACAATTTGAACAATATCAAGGGTTTTAATATTGTGCACCAAACATGAGATGTATTAGAAACAAGAAAAATAGCTTAAACAAATTCTTTACCAACAAAAACTTTGATATTATAAACCCTCTCAGAAACATGGCTACAAGAAATTGACACAAGTTTATTATATGACCTCCCACAATTTGGATTTGTCTGCCTAGATAGGGTTCTGAGCGAATAGGAATAATTCTAAAGCCTTTTGGCGTATTGTACTGGAAATTATGCCATTCAAAGATAAAGGAAAAGGTGACATTCATCTAATGGAAAATGGAGAAGTTATATCTTAATCTGAAACTCCCAATTATGTTAATAAATACTTCAGTACCATAGGTGACACTTTGGCCAGAGGTCTGGTTGATGAGTGGCAATTTTATGGAGAAGAAGTTTTGGAAAAACTAGATATATGTAATGTAAACTCAGAAGAGATAGTGGAACTATGCAAAAATATCAATACAAAAAAACCTTCCTGCATTCCTGATATTGCCAGCAGATTTATTAAAGCTACCTTACTACTTATCCAAGCTAAAGTTCTGCATATAATGAATTTGATTCTAAGAAGCAGCAACATCCCTGAGTCATGTAAGGAGGGGCAAATAACTCCTATTCCGAAAGGGGAAACAGAAATTCAGTATCAAATCTTAGACAAATCACATTACTTCCTATACAAGCCAAGCTTCTGGAACGGATTATTCACAAAAATTTGGAAAAACACATACATCAAAACCAAATTTTATCTGAAAACCAAGGGGGTACAAAACTGGTAAATCTACTATAGATACAGTCTCACAATTCACCGATGACATACTAATAAACAGAAATATGGGTTTTATAACAGGAGCAGTGTATGCAGATTTCTCTAAAGCTTTTGATAAGTGGACCATTTGATTCTGGGTAAAAAACTACAAAAATATGGTATATCACATGACTGTTAGAACCTAGCTATGGCATTGTATACAAGCAAACACACGCCGTTTCTCATAAGTCCCACATGACACAATGCATAGGGAGTTGGATTTAGGATCAGTAGAGTGCAGATTCGACCCCTACCTCTGGCTATGAAAGTTTCGTAGGTTTTAACATGTAACATATGACATGTAAGGTGTGCATGTTATCCATGGATAAATGCACTGGGTGCCTATTATCCTTGCATAACCGCACACCTTACAAAAGTCATGATGCATGCATCATGCCATGGAATATCGACAGGTATGTGCATGGGAATATCCACGAAAAGCACTCAGAATCACAGAAATCTTGTAATAAAACAAGTTAAGGGATCTACACAGAAGAGGAAGTCACTTAGAATGATAAGGCAACTCATCAGCTACACTCCTTAGGAAAATACAAAACACAAATTCATTGCATCCCTTCACAGAGATGATTTTATGTCTTACTATTTATCTCTATGAATTCTGATCCCTTTCTACATATGTACACAATTATGCATGTGAATAAAGTAAAGATACCTATAGTATGCAATAAAACACACAGCTCTTAGATTTAGATTCAAACTGTACAAAGGCAAGTATACCTTATTCTGTGAATCCATTCCAAACCTCTTTAGACCCTTTATTGTGAACATCGAACAAGTGAGTGAGTGAGTAATAGGTGTTTAACGCCATTTCGAGCTAAGGTCATATTCATGGCGAGAACTACATTACACAATTTCACACGGGAATGTGTCAGTGCCCGCACATATGTGCACCACACACATCCCGAGGGGATAGGAAAGAGGAGAAACAGACCCTTTTAAGTGGGCTAGGGAAGCCCGACATCGAACAAGAAACCAAACTAAGATTATATATGGTGAAGTCACACAATGTCAACATTCCATATATACCATGGTTTAGGGTTTTCCTAGAATGAGAAGAAGGGCTGTGTGTATCTGGCCATGAGATATCCTTTGAGAGAGGAATGTGGTGCCATGTTGCAATTTATCTTGCTTTCTAAGGTTATGCATGTTGTTCCCGATGCCTCGTGCTCCCTATACATTGGCCATGCATGATTATAAGGCACATCTCATAAAAAAAACTGATTTTGTGTATGCTAACTTACTTGCATAAAACATGATCTCTGAACTTCAGACAAATGAGCCCTAAAATGAGTCTAATATTCCATAATCAAATATTCAAATTATTCTATGAACAACCAGATATTAACTGATTAATCCTTTAGATCATTTTTGGACTTTGGAAAATGTACCTACCCATCCTCCTACTATTACCAGACACATAAATCAATTGCCGGGTTTCTGGTTTTCCTATTTTTGTTAATTACATAGATATAACAAATTAAAAGTATTCAAATACTGGTTTATCCCGAGATTGAGCTATTCATTACAAGCAACCATGGGCATGTCAGCGACCATGGGCAGTCATATTACAATGAAGAATAATGCCAGTCTACCATAATCAAGGCATTTAAGAGTGAAAGCAGTTTTAGAGGGTGATCTTGCATCACTAATTCTAGATCTATTTTCACTTATTTAAGAGCTCATGTGATGAACCCTGACACATGTAAGCGACCATGGGCATGGGAAATGCTATTTTGTCACCCTACTAAATTAGCCATAAATTGTCATTATTGAAGGAAACTATTGATGAAATGCATTATTTAGTCATATAAAACACCCCTTGAACATCAAATAGGCACATAACAGACGACCATTTATGTATTTTGACTGGAATCACTCTTTATTTATTTAACCTGCTTACAAACCACGGAATCCTGTGAGTCATATCTGCACGAGAGTACAACAGTAGCAAGGTCAATCAAAACTGGCTGTTCTGACGAAATTTATTGAATTACTATATTCAGACAGGAGCTACGTCTCAAAATGGACAGAAATCTGTATGAACAGACAGAGAATACACTGGAATAGACAGGAATACCGAAATACCTCCTACAAGTGTGTGTACGTCGAGGAAAACAATGGCACAGCGCACGGGAGTCCCACAGTAGCGAAGCCAGCCAAACCACGGAAGCTGTGAGTCATATCTGCACGAGAGTACAACAGTAGCAAGGTCAATCAAAACTGGCCGCTCTGACGAAATTTATTGAATTACTATATTCAGACATTTCTTACAAATGTGTGTACATCGAGAAAAACACAACAAGTGTGTGTACGTCGAGGAAAACAATGGCACAGCGCACGGGAGTCCCACAGTAGCGAAGCCAGCCAAACCACGGAAGCTGTGAGTCATATCTGCACGAGAGTACAACAGTAGCAAGGTCAATCAAAACTGGCCGCTCTGACGAAATTTATTGAATTACTATATTCAGACATTTCTTACAAATGTGTGTACATCGAGAAAAACAATAGCGAAGCCAACCAAACCACGGAATCCTGTGAGTCATATCTGCACGAGAGTACAACAGTAGCAAGGTCAATCAAAACTGGCCGCTGTCGTAATGGGGAAACCACGCAGAAGGGCTCGTATTAAAAATCTGTCAAACAAAGCCACAGTAAAGGACCTTATTGAAGCTGTAAATAACTTGCAAGAAAGGCTAATAGAACTTGAAGGTGATCAAGATTCAACTTCAGAAAAAACTGTTTTGCTCCAAGATGACTATGAAATTCTTGAAAAACGAGTTGCTGAAAATGAAAAAAATGCTAGAACTACGAGTGATATTCTTAAGGCTCTCGCAGATAGACTAGACATTGCTCAGCCTATGGCCAATGAGGCTATCCAAAAAGTTGACACTATGAAAGAGAGGGTTGATTGTATGTCTACCTCAGTCAATACTGCAAATAGACTTACTAAATCACTTCTGAAAACTACTCAAAAATTCGAGGAAGATGACAGGAAAAAAACTCTACTTATGGAAGGGTTCCCAGAAAATCACAAAGAAGACCTTCGCAAAGTCTGTGACACATTATTTGAAGATTTAGGGTTCAAATATGGCAACGAAAGAGTAGACTCCATATATAGATTGGGGAAGTATGATCCTACACAAACTAGGCCGAGAACTATAGTCTTCAAATTGGCACATAGAGGCATTAAAGCAGATGTATATAGGAAAATCTCAAATTTGAAAGATTTACCTGCTTGGAAAGGTGTGTCATTGATGGACGAGCTCACAAAAACTGAAACAAAACAGTACAATGATCTCAGGGCTCTCTTCTTTCTAGCTAAAAGGAAAGGGATAACTGATGTCAAACTTCGTCAAAGAGTGCTGATTATTGAAAAAAAATCATACTCACACCATGATATCACTGCCCTACCATATGGCTTAAATTTGCTGGAAGCCTACACGATCAAAACTCAAGATGGTATAGCCTTCAAAGGACCCCACCATATTCTGAGTAACTTGTATACATGTGACATCACATATAAGGGTCAAGCATACAGTTCAGTTGAACAGGCAATACAGCATACCAAGGCCCTAAGTGTTGATGACAAAAAAGCAGCTAGTGATATTCTACACACTGATGATCCCTTCGAGATGATGGAAATAGGAAAACAGATCAAGCCAACTACAGAATGGTCTAAGAATGCTACTGGCCTCATTTATGAATGCCTTCAGTCAAAGTTTAAAGTTGACAAGTGTAGCAAATATCTTCAAAATACTACAGGGAACCTGTATGAGTGTACCTATCACCCCATCTATGGGGTAGGCAGACACATGGGAAATGTTGCTAGCCTGTGCGAAAATGACGTTCAAGGTGGTAATATATTGGGGTAACTCCTAGCCAAAGTAAGAGCGGAGATACTTGTACCACCTACAAAGCCAACACCAACTCCAGTGCCTACCCCAACACCAGCTCCAACACCAGCTCCGACTCCAGATCCTGGAAAACCTTCAACACCACCTACACCCAGTGAAACGATTCCAGACCCACCACCACTACCACCAGCTATTGCAGCAGGCGATCGAGGACTACTACCAACACCGGATGTACGTCCAAAAATCTACCCTCCACCAACCTCTCCTAAAGACGAGAAAAACAGGAAAAAAGCTGGAAAAAATCCAAAAACTGGTAAATCGTACACAAAAAAACTTGACAAAAATTCAGATCATGAAGCTACTGACAATGATGAATCTGATGACAACCACTCTTATGATAGTGAGGATTCAAAAGCTGATCCTAATGATTCCATTACCTCTACAAATTTGTAGAATCTCAATCTGTGTCCCAGTAGATTGATCGTAATTTGTAAAAATGTACAAAATTTTTCTTTTTTTTGATTTGTTTGTTGATTTCAAACTGTATTACTACTGAGTTTCTGTATTTCAAATACTAACACATTTTTAAACTTGTAACATGTCTGAATCCTGAAGACTCTAGCCCAATATACATAGAGCATTGAAACCACCACAAGCTATCTTGTACTGCTAGCAACAACTGGTATGAACTGTCATAATGACGAAGGTTCACTACCTGTGAGAAGAATACGTAGAAAGGTATTAATGAACGGTTGTATTGGTTGTATTGGTTGTATTGGGGAGACTAAGGGTGGTCCTACATGTTGTTGTTATAAGAAGACCTATACTGTATAATCACATACCATCTCTTATAAAAACTAATGGTCAATGTATTTTACATCTAAATGCCCAAAGCATTAGAAATAAGATTGTTGACCTACGCATTGAATTACAAAATCAAGGTATAGATTTTATACTTTTCTCTGAGACTTGGTTGACCGATACTGATAAAAGCGACAACTTTATTTTTAATAATTACAACCTCTATAGATTTGATAGAGTACGCGATAAAGCGGGAGGAGGTTTATGTGCATATATTAAAGAAGGTATAACATGTTCCAGTCAAAAATTTTCAAATTTTAATGTAAGCAATGTCGATGTGGAAATACAATGGCTAAATATATCGAGAGAGCACTCCAAATCAATGGTGATAGCTAATATTTATAGACCACCGGAAGGGAACAAGTACAACTTTGTGAATATATTAAAAGACACATTGACAAAAATTGAAAATCTTGAAAATTGTGAAGTATTTTTGATTGGAGACTTTAACATCAACATGTTTGAAAATACTCCGTCAAAAGATTACTTGCTTTCCACTATACAAGATTTTGGACTACTGCAATTAATTAATCAATCCACAAAAAACAAGGGACAAATGTCATGTATTGATCTTATTTTTACAAACTCTACCATAGTTGAACAATCTGGAGTAGCCACTTTAAATCAAAGCGATCACTTACCTGTGTATGTCAGCCTCAAGAGACCAAGTATACAGAGAAAACAAAGATCTTTTAGAGGACGGTCATACAAATTATTCGATGAAAATACTTTTAAACAGAACTTTATCGAAATGTCTTGGGAAACTTTTGATACCTGCGATGACATTGAATCCTGCTGGCAGATTTTTGAAGATAATATTAACAGTATTCTCAATGTTCTATGCCCAATTAGGAATTTCAATATTAAATTCAAGGAAGAACCATGGCTAACACCAGAACTTATTTCAGAAATCATTGAGAAAAATAATGCACTGAGAAAAGCTAAACGAACAAATAATATTTTGGATTGGCATAATGCCAAAATCTTGAAAAATAATTGCAGTACAAATTTAAAAAGGGCAAAACAAGCTTTTATTGTTTCCGAACTTAATAAAAATGTTAAAGATGCAAGAAAATTTTGGGCAGCCATGAAAAACCTTATACCGGGTAAACGTAAAAGTTCTTCCATTGACCTTATTGATGATCAAGGTAACGGTATTAAAGAAGATGAGACAGCTAATTTTATAAATGAGTTTTTTACAAACATAGGCCCAAACTTAGCTAACAAAATAAATACCCCATGGAATTTTACAGGTCAGGTTTGTGACAAAGTGATGAATGATTTTACTATTACTGAAGAAAATGTACTAAAGGCTTTGAATACGATGAACAAGAACAAATCCTCTGTCTTAGAAAATATATCATCTAATGTTTTCATATTAGCGGTGAAAACCCAGATAACACGCTTCACCCGATTGTTGAATTTAATAATTAACAATTGTTATATACCCAAATCATGGAAGGCAGCCAAGGTCACTCCGTTACCTAAATCAGGTGACTTATCGGATGTATCGAATTACAGACCTATAAGTCAGCTTCCAATACCGGGTAAGGTCCTAGAAAGGATTCTACACACCCAATTAGAAAACCACCTGGAAACAAACAAAATACTTACAAAAATTCAAGGAGGATATAGGAAACAAAGATCCACAGTTGATACTATTAGTACTTTGACAAATGATATACTATGGAATAGAAACGAAGGTCATGTGACCCTGGCTGCTTTCATAGATACAAAAAAGGCTTTCGATTGCGTTCATCACTTTATTTTGAAGAAAAAACTTGAAAAATATGGTATTAAAGGAAAAAATCTATTATTAATAAGTGAATACCTAAACGATAGAACACAAAAAGTCTTAGCAAATGGGTATGTATCAACTGGTTTAACTATAACATGTGGTGTACCACAGGGTAGTATTTTAGGCCCTCTTCTTTTTTTAATATATATCAACGACATACATGTAGATAATAACAGTGTGAAGACATTATTGTATGCTGATGATACAGTTTTGTATGTAAGTGGGAACAATATACTAGAAGTGTCACCATACCTACAAGATGGTTTGTTATCTTATGCCCATTGGTCAGCAGCCAACAAATTAACAATGAATGAAAAAAACAACAAAATTATTGCTTTTTACAAGTGATCAGAAATATAAAAAACTTAAATTACAGGATATCCAAATTAAAGTAAATGGTGAACGCTTACACTTTGTTCCTTCTTTCAAATATTTAGGTGTGACTTTAGACTATGATCTCAGTTTTAAACAACATATTTCAGAGATGATTAAGTCCATATCTTTTAAATCCTATCTATTATACAGAATAAAATCTTATGTGCCCACTAAATACATGCTACAAATTTATAAATCCTATATTATACCAGTAATTGATTACGCAGATGTATTATATCATAGATCAAACGATACTGTCTTGAACCTGATACAAACCATACAAAACAGATGTTTAAAGTATTGCTTAAAATTGCCTGTACTATCATCAACTGATTTTATCCATCAAGAAGCTGGTCTTCCCTATATTATAAATAGAAGATTACATCATTTGAGAATTTTAGCTTTCAAAAGAACTAAGACAAAGGAATTTTGTAAACCACTTACGAGAAATACTAGATTACAGCAATATCCTGTACTAAAATATAATATCATAAATACAGCTGCTTACGAGAGATCGATTGAAGTTATGACAGCACAATTATGGAATGAAATGGATATAACTTTAAAAGAAATTGAAATTTTGAAAGATTTCAAATGTTAAAGCAAACTGTTAATGGTCAAAACTATACCAGTAAATGTAAGAAACATGTATACTTAAGGGTAGACTTGTGAAGCTGCCCTTGGGGCATATGTTTCTGTACTGTCAGATCTTGAAAGATTTCAAATGTAAGAGCAAGCTGTCTATGTTCAAAACTATACCAGTAAATGTTAGAAACTTATATATTTAAGGGTAGACTTGTGAAGCTGCCCTAAAAACATATGATTCTATGCTGTTAAATGAATGCTTGATGGTATTGATGTGAAATTTTGAAAGATTTCAAATATAAAAGCAAACTGTTTATGGTCAAAACTATACTGGTAAATGTAAGAAACATATATACTTGAGGGTAGACTTGTGAAGCTGCCCTTGGGGCATATGTTTCTGTACTGTCAGATCTTGAAAGATTTCAAATGTAAGAGCAAGCTGTCTATGTTCAAAACTATACCAGCAAATGTTAGAAACTTATATATTTAAGGGTAGACTTGTGAAGCTGCCCTAAAAACATATGATTCTATGCTGTTAAATGAATACTTGATGGTATTGATGTGAAATTTTGAAAGATTTCAAATATAAAAGCAAACTGTTCATGGTCAAAACTATACTGGTAAATGTAAGAAACATATATACTTGAGGGTAGACTTGTGAAGCTGCCCTTGGGGCATATGTTTCTGTACTGTCAGATCTTGAAAGATTTCAAATGTAAGAGTAAGCTGTCTATGTTCAAAACTATACCAGTAAATGTTAGAAACTTACATACTTAAGGGTAGACTTGTGAAGCTGCCCTTAAAACATATGATTCTATGCTGTTAAATGAATGCTTGTTGGTATTGATGTGTTATTTCATTGACCAATTTGTAAAAGAAGGTACAAGTAATTCTGAAAAAGTTTTCAGGGATTTTCTATATTTGAGGTCCACCCTCTGACTGTACATGTACATTTATTATATAGAGTGCGTACAACTGATAGTAATAGTCTATGATTTACAAAAATCTTCAAATAGAAATCTCCTCTGTCTCCAAATTACATGTTATCATTTGATTAATTACTAATCAATTTTGATTATATTTTATCTAAAATACTAACAAGGGGGACTCATAACATCAGTTCCACTGAAGTGTCCTCCTAACTTATTTGGCACAGTACAAATGTATAAAACCCTGAGATGTTTGACTTTTCTAATATTGTGATAAAATACATATTTACAGCAATGTACTTACGTAAATACACTTTGTAAAAAACTGTGATACACTATTAATTAAATATTTATTGTAATTGTCATTATAAATGTATGGACCACCCGACAAAATGTTGAAGAGAATTTATGTAATTTCATCACACCTGAACAAATGCCAAATAAAGTTAAATTGTTCCTTAAAAAAAACATGTCTAAAGGGCCTAAAACACTCAAGTCAATGTAGGATTCATTATTAAGCCTTCCTAGTTCGTCCATGAATTGCGTCCATCATACATTGTCATCACTAGAAAATATAAGCAATTTAAATTTTCTGGTCATTCTGAGGGCAATGACAACCACTTTTGTGGAATTGACCATATAATCCTATAAAGGATTAAAGCCTCTGTATCTCAAAAATATGCCTGGGACCCCTACATTATTTTTGCATGTATGAAAAGTACATGTCATTTTGAACTTCTGGTGAGAATATGGCGAAAATCTAATTACTTTTAGTCTATCCCTGCCAGCCACCTTAATCCATTTAATCACAAGACTTGTGGCATTGCCAGTAAAAATAGGTACTGGTGTTAAGAAAGTTTAGTATATATCTGTATGAACAATGGGAATTGCTGGGGTAGAGAAGAACTTGAAGTTAAAGTGATGATTTGAAATACAGCATCGGTTTCGATTAAAACGTTGACGTTCCGATCTTTTATCAGAATGTGGGGTTGGAGGCAGATGAGATGCTCTCTATATTAGTCATGGATCATTCTAGTGACTTATCTAAGTACCAGGAAGGGGTGACATAGAAAAAATAACATCATGATTATGTTTGATTATCCCTGGTAAAGCAGATACAATATGAAAACAATATGAAAACCATGTAAGAGGTTAACATACTAAATTTTGTTATTTTGGAGCAGATGATGGGAATGCTAGAATTTGGGCCTATATAGCATATGACACAAATGATTAAAAAAAATTCTTCACCAATACCAGGGGGATCTCAATTGCACATATGAATGTGAGGAGCCTTCAAAGTAACTACATTAAGCTCCAACCTGAATTTGACAATAGCGACATAGACTGCCTCTCCTTCTCTGAAACATGGTTGCATGAAAAAGTATCCTCAGACCAAATAGACCTAGCAGGCTACAACTTAATGAGATGGGATAGGAAAACACTAAATGAAAAAGGTGCAATCCAAACTGGGGGTGGACTTGCTGTGTATCTAAAAAAAGAGTTTACCTTCTCCGCCACAGAACTACAACATCTAAACCAAAGTAATAAAGATATAGAATTATAATGTGTAACATTCCATAAATCATACCTAAAAAAATGCACTCTGTTCAACATCTATAGACCACCTAGTGGAGATGTTGCAATTTTTTGTGAGACCCTGTTGACAATGGCTAACTTCCTAGATATCCAAGGTATGGAATTTTTCTTATTAGGAGATTTTAATGTAGACCTGATAGGTACCAATTTAACAAATAAGAAAAAAGACGAGGCACGTATGATAAAGAATACTATTCTGCAACTTGGTTGTAAACAATATATTAATGAATTTACTCACTTTGAACCCAATGGACATACATCCCTCCTAGACCTAGCCTGTTCCAGCTCAAATAATATAGTGGACAGTGGTACACTAGATATTCACATAGCTGACCATCTATGTATCTATCTTATCAGAACTGCTAGGACCAATGTCAAAGAACCCATTTCATTTACAGGGAGATCATACAAAAATTATAATAAAGACGCCTTCACCCTAGGATTAATAAATTCTAACTGGAATACATTCTGGAACTCCAAAGAGGCATGTGAAGCTTGGGATGAACTGATACACCAGATTGACACTATCCTATCTATAACTTGTCCTGTCAAAAATTTCAACTTTGGCAGAAAGAAAAAACCTTGGATAACCAACAATATTCTACAACTTATACAAGACAAAAACGTAGCACTTAAAAAAGCTAAATGTACAAAAAATGTTGATGATATAAATATTGCAAACTACCTTAGTAATACCACCAAGTATACAATAAGGGATGCTAAAATAAATTATCATAAGGAGAAATTGGATGATTATAAAAACAACCCTAAGGCCTACTGGAGAGAAATCTCACTTATTGTCAAACCTAAATCATCAGATAATAGCATTAACCTTATAGACCAAGATACTAAGGAACCTGTACCCCATAAGGACTCTGCTGATTTTATTAACCCTTTGCCTACCGGTGTATAGGACAGTACATGTGACATAACAGCCAGACTTTGCACATGTATTGCATCCCCACAGCCGGCCATTTTTGAGAATAATGCATTATGTCCACTTTAACAGTACAGTACATAATCTTAGCAATGTTTTCTTGTAAAAAAAACACCTTGAATATGCTCATTAACGATATATTTTATGTCTTGCCAAAAATTGTAATTCATAGCATCATTATTTCACCATTAAACCTAGAGACAACTTTTCAGAATGAGTATGATAAATAGTGCATTAATGCACTATCGGTCTTTCCCATGGTAGTGCATTAATGCACTATCTGCACTACTGACGGTACTGCATTAATGCACTATCGGTAGGCAAAGGGTTAATAAATACTTTAGAAATATTGGCCCTAACTTATCACAAAATATGAATCAGCCCTGGTCGAAATTATGTGAAAAAATTGTTCATAATCAATTAATGAAATATTTGAATGCAAACAAAATACTCAATACAAAACAACATGGCTTTAGACCTGAGCATTCTACTATTTCTGGGCTGCAATCTTTAACTGACGAAATTTATAAGGGAATAGAAAATCAATCGACTACCTTGGTTACATACTTAGACTTTGCCAAGGCCTTTGATACCATAAATCACACTATTTTATGTGAGAAAATGAAGAAGATTGGACTTGATGAAGCCAGTCTCCGTTGGTTCGAGTCCTATCTATCTAATAGGACTCAAACCACCAAGGTTAATGGTATCTGCTCCACTAAATTAGAGATTATATGTGGAGTACCACAAGGTTCCATCCTAGGTCCTCTATTGTTTTTGATATATATAAATGACCTTGATACCTCATTACACTTCATGGAATCTCAATTATATGCTGATGACACTGCCTTATTCCATACATACAAAGAACCCACACCAGACATAGTAGCTGCTATGAATCTAGACCTGGAGAATGTAGCAAACTGGTGCAAGAAAAACAAACTATCCTTAAATATTAAAAAAAACAAAATATGTAATATATGGTACCAACCCAAGGTTGAAAAAACACAGAGAAATAGTTATGTCAATTAACAACCAACCGATTCTGAGAGCCTTTAACTACAGATACCTGGGCTTGGAACTTGATGCTGAATTAAGTTTTAAAAATCATACTAAAGTCATTTACATCAGTATGTCCTATAAAACTTACTTGATGACTAAATTAAGGAGATATATTACACAAAAGGCTGCAAGGGACATCTTGGTATCTATGATTCTCCCCATCATTGAATATGCCCAAATTATCTATGGTAAAACCTATATGACTGGGTGGGAGAGGCTTGAAAGCAGCCTCAAGCGTACTTTGAAAGTATGCTATTATCCCATAAGACATGAAAGAATAGAATACATTAGAGAAGTCAGTAATATTAATACTCTTAGTAAAAGATGGGATTTTGCATTATGTATAGCTGCCTTCAAATATGCACAAACACCAGAAAATATTGACACCAGGGAAATAAATACTAGACTACATGATTCCATGCTCGTGAAAACTAATTGGCCTAAACTGACAAAAGCCAAACAATCCTATACCCACAGAGTAAGTCATAAATGGAATAGTCTACCAACCAATATAAGATGCATTGAGTCCCTAATGGTTTATAAGAAGAAAATAAATGATATGTGACAGCAACTGGGACAAGGGGTCTTAGAACCCTCTGCACTAAGCCCCCTTTTTGCAGATCGTGTCACATATGTTAACTGTGTAGGCCTGTCCGGTACTTTTCCCACTCCCTGCTCCTCAAATATCTATCTCTATTACCCCCACTCGATTATTTCTCTCTTTAATATTTCAAGTGACATTGATACACTAGCCCATTATACTAACGACTGACCAGATGCTAACTAACAATAATAAACAAACTAACATACTTCTTGTAATTCTATATAGTACACAGCCAAATTGGGACCTTTAGAATTGGTCCTATGGACCGTGCTACTTAGTCAAAAAGAATTGTGCTGACTTATTATAATATACCAATATACTGTTGTATTAAAACCGTCATGTCAAAATAGTTATACTGTATCTGGACAACTCGGACCATCGTGTCCCCCTGATGCAGTCTAAATAAAGAATTTTGAATTGAAAATTGAATTGAATTGAATTGAACTGAAGACTTATGCTCAAAACAGTGACATATAATTACATGATTGTCCATGCTTATGGAGGAGAAAGGCTGATATTTATTTGTCACATAATGCGAGGTACGATGGGTATCAGCAGATTCACAGGAAGATCAAAACAAAGATTGAAAAAAATAGAAATCATTGACCAATCTAGAAATCATAAGTCTCACTGATGTGCTAAAGGCACACCAAGAGAGGCCTACCTCTCACTATTGCCGTCAGGACTTACAGTAGAATATATCTAAGATTGAGGATCTGGGATTTGCAATAGGCTATACTTTCACAATACACACCCCCTCAGATTATTCATATTGAAGATAATCGAGAAATATTATTGTCTATCCTTTGTGAGATGCTTCAAAAGACTATACTGGACTTTGCAAAGGTACACATACATTTCTAATCTCATCTATTCTCCAGGCTAAGAGAGCAAGAGGGACCAAGATTAATCTTTTAAAAAAGATTTTATGTGAACTGAGGCCCCAGGGTCGAAATGTAATTTTGAATAGCCGTCTTCATCAGCCTGACCACTGTAAACTACATGTATGGCTGAGCAGCTTATACAATGAAATAAAGATGATCGAATTACAGCTGTTTCTTTGCAGGGAGAATGACAATGCCTTGGAAATAGCCATCTTACTGTAGACCTGTATCAGACATAATTGCACTGACATTATACCCACATATATTAGGTAGGTTAACCAAAAGACTTCCACATATACCCTGAGATATCCACCCAACAAAATCGGAATTAGTGTGGGGTTTACTGTTGAATGATTTAGCAATGTTGATTCAGGTAGCAACGCCATTTTTATGGCTAGTTTGTTGTTTGGATTCATGTGGATGTGGGTGGATTCATGTGGATGTGGGTTAACCTACCCTTAGTGGTATCAACAGGGGACCTATGAGAGAATGTATAATATGCTATTCTGCCTTTCGTTTGAATTGTTTAAAGACCAACTTACTTATGAGGTACCTACTTTTATTCCGCATGATTTCTTATGACACCGTGACCCCCCACCCCAAAAAAAAAAAACATCTGTATGAATCAGAGTATGTAATGGCCGAGGAGTAGAGACGTGTTACTGGGGAGCTCCGCTTACTCCTCCTGATTTGGCAGTCCATAGCGATCCTAACAGCCCAACTTTCACTGGAGATATTTACCAATGTGTACACTGCACGTCAGTATCACTGTGAGTACTTGCTTTTTGTATATACTGGGTGTGTGAGCATTGTTTTGTTTTCAAACCGACACACAATGGTCGTTTGGCTCATGGCGGACGCCGGTGGTGCCTCCACTACAGACAGCCCCAAGTGTAGCTCCCTACGCAGTAGGAACCCGAAGCGTAAAGTTGCCTCCCCCACTAGTGAATCTAAACCAGCTGTTAAAAAACGAGTAAAGGCCAACACTACCAAATCTAAGGGCAAGTCTGCTACAACAACCATAGACATGTCAAATCAGGATTCTTGTGCCAATATAAACCAGCCTACATTACATGCAAATCAACAGCCATTGCATGGAGGTAATACATACACACCCAACATGGCTAACATGACAGTAGCAATGCCCAACATGTATGGCAACGCTCATATGGGAAATATGAATGTAATGCCTGCCTATGGCCCACCCCAATGGGCCCCTGCTGCACAGCACATTAATTTACAGCCGGCACAAAATCAAAATCAAAATCAACAAGCAGCCCAAAATCAAAATCCGGTAGCCGATTTATTAAGTATGTTTGCTGAACTTCAGAAATCCCAAAAACAAATTCAGGACTCCCTTAGCACCTTAGCTACAGCGGATCAGGTAGAACAGTATAATAAAGACCTAGATGGCAAATTCACCCAACTTCATAACACATTGAAAGGTGAACTTGAAACTGTAAAAACCGAGCTAGGGGATAAATCTAAACAGGACGAAGCGCGGTACAAGGAGAATGTCGAGTTTCAGGTAAAGGTAAATAAGACCCTAGCTGAACACAAATCCCTTATTGAAGCTACCCAGTCGTTCATCAAAGATGCACTCAAGCATAACGCAAGTTGGCCCCGGCTTGGTGCTAATCCGGGCCATACCTCTACCGACGCTGACCAGTCAATTGACGTTGTTCATACTACCCCTGACCCTTCTAGAAATCTCATAATTAGTGGGCTGCTTGAGAAGGACAAAGAAGATACTGAGTTACTTGTTATCAATTTCCTAACTAATTTAGGGGTATCATTAGAGAACGATGACATAATCAAAGCGCACAGACTTCGCCCATTTGGTACTAAACCAAATCCTGAAAGGCCCAGCAAAATTAAAGTATGCTTCAATACTGCAAAGACATACAATGAATGTATGGATCTAAGAGCAGGTTTAAGGCCAGAAAATGGTGAGCCACAAAGGGTATGGTTTAACCAGGATGAAAGCCCTGAGGTTAGACAGCAAAAATGGATCCTCCGAGAATTGGTACGTTATCACAAAGAAAAAACTGATATCAAACTGACTCTTAGTGATGACGGGCTATACGCGGATGGCATATTCTATGCTAATGACAACATTAATGGTCTACCCAATAATATCATGACTGATGAATTAAGGCATCATCTTGCATAATTGGAAAAGGAAAAAGTGATCACTAGTGGAGCTGGGGGGGCTGGTAACATTAATGAAAAAATGCGTATCACCAAGGCTGGCATCATTTTTAATGGACCTAGAGCCCCGTTCAGTAATATGTGGCCTTGTACTGTTCAATACAGTGCACTACTAGAGGATGGCACAGTTCTGGAAGAAAGAGAATTTAAGAGCGCTGAACAGGCCTTCCAATTCAACAAGGTAATGTATGGGGGTAGAAAAGAACTTGCCGATGCAATCATGAAAATGACATGCCCGTTTGAAATGAAGGCTAAAGGGAATGAAATTAAATACCCTGCTGGCCATAAGTGGTGGCAAGACCGACTACTAATAATGCGCCTGATTACAGACCGTAATCAAAACAAAGAATTGGGTGAGAGACTTATAGCAACAAGTGAGCCCCTGGTGGAGAGTAACAAAAATTGGTATTGGGGAGGGGGGGTGTTGTACAGCTCGAAAATTTATGATCTGGGCAGAATCCCCGGCTCAAATCGTTTTGGCGAGGTCCTTATGGACCTGAGGACAAGCCTGAGTCTAAGGGACTATACGAGCAAGTTGCAAGCCTCAGTAGGTGGTAAACAGTCACAATCATCACAAATAGTGGTTATAAGTGGTACAGATGCACCCACTAGCAAAGAAAACAGTGTAATGGAAGTACCACTCCCAACACAACCAGGTGTACTAGTGACTTACGCCACTACATCTACCAGTAACATGTGCACCCCAATCACTGCTAACCTCTTACAATTAGCAGGCTACCCTGATTCCGCAAGCACCCCTGCCCAGTCGCCCACTAGACCTGACACACATCAGACTACTGTTAGCAGCAAACCCACAACACTGCAAGCCGACCAATCCTTAACATAAGGTCTTTATACAGGCTAGTTAACTTTTAATATGACATACCTGTACTTACTGTATAACAGTAATAAAGGGTCTGTGCCAGCGCCTGAAGGACGGCTGTCACCATGATAATTCAACATGACATTCCATGGCAAACAACTCAGGCAACTTGATGGCAAAAATGACCCCTAGACCTGCTAAAACCTTACTAGGTCAGGCATCTCAATTTGTACATGGTTTTGTGGATTATATAAATCAAAACACTTGCTCATATCTTACACTCAGTAATACTAAAGTGTAAATAGTACTCAATACCTCACTCCTGACAAGATTATTCAGCTACTGACAACTTTATTATGCTACTCATATCTTCTTCATGAACTTCCCTATAGCACGAGACGCCGTACCAAGTCAACTGTACCCAGCCACCCAATGCACAACAGCACCTGACACTTCATAACAAACTGCATCATTAAGCAACAGTTTTGACTTGTACGTGACTTGTTTCCAATCGTTGATGCTGAGAATACTCCACTCAGTGCAGTTCAAGTATGAATAATCCCAGCTGAAGGTAGGATCCACCCATTCTACTACTGTATCACTGACTTGTAGCTTCTAAGGCCAGACTTTATTTATATTACCGCCTTAATGAGCTGACATGACCTCGTGACATTGACTGAAGGCAATTGGTATGCTACATATCATAAACACTTATACTCTTGCAGCATCCACCGTCACTCCTGCTGCTCCAACTTAAATCTATATATATGGCATGCTTATTTCTTCTTTGTGATTGATGTACTGCCGCTATGATTTACACATGTCTTACATCCAATGATTATTGCACATTGACACAAATTATTATGTTCTGACTGTAAATATGTTGGTGCGCTATGGCCCCTCTTCTCAGACGATGAGTCAGGCGGAGTGACTCATTCTCATCTTTATTTGAACTAATCTCAGGTTTATAGCCTAGGTCGAGGTTGGTTCCCTTGGCTATATTTAGGAGTTACTCCCAGTGATACAACTCGGGGAAGCTCCACCTGTGGAGTATAACTGGTTATACTTGTATTGTCTGTGAGTCTATGTGCTATTTCTATAGCAGGCTCAACCTTAGCAACAAATATGGCAGACAATAGAGGAGTGATGTTAACAAAGACAGCTGAGTACTTTGACAGCCTAAAGAGCATGCTGTATGTATCTATTAATGCCCGCAGTTTAGAGCCCAAACTCATTGACATTAAACTTCATTCATAATTTAAAGTTTTAAAGTTTTTATTGGGTCTAATAATACATATACAAGTAATACAAGATTAGATGATATGTATTAAACCTAACATGGGCGCATTGCCCTACTTACATTAGTACCCCTATAGTTTCATTTCTATAAAGCCATGTTTGATGAACATTGTATAGCAGAAAATACAGTGTTATCTAACATCCACCAAACCAGTACAATGGTAGCTTTATGTTACTATTTTATGAGATGAGATGAGATGAAAAGGTACAATATATCTATACTATGAAATATAAGCATTTGTTATAATAGGAAAAGACGGGTCCCTTACATGAAACAGAGTGGATAATCAGTTATAATTTTCTTTTTAAATTCCTTCAGACTTTCTATGATAGTGTATTCAGCTTTAAGGTCATTCCATCTTCTTATCGCTCGGTAGTATGAGCTTCTTATAACAAGTGGTTTCAAAGAATGGGGTAGAACGAGCCTAATACCCTGATTTCTCCTAGTGGGGAGGTTCCTCTCATCAACTAGATTGTGGAAATACTTTAGTCTGAAGGCATAAAATAAAAGATGTATATCCCTTCTATAAATAAGCTTCCTACATCCACTCTTTTCATGCAATTGGTCTGTCGTAAACAGGGGGAATTCTTCAAGTTTTACCCCATATACAGAACGCAGCCCTTTGTTTTGTAATAGCTGTAAGTCCCTTGTCTCACCTCTGTAATCTCTGTCCCAAACATAATCTGCATAGTCTAGGACTGGTAGCACCAAAGTCTTATATATTGTTAAAGCAGTCTCCTCGTCTGTGTATTTTTTAACTCTATATAAATCATATAGCCTCTGTCTAACTTTCTGAATAGTGTTTTCCCTATGCTTAACAAACGTTAGGCCAGTGTCTATTGTTACACCAAGGTAGGTAAATTCAGAGACTTCTTCCAGGATCGTGTTGCCTAGAGTGAAAACTGGAACAGGTTCATTCTTATTTTTGTTGAAAACCATCCATTTAGTTTTTGTGGCATTAACAGTGAGACTATTTTGTATACACCAAGCCGATATTGTTTCCAAGGCTTCATGCATTTTTACAGGAGAGGATACTGAAATTACAGCATCATCTGCATACAAGGATATGTTATAGTCATATATAGTTGAAAGAGGGTTTATATATATCGAGAAAAGAACAGGACCTAACACAGACCCCTGAGGAACACCATAGGTTATTGGTTTCTCATCAGAAAGCATATTGTTAGCGAATACTCTTTGAGTTCTGTTTGTCAAATAATTTTGAAGAAAGGTACAGGTGTTTTGACTGAGTCCTACATTCAAAAGTTTGTTATTTAGTGATTTGTGCGATATAGTATCAAAAGCCTTTTTGTAATCTAAATATAGACAGTAGTTTGGTTTATTATCAATCATCTTATTAACTATATCCCTTAGGTGTTCATCTATGGCAGTCTGTGTTGAGCGTCCAACTCTGTAACCATGTTGGTGATCACTAAGTACATTATGGTTTTCCAAGAATCTATTAAGTCTTGTGCATACAATTTTTTCTAATAATTTTCCTGGGAGGGGTAATAGACTAATGGGACGTAAGTCATTAACATCAGTGGAGTTTACCTTCTTATGTAATGGCTTAACAGTAGCTAATTTCCATGAGTCGGGGAAGATTTGCCTTTCAAGGCATCTGTTATACAGACAGTGGAATACATCTGGTATCGACATAAAACAATCTTTTAATACATAAGTCTTTATATGAGGTATTGATGAAGGTTTATCAAGCTTTATACCTTTAAACAATTTTATTAAGTCAATGTAGGAAACAGGTTGCAATAGATCACCATCGTGCGGCCTCGCACCGCGTAAAGGTCTATTAGCCTGATTAAATCTAGGGGGAGGTAGTGCATCAGCTAATTTCTTACCAACAGTTGAGAAAAAATCATTTATATAATTTGCACACTCTGCTGAGGGTAATAGTATACCTGTACATGAGTTCTTTAATTTAATAAGGGTAGAAACAGTTTTATTAGGTAATAACTTTCTTATTGCTTGCCAGAAGGCACGGGGGTCATCACCTTTTGTAGCAATCAATTCCTTGACCCTGCTTTTCCTACTCTGAAATATAATAGACTCAACTCTATTTCTATAGAAGTTTGAAATTCTCCAATCATCTATGTCACCAGTCTGTCTGGCGAGTTTATACAAATCATCTCTAACCCTCATAGCCTCTATCACATCATCTGTCATCCATTCTGGAGAATATTCAGGTACAATGATCTTTTTAACCGGGCACATTTTATTTAGTATGGATTGTACCACCTTTAATATTTCTCCCCACATATTATCTGGATTACGTATATTTACAATTGTTTCCCAATTATAATTTACAAGGGCATTCTTAAAAGTGAGATAGTCATAATTCTTATAACTACGTGCTTTCACCTTTTTCTTGGGGATTTTTACTTTTTCACATTTAATAACCATATATATAGGAGTGTGGTCCGAAATATGGAAGTTAACTAGTCCAGATGCATTGACATTGTGTACATTAGTATAGAAATGGTCCAGTAGTGTACCTGATTGGGGTCTAGTAGGGTGTTGAATCAATTGAAATAACTCATTATTAGTACAGAAGTTATTGACACCAGAATCATCAGTATCTTTTTGATTCAACAAATTCACATTAAAATCTCCCATATAGATAATTTTTCTACTTTTTGTGACTTTGGAATTTAAAGTCGATAGCTTATTATATATAGCGCCTTTATCCACATCATCATCTGGTGGTCTATAGCATACATATATCTTATATTTAATAACACCTATTTCAATATCGACACATAGCAGCTCATAATCTTTGTTAATAATACAACCATCATTGTCTAAAGTAGCTATATGGGTCAGGTCGCCAGAAAGCAGTAGATTTTGTGTTTTTGGGTCATTTTGGACTCTAATGGCTCTAGAGAAAGAAGTTGCAAATCAATCTTGTTTTACATAGACTCATTTGATAGACAACACTTAGTGCCATCAGAAAGATGTAAATTTGTGGCCATCCATCAAAAACTCTCAGACTTATAGCTTGCCGAAGTGAGAAAAACAGTCAAATTTGTTCTTTTTTGATTTTTTGTACTTTTTACAAATGTTCTGTATTGAATAAAGAACATCTGGAGTAACCCAAAGTTATTTTTTGTATTGTATATGATCATTGGTATCATTTCCATCAGGTTTGAACATGTTACTGAGTGAGGATTTTTCATTGTGTGTCTTTGAAAATGGAAATCTGTAATTTGTAACGTCCGATACCAAAATCTAAATCAGTTATAAAACATGGAAAAAATTAATCTTCATAATCTTTGTTATTACCCATATGAAGGGCTTTATTATCCCCTACTTTGGCGAAAAAAATTGTGTGTCCAGCAGCATTTGTCTCCATGTGAGAGCAGCTTATGTGAAATAATTCTGATAAAAGTACCGGACGTTACGTAACGTCCGGTACTTTTATCATCATGTAGGAGGCAGTCTACTGTACATGCATAACTCAAATTCTGTTCCATTCTGTTATTGAAGTCAATAATAGACATATTGGCCTTGTTAATTAATGTGTTTGTTATGCATAATGGGACATTCTTATATTACTGAGAGCAACTTCAATTACCTCTATATTTCATTTTTTGGTACCGGACGTTACATGACACAAAACAAGCAATAAAAATGGAACCGGATGGGCTAGATCGGTATTTTTTGGTTTTCTGAGTTGAGTGGAAGTCCCTTCATAGTTGTGTTAAGGTTATATAAAGGAATTAGAAAATTAATTTTAAAGGCCCTTCAAGGGCAGAATCTTACACTTTCTGACGACCTGACCCATATAGTGATCTTTCATATATAACATTAAGCCTCCTGCTTTTTTATCTCTATTTGGGTACCTATCCAGTCTGAAGAACTGATAGCCAGGAATTTCTAAGTCTATATCTTTACGTCCAGGGTGTAACCAAGTCTCAACAATACCTGCAATATCTACTGACTTAACAAGGGTAAAAGAATTGACTCGTTTATCATACATTGACCTAGCGTTAAAACACATTAACAACAGACCTTTTTTTTGAGATAATTCATGTAACGAGACCATTGGTATATATACTGAGTTGGGAGTGGATGAAATGATAATGAATGATACCCAATATGAAAGTGACCGCTGTATGGCTTATATGGCTCACTGTGGGTATGGCTGGAAGAAATTTTTTTCGGCAACACGCTCTGATAAGTTGCATACAATTCAATCTTTGCCATTTGGCTCAGTAAGTAAACTTATTTTGTGCTGATACATATTTAATAACAGTGAAGAAGAATAACATGAATAACATTGTCTACATCTATACAATAGGTTAGTAGGTTAAAATAATACCACTGGTCCTGCTCTGCAATTCAAATCTTTAGCCATTGAGTCACTAGGTCAATGTGATTATGTATCGACTGTCGACCTGTTAGCTCCACTTGAGCGCTATAATTACCCGGTAGACCTAACGTATGTACATTTCAAAATCAGCTGGGTGGAGACTGGTTAGCGCAGTTCTAATGCTAATTAGTGCATGGCCATTTATTTACCATAACATTTATGTATCCACAGACCCAGATACATAAAATTGGGTAAAACGTGGTTGTTGTTATTAATTATTAATAAAAATAGAAAAATAACTATTTGTTTCAATGAATACACACATTTACTTTTTGTGCGCCAGGCTCTTCAAATGACCAAGGAACTTCGCTTGGAAGTGTTCAGTTTCAGGTTTAACAGTTTTTTTGGCTTTATCTTTATCCTTCCCTTTCTTATTTAACACATCATGGCCTGGGGACGTTGTTGTATTGTCTGTTGGAGAGGTTATAAGACCTGAGGCTGTTGGACTCGATACTACTGTCATTATTGGAGTTGAAGGATTATATCGAGCTGTCGTCGCAGTGGGTAACTGTTCAGTCTGGGCTGATGTAACCTTCAATGGTGGAGGTATAGGTGCTTGTCTCTTGGGTGAAGACCAAGTGTCCATGACCTGGGGTTCAGCCATAGTAGGTCTAGCCTGAGTGACTGTAGGTAGGGGTTCACCCTGTATAGTAGTGACAACGGTTGGAGCCTGGGTGATGGTCCCTTGTGCTGCTACTGAGGTAGTCACGCCTGTGGTAGTAGTAGTGGTACTGGAGGGTTTTGAGGTGGGCGTTTGAAGTCTGTCTCTCAGAATTTTTCTGACATTCATCAGTATTTTTTCCCCAACATTTTTGCCTCTGTAGGTTCCATTAGGAATAGATTTTGCATTCAGGCCTACCCCGGCCCCCCAATGAGTGCAGGGAGTAGCTTCAATCAGGATTCTGTCAGAACTGTTCAATAATATGTTTCTCAAAGGCTCATTTTGTTCATATTTCAGTATATTCAGTTCTTCTACTAGCGCCTCATCGTGATTTCTCCAAGCAGGACAGATCACTTTTTTTGCAATGTTTTTGGCCCCTAGCGCAGTAAAGCAGTCCTTGATTTTTTGGGCTCTTACCCTATCTCCTGCAAAGTCAGCTTTTTTGTAACATAGAGCCTGTTCTACTGATGTGAATACATATCCATCAATCTCTATTTTGCAGTGGAAGAAATTGCTAAATGGGGCATGTTCAGACTGGTATGCAATAAAATCGTCTCCAATGATTGTCTTAGCATTTGCCAATTGTATGTCAGGGGGCAACTCATCAAGGCACTCATGTTTGAAATATTTCCCATTGTATAAGATCCCTCTTCCTCTGGCTTTTGCATCAATACCAGCTTCAGAAGCCAATCTAGCTACAGTAACAATGTCAGCTCGTTGCTTCTTGAGAAACTGATTACCATCTTCAGAAATGTACACTTTTTTATACATTGGTATCTTTTGGAGATCGCTCTTCTTTCCCAAGATTTTATCACGACTGGCACATTTTGTAAATACCACAGTTATTTTTCTGTCACTCGACATCGGTGTGCCCTGTCTGAATGCAATGTCTATTTCAAACCAATCGAAGGTTGAGTCAATGGCAGAAAGGAGTGCATATACTTTTTGCTTTGTATCTTCCCCTTGTGTGAAAGGCAAGCCTTCTATAATAATATTTTTCCTTTTCTGGATATTATCGATGAGACTAATTTCTTCCTTGTGTTCTTTTAGCTCACCTGTATTGACTCGTATCTGCCGCTCTGCACTGTCAAGCCTATCCTGTATAGCAGCTACACTGTCACTATGTTTGACATCATTACTTTCAAGTGCTGTCACATCTTTCTGCGTAAACTTTAACGATGTCCTGTATTCCTCCAGTTTCGTGTCTACAGTATCTTTGTTTGCCATTAAGTATTTTAAGGCTATCCCTATCCTTTGTAAATTTGGATCCATACCTCCTCTGGTTTTAGCCTTGACCAAGTCGTCGACTGCTTTCTCCGCTTCCACGGCCGTTGGAATGCTGTCCGCCATGTTGTTTGTAAACAGTCCTGGGCAAGCGAGGGTATATATTCTGTGATAATAACTTTGTTGTAGTAAATATGCCTCTTAAAACACACCTATGTTGACCGCTGTATGCTCACACTGCTTTTATGTAGATTGGTAGATCAACTGTGCCTTTTAACCTCAGTAATTTGTAAATAATCAGAGCGCGCACAGCCTAGAGCGGCTACTCAAGTTTTCCCGCCATACTTACCCGATGTGTTATGCATCTGTGAAAGCTGGCTGAACCCGCTTTTGGACAA
This sequence comes from Acholoe squamosa, assembly GCA_949317995.1. Taxonomy (NCBI): domain Eukaryota; kingdom Metazoa; phylum Annelida; class Polychaeta; order Phyllodocida; family Polynoidae; genus Acholoe; species Acholoe squamosa. The sequence goes on from OX439045.1 coordinate 56,216,268, forward strand.
CTCCCTGATTTACTGGAATGAAAAATATATCTATAGATTGGATAGACCCACCGACCATGCTGGGGGTTTAATTACCTATTTAAGTATAACTCTCAGTCCCTACTGTACAGTCCTTAATGAATTGCAACATATGACGCCGGACATAGAGTTACAGGTTCTATTCATAAATAGACCTAAATTGAAGTCAATGTATATATTGAACCTATATAGACCCCCCCATGGCAACTGTGGCCTTTTCTTCGAAAACCTGATTAAATCATTTGATGAACTCGATAATAGTTTAGAAATTTGGATTTTAGGAGATTTTAATATAAATGTCAGAGATAGAAATGACGGTAAGACCAAGGCCCTTTTTGACTTCTGTAGAACTAAAGGTGTAAGAAGGCAAATTGAGGATATCACACGTCCTAAAGATGATAGTGGTACTTGTATTGACAATATATTGTCAAACTGTGACATTATCACCAAAGCGGGGGTAGCAGAGGTGTTAATCTCTGTCCATTATCCGGTATATGCCTGTAGAAAAAAGCTTAAAGATGAAAAGGTATTTTCCAAATTCACGGGGCGGTCTTACCATCATTATGACCCATCTGATTTTCATGAATACCTACTAGATAATGACTGGACTGAGTTCTTCAACAGTAATAACCCTGAGATACAATGGGAAATTCTATTTAAGCTTATCGTTGAATACTTAGATATCACATGTCCAGTAAAAACAACTGTAATAAAAAAACAACCACAGCCCTGGACCAATAGGGAGATTATTGAGGTCATGAATGACCGACAGCTCTTAATTAAAGAGCAAAATCGTTCTGGTAGCCATTTCAATGTAATACAAATAGGTAGACTAAGAAACCATATTCAAAGGTTACAAAACCACAGTAAGAGGGACTGGTTAAATGGTTTACTACTGGAATTTAAAGGCGATCCTGTAAAGTTCTGGAGGGAAATCAATAAATTGGTTAATCCCAAAGCAAAAAGCATGGATATACAATTAAAGGACAACTTCAGCGGATCGATGATAGTCCCCTCTGAGGTCTCTGACTACATTAACAAATACTTTGCCGAAATAGGCGAGACATTGTATAATGACCTAGTCCAAGGTATCATGCCCAGACCAGCTCTAGCTGTGCCTGTCCTCAATATGCCTGATGGTCTACCGGCTTTAGATATTGAAGCTGTAGTGAACCACAAGACAGTGCATAAACATGTAAAAAACATAAGCATTAATAAATCTAGTGGTATAGAAGGGGTGAACTCCAGAATATTGAAGGACGCCTTTACCTTCTTACCTCGTCATGTTGTATGTATGTTTAGAAACTCACTGGTGACTGGCTCCTTCCCAAGAGCCTGGTCTAACGGATTGTTAGTCCCTATCCCGAAGCAAGGTGATCTGTTTGACATAAAGAACTGGAGACCTATTACCTTGCTACCACTGCCTGGAAAAATCCTAGAAAAAATTATACATGAAGTCCTTATGAATCACCTTGAAGAAAATAATTTTCTAAATAAAAACCAGTTTGGCTTTAGAACTAACCGCAGTACTGGTGACGCAGTACTTGCTGTACTAACTGACCTCTATAACAGCAGGGATGAAGGTCATGTGACTGCTGCCTGTTTCATAGACTATTCTAAAGGGTTTGATTGTGTAAATCACTGTACTCTAATAAGAAAGCTAGATGCACTAAACATACACCCCTGGTATAAAATGTGGTTCAGAGGTTATTTGGGTAACAGGTCTCATTCTACATTTGCGAATGGTGTAAAATCCACACAAAGAACGGTCAAATTTGGGGTACCTCAGGGGTCGACGCTCGGCCCCTTGTTGTTTATTATTTATGTGAATGACTTGCCTGATGTACTTATAAACTCAAAATGTGTAATATATGCTGACGACCTTGTGGTGTATGTGTCGCATCGGGATCCCACAGAGGCAGTCAGGCTTCTGCAAGAGGACCTGAATAGAATTCACACTTGGTGCCTATCCAACTTCATGACAATTAATGCCAGAAAAAGTACTAGAATGTTCTTTGGGTCAAAATTAAAACTAGCTCCCTTATATGGTCCAATCCTCCACATGGGTGCCTCTGAGTTGCCGCATTGCGAGTCATACAATTACCTAGGTGTGGAACTAGATAGATGTCTCACTGTAACTAACCATATTGCTAAAGTGAAAAAGAACCTTGGTAATAAACTGTACAAACTAAATAAGCTTCGGAAATACTTGAATGCTGAACACTGTTCTAATGTTTACAGAAGTATGATTGCGCCTACTTTAGAGTACTGTTCCTTCTACACTGGCGCAGGTCTTAAGTCTGAGTTGATGAAGCTCCAAAGAATGCAAAATCAGGGTTTGAGAATATGTTTAAGACAGGGAATACGAGACATGTCCATAGCTGAATTATATTCCGCATGTAGAGTCCGCATGTTATCGGATAGAAGGAATACACAACTTGTCACACTTATGTGGAAAAAATATCTTGATGGTGAAGGGATAGAACATGTCAATATTAGAACCCGCGCATATAGAAAGATAAAATTTGCCCGCAGAAGGGCCAGGACATGCCACTATGAGAAGAGTCCTTACATTCGGGGTATAATATTATGGGACCAGCTAAGTCCCACCCAACAAAGAGTAAGAGATAAATGTGCTTTCAAGAAAATAGTATCTAAGTTTAAGTTCAAACACTAGATATATATCTATATTTAAATGTTATGTTGATGGACTTGGTATATTTCAATATGGTTACTGTCATAAAGAAAGTGTATTCATATGCACCCTCAAGTTTTGTAAATACCCACTGCACTACAAGGCCTGAAATAGTGCTGTAGGGCGCGCATAAAAACGACCTCTATATGGGGACGAAAGCGTCAATAAACACAATCACAATTACAATCTTTTAGACGCATGATTTTTGCAGGTGCAAGAACAGTTCCATTGTTGCAGGTGAAAGATCATGAAATATTTTTTGTGAATGTTCTATCCAGGGCTCCCTTCCACCAGTCATGTCGTCCATTGTGGACGACATTACTGACAGGCCTTTATCTTTGAGTAACTAACAGTTGTAGCTATCTATTCCGACATCCCTTCCTTATCAGGGTGTGCAGCAGAATCTTACTCATTCTGCAAGGAGGTTTCCACATTTCAATATCTCCTTTATGGATGAAAGGTTAACAAATCTCAGAACCACAGTTTTGCAATGCACTATATCCAACAGTAGGAATTGATTCTGATACATGGATTTGGCTGAATCTATTCAGTTTCATAGGATCGATTTCAAAATCACTTCCCTCTGCATCCAGGGTGAATCTGTTGTCACTATGCTGTCATATTTGTCACTGTTGACATTTGGAGACATGTCATGTATGCGTGCAGGTGAAATAGCGTAACTTTGATAACTCTGGGAATTTTAATGGGAAATGACAAATTCAGCTGTGATTCAGGAAGCCTGTCTACCTTTCCATACCCCCAGCATTTTAATGAGAACCATGAAGGGTAGCCTACATATTGAAATTATGTGAAATTCCATTCACTTTCGGTAGATGTGTTAATTTGACTGAAAGTCGATTAGGGGCCTAACATGATTCATCTAGCGGCATTATTTGTATATAATGTATCGGAACAGGACTATAGCTAACTACAGGATATTACTCGCTGGGGATGCAGCCAATCAGAGGCCTCCATTTGGTCATGTGACCTGGACCCCCCGTGGGCGCATACCCATATATGGTCATGTGACCTTGACTTTGACCTAATTAGGGGTGTGCATGCCCATATATGGTCTTGTGACCTTGGGCTTGACCTAATTAGGGGATAACCCTGGTCACATGACCCCTCATTTGCATAATAGGCCACACCCCCTTGACGTAATTAGGGAAACAGGACTATAGCTAACTACAGGATGCAGCCAATCAGAGGCATCCATTTGGTCACATGACCTGAACCCCCGTGGTGCATGCCCATATATGGTCATGTGACCTTGAGCTTGACCTAATTAGTGGTGTGCATGCACATATATGGTCATGTGCTCCATTTGGTCACATGACCTGGACCCCCGTGGTGAGTTCCTTATTTTGAAAATAGGCCACGCCCCCTTTGGCCATGTGACCTACAGCCCGCGTGGTGAGCTCCTTATTTGGAAAATAGACCTGACCACTGTAAACTACATGCATGGCTGAGCAGCTTATACAATGAAATAAAGATGATCGAATTACAGCTGTTTCTTTGCAGGGAGAATGACAATGTATAGGCTCTATTAGAGAGTTTTCATAATGTCAGCTATTTATTACAACGCCTTGGAAATAGCCATCTTACTTTAGACCTGTATCAGACATAATTGCACTGACATTATACCCACATATATTGGGTAGGTTAACCAAAAGACTTCCACATATACCCTGAGATATCCACCCAACAAAATCGGAATTAGTGTGGGGTTTACTGTTGAATGATTTAGCAATGTTGATTCAGGTAGCAACGCCATTTTTATGGCTAGTTTGTTGTTTGGATTCATGTGGATGTGGGTGGATTCATGTGAATGTGGGTTAACCTACCCTTAGTGGTATCAACAGGGGACCTATGAGAGAATGTATAATATGCTATTCTGCCCTTCTTTTGAATTGTTTAAAGACCAACTTACTTATGAGGTACCTACTTTTATTCCGCATGATTTCTAATGACACTGTGACCCCCCACCCCAAAAAAAAGAAACATCTTTTAGACGCATGATTTTTGCAGGTGCAAGAACAGTTCCATTGTTGCAGGTGAAAGATCATAAAATATTTTTTGTGAATGTTCTATCTAGGGCTCCCTTCCACCAGTCATGTCGTCCATTGTGGACAACATTACTGACAGGCCTTTATCTTTGAGTAACTAACAGTTGTAGCTATCTATTCCGACATCCCTTCCTTATCAGGGTGTGCAGCAGAATCTTACTCATTCTGCAAGGAGGTTTCCACATTTCAATATCTCCTTTATGGATGAAAAGTTAACAAATCTCAGAACCACAGTTTTGCAATGCACTATATCTAACAGTAGGAATTGATTCTGATACATGGATTTGGCTGAACCTATTCAGTTTCATAGGATCGATTTCAAAATCACTTCCCTCTGCATCCAGGGTGAATCTGTTGTCACTATGCTGTCATATTTGTCACTGTTGACATTTGGAGACATGTCATGTATGCGTGCAGGTGAAATTGCGTAACTTTGATAACTCTGGGAATTTTAATGGGAAATGACAAATTCAGCTGTGATTCAGGAAGCCTGTCTACCTTTCCATACCCCCAGCATTTTAATGAGAACCATGAAGGGTAGCCTACATATTGAAATTATGTGAAATTCCATTCACTTTCGGTAGATGTGTTAATTTGACTGAAAGTCGATTAGGGGCCTACACATGATTCATCTTGCGGCATTATTAGTATATCGGAACAGGACTATAGCTAACTACAGGATATTACTCGCTGGGGATGCAGCCAATCAGAGGCCTCCATTTGGTCACGTGACCTGGACCCCCCGTGGGCGCATACCCATATGGTCATGTGACCTTGATTTGACCTAATTAGGGGTGTGCATGCCCATATATGGTCTTGTGACCTTGGGCTTGACCTAATTAGGGGATAACCCTGGTCACATGACCCCTCATTTGCATAATAGGCCACACCCCCTTGACCTAATTAGGGAAACAGGACTATAGCTAACTACAGGATGCAGCCAATCAGAGGCATCCATTTGGTTACATGACCTGACCCCCCGTGGTGCATGCCCATATATGGTCATGTGACCTTGAGCTTGACCTAATTAGTGGTGTGCATGCACATATATGGTCATGTGCTCCATTTGGTCACATGACGTGGACCCCCGTGGTGAGTTCCTTATTTTGAAAATAGGCCACGCCCCCTTTGGCCATGTGACCTACAGCCCGCGTGGTGAGCTCCTTATTTGGAAAATAGACCACACCCCCTTTAATAGCCAATTAAAAAGCCTTCATTTGTGACCCAATTATGTAAATGGGGGTTGGTTAACCACATAACCTTTTTGTTTGTAAACAACATGTGATTTAACTACGTGGCTTTTTTTTGGGGCGTAAAAGTTTTTTAAAATGGGGGGCCCTTAGGGTGGGGGGCCCCTTAGGGTAGGGTGGGAGGGCCTTGGGGTGGGGAGGGGCCTTTTAAAAGTAGGGGGGGGGATTTTAGTTTTTGAGCTAAAAGCTTGCCCAAAAACCCACCCTACCCCTTAAGGGTAGGGATGGGTTTTTACTGGATATAAAGTTTTTTAATAAAAAAAAAAAATTAATATTAAAAAAATAAAATGATCATTATGGAGGTGATGCCGCATGAAAGAGGATGGAGGAGGAGGAGGAGGAGGAGGAGAAGGTGTCAGCAGTGTACCTTTATGAGGAATGTGATATCACTTTTAACAACAGGAGGGAGGCACTACTACCACAATCACCCCACTACTACCTCTATGCTAAACTCTACATATAGTGATACATGAGGGAGTAGTCACATAAAGGGTGTATAAAGCGAAGAGGTGGAGTGACGCGAGTAGAACGTTGGAGTAACGTAATGAGTGGGTGGTGCCACCTGTCGTTTTTTCTTTTACTTTTTCTTTGTACTTATTCATTCATATATTGTGTTTGCAGCAAGCATTCACACATTGTGTGTGCAACATGCTAAGGGGAGATAAAATAAATGCTACTTTTTTTCAAGTGTTAGCTGTGGAAAACGTGTCAAACTCTGAGTGTAAGGTGAGAATGCAAAGTATGAAGGGTAAATATGTCTGTCGCTCTAGCCTAAAGGACACAACTTCTTTTTTTTTGCATCTTGTACACTTCATCATCAACAATGTATTCTAGGATGCCTGTTTGCGAGGTTAAAGCTTTTCCAACGTATCTAGGTTCTTTTGAGTAAGTATTTACCTTGTTTACCAGTATAACCATATTTTATAACCTTGAACCCGTAAAGGAAAGGTCATCAAAAATGTAAAATATTTATTTTAGTTAGAGTTATGAGATATTATGTATGTTAAATAATGACAAAAACAATTTGTATCATTACATTTTTTTTCAAATATTCATGTTTTAATTTTTTTTTCATTTATAAAGGTCAAAGGGTAAAAATATATCCAAAAAGGCAGACACAATGCATCTGTATAGAGTATGCATTAACGACTACATAACACATCAATACTTTCTGAAGATGTCAAACTGTTTGGAGGCCATAATGATTGCCAAGAGGGAGAGAGCTAAAGCATCAATGGTTACTACAATTATGGAACGACCAACAGTCAGGTTATTAAAGGCCGACACTTGTCATTATTTACTACACAGGAAGTTTAATAGGACAGTAAAAGATGAATGTTATGGATGTAAAATCCATGAGTCGGAGGTTAAATATCATGGATGCTACTCCGACAAGGAAGAACTTATTTCTATGTATGGAGAGTGGGTATTTTCCAGGATGTCTGTCGGTGATATTTAGAATGAATTTAAAAGGGTGTGTGCCATATTTGACGTCAATACCCTGAATGTGAAAGAACTGATAACATATCTTTTCAATATGGATCATAAATGTGTAATGGCTGACAAAAGCAAGACCCTTCCAGTAGAAATCCTATAATATAACTGTGAACAAAGTAAACATGTTGAAATTTGTTATTTGTACTCATAATAACATTCATCCTAAGAAAAGCACTAGGTAACTGATGAGGGAGTAGTGTATATTGAACTATTTGTCTACCTATGAAATGACACTTGACTAAATGTGTTGAAAAAAGAGACTTGGATAAAGGTATCAAGGGACGCATGACCACCTAGGGGTGGTTTATTATGTAAATGAGAATTTTCATGAATAAAGAAAATTACATGTTATTTCATTTTACCCTTATGGTATGAGAGTGGTGATGGTGTTGGATAAAAGAGGGTGAAGCAAGCAAGTGGTGCCTCTTCTAAAGTAGACCTTTGATAAAAGAAAACAGAATAGAGACCATTTGGTAGCATAGAACATCAGGTGGCGACACAGCGCTAGCTCTGTGCCATCATGGCGAAATCCTCTAGCAATTTATGCTTTATAAGCTCGAGTAATTGCTCAGAATTGCTCCCACCTTTGTTTTTGGGAGTATGTTGGTGCATAACTGGATTTGGGTAATGTATGGTCATTGTTGTTTGAAACCATGGGTCAAAAAATTGAATTTTTAAAAGGTCGAAAAATGTGCCAAAAGTTTGGAGCGCGATGCACAGGTCAGTGCACTATAAAAGGTAATTTTTTTAGACGTTATGTAATAGCCGACCATGGAGGTTTTCGAGGTGGAGATAGTTTTCCCCAACGGCGTTATCCTCTACCTCACCATCACAATGACGGACGGAAGATGGGTAATTTATTAAGATCGCGTCTCAAATTCGGAATTTCGAATTAATTTTGTGTTTGGTTTGCTGTTCTAAAGAGAAAAATTAGTTTTTATTTCAGTATTTCGCAAATCCAGTTCGCGATCATATACCCAGGCAACCAAAACTTCTAAGGTAAGGGAATGTTTACTGAGCAAAAAGTCGTCTTAACACGAGTCAATGTTGACGGCCGTGACGGACGTCTGTTTCGATACATCGATGCATATTCAAGATGGTGCCGGGCTGACATGACTGGCGGGAAAAGTCCAACCAGGCGCTGTGGCTGGCATTCTTTGGATAAGTAACGGTGCATAACGTGTTAGCTGAACTTATCTACTGTTGTCACTTGATGTCATCGTAAGTGGATAAGTGGTTACGGGGTGAGCTGATATGTTATTGAGACTTGTGGTGTAAGTGGGGTCCTGAGGGGGGGGAGAGGTTCTATAAGGGGGGTGGTGTTGTGTGATGGGAAAAGGGGCATCCCCAAATCAGCGTCATCACTGACCTATCCGGTGCTGTGTCCGATGCAGGGCCGAGGACGATCATCACATGAATCTAAACTAATTATATCTTGGGATTTATGTCAAAAAAGAAGGAAAACTCACCACTAAAAGTGTCAGTGGCCCTCTCAGCCAGTGTAGGATCAAACAGGATGTATTTATCCTTTGGTGGTTTGAGAAGAAAGACCCATTTCCTTGGGGATCATTTTCTCCATTATTGAGTGTCAAAATGGCAGACGCAAGGTGTGGTCAATAACCAGTCATGGTTGACGTTCTTAATCATCTCCTTCGGCTTAGTCAAAAAATGATTGTAGTTCTACCACAATCAGTGTACTGTGAAGAGTGATGAGCTATGTCAGGTGTATGGTCACATGATGCATGTACATGCACAAGGCACGTGAGCACACAGCAAAGGATGCCTATGATTGGTGACAACAAGTGTAACCATGGTGAAAACTCAAGATGATATCTGAGAAGTGGGTTATTGAGTCTGTGGACAATATTGAAGGTCTATCATGGATACCTGATGCAGTATTTTTCAGGGTGAGTACATCCTTAATCAGTGCTAATATTTTTTGATTATTTAGGGCTTTAAAATGGTGAAAATTTGGTAGACTTAAGACGGTGGGGTGGTTGCTATGGTTACACCAGAAACATAAACTGGTGCGTTTCCAAAATGTCGCCACAGTGGTAGGTTAATGGGAACTCGACAATGGGGTCCAGTGTAAAATTTTGGGCGCAGGACATGATTTTTTAGTGTACACAGACATGGTACTGATACTATAGAGTAGGTTGTACTTTTTATTTGTACTTATACAGATATTTGATATTTCTGTAGCACATAACCCAGGGGAACATGTAAACAGGTGGGGAAATTCAAAAGCAGATAAAGTTGGACAGTATAGGGGTATTCTCATAGTTTAGAGGAAACCAGGTAAGACCAGGTCTTTAGGACCAGGCAAGTTTGACTGACAGAGAACAAGAAAGCAGGATTTTAATCCAAATACCTTTATTTAAAAAAAAATGACACTGATGATAGATCAAATGTGTACTTCAGTCAAAACTATGCTACAATTAGTATACTTGGGTCCATATGGACAATAAAGTATCCACATATCTATAGGCAATACAGTAGTCAGAATAAGTGGGAGGTTTCTCAATAGTGACCTCTAACACACACTTTCCTGGATTTATTAAGGTAGTAAAACAATTCACCAACATGGATAAATCAGTCCTCAGAATAAGTGGGGAGGCTTCTCAATAGGGCCCTCTAACACACACTTTATTTTTGGATCCATATAGGTAGTAGAGCATCTACCAACATAGATAATCAGTGAACAAAATGGGTGGAAAGGTCTCTCGGTATAGCCTCTAACATACAATGTCTTGGTTCTACAGACTTGGTTTTCAACCACCACCCAATATCAAAAAAATATTTGACTACCACCATGACATTAAAGCTGGTATAAAACCTGATATAGCTTTGTCTGATATGCGTTTCAAAGAATTATATACCCCTTCCCCAATCATAGGGTGCCGTTTATTCTGGTGAGATGTGGTTTATTATGTGCATATCATAGGACTCTAGTTTCAGCTGGTCTCTCCCCTTTAGTGAAAAGGGAAACCACTTGGTTAATAAGTTCTGGTCACAGTCACCTAGGGGCAGCACAGAGTGGTCTGCTCTGCTGTCAGCCACTCAAATCAAAGGTACCACCACTTTAGAAAATTCTGCTTTGTGACTCCATCTGGAGCCGCTGTGCTGATGCAATCAAAACTGCTTGTTGACATGAATAAAATTCTGGAAGTATTTTATTTTGACACATGTATATGCTTGAATTTAGCATGGTTAGAATGCACTGAATAGATTGGGATTTTGCCAGGACACTTTCACAACTGGGGTGATGATAGATATACAGAAAGTGGAAAAACCTTGTGCCAGCTTTTAATCTCAACTTTTGAACCTCACAGACAACTCATGCTGTAAAATCTCTCCATAAATCTTATAGTTCGAGTATCTCCTGAATATTTTATTAACCCCTCTCCTTAGGAATAAAATATTCAAAAAAAGAAAAATCGCGCCTAATGAGAAATTTAGTTTGAAACCACACATCATAATGACAATAAATGTCTATCCTTAGTCTGTTGTGACAGTTTCCCCCCCACCCACTGCATGTCATTCTCATAACCTCAGCTAGGAGATTCACACCCTACCAGTCAACTTGAGTTCTGCTTGGAGAGTGGTAATGTTGAAGTGTATCATGGGGAAAAACAGATCTGTAAGCTGTACTCCTATTGGCTAGCAGTTAGCCAGAGCTGTCATGGTGAGCATCAGTTGGATACAAAGTCAAATCTGACACTTTGTGGTAGCGCTGATTACCTTTTTCAAACTTATTTTTCTCTTCATTTCGTCTGGCATAGTAATATTGCCTAAGCCCCAACATACTACAAATCCTACATCAGTAACTGAATGAGATCGTTAAGATTCATGTATCTGCAGTAGGTCACAACCACACAACCCTAAAAATATTTGGCTAAGATTCTGTTGGTGATTCATCAGCATGCTGCCCAGTCGGGTGGGGTGGTTACTATGGTTACACCAGAAACATTCGCCGGTGGATTTCCAAAATACCACCATAGTGGCAGGTTAATGGGTACTTGGACCATGGGGTATAGTGAAAGGGTGGGGGTACAGGATAAATCAGAGTTTATCATTATCATACCATGAGGTGCACAGGAATGAAATTGATACTATAAAATAGTCTATATTTTTTATATCTTCTTGGCCTGAGTTAGAGTGTTTTAGCGTTGATGGGATTTGTTGGTAATTAGCATATAAGAACTGTGAAAGATAGGATTGATAATATTGGGAATTTAGGTGTCATATGGGGCTGAAAATCACAAGTGTAATGAACAGCATCTGGTATATATAAAAATATAGACCTTGCACAAGAAAAATGATAACATAGGGAGGGGTAGACTACAACTTTATAAAAAAATACCAGCTTCACACATATCCATGTCCATTTGGTTAATCTCAATGTAATGTGAGTGGGATCTGGACATGGTTATGTAAGTTGGTAGTGACTGTACCAGTATTTTTACTCCTACTGTTGCTACACATGGTCCTGCTCATGTTGCTCCACATCATGTTGCTCCTACAATTATCAGTCGATATAAAGAGGATACATTCAAAAGAGGTATATATTGTACAGTACAATTACATTCAGTGTTTGACAAGTGATTTCCATGAGCTAAGGGATCTATGGAGAGTATCCAGCTGAAAATAGAAATCTTGGTAGGATTACAGGTGTTAGAAACTGTGATAAATATCTTAATGTGACTTACAGGTGTAAGACAATGTCACTCATTATGAGATTATAAAAAGTAAAACATAAAGGAAAGACACTGTGACAAGAGTATTTGGTGGGATTATGGGTGATTGCTTGCATTCTGTGTAGCGACTCATCTTTAGATCTGTTGACATGAAACAGGTGAAAAGGTGTTGTGATAACTGTATTTAGTGGGCTTACAAAAAGCTAAAAGCTGTGATAATTATCTTAATATGGTTTACAGGTGTAAGGAAGGTTCGCTGGTTAAGGTATTATGAAATTCCTTAATTTTTACCCCTCCCCTTGTTAGTAGGTGGATTAAACCAAAAGCCACCTTTCAGAGGCTTATCTCCAGAGCAGTATATAAGGGAGAAAGAAAATTTCATTCACTCACACTTTCTCATCAACCCTCACCATGAGTAAAAGACCTACTAAGCTACAGCTTTTAAGGAAGACGAAAAGGTCCAAGGATTCAGCTCCTTTCCTACTGCTCAAGATGCTACCGCAGCTGCTTTTGCTTACAACCCACATGGTGTAGCCACTGCTGTCCCTACTGCTGCTGCTACTGCTGCTGCTGCTGCTGCTGCTGAAGGTGCTACTGCTGCTGCTGCTGCTGCTGATGATGATGATGAAGGTGCTACTGCTGCTGCTGCTGCTGCTACTGCTGCTCCTGCTGATGATGGTGGTACTGCTGCTGGTGCTGCTAACGAAGGTGCTACTGCTGCTACTGCTGCTGCTACTACTGGTGCTAATCAAGGTGCTACTGCTGGTGCTGATGTTGAATATTATCACCCTCAGGCTGGAGAAAATCATGCAGCTGACGGATATACTGATGATTTAAGTGATTACTTCTCATACTGTTACAAGGTGATAGGAAACACTTTCTTCGGTAAAATAATTTGCAACAAAGAAAATGTACCACTGTAAAATACACTAGAGGATGATGCTATCAGTTTAAAGAAGTACAGAGTACACCACAGATCTCTTTTATAGTCAAACTCCAACTAAAAACAGTCAGGAAGTGGGTTCTATCGTATTCCTATCCTATATTCATCTATGTTATGTAGAAAGTGTGGACTTTCATTTAATACCGTGTAAATATAATTGCTCAAAATGAAATGAAAATTACGACAAATAAAAGTAAAATGTGTACTACTCCATATGTGGGTTATATCGTACACCTATCCAATATCCAACTTTTTCTTTTCTTTTTTTTGGGCAAGCTTTTAGCTTGCCTTAAAAAATAAACTTAATTTCCCCCCCCTATTTTAAAGGGGCTCCTCCCCACCCCAAGGCCCCCCATCCTACCCTCAGGGGCCCCCACCCCAAGGGCCCCCCATTTTAAATGACCATATATGGGCATGTACCATGGGGGGTTCAGGTCACGTGACCAAATGGAGGCCTCTGATTGGCTGCATCCTGTAGTTAGCTATAGTCCTGTTCCCTAATTAGGTCAAGGGGGTGTGGCCTATTATGCAAATGAGGGGTCACATGACAGGGGTAATCCCCTAATTAGGTCAAGGTCAAGGTCACATGACCATATATGGGCATGCACACCCGTAATTAGGTCAAGGTCAAGGTCACATGACCATATATGGATATGCACAACGGGGGTCCAGGTCACGTGACCAAATGGAGGCCTCTGATTGGCTGCATCCCCAGTGAGTAATATCCTGTAGTTCCGTTCCAATACATTATATACTACTGGCATTGTGTGAATCCTAATTAAATGTTCTTCTGATTCTGACTCTGATTCTGATCTATGACAGGTTGAGTGCAATGTGATCACTAGGGTACAGGGCTAACAAAACTGCACTGAGAAAATATTCTTACTCACTTGAGTCTGTATCCACACTCAGGCAATGTCACCAAAGTGAGCATGATTTGAGACTCAGCCTGACCCTGTGGTGGATACTCAGGCAGAGCCAGAGTATCACCCCAGGCTCAGCCTGGACCAGCCTCAGGATCTGGCTGAGTATCACCCCAGGCTCAGGCTCAGTCTCAAATTATACTCATTTTGGCGACATTGCCTGAGTCTGGATACAGACTCAAGTGAGTAAGAATATTTTCCCAGTCTGGGTTTCCCATGTAACACGCCCACATTGGACCTTTTTATTTCAGCATGGCCTGACTGTTTGGATTGGAGCAAAATTCAATTCCTGTTGGATTTTATATGGTTCCCTTTACTGAATTTTCGTTACCCAGTCTAATTCACTGTTCGGGTTGCTCAAAGGTGGAGACAATGCAGTTAATGGTGTCTATGATATATCTGTTCTGTATTATTCATTTCCATTTGGCCTGGCACTCCCAATGTCGCAGTACTAAAAACAGATATGTATGCCCTGGTAGAGCCGAGCACTAACCAAATTACTTTTGTCCTGGGACAATCAATCAGTCTCCTGTCCTCTCCTTACATCTCAGACGATACTCTCTAGCTTTTTCACAGAACTGATGATTGATTACCCATACTGTTGATGTTTTTTTCTTTCTTTTCAGATCTTGGTAGTTAGGTTCAGTTCAAAGACATCTTGACTTCTTTTTGATTCACCAAGGGTACATTACATGGGGATTATAAGTGTACACAATAGAGTATAGTAGAAATACACAGGTAGTGGTTCAGACCTAGGGTTGATTCTTCTATTGCATTATGCATCTATTTGGCAAAAAAAAACATTTGAATTTGAAGTGTCTTTTTTTGACAAATGAATACCAGAGACATGTTTGAAATATGTCCATCACTGTTCTACATATGCTTGGCTTTCACAATCGTACACTATAGAAAAGATGCTCTCCAATAGATACTGATTATCCGGCAACTTTCAGACAGAGTATTGTTTTTACATCCTTGTAACACAGTGCATTACTCTACTGCCCTCTGGGCTTCGTTAACAAAACTACCGGTGCTGCCTCACTGCATAATATAACATTTATTATGGTTGATGGTTCAATTTTCCAAAGAATGCCTGGTAAATCCAGCAGCCATTTCTTAGAATGTAGAGAGGAAAAAGAAGGGGGAGATGATCTGAATCTTTTCTGATATGTTTTTATTGCAGCATCTGTCAATGGTCAAGGAATTCATTAAGTACAGCTACAGTTAATATTGAACTTGAGTCAGACTCTATATCTGTTATTTGCAATATATATATATAGACATAATAGCCTTGAGATGTGTATCTTCCCGGGGAAGATGCACATCTCAAAGACGATGCTATACCAAAGAAGACTGCTTTGGAATTGTAAAATAATTTTTGTCTTAAAAAAAGATATTTAGAAGAGACATACGTTCAAAGATGATTACTGTTGGAGGGCGTAGAGTTGCTCCTTGATGACATTCTGTATGGGAGACGATTAAACTTGTGTGGTCAGATGGTATTAAGATATTAATGTGTGATGAAACAGGGAAATCCTCACAAATGCTCTACATACAATATTTAAGGAGGTATGACCAAAAGAGTCAAAATTAAGCAAATACAAGTCTAGGGTTACTTTTTTTCTGAAGAATCTGATTATGCTATAGCCAAAACTCGAATTTCATTCTACAATGACCTTATTTAGAATCCAAAAAAGGATGTTTTTTACCCAAAATTTAGCGCATTGGTTGACATTTGGTTGCCATGGAAACCATAATTTTGTTCCTCTATCTTATTAACCTGTCCATAAGGTTGTGTTAACTGAAAACAGAATTGAATTATACCTTCTAGATCTAAAATTATGGATGATTATGTTCAAAGGTTGTTATTCTTTCCATTAATGGCATTTTTTATGCATTATGCCACAACATTTCTAGACACAATTGAGTTAAGGGCTATTCTTATTTTCTCCATGTTGCTGACATCCCATGTTTGAGATCTTATATTTCTGTAGCTATTTAGAGTATTTCATCATGAAAAGTACTAAAATGTAGCTGAAGACAAGAATTTGAAAAAAGGATTTTCCCCTAATGACTGTTTCGATTTCCCAAGTTTTGTCACATGTTATAGTATCTATCAGTGGAATAACGATATACCAGCATGTGGGCTCACCAATTCCACAGGTATTTAAACTTTAGTTTGTAGCAGGAAATGGCCTACCAAAGGTGTGATTAAGATGAGGATATAAAAAGTTATAATGTCCGGACATCATCAATGAAAATTGTAACATTCTGATTGCGTGAGTTCAGCAGGAGTAAATTCAAATCTAGCTCTTTGAAAAGCTGTAATGTGTCACTGGTAGTGCTTTGATTAAATGACTCACTCGAACACTACATATTTAAAGGTTATTGTCATTTAGGTGCACCTCTACCCATTTAGAGAGGAGCTCCCACCTTACATTTGCTTCAATTATCAGTAATTGCAGAATAATTCAGCACAGCTTTTAATAATTTTTGTTGAAATGACGTCCATTCCCATTAAAAATGCAGGGATCAGAAGGGATGATATTGAACTATACTATCTAGCTAGATTTTCACGATCTAAATCTGATAGATGACCTAAATCCGAATCACACTGCATGCCCTATGCCTTAGTAATGATAAATCCCCTCGTGTTGCACAATGACATGGTGTTCTAAGGAGTCAAGGTTGGAGAGAGTGGCTCCTAAGTGATGATTGGCACATCACGCAGACGGAGCTTTAATGTCAAAACAGAGAGCAACAGTCAGGGGATACGCCCTATAGAGATAGGACTTAGACAGGAGCAATGATCTCACTTGCTGGAATCAAACACTCATTTGTCTGGTTCACAAGATCCCCAGGAAGGCATTTCTCAACATGGTGCGACAGGGTATATCCACTAGGATTTGAAACCCCCAAATTATAGTGGGTGATTGTTGGATCCTATGTGCAATCATGAGTAGATCGATGTCTGTAATGGCACTAGAGTGAGTGATTCCACTATGATTTGAAGGGTTCTAATCATACCATCTTGGGAAATGTCTTCCTGATCACAATATTCATAGCGTAGATGCACTAGGTGCAGACATGAGGGTCAAGCACCTACAAGGTGGAATTAGGACATATTTTCACTAAACCACACTAAAAAACAATATCTTTAAAATAACGAGGGAATCCTCGCCCAAAAGTTGGCAGACGTTTTTTGTTATCTTCACAGAGGTCTCGTTATTTTCACACAGAGATTCCTTGGCCACCATACTGCCACTGGGCTTCTTGTAAAAACTACGCTGGCTCCCTGCTATATGACTACAGTGGTTCACTCTTTAGTTTTACAAGGATCCCTGGTAGATTCAACAACTATTTTTTACAGTGCAGACTGTTTAACGTAGATGCAGTGTGCCTGTTGTGGTCCGGTTTAGTTCATGAGCAGAACACTTATTTACGTATGGTAAATTTAGATGCATCTTTAAGCACTCTCCTCCTGCAAACAGACACAAAATATACCCCCCCCCCCAAAAAAAAACAAAAAAACAACAACAACAAAAAAACAAAAAAAAACTCCCCAAAAAAAACAACAAAAACCTGCAAACCTTTGGATTCATCTGACTAAACTAATGTTCAAACCAGGTTTGAAAATCTATATTGACCTCTCATGGCCATGATGATTTTGCGATAACACCATGTCGAACAAGAAACCAGAAAAAGAACTATAACAGATCATTGTTGGTGGGGATCGTATTTTCCATGCAAAGGCACTACACAAATTTAATGGTAAAAACTGAATGCCCCTTACAGACTTTACAATAACTCCTCCATCATTTTACCCGCAGCCAATCATCAGCTCCTCATCATAACGTAGCTGCTATCCTCCCCTGCATCTAACACCATGGGACAAGTGATTTCCTGTCTTAAAATCTCATATCTCATCCATAACTTTTTTAAGTTCAATAATCTGTCCCATTACCAATGTCAGATCTTTGTTGGAAGGTCTGCTTGGATGAAAATGTAATAATCACAATGAGTACACTTTCAGAAAGCCCTTAGCTTACGGTTCTTTAAGTCTGAATTTAGCCATTCTCTCCTTTCTTACATCCATGGATGGATGTTTGTAGCTTATTGCCTTCCACATTCTTCAGTAAATTTAGGCCTAATGTCCACGTTCATTTGGTCACCTACTCCCAATACCGTGGCAACTGGAGTAGAAGGTAATACTGCCGGGACTTAATTTAAGAAGCTTTTACTTCCACAATGGTCAAGTTGGCACTACTTGATTTAGAGCCCAACCTCATACGCCTGCAGAAAAAGCTGTTTATATCAACAATAAAACCCTTATCTATGTGTGGTAATTTCAGATGATTCTTTTAGCGGACATCTCTTAGCAATTTCAGTGACTACCCGTAAATAAATCCTGAAGACCCTGCATTTCTACACCTGCATTTATGATTTCTAGCAACCGGAGCATTGGGATGGTCTTATGACCTAAATGTGACCCATCCATACAAATTAGTACTGAAGTCGCACATGTAGAAGCCTAGATATAGCCTTTTCAAGTTGCATAGTGTCAAAAATATCAAAAATTTCAAAATTGATATTTGAGCATTCTTCTAACATATGGGTAGATGTATTTTAGAATCCTTGCTTCCAAAACCTAATTTAAACCCCAAATGCCTAATAGACATGGCTAAAACTTTTGTGGTTAAATAGAATTACATAGGAATTGTATAGGATTTATGAATTATCATATGTTTAATATGTTAATTATCTTAATTTAATCTTTTATTAATTGGTACAACTACATTTACTGCTAGAAGACCAACAGAGGGCAACATGGTTCAACTATGCAAGTGTTATATACCAACTGAGAGCTGTAAATGAATATGACAATATATTATAAACATTTTCTATTTGCGACTTCCGCACCATTTTGTTAGGATGGGTCACAAATGCTTTCGTTCAAAGTTGGTCTGCAAATTGAAAATGTATGCGTATTAATTGTAGCATCCAGGTCTAGATAATGCAAGATTATCTCTCTCTGGAATCAAACCTATGCGGGATAAATAGTATATCATCTATGAAATAATAAAACCATTATAGTACATCATCCACATTTGCCCTGCACCTGTTGCCATGATTGATATGTCCATTTAATTCATGTTGATATGCCCGAGATACTGACAGCCCATAGCTCTAGCACTCGAGGGCCCAATCGCACACCCCCCGTGCGATAACCCGTGAAAATATCACACGCCGAGGTCACGTGACCATTTGATGACGTCATAGGTCCAAGATGGCGATGTGGCGATGTAAACAGTGCACACGGGGAGTCATTCTGGTAAATTTGATTCTATTTATCTGATTTACATGAAAATAACATGAAATAAATGCAAAGGCACACTCGTTGGAGGAATGTTGGGGGGTTATCACACTTGCCGATCAGGTGCCGCATCCCAGTCCTTAAGGGGTTAACATGAATTAAATGCGAGCACGATTTGTTAAACTCCATCCAGGTTGTCAGGTTATCAGGTCCTGGTTATAATTATACTTCGAAATTTTAAAACATGGGTCAGTTAGTAAACAGGATTTGTAAAACAGACTCCAGAAAAAGCTCCACTTGGCATCAACACCTTATAGATGTGGCTTTTGGATAAGAGAGCAACTCTTTGTTTGAGTTCTAAGTGGTAAAGGTATAGGTTTTACGCTGGCTTTAAGGTAACACTGACAAAACCTTTAGTCAGAAGTAATCATAACATGAAGGCATTTCTCAAGATAGTATGATTAGAATCCTTCAAATCTTGAATGGATTTATCTAACTATATTGCCATTACAGCCCTGCATCTAGTGGTCACTGATTGCACTGGCACGACTGCCCTACCGAACCCTATGTCAAAATTTCTTCATTAACTGCTGATCACACTGAGCAGTCATTGTGCATTACCTACCATCACCCAACCGAAATTTGACGGTTTGAAATCGTAGCAGATAATGTGCAGTCATACCATCTTGAGAAATGCCCTCCAGATTCCCATAATCCCATCACTATAATGGTAAAGGTGAACGATGATTAGTTTGAGCCGACAGTTTCTTCACGAGCGGGTCCTGCCCGTTCCGCACAAGGCAGGACCCGCCTTCAGGTTCAGGTTCATCTTTACATTTATGTCAAGGTGTTTGAGTGGAAAATCAATCGATATTTCATCAATATAGTCCATAATTAACTCTGATTTACCATTGTCTTCGCGAAATCCTGACCGCCGCCATTTTGAATGTTTATGTTTCAAAAATGCTGCGCATGCGCGATAGACCTATGACGTCATCGTGCGGATTTGGCGCTGGTTATTTAACGCAGGGGTGCGATACGGGGTTTCAGTGCATTGTCAATGGAGCATCGATATTCACCTTGACATAAAGGATCAGTTAGTGACACAGGCTGCCTTATATTAGTCATTTTGACTATATTTGGAGCACAATATGTGATATGTCTGAGGAATGTGTGCACTGTGCCAGAGAAAACAGAAATCAAATTTGACTGTTTTCTTGCTTTCACACAATTGTTCATCTCATTTCATACTCTTCCTTTCCTTGTAGTAAACTGACTATAGAAATATAGTCCATAGTGAAAACATTTCGAGGCCCATTATTATCAGTCTGTTTCTATCAATTCCATCCATATGTGAATAAAAATGTAACTGTGTCAAACATGCTCAGAACACATACCATCTCAAATGTGTCATATAATAGTGTGTAGATATGTAGAGAGGGATGGTAGCACACATGGGACACAGGACATACTCTTTCTTATTTGATTCATGTATATTGGAGCTTTGATGCAGCTTATGAGAAAGGGGACTCACAGTCCGTGTGTCCATATCATCGGCACTGCACTATATTTGATACAGGTGTCATTTTCCAGAGCGTTTTGTAGAAACTTAGAGCTTCGGCATACACTGTTAGACTCAAGCAAGGGTTTTGCTGTACATTGCATCTATTCTTGGAAAACAGTAGTAGCTGCTGTCAATAAAATCCAATGCCCCCATTCTAGGTTGTGCTGTACCCAGTACAGTGGTTTTTATATAGCTCATTTACAATTGGGGCTGAGAGTGTAGAGACAAATTTACTTGCTAGATGTTTATAAAGGTATAGTACTATCTGGCAGTATATTATCTTATATTTTGTTCTTCCTTGAGTGCCCAGTCAAAAAGCTGCGATTTATCAGGATGGATACCTAATATTTCTTTGTAGTACCTATTCTGGTGCTCAGATGGTTGGTTCACATGCAAGCCTGCAAGCTCCTGACCCCGAAGGGCCCGTATATCAAAGGCGAATATTGTGTATTGGACATGTATTCACAGGACTAAATAGAATACTTGATTAGGGCATCAGTGATACCTGGCGAGATCTTGCCATAATATGTCCATAATATAGTATATCAATAAAAGAGCATGTCCGTTTAGGATTAGGGGCCTTAAGGGCTGGTTCCACTGTGCCAATACTACTAAAGCCGACCACAGACGGCCCTGACTGGGTTGGCTGATTGTCACGTTAGGGGCATCTGTGGGAAACATCCAATCCAGTTGGTCAATATCAAACACATTTGATGTTCCAGATCTGATCAGGAGTGACTTAATTAGATGCTGATCGGATCTGGCCCGTCTGCGGTCTCCTTAATCCAATGATTTGTTTCAATACATTTGCTGTATAAAAATTGCTTGGATGAGCAAAAAATAGACCCGAGTGCTGCAGTGGAGCCAGCCCTTTAAGCATTGGTTCCAATGGCATATGTTGGTCTTAGATAGGAGCAATGCTCTCACTTACTGGAATCAGACACTCACTTGACTAGTTCAGAACAGATTTTTGAACAGATCCCCAGAAAGGCATTTCTCAACATGGTACGGCAGGGCATATCCACTATGATGTGAAACCCCAAAATTAGAGTGGGTGATTGTAGGGAATGTCCTATAACTGCTCTGTATGATCAGCACTTATGTATTAATTACACAGTGCAATCATGAGTAGCCACTAGATCCAGGGCTTTATGGCATACGAGTAAGTGATTTCACAACAATTTGAAGGGGTCATACCATCTTGAAAAATGTCTTCCAGACCAGAATAATCAGAGCATAGATGGACTAAGTCGCAATCATGAGGGTCAGGGTCAAGTGGGATTAGTACAGATTTTCACTAAACCAGAATGTTATCATGTAGGTGCAGTGAGCCTGCCGTGGTCCGACACTCACATGGTGAGATAAGGAGTGGCCTTTATTTATAGGCCAAACTGGCTTTTAACGGGCCATTGGCGCCCAAGGCAGTGTTAGTGTAGGATCATGCTGGTCCTTCTTTACGCCAGGTTCTATAGGACACAGTATGGAGGCCTAGTGGAGTCGCCATTTTGAATTTCGCTGGTTGAGGTCAACCCCACTGATAAGACCTACCATGATGGGTACCTTGTCCCTGGTTAACACCCACTTCCAGGGACATGCTGGTCCCATCTTATCAGTTCTTATCAGTGTGTGTCGCCGGAACCAGCTCCAGACGAGCTAGTGGCCAATAGAGTCTGGATTCAACAAAAGCAAGCACCAAAAGGAAACCACCCAGGGAACAAACAAAAAAAAACACCCCCTAAAAATCAACAAAAACCCTCAAACTGTTGGGCTCATCTGACTCAACTGATGTTCAAAACCAGGTGTCCTTTTTATGATTTGAAATCTGTATCAGCCTGTTGTGAGAATGATGATTTTGAGATGACACCAAGTTGAACGAGAAACCATCTCAGAAGAACTAAACACAGATCACAGTGATCTTATTTCCCATGCAAAGGCATGACTTCACAAAATGGTAAAAACTGAATGCACCTTACAAACCTTACAATAACTCTCTATCATATTTTACCCACTGTCACTCATCATGATTTATAGCAATGCCACCACAATCCTCCCACACATCTAACACAATGGGACAAGTGATTTCCTGTCTTAAAATCTCATCTCTCATCCATAACTTCTGTAAGTTGAATTATCTGCCCCAGTACCATTGTCAGATCTTTGTTGGAAGGGCTGCTTGAATGAAAATGCAATATTCACAATGAGCACGCTTTCACAATGCCCTTAGTTTATGGTTCTTTAAACCTGAATTTAGCCATTCTCTCCTTTCTTATATCCATGTATGGATGTTTGTAGCTCATTGCCTTTAGTAAATTCAGGCCTTATGTTCACGTTCATATAGCCACCTATTCCTAATACTGTGGTATGGAATGGTTTCTGCTCTAAACCCTGAAGCCCTGCTTATACAGAAATGATGCATCATTTGTCTTCATGATACATGCATTCATCCCTGGCGATTCACTTACCGAAAGCGGCATACTGCATCAAGGCGGCCAAACTCACTCCTACAGGGCTTGAAGGATGAATGCAGTGTTGGTGAGTTAGGTCTCAGTACTGTTATAATGCCTTATGACCAGAAAGAAGTATATGGGTCTGGATGCACTATGTACGCCTCAAATGGGTTAAGGTCAATATGTGTCACGACTCGAGACAAGTACAGCATCATTAATTCATACAAGAGGTCCCAATTACTGATGACCCCTCGTAGAAGGTAATACTGCTGGGACTCAATTTATGAAGCTTTCACTTCAACTACGGTCAAGAGGGCACTACTACATGTATAACCCAAATGCATGAACCCATAGAAAAAGCTGTTTAGTTCAGCAGCAGAACCCTTATTTACGTAGGCAATATCAGATGCATCTAGTAACCACCTCCTGGCACCTGTATTTTAGCAATAATTGGTTGATATACCTGTAAATAAACCCTGAACCTCCTATATTTCCACATGAAAGGTTCAGGATCCATGTACATATATAATATCTATATTTATTCATAATTTCTATAGCCACCTGAACATTGGGACGGCCATATAACCTAAATGGCTTTCTTCAAAGTTGGTGTGCAAATTGAAAACGTATCCGTATAAATTGTAGCATACAGGTACAAAATTTCGGATATAGATTTCCATTGGCATTAGCCATGGAATACATAACACGAACCTTTGTGGGATAAAAAGTAGATATATATGATCTATGAAATGATAAAACCATTAGATAACGTGTACATGATCGATTTTCTTCCATGCACCTGTTACCATGATTGATATGTAAATGCATTAGATAAGAAGGCCCTCCATACATGTACTACTTTAGGTTAAACTAAGGTCGGTCCAGGTAATACACTTTGAAGTGTCAAAAAGTGGGTGAGTTACCGAATTTGAATTGTAAATGGGAATTCTCCAACAGACCCCATGTGCCAAGAAAAGCACTACTTGTCTCCAAAATCTGTTGAAATGTGTCATTTGGAGAAAGGAGCAACTCTCAATTCAGTTCTAATTGTGAAACGTATAAGTTTTATACTGGCTTAAAGGTTACGCTGATAAAACGAGTTATAGACCATTCGCTCTAATGCCAGTTCGCACTACATACACATTCGCACTACATAATTATGCATTCGCCCTAGACCATTCGCACTACTTTTGGACGATTCGCACTAGTGCTCCCACGCCACATTGCACCTCGGCACCCCTTGGCACCTGGACCACTCACACTACCGTACTACCAGGCGTCCACTACCGGCCACTTCGCCGGACTGCCGCAGGTGGTAGTGGCTACTTGGGGTGGGGAGGTGGCAGGCGGGGGTGGGGCTTTTATGGGTGGGGTGCTTAGGCATTAGTGGCTGCCCAAGTGGGGGGGGGGCACTCTCTATATGATCTATGAAATGATAAAACCGTTAGATAACGTGTACATGATCCATATTCTTCCCTGCACCTGTTACCATGATTGATATGTATATGCATTAGATAAGAAGGCCCTCCATACATGTACTACTTTAGGTTAAACTAAGGTCGGTCCAGGTAATACACTTTGAAGTGTCAAAAAGTGGGTGAGTTACCGAATTTGAATTGTAAATGGGAATTCTTCAACAGACCCCATGTGCCGGAAAAAACACTACTTGTCTCCAAAATCTGTCGAAATGTGTCATTTGGAGAAAGGAGCAACTCTCAATTCAGTTCTAAGTGTGAAACATATAAGTTTTATACTGGCTTAAAGGTTACGCTGATAAAACGAGTTATAGACCATTCGCTCTAATGCCAGTTCGCACTACATACACATTCGCACTACATAATTATGCATTCGCCCCAGACCATTCGCACTACTTTTGGACGATTCGCACTAGTGCTCCCGCGCCACATTGCACCTCGGCACCCCTTGGCACCTGGACCACTCACACTACCATGCTACCAGGCGTCCACTACCGGCCACTTTGCCGGACTGCCGCAGGTGGTAGTGGCTACTTGGGGTGGGGAGGTGGCAGGGGGGGGGGCTTTTATGGGTGGGGTGCTTAGGCATTAGTGGCTGCCCAAGTGGGGGGGGGGCACTCCCTATATGATCTAAAGTAACTGTGTGCGTAGTAAAACTAGAGGGAAAGGGGTACCTTTTTGGGTTTGTGGGCGGTACCTGTCGGATCCGTTCATAGCGATGCCTTTTGAGGTATTTGGGGTTAAAAGGGGTAGGTTTTTAGGCTGAAAACACAAATCAATTTTTTGAAAACTTTCTGTGCAAAGGAGGTAGTTAATATTGGTCGTTTTCACCCAATTTTTAAGGGGTCAAACACCATAAGGGGTTTTTGTGAATTATAGTGGTTCAAGGTGATGTAGGCACATAGTATCCATAAATTTGAGTGCCCCCCGGGTGGCTGCTATAGCCAACAGCATGATACGCCCTGGATCAGTGGATGGTGAGTTAGGCCTCAGGCATATTTTGTAAGGCATAATTTGAGCTATGTAATTAATGGATGGGCCCTTATGTAAAAATGTCTGTGGGACTGGAAACCAAACTTTTTTCTTTTGCTTAACAACGTGGGGGGTGGGTGAGGCTACATTCATGAATCATATCTACTCTAAGCCGTCGGCATGATACCTATGTACAAATGGAATCATACAAAATTAATGCTCTTTATTGGTACATAGCTCGAATGGTCTCAGTAGTTGTGCGAATGGTCCAAGAGGAGTAGAGCGAATGGTCTAGGGCAAATCGACAGTAGAGCGAATCGACCATTTCCCAATAAAACCTGTAGTCAAAAGTGATTATACCAGGAGAGCATTTCTCAAGATGGTATGACTAGACCCCTTCAAATCTTATTGGGCTCTTTTACCCTGATGCCATTACAACCCTTAAAAATGCCCCTATAGGAGCCTCATAATTCCATCACTATGGGATGATTTAGTCACATAGTCCTCCTAATATTAGTCATTTTGACTATATTTAGATCACTGCAGCACATATCCCCATGTTGCCAGTCTACCGCACTGCGTATTTGTTTAGTCTATAGTGGTCTGCTTATCTAGATTGAGAGATTTCCAAGTTTCATTGTATGATACAGGAAATGAACTGTGTAGCTATAGTGTAGAATATAGAAGATTACAGGAATGAATCAGCATATCCTAGGCCCATATATGGATGTGTGACATGTTGTCTGTTGGCAGTTGGTAATTAAGAGTATAGTATCATGTAAACTTTAATAAAGCCATAAATTGTAACATATGATTGTATTAATGTATATAAAAAGAGGCATTAATACATATAACTACATATGAGCATTCACGTTCCACTGACCACCAGCTAGGTGAATATATAATGTAAAGGACCAAAGTGACTGACCTCATGGTCCACTGACAATGAACAATAGTGTAAATAATTGTTTAAGGACCAAAAGGTCCGACCTAATGGTTCACTGACCATGAACAGTGGCATATATAATAATTCAAGGACAATCCAGACCGCCGTCACAGGCCGCTGAGCACCAGAGACCGCCGTCACAGGCCGCTGAGCACCAAAGACCAACAATAGGCTATAGAGGTGATGGTGTCATATACTTCCGGTGGCATTTACACCATCTCACAGACGCCACAGGCCAGATTTCAGACCTACCTAGATGCATCCGGAAAAGGCACATTTCATGGTCTTAATCCGGTGTCAAAAGTCCCATTATTAAGGATGTTAGGTGCCAGAGAGTGTTTTGAGCTTCCGTTGCGCCACATACCAACTAGCACAAATTATGCGCATGCGCAGCAGGGTGCAGGGAACTGACATATTCCCCTTCCAACATGTGCAGTTACAGTTGGCCACTTGCATAAACAATTGAGATATGGGTGTCTGAACATGCCAAACCGGCCGGGACAATGGGGGCTCCGGTCAGCTTATGGGGGCGCTCTATACACCCCCATGGACATGAAAGACTCAGCAATAATGGACAAAGGCAGTGGCAGATGCCACTGGCTCCACCTAGTCTGGGAGAGCAACCCATAGGCTGGCTACTTATGCCCAGCCTCTAGCCTCCATGAAGGCATTATCCAGAGAACCACCTCAGTGACCACATCTCCAGTCCAGCTCTCCTGCAGTCTGCTGTGCATCTGCCACAAGAACACTCTGCTGGGTTAGACTATGTCAGAGAGGCATAGGACTACACCCCACTTCTCCCATCTTTATACAAGAGGGTAAAGTTACAAATTTATATTATCCCTCTATCAGCAGACCAGGAGCTAGGTTGTGGGAAGCCACCTTGAACCTATATTGAACAATATTATATTTACTGTGTGCGCGAATTACCTGTGTATTAACATTTTTTATTACTGATACATAAATACTGCCTAAGCTGAATAAACCAGTGATAACTGGAATACATAATAAGAGCTTGATATTCTTACTCACTATAGCCACTAGTCATCTGATATTTCTCATATGACAACTTGATCATACACATTTATGCCATGGCGAATATCGACGACACTATAGATTAGTACTACTTACGCCGTATTCAATGGGGGGGTGGAATACGATCCTCGCATATTCTGCGGCGCCATTTTGAAATTTATACAGAGTTAACTAGTTTCGTATTTAGGTATGGTTATTAGAAGTTTTAGCACCATGTTAAAAAAGAAGATACATGTATTGTCCTGCGGAAGGAACATTTCTATCGAAACTAAAAGCAGCAGCTAGCTCCGTATCACGTGACCTACTTCGTCGAGCAAGGTGTCATGGCGGATCAAAACAACCCGGGACGAATCGGTGCCTTCAAAACCAGTAAATATTGTTGAAATCCTTTATTTAAAAGCAATTTAAACCCGTGGGCCATGGCATAAATGCAAATGTCAACTCACAGTGATTAATTTAGGCTCGTATAAGGCCTCGTTGAATACGGGCAGAAGCACCTCTGGGAATACGAGCCTAAATTATTCACTGATCGTTGACATTTGCTTATATATCCCTAGTATGACAAAGTGGTGGAGAACATCATACTAAGATCCCAAATTACACAAGCTCTTATCAGTCAAGCTGGCAGAACACACAAAACCTTTACATAGTCAGGGACCTAATGAAGTGGTCTCCCTACCCTCTAGAACTAGGAGACCCACTGGGTGCAACTCAGCCTCCAATACAGCAGATCCACACACAGTAAACCCCACTCTACCCACCCTGTCTACTCAGGGATCCAACAGTTCTCAGGGCTCCTTACAGGATGCCCAATTTACACTATCTACTTCTGAGGAAGACGGATCTACCTCAGAAGTGGATCTACACACTCATCTAGATCCTCCACCCAAGCACCTGTGTCTTCTGACAACCACTCCTCTAGAGCCACATCTCCCACAGCTTCTACCATGGGCGACACTGATGAAGGTCCTAAACCCAATCAGGCAGCTGAGAAGATGAGGGCCTATGAGAAGTCTATCCGAGATGCAGTAACTGCCCTAGAAGCAAACAAAGCCTTCCAAGATGCTCAAGCCCTTGCCTCAAAGGAAAAGGAGAGGATCCACAATCACCAGTTGGCACAAAGGGATGCAGAATTAGAGGACCATCGGAAGGCCCTAGTCAAGGCGCAAGAACAAATAGCAGATCTCATGAAACTGGTATCAACTCAGACCTCACAGCCTACCACACCCATTACCACACCTATCGTCACACCATCTGCCTCTGAATCCAAAGATGACGTCATGATCTCCATGATGTCCAACATGACCAAGCTCCTAGACAGACAACAAAACGACAACAGGAAGATCAGGGAACATGAGGTAACCAAACCCAAAACTTTCTCTCACCCACTACCACTCATGTCAACAGCGTTATTTATTGACCACAAATTCCCAGAGTATTTGAAGGACAGGTACAAGGTAACAGACAGTGACTCCATGCTAGCATATCTACCCAAGTACCTTGAAGGGCAAGCATTGGCTTGGTTTGAATCCTTCAAGGAAAGTGCCACACCTGATAAGTTGACATAGACCAATGTAGTACATGAACTAAATATTATCTCCAGAACTGCACTCCATGCACAAAGGATAGATGAACCTATCTTAGATTATGCATGCCATCTCAGAAAAGTGTGTAATGCCCAATGCCTAAAAGATGAAACCTTATTCAGAACTTTCACCCAAGGCATGAGGCCCTGGATCTCAGTAGCTCTTTAAAAAAAGAAGATAGACACTTTTGACCAAGCCCTGGAAGAAGCCCTAAAGGCTGAGATCCAAGACAAATCCAGAAAAGTAAGGGATGAGGAGTCTCATCCAAAGTCTACAAAGAGAAAGGTCCAGGAAGTCACCACTAGTTCAGAGGAGGAAGATGTTAACCTAATGTCCAGTGCTCATGTAAGGCAACAGGAAGAAAAGGTTGTCTCCACAGATCCCACCAGCAGATATAGAGGAAATAACTATGACCCCCAACTACCGCTCCAATAGAGGTAGAGGTAGGGGGGCAACAACAACAACAACTGGGGGGGACACAACAGTAGAAGGGACAACAACTCATCCAACTCCAACAGTGGTAACTCTTCACACAATGATAGGAGAGATAGACCTCCAAGTAATGGCAGATCATACAACCAAGGATCCAACAGCAGGAGCCATAGTCCACATATAAACTACAACAGTGGTTCCCACAACAACAATGGCTCCCACAACAACCAGGGTTCTAGCAACTCTGGTCGCTACAACAACAACAGTGGATCCTACAACAACCAGGGTTCCAACAACTCTGGCCACTACAGCAACTCTGGTCAATATAACCAGGGTTCCAACTCACATCAGGAGGATTACAAACCTAACACAAGAGGTTACCAGGGAAACCAGCAGAGTAACCCTCACAGCCACCCCACAGAACCAGGAAAACTAGGATGTCACAGTGCCGATGGGCCAGTGCACTGTGATACCCTAAACACACACAATCACTCAGGATTTAGAAACATTCACCCAGAGACAATTGCTAGTGCCAATCTACCATTTAACAGACAGAGACGTCCATCAGTGATACACATTACCCCACCAGACTCATCATCAAAGGATACAGGTGAGAGTACCAAGCTTTCTATTGTACTTCTTCCAAATGGCTGTATCAATGCAAATCTTTATGATGTTTCAGATGTACACTGTTTGGTTGATAGGGGTACCATTATCACCTGTGTTAGACAAACCTTCCTCATGGATTTCCAAAAGAGATTCTATATCCAACTAAGAAAGTCAAAAATCAACATCCATTTTGCAGATGGATCAGTGTGTCATGTTAGACATTTAGCTGTGCTGAATTTTAGAGTCCAAGGTGTCAGATTCCAATACCAATTTGCTGTAATTCCCAACCTCACACAGCCTATTAATCTCGGCATAGATTTATTAAGCACTACAAAATCTCAATTTGAATTCAATGTTGAACCTGAACAAATTCTCAAACCCATTAGGGCAGTGAGCGATTTTACCATCCCTCCATTCTCTGAACTTGCAGTATTGGGAAAAGTCACATCTACTCAATCACTGAAAGGCAAAACTTGAGTAGTAGATAACCTCCAGAGAAATAACAATGCCCCATATCTAGTTCAAAGGGCAGCAGTAGCTCCCCAGGGAAAATAACAAACACCCCCTAGTGTTACTCAACACCAGCAGGCGCCCATATAAAATCAAAAAGGGTGCCATCATAGCTCTTTTTCAGGAAGTCAAAGAATCTGATCTAGAAAAACCCCAACAGGTGTCAGACACTACCCCACCCACTGAACAATTCATCTCAGCCATTCAGCCTGAGTATGAACTTCCATTCAGTGACACAGACTCAGACTGTGAGTCTACATATGCTGACCCTGAGTCTAACTCAATCAGACTCTCTGAAATAGCAGCTATACATAGTGAGGCACATGACCTCGAGCCAGCGCTGGAAGAGAATGTACCACCAAAATCTGTGCTCACATCAAAAGATCAGCATGATAGGTTAAAATCACTGCTGACCAAATATAATGATATATTTGTAGGAAAAGATGGGAACATTGGTGCTTCACACCTGTATACCCACTCTATACATGTGAAACCTGAAGCAGTACCATGCCACTTCCAACTCTATAGACAAACACAAGAGAAACAGGCCGCAATAGGGGAAGAATGTGAAAGGCTAGTAAAACAGGGGATTCTCAGAGAATGTGCTGAGGGCCCCTGGGCATCCAGATCCTTTATAGTAGAAAAGGCATCAGGAGGCCATAGGCTCATGCCAGATTTTCATCACCTGAACCAAAATACAATCAATCAAGCCTTATCTACACCCTGGGCCAATGAGATTCTGGACATGATAGGGTCACTCAGACCAAGAGTATTCAGTAAGGTAGATGCCAACAGGGATTTTTTCAAATTCCTATAAGGGAGTAGGACCAGCACAAAACCGCATTCATAGCAAATGAAAAAAATATGTCTACCAAAGGATGCTGATGGGACTTCGTACTCCCCTACCGGATTTTGCCATCTAGTAACATTGATTCTGAGCAAACTCAAATACAAATGTGCCCTACCATACCTAGATGACATCTTAGTATCATCACCATCTATCGAACAACACTTCCACGACTTGGAAGATGTTTTCAACAGCTTAAGAGTTGGTAAACTCAAATTGAAGAAATCAAAATGTGAAGCCTTCATGGACAGAATAGACTTCTTGGGAATGAGGGTCACACCCATGGGACGTCAGCCATCTCCCACAAAGGTAGAATCCATCAAAACCTTCCCAACACGAAAGTCAGTCAAAAATGTCAGATCCTTCACAGGACTATGCCAATACTTTAAAAAAATTATCAAAGGTTATGCCAAAATTCCTAGACCCTTGTATGATCTACAGACACGTTTCAAACCATTTGTCTGGACAGAAGATGCTGATAATATTTTCAAAGCATTAAAACATGCCCTCTGTACAAATGATCTTCTCAGATATCCCAACTATGAGAAGGAGTTTAGTTTGGCAACTGATGCTTCCAATGTGAGCTTAGGAGCTGTGCTCTCACAGAGAGATATTGAAGGAGTGCTCAGACCAGTATCCTTTGCAGGTAGAACCCTCTCCAAAGATGAGAGAAATTACAATACCATAGAGAGAGAACTACTGGGAGTGGTATATGGAGTACTACACTTCAGACACTACCTAGAAACTAGACACTTCTAATTATACACAGATCATGCAGCCGTAATTCCACTATTAACCAACACAGGACTCACACATAGATGGGCCAGATAGGATCTAGACATACCGTAATTTTCATTCACCATCCAACATGTGAAAGGTGATGATAACACACCACCAGATGCTATGTCTAGAAGGGAATACCCAGATTCTGGACCCATGACTAACCCTCCTTAGAGTCCTTAGAGCAGCCAGTAGAACCAAGTCTGCAAAAACACCAAAGAAGGTACCACTCAAAAGGGATGATCCACCCAACACCATAGTAAGACCAGAGACACCCATTAGGGGTATCCGGAAACAATCTACACACTATGTGTTTTGCCACTGTGAGAGAGAATGATTTTGAGCCTATTGAATTCTCATCACTCAATCAGATGCTGAAGGCAACTCCTAAGGAGCCACCATTCACTCCACCTGACTCAGATGATGAAGATTCAGAAGACAGATTATATGCTATTACTCAAGCAACTTCAAAAGCTGTCAGATTCTTTAAACCAATGCAAGAAGAGGAAACAACAAACCATTTGTGTCCTATGACTACTCGCTCAAAGACTAGAGAAATAATTCAGGAGGGCACACCAAAACCCCCCACACAATCACAAACTAGTCTAGATGAGAAAAAAGCACAAGCCAATAGAATAATGAACCAAGGCCAGACATACACCTTGGTAAATGGTACATTAGTCCACATATGCCCCATAAATTGGAGAAAGACCAGTACTGTACCACTTCAAATTGATATTCCACAGCAATGGCTAACAAGTACACTACAGTATTTCCATGATTCACCTACTAGTGGTCATCTTGGCTCAAGTAGGATGATGTCAGCACTCTGACCTAGGGTATTTTGGAAATCTATGCTAGCTAACACAACCAAATATGTTTCCACCTGTCACACTTGTCTCGCAGCAAAAAGGCAAGTACACTCACACAAAACACCAATGACAGTGAGAGATTACATGGCTCGATGCAGTGGGACCACTTCCCACAACTGCCAGAGGAAACAAAAATATACAAGCCTGCATAGATTATGCTACCAGATATGCAACAGCTTGGGCTACTACTGACTTAAAAGCTGAAACATCAGCAGCTGAGTTCTACAAGAATATAGTTTGCCATCATGGAACACAAGCCACTCTTCAAACAGACAATGGAACATGCTATACAGGTGCAAAGTTCACAATGCTAACTAAACACATCAAGCATAAATTCTCATCTCCTTACAGGCCCCAAAGTAATGGCCTGGTGGAGAGATTCAATGCTAGCATTGGCACAGCTCTCAGAGCATTCTACTCAAAGCATCAAAACAATTGAGACTTATTTATTGAACCGATAACCTTTGCATTAAACAACACTGAATCCCAAACCACAGGATTCACCCCTTTCTTCCTACACCATGGAAGAAACCCAGCCACCCCAATGGATTTAGGGTTGGGAACACAGGATGACATATCCACTGTAGCAGACCATGTAGCTAACATGATAACAAATTTAGATACCTCTAGGAGGAATGCTATACAAAGGGTTGCCAAGCTACAGAAGGAGAGGAAGGATAGATAAAACTTACACCACAGGAAATCAAGGTCACTGACATGGTGTATCTCAACATACCAAGAATCCTGACCAACACAGTGTAAGAAACTTCAACCCCTTTTTATGGGACCATATGTTGTATCAAATAGACCTAGTTTGACATGTGCAAACCTCAAGAACATGGACACCAATCTACTGGTGGCCAGACCTGTACACATAGACAGACTGAAAAAGGTTGTAGCTGTCAGGAACAGCTATGAGTTACGATCTCGTAGGATATCCTACGATACACTGAATTCGATGCCCGTTAGCCCATTCATTACTCTCTTACTATACAACCACTTACCTTAGGCTTACCCCTGTGGTGAGACAGAACATAGGAATAGTATTTAAACCTAGCTCTCGACCTTTGGTCAATGGACGTACCATCACAACACTGTTATTAGCTATTCCCTACAAAATACCCCGGGAACCCGTTACCCAAGGATCCATAAGGAATTGAATACTCCAGTTGACCACTCCTACTCTATAAGATCATACCTCTGCTCAGATTATCCAACAAGCCAAGGAACTTGACACCTTGCTGGAAATTGCAGACAAGGAGATAAATGAAACTTTAGCCTCTATCAAATTGTTTCTGTCTAACCCCATAAACACATTGGACAACACCAAAAGAGAAGCCATTCTGGGTTTCCCCCCTATTTCGTGGTGTACTAGGTCTAGCCACAGTAGATGTAAATCAAGTTATGGGACAACTTAGAAACATAGATGACATATTAAGGAAATTTGCTAAACAAAAAAAAACTGCAGGAAGAATTACCTGTACTGGTACAAAGATATATCAAATCCAGGCCCACTTCTTCCCCCTAAAAAATTCCTGTACTGTCTAATCTGATATGAAAGTTCACTCTAACCTGTCTGATCTAGTTATCATAATTAAATGACGGACGTTTCTCATCGTTTTTTCTCCCTAGAACTCTGATGAGAAACCTCTGTGTACTATGGTACAGAATGGTTAGTATGAACATGAATCTTGACCTGGAGCTACCTGGGTACGCTGTTGTCCTCTCTGCCCCTGTATCAACTCATCAAACACTTATAACTAGAAAAGGAAATGAGTTAATAAACAACAAGAAGAAGCCTTTTCTTATTTTCAGTGTTTGTGCTGTCACTTAATAAATCAGTATCAACTTATAAAGTATTTAAAAATGCACAAGTAGTAATTTAGCCAAAAATCAAACACTGCATAAATAAATGTGGACAGATGAGGAGAAAGGGTCCTCCAGGGTAAAATGTAGCATTTAAAATTGAAGCCATCAGCTTTAAAATGAGGCCTAACACTTGAGGATAGCCCTTCTGGTCTTGGAGATATGGCTTAATGAAGATGGGATGACATACCTATATTAATACAGCCAATAAGCTCTATGATTCACTATTTCGATCATTATGCATCTAATTAGCATAATGATTTAAATAATTTGTTGACAAATGACCAATACTTTCCATACATTTGGCCATAACATTGGATGTAGAAATGGTATCTACATGGGGATTTCAGCATTTAAATCCCCTTAAATCATTCTATGCACTGATTTAATTTTCGTTTTCTATTTAGAACATTCTTTTGTTGCCATGGCAACACATTTCTATGAGAACCCTTATTTAGGACTTGTTTTGGATTTAAAACGTTCCATTTACCCTCCAAATATGGAGGAAATTAGTGAAAATAGAACATTTTTGAGAAAATCATCTTTTTCTGTGTATAAAAGTACCCATACCAGTTTTTTTGGCCTATTTTTCACATTTGTAGTCTTTGTAGCTCCCCTAGTGGCCAATCCCAGTGCTAAAAATCCCGCAGGGAGGGCCCTTTTCCCTCATCTGCCCACAAATGAAATTGTCTGGCCTGATCTTGCATGCGTATACAGGAGAGGAGGCGTGTAGACAGTGGTGCAATGTCCTTGTTCTCCTCTCGTCTCACATGACGTCAGCTATGCAGACAGGTGAAGTCAGGTTTGGGTATAGTAGAAGCCTCAAGCCCTCATGGGTGAAGCTGGAGTCCATAGTGATGGGTAACTAGTGCATGTCGATAGACAGTTACTTGTCTCTACCTTTAAGCCTTCTAGGTGGTAGCTGAGGTCTACAGTCAAGCCCAACCTGGTACAGAGCCTGCACAGATTTGAACTCTTCACTGGTTAACATGACTTTACAAGCCTTCGTTTCACAGTAAGGGGATGCCACAGGGCAGATGATGTCAGCCTCGGATACCTTTTCTTCCTCAGTCAGTTTTGGCCAGGACATTTTGATGTTCTTGTTCCAACTGGTTCCTGCTCGGAAACCAGGCCACATGAAGTTCAAGTTGTAGTATCCGCAGGCAAGTCTCTCACTGGTGATCTGCACGATATAACAGGAATTCCCCCACGCAGCTGCTACAAAACTGTCACGCTCAAACAGCTCCTTTCAGACACAGTCATGGTGGACATCAGAGGTGTCCTCTACATAGCGCGTACCACCATTCTCTGCTTGCTGGCCAGCTGGTGTCTGGGCTTCTTCCGGCTTGGCTTCTGCCTCAATCTCAGGTTCCTCAGTCTCATCCGGGATATCGTCAGTTTCATCTGTGATATGATCTTTAATGTCCTGTACAAGAGCATGCCTAGCATGCTTCTCTGCCTCTTCCTTGTTGTCTCTGTCCCAGCAGCACTTGTCGAAGCATGAAGTAGATCACATGCAGATCTTCTTCAATCGGGCCATCACTGCTACAGAGTGGACTGTCACCGAACCTTGCACAGACTTCGGGGATACCATGAAAGGCAGCCGGCCGCGCGACTCAAAGGTGTCCGTCATCGACACACAGTCATACAACACAGACCCCTCACCATTGTTGCACTGCTCCACGAACAGCTGGGCACTGTAGATGTCATTTCCCTTCTTCACTTTGTAGTCAGCCTTCCATTTAGCGGCAGTGCTGACCCTGTCACATGTGCTTTGCCGTGATTGGTTGTCATGCTTCTGGTCATCGGACATGTAGCAGAGGCACTTTGATACAGTTACGCCGTCTTGCTTCAAGTGAATGATGACTGGGTGGACAGTGATTCCGTCTTTGTTGAAAAAGACTGACTGGATCTCATCTCCCTCTCCAAAGCCTTCCAGCCAGTTCTGTGCAAAGTCCATCTGTATTATACAGTCATCTTGCCTAAGCTCCTCCTGCTGCCCTCGTACTTTAGAGTGCTGGTGTTAAGCATGGTCCGATTGGTTTTTCGTCGAGTCGTAGTCCTTGATCAATTCAGCGATGAAGTCGGACTTGTCCAGAGAACAGTCTACAGGCTGCAGTCTGTTGACCAAGATGGTCTCGTTGAGCTTAAACAGGGAATCAGGATTCACTGGCATAAACCGTGCAAAAGTATGGATGGTTGTGAGCTTCAGCGCATAGTTCTGATGTGTCTTACAGAGACAATACTCTACCTTGTGCTGCCGCAGTGGGACAATCCACTTTCACTTCCTTAGAATGTGAGCAAAGTGGTTGTACTGGCACTGGTACTTCACAGGAGTACTGTCTCTGTACATAGCCTGGATCTCCTTCACATCCATCAGTAACACACGCTTCTGCAGCACTTTCCCATGTCCTCTAATGAAATATCCATGTCTCCATGGCGACTATAAGAAAATGCCTGTGGCCAGTGTCACAAAGCTCAAAAACGGTCCATGTTGCCATCTTAAACCTATAGGGTTGTAGCACCATAGTAGAGTAAGCCTAACACATTATCTCCTTTTGATGTCCACACCTCCATACATTAGACTTTTCTTATTTAATTTTCCCTGGTTGTAGGGTATTGTCTTGGGAATATTCTAAACCGAAAATATGTCCTTCTTCTCCATCTCATACCTAAGAAATTGAGCCTGGTGTGGAGGGCATTATCCCACAATCATGCCCAGCCCGAGGGCATGGCCAGGTCAGGCTGCGCAGCAGCCCCTGGCCATGCCCAAGGGCTGGGCATGATTGTGGGATAATTCCTGACATACCAGGCTCAATTTCGGTTCTACCATAGGTTATTTTGAGTATATTAACTTGAATTATCGTTAGTATGACATCATTGGTCCGAGAGGGCATTATCCTCAGGGCATTATCCCAGGATTAAGCCCTGCTAGCCTCGTTTTGGTTAACATTGAACTCTATGGGATCAAGATGCCCTCTGTTCATGCCTATGGTAGAACATTAGATAAATCATCTGCATACCCATCCTCTAACATGTCCAAGAACACCCCCCCCTTTCCCCCCCCACAAATGAGAGAGAAGAGAACTATGGGTAGCCTGGATGTAGGGTGTCCCTAAACCTACGCTGGTGCCCTGCATGTATTGTGGGCATATACCCGCAGGCCATGCCTGATGGGTTTCTCTCCAGAGCTTCACTTTTTCTCTGCAGAGCTTCACTTGAACTCCACTAGATGGGAGTATTTCTATTCTCCAATCACAGACTATAGATCTGTATAGGAGAGACAGGTTGACCATTGGGGTGAAAAGCTGCCCCGTTGTGAGTAAGTGTGAAAACAGGGGATGATTGACAGGCAACTTCTTAGGCATGGCCTGCCTGTATACATGTCCTCAATATACAGGCAGGTAGCCAGCCAACCCTAAACCTTGGGGGATACAGAATGAGTAGAGACATTAGAAACTGCCAGGGTGGAGGGGGAATCCTTAGCGCCACCCTGTCTGTGACTGTAGCAACAGCCCACATACTGCTGACCTAAGACAATAGATGGGTGGCCAGGTGTCACGGCCTCTGACCCATATATATCTCTGCTCACCTGGCTAAGCCCCTAACCTAGACATTCACCTTAGTCTGAGTGTGGCAGTTGTTCTGGACACGCATATTATGCACAACCCAAGGTTTAGTTGAGGTGAGTGTCAGAATATTATCTTATTATATTTACTGTTTTAGATGATCAGTTATATGATCTGATTATGATTTGCAGTAGATACAGACAAAGACCATATTTATTATACATCATATTTGTAAAATTTCAACTTATTTATAAATGCATACTGAGTTTTTTTTTCAGGATCTTTTTTTTTCCTGCCATTTGCTAATCTGATGACTAACTATGTCTTTAATATTTTGTTTTTATAACAGAGTAGAACTAGAATGGCTGCTGAAGAGGACAACGTGTAGACATACACTCTAATATCATCTACCTATCTATGTAGTGATGATACATTATCACTACATAGACTCAGTCCGCCCTCAATCCCCTCAGTCCGTCCTCCACCCCCTCAGTCTGTTCCTGAACCCCTCAGTCCATCCCTCAGCTCCTCAGTCCGTCCTCCACCCCCTCAGTCCATCCTCCATCCCCTCAGTATGTCCTCCATCCCCTCAGTCCATCCTCCATCCCCTCAGTCCATCCCCGATCCCCTCAGTCCGTCCTCTAACTCCTGAGCACGTCCCCCATCCCCTCAGTCTGTCCCTCGTCCCCTCAGTCCCTCCCTCACCCCCTCAGTCCTTCCTCCATCCCCCTAGTCCATCCTCTATCCCCTTAGTCCGTCCTCCATCCCCTCAGTCCCTCCCTCATCCCATCAGTCCCTCCCTCACCCTCTCAGTCCGTCCACCATCCCCTTAGTTTGCCTCCATCCCCTTAGTCCATCCTCCATCCTCTTATTCCGTCCTCCATCCCCTCAGTTCGTCCCCCACCCCTTCAGTCCGCTCCTCATCCCCTCAGCCTGTCCCTTATCCCCTGAATCTGTCCCTCACCCCCTCAGGCCATCTCCGATTCCCTCAGTCCATCCCCGATCCCCTCAGTCTGTCCTCAAACCCCTGAGCACGTCCCTCATCCTCTCAGTCTGTCCCTCGTCCCCTCAGTCCATCCTCCATCCCCTTAGTCCGTCCTCCATCCCCTCAGTCCCTCCCTCATCCCCTCAGTCCCTCCCTTACCCTCTCAGTTCGTCCTCCATCCCCTTAGTCTGTCCTCCATCCCCTTAGTCTATCCTCCATCCCCTTATTCCGTCCTCCATCCCCTCAGTCCGTCCCCCACCCCTTCAGTCCGCTCCTCATCCCCTCAGCCTGTCCCTTATCCCCCCTATCTGTTCCTCACCCCCTCAGTCCATCCCCGATCCCCTCACTCCGTCCTTCAACCCCTGAGCACGTCCCCATCCCCTCAGTCTGTCCCTCCCTCACTCCTCAGTCCGTCCTCCATCCCCTTAGTCCGTCCTCCATCCCCTCAGTCCATCCCTCATCCCCTCAGTCCCTCCCTCACCCTCTCAGTCCGTCCTCCATCCCCTTAGTCTGTCCTTCATCTCCTTAGTCCGTCCTCCATCCCCTTAGTCCATCCTCCATCCCCTCAGTCCATCCCTTATCCCCTCAGTCCCTCCCTCACCCTCTCAGTCCGTCCTCCATCCCCTTAGTCTGTCCTCTATCTCCTTAGTCCATCCTCCATCCCCTTATTCCGTCCACCAACCCCTCAGTTCGTCCCCCATCCCTTCAGTCCGCTCCTCATCCCCTCAGCCTGTCCCTTATCCCCTGAATCTGTCCCTCACCCCCTCAGTCCGTTCTCCATCCCCTCAGTCCGTCCCCCATCCCCTCATTGTGTATCATTTCTATCTTGCAGTTTTACTATGGGAAATTAATATGGCGGTATCAAGCTACAGTGATCAGGAATGATGAAAAAGTTATGAAAATCAAGATGAAAATAAGAAAAATAAAAGTGAAATGAATCAGCCCTAGCCCCCCCCTCCCATCCTGGTAAACAACCCTATGGCCCAAAGCTAGTGCCTCCCTAAGCTAAACACCATGTATTTAAAACTTCCCAGAGCTAAACACCATGTATCTAAATGCCTCCTGAAGTTAAACACTATGAATCTAAACACTTACTCATGCTGCACACATTAAAGCTAAACACCTATCAAAACGAAACACTTTTTAAATCAAACACTTGAGAGCTAAACATGTTTAAAGTTAGATCTGTTTAGCCAAAAAATGTGTTTAGAAAAGTGGGACAAGAATGTGTTTAGCTATGTGTGACCAGGCAAGCAAAAACACCTCTCTGCAGGGAAATTCATTATCAAAGTTCATCTCAAGATCTTTAAAATGAGACATCATTGGCTTAAACATTTCTAGTAGTCTTTTCAGAACCCCTCCTTGAACATAGGTTGTTATTCATATCTGAAATTGATGATTAAGCTCTAAATACATTATTAAACATAATAATATCTAAAAACACAATAATTTAGCCTTTTTCATAAAGATATGGTGATTTTTATCATAAATTTTGATCTAGAAGGAATTTTCCATTTCTGTTTTGGGGTTTTGGTCAGTATCCCAAAAAAAAAAATTGGCATAGCAATTTACAAATTTTAATTATTGGAATGGTTGCCATGGCAACCAGGAACAGGCATATCAGTTGATTTCTCATGAAAAATCAACCTCACCTAACATAAAGCATTCAGTAAATACCCTACAAGGTTTTATCCTAATAAGTGAGCCGTCTAATTCAAATTTACATGCACAAATACCATCAAAACAGCGCTTGAACACATCAAATTTTGTCACTCCATGACTTATGCATGGGCTTATACACATCAAATTTTGTCCCCCCATGACTCATGCATGGTGACAGATATAGCATCATTAACAGATGCCAACGGCCAACCCAACTTATAAACGTCGCATAAATTATGCATATATTCATGGATTTATTGTTATATAAATTTCTGGGGATGGAGTATAAGTAAAAGAAAACTCCTTGGAACTGGAGGATTTGCATTACAAAATCACCCCAGATTTTTAAAATAAATGATAAATAGCAGACATGGGCATATATTTTAGGTCCTCAGGAGTTCTCTTAGGACTGGCAGCCACAGGTGGAGATGGAAGAAGACTATATTACGTTTACTTTTATTCTCTGGTGTCCAGAGCCATAATCTAGGTAATAGATCGTCACTCACAGTGACTTTATGTCAATTAGTGCTGTCATTACATACTAAGCCGCACAAGCTGACTGCAGCTTACCCTTACACAGTAGAGGCAGTGCTCTAACAGGATTCCTCTTTCCTAGTGTAGGGAGTGTAAACCTGTAATCTTTTACAATTTACCCAGGATCTTTTCTTCTACAACCATCGCACCCTTTTTTGTCTGTGTCATGTCGATGTTGTAAAGTCATATTACATGTATTATGTCAAATGGTCCCATGACCTAGCATCTTGGCACATAGCGTACGTGAGATAGATGGCCATCAGCATCCCAGTTCAGTAGACAGAGACAGGACTCCTCAGGCCAAAGGCTAAGCAAAGGTGTCTGAAGGTACGAATTGGTCTGATAAACCTATATATAAGACTTAATTCACTGGAAGCTGATGCAAATTCACCAGGACAGAATAATTCCTCTCCTTGATGGAAGCACTGAGTCTGATGAGACTAGCAGAAAACTCCTATCTGTCTGAGACTAGCCTCGAATCTCCAGTTCTCAGTTCCCGTCCCAGCCCAAGCAAGGGCTACGATGGGATCGGACCAAAGTAACAGTCCGTGTGTTATGTTGGGTCATTTCTCGATCTGTAGGGCCTACTTCCAGTGTTGTTGATATTAAGTACGATTGTGACATGTGAGTAGGTTGGTAGTTTGATAGGCCCTATATTAAGGTAGGCCTTGCTGGTTGGCTGTATGCAGTTTAGAGCAGTTGCCTATCGCAA
The DNA here is from genome assembly GCA_949317995.1 of Acholoe squamosa. NCBI lineage: Eukaryota > Metazoa > Annelida > Polychaeta > Phyllodocida > Polynoidae > Acholoe > Acholoe squamosa. The sequence goes on from OX439045.1 coordinate 56,259,074, forward strand.
GATACAATGTAGTACCAGTCGAGGCATTCGGGCAGCGGTTTTCTTACATTTTGCAGTGCATTGTGGATGGGGGTGACCCCGAACGCTAACTACACAACCTTAGCTTGTTCCCTCCACCCCCTTCCACCCCAGCCAGGTCTGGCTAGGTACCAATCCTTAACTATGCTTGGGAGTGTAGTAAGTTGACTCAGTGATCAACATTGACCCACATGGGCAGGACCAATAGGAGGTGGCCTTACAAACCAGCATTGATCCCTCGGCCATTCCCCGAACACCTCGAGTAAGTATAACTTGCACTATAGCATTAGTCAGGGTTACTACTTGTTTCTATTTATGGGCCTCTGCGGGTAGACAAACCAATGGACTGAATCGACCCCTGTGAGTAGGTCTATGTAAAGGATAAAATTAGGTCTAGGGTGAAATGACTACCGGTATATGTCTCACTTCCTTGCATTTTATACACAGAGGGCGAAGGGTAAAATATCTGCAGGTTATATTAAGGGTTTTAGATTATGTTGTTATCCCACTACGGAGATACATGTATATAACATGTAAAGATGTCTTGTATATAATTTGATTTAAGAATTCCTTATCTGATGTGATCAATATATTTAGGAGTTCTTGCGGAGGGTGTAGCAACCTGACCTGGTGTATGTTATGTTTTCCCACAGCTAACCACTCTGTGATGTTGCAAGGGCCTAACTGTAACTTATGCTACATACTATGGGATATTTAGCTTCTATTCTTCTACTTGAACCCACACTGAACAAGAACTGAGGCACAGGCTCAAGCAAAGACTTCACTGTACACAGCTTTGGGCCAGTGCTTGACTGTGATTAGACCTGTTTTCAATTGGGTGCCTTAACACACTCCAGGTCCAATTGGAAATCCTTAATTATTTAGATGCGAGTGGTTCCTGGTGGCACCTGATGCCCGAGGCGGTTCCTGACGGTAAAATCTAGAGGAACATTTTACCTACTACAACTTACCATTTGAAGCTAGAATAGGTCGGCCGTGAAAGAAAAATTCGCAAAGGAACTTCCTTGAAATAGCATGTGTTTTAGAGTATTTTTAACATTCAAACACTGATTAAATAAGGGATACTTTATGTATACTACTGTATGTAAATATGCAGTGGTTTACTCTTTAGACAGGGCATCCCTAGCCCACTTAAAAGGGTCTATATCTCCTCTTTCCTATCCCCTCGGGATGTGTGTGGTGCACATATGCGCAGACACTGACACATTCCTTTGTGAAATTGTGTAATGTAGTTCTCGCCATGAATATGACCGTAGCTATCGAAATGGCCTTAAACCTCTATATTAGTCACTCACTCACTCTTTAGACACAACACAAGCAAGTAGTGCAGAATCTACAAACGGAATCAAGCCGAACATGGTGGTAGCATTGTTTTATCATGGGAATAATGCTGTTTAAATAACATTATTTTGTTACCTGGGTCAGTATCCTCTAATGACTCACTTCTTGTCTCACAGTAGAATATAACCTGTGGTTTACAAATCTTAGGATTTAGGTTATTGATGTAAAATATCAGTCAATATTGACAGCTCTATTATGCAGCTGTGAGGTACAGCATGCCTTTTAAGGGAATTATGGACGTACTGGCAAATATCAATGGCAGAATTAAGCATGACAGAATTACGCACATACCCTTGAACGAATTATTCAATCCTTCCAAAGCTTTTCAGCCCTCTCACCAAAAGGATTTAGCATTTCACCAAAAGGATTTAGCATTTGGTACCCAAAATGGCTGACCTAGAGCTAGACCTATACCTTATCCAAATGTGGATGTAATGGCAAGTCACATAACATCTTCTAAATACATAACTTACACCCCATCATTTTATACACCAATGCAAATGAATGTACCTAAATTCAAATTATACTCATAGGTGTCCCGCCCTTGTGTTTTTGGGGTTCATGCATGGGAATCACTTTAAAACATTAACATTGTATATAACTAGACTCTACTGCATTGAACAATAGTTAGCAGTACAACGTCCTTGTTGTATAGTCTGAAAGGCCGACCTTATTATGCAAAATGAAAATACGCTATTTAGGGTCGTTCGATCACGACCTTCCCAGTGCCCTCACACATCTGTATGATTGGTCAGTCCCTCACTTACCTCTCTTATCGACTTTGTGACTCCCAGGAATAATTTAGAAGTGTATCAAACTACATACCGCTCATGCTGAAAGGGTGATCTGCATGTCTGGCCACAGGGTATCTTTTGTGAAGGTTCCATGGGCTCGCCTAGTACCTTGCCAAGTCTGCCAATCAAGTCTGGTGAGGAGGCTAAAGCCATACTTAACTAAAGTGCGTTTTGGATGTAATGGCCCCTGTCCACTGTTTTAGTCTCTAACATTGCATGATAAGCCCCTGTTTGCCACAGGAATCCCGCTGAGTAACGCCCAGAGATAGCCTCGGCATAGCCTGGTGTTTTAATGCACAACTAGCAGGGTGCTGGGGTTTGGTATGATTGTCACCTTCATGTAAAACTGTATATAGCATGCTATACTCAATCTGTTACACAACAATGCTGTGTTACAGCCATGTTCGAATTGAAATTTATAGGGTGTTGCGAAAAACAGAAACACACCTGGTTCATTTAGAAGGGTGCAGCAAAGTATCTTTTTTTAGATGCATCGCAACTTATATTTCACCATCTTCATAATAGTTGTATTAACTATAGCAAAGAGGTAGAGATCGATCGACTCTCCTAGTTATATGAGCACTTAGATGTTTTCCCGTTGGCTTTCACGCTTGCAATATAAATCAATAATCTTGCCCTAGCAGCCTCATGACCTTTTTCATTGAAGAAGATGCAACATCTTTATCCTACTCCGTAGCCATTCTGAGGGAACCTCAGAGACCAAAGGTGTCTGTTGGTAATCTATCTACTCTGCCAGATTGGTTGAGTGCCCAGTTCTCACAGAAGTACTTACTGTCAGGTCAAATGCCTCCACCAACACTTCCCTCAATGCATATCCAAATGTTCTCAATGCACAAAGCACTTGAAATACACACAACAATTTATAATCTAGGCTGTTTCTAAAACTGCTTTCCTCAGTAAACAACATGGCCTTCCATGTTGGATACTGCACTCTGAACATAAACATGCCTGATTTATTGGAAATATTTCATGCTTCAACCACTTTAAGTTGCTGTACGGGAAGAGTACATGTTTGTGAATAGGAGGGACAATTTCCAGGAAGTGACATTGAGTACTTAGTTCAGAATAGCCATGTGTTTGTGCCACTATAGTGAACAAGTAATCAATGGATAAGTCATGACGCGTGTGTGTTAGCAAAGGATAATTACACGAGGGCATAGCCCAAGTGTAATTATCCTTTGCTAACACACACAAGTCATGAATTTTCCATTGACTACTTATTTTATTACACGATATCAATAGATAATCAATAGAATATCTATAATTTCAAGTTGAAAAAAAAAATGTTCCCACTCCCAGGGACTCGAAGACTGCCATAGTGTGTGTACACAATCAGCATACACCTCGGCGCCCGGCAGCTGTTGGTTTAGTCTGAATGCGTCCCGCAGTACCGTATATCCTCGTGTTAAGGCCTGGTCAATTTGCCACTTAGTATGGAGGTTTAGGTAGTAGACAGTACTAATACAAGCCTGGGCGTATAAACGGGGAAATATGGTATTTCACTCGGCGCCCGTCTCGACTTGGCTTTGTTTGAATGCGTCCCGCGGTTATGGTAGCGGACAGCCCGCAGTCATCGCCTCCTCGGGCTTTGTATCATATCAAGACCTGGTTCTAGCCAACCACTTCTCATCAGTCCCTGTGGCGCACGGTATAGGGAGTTGGATTTGGCATCTGAGACTGCAGGTTCGAGCCCTACCCTAGCCATGAAAATTTCGTGGGTTTTAACATGTAACGTATGACATGTAAGGACATGAAAGGTGTGCAGGTTATCCATGGTTATACCACGATTTCGGCACTTCCGGTGGGTTTATATGCAGTTTAGCCGTGCATTATTCTGCATATACCACCCATGTGCATTTTTGAAATTTTTGGTATATACTTTTTCGGGGTCAAGTTGGACTTAGAATATTTTGGGAAATTATGGCAGCTATACAAAGTTAATCTAGCCATTTTCCATTGTGAAAAATCATCCAAACTCTTATGAGAATTGAACCCCGGCCGCAGTGGTGGTAGGCGAAGGCCTCAGCCATAGCGCCACACTGAACGGTGATGAAATCCAATGCGAAAGTAAATAAGTTCTAACCTGCTATGTTTCCAGTCAGTTTTCGTCTTGATTCCAACCTTGACATGTTATAATATCGAAATCCCAAGAAGTTTTCGATCCATAGACGAGGAATGCGTGCTAATTTTCTCCATTATCTTCGATATAAATAAGAATCCATTGATTCTTCCATCGTACGCGAGTCGGGGCCCGTGGCCGCTCTGCGCGAAGCCATTGTTTTTGTTCCTTGCCGGGTGAGGTACCGCCGTGTTTACACCCACATTTCGTATGGAATCCAACCATGACAAGTTTTCAAATTAAAACATACATATCCTTAGACATCCTAGATGAGTACTCCATGCTTGATATGTCCGATATATTCAAAATAAATAAGAATCCATTGATTTTTCCATCGTAAGCGAGTCGCGATCCGGCCATTCCCACCCGCCTCCTTGTTCGGCGAAAGTGTATCAGTGGCCCGGATGTGGATATAGGTCATCCGCTCGCTGTACGAGGAAGACGCCGAAAATTTCGGACCGTTTTGGAAAATCAATGGATTCTTATTTATTTTGAAGATATCGGACATATCAAGCATGGAGTACTCATCTAGAATGTCTAAGGATATGTATGTTTTAATTTGAAAACTTGTCATGGTTGGATTCCATACGAAAAGTGAGTGTGAACACGGCGGTACCTCTCCCGGCAAGGAACAAAAACAATGGCTTCGCGCAGAGCGGCCACGGGCTGTGTCGCTTGCTTTTACAAAATGTCTTCGCCTGGCTATATTCTTTGGATTTCAGGTAAGAAATTGATACAAAATGGAGGAAATGGTGGTATAAACCTATTAGGTGATGCATATCGGGGCCCCACGGGCTGTATATACTGTATATACAGCCCTAGGGCCCCGATATGCATCATCTATTAGCTTAATAACCACACTGGGTGCCTGTTATCCATGGATAACCACACACCTTACAAAAGTCATGATGCAGGCCTCATGCCATGCAATATCGACAGGTATGTGCATGGGAATATCCAGGAAAAGCACTCAGAATCCCAGAAATCTTGTAATAAACTTGTACATACATGTTGAATCCTGCCTGTAAGCAGGCAGGTATTTCGGCCTACTTTAGTCAGCTGGTCCATAAGAAATGATATCAGAGGTACACATAATTATGCAAGTCTCTCTGGAGTAGCGCTTCAGGGTACAATGTAGTTCCGCAGCCACCCACACGGTGGCGGATCAATAAGGCAGCAGCTGCCGTGAGTTCTCGCTACCATGGTGAGACTTTGTGGCGGAGACGCCGTGAAGACGCTCATCCTGGGTGCGGCGGTAGAGGGCGTTGTGGTCGGGAGCCGCGTGGAGCAGCCAGCCCTCCCTCCGTCCTGTACCTGACTGCCCCTCCTCCGACACCCTCTCTGTATGCCGCTATGTTGGCAGCAGGATTGGTCAGGGATGGACAACCAGCCCCATAACACCTTCAACCAGCAGCAGATAAAGTGGTAGCCAGTAGGCCAGAGGCTGCTCAAGCGACGCCATCACAACTCAAATAATAACCCCGACAGAACGCTACTGGATACCAACAAAAGGGACCACGGTTTAACCCATAGGACGTCACATGTATCAAGGGTCACAGTGGGCTATCAACAAAGACACATACCTGGATCTCAGGTCACCCTTGACATTATTAACTTAACTGAATTGCAACTTGATCTGGAAGTTCTTGGTGGACCCTTATAAGGCAATAAGTTACCGATGCATCAGAGTGTATTAAACCTTTGAGTGTTTGCGCACTTTACAAGGACAAGCTGGACGAACATAATGGCTAGTAAGGATCTTACAGTGGGATACGCCAAATAGACGAGGATCTTTCCTATTGTTGAAACTATAATTCTTTGGAATCTAGTAAACTTGTGTTAACCCTCATTTTGGACACATTCTTCATTCGTCTAGGGTTTTCTCTAGTCTGGATTCAAAGAGATTTGGAATCTCCAATTAAGCACACTTTGGACGCAATTAAGGACATTTACAGAAGACTTTAGTCACGATGCAAGGGCAGCGAGGATTCCTACAGTCAGTAACTGGGCTGTGGGTGCTACTCATCACTTCCAGTTTTCTTGTCAAGGTAAGGATTAGAGTCTATTTATAACATTCCCTTTAAACCTATCCTCTTACAATCCCCAAATAAAACAAATTCAGAAGGGCCACGCACTAAAACTGTTGGGGTCAGTGCACATGCATAATAATGACAACGATTTATTTGTATACACACTCACAGGTCTATGAATAGTACATGTGTGTATAATACATACTTTCGTGTGTATATAGTAAAAAAAAACTAGAAAGAAAACATCTGAGGGCCTCAAGCCATAGAATAGAAAGATCAGGTTTTATAATCAACTTCTAAGTAACCATATACCACTGAAGCGTCACTCAGGGTCGTTATTCCCGGTCTGATCAGTGATCACTTTATGCATCTACTCTGCAGGAGGGTAATTGTAGGGTAGTGGCCTATTTCATGTTCCACCTTAAACTGGGGATAATTATAAGTCTCCACATATTATCCTCTGAAAGCTGACGCTGTTTGATAGGAAAACTACGATAACATCAGAATTTGAGTTTGAATAGTTTTATTTGACAAAAGATCAATTCAGTTACAAATATAGCTGTCCGTCTGCGGCAAATCAACAAATAGCAGTCAACATAGCATCAATACAAATATGTCAAAAATAAATCAAGGTACATATACATTAGTATTATGTCAGCATCGAGTTGAAGTCAGTGTCATTTTGTTCCATATTTTATACGGTGGCATTGAAAGTCTGTCTATTGCCTGGATACTGGGTTTCAGCTTCAAGTGCTGCTCAGTGCTTTTCACCTCTATATAGTGGGCTTTTTTCGTATAAGGCACTACAAGCCCTACTGACATTGATTTTGATTTTTGTATTAGCCCGCAATACACACACAGGTTCTATAATACTGTTTGGGTCTCTGCTTAGATTATACAGTAGCCTCAACAACACTTTCTTGCATCATTCACATAGGTTTTTACAATCAGCTCTTGTAAGCATTTCGACCCTGCTTATGTCTGTTGCAGAGGACTTGGGGACTTTTCATTTTGGAACGAGTTATAAATATAGTTGTCCCATTGACTTCAATCCAATTCTGTATACATTTCCTTGGGCAGATGATTGGTGTAAAGACGGCCGTCGGTAAAAATGTATAGTTGACCATCGGGAGAAGTCGTACATATATTAAAAATGTGCAATATAGACCATCTACATATGGATATGAAGCTGTACATTGATGTTTTATGCATTGCACAGACAAATTTCTTTACTATCTTAAACAATCCTACTAGGAAGGTTTAGCCATCAGAGTTTGACATTATAGTTGAAGCTCTACATTGATGTTGTATACATTACAGAGACAAACATAGTTCAATTTCCTTACTCTCTTAAGCAATCCTATAGGAAGGTTTGGTCATCGACCGTTATTCTAAGTTTGACATAATTATGGTTGAAGTTAAAAGTTGACATAAGAGAATCAAACCATCTAGATGGTTCTTCAACATCTACATATCTTTGCCGATTCAACATCTTTGCTCTTTGTTGATTCATATTGTTCCAATGCTGATAACTGTGAATGGATTCAATACTGACATATATATTGTGAAATACCCTACCACCATACCTCGGATGAGCGCCGACCTTTTCAGGGCTAAGACCGTAGGACCTCTTGCTCTATCAATCGTAGCTTCTTGGCTGCTCTGTATTTGGACAATTCTAGAAGCTTAGGTGAGATGCAGAGGGACAGGGACAGGGAGAAAGAGCAAGCGAGCAAGTGAGCGAACGAGCAAGAGGACGGGCGGAGGGGGAAAGGGAAGTAGAGGGGTAGAGGACGAGAGGAATATGAAGACCGTGAGAGACGACAGAGAGGAGGAGGAGGGCAAGGAGCTCTTAGCCATACGTGACAGGAACACTTTAGCTGGAAGTTAGATTTAGAATAGTTAATTACAGACCCAGCCCACCTTCACCTGATACCTCACTTCACCTTAACACCACCTGACACTGCCCCAAGGCCTTTCTCTCTACTGCTCTTATTGATTATGTTCGCCTTGCCCTAAAACGGAACAACTATTGTTTTACTACAATAATTTTCGAATATGTGATAAATGCGTTAAAAAGTCTTTATTATCAACATGGGACTCAGTTTAACCCTTGTATATTATGACAAGACGTGCATTGTTCAATATTGATTTCTAAATCACACATCAATGTGACAGAATAGGACTGACTCCACCCCATAGATCCTTGAAGTAAATGATATCCATAGAGGTTCAGTTAATTTACCAGCAATATGGAAGTTTGAATACAGTTAAGCCAAAAAAATTTGTTTGTTTCCAGTAACATGACTCGAAAAGATAGGGTCGGTGGGTCGGAATTTCTTTTTTTTTTTTTTTTTTTACATATGTATAGGAAATGTTAGGGCACATATCATTGATTTCATTGCAAAATAAAGATGGCAGAGTTGACAACTGTGAAGGGGAAGAACGAGAAAAGGAAAATGGATGAAAATATAAAAATCCTCAAAAAAATGTGAAAACTTTCTGAAAATTAAGAAAAATTCCTAAAAAAATGACGAAATGCTTCAAAGTCCCCCCCCCCCCAAATATTTTTGGTCCTGTTTTGCTAGGTTTGGTCGGGTTATTTGAAACACTTTGAAAACTTTTTTATGGCCTAAGGACAATGGAACGAACAACAGCAGGAATGTGATTCTAATGATTCTCTAACATTCTTTTGCATCTTAGAATAATATAACTTACAATACCAAGACAATGCTCTAGCAGTGGTAGGCTATTCGCAGTGATTAAAAGCATATGATGAACCAGTCCTATGCAAAGCATTTGCATATTTTACCCATCATGCAATACTTTGAATATGGATTTTTGTTAATTTTTTCAATACTTTTTTTTTTTAACCCAGATTATACTAACGACCTACATGTAAGTCACTTACAGTACCATAAAGGATACATACCCCTCCTATTAAAAAAAGAAAAAAAAAAGATGCATTATATATTTCAATCATAGTTCAAAGTTCCTCCCTTAAAGATTCCATATAACTCAATAATCAAGTTGCCAACCAATTTTTGTATGGTTGCCATGGCAACCAAAATACCACAAAATCTGAAAATAGCCAAATAGGCATATTGGAAAAATAAATCTGGTCATTTTATCAGATAACTTAGTGCCTGATATTCAAAAGTTAGTTGATTAGGAGAACTATTGTACAAGTATATGGATAAAAAATTTGGTTGTCATTGAGACATAACTTCCTAAAATATGGCCTATGGTTCAAAAGTGACCTACATGTAGGTCATTAGGAAGATAGGGGGTCTGGTTTCCTACGCATAGGTATGTAGTTTGTATAGATATGAATTAGAATGTTATCACTTCATATTTCAATTATGGTTTAGCCTAGGTTTCTGAAATTTTGATATTTGGTAATGATATATGACCCTCAGAATCGAATGTAATAATGGGTGATCTTGCTTAAGGTTAAGGTAATAAGGCTTGTCCTTGAATTTACACAGTTCACTATAAGGTGATGCCTATGGCCTATACAGTTCCACACAGTGGATTCTCCTAATGACCTACATGTAGGTCAGTATTGAAAACCTGGACATTATCATCTGATCACCACAAAATTTGAAATGGTGCATATTTAGATATACATTTAGGACATTTAGTACAACTTTTTAATCCTCTTATGCCAAAACTCTGGCTTTAGTATAATTCGGGTTAATTCAATTGGCCAATACTATAGAATAATGCATGGGACCCCGTATCAAAATTACTCTTATTTAAAGACAAATTATCTGAACAATATTTTAAAGAAGTTTAAGAAAGATCTAGTGGTTCAAAATATGAATTTTATTTGTTTTTGTATTAAATAATTATGACAGAAAAAAATTCTCAAATCTGAGACACATTTTCTCTTATTTCTAGGTGAAGATTAAAATACTTTTATTCTTCGAAATTCAATACTAAAAAATGTAGCATGGGACCCCCAACTTTTCTTTTCAAAATCCTCTTCTAGATGATTTAAAGTACATCTGACAAAAAAATGGAGAAATTCTAGGGACCTTGATTCAATGATAGCGACCCAACTTAACATCCCATAATATCTCTTCTCTGTTCATGCGCACACTCAACTTGCATAAATAACAAAACAATAGTTAAAGGTTGTTGATAGAATAAACTATCTAACTATGTATCCTATCTCTACACACCAAAATAAATCCTTAAACACCAAAATAAATTTCCCAAATATAGATTGAAACAGCACTATTTGCAGTATATGGTAGGGTAGGGGCAGGGATTAGTTGAGTATGTATATTTTTCTTTTACATGGCATGTAAACATACATTTTATTGGCAACTTAACAATAACTAAAAAAATTAAATCAGTACAGAATACCCAGGTTGGACTCAATCTCTCACCTTTTGATATGTACTCTAACAGCTTACAGAGTTGTCACTGAATCTTCTGGTTTTGGGGGTCTATAACCCTCTATATGTTGAAACACCTTAGCAATGTACACCTGCGCAGAAATCTGCGCAATAAACCCCTTTTGCAAGGGTGCCATCCACCTTCATGCTAGCTCCAATGGGAGGGGAATAATAGAACAGGGGACACAGTATTGCTTTTAGTCCATTGTCAAACACAAAAGGTGTCAATAGAAAGATGTTTTCTGTGCTCTCACATATTGTCACAACGCCGTTTTCATCAAATCACTTTTAACAGGTTCGCTAGTTTTTCCTTCCACCCTCTCTCAGTCTCCATCGCCTTTTCTTTATGATTGCTTCAGTCTTCAATCTGGGAAGTTGATGCAAATACTCAGTCCAAGTAGCGGGGATTAGATTACTAACAGTCTTTCTATTTCATCCCAAAACATACATATTTAAACTGCTGTGGAAATTAGTGGACAAGACAAGTATGAGGGAAGGTGTAGAAAGTGTGAACCAGATATACACTGAAATCCAAGGACATAAAAAAATAGGCTATGCAGATTTCCTTAGGTTTTTTTAGAATTGACTACCCTGGTCATAATCTATTAAGAACATTGTTATCTACACCAATCAACGTGTTCCAAGAACCATTTATAAGCATTTAGGTCATAAACTGATAAATTGCAATGTTGCATCTGCCTCACATACTTTGAAAGAGGCTATTGGCTACATGTATGCATGGACACCTTTTCTTTATCCGAAGTCACAATTAGAAGTGTATAGATTGGCCATTGACTCTCATGCATGAATATTTACCCTAGCAGTAAGGCCAAAACCTTTAATAAAACCCTCACAATAGCTGCGGGGATATGCAATTAATGTAAGTACTATTGTATAATATTTAAAGATCAGAAATGATTTGATATTCATAACATGCAGTACCTAAACTTGTCATTTCTTGTCTTCCTAAAACAGGTGATAAAATTAAGCACTTTATGTTATCAATATGATGATGCTAAGGTCCTTAAAATGAATACCTGAGTCACTTGCAAAGACGACTTTTTCACTATAAGGTTTTCAGTGTAGGAGGACTATGTTTCTTCTAGTTCGCCTGTCAAAACCTTTAAAAATGACACAAAAAAGAAATAATAGTACTTCCCATACATTAGAGGTTGGCTATACTTATTTTGATAATATAGTTGTTGAAATAATCTTATTGGCTGGTATCAATAGTACATCGTGTGCCTTTCATGAACAGAATGGCAAGTATATCCTTGTTTTCATATCAGAATCGCCAGCAATACATCAAATTATACAAACACTTCTCCAAAGATACAGGCAGTAAACCAGTTGGGTCAAAACAGAGTCTAATGTGCTGGAAGTCCTAGCTTATACTTTACTTTCAGAGTAACTAGTCAAACAAATAAGGGCTGTTCCTTAAACACATTTCCTATTTGTGAAAGCTGAGATAAAGTTTTCTCTATTATTTGAATTTTGATGATTACCATCTATGTCCTTCTAGAGTTTTAAAATCCTGTTTCATATATTAAACTTGCCTTTTGTCCCTTCATCTTCAGCTTCACTTTAGCATTGCACAAAAGTCGGCTGAATAGGCCTAGTGGACAATTGGTCTCACAGGGACCTCCACATCACGCCTGTCTCAGGCAAAATAACAGATTATCTCTATGAAGGTTTTCATCCTGCGCTAAGTTAAGTCATTATCCTGAGATTCTATGAAATAGTTATTCAGTTTTGTCATTTCTATAGGTCTTGGCAATTACATCATATCCTCAGACACATATTTTCAGTTATTTTCAACTCTTGGTATTTTGTCTTATTGGTTTACTCTAGGATGATAAAATTACCATAATCACTTTTTTGCACCCTAAAAGTGATGTGAGAATTTCTTTAAGTCACCCTGACTGTTTGTTTTCCTCACTGTGTCACATAAATTATGTACATGAAGAAACTTTAATTTACATGATTTCTCAAGCTGTCATCTTGATGGAAAGAAATAATATTGAAAAGGCAGCAAAATCCATTAATAATTCTCCACCATATTGAATTTACTATTTTGGCTTAACTATCTGCATCCAAATCACCTAATGCAAAGATGATTGGGAGAAACTAGGGAAGAATGAAATTCATGTTACTAGTCTTTCTCTAGTTAAAGGCAGCTTTAGCTGACTAATTACATAAGGGGGTTACAGTAGTAGATCCAGGAGGTGGCCTGGGGGGAACGTGTCCCCCCTAGACCCCCTGAAAACGACAGGCTGTTAAGTCCCCGCAGACATGAAGAAAGACTCTCAGACTCATTTGATGCTAATTGCCTGTACTTGAGAATTATTCAAATACTGGAGCAGGTGTTGTTGCTGGAGGGAATACCACTCTACATATCAATGTTGGCTTTTGACATTTTAAACAACTGTTTTTTTAGAAAGGGTCATTGTGTAAGTAAGCTCTTTTTCTAGATACATGACCAACAAGTAAATGGAAGGTACTCATTGTTATTCTGCCTATTGGCTGAAACACAATTTTAGAGCAAGAATGCCAATTGTCCAGTATAATAGAAATACCAGGTATGTTTTCAGGACCCGTAGGCACATTCAGAATCTTATCATATGACATTGATCTGGGTTTCATCAGAAAAGGTAAACCAATATACACACACACACTCCTGAAATAAAATAGAGATTAATCCTTTATAGTGCTTTCTGGGCAACATAAGGTTTAGGATTTTTGGTCGTATTCATGCTGACACCCTGCCACCCGATCCTTAAACTTTGAAAAGAAAAAACATACATGTCCCTGATAATCATCACTGGGATATCTTTTACCAATCGAGTATTTTTGAGGTACAATCCAGCAGTGGCAGATTAAGAGGAGCATATATTGCACTCCAGAATTTGCCGAAAAATAGGGGGTGTGCCTTTTCCTTCTTTAAATCCGGGATCCGCTACTGGATCCTGGTATTTCAAAACATTTTCAACCATAATGCATCCCCCCTCCACATAGGACAAAGAAAGAAATTAAAATGTGTCCCAATGCACATTACTTTTAAGCGTTTTGGATCTGATTAAACCCAATGTCTTATAGATTCCATCATATACCATATTTCGTGAGTAGTGATAAAGATAAATTAGGTAATTTGGAAGATCCAATTTAGGGTTATTGTCAGGTGCTTCAACCAAGGGGACAGGTAGCACCTCGCCTGTAGGTTTGGGTAGCAACTATTGTAACAATCCCGAGGAATGGACACCAACTGTGGTACCGCCAAGAAGCTGTGGCCCTCAAGGCGCTAGGTGAGGGGAGAATGGGCGCTGTCAATTACATCACATTTAAGATTAGAGCTGTGAAATTCCTGAAAATTATTGTCAAATTACTGTTCACATTGAAGAGGGCCCTGAAACAATTTTAGAGCAAGAATGCCAATTGTCAATCTGTTATCAATCTTCTTCAAAAAGAGGGCTATAAAAATCGGGCTACATTTCGGGGGACTGTGATATAAGAAAAAAAAGGGGATCGGGGCTTTAGTTCTGAGGTTGATACCTACTATATTTGGAATTTACATAGATCTGCTCTCACAGTTTTCCTTCATTCCACCGACTTAGACAGGGAAATCATGAATCAAGAACCAACTTTGACAGGAAGGGTCAATGGGAATTCAGGTGCATGGTGTTGTAGGATCTTTGGTTCACTTTGGCGATCTCCTTGGGCAGCATGGGATTTCCACCCACTTCCCATCCCCAACCACTGCAGGCAGTGGTGATTTCATATAACTTGCTTTGCTGGGGCATAGTTGTTTTATCCTGGTAGCACTGGAGGTGAACATATTTATCCGAAATATATATCTGATACAATTCAAAGGCTGGACTTGCCCATCTTAAACAGGCATTTATCCTGAATATCCACCGTGTAGGTGTGCCTATAGTAATCCCTCCATAGATTCCCCCAATACCTCACACCCTGGATAGATGTTCATACTTAATTGTGGGTCAATGTAGTTTGATTTAGGGAATAGCAATAAGTACATGACTGAAGGGACCACATTAAATATTAGTATAGATTTAATATCATATGCATAGGTTACACACACTGGTCTATTTTTGGTTAAAGCCCCCTAAGGACAAACTAGCCAATAATTACTATGATCAAAAGCCCTAAAGGGAATTAGTGTTCACCTGATACAGGATCACCATGGTGATAGATAGACTAGGGATTTGGTAGTATGTGGGATATGCAGAGCAAATCACAGGCAGGGCACTTGTTGACCAGATTTAGTGATTCAGATAGGCCTTTGTAGATTGGGGTACTGACTTTGATTGACAAGTTGTATATATAAAAAGCTCAATATCATTTTTGTATATCTTTAAATTCTATCATCATCAAACCTCCTTTTTAGGTAATTTTGGTCAAATTCTCTGAATCAAGAAAACAAATTTTGGATTAAGCCGGAGTTTTGGGTTTAGGTTATCTCTTCTTTTCATTTTCTATCACTCTGAAAAAGATCCATGACAGCTCCATAAAATCTCTTATCCTCCATAGTCCTATATACTGAACATATACCTATTTCATGGGGGGGGGGGAGGTGCCCTGGACTAGGGGACTCTATGGTGTAACATACCCTAGTCTTTGTACTATCCTTGTTATACGCCCATAGATCTATATCCTGTATGCTCAGCATTGATGTCACTTCAGCTCACTCATACAGAAACAGGTGACAACAATAACCACCTATAGAATAGTGATCATAGTAAGAGATCCTGTCCTTGACTTTTCATCTGGTAATTCTGATACCATGCTCTCACCTTCATCAACAAGGCTGTGTGTTCAGGAGGTAAAACAGCAAAAACACACAATGTGGTATCAAATTACTGTAGGTACACCCTAAGAGTTGTTTCAGAAGTACCTAATCACATGTCGATTGCAGTAGAACATGTAGGACTTGGTTGGGGGGATGGTTATGTCTTGGATCAAATCCAGATAAACAATTTTAGCATCCCTTGCTAGATCCATACCTCAGAGCATTTTTCTTGATATATATAGGTGATGCATTGAGGTCCATTGGTATTTATACCATGATTATCCATATTGGGCGTTCCAAAGGTGCCATTAAGCTCTAGATATTTCCGCGTCAAAGTTTTTAGGTCCAACTTAGGGCCCAAATTGTCTATGATATTTTCTTTTTGCTGACAATAGTACACGACTCTTGCCCCCTTTTTCTATCGACCAGAACTAGATATCTGCACTGCAATGACGTCACACATCAAAACAAGATGGAATCATGGCTTGGCCATGGGCAACCATGGCTTATTCATGTACTATTCCCTAAATACATTAGACACATATCTTAAAAAGCTGTGTTCCAGTTGAATATGCGCATTTTTATATATCAGAATTGACTTCATTTCTAGGCTTAAGAAAAATTTCATTTTGAAGTCGCAAAAAATATCCCCAAAAATATCACAAATTAGTTTAACAAGGTTCTGAAACATTTCCCTTCTGAATATCTCCAAGCACTCAAAACCGCTAAAAAATTAGGGAAAATGTCTTTAACCAATTTAAAAAATTGAATCCAAATCTTTTGACAAACATTTCTGATGTAACCCATACACTTTTTACAAGTGGGCTATGACAGAAAGCATAGTTGTTGTGGTCTCAATCTGCCCAAACACATGTAAATGCAAGTTATAATGTGTTAAGTCATGGGAAGAGTGTTTCATTTAGAGTACAGCTGGGAAGCCTTCATGGTCAGAACCTCTCAGTGTTGATGTAGATAGCTTAACCCCTCACCCCATCCCCTACGTATCACAGACGCTGCTAGGCAGGTACTGACAGCATCTCGGGATGTTCCTGTCATATCACAGGCATCCAAAAGACGGAGAGGAGATATATAATAAGGGTATATCATGTTGGTTTATAATTAATCACTTGGCAGTTACTCATTTTGATTTAAACCTTTTTGTTCTTCATAACTTTTAAAAAGGAGGTGGTATGTAGCACAAAACCAGATGGTTAGATTCGGTTCATCACATTTTATTTTAAGACTTCAAACCCGTTCTTCATAAATGCAATGGGTGTAGAATATTGAATGAAAGTTCAAACCGGCTGACATGTGTTTGCAATGTTGATCAAGCAAGTGTGTGATAGGGCCCTGTGGGAATCTTGTCTCTGGGGCTTATTTCAATATAACTGGCAATCTGAGAAATCATGGACGATAAGGTGACCTCTTGGGGGTGCCTGCCTTAAGAGACTCCTCCCTAAGACTAGGGCCCAAATGGTTGGTACATAATGAATCAATATAACATCATATGGTCCAGAGTGTCTTGCTTTTATATATAATATACAAAGTCATGTACTAGCAGCCTATAATTCTGTGTTGCTTCAGCCTGTGCCTTACAGTGACCCTCCAGTGCACATAACACCTGTCTCAGGCAACATCATAAATTATCCCTATCAAGGTTTTCATCCTGTGCTAATCAAAGAGCTTACATTCTGATATTCTTTGTAATAGTTATTCAGCTCTTGTCATTTCTATGTAGGTCTTTGTGATTTACGTCCTCCGGCAAGTATTTTGAATTGTTTGCAACTTGTTGTATTCTGTCTTATTGATTTACACTAGGATGATTAAATAACCATAATCAAAAACCATCATGATCATAAATTGCTTATATATTTTCATACTTTCCTCACCATGTCACAAACATGAGCTCTTAAGCTGTAATCTTGGTGGAAAGAAATGATGAAGAACAGACAGAAAATCCATTAATGATTTTCAACAAAATTGAATTTCATATTTTGGCTCTGCTATCTTCATCCAAATTACCTAATTCAAAGATGATTGGGAGAAACTAGGAAAGGGTGAAATTCAAGGTACTAGTTTTTCTCAAGTAGCTTTAGCTGACTGATTACATTTATAAGGGAATTACAGTGGCAGATCCAGGGGATGGCCTAGGGGCACGTGCCTCCTAGACCCCCTGAAAATGGGCCTTGGTCAAACTCTTAACTATAGGAAATGTTCAATTTGGACTTCAACCCTTTTAGGATGGCATAAAAAGAATTGTTATTAGTTGATTTTGTCACCACAACACAAGGATCTTGAGTTAGTGAATGCATTAGTATATACCATGAGGCATTTGTAAGATGCATTGACTCTGTAGGGTAAGCATAAAGTATGACATACAATGCGAGATGTTACTGTTCTTTAGTCTGTTAAACCTAATGTTGGCTATAGCATCGACAGGAGACCTCTTGTAGTAAAAGTTTGTCACTGCCTCATGAGTTAGATGATGATGCTAATCTCCTCAACTGGCTGAAGTGGTGTCAAACTCTCATGATCTGTATCTTTCACAGCTTGACCATTCACCATCAATGGTTGGTGCAGCCTAAGGGCAGCTACTTTACCTGCTAAGATGAATTGCACTACAAAAATAGTATTTAGGGAACACCAGTGTTTAGATATTTGGTGTTTAAGCACATGCATGAAACACTTTCATGTTCCACTTTTCTCAACACCTCTTTTTGGCCAACGTGTTTATCCATGAAGTGTTTAACTAAGTGTTTAACTGCTAAATGTGTTTAATGCTGGTGTTGATGTGTTTCTTTTGTGGTATCCTTAAAACAGCGATTTTTTGCAGTGCATACTCCTTTCACAGGGCAACATAATCATCCAGCAACTAATACTGTGCTTCACACTTTGTATCCATAAGCAGTCTTGTAAGAACCCGCCATCTTCTATCTCTCAGCAAGTATGCATCAATCTATCCTGGCAGGTGAACAAATTGAAGGCAGTAAATATGCCCTTTAATACAAACAACCTAGTCCATATGAAGCCTAATGGGTCCTCAGCCATAATCCATGAGCCATAGCTGTATAATGGCACGTTCCATTTAAGAGCCTTACAATACTATTCTGGGAGAAGGGGATAAGTAGTTGTGCCACAGATATGGGGATCTGTGAAAAGGTTGGAGGTTACTGGAAGGAGGGGGGCTTCCCGAGACCAGTTTGAGGGTCTAGATCTCTTTTCTGTCCCCTCTATGTGTGTAGTGCAATTATGCACAGGCACCACCACATTCACCTGTGAGATTTTGTGATATATTTATCTTACCATAAATATGACCTTAGCTGTCAAAATGGCATTACACATCTATTACTCACTCACTCTATGAAGGGGGTGGCATAATGTATTCCCCATCATGCAGCTAGATTCTGTCTAGTTCCTGCAGATATACAGAAAGACCATCAAACTTGACTGATGCTAATTGTCTGTAGCTTGAGAATTATTCAAATACTGGAGCAAGTGTTGTGCCGGAGGGAATACAAATCTGCATATCTATGTTGGCTTTTGACTTTTTAAACTACTGTTCTATAGGAAGGGTCCAGTCATTATGCAAGTCAGTCTTTTTAGAACCAACAAGCAAATGGAAATTCCTCTCTGTTATTCTGCCTATTGTTTAAAACACGATTTTAGAGCAAGTATACCAATTGTTAAGTATGAAAGAAATACCAGGTATGTTATCAGGACCAGTAGACACATTCAGAATATTATCATATCATATTAATCAACTGGGTTCCATCACAAAAGGAAACAATATACACACATACTCCCGAAATAAAATAGAGATCAATCCTTTACAGTGCTTTATGGGCAACATAATGTTTAGAATGTTTAGAACCCCCTGCCACTTCCTTGTATTTTGAAAAGGAAAAAAAAAACATGTCCCTAACAATGATCAACAGGATATCTTTTACTAAAATAATCGAGTATTTTTGATTTACGATCCTGGTATTTCAAAATATTTCCAACCATAATGACCCCCCATAGGTCCATGAAAAAAATTAAAATGTTATTAAACGTTTTGGATCAGATAAACCCCAATGAAACTATTTGTCTTATCTATAGATCTCATCATACACCATATTTATAACTATTGTCAGGTGCTTCAACCAGGGGAAGGGGTAGCACTTCGCGGTGCATTTCAAGTTAAGTCTGGCATTGATGTCTTCTATCTTTGAACTACTGTGGAGGCACTGGAGTATGGTATACTCATATTTATTTCTCATGGATTCATTTCAAGGGTTATGATTCTAATTCTCCAATAAATTTCATGTAGTTCATACATATTTTTCTATCTAAATTAGGCCTTTGAATATCAAAGGTACCCTAAAATTCCATATCCGCACCTATGTGTCTCATTGATCAGAGGGCTATATAAGTATCAAGAATGCAATTTACGAAAGATTTCTTAGCATAATAAAATTATTAGGAATTTGTCTTTGTAAGTATAGCCTTCAATCATTTTTATTGTGATTATGATTTATGATTTATAACCATTTTGCTCAAATAAAATATGTCCACAGCTTTTGAGTGGTTTACATAACGCAAGCCTATTTTCCCCTCTCAAAAACAAATAATCCAATATAAAATCATGAAAATTGCCTTAGAATATGGTCCCTTCATGATATTATCTGAGGCAAATGAAAGATCAAACCTATAGTTTTATATAAAGAAAACAGAGCCCATGAAGCTTGTGGAAAATGCCGGCAGTGGTGATTTAATATGATTTGCTTTACTGGCACCAAGTTGTGTTGTCCTGGTAGCACTGGAAGTGGACATATATATCCTGAATATATCTGATACATTCCAGAGGCTGGTCTTGCCCGTCTTAAATGGGCATTTATCCCGAATATCCACCCTGTAGGTGTTCCTATGCCTATCCCCCATGGGTTCTCCCCATACCTCACATCCTGGACAGGTGTCCTGTATACATATTCTATACAAACTTTGTGATGTCTAAATCAGTGTTCCGATTCTAGGGTAGATTCCACCTGGGGCCTAAAGTCCCATGATAAGTCCCCGGTTCACGGATCCTGAAAGGAAATTGCTTCAGGGTAAATCTATCCTCAGACCCATATCACCTCTTCTAGATTGTCTGATTATGTAGATGTAACTCTGCTGAGTCCTTTAGATCCATACAAGCTACAGGTTCCTAATATGATATAAACAAACACACACGCCCTATAGCTCTCGGAGGTATTACTATTGCCACCCTCTTGGAAACCATCAAGAACTCCTACATTACCTTTAAAATGATGTAAAGAAATGCAAAGATGTAAGTTTTGGGTTTAGGTTATCTCTTCTTTTCATTTGCTATCATGCTGATAAAGACCCATGACAGCTTCATAAAATTTCTTATCCTCTATAGGCCTCAATACTGAATACATACCTACTTTCACAGGGGGATGGCGGGAGGTGTCCTGGACTAGGGGACTCTATGGAGTAACATATCTTAGTCTTTGTAGTATCCTTGTTATGAGCCCAAAGATCAATATCCAGTATGCTCAGCATTGAAGTCACCTCTATCCCATACAGAAACAGGTGAAAACAATAATTACCTACAAAATAGGGATTAGAGTAATAGATCCTGTCAGGCCCTTATACCACAAATGGTCCTTAGGCCTTTAACAGGTATCCGTTTGAGGCCTAAGGGCAACCACAAACACCCTTATGCCACAAACGGCCATATACCACAAACGCCCTTATGCCACAAACACCCAAATATCCTGTGGTTACCCCTCATGAGAAGAGTATGCCTCGTATTTGCTATGGAAATATCTGTGTGTATGTGAGTTTTCCTCTGGCCACCAGGATTTTTTAACATTTTGCTGGAAAGATTTTCCATGAAGATAAACAAATCTCAGTGCACCTGGTAGTGCATTGATGCACTACCAGGTAAAATATGGCTAGTGCATTAATGCACTATGAGGAGGGCATTTTATCCCAGCGGTCCCATCAATAATTGTCTTTAATGAATAATACCAGGTACTATGGTATCATATGAAAGGAAATGACATACACATTTCAAATCAGTCATTTTTAAAACATTGGCTTCTTTACCAGGGTCAATCTAACCCCATGTATCAATATTCCTGGGCCTGGGACCTCAATCTGCCGTCTTCTAGACACTTTTAACAATGATTGAGCCGGCTGGAAAGAGTTAGTGGGGCATATTTTAGCCAATCAGCGAAAGAAGAAAGGGAAAAAATGTTTTGGAGCACGTCAGACACCTTTTTCTCGAGAGGATGACAAAAATATATCAATAGCAAATGATAGGACTGCCCTTCTCATAAGGGCATTTGTGGTATAAGGGCATTTGTGGCATAAGGCAGTTAGTGGTATGAGGGCATTTGTGCTTTAGTCCCAAGTTTGTGGCATAAGGGTCCATGGTTGCCCTGAGGTCTCAAACAGATAACTGTTTGAGGCCTAAGGGATGTTTGTGGTATAAGGGCGCCACAGATCCCACCCTTGACTTTTGATCTCGTAGTTCTGATACTATGCTCTCAACTTCATCAGCAAGAATGTGTGCTCAGGAGGATCAACAGCAAAATGCACAAAGCTGATATCAAATTACTGTAGGTACTCCCAGATAGTTGGGCGTAAGTACCTAATCGCATGTTGATTGCAGTAGAACAGTAGTCCCGGGAGGGGGAGAGGTTGTTACTTGGATCAAATTCAGATAAAGGATTTCAGCACCCCTTGCTAAAGCCATATCTAAGAGCAGTTTTCTTGACTACACATAGGTGATGCATTTAGGTCCATTGATATTTATACCATGGTTATCCATTTTGGGTGTTCCAAATGGTGCCTTAAGCTCTAGATATTTCCGCATCAATTTTTGTTAGGTCAGAATTTGGGCCCTAAATGTCTATAATATTTTTTACTTTAATTTTGAAGTCGAGAAAAAAGACAACCCAAGAGAATATCACAAATTAGTTTAACAAGGTTCTGTAACGTTTCCAAGCACTCAACATTGCTTAAAAATTAAGGAAAACTTTTACAAATTCTAAAAATTGAATCGAAATCTTTTTACAAACATCTCAGACATTACCCATCCAGATATATCAAGTGGGCTATGTCAGAAAGCATAGTTGTTGTGATCTCAATCTGCTCAAACACATGTGAATGCAAGTTGTATTATCTGTTACATCATGGAAAGAGTCTTTCATTAAAACTTCATCTGGGAAGCCTTCATGGTCAGAACCTCTCAGTGTTGATATACAGCTTAACCCCTAGTCAGGTACTGACAGATGCCTGGCAGTTCCTGCCATATCACACTTATCACAGGCATCCTAAAGATGGAGGGGAGATGATATAGGCATATCATCTTGGCTTATATTATAATTAAACACTAGGCAATTACTCATTTTGATGTAAGCAACTTGGAAGCTCTTGTATGTGAAACCAACAAGTGGGCATAGAACATTGAATCAATGTATGCTGATATGTGTTTGCAATGTTGCTCAGTTTTCATCACTTTTTCAAGGAAGAGTGTGATTGGAGAAAGTGGATGTATTGTCTCTAGGGTTCATTTCAATATAACTGATGATCTGAGTAATCTCACTGATGCTAAGGTGGCCTCACGGGTCCTGGGGGTACCTGCCATATGTAGATTCCTCCCCGGGTTCCACCCTAAGACCAGGGCTTATTATCATATATAGGAATAGGTAGACCAGTCTTAGCACTGCAGGCACTAAGATAGATCACATATATTATGATCAGCACAGAGCTTATCATTGTTAGTTTCTTGTTTATTGTTCAACTGCATCATTTAGATTGAGGATACACTATATGATTTAGAGCAGCAAACCAGGCTAGTCGCCGCATCTTATGAATCAAGTTCCTGTAGAATTATGAATACACGTAGGAAACACGATGCTGACACTTCAGAATCTTACTTTGAGCCTAGATGCAGAATATTTTCAAGGTATTTTATTCCCAGACTCAAATTAAAGAAATATCAGTGTTATTTGCGCTGAAGCGAAGCAAATGGAGATATCAAACAGTAGTGTTTTGCTAGGAAATACTTCTCAGCATATCACATTGCTGGTTTGCTCAATGCAGTACGTAGATCTTATTTCTCAAGTGAAAATCGGTCACTATCTGTTGCTGAGGTAGTGCTGTGTATCGAGTACAGTTGTTAGTTGTGAGGTTTTATCTATTTATGTTTGAATATGATGGTGGGGCTGATTTCTCATTATGATAATTTGTATCATACTTTACAGAGATGGAAATGATAGAAGTGAGACTGCATTTTGTGTATGCTATAGAATTATCCTGGGGGAAACTGATAATGTGATTCAGGTTCTGTCCCAACCCTTCTTATGCCTAGTACATGCTGAGCTACCGCACAAGGAACTGACTATGCATAATGTATTTATATAAGAGCGGATGTTTATTTCCTCACCAATCACCCAAAGGTGAATGGAAATGGAAAGTAGGGCTAGCATGGCAAACAGGGCACAGTGAACTTTCACCAAAATGAATCTAATAAAATTATTGCATGGCATTTTCACGCAATGGGGCATGGACGAGATCTGCTCCTAGTGTAAATGTAATAATGACACATAATTAGTTCGAGGCTATTTAAAAAGTTCATGAGCAGCTGAAAACATTTTAGCTGAGGATGATTTATTTCATTTTGATAATATACTTTACGACCTAAAACCTCATCATCAAATCATTTTGGATGCCCTCCATATCTGACAGGTCAATGTTGATCAACTCATTAACTTTGCCTTTTTAATTGTGGTCTCTACATCTGACAATAGGTTAAGTCATCAATCATAACCACGATGTTCCTTGGAGATGTAGTGTTCTGTTTCAACACTTCCTGAAGTCTTAGAAGGTTCTAAAACTATGCTTTTCAGATCAATATTAATTATAGGCTCTATCTATGTAAATTGGGGGACCAATTGGCAATCAGAACTGACTGCTACCCAGAGAATGAGGACACCCTCTCTTGTGCCACCCTATCTATCCCTTACGCCACGACTACTCTGTGATTACCTCACCCCGGCTTCTCTTTAGACAGATAAGGAGCATTGAGGTCCATGATATTAGCAGGGTAAGCCCGTCAAGGTAGTACGTTTTGTTCCAGCTCTCGTGATTTGAAGTGGCTGCAAAACATTTGATCATCTCAATCTGGGAAATATTCCTGCAGTTACAACTAGGTAAATTCACGTAGCATACACAGATAAAGTCAAAATACAGAGGTATAGTAAAAATTGTTGATTTGAGGGATAAAAGAGAAAAGAGTTCTTTCCATAATGATGCAGGTCTTCAGGCGGCGAGGGGGTTTTCAGTATCGTCTGGCAATACTCGCTTGAGGTAATCCTGTGAAATATTATACTTTCAGATATTTTTAATGGGGTGTATGGGATTTGATGAACACGCGAAAGCAATTGTAACTTCTCTCCTGTTTTATAATGAGGCAGATTAGTATTTTAGTGGTACTTTTATTCAAGTAAAATGCTAGTCAACACCATCACAAATCCCTTTCTTTCAAGGGGGTGGGATGGCGGTGGTGAATCCGGCGGGGGAGGTTCTAGAATCGGGAGATCATGTAACACCATAATTATGGTTTTCCGGCATTGATAAGAGATGGAGAACAAAAAAGGCATTGTCGTTTCCAACATACGCTCAAAATGCAACCTTAAATCTACCAGCTGCAGGCATCCTTGTAAAATTTAGCTGTCATCGAGTGGAGCAGTGTAGGTTTTACAAGAGTCCCAGAGATGGCAGCATGGTCAAGCACTGAGTTACAAGGAATATCTCTAAATGAATTGGTGACAGATTTGCCGCAATGTTGGGAAGAGCTACCATAATTTTGATGACCCTTTTACAATGCAGGTTAATAACTGCCATAAAGTATATAGGAATATAGTTGGAGGGAAACCCTGCTTTCAACTTTTATGAGTGGCCGTCAGCTTGCCTTTGGACCTGGCACTCAGTAAATGTAACCCTGTTCATACTGAATCTATCACAGGATACATGGCTTAAATCAAATAACAGGCAAATAACAAACTCTTCATTTCATAACCTAATTATTGCAATCAGCAAAAAGCAGATGAACCCGATTCGAGGTAATCATGAAAGAATAGATTATTGTGAACCTCGGAAACACCATTCAGGGTGAGAAGACAACATGGGAAAGACAAACTAGAACTATTAAGTCCAGAGAAACCCAAATTATAGAACGACGAGGCCTACACATACATAGTGTTAAAGCAGGATAAAATCTTAAGTCTTCTGAACTATATAGCCCTGTATACTTAAAGATATTTTATTTAATAATGCGAAAATAGTACGTTCTCATATGTACAGTTCTAGTATTAAGAAGGTCCCTAACTAAACCCTCCCTAGGACTCCATTCCTACGAAACCCAAGCCAAGGTGTCGCACTAGGAGTTTTGTTCAAAAACGTTGTAGGGTTCTTTCTAATACTTCATGAAGATAACCTTCGTTACTTGTGTCTTATCTATGTTCTTAGCATTTCAAAAGTTGAAAATCCAGCAAATGGAGGCATATTAAACATAACTTTTTCTTTTCATCCTTTTAAGTAGCGAACAGTCACAAAACCTGAGGATATGTATACATAAGTAAATAAAATGTATCATCATTATAAGATAAAATACAATCTGTGCACATTGAGCTGAAATAATAATGAAACCCGTTTTAATATTTAGTTTCAAAGTCGTGTACAATGCTTCCCTAGATGATATTATTAACAGGTCTTAATAGTGAACCGTACCTGAATGTGGAAGAGATATGATGAGGCAAACTAAAGTGCATTTCCTTCCTCTTATTTGGCCATAGGAGCTGGTTTGCTCGTAATCATCTTCATTGAAGCATACAAAACCTGACAATTATCCCTGCTTGAGAGGACTTACCAGGAGACATGAGACAGAAAACGGCACCACTGTTGCTAAGATGATCATACTCTAAAATCTAACTGTTGAATCTTCCAGAGGTCCTCATAAAACTGAGCAATGAACCAGCGTGATTGCATTGCAGTGAAGGAGTGTAGTTTCTACTATGAAGCAATACAGTAAATACTGTGGTACGCTACAAGGAATCTCCATGAAAATAATGATGAATCTCTGACAATTTTGGGACAAGGATTTCACTGTTATTTCGACAACATCTTCTTACATTTTTCAGCTATACCGATGAATCAGATTCCTGATTAGATGACATTGACAGTCATTGAATTATATCACTGGGGACTTCATGGGTCACATGTACATAAGAGCAGGGCTCTATAGACTCGTCCAACAATAAAATTAATGGTGACATTTTGGAATTCGGTAACAAAGGCGGGTGTGCACCCTTCTGAAGTGTGACTAACCGTATTTGCAGTAGATGACATGCGTTTTATAACTTGTAATGAATAATCTTCATATGAAATGTTACTGTTTAGTTCATCCGTGAATATAGAGTATACTGTATCCTCTCTGGTTCATCATCTAGTCATGTTTATCACAACTTTCCGCCTGAATAACTGTTCGAGTAAATCGTGTGAATGTGTGATGTAAGTAAAAATTGCTCAACTACCGTTTATAATGTATGTCACTAAGATTGGCACATAGTGAGTCACTTGGTGATTTGATGAGTTACGTCCCAGGGCTTATGTCAATATCTCCGGCGACAAAATAGGCCTGGTGGCCATTTCTTAACACTACAACAGCACCCTTCAAGTCGTATGAAATTTCCATAGGAATAGCATTGATTTCATATATATATATATATATATATATATATATATATATATATATATATATATATATATATATACTGTCCGATCGTATTGCATTAAGAAATGACCTACTGGTAGGTCTGATAGAACCAATATTATGCTGTAGGCAGGGAAGCCTGCAGGAAGCCTCAGATGTGTCTGGGTCCCCTGACATTAGCAAAAGGGATGTTTGCTGATTCCAGAAGGACGTGACCTCTTAGTCACACCTATGGCCCTAATGAACTGCACCACACGGGCAGGCATACACCTCTGACCACTACTGGAAGTGCTGGACTTATTACATGAGCGTCCTCCACACTGTGCCTGCAAGGGTACTTATTGGTTTCTTGTTCATTGGTGAACCCATAGTAATCAATGCAAATATAGGTCATTTATAGATGGAAGGCTAACTGGCTGCCAACTTCATCTTGAGCTGTCGATGGCAGCTAAAGGTCAAGGAAAGAGACAGGGTGGGAAGGGAGGGTCCAACAGAGGATTACTAAGATATCAGGGTTTATGTGACAAAGGGTTAGCCAAAAATAAGAATAAGCCCCACTATACTCTAGCCATGGTATACATTCTGTGATCGGCAGGTTGTCTGCTCCTTATGCCCTTAGATCATGTATACAAGATATGTTTGAACCTTTTTTCCCGTTTCAGCAAGCCTTAAACAGACTCATTTATTTAACACAATATTACAGGTTAAAGTTGTGATGTTCTCATGTGATAAATGTATCAAAATGGTTATAGATTGGCATAAAGATATACTTTATAGTCCACATGGGGAGCAATGGCATAACTTCTTGTTAAAAACTTGATATAATGTTATCCCTTTCAATGC
Organism: Acholoe squamosa; assembly: GCA_949317995.1. NCBI lineage: Eukaryota > Metazoa > Annelida > Polychaeta > Phyllodocida > Polynoidae > Acholoe > Acholoe squamosa. The sequence goes on from OX439045.1 coordinate 56,287,238, forward strand.
GGGCCACTATATATGTGACCAACAGGTTTTCTTACTCAAAAATCTGTGTCTGCTCCAGCCGTTATCATAAAGAGCAGAATCTGTAAAACCACAGGCAGGGGCAGACTGATAGTGTTTAAGCTGGCCAACGGCTGAAAACTATTCTATAAAACAGGACATTATCGGGATTAGTCGGTAGAGAACGTACATTACAGAGATTAAGATAAGGATAAAGGCAGGTTAAAGAGTCTACAGTCGACTTATCCATGTTGTGTGATGAAGTGATTTGAGATTACGCTGCTCCCTCTCCCCATCAAAGCTACTTTTATCTATACGGAGAAACAGGTTCCACCAGATATTCGTGATCAATATACCTGGATGGTCTTATATAGGATACTCGGAATATTCAACATCATCATGACAAGCAGCTAGTAAAAATGATAGAATCAAGCACAATGATAAAACAAATATCCTTTTGATTCACATTTGATATGCAGTATGGTCTCTATTTAGTTGTCTGGCTATGGAAATCCAAAGTCCTATATATGCTATTGCTATCTAATTTCAGATGAACACATACCTTTCGAGTGCATGCTCAAAACGGTGATGATCTATGATAATAAGATCATAATTTGATATCAGTTGTAGTTACTGTCAAACACTTTCTCTCTTTTTTAAGTGTTTTATTGGGTAATGTGATACAGTTACATCAAATAAATTAATGCAGTTTACCAGTCACCTATAGCTCATTGCCGTATATTGGGGACCAAAAACTTAGTTTTTCCTATTTTTGCACCTTCAAAATGGTGCTGTGTCTCTCATAGTTGGCCGATCTACACAATTCTTTCACCATGTAAAAGTACACAATTAGGGCATTATTTCTAGATACCTCATTAAGTTTTTGGTGAAAATTAAAAATATTTTATCTTGTATCAAAGTGTGAGTTTCAGAAGCAAAAACCATGAAAAAACACCTACTTCTCCATCTTTAGGCTAAAATTACTATGAAAAAGTGAGTGATGACCCCCTATTTTCATTAATTCATCTTTTAGAGTGAGAAACAAGCTTTTTAAATATGTTTTTACATTTTATATGCCTCTAATAGTTCAAATTCTACCAAAAGATATGTATTTTTTTGAAAACTAACTAAAATCGCCATTTTGACCCGTCCTTTGATACAATTTTTCCCTATAGCATTTAACATGATCCCTATATATGAGAAAAAATGGAGCAAGAAAAAGAAAAAACATGGATTTTGTATCACATTTATGAGTTCTTTCAATATACTGGATAGCTTAGATATTCATGCATTTGTTGGGATTATCCATTGCGGTACTTCATGGTGACCTAATTCAACCTTGACCCCAATAACTGTGATTCAAGGTCAGACAGTGACCTACTTATACAAATGTAAGATATATGGTAACTAATATGATTTATATACTTCTGAAAAGTGTCAATGATATCTCTGACTTGGATTTGATGTCCCTGGTCCATTAAATCAAGATTTTGTTGTTTTATTAAGAGAGAAATCCATAATTTGCACCCAACCACCTGCTATTAATGCAGCTATTTTGCCCCAAATGGGCAGCAATTGGGCAGTATTTGCCCTGTTGTAATAATATGGCAGCTGAAAAAATTATCAAATATCTTCCAATTTCCAATAATTTTCAGTATAGATATTCAAAACACCCTATACAAGACTAGGGTTGTGAAAAAACTAGGATATTTTATCATTAATTAGAAAAAAATAAGGCCCTCATGCTGCAAATGCACCAGTCCCCAATATAGAGGAACGGACTATAGCCTTAGCACGTTGCTCTCTCTCCTAGAGACCCCTAAGCTTAGGGAGATTTAGCAACCCCAAACGTACGCTTAGAAAAACGCAGACGCAACCATTTTGCTATTTCAGACAGGTTTTACATTCGCCACAGCATAAATCAAAATTAATATGTGAAATTGGGTGAAATTCTGAATTCCGTGCCATTTGCAAAATAGTTCAATAGATGCCATGCATTACTTACCGCGCAAACCAGCCCTGATGAACTATAAGTACATACAACATTTGTTGTAGACATCCACACCTATACATGGATGTATAATTATTTTACCATGATTATTGACATTAAAGATATGTGGCTCGTCAGCAAAAACCAAGCCTCTGAGGGGGATTTTTAGTACTGGTCGTGGCCACCAGTGTGCAGTATATAGCTAAAACAGTGACAAATATACCTGAAAATGCTTTAGACTAATGTTTGATGGGGAATCCATTAGTGTTGTCAGAATTATTCCATTTCTGATGAAAACATTCCATTTTTGGAATGCAAAAGGAAACATTGGTTGCCATGAAAACATAAGAAATTGATATAAATATATATATATATATATATATATATATATATATATATATATATATATATATATATATATATATATATATATATGGCAGTTTATGGTTGTCCTGTAACAAATGATTTGGAAATGTCAGAGCTTTAAACCCCCTCAGACCTAAAAAATATATAACCGATTTTATGATAAACACATCACATTCCTTAGGGTATACAACTTTCAGCAAAATCATATATTTTGCAGTATCAGCAATTATTATAGGAAATAATGCATTAAAGTTTATTTGCCATTTCAGTTGCAAACACCGACCTAGGTTTGAGAAGTAATTACAGCAAAGCTACCTGGTATATCTCAGGTCAAGATGTTTTTTATAGCCTGTAACTTAAACTTTAAAAGGCCACTCTTCCCCTGAAGGCATGTTTTCCCTAATCTGGTGACATATATTGGTGACTATTTATAAAACCTGTAAGATACGTCTACATGAAAGTAGAGTCATGATTAAAGGGTATGAGAATATCTGAAAACCTTGATAATAAATTAAAATTAAAATATCATTGTAAAATATAGTGATAATTGAGTTTGAGTTTAATAATATTTTATTTGGCTAAACATGGTCACATAACAAGGGGAGTTTTTCACAGTAAGCCAATGATACAGTATAATTTTTATCACAAATCGAAATACAATTTATGCAAGCACACACACATTATTCGAGTGGTTCAAGTGGGGTCAAGTCAGCCTCTTCTAGGCTGTTTGTGAACTCAATGATGTTGGGTTTGTTTTGTTTCCTAGCAGTTAGTCTGTTCCATAGTCAGGACCCTCTATATAATGGGCTTTTATCATAGATACATTTCTTTGGTCGACTGATTTTCAATGTTATTTTGTCATGATTGCATAGTTCCCTTCTTGGTGCAACAGTGTTATTATCAGACTACGAGAAGTTGAACATCGGTGATAGTATAGCTGTTTGTTTCGCCTCCTTATTAGGGTGCTGATCCCAGCTTTGCTGTGCATTTCCACCACGTCCATGTTTCGTGGATCCTTTACGTTGAAGCAAGCTCGAAGTCCGTCATTTTGCAATGATTGTAGTTTCCTGATGCACCATTTGGGACCTCCATCATAGATAGCTGCACAGTATTTTAAGCAAGGTAGTACCATCTGTTAGTACAGTGTGATTGCAGTTTGTTTGTCGGTGGCGAATCTTGATTTCTTCAGTTCCTTGATCTTTGAGCGTACAGTACCAATCACCTTCTGACACTGTGGGCCGAGTGTTAGGTGCCTGTCAATAATTACTTCCAGGTAATTGAACCTATCAACCATCTCCAGGTCTCTGCCGTTCATCGAGATGTTATAGCCACCTGGGTCTATGTCCATGTGTCTTGGGTAAACCCAGAGCAATTTTGTTTTGCCGGTGTTTACATTTAAGTGGTTGTTAGCGCACCAGGTGGTTATGTGGTTGGTGTCATACTGTAGTAGGTCTATGATTGGCTGTGGAGATCTGTCAGTAGAAGCCAGCGCTAAATCGTCAGCGTACACATAACAACTAGTACATGCTATCACTGACTCAATGTCGTTCATGTAGATCAGAAATAGTAGCGGTCCAAGAACCGATCACTGCGGTACTCCACAGGGAACGGCTCTCTTCTCTGATCTCTGATTGTTGGTACTGGTACAGTTCTGCCTTGCACTCAAGTAACTCTGCACCCAACTCAGTGAGTTGCTGCTGATACCATATCGGAATAGTTTGCAAAGAGAATCTCATGGTTTAGCGTATCAAACGCTTTCCTGAGGTCAACCATGACAATGGCTGTTGCCAGCCCTTTGTTCATGGCTTCATATAAGTCCTGCGTTAGGTGAAATATAGCACCTGTAGTGCTACGGCCAGGAATAAAGCCAAATTGTTTATCAGAGAGATGATCATTTAATATCAAGTGATCGAGTATTTGCCGATGAATGATTTTTTTCACATAGTTTTGAGCACATGTTGAGGATGCATACGGGGTGCCAGTTCCCTACATCATTCAAGTTCCCAGATTTCGGTAGAGGTATGATGTTTCCTACCCTCCATGTATCTGGGAAGTCATTGTCTTGGATCCATTTATTCACAATTTTTGTCATTATTGTCGGCAAGGCAGTGCGTCCTTAACAACGGCGCCTCTCATGTTGGGTATACCGGATGACTTGTTGGTATTGATGCCTTTAACTAAGTTGGTCATTTCGGCGTCGGAACATTCACTCAAGACTAACTGATCACCTTGGTCATTCCATCCCTGCGGCGCAGGTGGTACCGGGGTGTCTCTGCTAGATGTCTCTGCTAAATGCCTCTGCTAGATTTGATCCAACAGAGCTGTAGTATTCATTGATGTATGATGCGACTTCAGCTTTGGTCACCCAGTTACCATTGGCATTTTTTAGATTTATTTCAGTTTCCTCGAGGTCGTCATTCCATAACTCTTCCAGCACTGCCAAAAACGGTTTTGGGTCATTTTTGTGCTTCTCCAGTTTTGACAGGACAATTTTCTTCTTGTCTTTTGTCATGGTGTTAATGATTAATTTCATCAGCTGTCGGGCACGGGCCGTATGGTGATTATAACGTCCTGGGTCAACCCTTCTTGCCATTTCCAATGTCTGATGAGGTTGCCATATCAGTTGTAGCACATTGTCTTTCAGGATTGGGTATTTGACATCTGGGACTGTGAATGTCCTGATAGGGTGTTCTTTATCCAAGTAGGTGGTCAATTCCTGTATTAATAGCTCAAGGTCCTCTAGACTTGTGGTGTCTCTCTCCAGGGTGGACCAGTCACGGCTGTTGATATACTGGATGAGATTTACTGGGCCATATATCTTGTACGACCATCCAGCGATTGTCTTGGTATTTCTGTTTTTTTTTTCCTCACAAAGACGGGGACATGGTCACTTTAGGCGTCGTCTAAAAGACCATGGTCCACCACCTTGTCACAGTTGGTGTATATGTGATCCAAAACCGAGGCACCTCTTTGGTGAAAATAAGTGTAATCAGGCTCCAGGTATTTCAGTGAGGCCTTTTTCAAAAATGAAGACATGTATTTGTATTTGGTCGTGTGTCGGTGTTTCGTGTTCACATTTAGATCTCCCATGATCCATATTTCCCTGTTTCCTATCATGGGCAGTCTAACCATATGGAGAAGTTCTTTGTAGGCCTTCTTGGTGTTGCCTGTAGGTGGCTTATAGACTGTAATAATGTAACGTTGTTTTTGTCCAGGGGTCTTTGATAATATCCCCAATGTTTCCAGATCTTTGCACATTACTGTTAGTTCAGGACAAACGGCACTATGGGATACATGTCGATTGGCTATGTAGCAACCCACACCACCTCCTATTCGTCTGCCTCTGCATGGGTGGTCATTCCGGAAAAGCTTCATTCCCGGTAGCATTATATCATTGTGGTGTGTTGTGGGACGTAGCCATGTCTCGGTGACAGAGATATAATCGCATTTCCTAACTAGCTTTCTTAGTTCACTAATTTTGCTCTTTTAGACTGTGTGTGTTTACAGTCAGCAGTTTAAGACCCCTACTTTTGGAAAAGTCATCAAAAGATTTACTCGTCATGGTGATAGACAAAGGTGTGTGTTGTGTTGTATGGCGATGGTATGAAGTTTCGCTTGTAGTACACAAAGACCTAACGTTCCAGTTTTGAGGTATTGGGCTAAGGATAGATTTTGCCTAATAAGGTGGTTTCTATCCTGTAGAGTTGCCAGGCAACTAGTTCCTAGGCAACTTGTGATGTGGGTCAAGATATAAGCTATCACTGTGATTAAGACACAGACTGACATCTCCTGAGCCAAACTAATAGATATAGATCATAAGTGATATCGAATATTTGCTTTGTTGATGTAATCACCAAACATCGGCAATAGTCCTAAACATTTACAGGGTCAAAATCTCTGTATTAAGACAGTCTTAGTCACTATTGGTGTCGATGCATCGCCAGACACTTGCACAGAATAGCTTATTGGCGCTTACACTTTGTAGCGCTCTCTTTTTTAGTGCATATAAGTTGAACAACTTAAGTATATAATATATGGCTCCTATGCCAATGAAGTCACCAGGTGTTGTACTACCAAATCGATGCAATCGCCAGACACGTGCACAAAATACCTTATTGGCGCTTATACTTTGTAGCGCTCTCTTTTTTGGTGCGTATAAGTTGAACAAATTAAGTATATAATATATGGCTCCTATGCCAATGAAGTCACCAGGTGTTGTACTGCCAAATCGATGCAATCACCAGACACGTGCACAAAATATCTTATTGGCGCTTATACTTTGTAGCGCTCTCTTTTTTAGTGCATATAAGTTCAACAAATGTGACCTACACTGGGAAAAAGGTCCTAATTCCCCCTGAAATAAGGTCCCTTTTCACAGATCCTGTCACAAATTAAGTCTATAATAATTATCTGTCTGTTCGAGGTATAAATCTCGTTCTGCTACCATTAATAAGTTTCAAACAGTAGCCAACTATCCAAATGGCTTTGGGACTGTTCAAAGGCATTGTAACAGACGTATTGCTCTCCTGTGTCTCAATATATAGGGATGATTTTCTTTATCATTCTTTCATTTCCCAAAATAATGACCGTAAGGTCTATTTTCATAGAAATTGTACTCCGGCTTTTTTAAAATTTTGCTGGCCTGTATCCTTTGGGTTTTGACTTTTTCCTTATTTATTTTTCTTCATATTATCGGGCTTGATGAGTTCTTTGTGTCATATATAGGTTTATATGGTGGGAAATCGATATTTTGGCTTCCAGGGCCAAAATTGACTCCAAACCGGTAAAGAAATCCACAGAAACATCATTTTCTTTTTCAAAATTAAAAAAAAAAAATGACACAAGATATTTTGTTGTTTCGCTATAGTTCTTGATATTTCGTGGTTGGACAATACCTCAGGTAAAGAAATCGAGTTTCTGGGGGTATTTTTTTGTATATTCTGGGAGAAATTTACTTTTTGTAAAGTGAAATGTCCTGGCGAATTTTCTGCTGTACCACCCTCCTCCCTAAATTAACTGTGTGGCAGATGGGTTGAAATTTGCCTTTAACAATTAGGGGGAGATGGTTGATAACATATGTTGAAAAAATATATTTTTTTGATTCTATATATAAACTTCAGAGATACAGAGCTATATGTGATATCCTTGAAAATACCCCCTTCTCATCGGCTGGACATGCAGGAAAGAATTCTGCTTCTCCTGTAGAGGGTTAACATATTTAACTATTTTAACTATGCCAGTTATTTAGCCCCTAGACATACTTAAGCCCTCAGGGTATAGAACCTTTGGTTATTGCTCATGGTTTGCCATGGTAGGAAATACAGGCCGCCCTAGTGACATGTCCGGGCGAGTGACATTTAAATAACATGCCATGTTTAGGGCATAATTTTTGACATAAATAATTGTAATATTTCAATGAAAATCACAGGTCTAGACCATTTTGATGTGTAATTGATGGAAATCATGTTTTTATTCATGTTAGATATGCATATGCCACCTTAAATTATGTATACTTTTGATAAACCTTTATCGCGATTTTCTTTACATGTCACACCCAGACACATAATCAACATTACTACCCCTCCAGTGTGAAATAGATATATCTAATTAATATACCTATGTTTGTTATTTACCCCCAACACATACCTACATATATCCACATATAAGAAGTTAGATTCCTGCTCATAGTTTGGTATAACAGGAAGGAAATGCCTACAATATCCTCCCCACTGACATGTCCAGGTGAGTGACATTCAAATAACATGCCATGTGTCAATGGACCATTCTGGGTATTATTATTATTTTTCATATTTACTAATTTCTTCGCCATATAAAACCTAAGCTCTGCACACGATCCATACTCAACAATCTCCTGTATTCCCCAACAGGAATCAGGATCCATAAGTTATCACGGACTCACTTCCTCCATGAGACTCTGTGACATAATGTAGACGGATGTAATAACATTCCAATCATATCTACACCCACACAGCCCCGCTGTAGGATGTGGGATCCACCTGTGGTGCCATATTTGGAATGAGAGGATACTTCACAATCTCCTTTCAATCCTCATCAACATGATTAACCCACAGGTGGCAATCTCTCCCTATGACACGTATCTCTATTTCATTGAGCCACGTGTATAGAATATTTCACAATACTGTGAGCTGCTCAAGCCCTTCATATAAAAGGCAGCTAGAGCAGCTCCCAATCATCTCTCCCAACTTACACCTTACACCTATACCTAGAACCTACGACAGGTTGAGCTATAGGATCAGAGGCAGAGCTTAGATCTTGGCGAGTGTTATCATTGTCACCACCTTTATGAAACACTCATGTCAGCTATGCAATAAAAGGATCAAATGAACTTCCCTGGATTCCGTGTACATTCACTTCACCACATGTAACCGTCCATTGACACATGTTTGGGGCTTCATTTTCTATATAAATGATTGTCACATGTCAATGAAATTTGTAGGTCAGGGTAAGTTTGACCTGCAGGTCATGGGAATCCTGTTTTTATTCATGTCAGATATATCCTTGGTATTGTTAATCATTTATACTTTCAATAAAAGTTTATCTCGATTTCAAATTTATATTTCTCATCCACACTCACAGGCACCCATTCCAGCCCCTCCTGAGGACAATCTATACATCTAACTACTATAACTATGTTAGTTATTTACCCCCCACACACATACCTAAATATCCAATGCATAGGGAGTTTGGTTATTGTCATTTATCTGCAGCAGTGGGTAAGAATATGTTTATGTCTTGGCAAGCATTATGTCCAGGCAAGTGACAAATTGACATCTGCAAGGTGAATTGAATGATAGTTCTCAGCTATATACAGATTTTTGCACTCTCAAACCTATATATGCCAGCTGAAAGTACATGTCCTCGGCATTGTATTCCCTGTAATTGATAGTATATACCTAACTCTGTGCCCCTTTTATGTGGAACAGCATGTTATCAATGTTTGTTTTTGTTTTTTTTTACTTAAAATGGAGCCTAGGCCCTGTAGTAAAATGACTAATGGCAAAGTAAAAAGGCAAGAATATCTAGATATAGCTCACTAAACCCAACCATGAGACCTTGTAGTTGAAGTTACATAAATATAAAGGTGGACCAAAAACATTTTGCAAATCATTTTCTAGGCCTAAATGTAAGATATCCCCTTAAATCACTTGCCAGGACATTATTCCTAGGGTATACAACTTCCAGGTGTTGCCATAGCAACCGTTTTTATAGTTTACTCATAATATTTTGTGAGGAGGAACCTGACTACCTTTACACTATCCTCAAAAATATCTTTCAGCTGCACCAATGTTTGCTCTCAGACCCCCCCCCCAGGGCCAGAAGTATGGTATAAAAAAATTATATTTTTCATTTTTTTCTTAGCAGTTTTCCAACCTAAATGGCACGAAACTCCCAGAGTTTCACCCCTTAACGCAATCTCATGGTGGAACTTGCAGCTGGTTCTGGAGGGTAGATGCAACGAGACAGTGTTACCCCAAGGAACAAGTCTGCTAACCAGTATAGGCTAATCCTGTTTGCCAGAATCCCTCTGGGTTCATGCATGCACTGGCCACAACAGGATATAGAGCCAGATAGCACACGCATGCAATATGTAAGCATCAATTTTACGTTACACTGACGAGTTTTAAAAGTGGTGTAGAGTACCATGGCGTGTGCTAGCTGGGGATGCATGTAAATCCTTTTGTGGACAAAAATATTTCTATTATATCCACCACTTTCACCTGCTCTTCTGGGGCTTATTTCAATATCCTTTACGACTACATAATGGCTATATTAGGTCTATGCGGCATATATATTGTCGTCAGGGATATTGAAATATGTCCTTGGCATGCTATCACTACTAGTGGCAATTTGTAAAGGATACATCTGTGTCACACAGATTATTCATCATCATAATTGTCACAGAGATAACTGAGAAGAACACCAGAGCTGCATAGTAACGCTGATAAATCTGTGTTCTGCTTGAAGACTGTGATCCCTGCCAACACCAGATAAGCAACCTGGAGAATTGACCATTGACAGCGACATAATGCATTGGTGTGTGATAAATCATTGTGCGTGACTGCAGCCCTTGTCATGTTACAATATTAGATTCATTGAGCTGATACTGCATACTGTAGCTAATGCAGCATTATACCATTGTGATGCTGATGCTGAATACCATAGTGGCAGTACATCATACCCTTTAACTGACGGCCCTCAAAAGGGTCATTTGAGACTTAACTGCCGGCCATATGCCCTTTTTCAGCAGAATGAGCAAATTATACTGCCTTGAATAAGTAGCTGAAGAGGATACAAAAGTTAAATAACTATGGGATTTTGTACTTTTCTGACAAGGATGCATTATTGTTGAAATGCTGTCATATTGGTAACATGATATGACAATTTTGTGATATAGGGATGTGGTCAATGTGGTAGTGCTGCCTTTGGACAGCCCACTGATGCTGCCTTGAGACAGCAGCGGCAGTTCAGGGACATCTTAGATGCTGCCTGGGGGCCTTCTCCAAGTGTTATTGTATTACACATTAAGAAATCACTGTTGAACCCGCCAGGGGTTCTCGTAAAACTAAACAATGAACCACCGCAACTGCATTGTAGTGAAGCAGTATTTACAGATTCTAAAATAAGGCATTATAGTCCACCCTGCGGTACAAGGAACCCCCGTGGAAATAGCGATGGGTCTCTGGCAATTTTGGGACAAGGATTTCACTGTTATTTCGATGATATTTTTTTTAACAGTGTAACATTATCACTGATATGATGAAGGTTGGCTTTATGCTGGTCCACTCCATCAGGGTTGTATACATCTTTGTATGACATTCATGCTGCAATTGGAAATGTTAGTACAAGAAGCAGTCCCCTGAGTATCAATCAAATCAACCAATTTGATCGCTAATTACCTGATCATTACATCAATCCCACGATGATACGATGACACTTTGAGAAAATGGATCTCTCCATGATGGATACTCCACAAGCCTACTAAAGTAGTGTCTATTAGTGACGAACCCATCTTAGAGTTTCTATTGGGTTAGTGCTTCAAAAGAAACCCCATTACTGAAGGGTGGCAGAGCGTCATTTGTAGGCAATTAGATCTGCATTATTAGTCCATTATACAGTACAGTTGGAGATTCTCTGTAAGTTGTGTTACCCTGTACATCACTGCCCCTCTAATATTTGCAGTGATATTCAACAAAAAAGACAAACATTTTTATAAGTTGATATAATATGATTTGGCCAGTTTTGGACCCGTACGAATAAGGTGACTGAGGCGGGTTAAGTCCGGTTTAATGTATTGGATGTGAAGTACTCTAGAGACTCCAGACTGCTACAGTTAAAACCAGTAGGTCACTCGCTTCAGCCAGAAAGGTCGCTGCCATGCTGACTTGTGGAAATTGCCACACTCTGGGACCAAATGTCTGATTGTGATCTTGGGGATAAATTTTGTTTTTTAGGACTTAGAAATCAGACCAATTTAATGTGTGTGTTTTTACAGATTAAAACAATGGACATTACTGTTGTTAAGGGTAAATAACCAAAGAATTGAATTAATTCTTGTTTGTCATTATTTCTTTCTTGACAATAATTATTCTGCCTGAATCAATCCATGCCTGCAGAACAATAAAATTTGCAGGACCGAGTGGCCTGCGAGGGGAAAACCTTTACGTATAGACTGCTGCTGCAGTAAAAATAACAACTATGCACATATTGGTTTTCACTGAAAATTTTATAACTAATAATGTTATTTTGGTATTTTTGAATTTCATTTTAGATAGTGTTTTTGTATTTTTCCTTACAAAGGTGAAATATTATAGCAAATTTGTATTTGCATTTCAAACGCTGTTTGGAACACCAAAGCCACTATTCAGTCTCTCCCCATTGACACCCCTCCCCCAGACGATGTGATTGCATTAAAATACTCTAATGGACCTCACACTAGCAGTGTGAAGAGACACCCTGCTATCGTACCCAATACTGAGTGTTCAGTGAAGCAGTGCTGTGGCAAAAGGTAGTGGAATTAATGGTTACCAGTAGAGGTGCAAGATAGAGTACAGAGGATCCTCCAGTGGATAATCACCATTTAGAAGACCCTGAAAATCCCTTAGACCTGTAACTAGAGGGAAGATAAAGGCTTCTCTGTCCAGGAGCCTTAGATCTCTATGGGAGGTACAGCCTCTTTCAGCAGGCAAAGCTTCCTCTCTGGTGGGCTGGAGGGTAGGGGACAATTCATCATCTTGGGCTATTGGTACTGCAAAGAGTAATGCCCTTGGTTTGTGAGCAGCCAGTAAGCAGAATGTAAATAGAAAGATGGGTGAACTGTTGGTCCTCCTTATTGAAGGGATTAGTCTGCCAGCATAACTCAGAGAAAATAAAAGGGTATATTTATAATAAATTAAGTCAGTGTGGCCGATGTAAATAAACAGAATATCCCTATGGGGATGTGTATGATTATTTTCATAATGTAACAAAATACTGTACAACACAGTGTGGTGAATTATATAATATTTAAAAGTCCAAAGTCCTGATTTAGTGATTGAGCGGAGCAGCTGTGCTCAAGTGTAGGTAGAAATCTGAAGCGCCGTATTACACGGTAAGGAACATATGAACTTGGGAGTCCAAAAGATGTAATCAAATTCAGATGATAAGATTCCCCTTCCCTGGGTACACTTAGATTACCTCTGTGATCTATATGTATATGTAATATAGAGAAGCTTGTCTTCCCCTTCTTTAATCATCTCCATCATAATGCACTCCCTGCAAGGAGCCAAGTACCATCAGAAAACATATTTTGTAGTAATTGGGTTGGCATCTCAGCGTAGTGTAGGACATATCTTCAGCTTCGTAATCTATCTTTCATGAGCCATATATATGCTATACTTCGCTTTGACTAATTAGATATTGATAGAAGGGACTATGAAAGACACTGTGGAACATTGAGTGGTTTAATCACATGAGTATTGAATCATTATCCAGAGACTGCTATCATAGATACAAAGGTGTTTGGCACAATGGTAAAGGTGAACGATGATTAGTTTGAACCGACCGTTTCTTCACGAGCGTTTCATGCCCATTCCGCACGAGGCTCAAACTAATCAGAGTTCATCTTTACATTTATGTCAAGATGTTTGAGTGGAAAATCAATCGATATTTCATCAATAAGATTGAAATTAAACCCTTATTCACCTACCACCAATGCGCAATGCTGTGCGCCGCCATCTTGGATGTTTACGTTTCAAAAAGGTTGTGCATGCGCAGTGGGTTTATGACGTCATTGTGCGGATTTGGCGCTGGTTATTTAATGCAGGGGTTCAATACAGGAGGCTAGTGCATTGTCAATGGGGCATCGATATTCACCTTGACATAAAATAACATACTGAGCACTCGTGCTGGTTGATAATCCAGTGATACATGCTTGAACCTGCTGCAAGGAAGTGGGACTTTTGATTGTAATTTAAAGCATTTTATATACTCATTAACCCCCCCCCCCCGACTAGGACACCCATGGAATATGCAACATTCCCTATTTCAGGGCTGCTTGTCTATCTCTAGAACACCCCTCTATAATTTGGAACTCTCAATAGAATTAGAGGGGACTAAGTCAACAACCATCTGTCATACATGGTACTCCCTGTCCTCAGTTAAGGTCCATTATTGTAGTGGACCTGGAGGATGCTACTGCCAACTGGTAGCACTAAAATAGTCACAAATCTGGCTGTGTCACCCCCAACGCTCTCTGTGCTGTCAGTGGGTATGAGAGGTGTCTACAAAGTAGGTACTCAACAAGCTCGGGACGTCCACCCCACGCCCATATCCATCAGTAGCTCCATTTGGTTACCGTAGGGGAGTAGAGATACTACTGCCTGATGATAGCCAATTACCAGACCATATGTCTTCTTGTTATATGATCCGATGGTACTGTAATACGAGTCAGACCACCATGTTGACAATACAGGCTGTACATCTTTCCCCTCATTTCTGAATGTCTTTTCTTCCGTGCTTATTTTGTAAATTATTGTTTAATATGCACAGATCTGCAGGGGAAAAATGCTGATGTTTTTTTTTCCATAAAATACTGTGCCATTGTGGGGAATGATAAAAGCAATTTAATTATTGCTGTATGTACGTGTTTTGGCCTCACGTATCTTTGAGGTGACTAAAGGACAAGAATTACTTCTTGAATAAATTATGAAAGTCTGACCTAATGTACTGTTGTACTTAATTTTTTTACCGAACTCTCACTCATCAACAGATCTGAGACCTTACTCAGCCACAGAGAGCTGCCGCCTTTCCTATCCACAGAGCTGCTGCTTTAATCAGTTACAGAGAGGTGATACCTTACTCAGTCAGAGACAACTGACACCTTACTCAGTCACAGAGAGCTAACATCTATATTGTCGACAGACCTGATACACTACGCAGCCACAGATAACAGCAGCTTGGTGGACAAACATCACACCCCTGAAGCACATCTCACTGACGGATTCTTGGCCTTAACGCTATGGAGAATTTCATCATTGTTTCAGCTTGAAGGCTGTGATAGCCATCAGGGCACAGCTACATGCTGCTGCTGATGGCTAGCCTTGTTTTGAGTCTAATTAGGTCATGAGGCAATGACGTAACACGCAGCAATGCATGGAATTAAAAAGATTTGGGATGAATTGTGAACCAATATAACATCCTCCAAGCTCTAATAGAAACAGAAAGCCAGGGACCCTAAGGATACTGTCCCTACGCCATCAGTTGGCCATCAGTTTATTTTGTGATATGATTACACAGTTCCATCACGGCCTTCAAGCTGAAACAGTGATGCAAATCCATATAACGTTAAGGCCAATAATCCATCAGTACTACGTGCTTCAGGCACAATACAAAGTGTCCATAGGGGACATAGAGTAACTCGCCCCTGACTCGAGGCATGTTGGTACCTTAAGTCAACCAACCTAGATTAATTTCAGATAGCATCATGACTACCAGTTGACTTTACACCATTAACTAAAATATGAATATCCTGCACTTGATACCAACAATGCTAATGTATTGCAAAAATAACTTAAAGTAAGGTGGGATGGTCGACTTAAGGTACCAACATGCCTAGTGGTCGAGTCAGAGGTGAGTTACTCTAACCGATACCTTACTCAGCAAAAAAGAACTGATACCCAGCAACAGAGAGTTGATACTCTAGAATTGAAAGATGCTGAGGTTACAGTGAGATATAAGCTCTTCATGCTACAGTGTCTAAACCTGGCAAAGGAAACCATCAATGATCTCTCTTTTTTTTTGCAATGATATATTAATTTCTGGGTCTCAAATAAACGACTGTCTTTTATGGGCAGAAAGGGTCTGGCATAGATCTATGTTTCCCTAGTCCTCCAAATAATTCATCCAAAAATGAAAACAGCAGAAAGGTTTCTCAGTGTACAAGTATGAAAATAAGAGTTTAAACCATATCATGTGCACTTCACCTGCTGACAGTTTTCTTTTTTTTTCATATGCTGCTCTCAGAATTCAATTATGCAAACTGACTTTGAAAGTAATCTTCCTCTTTTAATTAGGATGTCAGCCGAGCATTGTTACAGGAAATATTGAAGAAATCAATGACGGTAAAACAAAAGCCATGTTTTATCAAATGGTTACCGAATAGGCCTTTCAAAATCACTACCTCATAACATGATAGCCACTAATTCACACTGCTGAATAAATATTGCGACAGTATTCTGGCCATGTCATTGATCGGTCTTGAAAATATTTCAAAGATATTCAAAATAAGGGATGGTATCACTTTTTGTTATTACCTTTCAGCCATTGTGATTTTTTTCTGTGTTATCTTAATCAGGAAAATTTGCCTCTTTTATTTGAGATATTTTACTTTAACCAAGGGAGTGGTCATTTTTTAACAAGGGGGGGGGGGTGGGTCGGTGAAATTCTGTGAAAACTTTTTCGTACTCCCCTCGAGGGGTCTGAAATTTTTCCGTCCCCCCTTTCATTCTATAGTCGCGCACGGACTTTTTCGCTGAAAAGGGGCAACATTTTTTGTCCCCTCCTAAGAGGGGTCTGAAAGCTTTTTGTCCCCCCAAACCCACCAACTCCCCTGTTGTTAAAAAATGACCACTCCCTAAGTGCTATTGTACACTGCAAAAACGTGTTTATGTCTAAACACGTTTCAAACCTACACTGTCATATAGGTATATTGTTTAACATGAAAAGATGCTGAGCATTTAAACACATTGAATAGTAGTTGTATAGATTATTGAGTATTGTGACAATTGATTATTCTCACCATTGTCTCCAAAGCTCATGTTGATCATGGTTTCATTTCATCGAATGTTATGGAAATAGAAACAGAAATGAAGAATTGACTAAATGCACAATAATAATCAATAAATTCAATGTTAGACACCTATTTCATGGATATTTGTAAAGGATAAAGTGATGCTCTTTCTGCCTCTTATTAAAATGATTACATGTATGTGTATATACCTGTGGCTTATGTCTTTGGGGACATTTTAGATACCTTCTCATGTCCCCGAGAAAGTAAATGAAAAAAAAAGAAGATCGGTTATTCTCTAAAATAATACATCTGTAAACCCTCAGGTTCCATCTAATCATTTACTGGGTAAGACATCTAAACACAAAATTTCATATCAGAAAAAAATATGAACCTTAATATCTAGACATCTTAACACTTAAGCTAAGACAATGACTAAACATGTTTAGGAACCTAAAGTGTTTACAAAAGCGTTGCAAGAATATGTTCAGAATTGTGTTTAGGAACTAAACACCATTTTTTGCAGCGTATGTTTTGGAGTATTTACTAGTAGTTTTATCTAAAACAATAATCGCTATCAACATTGGTTTAACCTGAAATGTGTAGACAAAGTGTCAGCTGCAAAACTATAAATCTGACGATGCAACCCAATGCCCATATTTCTGCAGCCAAGGAGGCGGGCTTCACCATGTAACTGCTTATATAACATGGTTATCGAGTTTAGGCACTGATTTCAGTTCCGAAAATGGATAATATGAGTTCTGATACCTGGCGATATAAGAACCCAAAATTGACAGTGCAGCGGACTTACCTTGACAGCGAGTTGACATGAAAGTAAATCCTCCATTTTTGAAGCTTATAGACCAAATCTGACGAAATAATTTCAGCAGTATATCCTTTACATGTTATTCTAACTCGCTGTCTGGTAGATTACTTGATATTATGGCTGAATTTAACATAAAAAAAATCATAAAGATTCGAATTAGGTGCCTGGTCGTGCGTGTTCGCCATTCTGTCAACACTACAGGTGCCACCGCCTGGTGTGTACAGAATGGATTAGGCTATAGACTGGCGCAGCTCTGTCTCAACATATAGTAGACCTACAAGAAGACCTACGAGAATGGCAGGAAGTTGCCAGCTTAACCATACGTTAACATGAAACCAAGATGGCGGAGGGCCGTCTTGTCGACTCGCAAAAGAAATGGGTTTGATAGAAGCATTCGCCTCCGGCTCATGCTTCTATCAGCCCCTGAAGCCAACGAGTGCAAGTCTATTCATTATATATTACATTCCTTAAATGCTTCACTTTGAACCTCTCTTTTATTGCTGTTTAGCCTATCTGTCTCAATTGCTATGTCAAAAAGAATTTAAGCTGGGAATGAATGGACGATATACTGCTGTATGGCTGTCTTTAATCACGGAATTGACTTTGAATGTGGTGTATAGGATTACTTTATTAATTTCTCCCATAAGAACGTTCTTGTTCGGCTGACCTTTGTAATCAATATCCACAGCAACACCAAAAGTAGTTTTGAATTACGTCAGGTAAAAGATGACCTCGCTATGTATTCTGATGACGTCTTTCATCATCTCTTTCCATTACCTCCTATACTTCTCTTGCTCACGGTCAAGATGGTTATCGTACACCAACAGAGGACGAATTTCGTAACAAAAGAAAGTCCAGCATGGAGGCTTTGCCTGCTGAACATCAATTTTCTAGTTTCACAAGTCCATTTTCCAGAATCTACATAATAAGAACGATCAAGGAAAGGTCACGTAATAAAACTTAACTCAGAAATGTCTCGAGAAGACTGTGAATGCAGATTTCATTCCCTACTTTCCAGACCTGTATGCATTGTTAGCCTAGGGCTTGGCTCTTGTCAGTGGCTAGTCTAGTCAATATGTAGAAATTTGCATGCAGTGGGAAACGCAATGCCGCTGGAGGTTCAGTACTTCGTAGATACTTATTACTATAGATAACAGGTGAAATTCCATTTTTATAGATATGATCATCAATAAATAGAATTTTGTGGCTGATTTGGGGGTCGCAAAATTTATTTTGCTCATTTTATCAGTTCTTGGTGTCATATGTGGGTTTGAGTGGTCTAAAGTTAATATTTTGGGCTCCAGGGGGCTAACTATGCCTAAGATTGACCCCTTTATGCTGGGAAAATCAATAAAATCAACATAATTATTCCATTATTTCTTGTGGAAAAAGGACTACGTATGTGTCTTTTCACTTTTATCATGTAAATATAGAGTTTTGTGGTGAAATAGGATGAAAAATCACCTACAAGGGCCAATTTTTTCTACCCATCTTGAACATTTTACTTTTTGTAAAGTGGTCTGTCCGGGCGATAAATTGACCATTTAGTCTCCCCCGCTTAAATACATAAATGGGAGATGGATTCAAACATCCCTTAAACAGGTAGGGGTTAAAGTGTGTTGAAGGAAAAAATTTATTTCATCTATAAACTTCACCGCGAGGGGGCACTAAGTGTTTCCCTTGCAAAAACCCATTTTTTCCTTGTCTGGGTGAAAATCATGTTCCTTCTCCCCCCTGTGCAAGATGGTTATATTTAACTTTCCTTACTATGTCAGTTATTTACCCCCCCCCCCCCCCACATATACCTAAATACCCAATGTATTAGAATATTGACTTCTGCCATGCCTTTGCAGTAGCAGGGTTGGATGTGGTTTCTTTCTATGTTGAGAGCTTGATTTCGTATAGAAATAATTATCATATCTCCATGAAAATCTCAGGTCTAGACCATTTTGACCTGTAGATTATGGGAATGAAGTTTTTATCAATGTGAGATGTGTCTTTGGTATCATAGATGTGTGTACCTTTGATAAACATTTATCACGATTTTGTTCACATTTCTTGTCTAGAAAGAAAAGAGTACTCTTGCCCCTCCTGTATACAGTTATTATTTTTAACTACCAGAACTATGTTGACCAGTTATTCACCCCCCACATATACCTAACTACCTAATGTATTAGAATATTGGCGAGTGACCTTTCATATCATTCCATGTTGAGAGCTTAATTTCCTATAGAAATAATCATCATATCTCCATGAAAATCTTAGGTCTAGACCATTTTAAGACAGCAACGAAACGAACCCGTTTTTGAAGTTTTTTACCAATGCTAGATGTGTCCTTGCTATCATAAAATGCATGTACTTTTGATAAATGTTTATCATGATTCTGTTCACTTTTCTAGCCTATTAAAAAAAAAGACTCCTGCCCCTCCTTTGTACATTTATTATATTCAACTATCCTAACTATGTTAATCATTTACCCCTCTCATATACCTGAGTATCCAACCTATAGAAAATTTGGGTAGTGCCAGGGTCTGCAGAAGCAAGGCAGGAAAAATGTGGCAACCAAGTGAATGTCCAGGCGAGTGACCAATTGCAAGATTACAATGTGTTTTCAATGTAAAATCTCAGGTACAAACAGATTTCCCATCCCCTATAACTATATACCACCTGGAAGCATATATCATAGGCATTATCCTCCATATAATTGATAGTGCCTATCTAACTCTGTGTCCATTTTTTTTTTGTAAAACAGCAAGTAATGAATATGTTTTTATCCTGGAATTTACTTAAACTCCTGTCTAAGCCCAGTTGGAAGATGAGCTATGAGTTATGGCAAAAGCTCAGTGAATATAGTTACAACTCTGTAAGTCAAACCCTTAGACCCATTACTACAAGAGAAATAATATATCAGTGGATCAAAAGCATATTACTACTAACATGGCAGGCCTGAAAGCAAAATCCCCCCTATGGTCACTCGCCCAGACACAGTTTTCAGAGTATGCATGTTCCAGGTGTAACCATAGCAACGTTTTTCATATTTAACTCATAATATCTCGTGGTCAGTTACCCCAACACCTATAGAGTATACACAAGAAATAACTTTCAGATACTCCATGTTTTTTTTCTCAGACCCCCCAAATCCCCAGGGAAATCTAGCTGGCTCACTTCTGTGATTTGTAACCATAATCTGAAAGATGTTTTATTCTAGTCTTTTTCTATCCTTCCTCGTCATGGAAATCCACCAGTGCTCTGAGAAGTAACAGTGCCTTTAAAATGAAAAATGTGGCCATAGAGCAGTTTGGGTGATCATCCACCAACTGAGAGAAGCTCCCACTATTTCTGGCTGGCCGAAGTCCACGAATAATTGTCAGGATTTCTACTGTGGGCGTCTCCTGGCAGTTACTGCCACAGAACCTGGTGCAGAAACACATCATTCAGTCCCGAGCTATATTATATACCTTTATTGTGACTATTGTTTATTCTGGACGTCAGAGAAAAGTAAATAGGCAGTGGGTTGTGGGTTGTGAGTGTGTTTTATGAAGGTTTAGGTACTTCAGCATACGTGGACATATTAATGTAGACACTGGGACTTTGGATATCACATCATTTTTACACGATTTCTGTGATTCTGAGGATATTCCTGGATATTCCCATGCACATACCTGTCGATATTGCATAGCATGATGCATGCATCATGACTTTTGTAAGGTGTGCGGTTATCCAAGGATAATAGGCACCCAGTGTAGTTATCCATGAATAATCAGCACACCTTAGAAATGTGGGAGAATACTTTTAAAACCGTACTCCTCCATTGGGGAATAGAACCTCGGCCGCCATAAGATATAGCCAGCGCGTTACCACTAGACCATATTGGCGATGGTATAGAATGGGTTAAAACTTGTACTCACTCAGGGTGGCTTGATGAATGGTCATGAAATGCATAGGAGTCTGAAGAATTGAGATGACAGCTCACATGGTTAATATCCATAGTAGTAGAGATTCCTTAGATGATATCAGTGTCCATATTTAAACTCTCCCTTACTTATTTTCAACATAAAATTCAATTTCCCAGCAGTAAATACAGCCCGGCATAAATGATGTTTAGCTGATTCATATTTGAATGTTCAATTCCTAAAAATATAGGGGTGTGATGGTAAGAGGGAATGAGGATCTTTAAATTCTGTGATGATTATCTATCAGAAATACAGTTTTGTCTAAAGAAATCAGGGTGAGATATTGTCTATGTCACGGTATGATATATAAATGTCCCTTTTCACCCTCATCTAATGACAAGGAGATATAATTAGCTATCTCTACATATTCACTGTAATACACTGAAAACATGGAAGATCCGAACCTAGTCAGCGGTGACCACTTTAGGTCCTCAAGATGACGATACCTAAAAGTACAGCTTTAGGTAGTCAAAATGACGACTTTAGGTCATCGTCCTGATGACCTGAGTCGCCAGGATGACAATACTGACAGTACAGAGTCCTCATATTGATGACTCAGGTTGTCAGGACGACGACCTAAAGTCATCATTTTGACTACCTAAAGTTGTAGTTTTAGGTTTTGTCAACTTTAGGACCTAAAGTGGTCACCGCTGACTAGTTTCGGATCTTCCATGTTTTCAGTGTACCAAGTAATATCAAACTTGATCCTGCTACATCTAATTATTCATATATATATATATACATAAAAGCAATGCCTTATCCCTTATCTGCAAAATTCTACTGTAATGACCTTCCGTACTCGTATTCAGACACTGAATTGTAACATCTTGTGCATCTCCCAACCTATAATTTATAACCTTGCCGATTTGAGTGGTGTAGGTGTTTTCTGCAGCTTAAGTAGGGCCCTTAAGAGCTCAGGGCAAGGCTTCCAGAAGAGGATGTACATCTATGAACTAAGGTAAAATGTAGTTACACTTTCTGATCTAAAGTGCAGCCAAAAGCTTATTCCACATTACGGGGTGCAACCTATGGTAATATGTGGTTTATAATTGGAATTCCATTGTAGTCTGTACACTAAATGGATATACCTTCATTATGTCTCATTTGTAGAGAGAATTCACAGTTTGAATTGAAAGTGGAAAAAAGAGCCATGAAAACTATAAACGTCAACTGTTACTCTGTAATCAAAGGAATATTTTAGGCTTCATCAAAAGTGTTTCTGCTGCTAAGCAGTTATGCTTAACAAAAATTGGTAAGTCACTGGGGTTGTGCACCAGATTGCTAAGCCCTCTGATTGGTAGAAAACACAGATCTGGTTCCTGTCAGATTGAATATAGCAGTGATGTGGAAGTTGGGGGAGAGAGAACACTGTCAGATTTGGACATGTCTTATTTAGATAAGTTGCCCTGGTTAGGAATGTGTCTGATTGTAAATAGAAATAAAAGGGCGGATTTGACTTGTGATGGGATGATAACCTATAGTAGAATCCTCTTAGGTAAGCTGCATGCAAACTTTATGTGATATACTTGAAGCTGGCATACATTGTTATTGATATTAGCCAAGATTAACGAATGATTATCATAGTGGAAATGTTGACTTTAAAATTATTGTCACCAGTATTACACAAACGAATTACTCGTCCTGTGTACCAGTAAGTTATATATACTATGACCATCACTCATTATAATGATTGGTGATTTAGTGAGATTTGCTGACACAAAATGACCGCATCAGTCCTAAACAGTATATTAAAAAAAATGATTGAGTAGGCTACTCAAAATGGCAAAATTTAATGGCAAGGGATTAAAAGAAAACCTGCTGCTTCAAAGCTCATTGTGTTGATCTATCCATATGCACACCCTCTACTTCAGAAGGAATTAAAGAGCATCAACATTCACATTTAAACCTCAGGCCTGTACGATTCAAGTCCATTAAAGTTTGAACATATATTTCAAGATTCCAAACGCATACCTAGGATGTGAGACTGTTTCCTCTAAAATCAGCAAGGGAAACTTTGTAAAAAGAGGCACTATTTCTGAAAGTATATATTTAGGATTTAAAATGACACTGATTTCATCATTCAAAACAGGAAGAGGACAATCACGCCTTGACAGTGAAAGAGAGCAAGGGCATCCAGGGCAGCAGTTATTTCTTTTGCAATTATGAACCTGTCAGGATTCAATTTTTCAGAAGGGATCATCTTACATGATACAAAAAAAAACAGCTCTATTATATGCCACATATTGAATACACTCAACTGTTTCTTACATACACACTGAAAAATTGTAATGACTCACACAATCCTGATCTATTTGTACCATTGCCATTAGCCAGGACTACACTAGAATAACACCGGGTGCTAAAACACATGGCTCTACTTTTATTATTCTTTTATCAACAAAGTGAACAGGACTGGACCTTCATAAGGCCAACTTGGAGGGATATTCACCTCTGTCGTTCCACCTGTACTTTATTTTATCTAATCTTATATAATGTTATACAAGTAAAACTGGTTCAAATGCAGGGGGAACGCCCAAAATATTATAAGGTAAAATGGGAGAGCAGAAGATTCAATTTTCATCGACGGCAGTGTCAATCTATCGCATCTCAGGTTATATTATGTTCACATAATCTTAAACCCCTGGCCTAAACTCCCAGGTTCATACACTTTGAATGTTTTGTGCAAAATAAAGTTTTGTGGCCATACTACACAAGTAGACCAGGATCTTTTACAGATAATGGCAACATGAGTTGAAAGAATACTGTTGATATAGGTTGGTTAATGGGGCAGTTCGATCTTGTAGTCTATATCCTAATTCTGTACAGTGCATGGTTATTCCAGTCACACAATACCTGTTTGTAAAAGTCAAGTATTAATAGCCCCATATGATTAGAAGTCATGGGTCATTTGACAAAAGACACACTTGGAATTCACTACTCACCAACACACTGCCTCCCCAGTGCCTATTGTTATTCTAGTGGCACCAGTTTTCTGATCTTCGACCTGGCATTTGATCTGAGCGCCCCATTTACACGTCAGCTCAGCCGAAGCAGCCCCCAGGGTACTCTTGACATTTTTTCCTGTCATGGTTCTGGATTTTTAATTCCCATGATGTATAATTTACAATAATTCAAGAAGGCTTATATATGTGCCTGCGAAGTCCCGCTTTCATTTTTGATCCGAGTTGAGCTATCGATCTATTTCTGCTTCGGTAATTCATATCAATGGATTTTATTATCACGATTGGCTCGAGCTGTTGTGTAACTGCATTGAATATTTAACTTATTCCAGGCAATAGATTTTTTTCTAAACTTTTTAGGTAACTATAGGTCTTTTTGGAAGCTTGCTTGGATTAGCAACTTTTTTTCCAGCTCTTGAACAAAGTTAATGGCTTGGCCCGGAAGTATAATGAAAGATTGGGAAAAGAAGGTGATCGAAAGGTAACAACTGTCCCAATGTCCTGTGTCAGGCAGTCGTTCGAGAAAAAGTAATGAAACAACTAGCTTGATCAAACCTCATTAATGCCTTGACAGCTGAATTAATTGGACCATATGTTGATGTCTCTCAGGTTACGTGCTGTGAATTTCCGAATCAGTGAATTTGTGCAAGACTGGGAGTTTTGTTATTATCAGATTAGAGACATTTCAAAGGTTAAGACATCTTCATTGACAAATGTCCCTGAATTCAGTATATATTTAGCATTGAGAGTTTTATTCTTCAAGAGGAAAAAATAGACAAAGGTCCATGTCCTATTGACAGTTTCTTCATGAGAAGGAGTTTTGTATCACATGAGGGGAAGCTGAGTATGATGCAATTTGACCTCCTGCAAGTGAAGAAACCAGGGATTTGGACAGATTTGAGTGGATCCCCTTATTCATTGCATGTTCTAATAGAGTAAATCTCTAATCAAGCAGTGGAGAATGGGATGTGTAAACATCCTTACGCCCCTGTGGAGAATTGTGTTCCCTGTGCTTAACTATAGAGTCATTCACAACATGAAATGAACTACTTTTCTCTACTTTTGGTGGAGGGCAGCACCCATGAATTCTTGAAAGGGAGATAAGACCCTATTTCATACATTCACTGAAAAGAAGAGAGAAAAGTAAGGCAAGAGGGAAGTAGTTACTAAATTCAACATAAGACAATATGTTTTATCACGTCCGGAGACACAGGCACATGCTTTCCCAGCTCTTTTTTCTTTTGTGTTCTGTCATTTCTTTGTAAAGCATTGAATGTGAAAGTGTAAAAATGACATAAAATGAGGTACATTCATTTCAGGCCCCATCGGCCTCAGCATCAGGGGAGTGTTTCTAGTTCTAAGCTACCTGCCACAGGTCTGTACTAGTGCATCTTAAGCTGCTCTTTCTAAACAGAAAAATCTTAAAATGAAATAGCAATGCATTGCAAGACTATTTTTTTGTCATATGAGCTGTCAGCCTGTAATCATAACATCCAAATTAAGATTAGGGACTCATCATAGTGATTAGTTTTGTGGAATCACAACTAATTTAAAGAATACGCCACCAAATAGAAATGGATAAAAGGGAATCAATTATTAAGAAATGAGAACACAATTGAACATTTTGTTATTATTGGGAAAAAATGGTTGGTTATTCTCACAGATTCCCCAATTAAAATCCTCTGCAAAGCCTGCTGAGGAATCACGCTTACACCCATACAGTATGATTAAATGCCCAGTGATCCAGCGGTTAGATCTCTACATCACACACCCCCACATAAAAAAAGTAGAAAAAAAAGAAAAGAAAAAGAAGAAAAAAAGAAGTAAACGGGTGCATGGGGAATATGTTCACCGAGGTCATGTGTCCGGTACACACAGGATCTATGTTTAGAGTAAAATCTCTAGATGAATTATCAGTATAATCCCTGCCATTATCATTGGAATTGTCATACTAGTGATTGTGCATGATCAAGTTGTCATATGAGAAATATTATAAGACTAGTGGTATATAGTGTAATTACCTCAAGGCTCTTATAAATAGTGTTATTTCCAGTTGTCACTGGTTTATTCAGCTTTAGGCAACATGTAAGAAATATCAATCATACAGTAGTTAGTATATAGGTAATTTGTACATACAGTAAATATACAGTAAGTTATAAGGTATAATGTTCTGTTCCACTCCACCTGTGAGGTAATAATAATACAATGTCCAGCATAGTTCTAGGTGGGTTCCCACACCTAGCTCCTGACCTGCTGCTTAGAGGAATAATGTAATAATGAATAACTTTACCCTCTGGTGGAAGTCTTGAGGAAGATACCCTCTGGCCACTAATGATAGAAACCAATGCCTGTCTAGCATAGTTTCACCATAGTGCAGTGGTATAGCAGGTAGCAGGAGATGACTGGAGATGTTACCTCTAGAGCGGTTCTTGGTGTTCTGTCTTCTTGGAGGTGCAGACGGGCTATTTGTAGCAAATCTTGGAAAAGCACCTCCAGACTGACTGGGGCCAGTAGCATCTGCCTAACTCTGCAATTGTTTGAGGGGAGTCTTTCATGTGTCACTGGGTGCAAAAAGGACCCCCATGGGCGCCGCTGTGTCCCCCATTGTCTTGGTCGGTTCTGTGACTTCAGACCCTCATATCTCAGTCGTTTACGCTGCTATAACCGCCATTTTGCGCATGTGCGGAGTTGAATATGCCAAGTTTATAATACCCGCTGGATAGGCGCGTAACTCGCGCCGGTTTGTCTGTAGTGCACTCGGAGGTTGATTCAGTCTCCATGGCGTAACTTCCTTAATAATGGGAGTTCCGCCTTGATCTTGAGCTCATTTTGACCGTCTAATTATGGGCTTTCAGAAATGCTTTGATATTTGACCTAGCTTGCTCAGGAGCGACGCTAGAGCGACCGGACGGTTATGGCGTCGTGCTTATGTAACCCATTGTTCAGTTATTAGAGTGCTCAGACACTCATGACGGCATCAGCGGTGCTCAGGCACCCGTGACGGCCGGTTGCATTCACTTACAACTTATTAGTTTGTGCACTGAACCATGAGGTCGCACACTGAGACCCTTATTTTTATTATATTGTGCAGTGGACCATTAGGTCGGACCCTTTGATGTCACAAACTCTGTCTAACTGACTCTGGCTGGTGTGCAGTGGGGCATGAACGCTCTTATGCAAGGTTTGAGCGCTCTTATAGCTCTTAGAACCAACCTATGTATTAATTTCTTAGATATTCTTTGATTAATACAATAATATGTTAGAATTTATGGAATAATAAAATGGTATATCATAGAATACTCCCTCTCCCCCGAGAGAATGCGAAACTCCGTCATTTCGCCGAGGGAATGTACAATTTATACAATTTTTACCTTATTTTGGAGTTATATACTGTTTGTAAGAGTATTTGAAGTAATGGGGAGTGCTTCAAATGCAATTTTTGTGGTAGAGCTTTGTCAGTATAAACAATTTTCTCCTGGGTATAAGTACATTTCCGAGTTTCTATATCTTATCATACCTGAGCGTGTTTGCTTATGTAACATCAATTTTGGGTACAATTTTCCATTTTTATGTACAAGATACAATTTGGCAAATAGTGTGCAATTTTGGCATCCAATGTTCAATTTAGCGTGCAAATTGAACATAAATGCCAATTTAGTGTGCAAATTTACAATTTCGCGTGTAATTGCATTCAATTGACAATTTTAGTATGCAAATATATAATTTTCGCGTACATTTGGCAATTTCAGTATGCAAATATATAATTTTCGCGTATATTTGGCAATTTTAGTATGCAAATATATAATTTTCGCGTATATTTGGCAATTTTAGTATGCAAATATATAATTTCGCGTACATTTGGCAATTTTAGTATGCAAATATATAATTTCGCGTACATTTGGCAATTTTTAGTATGCCAATATGTAATTTTGCGTTCAATTGATAATTTCTGTATGTACATATATAATTTTGCGTACAGCTTGGATACACATAAAAATGTTGATTTTTGTAAAAAAAAAAATCTGATTTCAGTGTATGAATTGGGTACAGACATACAGTATAATGTGCAACATACAATTCAAGTGTGTAAATTGGGTACAAACTTACAATCTAGTGTGCAAACATACAATTTTAGTGTGCAAATTGGGTACAAGCATACAATCTGGTGTGCAAACATACAATTTTAGTGTGCAAATTGGGTACAAGCGTACAATCTGGTGTGCAAACATACAATTTTAGTGTGCAAATTAGGTACAAGCGTACAATCTGGTGTGCAAACATACAATTTTAGTGTGCAAATTGGGTACAAGCATACAATCTGGTGTGCAAACATACAATTTTAGTGTGCAAATTGGGTACAAGCGTACAATCTAGTTTACACTATACAATTTTTGGGATTTGAGACAAATTTTTCCGAGGACCGGAAAAACAAAGTACTTCATGTACAATAGGCTTGTTTGTCTCTGAGTTACTCTTTGATTTTGCTATATGGGTGTATTAATTGGCAATTTCGGCAGTGGGCCGCTGCTTTTAATTGACTTTCCCCTAGCTTTCTTGAGTAAGTGTCCCTGAAAGAGATTATTTGGTGAGTATCTTAAGTAAACATTTTTCATGTCAACAATTTTCCTCAACAATTTTTTTTTTTTTTTCATTCATTTTTCCAACAATTTTCTTGGATGCCTAAAGTGTGTTACTTTAAGTAAACCTTGGTATAGTATACAAGTGCTAGTGGGTACAAAAACTGTCTTAGTTATCTACCTGCATTCATGTATATTTGTGTTGGATTTGTACAATTTACAATTTTTAAATTGCAATTTCGCAATTTTGCGCGTATATGCGCGCATTAATCATCGATTTTGTGAGAATACAATAGATTTTCATATTATACATCAACAAGTGGCTGTGTATATTTTCTAAATTTCTTTTTCTAATACTTTGATAATTTCATTGACAGTGGAGGTGTGTCAGGAGTGAGATGTGAGTCTCCTCCCTGATGTGCTCATGCAGTGGTGGCACTTGAGGTGTTAGGTGCCAGATTCTGGCATGTGTCTGTGGCAGTGCCTAGCTTGGTGTCAGTAGACAGTTCAGGGTGGGGGGGTGTGTGTGTGTCCATTTAAGGAGTGGGTGGCTGGTATTGGAGTATCAGTTCCTCTCTGGAAACCTCTGCTGTAACACCATGGCTCACCTTCAAGCTATCTTTGCTTTGCCTGTCTCCCAGGTGATGGTGGTGGGGAGTCCGGCTAGGGCCCTGGTGGAGGCCAACCAGACCATACACTATGGCTACATAGTGAGGAATTTCAGAGAGAGCAGTGAGCTTGGTGATGTGTTGGTCGACATGTATTCCTGCCACTATTTCTTGGGCTCAGCCTTGCGTCGGGGGGGCCACTGTGGCCCTTTTGGCTAGGGCCTTGAGTAATCTAGGGTTCTGGCCCATGGACTCTAACTTCGGACCGCGGGAGCAAGTGTTGTGGGATTATTTGTTGGCAGTGTCCTTCATCGATCTCGCGGCATCCGGGGACCCATCTATGGCAGCCGAGTATGGACTGGGATTGATGGAGGCCCGGCTTGTTGAGTGGGAACAGGACCACGGCCACATGTATGGATCGGACTCGGACTCCCACTCTCCCATCGATGTTGAACCCGAGGATCTGTGGTAGGATCCCGACTGACTGAAACCTAGGGTGTAAAAACCCGCCATCCCAAAGGCCCTTTTCAGGGCCGGCAAATTGTCCGAAAAGTTCTGAATACTGTCTCTGATATGTTGTCTCCTGGTGGTGGACTGGGGGCAGTCTAGGCTGTGGGCAGTCTAGGCTGTTTCCACAGTCACCGGGGAGGGCTGGTGGTTTAGAAAATTAGCAATAGTCTGCATGTTTGACCTTGCAGTCTCCTCCTGTTGTTCGTCAATAATTATATCTGTTGTATTTTCCAGTGCTGTCATGGTCACCGGGCTGGTGCCACAATCATTCTGGAGAAGCATGGAGTAGTACAGTCCTTTGTTTTTAAGGGCTGGTATGGTACTGAACCTAGTGCGCCAAGGTAGGTGTATCACCTGAGGGAGGTGATAAGCAAATTCTCCTCTCTGTGTTGTTATAACTGCTGGTCCATTCCAGGTAAATATAGCCTTAGGTAGTGGGAAGGTTTTAACCACTATATCCTTATAGGTCGGGGCAGCTGCTGATTTAATCTCATCAAATTCATGTGGTATTGGCCTCAGGGGTAGCGCGAAGTTTGAGTCTCCACAATATATTTTAAAATATATTGTGGGATTTGTGCGCTTGGCCACATTTTTCTTGCCACAGTGTGTCTGTGCAAATTTCTTAAGGTACTTCATTATTCTGTAGGCTGAGTAGATGGTCAGGGTGAATAATATAGCAATTATCAGGGTGTGGGTTTCCTGAATTGTGAGGAAAGGGGTGTGGGTTTCCTCTGTAGGGGTAAATTTGGTAGGATTCTTATCTGGGAGCAATTTGTGTAGGGGCAGCTCGGTGACTAGTCTGAAGGCTTTGGCTGTAGGCAGGTAGGCTACAGTCCCTCCTAGTCTGTATAGTTTGAGTAGTATGTATACTATAAAAATGTGAGCTGATATCCCTAGGATGAGTCCTAAGCTTTGGAAGATTGGATGCTCTGTAACTCGACGTAGGTATGATTCCACGTAGCGCGTTTCCATTGCTTTATCAAGGTTGGAGGCATCTTTTAATAATGTTTTGGCAAAGGGCTCTAAATTTAGTTGAGTAATATCATCCATGATTGGATTTTCCTGTAGTTTTTCTTAGGTTCTAGAAAGGTTTACTACTGGGAAATTTGGAAGATTCTCTGTTTCATCTGGTTTGGTTTCAGAAATTTGGTTAAGTGCTGCCATGAATGGTAAATTAATTGTCTTGAGAATGTAATGAAATGATAAGGTTGAGTTACAGGGCAACCTTGTGTTTGGAAGAGAAAATTCTCCTACACTGATTGTGCACCCACAGGGTACACCTATGATTGAGTAGGACTGGGCTTTTCGAGTTTCAGACGTTTTACCATGGCAGTTGATAAAGTAATGGGGTTCATTAGTAGTGACCAGATACTCATCTTCAGAAATGGAAATAGCATGGGTGGTAGGTGTTTTCAGTGGTGAAACTGTAAACTTGCAATGTTCCTTAATCTGTTGAGCCTGGTTAGTAAAAATGGCCACAGGGCATGTAGGCCTGTGTTTATAAATTCTATCATCTACATCTCTGCATACCTTTACTGTAGTACCTTCACATGCCTGCATATCTGCTGAGTCCAATTCGATGAATAATGATTCGTCGTAAGATACTGCTAGAAACTCAGTTGTGGTTTGTAATTTGGTGACTCCTCTGGTGGGGGTCTCCTGTGTGTCTATAGGCATGGGTGATGTAATCATTTGGTACAGTTTGAAGGTAGAGGTGGTAGATTGAATTATAATGTCCAGATGAATATATATATGGTGAGCTGAGTAAGTGTATGAGGTCAGCTTCTGTGAATAATAGAAATCTAAGTCATTAATTGCGACTTGTGCTCCAGGGTGTGTAATCCTAAGTTTGTTATTAATGTCAATTAAGTATCTAGCAAGGTCTGAGGGTGGTACTATATCGGGGGTTAGGATTCCTGATGATAGCATCCTCAGGGCTGCATTTGTCCTTTGCAGTGATTGAACTGTATTCGTTCTTGCTGCTATGATAATTAATGCATCATTTAATACTTGCATCTTTTCCCTTTGAGTTTTCTCGTGCCTTGAATATGAGTCAAGTGACCTGGACATGTTAGAGGCCCACAGGTTGACGGTGTCACCTATGGTGTTGATTGTGCTGTCCAGTACCTTCTTATCTTGGATGTATGCTTTAACAAACTTATCTTGTCTGTCTGTGATCTTTTCAATGAGACTAGCTGCTTCCTGATCTTGTTTAGCAAATTTCCTTAGTATTTCATCTATGTTCTTGAGCTGTCCCATTACTTGGTTCACATCTTCTACTGTGGCTAGGCCTAGCACACCGCGAAACAGGGGTGCTAGAAAACCCAGTATGGCCTCTCTTTTGGCCTTGTCCAATGTGTTTATGGGGTTGGATAGGAACAATTTGATGGAGGCTAATGTTTCATTTATCTCCTTGTCTGCAATTTCCAGCAAGGTGTCAAGCTCTTTGGCTTGTTGGATAATTTGACCAGAGGTATGATCTTGTAGAGTAGGAGTGGTCAAATAGAGTATTCTATCCCTTATGGATCCTTGGGTAACGGGTGCCCAAGGTATCTTGTAGGGGATAGCTAACAACAGTGTTGTGGTTGTATGTCCATTGACCAATGGTTGAGAGCTAGGTTTGAATACTACTCCTATGTTTTGTCTCACCACAGGTGTATAGCCTGCAGTAAGTGGTTCTATAGTATATAATAACAGCATAGTTAGCAGTATGGGTGAAACTCTCAGTCTCCCCATGGTGCTTGTGTAAAGCAAGTTTGCTGTTTAAAGTCTTGTCAAATTTGTAGTGATTTGGTGCTGGTAAAGTCTAA
Organism: Acholoe squamosa; assembly: GCA_949317995.1. NCBI lineage: Eukaryota > Metazoa > Annelida > Polychaeta > Phyllodocida > Polynoidae > Acholoe > Acholoe squamosa. Next base: position 56,320,140 of record OX439045.1, read on the forward strand.
GTGTATGGTGTAACACTTTAAATGAAGTGGTTCAAACTGTACCTTTGCAAGATTGAGCTGTCTTGGCAATATGTCCGGTGAGTCTATAGAGATTGACCAATAAATGGTAAGGTCAGGTTGAAGGTGAAGTAGGTGTGTTCTTTATCCTAGTGCAGTCTCTCCTAATGGAGAAGTGGGCTGGCTAATTCCCAAGTGGGGTCCTGTAGACTTGTGTTCCAGACTGCAGCTGGATGAAGACTGATGGTGGGCTATGGTCCACAGTGCTTCTTATGTAGCCTACCCTACCCACATCCATTGTGGGCCTGGTATTGTTTCTCTTGAGTCATGTACCTAATCTCCAGTGTCTGCAACTGTGGGGTTCTATTGTGTAATCTGTGTACTGGTAATTAGCTCCTCCTGTCATCCAGGACAGCCATTCATGACCGTCTAGACAGTTGTCTGAGTGTAGCTTATAAGGTCAATTGATCTCTATAGACTGCTGTGTTGGCATAGCGCGCTCTTTCATGTGGGGATTAGGCTTTAGACACTCCATTGTGTTACCCTTACTCTTCTTAGACTTCATGTCTGCTTTACTTGGAGGGTCCCAGTCTTTGACCATTCAGAGGCCATAACCTACTGATATATTTACAAATTTGATTGGCTTTATATACATATAAGTAATTCATTATCAGTCACACATGTCTTATGTGTGGATGAAGAGAATTTGTAATACATTTTGAAAATCTTATGTTCTTTTGGTATCTCAATCTGTTTCTAATTTCTTGAAACTGCACCACACCTAGATGTTTTTCTTAGTATGTGGTGTGCAGGCCTAGGCTTGATAGGGCCTATGCCTGTGGTTTCTCTTGTAAGGGTGATATCATTTTTGTTCCTTACAATTTTGTTGTAGTATTTGGCTTCATGTGGAATAAGCCTGTGTGCAAATTCATTGTTTCTGACAGCCACAACCTTTTTCAGTCTGTCTATGTGCACTGGTCTGGCCACCAATAGATTGGTGTCCAAGTTTTTGAGTTTGGCACTTGTCAAACTAGGTCTATCTACTACAACATATGGTCCCATAAAAAGGGGTTGAAGTTTCTTACACTCTGTGTTGGTCAGGATTCTTGGTATGTTCAGGTACACCATGTCGGTGACCTTGATTTCCTGTGGTGTAAGTTTCTTATCATATCTATCCTTCCTTTCCTTTTGTAGCTTGGCGACCCTTTCTATAGCTTTCCTCCTAGAGGTATCTTGATTTGTTATCATGTTAGCTACATGGTCTGCTACGGTGGATATGTCTTCCTGTATTCCCAGCCCTAAGTCCATTGGGGTGGCTGGGTTTCTTCCATGGAGTAGGAAATAAGGGGTGAATCCTGTGGTTTGGGATTCAGTGTTGTTTAATGCAAAGGTTATGGGTTCAATAAATGAATCCCAATTGTTTTGGTGCTTTGAGCAGAATGCTCTGAGTGCTGTGCCAATGCTAGCATTGAATCTCTCTACAAGCCCATTTGATTGTGGCCTGTATGGTGAGGAGAATTTATGTTTGATCTTGAGGTGTTTAGTTAACTTTGTGAACTTTGCACCTGTATAACATGTTCCATTGTCTGTTTGAAGAGTGGCTGGTGTTCCATGATGACAAATTATATTCTTGTAGAACTCTGCTGCTGTTGTCTCAGCTTTTAAGTCAGTAGTAGCCCAAGCTGTTGCATATCTGGTAGCATAATCTATGCAGACTTGTATATGTTTGTTTCCCCTGGCAGTTGTGGGAAGTGGTCCCACCGCGTCGAGGTTTAGGAACTTCATTGGTGAAGCCATGTACTCTCTCACTGTCATTGGTGTTTTGTGTGAGTGTACTTGCCTTTTTGCTGTGAGGCATGTGTGGCAGGTGGAAACATATTTTGTTGTGTCTGCTAGCATAGACTTCCAATATACCCTAGGTCGGAGTGCTGACAGCATCCTACTTGAACCAAGATGGCCGCAGGTAGGTGAGTCATGGAAATACTGTAGTGTACTTGTTACCCATTGCTGTGGTATAACAATTTGAAGTGGTACAGTATTGGTTTTTCTCCAATTTATGGGGCATATATGGACTAATGTACCATTTACCAAGGTGTATGTCTGGCCTTGGTTGATGATTCTATTTCCTTGTGCTTTTGGTGCAGGCAAGGTCCCATCCTCAAGATATTGTATGAGGGGCAATAGTTCCTTGTCCTTCCTTTGTTCCAAGCCAAGGTTTGTACCTGAGATGGATGTGTCGGGAATCTGATCCAGTAATTGATTAATATCTAGCACATGTTGTTTTATTCTGTCTCTTTCTTTTTCTTTTTCATCGACTATTGGCCTATCTTGTGCCTTTTGTTGGGGTGTGTCACTCTTGTTTTGGTGTGTAGGCTCCTTTGGAGGGCCTATTCTCGCCTTGATGGGAGTGGCAACCTTTTTCTTTAAAGGCACAATTTGCTTTTTGTCATTCTTCTTTGTCTCAGAGTTCTTTGATTTAGTAGATGCAGTGTCTTTTGTGACATTTTTCCTGGCAGGTGGGGTTTTGGTAGGTTTGTTTCCTGTGACCTTTTTCTCATTTAGAATAGTTTGTGATTGTGAGGGGGGTTTTGGTGTGCCCTCCTGAATCATTTCTCTAGTCTTTGAGGGTGTGGTCATAGGACACAAATGGTTTGATGTTTCCTCTCCCTGCATTGGTTCAAAGAATCTGACTGATTTAGAAGTTGCTTGAGTAATAGCATATATTGTGTCTTCTGAATCTTCATCGTCTGAGTCAGGTGGGGTGAAGGGTGGCTCCTTAGGAGTTGCCTTCAGCATCTGATTGAGTGATGAGAATTCAATAGGCTCGAAGTCATTCTCTGGAAAGAGTTGTGAGTATTCTCTCTCACAATGGCAAAACACATAGTGTGTAGATTGCTTCAAGATACCCCTAGGGTCACTCTCACCAGATTGGTGCAGGTCTGAAAATAGGGGGTTATTCATTTTGAAGACTTGTGTAAAATTATTTTGTATCATATTTGTACATTTGTTATTTTTCCCATGTCAGATAGGCTTACACCTACATGGCAAAAATAATTTCATTGTAAAACAGGTCATATTTTTTTGTTACCTAAGGTCAGAAAGGCCTAAAATGCCCTTTTTTTCACAATAAGCCTTCTCCAAGCCACTGAAATCTCACAATATTATTTTTTATTGTAATATCATGTATTAATAATCTGTACATGTGTACAAATACCTCTCTTCCCCACCCCCTGAACATTTTTATCACCTCTTAAGTCTTCTCTTTTTTATTTCTTGCTACAAATAGCAAATGGTCAAAGAGCCGCCCTTGGGTGGCTCTTTGACCACTTACTCTGTTTGATTTCTTTTCACATTTTTAATATCTTGATTTTGAATATTCTCATATTATCCTATATTTTTCCCAAAGAAAGGGGACACTCAGCTAGTTAAGCTCATCTTTTTAATTAGTGTTGAAGGTGATATTTTTTTTCCATGGCCTTCCAAAGTCTAGTTTTACCTTCTTCATTTAGATGGGTGGCTCTTTGACCACTTGGACAGTTTGCTCTATATTTCTGATACACTTGGTATTTAACTATAACCTTTATGTTCATTATGATAATGATGATAGGTCCTGTCTGTTGGTCAATCATACGAAACTGAGAAATATTATGGAAATTAACAAGGTCCAAAGAAGAGGTGGTTTTTTGACCACTTGGGTGGCTCTTTGACCACTTGGGTGGCTCTTTGACCACCTGATATAAATGCATGAAATTACTATAATCATGAATTATTAAGAACACCAGTTCGATATTCAATGATGTATACAGCTTACACAGACCATTCTGACTTTTGAAAAATACATTTTGAGAGTTTTTAAAGATTAATGGGGCCTATTTGGCCATTTGGATGGCTCTTTGACCAGCTGGGGTGGCTCTTTGACCACCTGGGGTGGCTATTTGACCAGCTGATATAAATCCATGAATTTACAATAATCATAAATGATTGAGAATGCAAATTAGATGTGTAAGGAAATGTACAGCCTTTGCACTCTATTTTGATTTTAAAAATTTATTTTGAGACTTTCTTTTGGACTACTGGGAGCCTTTTTGACCATTTAGGTGGCTCTTTGACCACCTGAGGCCAGCTATGATAATGGCATGACTTCACCATAATTATGAGTAATTACAAATGCAAATTGAATGTATAATGATGTACAGATCCCATGCCCTCTATTCTGACATCTAAAACAATATCTTTTGAACATTTTTGAGGGTATTTTGGTGGCTATTTAACCAATAGGTGGCTCTTTGACCACTTGGGGCGGCTCTTTGACCACTTGGGGCGGCTCTTTGACCAGCTGAGATAATGCCATGACTTTACTATAATCGTGAATAATTACAAATACAAATTAGATGCATAATGATGTATATAGCCTATGAACTATACCCTGACCGTTTGAAAATATTTTGAAACAATTTCAAGACTATTGGGGGCCTTTTTTGGCCATTTGGGTGGCTCTTTGACCACTTAGGGTGGCTCTTTGACCACCACCTGTGGCATGAATGTAAACCAATATAACTATAACAATATTTGAAAATTTACCCAGGGTATTGTACATCTTTGCAAACAATAGGCTTTAAGCAAAATGTGAAAAGTGCTTAAACCCACATAAGTGACCCCAGATACATACACAAAAACTGCAAAGTTTATAAAAGGCAAAGTCCTAGAAAAAGGGCAGAAAAATAATTAGGAGACCCATCAATTTTTTATAAGTCAATAAAATACAAATCTTTTTAAATAATATTATAGAACTTACCATAACCTTTTCTATGGTGTAAAATAGTAAACCCTTTGTTGAAGGAAAATTGGCAAAAAAAATATAATCAGTAGGCCTCCTAGGTGGCCAAAGAGCCACCTATAAACCACACATGGCAAAAAGACTCCATTGTTAATAATATTTAATCATATATTTAAGGAAAAAGGAATGTGTAACAAGATCCATCTATACATATATTTTCCATGTGCCAAAGGATTACACTGAACTCCTAAATATCATTTTTCACTATCTCATATCAGACCTGCACCAATCTGGTGAGAGTGACCCCTAATGGGTGTCTCTGGCCTTTCAATGGTGTTGGGTGGATCATCCCTTTTGAATGGTACTTTCTTTGTTACTTTTGCAAACTTGGTTCTACTGGCTGCTCTAACTCTCCTTGGTGGGGGTGGAGGGTTAGTCATGGGTCCAGAGTCTGGGTATTCTCTTCTAGACATAGCATCTGGTGGTGTGTTATCATCACCTTTCACGTGTTGGATGGTGAATGAAAATTGCTGTATGTCTAGAGCCCATCTGGCCCATCTATGTGTGAGTCCTGTATTGGTTAATAGTGGGATTAGGGCTGCATGGTCTGTGTATAATTGGAAGTGTCTAGTCTCTAGATAGTGTCTGAAGTGTAATACTCCGTACACTACTCCCAGTAGTTCTCTCTCTGTGGTATTGTAATTTCTCTCATGTTTGAAGAGGGTTCTACCTGCAAAGGCTACTGGTCTGAGCACTCCTTCATTATCTCTCTGTGAGAGTACAGCTCCTAAATTCACATTGGAAGCATCAGTTGCCAAACTGAACTCTTTCTCATAGTTTGGATATCTGAGAAGAGCATTGGTACAGAGGGCATGCTTTAATGTTTTGAAAGCATTATCTGCATCCTCTGTCCAGACAAATGCTTTGAGATGTGTCTGTAGATCATACAATGGTCTAGCAATTTGGGCATAACCTTTGATAAACTTTTTGAAGTATTGGCATAGGCCTGTGAAGGATCTGACATTTTTGACTGATTTTGGTGTTGGGAAGGTTTTGATTGATTCCACCTTTGTGGGAGATGGTTGCAGTCCCATGGGTGTCACTCTCATTCCCAAGAAGTCTATTCTGTCTATGAAGTATTCACATTTTGATTTCTTCAGTTTGAGTTTACCAACTCTTAAGCTGTTGAACACATCTTCTAGGTCATGGAAGTGTTGTTCGATTGATGGTGATAATACCAATATGTCATCTAGGTATGGTAGGGCACATTTGTATTTGAGTTTGTTCAGAATCAATGTGACTAGATGGCAGAATCCCGCAGGTGCGGTCGCTAAACCCATCGGCATCCTTTAGTAGACATATTTTTTGTCATTTGCTATGAATGCGGTTTTATGCTGGTCCTCCTGTCTTATAGGAATTTGAAAAAATCCCTGTTGGGCATCTAGCTTACTGAATACTCTTGGTCTGAGTGACCCTATCATGTCTAGAGTGTCATCGGCCCGGGGTGTAGATAAGGCTTGATTTATCGTGTTCTGGTTCAAATAACGAAAATCTGTGACGAGCCTATGGCCTCCCGATGATTTTTGTACTAAAAAGGATCTGGAAGCCCAGGGGCCCTCAGCACATTCTCTCAGAATGCCCTGTTGTACTAGCCTTTCACACTCTTCCCCTATTGCGGCCTGTTTTTCTGGTGTTTGTCTATATGGTAGGAAATGACATGGTACTGCCTCAGGTTTCACATGTATTGAGTGGGTATACAGGTGTGTGGCACCAATGTCTCCATCTTTTCCTACAAATATATCATCATACTTGGTCAGCAGTGATTCTAATCTATCATGCTGATCTTTGGATGTGAGCACAGATTTTGGTGGAACATTCTCTTCCAATTCTGGCTCGAGGTCATGTGCCTCACTATGTATAGCAGCTATTTCAGAGAGTCTGATTGAGTTGGGTTCAGGGTCAGCATATGTGGACTCACAGTCTGAGTCTGTGTCACTGAATTGAGTTACATCCTCAGGCCGTATGGCTGAGATGGATTGATCAGTGTGTGGGGTAGTGTCTGACACCTGTTGAGGTTTTTCTAAATCAGATTCCTTGACTTCCTGAAATAGAGCTATGATGGCACCCTTTTTGATTTTATGTGGGCGCCTGCTGGTGTTGAGTAACACTAGGGGATGTTTGTTATTTTCCCTGGGGGTTACTGCTGCCCTTTGAACTAGATATGGGGCATTGTTATTTCTTTGGAGGTTATCTACTACTCCAGTTTTGCCTTGCAGTGATTGAGTAGATGTGACCTTACCCAATACTGCAAGTTCAGAGAATGGAGGGATGGTAAAATCCCTCACTGCCCTAATGGGTTTGAGAATTTGTTCAGGATCAACATTAAATTCAATTTGAGATTTTGTAGTGCTTAAGAAATCTGTGCCGAGTACCACGGGCTGTGTAAGGTTGGGTATTACAGCAAATTGGTATTGGAATCTGACACCTTGGATTCTAAAGTTCAGCATAGCTGAATGTCTAACATGACACACCGATCCATCTGCCAAATGGATGTTGATTTTAGATTTCCTCAGTTGGATATGGAATCTCTTTTGGAGGTCCATGAGGAATGATTGTCTGACACAGGTGATAGTAGCACCTGTATCAACCAAACATTGTACATCTGAAACATCATATAGATTTGCATTGATACAGCCATTTTGAAGAAGTACAATAGAAAGCTTGGTACTCTCACCTGTATCCTTTGATGATGAATCTGGTGGGGTGATGTGTATCACTGATGGTCGTCTCTGTCTGTTAGATGGTAGATTGGCACTAGCAATTGTCTCTGGTTGGATCTTTGTTAATCCTGATTGATTGTTTGTATTCGGGGTGTCACAGTGCACTGGCCCATCGGCACTGTGACATCCTAGTTTTCCTGGTTCTGTGGGGTGGTTGAGATGGTTGCCACCAGGAGCTTGGAGATTTGATCCATGACATGAGGTGGTATTTGGGGGTTACTGCGTTGGTTCCCCTGGTAACCTCTTGTGTCAGGCTTGTAATCCTCCTGACGTGGGTTGGAACCCTGGTTATATTGACCAGAGTTGCTGTATTGACCAGAGTTGTTGGATCTCTGGTTGTTGTAGGCACCATTGTTGTTGTAGGATCCACTGTTGTAGTTCCTATGTGGACTATGGCTTCTACTGTTGGATCCTTGATTATAGGATCCAGAGTTGTTTGAACCCTGGCTGTTGTTGTAGGATCCAGAGTTGTTGTAGGATCCAGAGGCGTAGTTCCTATGTGGACTATGGCTCCTACTGTTGGATCCTTGATTATTATAGGATCTGCCAGTACTTGGGGTTCTGTCTCTCCTATCACTGTATGAAGAGTTACCATTGTTGGAGTTGGAAGAGCTGTTGTCTTTCCTACTGTTGTGACCCCCCCGGTTGTTGTTGTTGCCCCCCCTACCTCTACCTCTATTGGATTGGTAGTTGGGGTCATAGTTATTTCCTCTATATCTACCAGTAGGGTCTCTTGATGTAACCTTAGCTTCCTGTTGCCTTACATGGGCACTAGACATTAGGTTAACATCTTCATCTGCACTAGTGCTGATTTCCTGGACCTTTTTCTTAGTAGGCTGTGGGTTAGACTCTGCCTCCCTTATCTTCCTAGATCTTTCTTGGGTCTTAACCTCTAAGGCTAGGTCTAGGGCTTGGTCAAAAGAGTCTATTTTCTTGTTTTCAAGAGCTACAGAGATCCAGGGCCTCATGCCTTGGGTAAATGCCTTGCTTAGGATTTCATCGCTTTGGCGTTGGGCATTACACACTTTCCTGAGATGGCATGCATAGTCTAGGACAGGTTCATCTACCTTTTGTGCATGGAGTGCTGTCCTTGAGATGATATTGTCTCGAGTAGCAAAATACTCTTTTAATTTATTCACTACATTGGTCCATGTCAACATATCAGGTGTGGCACTTTCCCTGAAGGATTCAAACCAAGCTAGTGCTTGTCCCTCAAGGTACTTGGGTAAATATGTTACCATGGTGTCACTGTCTGTTACTTTGTACTTATCCTTCAGATATTCTGGGAATTTGTGATCAATAAATAATGCTGTTGACATGAGTGGTGATGGGTGTGAAAAGGTTTTGGGTTTTGTTACCTCATGTAGCCTGATCTTTCTGTCGTCCTGTTGTTTTCTGTCTATGAGTTTGGTCATGTTGGACACCATGGAGATTATGATGTCATCCTTGGATCCAGAGGCAGATGGTGTGACAACAGGTGTGATGGCTGGTGTGGGAGGCTGTGGGGTCTGGGATGATACCATCTTCATGAGATCTGCTATCTGTTGTTGTTGTCTCTCTAGGGACTTCCGCTGATCTTCCATGGCCTTCTGTTGAGCATCTATTGCTGCATTCCTCTCTGCCAGTTGTTGGTTGAGGATCCTCTCCCTTTCCTCCTGCTGGGACTTGTTGGTCTCTAGGGCAGTAACTGCATCTTGGATGGCCTTCTCATAGGCCCTTATCTTCTCAGCTGTCTGATTAGGTTGGGGGCCTTCATCGGTGTCCATGATGGAGGGTGTGGGAGAAGTGTCTCTGGAGGAGTGGCTGTCAAAGGCCGGAGCTGGGGTGGAGGATCTAGATGAGGGTGTGGATCCACCCCCTGAGGCAGATCCTTCTTCCCCTGAGGTAGATAGCGTGAGTTGAGCGTCCTGTAGAGATCCCTGGGAAATGTTGGATCCCTGAGAACTGGTTGTTCCCTGAGTAGACAGGGTGGGAGGTGTGGGGTCTACTGAGTGTGGGTCTGTTGTACTGGAGGCTGATTTGCCCCCAGTGGGTCTCCTAGATCTAGGTGGGAGGGAGACCTCTTCAACAGGCCCCTGACTACGTAAGGTCTTTGTGTGTTGTTCTGCCAGCTTGACTGATAAGACCTTGATGTGTGGGGTAGACCTCACTGACGTGTGGGAGACCTCACTGATGTGTGGGAGACCTCACTGACGTGTGGGAGACCTCTCTGACGTGTGGGAGACCTCACTGACGTGTGGGAGACCTCACTGACGTGTGGGAGACCTCACTGACGTGTGGGAGACCTCACTGACGTTTGGGAGACCTCACTGACGTTTGGGAGACCTCACTGATGTGTGGGAGACCTCACTGACGTGTGGGAGACCTCTCTGACGTGTGGGAGACCTCTCTGACGTGTGGGAGACCTCACTGTTCGTGTGGGAGATCTCATCGATGTGTGGGAGATCTCACTGATATGTGGGAGATCTCACTGATCGTGTGGGAGATCTCATTGATGTGTGGGAGATCTCATTGATGTGTGAGAGATCCCATTGATGTGTGGGAGATCTCACTGATGTGTGGGAGATCTCACTGATGTGTGGGAGATCTCACTGATGTGTGGGAGATCTCACTGATGTGTGGGAGATCTCATTGATGTGTGGGGGCTCTCACTGATGTGTGGGAGATCTCACTGATGTGTGGGAGATCTCACTGGTGTGTGGGAGATCTCACTGGTATGTGGGAAATCTCACTGGTATGTGGGAGATCTCACTGGTGACCTTGGTGGGCATGGTGTCAAGGTCACTGGGTGGGTGGAGTGGGGTTTACTGTGTGTATGATTGCTTTCAGTAATGTTGCCAGCTTAAATTTTTAGAGAGCATTGGGTAATTTGGGATCTTAGTAGGATGTTCTCCACCACTTTGTCATACTAGTGATTGTGCATGATCAAGTTGTCATATGAGAAATATCATAAGACTAGTGGTATATAGTGTAATTACCTCAAGGCTCTTATAAATAGTGTTATTTCCAGTTGTCACTGGTTTATTCAGCTTTAGGCAACATGTAAGAAATATCAATCATACAGTAGTTAGTATATAGGTAATTTGTACATACAGTAAATATACAGTAAGTTATAAGGTATAATGTTCTGTTCCACTCCACCTGTGAGGTAATAATGATACAATGTCCAGCATAGTTCACGGTGGGTTCCCACACCTAGCTCCTGACCTGCTGCTTAGAGGAATAATGTAATAATGAATAACTTTACCCTCTGGTGGAAGTCTTGAGGAAGATACCCTCTGGCCACTAATGATAGAAACCAATGCCTGTCTAGCATAGTTTCACCATAGTGCAGTGGTATAGCAGGTAGCAGGAGATGACTGGAGATGTTACCTCTAGAGCGGTTCTTGGTGTTCTGTCTTCTTGGAGGTGCAGACAGGCTATTTGTAGCAAATCTTGGAAAAGCACCTCCAGACTGACTGGGGCCAGTAGCATCTGCCTAACTCTGCAATTGTTTGAGGGGAGTCTTTCATGTGTCACTGGGTGCACAAAGGACCCCCATGGGCGCCGCTGTGTCCCCCATTGTCTTGGTCGGTTCTGTGACTTCAGACCCTCATATCTCGGTCGTTTACGCCGCTATAACCGCCATTTTGCACATGTGCGGAGTTGAATATGCCATGTTTATAATGCCCGCTGGATAGGCGCGTAACTTGCGCCGGTTCGTCTGTAGTGCACTCGGAGGTTGATTCAGTCTCCATGGCGTAACTTCCTTAATAATGGGAGTTCCGCCTTGATCTTGGGCTCATTTTGACCGTCTAATTATGGGCTTTCCATAAATGCTTTGATATTTGACCTAGCTTGCTCAGGAGCGACGCTAGAGCGACCGGACGGTTATGGCGTCGTGCTTATGTAACCCATTGTTCAGTTATTAGAGTGCTCAGACACTCATGACGGCGTCAGCGGTGCTCAGGCACCCTTGACGGCCGGTTGCATTCACTTACAACTTATTAGTTTGTGCACTGAACCATGAGGTCGCACACTGAGACCCTTATTTTTATTATATTGTGCAGTGGACCATTAGGTCGGACCCTTTGATGTCACAAACTCTGTCTAACTGACTCTGGCTGGTGTGCAGTGGGGCATGAACGCTCTTATGCAAGGTTTGAGCGCTCTTATAGCTCTTAGAACCAACCTATGTATTAATTTCTTAGATATTCTTTGATTAATACAATAATATGTTAGAATTTATGGAATAATAAAATGGTATATCATAGAATCAAGCAGAAATTTAGACATATCATGAGTGTTATTGTTTTCAAATGTCCATGGGGCTATTGTATTCATCATAAAAAAACACTATGACACTTCGTGATACCATCATGTACAGTCTGCCAAGAACCATCTTATAGATCACCTTCTCAATTTTTCTTATGTAACTTTATAGCCAGAGGAATTTAGCGAACAGTGGATGAGAGAGATTTAACTGATATCAGAACTCCCCTCTGTAGACATATGAGGATGCTGTATTGTAGTCCTCATTTAGGCATGAATTGTAAATCTGATGGCAGCGACTTTCAATCTGATGTCCTCATAGACATATTTGAATATCTATAAAAAGAAAACCTATCCAGATATCTATAAATGTACTTGATACAGGGTATCTGAGTTTGACGGCTGTTACCGTTGGAATGAAACACAATTTTTTAAAAGTGCCATTTTATAGTGGTTGTCACCTGACCTGGATTGACCAATCACAATCCATGTTGATTGTGTTGCATTGTTAGAGAAGAGTGGTTGCCATGATGATTGGTAACCGGGCTTCTGATTGGTCCTCATCACAGTGTGATTAATTTGAGGAACTGGGTGGTTTCACATAAGGGGATCTTCAAACTGCACTTGAAATAAATTAATTTTAGGGTTTATGGCACGCTAATAAAAACCTAAAAATTAATTGGGTATCTATAAATGGGCCAAATTTGTTTAGAGATCTAAATATAATTATAATCTAAAAAGACATTTTTGTCAATTGGCATTTGGGACATATGGAATAATTAACCTGTCCGATCAACCTTTATGATTCATTGCTGGATGCAAAGAGCTGCTCTGTACTGGACTTTAAGAGTTGTCGATGGCTATATGATTGCTGAAGGTTAGGTGTTCTGGACGCAAATGGTATGCCACTAAGACAAATGAATTGTTCAAGATCAATATCCCACTGGAGTAAATTGGGAGGCATAGTCCAAGTGCATCTAGGGATGCTCAGATAAATGGTTGAGATAGCTTTCCCAATGGTATGCATATAATTCTGCCTATAATTCTATATCAAATGTATTTTCCAGACAGTAATTCTTGTATGCTAGATGGGTCTATCATATAAAATACCCTTTTCCTACATCAAATTATGTTGTATTTGCAAATTTTGCTTTCGTAATGTAACACTTCTGGCCAAACTATCACCTTTGGTATAGGTCTCCCTGAAAATATTGGGTATTGGTCTCCCTGAAAAAAACACTATTAGTCTTATGGAGTGGTTTCTTAGAATTCGGTCTTGGTGTAAAGGGAAAGTGAAGTCATTGTGAAAACGTTGTAGTAGGTGAGAGCAATTTATATGTCTTCATTTTACCAGACTTAATCCCAAAAGAAAACTTTGACATCCATTCAAATTTACGCATGCCCTGACTTACGTCTTAATTATCTATTTTATTGGCGGAAATATTGAATATTTAGGGCATGCAAGGGGGGTATTTTACTAAAGCTTTTGTCATAATAGCTGGAAATATGAATGCATTCCAATGAGTAATCCATTAATATATCAATTGCATTGGGTTAAAGCCAAAATGTCATTAAATAATATTATTTTGGCTTCAACACCAGTTTAGGCTGTAATGTCATTGCTAATATACAAAATATAGGATGATATTAGGGCTCGCATAAATGGTCTTGGAGTTTTGAGCGAATCAAACATGGTGGGCCCACAAGTACACTGTCATACCGATGATATGAAAAGATTCAAAAGGTTAACAGAACAGACTTCTCTTTAAATTGCAAACATTTTTGCACTCTTTAAACATAGGCCTACATCTTCATCCTTTTATGAGTTTCTGCTACAGAAGATGTTCCATTATTGTACCAAGACCAAAGAGATGTAACGATGTTCTTCATTTTACAAGTCTATGACCAAAAGGCTGCTGCTCAATGCAAAGCATTTACGTCATCAGGATGCCTGTATCATGTTCCTGAAGAAGACTGCAGAATATACTTAAATTGAGGGAATCAGGTTACTTCAGAGGCTTTCCATAAAGACAGGAGGTTATTAGGATTAGCGCTATTCAAAGATGATGTTTCCCTGTATTTCAAATATATGTTGCTGTGTGTTGTGTATTGGCATGGAACCTATACATCCATCCATTTTCATTTACTGATGGCAGTGTTCATTTAGCTACACTTTTTACTCTAGAAAAGCCATGAATCATATATGTGCATGCAATCAGATATCAGTACCCAGTTTGATCTCCTCTATCACTGAGGGGTTGTTGAGTAGTGAGTAGAGGCGAGGAGTGGACAAGACAGGCCTGATACAATATCCTTAGAAAGGGCCCCTAATTGGGAGCATGGAGAGGCAAAATATATTTTACTATAGGGTTATACCTGAAGAATGGCTTCTATGAGGCAAGCTCTACATCACACCTGACTGATGCCAGACCTATCTTGGTTAGACAGAATTCGAAGATTTGTATTTTACCGGGATATACTCTTCTAAAAACCATAGTCCTGAGCATATTTTTTAATTTTTTATTTCTTCAGGTTTTGAAATAAACATACCTACACTATCAACCTTGTCATAGGATAAAAACAAAACAGGTATTAATTGCCTGCCTTTTGCTCATCCCTCATACCCTTGGTTTCCGTTCCGGGTGCTCAGCTATTGAAGTCTCGGTCACTGTTGTTTTACAATGTGATGGATAGTAGGGGCAGGTGCCAGGTTGACAGCAGGTTGTCTAGGGGAAGCAGGGCACAGTGACAGGGGCGGCCGAAGAGGGGAGGGGCGGCAGGGGGGCATATGCCCCCTCAACTTATATGTTGGGGGGGGGAAGACTATGTTTTGCCCCCCGCAACTTAAAAAAAAAAATTGACATCTCAGGAGATTAACACTGCACCATTATAGGGTGTATACCATAAATCCCATAGAGCAGACAATCATGCACTTATAACTTGGCAACCTTTGTCTTAGAGTGATAAAAAATGATAAGTAGACTAATATAGGCCCTGTTCAAAATTTCGAACCTTTATCTGCACCATGTCCAGAGATATGAGGGATTGATTACCGTCCTACATGTATTCTTTTGGTTCCCATGAAAACCACAATTCCCGTGCGCGATTGCCGGAAACTGACAAATAAGCTTATATATGGCTCCAGAGATTAGCACCGTCCTACATGTAGGACAGTAGGACTTGGGTGCCTGTCTCCTCTGAAAAGGTCCAAATCTTTACCAGAGGATAATTTTCTAGGTAGTAGGTATTATGGGACATGTGTGTAATGTAATAAAAGTTCCTAAGAACACCCGTATGGAGCATTTTTGGAAGCCTTGGGCCTAGAACTATAGGATGCAACATTTTACTTCCATATTCTGTTAAGTTTACTTGCATATATAGCCCTCTTCCCAGGATGTCACTTAGGCTTCCTACATGTAGGACAGTAGGGCTATCTGGGTTAACTTGGTGACGGTGGTGATAACATGGACAATAACCCTAAAAGAATATCTAAGGTCCTTTGGTATAGGGGTAGACACTAAAACTGGCCTGGTGGCCCATGGCCAGTAGATTTGAGTGTCACTAAGAATTAACACTTTGTACACACAAAGTGCCTACATTAGTTATAAATTTAGGATTTCATTATTGCTTCTTTTATAGAAAATAGGGGTTTCCAGCTGCTAATCTCAGGACAACAGTTTTAGGTGCATGTTAATAGATTTTGAGGCTGCTGACCCAGGCTGCCAGTAGCTAAAAATGTTAGAGTCTACCCCTGTTTGGTATATGTATATTTAGGTTGAGAGAATAACATTGTTTGCCAAGTTGTCCATTTGGAGTCTAGATTTTCATTTTTTTCTTGGTAGGGCCCTGGTAGGGCATGAGGTAGAGCCGTACCCTCAACGCCACGCACCCCTAGCTAAAATGCTTTGTTAATATGGGTATAAGAAAACACATGAATGCACCATTTTGCCTCTAGATTAAAAAAAAACAAATCTTAGAGAAGACCCCCAGTCCCCCCTACAGCAATGTCCATCATTGTTCATATTTGTGTCACTGGAAATATAGCACTAGAATTTAGATGTCTTTTGCAAGTATGATCAGTGGAAAGCTACCCTAAGCACCCCCCTGTCCTCGCACCCCCGCCCCTTTAACTGTCTCAGAATATGATCATGGACCAATACCTGAACCCCCTCCCCCCAACCTTAAAATGGTTCCGCCGCCCCTGTCAGTGTGTTCCTTGTGTATATATGGGTCAGGTCGCCAGAAAGCAGTAGATTTTGTGTTTTGGGGTCATTTTGGACTTTTATGGCTCTGGAGAAGGAAGTTGTTAACCAATCTTGTCTTACATAGACTCATTTGATAGAGAACACTTAGGGCTATCAGAAAAATGTAGATTTGTGTTCATCCATCAAAAACTTTAGGACTTATAGCCTGCCGAAGTGAAAAAACGGCCAAATTTGTTCTTTTTTATACTTTTTGTATTATTTACAAGTGTCCTGTATTGAATAAAGAACACTATAGAGTATCCCAAAGTTATTTTTTGTATTGTATATGATCATAGGTATCATTTCCATGAGGTTTGGACATGTTACTAAGTGAGAATTTTTCATGATGTGTCTTTCAAAATGGAAATCTGTAATTTGTAACGTCCGGTACCTAAATCTAAATCGGTTATAAAACATAGAAAAAATGGAGTTTCAAAATCTTTGTTATTACCCATATGAAGGACCCTATCATCCCCTACTTTGGTGAAGAAATTGTGTGTCTACCAGCAATTGTCTCCATATGAGAGCAGCTTATGTGAAATAATTCTGATAAAAGTACCGGACGTTACGTAACGTCCGGTACTTTTATCATCATGTAGGAGGCAGGCTACTGTGCATGCATAACTCAAATTTTGTTACATTCTGTAATTGAAGTCAATAAAAGACATATTGGCCTTGTTATTTCATGTGTTTGTTATGCATAATGGGACATTCTTATATTACTGAGAGCAACTTCAATTACCTCCATATTTCATTATTTTGGTACCGGACGTTACATGACACAAAACAAGCAATAAAAATGGAACCGGATGGCCTAGATCGGTATTTTTTGGTCTTCTGAGCTGAGGAGATGTAACTTGACAATTTTGTTGAGGTTATATAAAGTAATTAGAAAATTAGTTTTTCAGGGCCTTCAAGGGCAAAATCTTACACTTTCTGACGACCTGACCCATATGCTGTTGCTGTGAGTGCCATCAAAATTCTGCACTGCAAAGCGCAGAGGGGATTAATAGGAGCATGCTGGTTATGTGAGAAGATTGTACTCCATGATAAAAGTAGACTTTGAATTTTTATTGAATACACCAGTACTGGACAGAAATTTGCAGAACTTTGCCAAAAACCTTTTCAAAATAAAAGCGTTTTATAATTCTTGTGTAGTTTCCTGAAGATTCTAGCATAAATAGCGCTATATGAGCATTATAGAAGGCTAACAAGAAAAATGTGGCTTTGACCACGGATAGGTTTGAAGGTGTAAGAACTTTTGTCTTGGCTCTCTGTCTGAGGCCACCCTTGAGTCACTTCACAGGTGATGTCTCTCGATGGCTGTGACGTCACATGTGACGTCTTGACACAATGGTGGTGTCCATCATCAATACCGAAACCATTATTAAGCTTGCAGTGATTTTTATGCCCCCTGCCACTAAAGCAGCTTGCAAAACCTAAAAAAATTATGTGAGATGTACATAACAGAGCAGGACATCAACAAGCATCTTGACACCATCACTAGAACAAGAATACCAGGAAAAGGCTGGACGTATGACGAATTGGCAGGTATTGCAATCTTCCTTGACAGGTAGAGGCTATTATCAGAGCAGAAGGCAATAAAAAAGAGTATTCACAAAACTGGGTTAGGGATCAACCCCAATCCCAGTTAACCTGAATTATCCTCATCAATAGGATAATTCAGTCCTTCTTGTCTTGCACCATGGGAGCAGCTCCATGGAGCAATGGAGTGTCTTGTCGATCCAATCACTAGGACTTAGGATCAGGGACTCCATTAACTACTTAAGGAACCAACCAATTAGTCTTCCCACACCCAAAGTTCTTAAATATGTAATGTTTCTATCCATTCCTTCCGTTTAGCATTTCATTCATAAAGAAATGCTAAACTGTTCATCGTCTCCTTTATAGGGGATCAGATCTGAACCCGCAAATGTAGATCAGACCCTATTCCATCCATCCACTGAAATCAGACAATGAGAGTAAAACAAAAGGCGAGAAAGGTGAGACGAAAAATTTAAGGGGTTGCTATTAAATGTGGACGGCACTGTTGTGTTTTATAACATCCGTAGTTCCATGCACAAATTGTTCAAAACCCATTTTCTTCTATCTTTTATCATCTCCATTGAAAAGCTTTGAATGTGCATGGGTAAACATAACATAAAAGTAGGTAGTTTCATTTAAGGCTCCTTCAGGGAGGTGTTTCTACAAGCTATTTAGATGCATTAGTGATTCATAAACTCCTTTTTCCACACAAAATTCAATCAGAACCTGCTTTAGTGAAGGGCCCTCTCCATAGGGTAAACTTTTATCTGAATCTTTACCTACACCTTTAACGTGAGAACCATATCTGTACTTTGGATCAGGTTGAGCAACGACAAGATGTTCTCAATATAGGCCTGGTATGTTCTCATTGGGAGAAACTGCCTGGAAATGACAAAGCTTTCTGCTGGGAACATTTTCATTTCTAATAATACTCGTATACTCCCAACGTTTAACTGTTAAATGACCAGATTGTAGAAGAGTATTATCTGTCCGTTGAAGTCAATGACCCAATAGATGCTTTTCAACGTAAATCATATCTGTCAAATTCCCCATATCATGTATTTAAGGTAAAACTTTACAGAATATAATTTCACATGTTCACATTGTTCATTTTCATATAGAAGAATATATGGATTTTCATATAGAAGAATATATGGATTGTATCATGAAATAATTAAGAGTATTAAGAGTCAATGTAAATTTCAAATGTACTACTTAATTTGTACGAAGCATTGTTAGAGTGTATGAAGATTGATCTGTTGGTAAGGGACATACACATTTTATCAAGTATCAAACTTACTGCACCTGATACAGTCATGTTTACATAGAAAATAATTGTAGTCATTTTTGAATGAGGTGCATTTCAATCATTTGGGCCTAGACTGTGTCCCAAACCCCCCCCCCCCGCCGCGCGTGCGCGCGCACAAACACACACACACACACACACACACACCAACACACACACACACACACACACACACACACACATAATTAAAAAATGACTTAGGCAGGGATAAGGAAACACCCAGGTCAGTTCTTTATGTATCTCTCAAAATGTTGTCTCTTTATTGTTTTTGTTGAATTCTAATCATGTTCGAGAGGAGGTTGCAATATTTTCCATCATGGAAGGATTTATGACCTCTGAAGTCGCAAAACCTCCTAAAGTAAGAAGTGCTCATTTCCCTCCTTCTCCTTGTATTGCAAACATGAGGGCCCTTTTGGATGAAAGACACCTCTATAGTCAAGGCACTAAAGCCTGATAGGAATTACAATGACTACTCTTAGGGAGCCTTTTTCATCTTTAATACATATCACGATAGCAGAGGGTTCGGTATACTAGAAAATCATTTTAGGATAGAATATGGTCAGACTGATGCGTTTAAATAGTACTGTAATCAATCCTCATGATAGCAATAACACAATAGATATGTGCGCACTACTCATTGTAATGCTGTGGTTGCTTCACAGAATCATAAAAACATCATGGCCTTCAAAAGAATGCGTCATCCATGTGAGGAAATGGAGCCTTGGTGCAATTATGCAGCACCGCTATGTGATATGGATTTGAACCAAAACCCCTTCATATTAACAGAATTTCCTATGTATTAGTTATTTTGGTTTATGTGTCAATTGCTAGAGCATACTTGGTCACACTATTCATAAGACCAAACGAATTACATTATGATTTCTTTCACGTTAGTCATGAGCCTTAACATAGAATCATATGGGAAGACTCATTCTCCAAAAGGACCTAGAGAAACCTAATCTCATTTTCAACAACCCTGTTTTCCATTGTGACATATTCAAAATAGCATCAAACACTTTGTCAAAATGTCATTTTTACCCAAACAATTTCATAGGTGCACTAAGAGCCCTAAAGTTGGTTATCCCCATTAAACTGCACTCTTATGCAGGAGGTAAAATAAAACAGAAATAATCTTAGCAAAGGTTGGTAGCTGCAATGTAGATCACACACCTGGACAGGTAGAATCTACCTCTACAAAGAGCACTAAGGCTCCACAGGTCTGCTCAGGTACCACAGGTTGTGAGATTTACATCATATTGATCACACAAAACAAGAAGTGATTTAGATGAGCTGTGAAAGCAGGGTGGGTATTGATACTGGTAACAATATAGTTGTTCCCTACCTTTAAGTAAAGTTTACTTTTAGTTTACCATTTATCAATTAGCTGGCCAAGTTTATACTGTATCTTATTAAGACAATATCATTTCTCCTTAAGTTTCTATTCTTAAACATCATGAAATTGATATTCATGTGATAAAATTAGTATATAATAGACAGGCAGTGTTCCTGTATCTATAGCTTGTCCTATCATCCTGAAAGTCTATTACATCTGGGCAGAGTAAATAATATTTCTATCCCAGCAATTGCGTTAATGTATCTTACATATTGGCGCCCTTTGCATCCATTAGCTTCAGCATCTGGACGGACCAGTCTGAACACATGCACCACTCTAAATGACCATGTCTAATTGCATGAGATTTGTCAGGTGGATGTCGGGTGATGCAGACTATTAGTCACTGGTCCAGTTCATAAACATTGGTTAAAAGATGCCTCAGTATCTTAACATTATATATGATAAAGACAACTACCAGTGAAACCTGCATATAAGCAATGGCATCCAAAATTTCTTCATAGAAAGGTTAAGCAGCCATTCATAATAGAAGTCACTAAACTAGATTGCTTATCCATCTGATTGATTAGAAAACAGAGCTGGTTCATATCAGATTGATTAGTGGACTGATGTGGACGTCGATGGTACTGTCAGTTTTGGACATGACTTATTCAGATAATATGAACATGTTTGATTGAAATTAGAAATGACTAGGGTGGATTGAACTAGTGATGGGATGACTACAGTAGCTATAGTAAAGATGCCTTTAGGGTGATCTGTATGCATACTTAGAATGAGGTGTGCTTGAAGCTAAAATACATTGTTAAGAATATATGATGAGGCTAAAGGTTGAGCAATGTTGACTTTAAAAGTCATGTTAATGGTATGTTTTACACAACAAATACTTCTGTAAGTTAAACATTTAAAGTATGATCTAATCATATCAAATTAGATTTGATTGCTCAAAATCACCACATAAGTCCCAATGTTGCATTTGTTAACTCTACATGTTTGCTTTCACAATCTGTTGGATAAAACACAAAAGTCTTCAGATATATAATCAATCATGTAGTTGTGATATGCAATATAAGCTTGAAAATACTAGTATATTCCCAAAATGGCCAAGGACAATGGATTTCTCAAAACTCTTGCTGCTGTGAAGTCCATTTTATAGACATATCCATATATATGCAAGAAGCAAGGTTATAGAGTTTAAGCTTCAACATTATGGAGTTAAAGCTTCAAGTTTCTGAGGACATATTGAGGATTTAAAATGACACTGATCTCATCATTCAAAACTGGAAGGGGATACTTTGTGAAAACAGGCACTGCTTATAAGATTTTTGTTGAAAGAGGGCAAGGGCATCCAGGGCAGCAGTTATTTCTTTCGCAATTCTGAATCTGTCAGGATTCAATTTACCAAAAGGGTTCATCTTGCATAATAGAAGAAACTAGCCCTATTCTATACTCTATAGTGCCTATTTCCAACTGATTATGATATAAACTCTCAAAATCCTTCTCTGTTTGTATCGTTGCCTATAGCCACTTCACTATAGAGCAGAAGTGGCTGCTGCAATTATTTTTATTATTGTTTTATTAACAAAGTGAATAGGACCATCGTAAATACCAATGTGGATATACCTTTAACCTTGTCTATCCTCCTTTGTTGTATCTATTTTTAGATTTCACAAGTGAAACTGGTGTAGGCATATCAGGAAAAGGAGTGTAAGACTCTGAGAGAACAATGGATTCAACCTTCTTATAAATGCATGATAGTTTCACACACTAATGATTTATGCAAATCATGTTTCTATGGCTATACTGCATAAGTAGACAGAATTATTCTCATAATGCGTTAATCTTCCATTTTTCATGCCATTTCAAATGTGCATATATTGTAGCCACAGTGCTATGCTGTTGCGGGGATTGGGCGGGGATCAGCGGGGACGGTTGGTACGGCCCCATGCCACTAGGGGACGCGCTGCCTGTGACGCCAATACAATGCGTGCTGATCGAGGCTGTGCTTGATCGAGTGCAGATCTATGTTATACATGTTATACCACGATTCTGGCACTTCGGGTGGTTTTATATGCAGTTTAGCCGTGCATTATTCTGCATATACCACACATGTGCATTTTTGAAAGTTTTGGTATATATTTTTTCGAGGTCAAGTTGGACTTATAATATTTTAGGAAATGTGTGGCAGACATACAAATTCGATCTGGCCATCATTTCAATGTGAAAAATCGTCCCAACTCGTAGGAGAATTTGTGTGTGGTGCACATATGCGCGGGCACTGACACATTCCTCAGTTAAATTATCAACCTGTGGAGCACGGGATAGCCACTTAGTGCCGCTAAAGTGCTGTAAAACACAAATCAATCAATCAATCAATCGTAGGAGAATTGAACCTTGGCCGGAGTGGAGGTAGGCGAAGGCCTTAGCCATAGTGCCACACTGAACGGTGATGAAATCCAATGCAAAAATAAATAAGTTCTAACCTGAGGTCCTAGTCCTATGTTTCCACTCAGTTTTTGTCTTGATTCCAACCTTTTCATGTTATAATATTAAAATCCCAAGAAGTATTCGATCCATAGACGAGGAATGCGTGCTAATTTTCTCCATTTTGTTCAATATAAATAAGAATCCAATGTTTTTTCTATCATAAGCGAGTCGCGGTCTGGCCATTCCCACCTGCCTCCTTGTCCGACGAAAGTGTGTCAGTGGCCCAGATGTGGATATAAGTCAACTCCTCGCCATACAAGAAAATTTTGGACCGGTTTGAAAAATCAATGGACTCTTATTTATTTTGAAAATATTGGACATAATAAGTATGGAGGGATCATCTAGACTATATAAGGATGTGTATGTTTTAATTTGAAGACTTGTGATGGTTGGATTCGATACGAAAAGTGTGTGTGAACACGGCGGTACCTAACCCGGCAAGGAACAAAAACAATGGCTTGGCGCAGAGCAGCCACGGGCTGTATTGCTTGCACTTACAAAATGTCTTCTCGTGGCTATATTCTGTGGATATCAGGTAAGAAATTAATACAAAATGGAGGAAATTTAAACCTATTAGGTCATGGTCACGGGCCTAACATGCTGGATATACCTTCGTCGCTCCGCGGCTCGGATATATCCAGCATGTACGGCCCTAGGGCTGCAATATCCATGATCTATTAGCTTAACATATAAGCTCTTTGCATTAGGTGCCTGTGTTGTACTGCTTGGTTTACAATATATGGGTTATTCCCCCAACCATACATGGCCAGTCGCTGCCTTTTACTTCCCCTGGTTCCGCTCTTAACGTTACTATATATATATATGATATATATATTATATATATATGGCTCATTCCAAGATTTGTGGATCAACACGGTAAAAAGTATGCCCACACACCCCCTCACGGGCGTACCTTTTACCGTGTTGATCCACATTAAATGGACATGGGGGGCCTGGGACTGGAAATAACAAACTCAGTATTTCTTAAAAACATTATATTTTATTGATAGCCCTGTCAATGGACCATTCTGGGTATTATTATTATTTTTCATATATACTAAATTCTTCGCCACATAAAGCCTAAGCTCTGCCCATGATCTACACTCAATAATCTCCTGTATTCCCCAACAGGAACCAGGATCCATTAGTCATCACAAACACACTTCCTCCATGACACTCTGTGACATAAGGTACACGGATGTAATAACATTCCAATCACATCATTTGGTGCCATATGTGGAATGAGAGGATATTTCAAAATCTCCTCTCAATTCTCATTAACATAATCTACCCACAGGTGGCACTCTCTCTGTATGACATGTGTCACTATTCTATTGAGCCACATGTACAGAACATTTCACAACACTGTGAGCTGCTCAAGCCCTTAGTATAAAAGGTAGCTTGAGCAGCTCCCAATCTATATATTCTAAGATCATCTCTCCCAACTTACACCTTACACCTATACCTAGAACCTATGACAGGTTGAGCTATAGGATCGGAGGCAGAGCTTAGATATTGGCGAGTGTTATCATTGTTACCACCTTTATGAAACACTCATGTCAGCTATGCAATAAAAGGATCAAATGAACTTCTCTGGAATCCGTGTACATTCACTTCACCACATGTAACCGTCCGTTGACACGATGGTGGAGGAACCCTCCAAGAATATCCCACTACCAACCTCTCATTAAACATGAGCAATAGTGAGAAATCACCTAAGGAGCCAGCTTCAGAACAACGCACCTTTACATCACCTGGGCTAGATGCGCCCAACCATTCCACAAGTGATACTACACACCACCTCCAGAGGCAAACTTCATCACCTGACGCCTTCAAAATGACCCAGCTATACCCCCCTGGTAGAAGCTTTACAGCGCCACAATCTGACACTGACAGCGACAGCCCCAGGAGCAGCCGCAATGATTAGGATTCAGGGAACGGAACTACAGCGGAACCCCGCCCCCCACCCTACAGGACCCGACCACACGACCGCCCACCACTACTCCTGTTCCTACTACTGAAGCAGAAGTTAACTCTCAATTGACTCTCACACCTCCAGGACTCTTACACTGACGATGAAGAGCACAGCCAGGATACCTCGATTCTGGAGCCTAAAAGCAAGTCTGGTCAATATGGACAGCAAGGTAAGGCCATTTTCGTTGATACAGAATTGACTAAGAGTGCAGTATCTGTTAACATGGACAACCACTTGTATAGAGCTCTCGTTGATTATGGTGCCTCCCTGTTTTTATTAACCAGAAATGGTTGATAGAATAGCAAGCACACATTTTGAAATATGTTAGGAACCTTAGACTCACAGTGTTACTGGCTGATAAGACCCCTTTTCCTCCAAAAACATCCTACAATGTCTATAGTCAGAGTATAGACCCCCCCCCCTCTACCCCAACCACCCTCCGACCCCTACCCCAGCCCTACACCCAAATCTACTTTTCTAACAAACTCACCCGTGGTAACCTTCTTACCACCCTTGAAACAGACATACATAACACCACCCAGACACTATAGGCATATTTTCTTCGTGTAATAGATGTTTCCTCTCCATTTCCCACATATTTTTTCAATGGAGAGTATTCATTAGAACCACCAAATTCACCTTTTTTTTATGTTTTATTTTTCCACAAATTCCCCTCCAAAATATCAAAACCTTAGTACCACAACTAACTGGGTGACATTGCCAAAATTTTTATTTAATTTTCTGAAGGCTCAGGCAGCCGTAAACTGGATGATCTGGTTGGCACGCCACATAAATTACCCACGGTTACAGTGTACGCTCAGTTTGTGTCCCATTAAATTGGGGCATGCATGCGCTGGTTTGTTACAAGCTCAGGGCTCCTCTATACCCTAAGGTATTACCAAATGACGGCCTACTGTAGGAGAGCAGCTCTCTTGCATCCTGATCCGTGTTTATACCTCTGTTTGCCATTGGTACTGGAATGTTTGGTGAGACACTTAATCAAATAATTCAGCACGGTTCCCTGCTGTGTTATCACAACAGGAACAAGTGCACCCCTGGTAAGCTGACCAATCTCAGCACCACAGCCATTATTCCCATCCTAATCATACTACACTATCCAGATCATCCAATGATCATCCGCACCAAGGCCTGGGTGCCCCTTAAAATTTACATATCAACCAATAGCCAGGCTCCGTGCCATATATGGGTGAGACATACCTCATCGGGAGGCATGTAATGAGGAATTAGCCAACCTCATGAAGTGCTTATAAGCCTCACTCTACCCCCATCTTTCCCACTTCCCAAACAATATACCAAACTTACCAAACCCAGTCACCATATGGAGCAAGTAACCGGAGACCACAGGGCCAAATGCCGAGGCTGCCATGCAACCAGCCCAGGTAGGTTTTGTCTTATGTGTCCATTAGTAGCGTCATCAATCGTTCTAGCATGACAATGATGGATTATGCCATCATGTTACCCAGATACCCATTACATGCCAATGGTAGTGTGCGCCCAGAGTGCTTGTAAAATGTGATAGTTGAATTTGCAGTCCACTTCATGCCTTTCTACGATGACCTGACCACTTTAGATCTTACTTATTAACCTTTTGGCAACACCCCACCCACCCCACCCACCCCACCCACCCCACACACAACCCATCCTACCTCAGATTACCCATTTATTTATTACCAATTTTTAAGCCTTAAGGCACCCAAGTCATATGGATTCAACCCAGGTTGGACCATCCATAGCCTTCTAGGCCCACATGGCAATTAGAAGCAAGGCCATGGATCTGTTTGGCAAGCCATCAATCTAAAAAGTTTGAATTTGTTCATTGTTATCTAGCCAAGCAACCCCACCACTGTATTGAACCATCTTAGCTCACTAATCACTCAAAAACTCTTACAAAAGAGTCAGGTTAAAATTACATCAATTACTAGCCATAGATTAACCTAACAAGCTAATCTATTTTAGAAATTATGCCCACCAGTGTCCTATTAGCACACTCCAAACAAGCAGACCCCCCAAAAATTTTGTATAAAATTTTTCATTTTTCCAACCCGAAATTCCCGAAATACACTGCGTCCCACACCCCACCTTTTTCTCTCACACAAAACAAAGCCCCCCCCTCAACCACCCAAGCCCTATTTCCCCCCAAATCAAAATTCGTATGGATAACTATTGCAGTAGAGTACATGTGCACTGGCAAAATCAAAACAAACCGTTTGTCAGTATACCCGTAACCATAACAACAGGGGAATCACCCACTCTATTTATAGAACAGGTGTCCCCACACTGTGATAGTGAATGCTCGGCGAATCTAGCCACGGCGTGGTCCCCCCCAATCCAGGAGAGCATACCAGATAGAAAGCTCAGGCCCAAATGGCGGCAAAGCAAATCGAGCCCACTAAGTTGGCTCCGATGAACCCCAAGAAGCCCAGCACCCCAACTATCTATATATGTTTAAACTCAACCTGGCTAAGAGGGCCACATACATAGTCTATGGTAGGTAAAATTTCGACTCACCATTCCTACATGGCTGGCTTCAGTTCATGATGGAAACCACCGTCCCACCCCACTAACTACCGGCCACCCCCACAATCATATAACTTGGGACCGTCCCAAGGTTATACCCAAATGTCAATAGCGTTTGGAAGATACCATCACACTTATGTGGGGATGGCAGGTAGCCCCTCACACATATGCCGCAAAGATGCTTATGTGGGGATCGCCCCCCCGCCCCATCTAGCTTACCATTCACCCCCTGCCCCCCGCACCCCAAACTGAACCCCCCAGCCTCCACAATATGCTCAAAACCACATCCATACACAGCCATCATCAAACATAATGAGCTAAAACAATATCATAGCCGAAGCTAAGCCTAACTAACACAATAGACCAGCCTACACTAATGTTCATCAGTATTGGCACCGGCTGCAGCGTCTGGTCCACAACTTTCGCGCCATACGCGGCAGCCCGGCGCCATCTTGGTTTTGTTTTAATTACCAAAACCGACGGACGTCACGGCCGTCACCATGACTACCATCGGTCATGTAACACCCGCACGTGGCATCCCTACCACAACAACAACATTAGCACATGTTTGAACTTTAACTTGCTCAGATCGAACTTACCTTGGGCGGGACAATCACCCATTGGATCTGTGTGATGCTGAAATACAATCCAAAAGGCAGATTAAACCAAAGTGCCCCACGTTTTGACTCTCAAAATTGACAAAACTCAAAATTCACCCCCAATGATCAAAATACACTTACAGTCCGCCAGACATGGTGATGATCACATGAAGTACAGTGCCGTTGGGCAGGATAATATCGACTTTGTAGACCTCCATTACGCAACGTTATGGCATCAAAAAGCGGACAAGTCCCCCTTTTATAGGAGCCCGGATCAAAAATTTGGCGACACAGGAAAGAAATCCTTTTTTTTATTCTCCGCCCCCCCCATTTCAGACCAAAAATTTTAATTTCCCTTCAATCAGTTTCAACAGAGTTCCTTTCAAGATATTTGAGACAAGTAGGAGTCGACCTGAGCAGGTCATACCTGTGTTTAATCCCCATAACGTATCTGATTTTTTGCCATTACGGTGCAGCGCCAGCTCGCTACTACCACCTGGTGGAATTTAGATAAACTAACCATAGCGTCCCTGGATACAGGACCCGCGCTAAGCCAAATAAATCAATCGAGCTCTGTACTTAGGTTCTGTACGTTGACAAAATGATATTGATCTCACGTCCTTTTTCTGTATTGACCGTGGCCTGTCTGCAACCAATAACAGACAAACTATAGGTCGATGAATTGTCTCCTCTTCCTGTTCTTTCCTCAACAGGCCTACCACCAACACAGCATCGTTTCCCTCAGCGCCAGAGGCCAAACCCAAGGAGAAAGGACCAGTACCATCAAGTCCAGAAACAACCAACACCGAAACAACATGGCAACTTATAACCCAATAGCTTCCTCGCCATGGAACTTTTCAGGCCACAAATGACAATATTACCATCAGGAACATCAGAACTTACTTCCCAACAGTATACACCCAAATTGACACTTCAGGAGACACAAACAGACATTTTTCAAAACAAATTTTTGTATAACCATATTTTAAATCCAAATCGCTGAGACACAATTGTGATGTTGATTTATGATTTTTGATGAATTTTATGAGAGACACACCAAAATACCCTTCTGGCTTGCCTCTCTAGGTGCTATAAAATTCATCACCTTTACCACTGTTTTTCAAGCTCAAATATGACATGTATTTATGAGTTTTAGTCAAATTAGTTATCGATAAGCAACAGGTTGTACACATCTCACTTTTGTATATTTTCATGAAAATTACCATGTTTCTAGTCAACAGTAACACTGAATATCACCTTGACTTATACCTTATACCCGACTGTGTAGCAGACCCTACACAACTTCAGTTATAAGCCTTGGTAATGTGGAGCCAAAAATTCATCACCCTTGTGTTGATTGTTGACCCCACAATACCAAGAATCACCAAACTTGGTTAACTTTCATCTGGATATATTTCATTGCATATTAATGTATAAAACCAACATGTTATCAAATCAGAAAGATTTTCATTTTCCCACGATAACAAACCGGTACATATATATTTTTAAGCATTGTACATATCCCTGCATTCATAACCTGTGTACATAGATTAAGTCACTTGATCCACAAAAACTGTATTTTTGTAATTCCATAAAGGAACCTTTTTTTTTATACTGCATATAATGTCAAACCCATCAGGTTTTTCACAAAACCCGGTATTTGTATCATAATACCCATAATTGTCAATGGACTTGGTAAAGCCTCAATGGACCATTCTGGGTATTATTATTATTTTTCATATTTACTAAATTCTTCGCCACATAAAGTCTAAGCTCTGCCCATGATCTACACTCAATAATCTCCTGTATTCCCCAACAGGAACCAGGATCCATTAGTCATCACAAACACACTTCCTCCATGACACTCTGTGACATAAGGTACACAGATGTAATAACATTCCAATCACATCATGTGGTGCCATATGTGGAATGAGAGGATATTTCACAATCTCCTCTCAATTCTCATTAACATAATCTACCCACAGGTGGCACTCTCTCTGTATAACATGTGTCAATATTCTATTGAGCCACATGTACAGAACATTTCACAACACTGTGAGCTGCTCAAGCCCTTAGTATAAAAGGTAGCTTGAGCAGCTCCCAATCTATCTATTCTAAGATCATCTCTCCCAACTTACACCTTACACCTATACCTAGAACCTACGACAGGTTGAGCTATAGGATTGGAGGCAGAGCTTAGATATTGGCGAGTGTTATCATTGTTACCACCTTTATGAAACACTCATGTCAGCTCTGCAATAAAAGGATCAAATGAACTTCTCTGGATTCCGTGTACATTCACTTCACCACATGTAACCGTCCGTTGACAGCCCTATATCTTGGCTTATTAAAAAGGTTCATTCAAGGATCCAACTCCTAAGATGTCAGTTTTTATCACAGATGCTGTAAAAACTTCCAAAAAAAACAATCAAACATGAATAACACCACTAATAAGACTCCTAGAAACACCAAATATTGTCGCCAGACAGGTACAATGTATGACTTTATATGTACTGAAAAGTTAAAGTGAAGCTCGAAAACTCTTGAAATTACACATGGGCAAAAAAATTGGAAACTCTGAAAACTTGGGAATCTCTTCTTCCATTTCTTAACTTTAGCCTAGCTTATTCAAAATTCTTCATACAATGACTATATCATTTGCCCATTGTTTCTAGTAGAGCTACTGTACAGAATGATTACAATTAGCCTGATATCATAATACTTGTACTGCATAGTCAGTACGTGCGTAGAGGCCATATAGCATATACCATCAGTAACATTCCCTATTTATTAACCTCTCAAAAAATGATCTCCGCATCATCATTATACCATTAGCATCACATGAACAATGATAACAGAGATTGTACTACATATATAGAGTCATTTAAACATGCATAAGGCCCATCTTGGGTGTCTTATATCACTTTAAAAATTGAAAATCACAACTTTTTGTACACTTATTGCTACGCACACATGCCATATAGTGCTAAAGTGTATTTTTACATATACCAAATATTCTTTTCTCATAGGCCAAACATGTCTACAATTGAATACAAATG
The DNA here is from genome assembly GCA_949317995.1 of Acholoe squamosa. NCBI lineage: Eukaryota > Metazoa > Annelida > Polychaeta > Phyllodocida > Polynoidae > Acholoe > Acholoe squamosa. The sequence goes on from OX439045.1 coordinate 56,351,046, forward strand.
ATAGAAACACCATACAAGATAATAGGTTGGCACTATAAAAGTAGAACTCTAATCCTCTCAAAAATGCTTGTAGCCATCAGTAACTTTCCCTATTCATATGTCGTGCTAAAATTTATCTTTACATAGACCAAGTACTCTTTTCACATAAGCCACGTCTACAATTGAAAAGAAATGCTACAAACACTTTACAAGGTGGTAGGTTGATACTATGAAAATATAAGTATGACCATCTAGTAATATCTGTAACCATCAGTAACGTCTCTGGAACGTTGCAGTGTGCATTGAAAATCACTTATATGTACCTGGCACAGGTAATTCCCGGAGTACATCAAAACGTTTTTACGGAAGACCTCACCCCCAGGGTACCTCTTGATTGCATATAACAAGAAGACTGGTAACATTCCCTAACCAGGTTAGATGGACTCTATCAGTAACGTTCCGCCCAGTAAAATTCATAATTAAATAATGGTGTAGAGGTACACTTTACTAAACCATAGGAGTTGGGTACCGTCTGACGTGGCGGGTGAGTCAAGTCGTCGGACGTTCTTCAGGTTCCGGATAGGTGGCAGCACCGATCCGGGTCTGTGGGGACATCTGACGACGAACACCTGGGTCCGTATATAAAGCCCAGGGCTCAGCCGCTACGTCAGAGGCCCTTCTGGCCTCCACACTATGTAAACCACTGTCTTTTAATATTAGCTGCCTCTTTGATATCATCCGGCAGCCGTGAGTGTGCATTAAGTAATAAACCTAACCGTTGGCATACACTTGGAATACTGTCTTACTCTTTCTTTCCGAACCGTAAGACCCGAACCCCCCAGGTCCGTAAGGCCACAAACCCTTACAATATAAAAAATAAATTATGCCCCAAGACTCACCCAAACCATATCGAAATCTTAGCTATGACCCCCCACTAAGGAATGAAAATAATTATCATTGGTGGTGTAGAAGTGTTTCCATTTCTATTATATGCCCAAGGAACCACATGTCCAGTGACTATCTGTTTCCTTTACTCATGTTTGACACCAAAAGACTAGCAACATAATATAAATATATATATATGTGGACAGATGAGGGGAAAGGCTCCTCCGAGGTGAAATGTGACATTTAAAATTGAAGTTATCAGCTTTAAAATAAGGTATCACCCTTGCAGATAGCCCTCTTGGTCTTGGAGATATTGCTTCACAAAAATGGAATGACATAACTGTATCAATATAGGCAATAAGCTGTATTATTCATTGTTTGCATTGAATTTGACATCTAATTAGCATAATGATTTAAATAGTCAATCAAAAATGACAAAACTTGTTCATACTTTTAGGCACAGTTTTGGATCTAGAAATGGTATCTATATGCTTTTTTCGTCATATGAATCAGGATGGATCATTCTATCAATTGACATTATTTTTTTCTATTTGGAACATTTATTTTGGTTGCCATGGTAACATATTTACCTGAGAACCCCTATTTTAACCTCTTTTTGGATTCAAAACGTTCCATTAACATTCCAAATAGACAGGAAGTGCCAGAAAATAGAACATTTTTGAGAAAACCATCTTTTTCTATGTAAAAAAGTACATAACAGTAATTTTTGGCCTATTTTTCACATTTATGGTTGTTGTAGCTCCCCCAGTGGCCAAACACAACACTAAAAATCCCGCCCTTTCCCCTCATCTGCTGCTTTCAGTCCTCCCTACTTTCATATTTCATATAAACTTGATCATTTTATTTGTTTCTTGTTCAGTCATGATAAAAAGGGCTAGCATTGAGGCTTCTCACACATAATTTATTCAAGCTACAAGTTAACTAGGCCTACATGGAATATGGCTTCCTCACAATTAACTGTAATTTCCCCTGGAGAAGGTGGAGATGTAGTGAATATAATTATGTCTACTAATGAAGGACAGAATTAAAAGGTCATAATTTTCATCCACGCAAGGACTTTTTTTGCAATGTCAATTACCCTGAAGCTTTAGCTACCTACTTCTTCTTTCATTATATTGAGCATCACTATACTATCGATTTTAGTATTGGGGTATCTCTACTGTGAATTCATATTGTAGATCTGTTTAGTGCTTGCTGCACAAATTAAGATCCACCAATATTCCAAAAGGCCTCATTCTCAGTTAGAATATTAGATAACTGCAAGCTGGAAAACAACTTATACCTGTTAGCTTATACCAATTGACAGCTGCAGTAGTTGAACCTTGACAGTGTCTGTTCTGGGCAACATATTGTCAATATATATGGTTCAGTATACAAATAGTGTGATCTTGTCTTACAGCATGGCAGTAAGTGTAATGGAGTGTCCAATTCTTCTATATGTCAAGTTTTTATCTAATGATTTCTGCATTTAGCATTGAGATTTTTATTCAGAGGAGTTAGTAAAGTGCACTTTTTTTCCTCTGATTGGCAGGGTCAGTTCTTGCAAGGTATATCAGACCCTATATAGTTCACCAATCCAATAAAGCCACCGCAATATGACTAGCATAACACACCAAAGGGAAAGGGTAGCTATTATATTGAATAGAAAATATGTGGCCACCATGTGTTTTATCACTTCTGGAGATCCATGCATACATTGTATACAACGCCATTGTACTCTGTTTTGTTATTTCCGTAAAAGGCTTTTAGTGTACAAGGGTAAAAATAGCACAAAATGAGTTGATTTTATTTCATATCAGGGAGTGTTTCTACAAGCCATTTGATTGTCCTGGTGCCGCTAGCATCAGTGCTTCTTAAGCTGCCCTTTCCAAACTGAATTTGAACCCAATCAGATTTCAATCAGAATCTGCATTAGTGTTCTCTTTGCACATGGATAGGGCAAATTCCCACCTGAACTTTTGACCTGACCTTAACCTTGAGCAATTTATCTGGACACTGATTCACGTTGAGCAGACACAAGATGCTCTTGATATGGTGTGTTTGCATACGGTGAAACTGTCTGTACAATTACAAAGGTTGCAAGATTTAAGGGCCTTTCTTTTTTTCTGTCCACTCCAATGAGAAATGAGGCTTTCGTACTCAGATATCATTCAATCATGCCAGCTAGTTTAATTTTCAAAGCAGTTGATTTTATAAGTAGTGGAATATGCAATTGAGGTGGGCCAACCCATTGCCTTATTTCCGCCAAGGAAAGGGAAGGAAAACATTTATCTTGATGGCAACAATGGTTAACTTCACAGGCATTTAAAAGAATACCCCACCAATGATGCATTCATACACAAATAAATAAAACAGAATCAGTGAGAAACAATTTTCAAAAAAGAGGATAAAATTGGGCAGTTGTTATCATTGGGAAAAATTATTTCTTCTGTGCTTTCATCTTATTTTCATTCTGGCTAGTTCATTTTTCTCATCTTGTCTATGTTAACAGCAATGACCCCAATCAATTATTTCCCTGTTAAGCCTGTTCATGGATTGTTCTTTATTACTAACCATTAAATGTCCAGCATTCCATCATTTAGATGATCTTGATCATACCTCTAGCATCCCCCTTCAAAAAAGGAAAACTATGAATACGCATCATACTTCTACTGTTCTAGTGCATACAAGATTTTTGTTCATAGTAAAATGTCTAGTGGAATAATTGGTATAATTCCCACCATTTTCATTCAAACTGTGAATTATTATTTAAACCATCTCAACAGTATAATTCATGCTATTACCATTCAAAGTGTCTCAGTTGTAGTCTTGGAATTTCAATGGAGCTATAGTATTCACCATAAAATGACACACTATGGGTTCGAGGAGGGACAAAATTAATGTCCAGCCAACAGCCTAACAGCCTCAACCGCTCACAGCATACTTGAATCAGTGTGACATCACAACCACATGTGACCTGAGGCGCCAAGGGGTAACACCAGGTGTAGTGACAGTGCTGAGCCCATGTCCGCTGCACTCACCAATATCTACAACACATTATGATAGATACAGTGTCCATTTTGCCAGACACCCCTTTAGTTGACCAGTGACTAGAGATGGCTGTGTGGTAGGATGTATGATCGGTGCGTGCAGGGAATTAAGGTGTGGGAATCATGCAAGATAGGGATATTGGAGCCATAGCCATGTATACACATTATAAATTTCCTTTTCCCAACAAATAATTGCTACACAATATTCTGTTTAAAACTTACAAAGGCATTTAGCTGAAATGGATGAGACAGCTTTAACAGATATCAGAAGTTTTCTTTGTAGAAATATTATGGAGATTCTGCAGAAATTCAGATATTTCTGGTTGCCATGGAAACCACTCCATTATTCTAAATGGGAATTTTTGCCACAAATGTATGGGATATTTACATAAGGAACTCAGAACCGCAAACAGACCCAGAAAAAATTCCCTCTAGAACCAATGTTATGATAAAAAAATCATATTTCTTTGTTTATTTTCCCACAAAACTGTATTTTTTGCATCATCACTATTTAACCTATTTTTATAGGATATAATGTATTTAGAGCTTATTTACTTTTTTTCAATTGTTCATCCTGACCTATTTTTGGCAAGCAATTACAGAAGAACTACCAGGAATATTTTAGCTCAAGATATATCATTTTAAAGCACATGACATCAACTTTAAAAAGCCATTTTCCCTCCGGATGCAGGTTTTCCCCCATCTGGTCAGGTGACCAGGCAAGGAAAATCACCCCTCTGCAGAGAAATTCATTATCAAAGTTCATCACAAGATCTTTAAAATGGGACATCATTGGCTCAAATATTCCTAGTAGATATGTCAGAACCCCTCCTTGAACATAGGTCGTTTTTCATACCTGAAATTGACGATTTAGCTCTAAATACATTATAATCATAATAAAACCTAAAAACACAATAAATCAGCCTTTTTCTTAAAAAATACATATTATTATGGTGATTTTTATCATAGGTTTTGATCTAGAGGGAATTTTCCATTTCTGTTTTCAGTTTTGTGTTTGTGGTGAGAATCCCCAAAAATTGCCATAAAAATCTGCAAATTTTTTATAATTCGAATGGTTGCCATGGCAACCAGTAACAGGCATATAGGTTGATTTCTCATGAAAAATGTTCATTTTACCCTCCAAATATGCAAAAAATGCATTGAATGAAACCATTGAATTCTGCAAAAATAAATTAGCTTGACATATTTTTCTAATGATTTTAGAGTAATTTTGCCCCTCCAATGCCCCTGGTGGCCAAATGGGGAATTAAAAATCCCCTGCGGAGGGGTGTTTCTCCTTGATGGGTCACAAATTCTCTAAATGAGTTGGGAGGTTCAAAGGTATCTGTCATTGAATCTATAAATTGTTATTTGAGAATCAAAGCTATGGAACCACTAGCCTGCTCAACTATCATGAACAATGCTTGATGCAAAGAACGTTTGGAGTTATCGATGGCTATCATGAATGCTGCAATTTGGGCATTCTGGACCTTTATTATATGGTATATGACTAGGCCAAATAAATGGATAACCTCTTGATGCATGGTGAAAGGTATAGTAAAAATACACATAGGAGTGCTCAGGAGAATGGTTCAGATAGCTTTCCCAATAATGATGTATCCTTTCCTACTTTTCATTTATTTTGCCTGTTTTCTGAGCAGTGATTCTTGTACACCAGATTGATTTCTTATTTAAGAGGAACCTTTCTCTACATTAAGTGGTGCTGTATTTGCAAACTTTGTTTTTACAATGTCATATACTGAGAAGACTGTAGGCCAATCCATTAGGCTCAAGTGCCCGGCCCATCATCTCAGGTATTGTTATCCTACCATTGTACTTCAGAATTCTTTATACCCTGCGATTCTGTGGATGTTATGAATGATGTATCTAGAGTGCTTTTTTTTTTCTTTGGAATTCAGATGACTTGGTAAAATAAAGTGACATCTTCATTCTACCAGACTTAATGCCACAAAGTGACAGCTGTTCCAAAATGTGAATCCAAAATAATAAGAAAATAGTGGAAATGCTAAATATTAAGGATGTCCAATGGTGGGAGGGAAGGGTAATGGTATAGATGTGTTTCTCAATATTGAAGAGATAAATACTAGCGTCAGCCATGCTTATGTAAGGCTATGTTACCTGAAACATGCCTCATTCATTCCTAATTTGCCCCAATAGATCTGGGTGAATGTCTATGCCATCCATAGATGTAGTCAGCAATAGCTGCTACATTTCTTCATTAGGGAAGGAAGTTATATTTGTGAGGAGACCCAGTATATATGCATAAACTGTGCATGGAGATATTTTATGGGCAATTTGCATACACCTGGCACTGTCTGTATCAGCCATAGTATTAACATGCTATGTACCATTTGCAAACAACCTGTAGTGTTCCTGTATGTAGAAGACAGATCAATCAGTGTATTGTCCTGTACCTAGCACCTTGAATAACTATGTGTTGTGAGGCTAGATTACTCCTACAGATTATGTGATATACATGTAATGGTTAAATGTATATTCAGCTTATGGGCATGGTGGACTTTAAGGAATTGTTACACTATTTACTATATATTTCCAATATTTTTAATTAACAATGGACAATTATATACATAGTGCATTGGATAACCACATTGTATCAATATACTCCTCATGGCTTGCTGTGAAACATCTCCCAGTAATTACCAGTCTGTAGTAGAGTCAAGGATAGTACAGTATCTAAGCTTCTTGGTAGAGTGTCCATTGCTAGTCAATACCTGAGGAGCTGGCACCCAGTACAAATCATATGCAATCAAAAGGCTTTTACTATGGTGATCGAAATGCCTTTACCATGTCCCAAACTCATATGTATGTATTGCTCATATGTATGTAATGCCAATATTTAGAAATAGAAGAAAAGATAATTTGACATTAAAGTTTAGTAGTGGAGGTTCACTGCCTTCCAAGTATATGCAACTTATATTTGCTTATCATTTTGGAACCTTTCTATCCATCTGTCTTCATTTACTGAAGGGGCTGTGGGATGATTAGAGGCAAGCAGCAGGTGTGGCAGACTTGATACAATATCCTGAGTAAGGCAGTAATTGGCAGCAGGGGTAGGAGAGTTGGACGTGAAGCCATACCTGGAGGACGAGATAAATACTGTATCACAGCTGGCGTATTTCAGACCCATCCTGGATACATACAATACTTTTTTTTTACCTGGGAGATGCCCCGCTAAAATACCCTGGTCCTGGAGGGCATTTTCTAATAATGATATGTAGTAGGAAACATTGCTATAGTGATGTACCACCCTAAATATTTAATAGCCAGTAACCTTCTACCAGTATAACAGTTCTGTCAAATTCTATGGAGGGTGTCAAATTGTAGTTGCTCTGGGAAGTCAGAATACATTAGGAAATGGGCCCTAGGAGGTATCTTATTATTGAAGAATTATTTTTCAGTTATCGAAATATACATGCCCACATTATTGACCTTATCACACAACCAAACAGGAAAAAGATAGGCTTATTAGCAGACAGCCGTCATACCATTGGTTCCTATTCCAAGTGCTCAGCTACTGGAGGCTGAGCACTTGTTCTTTTCACCATATGATGGATGCCAGGGGCAGGTGGAAGGTAGAGAGGTTGTCAAGGGGAACGAGGCACAGTGCATCTGTTCTGGTCCTGTGGGAGACAGATCTACATACTGAACTGCATATACAGTCATCGATGTCTCCGCATATATCCTTAATCATAAACGACCAGGTATCCTCCCAATATTGTCCAAGAGCAGGATGCATGAAATAATTGCAAATCCAAATATCTGCACTTTACTCCTTTGCATTCCATGGCCTTTTCAATCCCATATAAGGTCAAATCCCACGTAGCGATTTAGGGTTGAAATATCCCTGCAATTTACAACATTTGGTGGCTACCTTAAATTTACATTTGATATAACTACAGTAGGAAGAAAAGAATGGAAGCACACTGTTGCATTTTCTTATAAACGATCTAAGAAATTATGCCTTTATGTAGGTTTATAATAATCTTTGTTTCTTACCCATTTTCTGTGCTAAAGGTACAGAAATGCACTTGTGTTCTATGCTCCCTATTTTAGTTATATTGCATTGCTGTGTTGAGGTAGTCATCAAACAGGTAGGAAATCGCAGATATATTTGGGCCCTAAATTGTTGTGTGGGATTCAACCACATGACCTTAACAGACTGTAGGATTTTCTCTCTCTGTCATTTGTCTCTGTCTCTCTGTCTTTCTCTCTCTCTCTCTCTCTCTCTCTCTCTCTCTCTCTCTCTCTCTATCTCTTTCTCTCTGTCTGTCTGTCTCTCTCTGGTGGTACAGTGTGCCTCACTGAATATGTTGCATGTAGAGGGGCAGTAAGCTTCCAGACAATATAGTAGAGCAGCAAGTCCTTCAAAAGAGCCATATTTTAGGAGTTTAATTGGTAAGATTACTGATAACTGTAGGATAGCTTTATACTATTAGAGGAGCAGCACAAGGGGCCCTCTGGGGTAATTTAATTCGTAAGATTACTGATAGCTATAACTTGTTATTTTATATTGTCCAATGTCTCTGGGTATGGAAAAGTGAAGTTTGACCAATGAAAGCTCGTGCAGTCACTGAGAAATCTGCAATTCTACACAACCATCTCTTGAAATTTTAGCCTCATTTTTAAGAGCTAAAATACATATTGATCTACCTTTTCTGCCACTAATATTCATCTTACAACAATCCAATGGTACCTACCCCCTAAATTGGACCCAGCGATCACATTGCAGCCAACCATTTGTTGCTAGGACAAGCGGTTACTTAGCAACAGCCAATTTTAGCTAGCAACGGACCCTTTCTGAGACAAAGAAAGACCTTTCCTAGGAATGACTTACAGAATGGCGATCATGGATACTGTTTCTCATTTTGCTTTTGAGAACCTCCATGCAATTGTTAGATAGGCAATATTGTACCAAAATACAGTGTGCTGATCAGAGAATGTAGAAAAAAAAGATATAGCAATTATAATGAAAAAATGGGACTTTTCCTGTATTGGCAAAATATTTTTTACTGGACAATTGTAGTGTGTCTTATATCCTGAAAATGATGGAAGGAGAACACATATGAGATTTTATTATACTTGTAGGCAGTGATTCCTTAGCAATGAATTTACGTAGCAACTTATACAGAGGAGCTTGTTTATAGATATGTATTACTGTGAAGAGAGTTAACTATCATTGGACTCAATTTACTCAGAAATTTGTTAGAAATATCCCTGGAGTAATCGGAAATGTGTCAGATAGTTGTCTAGTACTCAAAGAGTTGGCAGTTGCTTAAACCTTGATAGCTTTTGTTTAGCAAGTGGCTCACCAACTGACAGCTACTTTACTCAGATATGAAAACATGATTATGGAATCTATGGATTTAAAAAGAAAATAAAGCTGAAGTTGTGTCTACTCTCTCTCAGTGCTGCCAAAGCCTTATTGCTAGACCTGTTTACAACTTAGCAATTAGATATTTGCTAAGTAGTCATACTATAAATTATGTTATTTATAAAATTATGTTTATACACATGATTCTGTGGTAGTATAAGGTACATAAGGAGTGCCTTCTTGTCACAGTTCCTATAATTCTAATCCTGGGTCATTAATTTATTCTAATAATGTTGCTAAATATCACTCAAAAGGATGAATTGATATGTAGATACATATTAGAGGCAAGGTATTTACTAAGCCTCAGATTCCCCAGGGTATTCTTTGTATGCCTTAGAATGAGAGAGTTCAAGATATTGATATGTGTTATGTATGATGGCATCACATAGGGGCAATATTTAATTTCAGCCTTACCATTTTGGTGGGAGAGCTTTGACCATCATCAGCAGGTTATATGAATCAGTCTGTATATTTGATATGACTTTGTTCAGACATGTATATGACTTGTGGTTGATTGGATCTATGGTAAATATAGCTCTTGATAACAACTTGACTTGATATGTTAATGTTGGAAGCATTCCTTGACATCTCCTTGACAGGAATGACATGATACCAATGATAGGGGGTAATCAAGCACATAGACTTTATGTCACACTTATTTCAAGGAGGCCTGTACTTAATGGGTTTAGGAATATTTCGAACTAAGCTTAGTGTAGCTGAGATGAGTTGTATTGCAATTGATAATGATTATGATTAGGGTCCTAAGTGGGTTTTGTAAATGCTTGTATATTTTAGTATGTAGTGACATTGTGCAGGTGAGTGCAGGCGCCAATATAAGTTGATAGAGGCATGCATATTTGAGGGGAGGGTGCACGCATAGCATAGCTTAGCATTTATACCTCTTTGTAGAGGACTATGGCACTGTGTCTAGGCCATGTGCTGGTATATAATGATCTGTTTATAGTCATCTAATGGTCATATACTGGCAGTAGGCTTTAATAGGCCTATTGCTCTGATTATCTGGTGAGGGTCTTAGTACTGAACCAATGCTGTGATCAAAGTGTAAATATTTTATGAGACTTGGACAAGGCCTAAGCACCCCACGTCATGGTCTGTTGATTTCAGTAGATGAGCTATAGTGGTCTAAATTTAGCACATACCCACACATGTATATGAATTGGATTTCAGGAAATCCAATTCAATAACAGCAATTACTAATATATGGCAGGTTGTGTTTGCGCCAAATGAAATAGTAAGATATTCTCTGTGTTCTGAGACTCACATGAGATGCACATAAATCACAGACTGAGCTGTCACCTCAACCTAATACATAAGCTGCTTTCAATGATACTTTGTTGATGTTATTTTGAGCCAAAGTAGTGACAGTTGATTTTGTTTTTAGGTCTGCAAAACTTGTATGAAGCCCTGTATTATGTGTGGCGTATAGGTCATTTCAGGCTTTGGCTGCAGCTCAAAGTATATTACTTTGACTTAGGGTCCAGCTTATAAATGGGAGTACCACACTATAGGATATGAGTTATCTAAATATTTGTAGGCCGCTAGGTATGGTTATTTTCCAAAATAGAAAAAGAAAATGAGCTGCTGGGTGATTTCCTTTTCTTTATGGGGACATTTTATGAGAGGATCATATATTTCAAACAAATATAGCTTTTTTATATTTGAATCTCATCTCATTAGATCTACAAATGCAGATGTACATGTACTTGGCTATCACATGATCCTTGGAAAGTGGTTAGTTTACAAGCAATTAACTCATGATGTCTATTGCCCAGCAATAGACATCTTTAGTAAAAAACAAACTGTGATCACGAGGATACTTGGTGGTTTAAAATTATCTTTCTTTGTTTCTGGAGCATCTGTGTGTCAGTTGTTAGGCTACTTGCTATGCAAAGGCTAGTATCTTTTAAACAATGACCAACTGCACAATTGTTACATATAATCATTTCCTATTTTGGGGGGCATTTTAAGGTATAATAGTTTTTAAATACATTGAGTCCATGGATGCTCAATTCTCATCAATCCCAAATGTACATCTTGATATTGATTGCAAAGTAAATTTGTTGTTGCTAGGCAATCAGCTTTTCTAGGAGTAAAGTGAAAACCTCAGATGTTTTTGAGGATATAAGACACACTAGAATTATCTAGTAAAGAATATTTTTGTCAATAGAAGATAATGCTGAAGTTGCATGTTTTCATTATACTTGCTATATCTTTTTTTCTACATTCTCTGATCAGCACACTGTATTTTGGTACAATATTGCGTTTTTACAATGGCATGGACCTTCTCAATGCCAAAATGGGAAACAGTATCCATGATCTCCATTCTGTAAGTCATTCTTAGGAAAGGTCTTTCTTCATCTCGGAAAGGGTCAATTGCTAGCTAAAATCGGCTGTTGCTAAGTAACTGCTTGTCCTAGCAACAAATTATTGGCTGCAATGCGATCGTTGCGTCCAATTTAGGGGGGTAGGTACCATTGGAATTGTTGTAAGATGAAAACTAGTGCCAGAACAGGTAGATCAATATGTATTTTAGCTCTTAAAATCGAGGCCAAAATTTCAAGAGATGGTTGTGTAGAATTGCAGATTTCTCGGTGACTGCACGAGCTTTCATTGGTCAAACATCACTTTTCCAAACCCAGAGACGTTGGATAATATAAAAAAAAACAAGTTATAGCTATCAGTAATCTTACAAATTAAATGACCCCAGAGGGCCCCTTGTGCTGCTCCTGTAATAGTATTAAGCTATCCTACAGTTAATAGCCTAAGGCATGCATTGGACCTTATACCCTGTAGAACGGTCTGAACTCTGATGGCTGTTTCCATCTGTTAGGTACCCTGTAAAAATGTTGCTGAAATAATGGTGAAATCCTTGTTCCGAAGTTGCCAGAGATTTATTTTCACATATTTTCACAGAGGGTACCACAGTCCTGAGATTTCCTTTTTATTGAAGTAACTATACCACTTGATTGTAATATAATTACAGTTCCCTCTTAGATGCAACAGCCACTCTTTAGAGAGTAGTTGTTCAAGGGTATTGCCTCACATAAAGCACAAAGCACACACTAATCTGACAAGACTGACATGGATTCACACCTTTTGGGATGTTTGATACTCTTCTATACAATTAGATCCTAGTGTATATGAGGCATCCATAACTTCTGCTGATTCTATAATGCACAGTGTGGTTTAACCATGTGTATCAGCCACGCCTCATACATTTTCACTTGTGGTGCAGACCTGTGAAAATATCAGCAAAGTTGGTCTCAAAGATGGCCTATTGGGCGGGCAGCTGAGTAATGATCAAGTGAAGCTAAATAGTGCAATTACTGCCAGTCTGTTAGGTTAATTAGTCTGAAGCATCACACCAGGATATTAGATAACTCCCTAGTAAGAGGACATGCACAGGTGATAGATTGCAATAACAAGCAAGTTTGCCTTTCCACTAACTATCAGTAAGTACATACCACATAATGTATTGTGATATTTAAATAAAAAGGATAATTAGAACCAGTAATGAATAGATATACAGAAAATGGCAATATAATAAAGCAGGCAGAGAGAACAGAAAAATATAAAGTCCTTTCCCTTGGGAGGGCAATTCTCACTTGAATCAAATTTACTGGCCTAGAATGGCAACTCCTTTTGGAACTGTTCAATTCATAGTTTCACTAGTTTGGTCATAACCGACATCTAATCAATACTCTACACCATGCCAGCCTGCCAGCTCCTGAGAATGGAGAGCTGATTGGACTCTTAGGGATATCTGGCATGAAGGCATGAGTGATTGTTGATGGTGGTGTGTTTGTCATATACAGCATTAGGTTCAGGGAGTTATAATATCTAATTCTTCTTCAATGTATTGCAAATCACAGATAATGAAGTCACTCTAACTGATACCGCCATATGCCAACAACAGGTTAATATATGCCGACAATTGTGAGCAGGCAAGCAAGAAGGGTCATTCGTGTGATATTTCAAGATATGCAGGACCCTGCAGCAGCGACCAACATGCATGTTCATGATTTACATGAACTCCACATATACTGAGCCCCCACTCCATCTCTCCCACATACACCAGGGGGTGCAAGATATATTTCACCTTGAGAGGGGGTCTCTTTTAAAGCATTGAGAAAATTCGAAAATTGTTTTTCGTTCACTATGATTTCGTTAAGGACCTCCTATTAAAAAGTAATTTTCTTCCCATAATAGGTATGCCTCATGGACTAACTTGCGATTGTGAACCTCTATTAACCCTCATTATCAGAGTTTGAAAGGCCTCATGACATACAATGGCCTTGACTGTAGCCTTGTTAACACTCTTGCAGTCATTGCCTATATTCCTAATTACCTAAAATATTGGACCTGGCCTTTCCATACCCCAATGGTATCGCTCAAGGTGAACCGTAAATCAGTTGTGCCCTGCAGAGCAAATTGAAAAAAAAACAAAGTCAGGCTTATAAGAAGAGTCGCCAGAGTTCTGATAAGATTGTCAAAAATATAAAGGCTGATTATAAATGAAAAAACGTTCAAAGTAAAAAAAAATCCAAAAGGGTACATCAATGTTTTCTAGATGTTTTTTTTTTCAAAATATCTAGAACAAAGGGAGAAAATCAAAGAAAAGGGAGTTGAAAAGTTGCTGGAGTTTGAATACCTTTTATTAGACTGTGTCTCATCAAAATTGTGCAGAGTCACCTTTTTAAAGCTGGGACAAGATCTGAAATATATAGATTTTCCAATTTCTGCATATCTATCATCACCCCACTTGTGAAATTGTCCTGCCAAAATCTCAATCTATTCAGTGCATTCTAACCATGTCAAGGTCAAGCATATATAATATATGTGTGTAGAAATAAAATGCTTCCAGCATTTTATTCATGTCAACAAGCAGTCTTGACTGTACCAGCACAGTGGCTCCATCTGAAGCCATAAAGCAGAGTATTCTATAGTGGTGGTGAATTCAATTTAGATGCCTGGCAGCAGAGCAGGCACCACTCAGTGCTGCTGTCATGAGGACCAGAACTAATTAACTAAGTGGTTTCCCTTCCCTCCAAAGAGGATAGACCAGCTGAAACTAAAGTCCAATGATGTGCACATAATGAGCCATATCATGCCATAATAACTGGCACCCTATTACTTGGGAAGGGGTATATAATCCTCTGAAATACATATTAGACAACACTATATTAGCTTTTATACCAGCTTTAAGCACTTAGAAACTCAAAATGGTTCAGGAGTATCCTCCACATGCTGGAGTATCATAATGTATACTTTTTCTTTCTTAAATATGCATATTTTGTTTGAAAATTATTAAAGTGTCATCTTTCGACACATTTCTACACGCATAGAAAGGTGACATAACTACTTTCTCTTCATTTTTACACATTACAGCTTATCTTTTCAACTTTGATATTTGGCATATGAATGGGGGTTATGACTAATAATCAAATGTATATAGGGTGGATACTTAAATGAATGATACATTTGAAATATTTGAGGACAAGCTTTGCTGTGTAGAAAGGTGACATGTATATAACTTCGCATCCAAACTTATGAAACAGGATTTGTGGGCACACTTGAGTGGAAAACAAAAGACAAACATGGTGCAACAAAATGACATGAGTTAGAAACATTAAGGTTTTATATTTTTGACAGGGCTGAGAGTTATGTATTCATTTATGTCACCTTTCTACACGTTTCTACGCGCATAGATCATTAGAGGGTCATAAATAGATCATTACAGGGTCATACATAGATCATATGGCATTGTACAGGATCGTACAGAGGTCGTACAGGATTGTACACAGATTGCACAGGATTGTACAGAAAAGAATATGTCCTAAGTATATGACAAACTGTCCCGTATTTAGGGTAAACTATCTCATGTATAGGGTAAATTGTCCCATGTATAGGGTAAATTCGTTTGGAGAAGAAATACTGGATTTGGATGGGACTCGAACCTGCGATAGTAGGATCTGCGGTCAGACGCCTTATCAATAACACTATGGAGGATATACTAGAAAAGGGGCCAGAACATAACTATCATCCTAGTATGTCCCGTGTATAGGCCAAACTGTCCCATGTATAGGGTAGTTCCTTGTTGAGGATAGTCCCATGTGTGCTCCTTGGGAGATGTCCTGTGTATGGGCCAAATCGGGTCATATCCTATGTATGGGATAGAAGTCCCATGCATGGATAATACGTCCCCTATATGGAAAAGTCCTGTGTATGCTCCTCGGGCATATTAGGCCACTAAACACCCAAGCAGCTCGGGCGTATAGCGCTTGGCTGAAAAGTCCCGTAACTAGGGCAACTCTCCAATGTCTGTGCTGACGGTGCCGGGGACAGAGTGGTTTGCACATGACATGTTATCTTCCCGACTTGGTTACTGTACACACCAATTGGCTGAACTACGTGGTAACTAGGATACACATAAAAAATGACTCCCCATTTCCTTGGACCAAGCCATGGCGTTTAGTCCACTGGTGCGTTTAGTCCACTGCACCAATGGGAGTGTCATGGCCCAGGGGGTTAAAACTTTTGAAGGTCATTTCCAGGCAACCAATCTAGATTAATGGACCATAGAACCACAACATCTCGGGAGCAGTTCAGTTATGCTTCATGTGTAGATAAAGTGCTCAGTTCAAAGGTCAGTTTACAACCCACCAAATGGGTGTCTTGGGAGGGAGTCCCTTGAAACAATTTCACGTGAATTCACCAGTAAAATCACATGTTGAACTGGTGTCGTTCCCGTGAATTCCTGTGAATTTTACACGTGAATTCACGGGATTCTGCGAGCAGAAATTCATGTGATATCACGGGATCACGTGAAATGACAGTAAATTCACGTAATATCACGGGAATATTGAAAATACTTTTGCAAATAACCCCCACTTCTAACCTCAATTTAAGATTTGAAATCGATAGTTTGTATCCCTATGATGAGATTTTCCTCATTCTATTTGTCTTTGATGTAGATCTAGCCTTGAAATGCCATCATTTCGATTGATAGATTCTGAGCAATATAGAGATTCACACAAAACTAGACACATTGACTTATATTTTGATTTGAGCCTTTATTTGGGTAATAAATACATCTAGAATGGGGGCAATAAATGGGGAAGGTGGATGGCGCCCATAGGCTAAGTTAGCCCATAGGCTAAAAGTAGCTAAATTTTCGCCAGATTTTCACCATGTTTGTAATTACTTTCTCTTTCTAATAGTACAAAGAAAGTAATCTTATAAACATAGGGTCCCATGCTAGTTTATGAGATATTTATCTATGAATCTACCATAGGGTTATACAGTGTTTTGCCATAATTTGCATGGAATCTCATTAAAGAGTAGCTAATTTTTTGGCTTACTTTCCCAGAATATTTTCATCAACTTTCTGCACCCAGAAAATATATTACCATCATGTGGTCCCATGCACTTTTGAATCATTTTTCCACTTTCAAAATCTCCTGAAAATAATAGAATTACATCATGCAGGCTAAATACTGCTCATAAACCCCCACACAGCCAGCTGGCTTTGTGGCCTTACTAGTTAGTGTGCCTGGTGTAGACACAGAAGGTTGAGAGTTCACCTCAGCTTCATGGGCCTGCTATGATTTTGTATAGTCGTTCACTAGCCATAGAGAGGTACACATGTGCAGAAACCTGCACAGAGAACATGATTGGCATTAGAGCCATCTACCTTAAAAAAGCCAGCATCAGCATATTGAATAGAGTAAGCTCCGACGCAATGAAAATATTCAGGTTTTTCATCACACATATAGTCTCAGGTAAACAGGATTGGTACCTAGCCCGTGTTAGATTTATTTCCTAATTTTGCCACAAGGGAGCACAAGGGAGCACAAGGGAGCACAAAGGAGCAAAAGAAAATCAAGAAACCCATTTGAGGGAAGGTTCCATGGTTTACTATGGTGAAGGCAGAAAGAACATACCATTCTTACATCAGAAGTTATAATGAAATAAATGGATGTATTTCAAGGCCAAATAGAGCTAGAACATATTGAGATTGGGGATATGGTTATAAATACTCATGGGTTCATATCTAGCAAGCTATTTCTCTCAAACTATCAGGAGTATTTTCTTATGTAATATAACACTGAAAGGTGTGATCTCAATTTGATAATTGATTTTTAACATGGAAAACCATTTACCCTTACATCTCCACTGCTATTACTACCATACATTCTTACATAGAGGATTTGAAGTTCTAGTCTTGGCCACCAGGGGGCAGGAACATAGCATAAAATGCCTTTGCAATATTATACTGTAATACACCATGTATATGGCATGTCTTATATGCAAGAATTGCCCTTTGGTGCATCTTCTAGATGCAGCAAAACTGGGAGTACATTTTCTCTCTGGGAGTAAATTTTCCCCCGAAATCTCTGCAATATTCCCCCACAGACACAGAGGGAGATGGTGTGGACACAGAGGGAGGTGGGTGTGGAAATGAAGGGAGGTGGGTGTGGACATAGAGGTGAGTGGGTGTGGACTAAAAGGTAAGTGGGTGTGGACAAAGAGGTAAGTGGGTGTGGACATAGAGGGAGGTGGGTGTGGACACAGACGGAAATGGATGTGGACAAAGAGGGAGGGGAGAGTGGAAAAAGAGAGCAATGAGTGTGGACAGAGAGGGATGTGTATTTGAACATAGAGGGAGATGAGAGTGGACACAAAGGGATGTGAGTGTGGACTTAGAGGGAGGCGGATGTGAACAAAGCATGAGGTGGGTGTGGACACAGAGGGAAATGGATGTGGACATAGAGGGAGGGGAGAGTGGAAAAAGAGGGCAGTGGGTGTGAACAGAGAGGGAGGTGTATGTGAACATAGAGGGAGATGAGAGTGGACACAAAGGGATGTGAGTGTGTACTTAGAGGGAGGCGGATGTGAACAAAGCATGAGGTAGGTGTTGACATAGAGGGAATTGGATGTGGATATAGAGGGAGGGGTGAGTGGACAAAGAGGGCAGTGGGTGTGGATAGAGAGGGAAATGGATGTGGACATAGAGGGAGATGAGAGTGGACATAAAGGGATGTATGAACACAGAGGGATATGAGTGTGGGCATAGAGGGAGGTGAGAGTGGACAAAGATGGAGGTGGTGTGGACACAGAGGGGGTGGTGTGGACACAGAGGGAGGTGGGTGTGGAAATGGAGGGAGATGGGTGTGGACATAGAGGTGAGTGGGTGTGGACAAAACGGTAAATGGGTGTGGACAAAGAGGTAAGTGGGTGTGGACACAAAGGGATGTGAGTGTGGACATAGAGGGAGGTGGGTGTGAACACAGAGGGATGTGAGTGTGGGCATAGAGGGAGGTGAGAGTGGTCAAAGAGGGAGATGGGTGTGGACAAAGAGGGAGGTGTATGACTGATAATCACGAATCGTCGTTAACTGGCCTGTTCTTGTTCTCCCTTTAACAAAAACTTGAAATGAAGTAATATAAGTGTCTTTATCATTTATTCTGATCGGGATGGGATAGAGCTACAAGGGGTATATGGGTTTTGCATATCTACGAGGCATATTTAGAGAGCTAGAGGGCTATAACTGCCCAAAATGAGGGTTTTTTCGAACAAAAACACAATAATCTCAAGTGCAACTTGCAAATAATAAAAAATGCTGGGGCATAGGTTCCTTTTTTGGTTTTGGTTTTTCCCCTAGAGCACAGGGAAAATTTTAAGATCAAATAGGAATATGTGGCCACTGTCGTTATTATGCTGGGTCACTGAAGGTACATGGGCAGTTCTACACTAGACCCGAGAGAGACCCTAACATAGCAACCATGCTCTATTATTCATATAGCACAGAGATAATATAGATGTACCATGCGAAGCCTTAACATGTACCTAGATGCATGAAAAAAAAATTGGAAGTCTAGCTCCCATATCATGGTCTGGGTAGTCCATCCAATTTAGATGACACAGTTGGGGTAGTTTCGCGTTAGACCCGAGAGAGACCCTTCATGTCAGTCTGTCTCCAGTGTATAATATATTTAACTATTATCTCTTACATGTTGATTGACCTTTGTATCAAAGTATCTTGGTCTGTTAGTATCAATCCCTCACTCCATAAAGTCTCAGAGATATAGTACCATAAATGGCGATTGGAACCGAGAGAGACCCTAGACCCGAGAGAGCCCCTAGCGTCAAACAGTTGAATTACCGTCGATGCGCCATCTAGCGTTTTCGTATGAACATTGCACGGCAGGGTTGCAACGGATTCAAGCCAGAGGACACACGGACGACCATAACAAGGTGAGAAATCGATGAATAATGTTCTTATTTTGATGGTTTTTGACATATATAAAGCAAAATTAACTAGTTTAACATGTATGGAACATAATTTAGATCAATTTGAAGGGGAAATATGGTAGAAAGACAAAAGCTGACCGACCGATAGGCCGGCGTTCGTAGCGTGTAAATGCTCTAGTATAAGCGGGTCTCTCTCGGTTCTAATTTTTGGGTCTCTCTCGGTTCTGATACAAAGTTTGGTGTAATTGCTGTGTACTACGTCATTCCCCTCCAATGCTATATCAATGCTATAGCTCAAACATCTATATTTTGTACGTATCAGAACCAAAAGAGACCTGTCTCAATACTATAGTATAGGCGGGTCTCTCTCGGTTCTAAATTTCAGGTCTGATAGATGTTTGGCTGTATTCTTTTCTATATTTTGGGTCTCTCTCGGGTCTGATGCGTAAGCTCTATGGTCTATGTCTATGTGTTTGATGTTAAATGTATCTTCTTCTTCAGATGCCTTACAAAGACCGATCCTCTGCAGCAGCTAAGGCTTCGGCCAAGAAATCTAACGCAAAATATAGGAAGAAAACCAAGGGGGACCCGGTGCGTTCTGCCGCTGTAGCAGCCTCACATGCTGTGAGTATACATAGAATAACTATATATATAATTTTCGATAAATATAAAGCGCAAGTAAATCTGAATATATATGTTGAATGACTGTCCCTAGATGCCTGAGAGAAATACCAGCCTGAGTTATAGTGAAGTTAATTTATAAATTTCCATGTTTTTATTTTTTGCAGAAGTTTGATGCCACACGCCCATACAGGGATTTGACTGAGGAGGGCAAGGAAGAGAAGAGAAGTTCAAAGCGACGCTCCTACTACAAGACCAAGGAGAAGAAAGCCGGTAAGAAAATCTTATAAGTTTTATTAATAATAATATTTTGTAAACACCTACAGATTTGGTAGAGCCCCCCCCGTGTACCTCTTCAGTCTGTTATTCTCTTGCCTTTGGTTTTTAATGTGTTTTAATACTCTTTCCTCTTTAGCTACCGAGAAAGACTTTTGGACATCTGCAGGGGACGCTCCTCCGGCTGCCCCCATCCCGGATGATGGCGCCCCTGGGCCTGCTGCTGCTGACCCCGGGCCTGCTGCTGCTGACCCCACGCCTGCTGCTGCTGACCCCGCGCCTGATGCTGCTGCCCCCGTCCAGAAGAGGAGATCACGCCGGGCAAAGGGAGGGTGTGCCGCACCACCGCTGCCACTCCCCGAGAAGCGCAGGAGGACTACCTCTGCCCCTGCAAGCTCCACCACCACCACACCTGCCTCCACCACCACCGCATCTGCCTCCACCACCACCTTAGCTTCCACAGCTACCACAGGGAGCAGGACACGCAGGAAGGGCCCCAGCTTCGCAGGAGGTTCTTGGTAAGTAGTCCATTACTATTGACATCATCCACCTGTATTGGTAGATATCTCTATAGCCCTGTTCCTGCAGTTAGGGTCTCTCTAGGGTCTAGTCTGTTACTATGGACATCATCCTCCTGCACATAGGGTCTCTCTAGGGTCTAGTCCGTTACTATTGACATCATCCTCCTTGCAAACATTTAATGTCTCCAGTACAGGAGCATTATCTAGACACAGTTAGGATGTCTTATAATATAGACATTAAATATTTATAACTATTTATATTTTCAGCTCGACAGAGGATGCACCAGTAATGGCCAGCACCGGCAGCAGTGACCCCCCCCCCGTGGCCAGCACCTCTACAGGTAGGAGGAAGGGACAGCCCCGAGCCACCCCTTCAGCAGCAGCTGGTCGGTCAGTATTGCTTTTTACTTCCTATAACATAACCAGTAGGTAAAAGTTAAAACCATATCTCTAATAACCAAAGAATATAGCTTGTCCCCTGATGTAGACCCTCCAGTACAGGAGTATGTACATAGATCTATGCAACGTACATGTGTGCACATGTATGACAACATTAGATTCATGTTTAATATGTTTAACTACATACATGTGTTGTTATTGAATTTCTGTGCAGGATACCTGAGTCCACCCCTGTCTCCCACTTCAACCTGTGACACCTTTGGAAGAATGAAACTGCTTAATTTCATTTTTAATCTCACATCGCGAGTGACACATACTT
Source organism: Acholoe squamosa (assembly GCA_949317995.1). NCBI lineage: Eukaryota > Metazoa > Annelida > Polychaeta > Phyllodocida > Polynoidae > Acholoe > Acholoe squamosa. The sequence goes on from OX439045.1 coordinate 56,372,784, forward strand.
TTTACCTGGTAGACTGGAGGTCACTAGATGTTTGCTGGGTTCCCTTATATTTGAAATAGGTATGAGTGACATGTGGATACCTACGGTGTGTCGGGTTCTGCCTGGCGAACAACGAAGCATGTCTCACATATCTAGGAACCTCTCAGATGTCACAGTATCTGAATCTCAGCACCCTGCTACTATGGTGTTTTTTTTTGTGTGTCATTGGCTATCTTGATGTAACTTATGTGAGGTCAAAAAAGGAAATTAAGCAGGCACTCTTAATCCATAACCTAAAGTGTAGCAGTGTGCTTTAAAAGTGTAGACAAATTAAACTACACACATAAAGTATCATCCTCCTGTATTGGTGGATATGTCTAGGGCCCTGTTCCTGCAGTTAGGGTCTCTCTAAGGTCTAGTCCGTTACTATGGACATCATCCTCCTGCACATAGGGTCTCTCTAGGGTCTAGTCCGTTACTATGGACATCATCCTCCTGCACATAGGGTACATTTAAGGTCTAGTCCTTGCAAACATTTAATGTCTCCAGTACAGGAGCATTACAGTAATAGCCAAGAGGAACATGTCTCACCCAATACCTCAAGTCTGTTACATGTGTGTACCCTCAACCTTTTCAGCTCTGTCAGCCCAGTGACACCCCCTGCTGCAGCCGAGAGGGAGCCTTCGCCAGACTACATCCCCCATCGGTAATTATTTTTTTTTCATTATTTCCTTTATGTTTGCAATAATAAATCTGACTTCATTCCAGGTGGCAACCAGGGATCAACACAACTACACACTTAAAACTATTATTTTGTCAAGTGATTTGTTTAATTAACCAATACTTTGTTGTGTTGTGTTCTGTTTCTTAATGAAATTCCTTTTCTTACAGAGTGAGGACGGTCGAGGAGCTCCCGGTGGAGAGGGTGCCTCTGAGGTACAACCTCAGGGGCCAACTCCACGTCACCTACTACACGGGCAGGGTGCTCGGCCGTGTAGTTAAGAAGGAGCCAGCGAGCAGTGAAGAGGAAGCCTAATTTTGTTTTTGTTTTTATTTTACTGAAGCCTGGAGCTGCCATTTTTCTTACTGTTAATTTAAAACTAACGAAAGTCTATGTATATATTTATATCTATCTATCTAAAGGAAAGTGTAATTCAAGTTTCATTCATATAGATCTATGAATATCTATCTATATATATTTAAAAGAGATATATAAAGTTCTCCTTAAAAGAGACATCTATTTAATAGAGTATTTAATATCTAGATAACTATGTTATAAAATAAAAGTATCTATTTTTCTCACTACATATACTTTTGTCTTGTGGTTCTTTTGAATTAAACACATAGATCCACTCAGTTACTGTGGACATCATCCTCCTGCAGTTAGGGTCTCTCTAGGGTCTGATCCATGATGACTTTACTTACCTTTTGGACTATCTTTACCTTCTAGGTTGGTTGTCTCGATGCCCTTCCACAAAACACCATTTTCCAAGCTCCCAAAGGCTCGCAAGATGAGGAGGGAGATGGATGCAATGGAGCTCGAAATTGCAGAGCTGCGTAAGGCTGTCCGTCTGCAGAAAGGAAGCTCTACCTCAAGCCCCAAGCTCAGCTCCGCTCCCTCCTCAAGCCCCAAGTCAAGCTCCACATATGCAAACCCCAGCCCAAGAGACCCAAGCCAACTACACTGGGTAGACCCTGTATACCCAGTGCAGCAGGAAGTGATGGAGGCCCAACAACTGCCTGCTGCCACACCGCAGCCTGCTGCCACTGATGCTCCGCAGCTGGCTGGACCAGCTGCACCACAGCCTGCTGCCACTGATGCTCCGCAGCTGGCTGGACCAGCTGCACCACAGCCTGCTGCCACTGATGCTCCGCAGCTGGCTGAACCAGCTGCACCACAGCCTGCTGCCACTGATGCTCCGCAGCTGGCTGAACCAGCTGCACCACAGCCTGCTGCTCCTGCTCCCCCACTTTCCCCAACAACAGAAACCATCCATGTGTTGGCGGCAATGGATGTTACCCCGAACGCTGACCGCTTGAAAGCTCTCACGAGCTACATCATGGTCAGCCAGCAGGTGCGTAAGACATCCACAAAAATTAAACAAAAGCTGATGCACTCACCTGCCACCAAAAAGGTCTATGGGCAGCAAGGCAGGCTGTCAAGAAATGTAGGCCTTTCCCCCGACTATATCTTCCGGGAAAAGGAGAGTTCAAGGAAGAGGCTGGAGGATGCAGAAAACACCAGGAAACATGTCCTTGAGTTCCTCACACGAGAAGACGTTAGTTACGAGTTGCCCGACAAAAAGCATGCAACTAAGAAGGGGCAGCAGAAGTATGCCCTCTCAGACACCCTGGTCAACCTCCACATGAGGTACTGTGCAGAATTCAAATCAGACCTGTCATTTGCCACCTTCCGCAGAGCCAGACCGATATGGTGCAAGCTGAACCACTTCCTTAAGAGGTCTGTCTGTCTCTGCAAACATCATGCCAACATGGGCCTCATGTTGGAGGTTGTACCAGGGCTTCCTAACTCAACATCACAGTTACTGGAGTCTTTCACCGATGGGGAGATCATGGAGAAGATCAACAACCTGCCAGGGACACATGTGTCATACAGCACATGGGATAAGGTCACCAAAAAATACAACGACAAAGATGTCACTTACACCAAGCTGATCAAGGTACTAGACACAAAGGCAGACTTCATGACGAAATTCACAAGTGCACTGCCCAAATTCCGGGCCCACTGCTCAAGAGTTGCTTCCCAGTTCAGTCAGTGCCAGGCACTCCGCGACAATCTCCCGAATGGTCACTGTATAATCCAGATGGATTATGCAGAAAACTGGAACTGCTCTTACCTCCGGGAGATTGCCGCAGCTTATTATTCGAAAGACCAAGTTACCCTTCACCCTATGGTGGTGAAGGTAAAGGCAGCCAATGGAGACCTGGAAACCATCACATTTGTCGGTGTGACTTCTGTCACAAACCACACGTTTCCGACCACCTGGGTCTTCATTGGCCAGCTGGTGGAAATCCTGAAGAAGTCACATGGTATTAATTTTGTCCATTTTGTCACTGACTCGCCCAGCAGTCAGTACCGCAACCGGTACACCATTCAAATGGTGGCCCGGTTTCAAGGTATCTTCAGCCTCGGAGCTGCCTGGAACTGGCTCGAGTCGGGCCATGGGAAGGGTGCATGCGATGGGGTCGGAGGTACCTTGAAGCGGCTGGCTGATCGGCTTGTGAAGTCCAGCTCCATCATCCAGAATGCTGAGGACTTCACTGAGGTGGTGGGTCCAGCCACCAAAGTGAAGATCCTGTACGCTTCGGCAGATGATATCAAGGCAGCCGAGCAGGAGGTGGCTGATTGGAAGAGCCCTGCCCTTCATGGCATACTCTCTGTCCACCAGGCAGCATGCCACAACAGCAAGATAATGGTGAGGGAGACGAGCTGCTACCAACCGTGCTGCTTGTCGGAGGACGGCTTCCACCCCTCATGTGCTAAATGGAGGCAGACGCGAGTAGCACAGGTTGGTGAGGTGGTTGAGGAGGTCCAGGATGAGTGGGAGGAGTGGGACTCTGGTTATGACACCACCGCAGAGGATGACCGCCCTCTCATCATCCTGCAGCAGGAGCTGCGTGATGAGGATGATAACATCCCCCTCGCTCAACTGCTCCATGATGACGAGGACAACGAGGATGACATCCCTCTCGCCCAGCTGCCTGCCAGTGAGGATGAGGATGACATCCCTCTCGCCCAGCTGCCTGCCAGTGAGGATGAGGATGACATCCCTCTCGCCCAGCTGCCGGACACAGAAGATGAGGATGACATCCCCATCACCCAGCTGCAGCCCATCCGGCGTTCGACCAGGTGTCAGACTCGTCGCACTTGTCGTCATTGAGCATTGCTTATATAAGGATGATACTGTGGGCATTGTCCTCCATTGGGTCATTTAGGTGGGCATAACCCTCCATGATAATGTTAGGAAAATGAATTAAGTAATTGGCATGATTATAATGAAACATAAATGAATGAAGTAATTGCAATGATTATATAAATAATGTACCATGGGTGGACTGGGAGATAGGGGGGTTTAGCTGGATTAAGTCATATATATGTAGACTAAGTTGTTATGTAGATGTATTAAGTCATAGATGGATTAAATCATGATGGGTGGCCAAGGGGGGTAGGGTATGTAATTGTATGCAATGTTGGGGGAAAGGGTAGTCAATAAACATGTTCTTTCCAGTTCTGTTAAAAAGTGTTTCTGTTATATATACCAGACTAGACCCGAGAGAGACCCTACATCCAGAAGGTTGATAGCCATAGTAACGGACTAGACCCGAGAGAGACCCTGTTTCCCATGCCCAGAGCAATAATTATATGCTGCAGACACCAGTGTTTTGTTTTACTGTGAAGATAATGAATGTACCAAGCACCAAAAGTCCAAAACAACCGCAAAGGTTTTGTAAAAATATGATTTTTTTGCAAATTTATGTGCCCGCATGCTATATTTTTAGCAAAACGGACCAGAAAAGAATATCTTTCCAAAGTAAAATCATGTTAAAAGGAGACTAATAAGAGAGTAAAAGTTTTAATGAACCTATGGGAGCATTCAATTATTGTTATTAAGCACTTCCCTAAAGATAAAAGACATGGGAAAGAAAGAATGATATATAAAGGGTTTTCACCCCTGTTTTAGGCTACGGACTAGACCCGAGAGAGACCCTACTTGAGCTGCTGTAGCAGAACAAGGATAAGTCACAGGCTAACATCCTTATAGGTGGTTGTAGACAAGCTCCTTAGCTACCATATGAAGTAGAAATAAGAGGGATAACCCATGTGTTATGCAGTTTTACAATGTTTGGCAAAAGGCATGGTGAGTTGTGTAGGTGATCCCCTCGGACCGCAATATTTTAATTTTACTATAATTATACCAAAAATTCATAGAATGTCCATCTAAATTCATTCCTAACATGCTCCAACATCTGTGTTTTACATATAAAAAAGAATAATAAAGGAAAGATTCATACAAAACATGCTAAATATGCATATACTGTACAGGGGTAGGGTCTCTCTCGGGTCTAGTGCGTAATTGAGGTAGTCCACTTCAGCCCTGTGCCCTGGATTTAAAAACGATATTTAACTTACCCACATATATGGACCCTAAGCCCCAACACATGTACTATGTGTACCCTAAAACTTTTTAGGCTGCTCCAGAATATTTTTGGGACCCCCCTGGTAGCCCAGTTAACGACGATTCGTGATTATTGGTCATATGTGGCCATAGAGAGAGGTGAGAGTGGACACAGAAGGCAGTTGGTGTGGACAAAGAGGGAGGTTTATGTGGATATAAAGCGCTGGTTCCACAGGCATAAATTGGTCGGATTAGCACTAATCCGACCGATTTTTTTCTATACTTTTGATATATTAGGTCGAAAATCATAGAAGGTTTGCATATGACGAATTTGGAGGTATTCCAGCCCCTACTCTTCGAATTTTAGTTTCCCCCTCTATTTCTTTGACTCAAAGTGTCAGGCTGGATGAGATCTTTATGTTACATATGGGTTTTAATGGTCCCATATGCATATTTTGGGGTCCAGGGGGATAAAATATTCCCAAAATGACCAAAATTGTCTGGGCGAAATTGTGTCTGGGAGAATGACATTTGAGTTACAAGCCATGCTGAGGGCTTAATTTCCTACAGAAACAATCTTCATACCTCCATGAAAATCTCAGGTCCAGACTATTTTGACCTGTAGATTAAGAAAATCACATTATCATTTATGTCATATGTGTCCTTGCTATTGTAAAAGAAGCATATTTATAAGAATTCTTTTTCTGGGCACATGTCTGGGCGAATGACATGTAAGGCCCCATATGCACACTTTCTATGATTTGTGACCATTATAAATCGTCGGATTGGAGCTATTCTGACTGATTGTATGGCTGTGGAACCAACGCTTTAAGGGAGGCGAGAGTGGACACAGAGAGAGGTGGGTGTGGACATAGAGGGAGGTGAGAGTGGACAAAGAAGGAGGTGGGTGTGGACAAAAAGGGAGGTTTATGTAGACATAAAGGGGGGTGAGAGTGGACACAAAGGGAGGTAGGAGTGGACATAGAGGGAGGTGGGTGTGAACATAGAGGGAGGTGGGTGTGAACATAGAGGGATGTGAGAGTGGACTAAGAGGGAGGTGGGTGTGGACACAGAGGGAGGTTGGTGTTGACACAGAGGGAGGTGGGGTGTGGATAAAGAGGTAAGTGGGTGTGGACACAGAGGAAGGTGGGTGTGGACATAGAGGCAGGTGAGAGTGGACACAGAGGGAGATGGGTGTGGACATAGAGGGAGGTGGGTGTGGATACAGAAGGAGGTGGGTGTGGACATAGAGGGAGGTGGGTGTTGACATAAAGGGAGTTCGGTGTGTACAAAGAGTGAGGTGTGTGTGAACAAAGACGTCAGTGGTTGTGGACAAAGAGGTAAGTTAGTGTGGACAAAGAGGTAGCTTTGGGTGTGGACATAGTGGGGATGGGTAGGAAGATAGAGGGAGGGCAGGTATGGACACATGGAGATGGGTGTGGATACAGAGGGAGGTGGGTGTCAGACACTACCCCACACACTGATCGATCCATCTCAGCCATACGGCCTGAGGATAAACCTCCATGCAGTGACACAGACTCAGACTGTGAGTCCACATATGCTGACCCTGAACCTAACTTAATCAGCCTCTCTGAAATAGCAGCTATACATAGTGAGGCACATGACCGCGAGCCAGAATTGGAAGAGAATGTTCCACCAAAATCTGTGCTCACACCAAAAGATCAGCATGATAGGTTAGAATCACTGCTGACCAAGTATGATGATATATTTGTAGGAAAAGATGGAGACATTGGTGCTACACACCTGTATACCCACTCTATACATGTAAAACCTGAAGCAGTACCATGTCATTTCCTACCATATAGACAAACACCAGAAAAAGAGGCCGCAATAGGGGAAGAATGTGAAAGGCTAGTACAGCAGGGCATTCTGAGAGAATGTGCTGAAGGCCCCTGGGCATCCAGATCCTTTTTAGTACAAAAGGCATCAGGAGGCCATAGGCTCGTAACAGATTTTCATCATCTGAACCAGAATACAATCAGTCAAGCCTTATCTACACCCCGGGCCGATGACACTCTAGACATGATAGGGTCACTCAGACCAAGAGTATTCAGTAAGCAAGATGCCCAACAGGGATTTTTTCAAATTCCTATAAGAGAGGAGGACCAGCATAACACCGCATTCATAGCAAATGACAAAAAATATGTCTACCAAAGGATGCCGATGGGACTCACGACCGCCCCTGTGGGATTTTGCCATCTAGTAACATTAATTCTGAAAAAACTCAAATACAAATGTGCCCTACCATACCTAGATGACATATTAGTGTTATCACCGTCGATCAAACAACACTTCCATGACCTGGAAGATGTTTTCAACAGCTTAAGAGTTGGTAAACTCAAATTGAAGAAATCAAAATGTGAATACTTCATAGACAGAATAGACTTCTGGGGAATGAGAGTCACACCCATGGGACTACAACCGTCTCCCACAAAGGTGGAATCAATCAAAACTTTCCCAGTACCAAAGTCAGTCAAAAATGTCAGATCCTTCACAGGACTATGCAAATACTTCAAAAAGTTTATCAAAGGTTATGCCCAAATTGCTAGACCATTGTATGATGTACAGACACTCTCAAAGCATTTGTCTGGACAGAGGATGCAGATAATGCCTTCAAAGCATTAAAGCATGCTCTCTGTACCAATGCTCTTCTCAGATACCCAAACTATGAGAAAGAGTTCAGTTTGGCAACTGATGCTTCCAATGTGAGTCTAGGAGCTGTACTCTCACAGAGAGATAATGAAGGAGTGCTCAGACCAGTAGCTTTTGCAGGTAGAACCCTCTCCAAACATGAGAGAAATTACAATACCACAGAGAGAGAACTACTGGGAGTAGTGTATGGAGTATTACACTTCAGACACTACCTAGAAACTAGACACTTCCAATTATACACAGACCATGCAGCCCTAATTCCACTATTAACCAACACAGGACTCACAGATAGATGGGCCAGATGGGCTCTAGACATTTTCATTCACCATTTAACATGTGAAAGGTGATGATAACACACCACCAGTGCTATGTCTAGAAGGGAATACCCAGATTCTGGACCCATGACTAACCCTCCACCCCCACCAAGGAGAGTTAGAGCAGCCAGTAGAACCAAGTTTGCAAAAGTAACAAAGAAAGTACCATTCAAAAGGGTTGATCCACCCAACACCATTGAAAGGCCAGAGACACCCATAAGGGGTATCTTGAAACAATCTACACACTATGTGTTTTGCCACTGTGAGAGAGAATACTCACAACTCTTTCCAGATAATGACTTCGAGCCTATTGAATTCTCATCACTTAATCAGATGCTGAAGGCAACTCCCAAGGAGCCACCCTTCACTCCACCTGACTCAGATGACGAAGATTCAGAAGACACATTGTATGCTATCACTCAAGCAACTTCCAAATCAGTCAGATTCTTTGAATCTATGCAGGGGGAGGAAACATCAAACCATTTGTGTCCTATGACCACACGCTCAAAGACTAGAGAAATGATTCAGGAGGGCACACCAAAGCCCCCCACACAATCACAAACTATTCTGAAAGAGAAAAAGGTCACAGGAAACAAACCTACCAAAACCCCACCTGCCAGGAAAAATGTCACAAAAGACACTGCACCTAATAAATCAAAGAACTCTGAGAAATGGAAAAATGACAAAAAGCAAATTGTGCCTTTAAAGAAAAGGGTTGCCACTCCCACCAAGGCGAGAATAGGCCCTCCAAAGGAGCCTACACACCAAAACAAGAGTGACACACCCCAACAAAAGGCACAAGATAGGCCAATAGTCAATGAGAAAGAAAAAGAAAGAGACAGAATAAAACAACATGTGCTAGATATAAATCAATTGCTGGATCAGATTCCCAACACATCCATCTGAGGTACAAACCTTGGCTTGGAACAAAGGAAGGACAAAGAACTATTGCCCCTCATACAATATCTTGAGGATGGGACCTTGCCTGTACCAAAAGCACAAGGAAATAGAATCATCAACCAAGGCCAGACATACACTTTGGTAAATTAGTCCATATATGCCCCATAAATTGGAGAAAAAACAATACTGTACCACTTCAAATTGTTATACCACAGCAATGGGTAGCAAGTACACTACAGTATTTCCATGACTCACCTACTGGTGGCCATCTCGGCTCAAGTAGGATGATGTCAGCACTCCGACCTAGGGTATATTGGAAGTCTATGTTAGCAGACACAACCAAATATGTTTCCACCTGCCACACCTGCCTCACAGCAAAAAGGCAAGTACACTCACACAAAACACCAATGACAGTGAGAGATAACATGGCTTCACCAATGAAGTTCCTAAACCTCGACGCGGTGGGACACCTTCCCACAACTGCCAGGGGAAACAAACATATACAAGTCTGCATAGATTATGCTACCAGATATGCAACAGCTTGGGCTACTACTGACTTAAAAGCTGAAACAACAGCAGCAGAGTTCTACAAGAATATAATTTGTCATCATGGAACACCAGCCACTCTTCAAACAGACAATGGAACGTGTTATACAGGTGCAAAGTTCACAAAGTTAACTAAACACCTCAAGATCGAACATAAATTCTCCTCACCGTACAGGCCACAATCAAATGGACTTGTAGAGAGATTCAATGCTAGCATCGGCACAGCGCTCAGAGCATTGTGCTCAAAGCATCAAAACAATTGGGATTCATTTATTGAACCCATAACCTTTGCATTAAACAACACCGAATCCCAAACCACAGGATTCACCCCTTTCTTCCTACTCCATGGAAGAAACCCAGGCACCCCAATGGACTTAGGGCTGGGAATACAGGAAGACATATCCACTGTAGCAGACCATGTAGCTAACATGATAACAAATCAAGATACCTCTAGGAGGAAAGCTATACAAAGGGTCGCCAAGCTACAGAAGGAAAGGAAGGATAGATATGATAAGAAACTTACACAACTGGAAATCAAGGCCACCGACATGGTGTACCTCAACATACCAAGAATCCTGACCAACACAAAGTGTAAGAAGGTTCAACCCCTTCTTATGGGACCATATGTTGTAGTAGATAGACCTAGTTTGACAAGTGCCAAACTCAAAAACTTGGACACCAATCTACTGGTGGCCAGACCTGTACACATAGACAGACTCGAAAAGGTTATAGCTGTCAGGAACAATGAATTTGCACACAGGCTCATTCCACATGAAGCCAAATACTACAACAAGATTGTAAGAAACAAAAATGATATCACCCTTACAAAAGAAACCACAGGTATAGGCCCTATTAAGCCTAGGCCTGCACACTACATGCTAAGAAAAACATCTAAATGTGGTGCAGCTTCAAGAAATTAGAAACATATTGAGATACTTAAAGAATATAAGATTTTCAAAAATTATTACAAATTCTCTTCAACCACACAATAGGCATGTGTGACTGAAAATGGATTAATTATATAAAGCCATCAAATTTGTAGACATATCAGTAGGTTATTACCACTGAAAGGTCAAAGACTGGGACCCTCCAAGTAAAGCAGACATGAAGTCTAAGAAGAGTAAGGGTAACACAATGGAGTGTCTAAAGCCTAATCCCCACATGAAAGAGTGCGCTATGCTAACATAGCAGTCTATAGAGATCAATTGACCTTATAAGCTACCCTCAGACAACTGTCTAGACAGTCATGAATGGCTGTCCTGGATGACAGGAGGAGCTAATTACCAGTACACAGATTACACAATAGACCCCCACAGTAGCAGACACTGGAGATTAGGTGCACCTGCTCCAGAGAAACAATACCAGGCCCACAATGGATGTGGGTAGGGTAGGCTACATAAGAAGCACTGTGGACCATAGCCCACCATCAGTCTTCATCCAGCTGCAGTCTGGAACACAAGTCTACAGGACCCCACTTGGGAATTAGCCAGCCCACTTCTCCATTAGGAGAGACTGCACTAGGATAAAGAACACACCTACTTCACCCTCAACCTGACCTTACCATATATTGGTCAATCTCTATAGACTCACCGGACATATTGCCAAGACAGCTCAATCTTGCAAAGGTACAGTTTGAACAACTTCATTTAAAGTGTTACACCATACACTTAGACTCTACCAGTACCAAATTACTACAAATTTGACAAGACTTTAAAACAGCAAATTTGCTTTACACAAGCACCATGGGAAGACTGAGAGTTGCACCCATACTGCTTACTATGCTGTTATTATATATTATAGAACCACTTGCTGCAGGCTATACCCCTGTGGTGAGACAAAACATAGGAGTAGTATTCAAACCTAGCCCTCAGCCTTTGGTCAATGGACATATCACCACAACACTGTTGCTAGCTATCCCCTACAACATACCTCGGGCACCCATTACCCAAGGATCCATAAGGGATAGAATACTCCAATTGACCACTCCTACTCTACAAGATCACACCTCTGGTCAAATTATCCAACAAGCCAAGGAGCTTGATACCTTGCTGGAAATTGCAGACAAGGAGATAAATTAAACCTTAGCCTCCATCAAATTGTTTTTATCTAACCCCATAAACACATTGGACATAGCCAAAAGAGAGGCCATACTGGGTTTTCTAGCACCCCTGTTTCACGATGTGCTAGGTCTAGCCACAGTAGAAGATGTAAACCAAGTTATAGGACAGCTTAAAAACATAGATGAATTACTAAGAAAATTTGCTAAACAAGATCAGGAAGCAGCAAGTCTCATTGAAAATAACACAGACAGACAAGATAAGTTTGTTAAAGCATATATCCAAGATAAGAAGGTACTGGACAGTACCATCAACACCATAGGTGACACCGTCAACCTATGGGCCTCTAACATGTCCAGGTCTCTTGACTCATATTCAAGGCACGAGAGAACTCAAAGGGAGAAAATGCAAGTATTAAGTGATGCATTGATCATAAAAGCAGCAAAAATGAATACAGTTCAATCACTGCAAAGAACGAATGCAGTCATGAGGATGCTATCATCAGGAATCCTAACCCCTGATAGCACCCTCAGACCTTGCTAGATACTTAATTGACATTAACAACAAACTTAGGGTTACACACCCTGGAGCACGAGTTGCAATTAATGACTTAGATTTCTATGATTCTCAGAAGCTGACCTCATACACTTACTCAGCTCACCATATGATAATTGCTATATTATTCACCCTGACCATCTACTCAGCCTACAGAATAATGAAGTACCTTAACCCAGATAGCCCTACTGTCCTACATGTAGGACGCCTAAGTGACATCATGGGAAGAGGTCTGCATGTTAACTTAACAGATATGGAAGTAAAATGTTGCATCCTATAGTTCTAGGCTCAAGGCTTCCAAAAATGCTCCAAACAGGTATTCTTAGGTACTTTTATGACATTACACACATATCCCAAAACACCTACCACTTAGAAAATTACCCTCTGGTAAAGATTTGGACCTTTTCATAGGAGACAGATGCCCAAAGTCCTACTGTCCTACATGTAGGACGGTGCTAATCTCCGGATCCGCTATAGCTAAAGCATTGAAATTTCCTGTATGGCATAAATGGCTATATATAAGCTTATTTGTCAGTTTCCGGCACTCTAGTACAGGAATTGCAGTTTCCATGGCAACCAAAAGAACACAAATTTCAAAAGACAGCAGTCCTAAGTCCTATTGTCCTACATGTAGGATGGTAAGCAACCTCTCATATCTCTGGACACAGTGCAGATAAAGGTTTGAAATTTTGAACAAGGCATATTTGGTCATATATTAGTCTACTTATCAATTTTTATCACTCTATGACAAAAATTGCCACTTTAGGGTTATCTGGGTTAAGAAATTTGCACAGACACACTGTGGTAAGAAAAACGTGGCCAAGCGCACAAATCCCACAATATATTTTAAAAATTATTGTGGAGACTCGAACTTCGCGCCACCCTTGAGGCCAATACCACATGAATTTGATGAGATTAAATTAGCAGCTGCCCCGACCTATAAGGATATAGTGGTTAAAACCTTCCCACTACCTAAGGCTATATTTACCTGGAATAGACCAGCAGTTATAACAACACAAAGAGGAGAATTTGCTTATCACCTCCCTCAGGTGATACACCTACCTTGGCGCACTAGGTTCAGCACCATACCAGCCCTTAAGAACAAAGGACTGTACTACTCCATGCTCTCCATAATGATTGTGGCACCAGCCCTGTGACCATGACAGCACTGGAAAATACAACAGATAATTATTGATGAAAACCAGGAGGAGACCACAAGGTCAAACACGTAGACTATTGCTAATTTTCTAAACCACCAACCCTCCCCGGTGACTGTGGAAACAGCCTAGACTGCCCACAGCTTAGACTGCCCCCAGTCCACCACAAGGAGATACTGAGATGACACATCTCACACATGACACACACCTCCACTGTCAATGAATTTTATCTAAGTATTGAAAATTAATTTAGAGAAAAAAAATACACAGCCACTTGTTGATGTATAATATGAAAATCTATGGTATTCTCACAAAATCTTGATGATTAATGTGCGCATACATACGCAAATTGTACTTAGTAATTTAGAAATTGTACAAATCAAAAGTAATATACATGAATGCAAGGTAGATAACTAGGACAGTTTTTGTACCATATTAGCACTTGTATACTATACCAAGGTTTACTTAAAGTAACACACTTTAGGTAACCAAGAAATTGTTGAAAAATGAATTGGAAAAAAAAAATGAAGAAAATGTTGACATGTAAAGTAATTACTTAAGATACTCACCAAATAATCTCTTTCAGGGACATATACTCAGAAGGCTAGAGAAAAAGTCAATTAAAGCAGTGGCCCACTGCTGAAATTGCCAATTAATACACCCATATAGTAAACTACAGAGTAACTCAGAGACAAAGAAGTCTATTGTACATAAAGTACTTTGTTTTTCCGGCCCTCGGAAAGTTCGTCTCAAGGAAAATCCCAAAAATGGTATTTTATGTACCGAGATTGTACATTTGTACTCAATTGCACACTAAGTTGTATGTTTGCACACTAAATTGTACATTTGTATCCAATTGCACACTAAATAGTACATTTGTACTCAACTGCACACTAAATTGTATGTTTGCACACGAAATTGTAAATTTGTACTCAATTACACGCGAAATTTTATGTTTGCACACTAGATTATACTTTAGTACCCAATTTGCACGCTAAATTGTAAGTTTGCACACTAGACTGTATGTTAGTACCAAAAAAATTGTACGCCAAAATTATACGTTATTTGACAAATTGTATGTTGTACATAAAATTGTAATTTTGTATCCCAAAATGGAAAATGCATAAGCAGATACACCAATCTACATAAGGAATAAGGCAACTTCAAAGCCATGTTGTGAGCCAGGCACACCTAAGTCTGTTTGGCATCCAAAAAGTTGCACAATTTATGGTCAAAAAGCTAGAATTAAGGAAATGTATTTTAACCCAAAAAGAAAAAAAAAAGGATGTTATACATACTGACAAAGCTCTACCACAAAAATTTGTATTTGAAGCACTCCCTATTACTTCAAATCCTCTTACATACGGTATGTAACTACAAATAAAGTAAAAATATATATTGTACATTCCCTCTGTGAAATGACGGAGTTTCGCCTTTTTTCGGGGGAGATGGAGTATTCTATCATATACCATTTTATTATTCCAATTATTTTAACATATTACTGTATTAATCAAAGAATATATAAGAAATTAATACATTGTACTTCCATGTGAGCGTTCATGCCCCACTGCACACCAGCTAGGGCAAAGATACATAAGTTACATCACCAAAGGAACAGACCTCATGGTCCACTGCACAATATAATGATCTAATGGTCAAAGCAGACCAACCTCATGGTTCAGTGCACAATATAATAACTTGTAAATGAATGCAACTGGCCGTCACGGGTGCCTGGGCACCGCTGACGCCGTCATGGGTGTCTGAACACTGAACAATAGGTTACATAAGTAATGATGCCATAACCTTCCGGTCGCTCTAGCGTTGCTCCTGAGCAACCTAGGTTAAATATGAAAGCATTTATGAATAGGCCATAATTAGACGGTCAAAATGAGCCCAAGATCAAGGCGGAACTTCCATTATTTAGGAAGTTACACTACCTAGACTGTTTCAACCTCCGAATGCGCTACAGACAAACCAGCGCAAGTTACGCGCCCGGAAAGCGGGCGGTGGTAGCTTGACATACTCAAGTCTGCGCATGCGCAAGATGGAGGCTGTAGCTGCGGCAGGATACCGATGACGGCGGTCTAGCTAGTCCTGAGGACTAAGGTGACCGGCGCGTCTGCGCTGACCTTAATACACGGACTCTAAACGGAGCCTCCCGCAGTGCGCGGGCCTAGTGGTCGTCCTCAGGACTATAGCTAATAAAAATGCGATGCTTAAGTCCTAAGGACTAAAGCCTAGTCCCCAGGACTAAGAATATGAGGATATTGTCCTAGGGACTAATTGTACATTCCCATGAATTACCCTGCAGACCGCATGACTTTTATAAGACTGTTCTGTTAGTCTCCAGGACTAAGCTTTTAGCCCTGGGGACTAATAAGTAGACTCAGGGACTACTAGTTTAGTCCTGAGGACTACAAAAACATTTGCCTAGTCCTCAGGACTAATGCATGTGGTTCTGAGGACTAATCCATTGATTGATGTCTAATGTAGTTGTGACTAGGGATGTAGTCCCCAGGACTTCAAATTTAGTCCTGAGGACTACTTCTTAGTCCCCAGGACTGCTCTGTGTAGTCCCAGGGACCGCATGACTTTGTATAAGACTGTTCTGTTAGTCTCCAGGACTAAGCTTTTAGCCCTGGGGACTAATAAGTAGACTCAGGGACTACTAGTTTAGTCCTGAGGACTACAAAAACATTTGCCTAGTCCTCAGGACTAATGCATGTGGTTCTGAGGACTAATCCATTGATTGATGTCTAATGTAGTTGTGACTAGGGATGTAGTCCCCAGGACTTCAAATTTAGTCCTGAGGACTACTTCTTAGTCCCCAGGACTGCTCTGTGTAGTCCCAGGGACTAAAGATACAGTCCTGGGGACCAAGGACTGTGTCTCTAGTCCCAATGACAATGTTGCAGTCCCCAGGACTGTATCTTCAGTCCCTGGGACTGCACAGTAGTCACTGGAACTACAAGTAGTCCAATGGTGACTAAAGGACTGAAGGTAGGCCTATGGTCCTAGAGCATAGTCCTTGGGACTAAGACCCTACATCCCACCTACCCCTTGAGACTTGGCAGATATAGATAGTCCTTGGGACTAAGACCTAGTCCTCAGGACCGGCTGGACTGAAATAGTAGTCCCTGGGACTATGTCTCTAGTCCCCAGGACTAGATCTTTAGTCCTGAGGACCAGGCAGCTACATCTTTAGCCCTCAGGACTTAACAGTTAGTCCCAGGGACTGAACCTTGTACCAGGGTATAGATATGGAAAAGGCTGCGTGGATCAATTTCTAGCCTTCAGAACCATTCTTCTAGCCCGGGGACTACACTTTAAGTCCTTAGGACTAAAGTTGTAGGCCTCAGGACTAACGTCCAATCACCAGGAATGTCTCTAGTCACTAGCACTAGGTCACTAGCACTAGATGTGTAGTCCTCAGGGTTAAAATATCATCCTGAGGACTATAATCTTTAGTCCTCAGGATTAAGTTTTTAGTCCCAGGGACTATGTCTTTCTAGCACCGAGGGCTGTTCCGCGTACCCATGTGGTCCTAAAAATAAAACGTAAGGCCTAACTCCCAAGGATTGTATCTTAGTCCCAAGAATTATGTTCTAGTCCCTAGAACTATATGTTTAGTCCTTGGGACTAGACAGACAGGCTTTAAAGCTACAAGTCAAGTCCTGGGGACTAAAATGTAGCTCCAGGGACTAAAATTCTAGTCCCCAGGACCAATCCTTGACTCCCCATGAGCATGCATCTAGTCCCTAGCAGTTTTAGCATTGTTATTTAGATTCAAAGCCTATAGTCCCTGGGACTACACAGTAGTCCCAGGGACTAAAGATACAGTCCTAGGGACTAGATTATAGTCCTTGGGACTGAGACCCTGGCTCATAATCATCCAAGAGTAGAGAATAGTCATGGTGCCCTGGGGATGAGATTCATAGTCCCAGGGACCACCTGTTTAGTCCTGAGGACTAAGCTGTAGAACGGCGAGTAAAGGCGGGTTCTAGTCCCCAGGACTAGATGTCTGCGCGTGGCTGCTGCTGGCCGCTGCAGAGTACGCGGCAAATGGGGCCAGTGCGGACGCGGCAGACGCCTTAGTCCTCAGGACTAGCTAGACCGCCGTCATAGGTATCCTGCGTAGCTGCATAAACGACCAAGATATGAGGGTCTGAACATGCCATACCGACCGAGACAATGGGGGACATGGCGGCGTCCATGGGGGTCCTTTGTGCACCTAGTGACACATGAAAGACTCCTCTCAAACAATCACAGAGTTAGGCAGATGCCACTGGCTCCAGTCAGTCTGAAGGGCCAAGCCAGGAAATGGTACTTATACCACTGGCTGCTCCCTCTAGAAAGCAGAATCACCAGAACCACCCTTGAGGTAACATCTCCAGTCAACTCTCCTGCTACCTGCTTTAGCTCTGCACTATGCTGGGTTAGACTATGCCAGACAGGCATAGGACTAGACCACGAGTGGCCAGAGGCTATCTTCTACAAGACACCTATCAGAGGGTAAAGTTACACATTTATATATTATCCCTCTAAGCAGCAGGTCAGGAGCTAGGTGTGGGAACCCACCTAGGACCATACTGGACAGTGTATCATTATAATTATTATTACCTCACAGGTGGAGTGGAACAGAACATTATACTTTACAAACAATTATATATTTACTGTGTGTGGAAATTACCTGTATATTAACATATGTGTGATTGATATTCCTACATGTCTGCCTAAAGCTGAATAAACCAGTGATAACTGGGAATAACACTGATAAGAGCTTGATATTCTTACTCTCTATATTCCACTAGTCATATGATATTTCTCATATGACAACTTGATCATGCACAATTACTAGTATGACAGTATATAATGTGTTAGCAGATACCTGGAATACACTGCCAGTGGACACGAGGAATGTCCAAACCCTATAATCCTTTAAAACAAAGATTAAGGATGAACTAGTGAAGAAAATTCCTTAAATAAATTGTGTATCCTTTTCCCGTAAAAAAAAAATCCATATTATGTTCCCTTATAACTCCCCCCCTCTCCCCCACCAAATCTTTTTTTTCTAATTATAAAGAGATGAATATCATGTTTTATAGCTTGAGTTATCAACAATTTAAGCTATATTGTTAATAATGTGCTCATATATTTTCTTTATTTATAATGTGATGTTGTTCTGTTACACAATATACAAAATATTAAACACATATAGCTCAAGGTGTGATCTGATACACAACTGCTGCTGAACGAGACTGCCTGCAAAGGTGAGATGCAGCAATAGATTTTATTATGTTTACTGTTATTAATAATACGACACAGCTACTCAAAAAAATACAATTTATTCCCCCCAAAAAAGTAGTCTGTGCAGATGACTTTAGGTCCTCAATTTGACTCCTTTGGGTCATGAAATTGAGTGTCACAGGAGGGAGTACAGGGCCCTAACATTGGAGACCCTAGAGTTGTCATACTGACTACATGAGGTTCTCAAATTGATCACTTTCTTTAAGGCAGCCGGGTCATCAATATTACAAGTTTGGGTACTCTATTTGATGACTGTTTCTGTTAATTTGATAATGTGAGTCAAATGCAATGACATTAGTTGTAATGTCCTGCATGATTATCACTAGTGTAGACAAGAAAGTTCCTAACCAATAAACTGTTTTTGCAAAATAAGTACAATAAAACATAATGGGGCCCCTAGTGGCAAATTGTTTATGAAATGATGACTAGGTCCTCAGATTGATGACCTAGGGTCGTCAATTCTCAAAGACTACCCAAAGGTGTCTGCGCAGACTACTTCCTATAGGCCTGGCCTTCAGTGTAGGGCCTATGCCATAGTTAGGGATGGTATTTCTTTGCATATACTTCATACAGAATTTCAATCGCAGGACTATGTATAACTTCTGTTCTAAACAATGACCTTTCAAAATCTGATAACTCAATGGCATTTGAGATCCTAGACCCCCCAACTAGCTCCATGGTTATGCGGTATTGAAGCAGTGTAGGGCATTTAGTGAAACCCCTCCCCCACCTACAAGGCACAAAGGAGTTCCATCCTGCACCTTATACACAAAATACTTGCTGTGGTCCAGTAAAAGCTGAAACACTGTGGTCCCAGACTCCATTTAACTATGTGACCGCACCTTTTGTTACAAGGTGATTACCTTTGAAAGTCTTTCATGACATACATTGGTGTCCACAATCTATTTCCTTCCATAATAACGATCAGTGTTTAGATTGTATCTGTAAATGATACTTAAGAGTAGGGAGTATCCATTCTTAAACGTGACTCACCTTAATCATCCTCATTCTCTGCATTTAGCTAATCACCGAAGGACACTTCACTTATTTGTAATTTGTAATTATGCTCTGAGCCAAACAGCTGGCTAATCACTGCGAAGGTATCCATATAATCTCAATTACATGAACCAGATGCTATCCCTCAATTAGGATAATCAGATAGTGACAGTGCTAACTGCCAGCACTGGGAGTCTGGGGAATTCCGGCTTAGTCGTGTAATTCCGAGAACATTAGGTTATTACCCTCACACTACTACCATTTACAGAGAAGGAATCTACACAATGCTCTCAGTTGCGCATGGCTGAAAATTAGGACATTGGCTTATTACCAAGAATTTGGCCACTGAATTCTTGCCTCAATCTCCATCAACCATACAAAGTGATGGAATAGGAAAGGGAGACAAATGATGCAAATATGGGATAACATTATGTCACAAATGGCGCAAGATTTGTCTTACATCAAATTGAAATTATTATTCAGGTGCGAGGGCAATATCAGGAGAAAAAAACGACGGTCACCAGAATAACGGTCACTGTAGGACCCTGCACATGTGGGCTGTCTGCATATGAAATACACACTGAGGTTTATGTAGGCATGCTCATGAGGTGGAGTTGACCCTTTAGTGGGTAAAAAGCAATGGGCTTAATTTCACTGTTATTCATGACTGTCAATTTTGCCCCAGGTAGGAACATAATGGGTGAAACTGGATCAATGTGAGGTGAGGAAGGACGTGTGGATAGAATTCGAGGAGCAAGGGAAAACAGCTGCGACGTCCATACTTTTGTTTGACCAGGCATGGAGGTTGCCTTTCTTACTGTTTCTTTTCTGACCATACTGTTTATGATCTTGCTATTGCATTTCTCATGAGCAATTAGAGATCATGTCCTCTCCAATTTCTGAGATCATTCCCACCCAAAAGATAACTCACCCTTTTTTCTCAATATCATTTTAACTGAAACAATGCATTATTGATTTCAAGGATTTCATTATTATGACCTTGTTTACTTAATCAACATAGAGGTATCTGGTATCAGAATACAAGATTTAGAAAACAATCTAGTGCATTATGCTGTTTAATCCACATTGAGGTGACAACTTTTGTTATTCATGACATTGGCCTGAAATCCATGTAACTAGGTGTGAACACAATGATTTACCTCTAGTCTGTCTAGTCATCCCGAGAAATTAAAAGATACCTTCCACATAATTTATACCCTGTTCCTAGTAGGGTAAGTTGCCTCTTGGACAACCACTACACACGTTGGTACCTTTTGTCAACCAACCTATATTAACCTTTTTTGGGTAGCATAGAATCATTGTTTCTATAGCTCATTATTACAATAGGTATAAACCTTCCACATGCCCTGAGCATTACTCCTGAAGTTTGAAAATAACCTTATGGCAGATGGGTGGTGAACTTAAGGTGTACAAATGTGCCTAGTGGTCGAGTCAGGGGCAACTTATCCTTATGCGATTTGGTTCAATATAGAAAATTTCCATAGCAGATAGGAACATATATTTTATCAGAACTCAAGTTGGATCATAACTCAGACAATCTACTTCAAATCAGGATTAATAAAGACGAAGATGCATATTGTTGTTGTTCTACTACATTCGGGTAATAAGTTGTACTAGACGGGAGTAAAATGTCATATAGATGTTTAGAATCACCTTCCTCGTTATAATAACCCCTGGCCTAGTGCGTGATAGATTGCTCAAATGGGAGTAATAATACATACAGCATTAGTACACCGGAGACCCATCATTCTCCTCTCATGGAACATGACTGTGTCATTCAGTGCAGAGAACCAAGAAAGATTATAGGATTTATTTTTTTGAATGCTTTAAATTCTATTTAGCCATAAACAAATAGTAGGCACTACCTCCTGAAAACACATTATTCTATTCGATGGAGCATTGAGGAAGTATTGGTTCAATAGCCATTGTGCGGAGGGGTGAGGGTGAGGGTGAAGGTTATGGATAGTTTTTTTTTGCCACTCAATGCCATGGAGTAAATCGAATTGAACAGTGAAGCTCAATTTGGTGCAAATACCTTGTCCACAATAAACTGCTGCCTCTCTAGATTGAAGCAGTTGAGTCATTGTTCTTTAACAACCTTGACGCTTTAAGATGTTAGTACTTGGTACTGGCCTGTGCTGGAACACCATCCCTGAGAATATGAATGTACTCTCCTTTATGACCAGTGTGTCTACACATATTTTGTAGTATTTAGTTCTTGGGTTTACCGATTCTAAATTTTGTGGACTACAGTTGTATTGTCAGAACTGTAATGATCATAAAAGGCTGAACTCAGTGATTGAAAGGTTCTAAGAAAACTGTGTTGTTGTTTTTATTTCTGTTTGGCCTTTCTAACAGAAAGAATCACTTGTCATAAACTCCTGTACTTGTCCTATATTCTTATTATGGAATGAGATGCCCGCCCATTCAGGCTCATGACGATTTGAACCACCGAACCCCGGAGCCACCGATAGTATGTATGCCACCTCTGATTGCATGTGGTGTCTCTGACCACAGAGCTGCCTTTCATGGTGTGACATTGTGAGTGTGACATCATGTGTGTGATGTCACACACCACCGCGGTGGTGTCCCCGGATGGTGCAGATGTAAACTATCGCTCTCTGGCTGGTGGCTTCCACCGGACCGCCGATAGCAATACATAACATTAATGTTAATTACAGAACTATATATGACCAAAACAATGAAGCCCTTTAAAAGTAGTTGTGTCTGTCTCTTAGTGCATCTTAATCTCCTCTCTTATCCACTAGGTACGAAGGAAATTTCCAGGGTACTATGGCTATATATAAACAACCAGGCTGAGTGCAGATGAAAGCAGAAAGCCAAGCAACCATTCTAGATTAATGGACCATGGAACCATGAAAAGAGCATCTCGGGAGTAGCCCAGATTTGCTTCATGTGTAGATAAAGTGGTCAGTTCAAAGGTCAGCTTAAGACTCACCTAATGGGTGTCTGGGGAGGGACTGTATGGGATGATGGTGTATAAGTATGGAGTTTTTCATCTGAGCTGTATAATATGCAGGCGAGCAGTTAGATATTCTGACATACAGCATATGATATACAAATAGCTGGTTCTACCTATCCCATGCCATTCTCAACCACCCTGCATTCTACATTACTCTCACTATATCTGACGGGTCTATATTATGTGCAGCTGTTGTTTGTCTATGTAGTGGCCTTCCTTCCGTCTTTAACTCTGTCCCTGTCTGCCACCCGATGTTGTGTGTCATGAGGGACACTTTGAGCACACTTTGAGCTTTTCATTTATAAATCAAGAAAGTTGACTAGTACATCTCATCTTCCTTGATGCTGAAATTTGTCCCAGCTGTTAGGTGCTATTTGCTAGAAACTTAGCTTATGACTCCCACTCTGCTATGCTCTTACGTTATGCTACTATGATATAGGTCAAAATATGTAACTATTACACCAAAGTGATTGATTATAAGTAAGCATGACCCGATTGATGAAGCTGCAATAGCTAGCCCAAAACCAATTTACCCAGACCCTGGTTACTGCCGAGATTACCTAGAGGCAACTGCTACAGTACCATGGTAGTTGAATAGAAGACGTCAGGGGTACAATTGCCCTGGGGGCCATCACTATGGGAATAGCAGGGAAGCTGAATAGTAAGGAATGATCAAACAAAATCACCCCTTATGCCTTAACGTTACAAGGAAATCCTCTCTGGCACAGAGGTATGATGAGGCCAGAGGATGATTAGATGTATGGTGACACAGGGCCTGTCTCTTGTGGATGTAGATTTGATAGAAATGAATAGAGGCTCTTTGATGTAGAACTAACAAAGCATGAATGCCCTCCATAGGAGGTATTGTACCAACACCCACATTATGGTTTGCTTTCTTTTTTTTAGCACTGTCACTATCTGATTATCCTAATTGAGGGATAACTTCTGGTTCATGTAAGTGAGATTATATGGATGCCTTCACAGTTATTAACAACCTGTCTGTCTCAGAGCAGAATGTAATTACAAATAGGAGACATGTTTGATGGTGATTGGCTGAGTGCAGAGAGTATGGATGATTAAAATCATGTTTAATTATAAGAATGTATATTGCATGCCCTTCAGTATGGTATACAGATATGATATGACATGTGTCAATGGATATTGATTCTGTACACTGATCATTTATTATGGAAGGAAATAGATTCTGGACACTGATCTATATCATGAAAGGATTTCGAAGTTAATCACTTAAAAAATATGCGGTTATAGAGCTAGGAATGGAGTCTAGGACCACAGTTTCTACTGAATTGTTACTGAACCACATCATATCCATTAGTGAACTACCCTGTGTATATCCTGCTGAAATCATAAAACTGAGCAGATTGTAGGGCACTTGAAATGTTCTTTGGCCATATAAATTGGGAATTTTTAATGAAAATAATGAGGGTGTTCATGTAGGGCGGAGAATATCCAGGAATAACTAGGGGTGGGTTAAAATATCAATAGCTTTAGAAGTGTGTGGATGATTTTGGAAATGGATGTTGAAAGGACCTGTTGGTCATGCATGTCACGATTTATTGTCTTTATTCTTTCAAACGTCTTGTCCAAAAGAAAAAGTCAAAGTCTGAAAGAAAAAGTCGGTGCCTGAAATGAAGAAAACTTATCCATAAAAGTGTGATATGCAAAGGTTTATGAAAGCAAAATGAAAATTAGGTGATGTTCACTTCTCCCATCGCTTGGTGACTCGTGGCTTTCCGTTGTTGGTGACCCCCTCTTTTTTTTAACCAGCAGCAGCAGCAGCAGTAGCAACAGTGATTTTCTTTTTTAAAGCAAAGCGACTACGTAATCAGGCATTCTTTTTTCGTGCATGGTCTTTTCCACTGCTTCCAATGATTCCCTTATGTAACAGCTTGCCTTTTTCAAGTTGAGTGCACATAGGACGTCCACTAAAACAAACGGCGGTGATATTTCTTTTGTATTTCCATATACTCAACACTTCAAAAGGTTTACGACCATCACCTAGTTTTGAGATGGGTGTGGTCAAAGCCGTGAGTTCCGCATCAGTCTTCAGTTGCTTTCCCAACACCCTCCAGTGTGGTCCTATGCGAGCGGCTGTCACATTGACAAAATCCTTTTTCTCTCTGGTGTTCACTACTAAGTTAATATCATAAAATTGTTGACATAGACCGATGTTTTTTTAAAGCAGACCTTAGTTTTTCATATATGAAAGGGTTGATTTGGTTTAAGTATTTCCACAGCCTTCCATAATGCTTGGGGGGACTGTCTCCATAGTGTAGTGCTTCCATGTGAATTCCTAAAGTGGGTGCTAACTCCTTCAAACGATTGTCTCCAATCACTTCACTGTTTTCAATCAGTGAGAAATCTGTAGGATATTTTGCATTTGCCTTTGTTGTGGTGCTAGGCTAGGTAGGTAGGTAGGTAGAGTGAGTGGGTAGGTAAAGGTAGGTAGGGGCTATATAGGCTAGGATAGGGTAGGGTAGGGTAGGGGGTGTGCATATGTTATACATAATTATATATGAATATCATACATGTGGGACGGTTTTCCCCTCGTCCCTATTACTTAAGGGGTGCCCCCACTCCATACTTTACCCCTACCCTACCCCACCCTACCCTACCGTATCCCTTTAACACCTACCTAAATTTTTTTCCACCTCCTTTACTAGGTTGAACTTCGAAAGAAAATTGTTATTTTTCCGTGAACCAGTGAGCACCAATGGGTGTGTGTGGTTTCTCTGTTAGTTTTGAATTAGCAACCCTGGAGGAAGACTGTCAAAGTGTCAGAAGGGTCCTTTGTTTGAAAACCACTGACCATACCTAAAGGAATCGGATGGATTTCAGTAGCTGTAGCTATGTGCTGAGTTTACCCCTGAAGGGTGTCAAAGTGTCAAAAGGGTCATTTCTTTGAAAACCACTGACCCTCACACCTATAAAAACTTCACTGAGAAACCACATTAGTAAGGTTCTTCGTCAACCTCGCCAGGTTCTGGTAGGACAACCTTTTGGGGTGGTTTATTTTTGTAACCTTGCAGTAGGAAGAATGTAATGGTGTGGGGGAGGGGGTAAACTTTGTTGCCTTTTCTTTTGATCCTTACACCTGAAAACAAGATTTGTTTATTATTATACAAGTATGGAGCGGTGTCCAGTGCTTGATGCTGGCAAGTTGTGGTGGGGGAATGTTATGATGAGTGTGACGAGGGGTTTTCCCTTTTGATCCTAAAACATATGACACGCGTCCCATGACAGGGTGTACCATGTAAAAGGCTAATACAGGAGTTCTGAGATAGCTTTCCCGTGCTCCCTTCGCTGATACCCAGCCTGTGAGCACACAGGAAGGAGGGGTTGGAGTAGATTTTACATATAGGAAATGTACTAGCTCTGATATTAAAACCCCCCTGCTGAAGGCATTAATGCAAATATCTGATAGGGAATCCATACAGGTATACACCATGCATGTATGGTCCTGTACCTTGAATGGATAAGCCATATCTTGTTGGATATGATAGATAGAAGGACTTTAATGATACACACAGTGACCTAGTTAGGTGAAACAGTGAGTGTACCCTCCTCCTGCCGCTGCCCCTGGCCTGCCTCCCGGTCATTCCACCCCCTACTCCCTGTGGCTATCTTCTAACCCCTCCTTCCGGTCATTTACAGCGCCACCAACCATTGGAATCCCCGGCTCTAGGGCCGTTCACGGCGAACTCGAAACTTGTGTATTGGAACATGATGATAGGGTCGTTCATTATGGAGAATGTTATAATAAACAAACCGGGAGCATGCGCCATAATTCTAGACATGCCTTGCCAGATATTTTTTTCAGCTTATACATGGAATCGATTATTATGCAAACAGGGTGTAAATTCATAAGTTTGAACACGTTAATAATGTCGAGGAGGACATAGGATGATGTAAAAGCTGACCATCATCCTTCATGGATAATTCTTACACCTGTCACTTTTTTAATCCTGGAGCACACGCGCGTCAATGGCAGAGAATGTTCTCATGAGTGGGATTGGAGGTGTATGGGGAGAAGGTAATATCCAACGTTTGCCTATTGATCCCTTAGAGCACAAGTATATTTTTTATGCTTGTATGGCTGTGGTGCACAATGCATACAGGATGAAAACTAACTGTTTTTTTAATAGCCTTACCATAACCATAGCATGCAGCATGGAGCCGACGGTGTTAAGTTGGTGCTCACCATAGAGTTAAAGTAGGGGTAAAATATGACTTAACATTACAAAGAGGTTATGGTGACATATGTTATGATTGAGTAGGACTAAAGATAGGCTGGTTGTTAAATCCAATGACTGCCTTTTATATTGGAACACAGGTACCATTGAGTGTGGTGCTGTTGCCTTTTGATACTTTTGGAGCGTGTAACACAGCTGGTCATGAACAGTTTGTAACATGTAAACAGCGTGTAAAAATGGCTAATTTGCACATGACGATATACAAAATGCAGGGGTTTAATTTTTTTAACGGTATGGTAAAGAGAGTCAATCCAGCACATTCTGTGTCATGTCTGTTCAGAAACATGCCTGTTTTGACTACCCTTCATAGTAGCTCAAACATAACATCCTTTATTATACAAGCACAGACCAGTGTGCAGCAGTTTATTGTTGTTGTTGTGGTTGGAAAATGTTATGAATGAGTGTAACTGGAGGCTGAAATCCACACTTGTCTTTTGATCCTGAAGGACAAATGCCAATGGCAGTGATGCAGCATGCAAAGAGGGTGGGATGTAAACTACTAGTTTTCAACTTGCTGTATGGGAACATTTTTTTATTGTGTGCCATGTAAAATGATGAGTGAAAAAAAAACACATAAAATTTATACCTGTGGAAAAGAACTTTACAACGATAGTAATTTTTCTTTTCTTTTTTTTTTTCTAAAAAAAGGCCATGGAGCACATGGAAACTTATGGGAAACTACACTGTTGAATTTTGTCTTCAGTAAAGGGTAAAAACGGGTAACGGCATAAGCTGTGACACCTTTGCAACCTTCAGCGGATAATTTTCAGTTACAACCCTCACCCTCATCCTGCTATCGAGGAAATCTGTCGTAATACACATTGGGCTCTAACCCTGTAAGGTTGTTCTATAATTAGAACACCTGTACTGGGGTTAAGAATAGCATCATAAAGGGAGGCAAAATCTAAGCCTATAATCCCGACATCAGCTATATCCGCTATAGTAGGTGAGAAAATAAATTCCCTTTCACCTACTTCCAATCGAACAAAGGTTTGTCCATATGTCTGCATCTGAGTACCATCGGCCAAACAAGTCTTTACCTTCGAAACAAAGTTTTCAGTCATGCCGGGCAATACATTGTAAAGTCTAGAGCTGATAAAGGAGTGACTAGCTCCTGTATCAACTAGAAACTCAGCAATACGTCCTAGTACAGATACCATCAAGTACCAGCGTCTTCCTTCCTTTAGGTATTCGAAATGTGGATGACTCGGGGAGAGTTAAGCACCTGCAGCTCTCAAGGCTTCCCTAAGCTTGACTCCCTCCTCACTTGCTCTTTCGAATCGACTATCACCTATAGTCAACGATTTTTCTGTCTCAAGGTTGTCAGACCCCTGCTCAACATGCTGTTCCTTCCCATCTATTACAGTGCTGGCCATTTTTATCACTTTAGATTCCCTTCGATTCACTGTGATACATCACTTTTATGGCAAAGTTCCACACTTGGGGTTACCTGGTCGCCTTTCGAAGCAACCCCCCTTTAGTTTTCCTGTTTACCTTTCAATACAGGCTTTTCGGCAGGGTGTTCCATAGTGAAATGTCCCTTCTCCTGACAACGATAGCAAATTTTATTGCTCTTATCAACCTTTGGCCTATTTCTAGATCGCTTCTTGGCTAGTGATTCAGTTATTTCCTTCAGTAGCCTTTCAACCATACTCCTATCGGGCACAAGATTATGAGGTTCTACGGTCTTCTTTTCCTCGACAGCGGATCTTTGGGCCATTTTCTCATTATTTCGTTGCCTCATCATCACTCCATCCACTTATTTTCATGTCATCCATGAAACCTGCTAACCATTCTAGCCAAAGAATATCCCCTTGTATGGTTTAGGCTGTGATGCAACTCTTCGAACAGCATTAGTCGATCTTTTGATAGAGCGAGCAAGTTTTACACTCTTCTCGACAACATCAAAACCATCACAACGTTGAGAGATTGTATCTAACGCAAAGCCAGCAATGGCAGAGTTAGTGTGATACAAATCGCTTACTCTCTGGCTTAAACTAGACCTTTGAACCAGTGTGGGTGTAGTACGCCTCGTTGAGTAACGTGCTCCACTTCCGGTTCCAATGGTATAATGAACCGTTACTGCTAGATTTGCTACTGGTTGCGAGGGTTGGCCTGAGCTCAATGAAAGATCCTTATTCTCATTAAGAAAGATCCTTATTCTCATTAAGAATACCTCGACAGATCTCTTCATTTTCTTCAACTTGCTGGTCTCGAGCTTGTACCAATTGGTTCAGATATTTGGTAATCTGTTTAAATTGGTCAAACGTCTCGCTAAGCTTTAGCTGGTTTGTCTGTACCTTATTCTTTACACTATTCAGCTGATGTGTAGTAGCATTCAAATCCTGCTGTTTCGCGTCATATCTTTTGTCAAGATCATCAATGCAAACATTCCATTTTGCAATCTCTGATTGCAACTCTTTGAGTTCATTCTGGGCTTTTTCAGCTTACCGAAGTGCCTCGTCCATGAACGCATTTGACCTCTTTGGAGGTATTGGGGCCGTTTTTGTTGAACCTCCAGGGTTAAAGAGACTTTCATCGATATCAACAAGGGTTTCCCCATGATGGGGACTTCAAACACCACCTCAAGCTCTGCCCCTAGCCCTCCCCATGGGATTCGAAAAAAGGCATTTTCTTTCCTGCAAAATGTTGCAGGCCTTGGCCTCGAGAACTGGGAGGAAAGATTTCCTTGTCCAGCTTCACTCCTTGTGGAATAAATTCATCGTCTTCCATTTCATCAGAAGAGAGAATCTGTTCCTGTTCACTTTCTAATCTGCTGATAACCATCGGATTCTATTGATTGAGTCGGTGTGGCAAAGCATGTAAGCTTCTCCCACATCTTCTCTCCCCTCTAAACCGATCTCCTCATCCTGGCGAAATTCCACTTTGGACTCTTAACCCCTACTGGATCCTGGTCACGGCACCAGTCTAGGTATTGCTGTTTCGAGATCCTACTGATATCGAGATAACTATATTTTCGAAGCAGAATCACTTTATTACAGTATGTTTACAAGAGTTTCAACCTTTCACATGCCTGTAGCCTGTACCCCTTCTTTAACCTCATGTTATGGTTAAATGGTTCCGCACTGAGTGCCCTCTGGTCTGCCCCCTATGTCACACCACCCGAGGCCACCAGTTGTGCCCTCCTACGAGAGACATAGATCGCCTATCCTACCAAGATACGGTATAAAGTAACAGTCTCGAATACATAGACCTTGATACATAGTAAATACAATTCCCTACACATGTAACATATGACATGTAAGGTGTGCATGTTATTCATGAATAACAACACCGGGTGCCCATTATCCTTGGATAACCGCACACCTTACAAAAGTCATAATGCATGCATCATGCCATGCAATATCGACAGGTATGTGCATGGGAATATCCAGAAAAAAGCACCCAAAATCACAGAAGTCATGTAATTAAATGAGATATGTTGCATTTACTGTATCAAAATAATTTCAAATCATGCATTTTCTGTAGACTCCATACCCCCTCCTTCACCTCCCCACCTGCATTATCCTCACTGTTGGAGGATGGTCCAACACCTGCACTAATCCCTTATCAGCCATCACTATGACAACCTGGAGATAAGAACACTCACTGAGGGATAGGGTCCAACAGTGGAGAGTTGTCCAACAGTGGTCAAGGCCCCTTCTGTCCAACAGTGGAGAGTTGTCCAACAGTTGTTCAGGCTTCTCCACATACATTTTTATTAGTGGAGATATGGCCAACGTTTTTACCCAGTCCACTGTTGGCCTTGTATTACTTTTTCCCAAGCCTGGGAATAAAATCTTAAAGTCGATGCATTGGATAAGAAAAAATAAAAATGAAATACAAGTAAAAAAAGCCCTGTGTTGTGTTGTGTTGAGTAAATTACACATTTCATTTTCTTGTCAAAATGGTTGAATTGCATCAATATCACGTCTCCCTAAAATTTCAAAGGTATTACACAAATGTCAACAACCAATCAAAACTTAATAAAATTACATCATGTATAAAGCAAGCAGTGCTTAAAAAGGCTCCACTAAACCCATCTTTAAGTAGTTCCAATAGCAACCACTAGGTGTCGGGTGTCAAGTCATCACTAAAATTGTTAACCACAAGGGGGCTACACTAAACACAGCTTTGAGTTGTTCAAATAATATCCACTAGGTGTCAGGGCACCACTAGTTCTTTTTCTCAACCACAAGAAGGTTCAACTAGGTTTAACTAAAACAAGTTTCAATAATATCTGCTAGGTGTCGGGTCAAAATGATGTTTGTCAAGGTCAAGGTCACATCATTGTTCCATGACAACAACACATTTGTTTATGTTTTGTTGTTGTCATGGCAACTGTCTCTCACGCCTTCAATTGCAAACCAATCAGAGCTCAAGAAACTAGGTCATAAAGTCACCTCCGGTCTCTCAACCAATCAAAGCTCAAGATTTCAAATTTCCCGCCTGCAAAACTAGGTCACTTCCCGTTCATAAGTAGGTCAAACGGATATCAGTAGCTGTAGCTATGCGCTGAGTTTACCCCTATATACTACTAATCATTATTGGACACGTCTCTTATTTGGCTAACTGCCAGCACTGGGAGGCTGAGGAATTAAGGTTGAGTAGTGTAATCCCATGAGCATTAAGTCATTACCCTCCACTACTATCATTTACTGAGAAGAAATCTCCACAATGCTCTCAGCTGCACATGTCTGAATTTGGACTTCAGCTTATAACCAAAAGTGTAGCAACTAAATTCTTGCTTCCATATCCATCACCCAGGGCACAAAATATTTGTACAATAATGACAGCTTGACCCTGAAATGATGGATTAAGAAAGGGACTCATCATCGCCTTAGTGCAAGAAGGTTGTAATTGCATTTTTCAGGTTTTGCAGGAGAGGTGAAAGGAGTGTTCCACTTGATATAGGACAAAGTGGTAACAGCAACATTGCACTGGAGCCTGTAGACACGGATACCATAAAGAGCGCTTCACTACCTTTGTAATAGGTAGATTAGGATCAATACATGTTGAAACAGGAGAAACTGTCAGTTATACACAAACTTCTTGCACTGAGGCAATGACATAATGCAAATACAGGATGATATTTCAGGGCAGGGGCATGAATTTAAATCATTATTCAGGTGTGCAGACTTCTCAGGATGGTGTGCTTAACCTACTATAACATTATGTTTAAGTGCCAAGTTTTGGTCCGAGGGTGATCTATTAATACAGGGGCGGTTGTTCCTGATGATAAGGTAATGTTCAAAGACAACGTATTAATGATCTTTAGAAAATTAACCCTAATAGTTTTTATGTTCTTTTGATGCTAGTAATACTTCAAACGTGTACTGATCCACATGTATAATAGGCTAATAAAATGCAAGAATTGGTAGAACCCATCCCCTCCCTTCTTAAAAAGCGAGAGAAAACTTAGCGTGGAGAGTAGAGAGATTCCATCCAAAACAAGATCCATGCTTTCTCCTTTAAGGACCTTTGGTGAAATAGACTAGTATGGTGTTACATCCAATTCGCAACACTAATGTATTCACTCATCGTGTTATTTGAGCACACAGGACGTAGTGTATTTCCAGTTGGAGTGTGAAATGCCTAGAAAGAAAATGCTCACTAGAGAGACCTTGGGAGGGTCTTACAGCAATGGTGAGTTGTACTATAATACTGGGCAACACATGGATAGATCTTCTAGTTATTCTATGTTCATTCTTCCTTTGCTTACAACATTATATTATGTTACATCGCATTTAGCCAAGATGTGTCCTCATTATTCATGAGGGCAATACCGTATTCTAAATGCTACAAAATAGAGCAACCACCTTCGATTCTCCTGCTAGAGGTTCTAATATAGACTACTCACCAACCTTTGGATTTAAATTGAATTTTTTTACGGTTATAAATTTTGCTTCACCCTTGATAGGGCTTCGATAAAGATGAATTAAATTTCTTGATAGTTACTCTTTTTTTAAAAAAAAAGTCTTATAACCTTCAGAACCGAAAACACCCAGAAGAGACTGCACATAATGTTACTGCAGCTCACTGGCTGGACCATATGAAACGTTATAAAAAAGCAATCATAGATTCCCGTGGTCATTGTATGCCAGGAGCCAATTTAGCAAAAACTTTGTCGATACAACTATACAAGTCCGTCAGTGTAGTAAGTAATTTGTGCCACCCAATCGTTTACTAAAGCAAAAAGACAGTTGCATAAAGTTTCTTAAACTTAAAATCACAGTACATCTGTATATGTGCTCTTTCTATCCCCTAGAGGTAGGAAGGTAGATAAACTGACCTACATTGATCAATATAATCTCTATCCAGTGGCTAGATATTAAGTGGCTAAGTATTTCATTTTACCATCCATTTGAATAGGATAGACTAGGGGTGTAAGCTATGATGTAAGCCAAGATGATACCATCCAAATCCACATTATTAACAAACTACTGTAGGAGTACGTAATAACCACCGTCCCCATGCCTCCATTGGACCACATACAATAAGTCATCTTCACTGACCTGTTATGCCCATAACTCTAAGCCTGTAGATGGTCATCAGCTAGGATTGCAGTCTCAGTGGGTGACATTTGCTCCATGGTGGAGCAACACAGTCATTTTGCTATAAAAAAAGCACTGTTTACATCACCTTTCATTAATCAGGAGTTAGGACCCAGAGGTATAGTTTAAATTCGCCATCCCACTGCCACTTTGGCATTAGTGGAAGTGAAAAAGATACATCTGTCATGTAATGATTGACTATCTGAGGGACCAACCCCCATATAATGCCAGGATGTGAAGATGAAGTATGAAAATGCTGATACCAGATGGACCAATAAGTGATTAGCTGTGGGTTCTGAGCATAATAGGTGGTCCTTTCACTGGATACCAAATAAGATATACACTGCAAAAACGGTGTTTAGATTTTAAACATGTTTAGGTCTAAACACGTTCAGTTAGGGGTCTCATCGACTACACATTTAGGAAATGAACACTTTTATTCTAACTACATGAACATTTTTGCTAAACATGTTTAGATGTTTAGAGTTTAAACAGTTGAATAATAGGTGTTTAGATTTAAACATCATTATGTTTAGATACTTGGATGTTGAATCCACACCAGGTAGCAGCACTACCTTTGAATGAACTGTCTTAACACAATTATAATCAATTTCTGTGACAAGTGTACCCAAACCCCATGTTTATTATAGTTTCTATTTATTGAATGTCATGAGAATAGAAAGGACAATAGAAAGTTGACTAGATTCACCCTACACCACCATCAGTAGCATGAAATAATCAATAAGCTCATTGACTGACACCTATTTCATGTTATTCTGGAATAGACAAAGCAATTTCCTTCCTGACAAGCTGTTGTACTTTCTCAAGTCTCTCATTCTGATGCAGTGTGTACATATATGCACATGTAAATATGTGTGGCTGACATCTTTGGAGACTTTGACATGTAAATACCCCCCCCCCCAGTAAATGAGAAAACAAACAAAAGACATCTCTTTTTTTTTAATGTATACATGTCTGCACACCCTAACATTCCATCAAATCATTTAAACATCTAAACACAAAAATTCTAAAACACCTAAACACAAAAATTCATTTATCTAAACACAAAAGATTTTACCTAAACCGCTACATTTCTAAACACTTGAGCTAAGCACATTGTTTGGCTAAACATGTTTAGAAAATTAATGTGATTACAAAAACGTTGCAAGAATATGTTTAGAATTGTGTTTAGGATCTAAACACCATTTTTACAGTGTAGTAGTACTACTTTATTGATGATTAGATTGGATAACTGAGCCCTGGGTTATCATATTTTCTTTAAGCTTTCATTAAAATGTCAGAAAGCTTCTTAGTACTTATCTGCACACTGTGTAGGAATTGACCTTTGACATCTAAGTTGTTCCATACTTGTGATAAAAAGAAAACAATTCCATATCCATCCAATAGCCCATTTAACAGGGAATTCGGACTTCCTGTTTGATCTATTGTTTCCTGATATTATTCTGGTAAGTAGGTAGATATTGGATTTTTTAAACAATATGAAAACTAATATTTATGTGTATTCAAGCATAGAGAAAAGGGTACTCTCATGACTTGCATCTAGGGACCCACCTAAAGTTACCTTGTGTTGGTGCTTCATACAGAAGATAAGTTTAAATGCTCCTAATAATTCAGTTTGGAAATCCAGACAGTGAAGAAACTCAATAAAGAATTCAAATTAGATGTTTGAATTACACAAGCCTTGGTGTATTAGTCTGTCTGAAAGCCTCTTATACATGCATTGAAGAAGGTAATGAATGTTGCATGAGATCTGAGTTTTAGAACATCTAGCACATGTAATCACCAATAGAAGTCATGATCCCAGCAGACATCTATAGCCATGCAACCTCTAAATATTTCATAGCCTATCCGATGCCCTGCTTCTAGCAGGTGATGCAATTCGATCTTATAAACCAAAACTTTTGCAAAAGTAGCCAATGGAAACTAGAAATTAGCGGAAGGGTATACATATCCAGTCACAAATAAATAGTGAGATGGGCTTGGGCTTCTTTTAGTATGGCTGATGATCTGAATATTTACTGACGATTTGGCTATCCTACTGGAGTGGAATACGGTTATCAGTCATTTTTCCATAAGATTGGTCCTTATGTTATCATGCATATGGACTTTGGTAAAGCAGGTGTAGCAGTTTCAGGACTAATCTAAATCTGCATGTAATGGCACATAGTAGATTTCTTGACAATTTGAGGATTGTGTTATCGTCAGCTTTATCCGAATTTAAGTCCCTGGGATGCTATTATGATTTTAATCATGACTCTATTCTATGGCCTCCTGTATGGTTTTATGATGGTTTTAAATTCTGCATCCAGTTAATCTCATCAGCCTCAGGCCAATACATGCCACATGACCTGAAGACAAGATACACTAATGAGAATCATCATAGTCCTGATGAACACCAACACCAGATGTGACTGAAACAGGTTAACGCCATTCTAAGGTGATGATGTTAGAAATTATTGCCATAACCATCTACAGCAATTTCGAGTTTTTAGTGTTCGGCCATGGATGCTGTAGGTCTGCAATGAATGTCAACAGGGCTGATAACAGCAAGGTGGCAGCGTCTGCCCTGACAATATTAAAAGGATTTATCCAATTCCATACTTGACTCCGATTTCTGTAGAATAAGTTCATGTTATAAACTATAGCTGCAGCTTCATTTACTTGGCAGAGGTATCTTTGTCCAGGAATAGTCTTTGGATTTACCTGCAATATTCAAATCATGTATCATGAGTACACGCATAGAGGAATAAAACATGATCCCAGAATTCACGACAGCATGCAAATGGTATTTCTTAAGCCTTCTCCAGTAAATGTCAGCTCTATAGATTTGTAATTGTGTTCATACATGCAATGTAAAATCTGTCCTTTTGATAATCACTGTCTAATGTAACTAGATAAAGGGGACCTTCACAAAGGAGGTCCTTTTTGGCTTGTTTATATTAAATGACCAAAGTAGAATGGTTTTAAACAACATAATAATTAGCTGATGATAATGTAAACACAAGAAATTTGAGTGTGAACGTGAATGTGTTGTTGAACATGCAATTAGAATGACACAGAGGTCAGCGTCTCATTATTAATTCATGCGATTCAATATGGGTGGACAGATGAGGAGAAAGGGTCCTCCGAGGTAAAATGTGGCATTTAAAATTGAAGTCATCAGCTTTAATATGAGGTATATCAGTTGGAGATAGCTCTTCCGGTCCCGGAGATATGGCTTAATGAACATTGAATGACATAACCATATCAATACAGCCAATAAGCTCTATCATTCATGGTTTTGATTAAATCCTGCATCTAATTAGTATAATGAATTAAATAATCTATTGATAAATGACCAATGCTTTCCATACATTTGGCCATAACATTGGACGTAGAAATGGTACCTATGTGTGGTTTTCAGCATTAAAAAACCTGTGAATCGTTCTATGGAATAATGTCATTTTCTTTTTCTATTGGAATGTTCTCTTGTTGCCATGGCAACACATTCCTATGAGAACCCTTATATAGGCCTTGTTTTGGATTCAAAACATTCCATTTACCTTCCAAATATAGAGGAAATGAGTGAAAATAGAACATTTTTGAGAAAGTTATCTTTTTCTGTGTAAAAAAGTACCTAAGACTAGTTTTTGGCCTATTTCTCACCTTTACAGCCTTTGTATCTCCCCTATTGGCCAAACCCAGTACTAAAAATCCCGCAGGGAGGGACCTTTCTCCTCATACAGAAAATGACAAATATAGGAACTCATTTACTTCAGAACTCAACTGTCAGGAGGTTCAGACAACACTTTTACTTCCATGAAGAAAATCTGCCATGTCCTTCCAATCAGTAGCCACTGTGAGTGTCACTGAGCCAAAACCATGGCGAACATTTCAAAGCAATATGGGCCAATCCACTGAAAGTGGGCACTTGTCCATGGTAGAGGGTCATTTTTGAAAACTCAGAATTAGATCATGAAACTTAATTTTATTGATAGCCCTATATCTTGGCTCTTTGGAAAGGTTCATTCAAGTCACTAACTCCCAAGCGATCAGTTTTTATTGCAGATATTCAAAATTATGAAAATGTAATGGGCGTGAGCAAAATGAATTCTTCTTTAAATCACAGAAATATTTGTCAGAACTACATAATTTTCAGTTAGCATATTTGACAAAAGGTCCCAAAGAAACACTATGAAGAAAAAAAGGAAAATATATCTATATTGACAATACATAAGGAAATAATATGAATGTAATGGGCGTGAGCGTAATGGGCGTGAGCAAAACAACTTTTCCAGGCTTCAGACAGCCACTCAGTAATATAACCTCAACCAGCATTGATCTAGGTAATAGAAATAATCTAAGAATACATATAGGATGCATTTGGAATGCATCCAGCCTGCCAACATTCTTGCACTGCATTTTACTCACGCCCATTACGCTCATGCCCATTACACTCACGCCCATTACATCAGTCAGTTGACCCCTCTGTTTGGTATAACCAAGGCATGTAGAGACTTCATTATTTTTTTAAAATGACTTATTAACAATAGATCTTCCTGTTAGGATGGTTGAAAGAAAGAGAACTTTGGTAGTATTTGTTCTGGATGCAGAAATATGAATGTAATGGGCGTGAGCAAAATAGACTTGAAAATACTTGAATATGTATTGCATAGTCATGCCTGCAAGTAGACCCTAAACTTCTGTACCAGAAAAAACCCTATGAGGACCCTAATCTTGGTGGGAAATAAGAAGATTGAGGAAAGAGTTTAAGTAGGCATACCAGTGCACTTTTATTTTGATCACGCCCATTACATCAACTCTATTTGGTTACAAAAATGAACAGGGGAAAAAGAATGCCAACCAGAGCGCCTCCAAACCACATGAAAATGTTAGACAGGACCCCCCACTAAGGAAGAGATAAAATTATATCAGTCAGTTGCTGCTTGGCCTGATGGTATAGAGCCTGGAGTGAAGTGGAAATTGAAAAAAAAGGAAATTTTTGGCATTTTTTCAACTTTGGGCCACTATATCTGAAAAAATGACAGGCCGACATACGTAAATTTGCCCTTCTTTTGAAGCCCAAGGTGTTTTCTTTCAAATGAAACAAGATATAAGAAGAATGGTTAAATACTTTT
The DNA here is from genome assembly GCA_949317995.1 of Acholoe squamosa. NCBI lineage: Eukaryota > Metazoa > Annelida > Polychaeta > Phyllodocida > Polynoidae > Acholoe > Acholoe squamosa. The sequence goes on from OX439045.1 coordinate 56,411,376, forward strand.
TATCCTATAATCCCCTGTATCCAAAAAAGACCAAAAATGACCCAGGTGCCCACTTTCGGTGGACTGACCCATATAATGAAATACAAAAGAAAAATATACACCTACACCATTCATAACCAAAAAACTTAGCCCCTAGCTCACGCCCTCACAATCTTCTAAATCATAGTTGTCAGTTGAGTTCGGCCCAAGGACAGCTGGTACCTAGCAGTAAAATTACATGACCTTTAAAATCAGTGTTCATTATAAACTAAGTCCTTAAGATGATGACTTTTAATCCTGCGAATTATGACCCAAGTTTGTAGATTTTGGCATCACCATAATTATTTTGATTCCAGTGACATACTTACATTGAATACCTGTCGCAAGCACTACTCAATTTACTGTTCATTTCCTTAACCAGAGACTACATGCAAGTCCCTCACCTCTTTAACAAAAGCTGATTTGTGCCTAATCTGATAACCAGGACCACCTGGAACCACTGTCCAGAGAGACATGTCCCCTGCAACTGTTTTGTAAGCGTTTACGGAGGCTATAAGAGTACACCTTCCAAACAAAGATCAAATTTGGTGTGACAAATATCTTAGTGGTATTTTATGCGTGTGACCCCTGGATAACTTTGAATTTTCTCCTGTCACCTTTTTTGGCTTAAGAGCTGCTGTTCAGATACTTTAGATATTCCTAGTCTCTGGCATTTTATTCTGTGGTAGACAGAATAATGTGTTTTAAGACCATGTTTTGGTACAGGAACTGCCAACATAGTGAGTTACAGTCCTATACTAGATATCCATGCAAGCATCTATTGGGCATACAAACGCCCTTCGGCACTCTAAAGGTTTAGTTTAACTGCCTTCTGACCATATTATATATTTTTCAATGTTATAGGACCCCTACAGGCGGGGTGTACTTGCCCACTCAACTGCTTGGTGCTCTTATCTATACACTGATAGGGCAAAATACACACATCAAGATTACAGGTCCACATTCAAATCAGATAATGTGATAATGTTTTTCATACCATTTGTATACATTGTGGCAAAAAGCAAGTGCTACTTATACATTGAAAAGATCTGGTGTCAGATGGCTACATAATTAATATGCTGTGGATATATTAAGATGACATTATAACCAGAATGTGTTTTGACCAGGTGTGCCATTTGATAAAGGGGAAGGCTTTGCACTATGTTTGTACCAGTAATCCTAGTTACATAGATAAACACAATATATAGCTAGTGTTTGAGTCAACTGATATGAATTGACAAAAGTGTATTGAAGTGAGGAGATACACATTACCATGCACGGTGGCAATACTGCTAAATAGGTCCACTGTATTACACAGATGATTCAATATGATGACATATGTGGTGATGCTCTGCTAAACCGTCATATCACAGCCTATAGCCCTCAGGTTAGGACTGACCAGATAGTACCTAGGATCTTGAATTATGCCTGAGGAAATCCCTTTTCATAAATCCAAGAAACGTTGGAACGACTAAGTTAGCCCTAGCATAAGCATAAAACTTCTATTCACTTTGAGCATGTCTTCCCTGTTAGTAATTGCTGTCGTGATTAGGGATTCTATCTAATAGCTCTTGATGATGAACACATGGAACAGTAATCATTGGACCTCCCAGTGCTAAGCAGCAGTTAATTGACATTGGGTCCAATCTCACTTACTTCCACAATATAGAAACTAATTACTGAAGACCTTAGCTAGAGGCCTGTAGAGATGACTTTCGATTATGACTACTGTACTTCCATGTTGTTGTTTAGGCTATCCTAAGTGGTGCATTACCATTCTGTTAACTTTGTTATTGCAGCTCATAATTGGAAAGAAACATAGCAATATCAATGTTATTTGTTCCCCACGTCCAATATTGTGTACATTGAATGGAACAGAACTCACCACCAATTATAATTCAACTTAGGCATTAAGAAATTATATGTTCAACAATATGTACTTTGAAGTGTGATTGTGCTCTGTCCAGTAATCTAATCAAAACACATTAATATTTGAACTTTTTCTGTTGAAGTCGTTTAGATATTAGCCCTGTCTTTCTTTTCATAGTATTCCTCAAAAGCATCCCACCGTGACCATGTTCTCCTTAGTTTCTCTCTACCCTCCTTGACAGAACGTTTTTTTTAAGCCAGGAATTTGGCATCCTCCACAAAGCTCCATTTTAGTTTGTTTATCTAACCAACAGTTATTTATTCAAAGTGCGACCATGGATCAAAAGTGTTGTTTGTACATTGTATGAACGCAATCACAACTGTATCGGGTTGACATTAACTCAACCTATTTTTAAAATAGCATGTGTAAGTCTCACTCTTCTCTGGCTGTGCTCACAACGCATGGTATACATTGTTGATGGTACAAGCCGATATGGTATAGTAGATGTCAAAGTCTATTCAAGGTGAAAAATGCCTCAACCATATGAACTCCCATAGCATGCTCGTCAGAACCTCAACTCATCATACACAAACCTGATGCATGAGTCAGTGAAACCATTCAAAGTTGTGGATTGAATCTATAATGCACTTTCTTGCACAAACATATAATTACATTATTCAAAAGTACATCTGACACTAATAATCATAGCCCTCACTTTGCGTAGACAATGCTGTAGAAGTGAGAGGATGCTCCCAGTGATTGAAGGCATATAATGAAAAACATTTATGCCAAGAATTCAAACATTTTACCCATCAAGCAGTGCTTTGAATATGAATTTATATCAATTTTTACAATACTTTTTTTTTTAATTTTAAAATGACTAAAACTACGAAAATATGCATGAGACTCCATATCAAAATTGTTCTTACTTAAAAGCAAATAATATTTACAATGTTTTAGTAAAGTATAAGAAAAATCTAATGGTTGAAAATATGAATTTTATTTGTTTTTGTTATGAAATAATAGAAAATTTACCCCTCTCTTTTCCAAAAACTGAGAATTCCATGCTATGGAGTTAAAATGAAAAATTCTTAATAAATTTATAAGGATATATCAGACCGTTTAGCATGCAAGGTTTTATATCTCTGTATTAAATAGTTATGACAGAAAAAAAAATCTCAAATCTGAGACACATTTTCTCTAATTTGTAGGTGAAGATTAAGGTACCTTTATTTTTAAAAAATCTGTAGAAAAAAAAAGTAGCTCGGGACCCCCTACTTTTCTTTTTATATTCCTATTCTAGATGATTCGTTTTACCTCTGGGAGAAAAATGAAGAAAATCTAGGATATTTGATTCAATGGTAGCGACCTACCTTAATCACAATGTCATTTTTTGTGCATCCTATGTCCACAGTCCATATATTAATCATGCTGCCCTCTGTTTAACAAAGCAATAGTTCTGGCATTAAGAAATAAACAATAGACTAGGTACATTGTGAACATCATCTTGTATACAACACCATTCAATAGAATCATAATTGGAGGGCACAATTGGTGGATCAGTAGATCAAGGGGACAGAAGGAACCTGTGTGCTATGGTTTGCTATGGTGTTAGAAAAGACTGCAAATGTGTTTAGATGTGGCCCCACCCCATAACTACACACCTTCCTATTTCCCCATACTGTTGAACATCAGCATGGTGAGACTTCTAACACGGTCCTTGCCAGGTTCATTTGTTAGTGCTGCAAAGGGCCAATATGGTCCTCATTAGTGGCAATATCCTCTGCACTATTGGCCATGTGGGCTAGATAATTGCAAACGGAGGCACTAAAAGATATGTCTTATGGCATAAAGCAGAGCCAAGACAAACATTGCAAAGCAAAAATGGAGAAACTGCAGTTATATTACCAGAATAACTTGTCTGAAGGGTGAGAATAAAAATCATATGAGAAAGATTTAACGATTGTACATGCTATCGGAGACACGTAGCTGTCAACTCTCATTATTCTCATAGAAGAAACAAATTGAACTTAATCCTTTAATTCATAGCCATATGCCATGACTACTTCTGTGCATTTCTTTGTGTGATGCAAATTTATTATGATTCACAGTGCATACACATACGTTTTGATTACATTATAATATCAACAAGGAAATGGCATTAAACCTTTCTCTCACAAAAAAACACGGACACTACACAACCAAATTGTTTTTGTTTCTGATAATCTTTAAAAACCTGTGTCTGTAGCATCACTTGTAATAGCAAGAATAATGGTAGACATGTATCCCGTAGGTTATATCCCACTTGGTATTCTAGGTCTCTAGAATCCCTGGATTTTTAGCAGATTACTAGACCCCTTGGGGGGCAAGGGTTGTTCTGCTCAGTTTGATTCCCAGTCAGTTTAGGCCCAATTTGCAGTAGCCCTTAGGGTTTCGCAGCCCAGCAGGGTTCCTAAAATGTGGCAGGCATCTAGATTTTGGCCCTAGAACATCAAGTTGGATTGGACCATAACTGCTTCTATGGAGGTGTCACTTAGTGCACAAAAAAGTCCCATAATCGTTGTATATGTATCCAAATCACTGCAAGGCCATGTGACAAAGGTAAGGTCCTGACTACTGAGGCATCTACCGCAACACATATAGAAAGGTTAAAGCCAAGGATGGCTCTAACTGTTGAGGCATCTACCGCAACACCTAGAGTAAGGTTGATGCCAGGGATGGCTGACAGCCAGGTGGCAGCTGAACAAAATCTTGAGTCCCTCAATTACCTCTGATGTAGACAGAGGATGATTACATGTTTTAGTTTGTAGACTGCCATCTTGTCTCCTACCTGAAGGCTTATTACCATGCAGTGGGAGAAGTTAGGGTCAAAAACACCGGACTGAAGATTAAAGATGTTGTCTTTATTTAGGAATGGTGTAAGCTTACTTTATTTCACTTACAAACCGGGACTTCCTCATAAACAAAAGGGGCATTATGCAAAGAAATAATAATATAGACCCACACATATGAAATAAGGGCAACCTAATGTGGGATTATGCACATCTACATATGGAGTAATATTTACGATGGGTGTTAGGAATAGTCGGGGGTATAGTATCTCCTGATCTTAGGGATAGTATCTTCTGGCCTTATGGGATTATTAGACTGCATAACTTTGCAGGTAAGAATCATTATCATTATTACTGAGTGCCTCTCTTATATTACCTCAGAGCAAATAGACAAATAAGGACATAGACCCAATTTGAACATTAACCTGGGTTTCACATCAATTCGTGTCCGGGTATATGTTATGTTTGTTAGGTTAGCAAGACCCATGTCTCCCACAGTATGCTCTGTCACTCTGTGGTAGCCGCTATCAAAATAACCTGCACTATCAATGGAGCTCTTTTTAGTGAGAGCAGATGATGTACATGCCTACACTTTGTACCAGCACCCCTTATGCAGAAACTGCTTTTTCGATCCCTTTTCTCTGCATTTTCGTCCTCCAAATTTACCTATTGTACCTATTATATGAATAGGCCCTAGACGGAAATAGTGCTGTTTTAGGACTCAAACTCAAAATGGAGTTAGATTTAAACTAGCAACCCTTTAACGCATCATCAAGGCGCCTGTAACACAAAGTTCTGATGATGGATGGAATATTTAGTGTTTTTTTTTACTAGAGGTATTTTCCAATAGTCATAAACCACAACTACAATAAATGTTATTCAGAATCTGTCAACAGTGGTGATAATCATCATGCATATAAATAGAGTAGCATATTCCAATGTCTGTTCCTATATCTAATAAGCAATCAGTAATGTAACTTTATAGCACTTAAACTCCTATCCCATTTTGGTATTACAAGTTATACATATCAAATATTAGTGAAGTACGCCACTTATCACACAGTTATAGCCCCATAAAACCTATACCTGAATGCTGTTCAATATTCGCTTGCTTCATGTTGCATATTAACTATTTGCAAATAGCTATTTTTCTAACATATTGTACTCAATACAATATGTACAGTATAATTATTGTATATACATACTAATGGTGAATTACAGATAAAGTTGCGCGTTGCCTTTTCCTTGCTGGATGAGACATTGTCACTTTTTATCAGGTGATATACTCTTATCAAAAGTGCATGTAGTATTCATGAGTGATGACACCGTAATTTGATGGTTGAGCAACCATAGAATGGACAACTTTCATGCATGAAACACGCTTATTAAATATGTAACATGGAGGCGATGCAGTGTACTGGTAAATCATAATACTAGGGCTGGAAATAATACCACTGGTCTCTAGCATTGCAGATATAATTCACAATACCCAGCATGCCGTGGTAGGCAGACCTTATATCAGTGACTTGATGGGGATAATAGGCGGCACATGACCTCCAGAACCCCATTTCATCCTTGAGGTCTATTAACATCTATAAGTATGGTAATAGGACCAATGAGAGTAACCAGACGAGGAGGAAGTATATACATTGTGTTGCAACACTGTATCTTCAGCAGCTGTTGTGTTGTACATTTTCTCACAACCTGTAGTGGGTGGAAAATGCTGATATCACCAATCAGTGAGGCCAGTACATGTACATTGTGGAAAACCAAGGATACAGGGTCATTTTTGAGAAGGTGTTGCAAATAGATAAGGATTCGTCCAGTCCAAATGTAGGGACTAGATAATCGAGGATGTATTTATGCTTGACTGACTAAGGCCCTGCAACCTTGAAAAAAAAAACAGTGTACAATATTAGCACTAAACAAGAGGAACTGATAGCGATTGTAGGTTCGTTGCCCATTTCACCTATCTCCTAGCTAGATGTAAACACCTTCCAATATCTCTGTCATGTTGACCTCCTCAGAATTATTAAGATCCATTGCCTCTGGATTAATGGTTGAATCACAGTCTGATTTCACAGAATCTTGTTCGTCAGCGGGTCAGATGATAGCAGTTGCTCACTTGATCACCAACATAATCATTCATTCAGCAGCATTCCTGCTGACAACTGCACTCATTGTCCTTATCAGGCAAACCACTTGCAACTCATATCTTCTTTATAATATTCCATGATCATCAGATGGGCTTCAATATAGAATAAATTGTAGAAATGCTCCTTCTCCCTCACCAAGGCAAAAGACGTGGTTGATAGGCCAGATGTCAGCAGGGCTGATCCACAGAGAGTATTATAGAGGAGCATGAGAGCCCCCTTTATTGGGGTAGGTGCATAAGGCGGTATGCTTTAGAAATTTGATGAGATTGATGATATATGTATAATCATGGGAAAAATTATGTGTTACCAACCTAAAGGAAGTCACTACCGGGTAGAATGGTAAAGGCCTGCACTAGGTGAAGTCGATTTCCTATTTTTAGTGAAACGGGTGCTAAATTTGCTATAACGATATGTATTGGCACTGGTTATCCTGGATTCTTTGAGAAAAGTTTCTGAAAGGATTGAAAATAATGAAGATAAGTTGGATCATTTACTGTGGTGCCAATGGTTCAAATCGCATAGACAGTTTCCATGGTGATTTGTAAAAGTCTTCTGATTGTGATTTCTTATGGCAGACCTAGTGTATGCTGTTTAACATTGTTTTCTACAACTTGGTATATTTTAGCTTAGTTCTAAGTATTTGTTTGTCAAAAGTGGGCGACGCTAGATATTATCAGACCCCCTTTTATCCTTACCATCCAAGCATCCTTTGTCTCACCTGAGCAGCCTGACCTTGGCAGTGAATATTATGTCATTAATATGTAAGATGAATTTGGTATGGACATTTTAGAAAAAGAGGAGTGATCAATAACCTGAATTCAGAGATAATGTGTCAAGGCCATTGTATTTGACTTGAGTGTCCTCCGTATTTACCATTCAATGTAAATGTTGATTTTTCTGTAGGCAACTGATTACACGGTCTCCACACAATGGGATTTCATTTCCTCAAAGATGATTCTAAATGAATCCTTTTCTCAAAAGTGCATAAAATGTTAACTAGATAAACCACAAGAAATGATTTCAAAAATACTTTGATGTCCCTTCTCTATATGAAAAAGAAAATGCAGCTATTCAGCCCATACCTATTTAGGTGCTAGTGATCAAGCAGGCGACCAAACACTCCACAAGTGCTGTATAGCTGACAAACACAGATCACAAAGCTCTGACTCACATAACAGAGCCTAGATCACTTTACTCTATCATTGAGGGCCTGTGGAGTGGTTATTACAGATTATACCACCATTTCTGGGTTACACAGTGCTTTTTGGTGGCTATTCCCATCCACATATCTGTCAATATTGCACAGCATTAATGCTGTAGCATGACTTTTGGAAGGTGTGCGGTTATCCATGGATAACCCGCACCCCGTGCGGTTATCCATGGATATCCATCAGTCCCTATGCAGTGCGCCACAGGGACTGACGAGAAATGCTCGGTTCGAACCACCTCTGGATATGATACAAAGCCGTGTGCACTGTCGCTGTCCGCTGCCTGGCAACAAGGTGTATTATACACAAACATAACCGCGAGACGCAGTGAATGGAGAAGGCGTGGTGTTCTAGCGGTTAGCACGTTGCGCTCAGCCGTCAGAGGTCTGCGGATCGAGCCCCGGTCCAGGCACGTCTTTTTTTCGCCGAGTGTGCTGTCGCTGTCCGCTGCCAGGCGAAGAGGTGTATATCTAGTCTAACAGTTAGTAACACGGTCCGGGCGCATCTTTTTTCGCCATGTGCACAGTCACTGTCCGCTGCCCGGCGAGGAGGTGTATCATACACAAACATAACAGCGAGACGCATCTTTTTTGTTGAGGCTTTGAGTCCCAGGGAGAGGGAATAATTTTTGTTTTCAACTTGAATTTATTGGTATTCTATTGATTGTTTATTTGTTTCGTGGTATAAAATAAGTAGTCAATGGGTAACTCATGACTTGTGTGTGTTAGCAAAGGCTAATAACACACACTTGTCATGAGTTATCCATTGGTTACTTGTTCACTAGCAGCAGATGTGCCAGACTATGATACAATATCCTGAATAGGGCCAGTAATTGGGAGGATGCAAGTGGGCAGCTGTCAGCCATTGCAGTGAATGTTATATAATGGCAATATACATCAAACAGTTTTTGAATTCTTTTGGTCTCTAGACTGTAGACCGACAAGTAGTTCGTCAATAAAAAAAAACAACAACTGAATCTGGAAACTAAATGATAATCTAGTAATGTTTGCTAGTTGAACGGTCATATAAAGCATTACATCTTCATTTAGATATAATCTTTCTATTGATAAAGTCCTTGTCCTTGATTTATTGACAAAGGAAGATTTGAAGGTGGGGTGGGTTTGAGTTGGGGTAGTCCCCAGGTTAGGGTTGTCCAATTAAAAGGGGTAGAAAAGGCTTAGGGATAGGGATAAAATTAGGGAAGGTGATGGTGATGGGCCTAGGGGTAGAACTAGGGTTATAATTGAACAGGGTAAGGGGTAGAAGCAGAGTATGCCTAGGGTTTAGGATAAGATAGTGGTAGGGACATTATTAATATACAACAGCCTCATCCCCAATTTGATAGCAATAGCCATCTATCCATATCAATGGTATTACTTACACCTCATGGTATCACATGGGGGGTAAACAGTTGGAGGATTTATCACTCAAGCACCATGTAGGAAGTAACGATTTCCTGTATGGATAAAGGTACAAGGTGAAACACTGAAAACTGTGCCATGATGCATCATACTTTTGAGATAACAATGAGAGGATCAGTGAACAAAAGAAAACAGTCTCCTTGGGTACGTACCTATGAAATGTTCTTGGTGGTCAGGACTAAACATGCTAAAGACAGTGTAAAGTAATTTTCTCACAATCCCTATATGGTTTCTCCAAGAGTGATGCATGCTCATCTAACCTACTCAGTAAATAGTCTGTATGGAGAGTCACTTCAGTTATTGCGTGTTCTTGAAGTAGATTCATCTAAAATGACCACTGAAGGTAATTGCATGATCTACCTTTGTGATGACATGGCTATAGTCGCATACAGTATCTATAGTGATGTTTATTACAGCAACATAACAAAGTCTACTTTGGGATAGGTAAAGGCAAAATAAAGAAGCAGCCTAAGTAATGGACACATCGAAAGAGAGAGAGAGAGATATCTTCTTTGACATGAAGAACTTTGCGTATGTGTAACAAATTCTTTCTATTATAGGTGAGTAGGCTTCTATAAGTTTGTGCTGTTCATATTTAGGTAAGAAGACTTTGCTCACACAACAAATGTCAAACATTATAAGTGGACTAGGCAGCAAAAGCGTACCTTATCCGCTCCTGGCCAGAACCTGGTACTGGTGGATAGCACCTTAGAGGTAGTAAGCCAGGTTCATAATAGTCCTACTATGAGAAATGTGGTCAGGTTACATGTTGGCCAGAATCTCTACACGCCTTAAATGTATGCCCTATAGATTACTGTCAATGCCTGAAGAGAAGTCTGATTTTTGACTGTGACTCGCTCCATTGGCAGCCATTACACCATAACTAAACACAGTGCTGTCTATATTTGTAGACATAATGCACGGGCACTGACACATTCCTGTGAAATTGTGTAATGTAGTTCTTGCTATGAATACGACCTTAGCTGTCGAAAAAAAACGTGTTAAACATCTTTTACTCACTCACTCACTGTAAACCACTTCCTAAAAGTACCAGGTGCACTGAGAAAATATTCTTACTCACATGAGTCTAGATCCAGGCACAGGCAATGTCGCCAAAATGAGTATTGTTTAAGACTCTGTCTGATCCTTGGATAATACTCCGGCAAAGTGAGAGTATTTTCCGAGAATCAGCCTCAGGATCTGCCCGAGTAATATCCAAGGATCAGGCTGAGTCTCAAATAATACTCATTTTGGCGACATTGCCTGAGTCTGGATCTAGACTCATGTGAGTAAGAATATTTTCTCAGTGTGCATGAAGTACCTTATCTATACTATTACTACTACCGCCCTGGTGTATATGGTCTCCAATGTTTAAGTCAAAGAATGTAATACAAGAAAAGTCACCAAATTCAAAAAGGCTTTCTTTTAACCAGTATCTCAGATGCATTGTAACAAAAATTTGAATTTGATGGGGAGATGGTTGCGTTGGAGTCCCGTGATTACAGTCCTGCAGTCAATTGTGAAGTCGGGCATGTCCCCAGTGGTTCCTGGTGGTCCTGGACATCAGAAAAGGAGGAACAGATCCGTTTTAAGTGAAAAAGCTCAGCGGCAAGTACAGTCTCTGACTAAGGTGCAGTTAAGAATTAGTCAGCACTTTCTTTGATGTAATCATTCTTGTAAACATTCATTTCAAAATGGTGACATAGCTGGTGCTACTGTGCGGTTCTAATCATAATCAGTTTATTGACAGTAAAATAATTCACCTAAAAAGCGGTGATTCACCCGCATTGCCAGTGAATCACCCTAAAAATATGATGAATTCCCATTGAAAATTGCAGAGAATCCCCATACAATGAGTGAGTGAGAGTAATAGATGTTTAATGCCATTTCGACAGCTAAGGTCATATTCATGGCGAGAACTACATTACACAATTTCATAGGGGAATGTGTCAGTGCCCACGCATATGTGCACCACACACATCCCGAGGGGATAGGAAAGAGGAGAAATAGGCCCTTTTAAGTGGGATAGTGAAGCCCCCCCCATACAATGAACCTTAGGAGGGTAAAACACTGTTATTATAGGGGAAATGACTGTTCTTTTAAAATTACGGTGAATCACCACACTGTACAATCTTAAGGAGTTTCTATGCTAGGGAATTTTTTAACAGTGTAGTGCCTAAGGAACTCCCTTTTCATGAATCCAACAAAACTGTATAAAACTTCTATCTAACTAGCTAGAGTGTGTTTTTTTCCCTAGTAGTTGCTGTCATGATTAGAGATTCTCTCATATTGTAGTGAATGCTTTTCCTTGGGGAACAGTTATCACCAGGCCTTGCAGTGCTAGGCAACAATTGTCCTTGGGTCCTATTCTACTTGCTGTTACAATGTAGACACTAATTACTGAATGTGTTAGTTAGGGACCCATTTAGATGACTTTTGATCACATCTGCTGTACTTCCATTATGCTGTTAACAATCAGAATCTGACAAAGGCATGTCTTCTAGTATTCACACAATAATGCAATGGGGTCTGTAGACACACGTATAATAGTGTAACGAGTTTTATGATCAATAAAGACACAGTAACTTCCAGCCTTGCGGTTTACCAACGAGATCCTTTATTTACCAAGTGTACTTCAATTCTGACAAACGCTCGCCTTGAGCTCACATATATACCCCCCTATCCGTCGGACGACCGGACCGGACGGTTCGTCCCCCCCTTGTGGGCGCGTCGTGCGCTTCATGCGTTGAAGTGCAGCGGGCGACGCAAGCGCCCCTCCCGCTACACTCTCCGGTCACTAATCTAACCCCCCTGACAAACATATGTCCCCTAACTTAACATGCCTACTTTACTTAATTTCACTTTTTGTCGTCGCCGGAGGGGACTGGCCGCTGCCCCCGGTCGACCCACGAGAACTAACTTGGCTTGATTCGACCGCGCCTTCCTTCTTGTTAATCGCCTCGTAAAACGTCCGATACAGCTTAACTAACCCCCAACGTGGGGAGAGGGTGTCGTACCCCCTTCTGGAGTCGTCCCGTAATCCCGGACGTACAGGTTGCCCTGCTCCACTCGTCATAGGCTAAGTCGCCCAACACAACGTCTTTAATGTCCTAGTGCCCTTAACCTAGCACCGTCTCTTTGCATAATCCGTGTCCTCCAGCCCCTAGGCCAACAAGTAACTTATGTACAAGTCTCTGGGTCGTGCACCGTACTCCATGGGAAGTGGACTGCCCGTCCCGCCGCCCTCCAACGTCCCGGTGCATCCGCCCTCAGAATGTAGTCCGATCCCCGGGTTATGCCTGCCCCGAGGTCCTCCCGACTCCCCGCACGCCGTAGCCGGCCGACGTTGGCTCCCCATCGCCCACCAGCTACCTCGGCCGCCCTCGTCTGCCCGACGAAGTTCCTTGTTCCTGTCCAAAGAGAAGAACATGAGTCATACAAAATTCCAAATTTTCCTTGGACCCCTTACTTCCCCCAGGCTGTCCCCGTCGTCCTCCATCCCTTTTCTTGTTAAAGGTCCATGGCATTAACTAGATCCTGTAGGGTAGGCTCTACCCCTCCCGTCTCCATCCTGACCTCACCACTGTCCTGAAAGGCGTACGGCTGTACGACGCCCACTTGGGACAATACAGTCCCTGCAGCAACCCCACCTATAAAAACATCGAAGGTGTTATTCACACTTACCGGTTCCGGGGGTTGACGTCGTAGCAGAGTAGACCTTGACTGGAACACTTGGTACACGCCAGGCTCCAACACGTCCACTATGGTGGCCTGTCGCCCCCCGGCGGTGTCGTACAGAGCGTCCGCGGGGACGGCCTCCCCTATAGACGCCAGGTAGGCGTGTAATATCTCCTTGGGGCCTTGACTTTCCTGGGACCAGGGCAGGGTGACACCCCCCCCGCAGTCAATTAGTCTCTCGGGTCGTCCGCACCTAGGACCCGCATCTCCACCCCCACTAGTAGGGCGGTGGTCCCCCTCTGCCGTCCTGTCCGTCGTCTGCTCCGTCCGCCCGCTAGCTGGTGCGGTGAACAGGGCGCCCCGTACCTGTGCCGAGCTTGCCTGGGGTGCACTAGGATTAAACTGGGCACCGCCCCAGACCTGACTCGTCGTTGTCATTTGGGAGGTTCCTCCCCCCTGTCCATAGATTCTGACCTCTGCAGGGCTAGGCACCACGGTATCATAACCTTGGCGGTCTCCCCCAGCCGTATACTCCACATCCTGACTTAGCACGATTTCCGCCTCGCCCGTCTGCAGGACGGCTTCTTTCCGTCCAGGCTTACTAGCACTCCATTGTTCCGTGCTCTGGACGAAGCTGATCGTCCCTGGTACTTCCGACAGGATTTCTCGTGCCCTGTCCGACTCCCCCCTTCTGATGGCGTCCTGTAGCCGCTCGCCCCACAACCGCCCCGGTCCGGCGTCCTTTCCGGGAGTCGTAACAGTGGCCAACAGAGGTGAGCCTTCACCCGGAGCAACAGACGGTTTAGTTGTTGTAGGCGTCCGCGACGCTGGTTCCCCCCTTGTTTTGGCCTCCGGCGTGCCCCGTGCCCCTTCCTGCCCTGTTGTGGCCTGATGGTCGGCGGAGCCTTGATCGGCCGACTCAGTCGCGGTCTCTTTGGAGCCCGGGCCAGCCCCGGACGACGACTGGTCGTCCCCCTGTCTATCCACGTCTGGTTCCCCCTCTCGGTCAGGTTTTTCCGTGTCGTCTTCGCCCTCCTCCGTGGACGACTCGTCTACCACCAGGGTGGTCTTCTTACGTGGCGAGTCCGACTTCCTAGGCTTGTGCTTCTTGCCTAGCTTTCCCACGACTTCCTGTGGGGACAGTCTCCGCTTCTGCTGTGTTCTGCTACCCCTGCTCGAGTGAGCCGAGCCGGGGCTCCGCGTAGAGCTGGGGCTCCGCCCTTCATCGTCAGACACCTCTGACAGGCGGCCATCGGGCGACTCGTCCTCCTGTCTCCGTCTCCTTATGTCCGTAGGAGGCGGCATCACCTTCGTTCCTCCTTTTGCCCACGGGTGCTTTTTGTGTTTGGCTCGGATGTGTTTGATCAGGTCCCCCTTGCGTTTCTTCTCCTTCTGAATCGGACATCCTGGTACGGGACAATCCCAACCTTCTATTGTGTCGTGATCGCGTGCGTGTTCTCTGAAGCTCTCCAAGTCCGGAAAGGTACAGTCCTTCGCCCCCGCAATGACACATTGGGCGCAAACTATTCCCCCAATCGATTGGCCGTCGTCCTTATGATCCGCCATGATGTCCGCTTGGTACGCCGGGTTGTCTGTTCTCCCCTCTGCCCCCGCGTCCTCCCCCTTTTTATGTTGGCGCCCAGTGTGCCTGTCTGGGTCCCACCGCCTGTCTATCGAACTCATGTCCAGCAGCTGCTGTATGCCGATTGGTTGCGACGACGGCTCCCGTCGTCCGCTATTGGTGGAGGCAGGTGGTGTGACAGATTCTGGCCCCGCCCCCCCCCGTGCGCCTAGATTTCCTCCACCCGCGGCTGGCCTGGCAACAGCGTCCTCGCACCCGATTGGCTGGCTCTGGCACCCCTCGTCGTTCTCAGGGCGCACTGATTCCAGGCACCTCGCTCCCACGTCGACCGTGGGACTCTCGCCGGCCGGCTCCGTCGGGGTCTCGTCCGTCCCCGCTGACGTTGGGATTTTCCCACGATTTGGTGGTTCTACGTTCACGAATTGAAATAGATCTTCTCCCCGCCCGGCCGCCCTGGCCCTGGCCCTTTCCTTCTCCTCCATACGCCGGAAGGCAACCTCCACCCTGTCGTCCACCTCTACGTCCACCCGTTGGTTCGCTCCCCTTCTCGACCCGACCCCTCTGGGTCTACCCCCCTCGTCCTCCTTAGTTGATGACGTCAAAATGACGATTCTTCCCCCCAGGGTAGGCTGTTCCCGGGGTCGGAGTGCCTGTCCACATCCTGGGTCGTCGTCGCCGTAGGACTGGCTGCGAGGCCTAGGTTCCCCGCAAGCTAAGGCCCGTAGAACGGCCTCCTGGCCTCCTTTCGGTCGAAGAGGCGGGGCGGGGACCGGGGGTGAATGGGTTTGTTCCGCCGCCCTGCCAGGTTCCGTGGACAGGGCCCTCATGACCGCATCCCTCCAGGATCGTTCCTCCCCTGCGGACGTCCTGCCCCCTTTACCTTCATGCTCGGTCCGGTGCCCTGTCTTGCAGCCGTTGTGATCAGATTCCAGGGCTTTCGTGGTCCCTTCCTCCCGGCGGTCAGTATGTCGTCCACCATTGTCGCCCGCCAACCTGTCGTGCGACCAGCTATGTAGTCCGTTCCTCCTCCATCGTCCCCCGCCCTCGTCCGACGATCGGTGGCTGACTGACCCTCCGGTGGAGCCGGACCGCCTACGGTCGTCCGACCGTCGCCGCTCTCGACTCCTGGAGGACGATCGTCGTACCGGGGACGACGCGTTCCTTCTGGCCGCTGCCGCCCTGATTTTCTGCCTCAGATCCCTGTCACGGTCCTCGTCCTCCCCACAGTGGAGGGAGATCTGTCTGACGGCCTCTGCTACCGCAGCTTCCTCCTTCTGGGACTCGTCCGCCTCCCTACGTAGGCGCCACCTCTCCCTGCTCCTCCTGTTCCTTTCCCTGACCCATTCCTCTCTTGTATGGATATGTGCGGGCCGTTGCTCTCTGCCCCTTGTCCGACCTCTGTCCAAAGACGCCAGGGCGGCCTCCCTCGCCCTTTCTTCCTCTTTGGCTTCCTCCTTCTCCATATAGGACTCCGTCCGTCCCTTCTTGGGGGAGGCTGTCACCCTGCAGTGGTCGGTGTCGGCTTCCCCCTCTTCCTCGCTGCTCCAGGTGCTGTTTTCAGGGAGCAAGAGGGGTCGGCCCTTCCTATCCCAGGAACGGGAGGATCTTGGCTCAGATTCCGGCGAGCTCATGGCTGCTGTGTTCCGCCCCGCCACCTGGCCCCCTGCTTTATAGTCGTCTTCGTCCGCCCAGATTTGGTTGCCAGGCGACGCAATCCCAGGTCCCAGACAGAGCGACGCCACGCGCCCCATTGGTTCCTCGTTTGCCGGGACGCTGCCGACCCCCCCGCCCTCTCTGGGCACGGGAAGAGATAACTGTGGGGCTGGCTTCAAAGCGTCGCAATGTACGACCCTTTTTTTCCTCCCCATACTTATTTCGTAAATGGGGCCACCCACATGGTTCTTTACTGTCCAGGGCCCCGTCCACAAACACTGGAGTTTGGGTGATATCCCCACCTTCCTCTCCGGTACGAAGTAAATAACTTTGTCGCCCACCGCATAACTCACAGCCTCGGTCCTCCTATCATAGTTCCTTCGCTGCCGTGTCACAGCCCTCCCCAAGCGCTCCCGCGCCAGGCTGTG
Source organism: Acholoe squamosa (assembly GCA_949317995.1). Lineage (NCBI taxonomy): Eukaryota > Metazoa > Annelida > Polychaeta > Phyllodocida > Polynoidae > Acholoe > Acholoe squamosa. Next base: position 56,428,221 of record OX439045.1, read on the forward strand.
CGTCCTAGCCATCCTCCACTGGAGTTCGGCCACAAACCCGTCCCTTCCTCCCGCGTAATGTATGTCCTGAGACGGGTACAAGAGAGCCAGAGGGGAACCAGTCTCCCGCCCCAACATCATGGCATTGGGAGAGGCCCCCGTCGTGTCGTGCTCTGTCGCCCGATACGCGGCCATGACGTAGGGGAGGTGCCTGTCCCAGTCCCTCTGGTCGTCCCTTACCGTTGTCGCCAACAAACTCTCAATCGTCCGATTCGCCCTCTCGACCATGCCGTCGCTCTTGGGGTTATATGGGGCCGTACGGGTCTGGGCGGCCCCCACCAGACGGACGACTTCCTTAAACAGCACTGATTGGAAATTGCGTCCTTGATCCGAATGTAGGTTGGCCGGGGGTCCGAACCTGCACACGAACTCCGTCACTATACACTCGGCCACCGTCTCCGCCTTCTGGTCTGGGATAGGGTATGCCTCGGCCCATTTGGTGAAGTACTCCACTAGGACGATGATGAAGACGTTCCCCCTTTCCGTCCTAGGAAGCGGCCCCATTACGTCCACCGCCACACGTTCCATGGGCATGCCTATCGGCACATGGCCTAGGGGGTGGCGGTGGGGTGGGCGGGGCGCCTTCCTTCGCCCACACGGCATACAGTTCGTACACCATCTGGTCACGTCTCTTCTGTACTCCGGCCAGTAAAAATAATCCTGGCATCTTCTCATGGTGCGACGGCGCCCAAGGTGTCCTGCCATGCCTGCCCCGTGCAAGGTTTCCAACACCGCGTCTCTCTTACTGGCAGGGACCAGTATTTGTACTCGGGTATCCGCCATGGGAGATATCCAACGCCGGCCTAGAACACCATCGTCGTCCACCGTTAGGCGCCCAATCTGGGTGGCGTATGCCCTTAGGTCATACTCCCAACCTTCGGCCGCCTCCTCTCCCCCTGGCCGCCCTTCGTTCACCCACTGTCGGACGACGTGCAGTGTGGGGTCCGCCCGCTGCCATCTGACCCATTCCAATGGGGAACCTAGGAGATTCCCCGCTTCCGGGTTGGGGTCCACCTCTTCCCCTCCCCCAGACCGGGTGACGACCGCACACCCCCAGCTGGTCGTATCCGGGCGACCGCACTGGCGGCAGGGCGACCTGGAGAGCCCGTCCGCGTTCCCATGGTCCTTCCCAGGTCTATGCTGAATGGTGAAGTCATATGTCCCCAGTATCTGTAGCCAGCGGGCGATCTGGCCCTCCGGCTCTTTAAACTCAGTAACCCACTTTAGGGCCGCGTGGTCAGTCCTTATCAGTACCGGGCGACCGACTAAGTAATGGCGGTACTTTTTGAGCCCGAAGATGACGGCTAGAAGCTCCCGTCTGGTCACACAGTAATTTCTTTCCGGCCGGCTAAGCGTCCGACTGCCGTACGCCAAGACCCTTTCCAGCCCTCCTTGCTCTTGCGACAGGACGGCGCCCACCCCAAAGAGACTCGCGTCCGAGTCCAGTATCAATCGGCCGTCCGCCTGTGGGTACCCCAGGACCGGTGCCGAGATCAGTGCTTTCTTCAGGTCTGTGAACGCCGACTCGCAGTACTCTGTCCAGGTGAATCGTCGATCCTTCTCCCCTAGGGATGAAAGTGGTTTCGCCCTTGATGCGAAATCCTGTATGAAGGAACGGTAATACCCGGCCAAGCCTAAAAAACTCCGTACCTCACCCACCGTAGTAGGGCGGGGCCACTCCGCCACCGCCCTTATCTTTTCAGGATCGGTGGACACCCCCTCCGCCCGCACTACGTGACCCAGGAAGGAGACCTCCCTCCGTGCGAGCTGACATTTCTTGGGTTGTATTTTCAACCCCGCCTGCAAGAGTCTTCCTAACACCTCCTCTAGTCGCGCCATGTGAGTCTCAAAGTCCGGGGCGAAGACGATAATGTCGTCCAAGTACACCAGGCACGCCCGCCAATGTAACCCCTTGAGCACCACCTCCATCAACCTTTCAAACGTGGAAGGGGCGTTGCACAGCCCAAAAGGCATTACTTTATATTGGTAGAGGCCACCGTGCGTGACAAATGCTGTCTTCTCCTGGTCGCCCTCCCTGACCGCTACCTGCCAATACCCACTAGCCAGGTCGAGCGTAGAAAACCAGGAGGCACCATGGAGGGTGTCCAGCGAGTCGTCTATCCGTGGCAGGGGGTACGCATCCTTCCGTGTAAGGGCGTTCAACCGCCTGTAGTCCACGCAGAAGCGCCCCGTCCCGTCTTTCTTCTTGGCTATGACCACGGGCGATGCCCAGGGGCTCTTGGACTCCACAATAACCCCCTGGTCCAACATCCGCTGCACTTTGTCGTCCACCTCCGCCCGCCTATGTGGCGCCAGGCGGCGTGGCCGCTGCTTTATAGGGATGGCGTCCCCCGTCTCAATTTTATGTTGGGCGACGTCAGTCCGGCCGACCTCGCCGTCCCGGACGGCGAAGGCCTGTCTCTTCCCGTCCACCAAGGCAGCCACCCTATCCCGATAGGCAGCCTCTATCCCTTCTAATAGAGTATGTCTTGCCTCTTCCCACCGTTCCCCCTCAGGGCCGTCGCCCTCCTGCCCGTCACATGTTGGCCCTATCATGCCGCAGAAGCCGTTATCCTCCCCAACGGCGTGAACTATTCCCAAGGTGGTATCCCTCCTGATCCACACTTCATCAGGCCATACGTTACAGATAACCACCGGAGTCTCGCGGCGTCCGTTCGGGGAGATCACCCCTCGCCCCACTCTGACGCCCAACCTTTCTTCATTTCCCGGGTGTCCCTCTACTATGCCGTACAGGTTCCATCCCTCCGGAAATTGTCCCTCTACGCGGGCGGTGGCCATTGCCTGGCCGCCCCCCGGGACGAAACAGTCGTCCACCAACACCGCCCGGCAACTGTCCTCTCTCCCCCTCTTAGGGGCGGGCGGTCCCCCAACGTTCTCCTCCGCCCATAGCAATCGGCCCTGTCTCAGGTCCACCATGATGTTGTTGTTCCTGAGCAGGTCAGCCCCCAATATTCCCTCGGGGGAGACGTCTGCCACCAGGAATTCGCCCCTCATGTATTCGCCCGCTATCTCCAGGGTCGCCGTTATCCGTCCTTTTATCGCCATCGGGCGCCCGTCTGCACATACGACCGCCTTCTCGTGCGGGCTCATCGCCCTAGAAATCCCGCCCCTGTCCCACCAGCGGACAGACAGGATGCTTATAGACGCCCCTGTGTCCACCAACAGCTTAATCCTCTGCCCACAAATCATGCCCTGGACGATTAATCCCGTCCCGGTAATATCGTTCCCGTGGACTGACGGTACATCCACATCAGGCCTGTTGTCAGGTAAAGCTACGGTCCCAGGCCGGCCTACTGCTGGGACCGGTTCTCGTTTTCCGACACCGGTTTGCTGCCGGCCTGTTTGGTGGTCGCCTTGTCGTCCGACCCCGTGTGCGCCTCATCCTTAAACGGGCATTCCCTTTTGAAATGTCCCTCCCGCCCGCACAGAAAACATCCTTTCTTGTCTCCTGTCGGCCTCTTAGGCGGACCTCCAATCGCGGCTGCCCCAGCCATGTCCTTTCTCAACAGTGTGAGCTCCCGCATGAAATCCGCCCGAAGGGGCGCTAGCTCATTCTTAAATTCCTTACGAAGGCTCTCTAGTTCCGCCGCCATGGTACCGTCCGCCAGGTGCACCTTGTGCGTCCGACTACTTTCACGATCCTTCTTTATGTGTGCCTCCGCCCTGACGCCCACAGTCACGGCGTCCTCCAGCGATTTGGCCTGTGCATAGAGAATAAAATATTTCAGTTGATTGTCGTTCAAGCCATCCAGGAATCGGTCTTTTGCCAAGCTATCCAGCGTGGTCTTGTCGGCCTCAGGGTAAGCCAGCTTTACCAGCTGCTCCAGCTTCTCGGAATAGGATAACAGATCCTCGTCCGACTCACGGTCCCTGTTTTTAAACACCGCCTTGTGAGAATCGGCCTGGTTTTTCGGCTGGAACCGGCGTTCCAGCGCGGCCACCAGCTGCACATAACCCCCTTCTTTAAAAGGTTCCAGCCCAGCCAACAGCCTCCTCGCATTGCCCCTTAAACTGAGCCCCAGGAACATTCCTGCTGTAGCATCGTCCCATGCATTAGCCCTGATGCATAGTTTGAAGTGCGACATGAACTCTTCCAGGTCAGTCGTCCCATCAAACTGGGCAGGCATTACAATAGGCCTCCTGTCATCCTCCTCCTTAGGTGGGACCAAGGTGGGCCCATCTTCGTCGCCTGTAGGCTCCTCCTTCTTCCTGGGCTGGCTGGACAATCCCATAGCCTGGTCCCCTTTTTCCGCCCTATCCACGACACTCCCTGCGGCCGCCGCCCATGCTAATGGCGGGGAATGCTGGGGCTGATCCCTGCCCCAATCTCCCGGAGTTCGCCGTGTCCACTCCGTCCGAGCGCCTGCCGACCAGCCCCGTTGGTCGTTTTGCCAATCCGTCCTTGGTTGCCCCTGTCTCCGTAAGAATATTCCCTCCTCACTACAGTCAACCATTGTTCCCCTTGACGACGAAGAAGTCCCTCCTCCAAAAGAGACCGTCCGTTGTCCATCACCAGGATGCTCCTCCCCTGTTCTTGACTCCTCTCCGAAGTCGTCTCCTGATAATAAAGGATGGTCCATATTGATCCGTCCCTCGAATCCGCCTGAATCCGTTCCAGATCCCACCGCTGTCACCAATGTAACGAGTTTTATGATCAATAAAGACACAGTAACTTCCAGCCTTGCGGTTTACCAACGAGATCCTTTATTTACCAAGTGTACTTCAATTCTGACAAACGCTCGCCTTGAGCTCACATATATACCCCCCTATCCGTCGGACGACCGGACCGGACGGTTCGTCCCCCCCTTGTGGGCGCGTCGTGCGCTTCATGCGTTGAAGTGCAGCGGGCGACGCAAGCGCCCCTCCCGCTACAATAATAATAATAATAATAATAATAATAATAATAATAATAATAATAATAATAATAATAATAATAATAATAACAATAACAACAACAACAACAACAACAACAACAACAATAATAATAATAATAATAATAATAATAATAATAATAATAATAATAATAATAATATATATATATATATATATATATATATATATATATATATATAGAGAGAGAGAGAGAGAGAGAGAGAGAGAGAGAGAGAGAGAGAGCATCCATACTTTCATAGGAGCTAGATAGGGGTACTTCCATGTGGGCCTCTGTCTATGGTTGACATCCAATGTGAATGACTAATCTAATATGTCATGCATGCTTTCATGACGTTTTTAGATCATTCTTATTTTTGACAGTACAGGTAGATATGGCATGTTGATCCCAAAGCCGAATCCAAGAGGAAAATGCCTCTGTCAAGTATATGGGGGCTCCCATAGCATCCCTTTTTCATGTTATGATCTCATTTTTAGTGACTCTTTTTTACAGTTTGGCAATACAAAATAGGCCCGGAGGGACTTTCACAGTAATTTCCCTCAAGGCACCATTCTTTCTTTTACTACTCTCACCTATAAGACTTGGCTATTTGGCTCTTCAAAATACAATTTTATTTTATCACCTTAGCTAAGGGTAAACTAGATTTTGACCATGCAAGACGAAGATATCCAGCATACTATAACAGTTAATATAATATTACTAGAGCATGTTAAATTATTATGTCTTCATAAAAAATTACAAAGCGTTTCATTTAATGACCAAGTAGCAGACACGACTTTGTATTCATGCATCTTATTATTCCTTCACAACCAATGTTCTGTATTGATTCTTTATCTATCTGTCATATGTTTCAATTCACCTGTTTAAATGTTGATATGCTTGAGAACTAAAGCATAACTGTTGTATTTCTGATGTTCAAGAAATGTACTACATGTTTCCTAAATTATTTGTTACTAATGATTATCCTTGATTCTGATAACCTTCCCATTTCCCCATTTTGCAGAATGGCAGTATGATGAGATTACCATGGTCATCACCAGGTCATTAGTTCATTATATATCCTGCTTGATGCCAATATAGTCCTCGTGAGCAGTAATATCTTTTCCACCACTGATGATGTGGGCTAAATAACTGCAAATATTATAAACACTGCAAAATATGATCTCTGGTATGGGTCAGAGCCAAGATAAAACAGAGAAAGGCCAAACGGGTTGATTGTATAGACCCAGGCCTAAAATCGATGTGCTCAACCTAATTCTGCTGAGGGCCACATTTAACATGTTCACTTATTATTGGCAAAGACAGTATTAGAAATCCCAGCTCAACTGAGATATTCACTCAAAGGAGACAAAATGGCACATGTAGTTTGGAAAATGGGAAGTACTTATCTGTGCTATACCCTCTGTCCACTGTATTTGCTTTGGGAAAAACTGTACCAATATGTAGGAAAGCCATCATCAGCAAACAATGCTGTATGGCGGTATATCCTAGGGGGCAAACCTAGATCCTGCCCTTGTCCATTGTTAATGACAAAAAAAAAAGAAAAAAGTGGGAATGACTTGATACTGTAATTATGTAGAAAACACTCACAAGTAATTAAGTTGAGCAGAGCTCTATTGAAGGTAATTTCACAAAGACCCTGGCCACTACACAATCAAATTGCTTTGTTCTGATAATCCCTGAAAAAAGTGGTGGGGTGGCAGTATTTGTAATAGCATGTAGATGGTAGACATTCCAATTTCATGGGCTGCTTGTCTGGTTGTGGTGGGTTGTGGGACCTTGTGCTTGGATAAGTCCCATAATTGTTGTATGTGTATCCACATCACACCAGGCCCAAGCAATAAAGGTAGAATCCCAGCTACTGAGGCATCTATTGCAACAGCTATAGTGGGGTTAATGCAAGGGATATCAAGGGTGGCTGACTGTCAGGCGCAGCTGAGCCCAGTCTTAAGTAACTCTATTACCTCTGCTATATCTACAGGGCAATAGCCTATGGTGGTATGTAGGCTGCTTTCTGAGGGCTTAGTCACATGACCAATGGTAGAATCGCTAAGGATTAAATAGGTATACCTCAACCTATATATGAAATGAAAGCGAAACTGCTGGTCTGTATTCCTTGTCCCTCTGTTTCTGAATAATATAGAATTGTGCACAGCTCTGGTGACTAAACATTAGTGTTTTAGGTCCTAGGCTATTTTGTTTTGTTTGGGAATAATTATCTCTAAATTAGGAAGAAAGGGCAGAAGACCTAAAAGGTGTGACCAGTCTGCCCCACTAGAGACTATCTATGGGGTTCCACAGTATTCAGTTTGGGATCCTGTTTTATTCTTGATTTACACAAGAACTTTGTCAAAAGTCCATGATCTTAACTTATTTTATATGATACTGTTCTAATGATGACTAACCCAGACCCAATGGTAATGATTTTACAGAAGCTTTCCCAATGGTGCATTAAGAACAGCCTAATAACTGATTAGTCCTAGGGTTACATACAAAACATGATCTTCCTACCGCACAAGTATTCTTTGAATTATCCAATATAACATGTGCAAGATTAAAGCTGGTTCAGCTGGATTTGAAATTACTGGAAATATCAGAAAATGTAATCACATGGTATTTCACTCAAGTCATTTAGCATTCACCATGACATAGAAATATCATGGTCATGATGGACGACATGCATTCATTACTAATGATGAGTTCAATATTTGCATAGGCTATAGGTGAAAATAACTTTATCTGCCTCATAATTGTTTTAGATATTCCATGCAATTTCTGTGATAAAAATTAAGATGTCATCATATGAAGCCAGTCCAGCACAGACAGCAAGCTTATAGTTGAGGATTTCAAATTATAACATAGTACAAAAATAACCATAATTAGACTCAAGGTGTTGACTACCTTATAGAATGGACCTGAGTTTTCTGTTGCTCCTTATATACTGTGACTTTAGCTAAATAGTCCAGAATGAAAATTTAATGAATTGTATATCACTTTGATATCATTTGTTCTAATTCAAAGCAACAACTATTCTGGTCGTGATAATTTTACTGGCAGCATTCAGTCAGGCACACAAATACCACACTTCATATAATAGTGCTGCACAGAGGGCAAAGCATAAATCACAGACCTTCAAATTATATAGAGAACTCAGATTGATCTGCTCTTTCATTGAGGGACGTGGTGTGGTTATTAGAGGCTAGCAGCAGATGTGACAGACTTGATACAATATTCTGACTAAGACCAGTAATTGGGGGCAGAGAGTAAGAACACAAGGGAGCAGCTGTTAGCCTTCACAAGAAGAAATGCCATGGTGTAAGGAGAATTTCCTTCATACAGTTTCCGCTTTCTCTCAGTCTTGTACTCTAGACTTGGCCAGAACTGTCCAGCTCTATATTTGATTGGACTTGAGAATTGTTTTATGCACTTCAGCTATTTCCAGAAAATTTATTAATTCTATCATGCACTTCAGTCTTTTTAACTTGTAGAATGGGTGGCTTTATTATAAACATACATTAAGTAAGCTATCAAAATAATTGAGTCATCCTCATTGTTCCTCGGGAAAGATTTCTCTGAATGCACAGTTATTTACTTAGATACAACTAATTAGTTCAGCCTAATGAAAGTAAGAATGTCAGTAATGTGCTTGCAATGACTTTGGTAGTGAGGGGTTGGACAGATTTGGAAATAGTTTCAAAGTCTTAACCCTTTCGTGCCCAGAATTATTTTGAGAAAGCTGATTTATTCAGCAAACTAGGCATTGTAGAGGCTATTACCTATAGCATGTTCAGAATAAAGTACTGATTTAAATGGTAACAAAAAGGGCAGCAAAATAGCTTTCAGAAAATGTAATATGAAGCATATGTCAGACTATCATTATGGCTCAGAAGGAAATGATAATGGCTTGATAAGTTGAAAACAGCTGATTCAGATGGAAGTGCCCGTAATCTTTTTTCTTGTTTTTTTTTTTTAAATTTCAGTGGGGGGGGGGTATTTCAGTCCACAAAGTGTTTTTTTGACATATCAAAGGAGGTGATTCTGATGGAAGTTGCAAAAAAATTGTATTCTAATAAGAATCCTTGGAGAAAATGACACAGAAAATGTTTCATTAATTTTTTGGGTATTTTTATCAATATTTTTATGAATTTAGTGAATTTTCTGTATTTTTCCTGTTTTCCTCATGGCCAGAGCGCGCACTTTTCATGTATTTTTAAGCTATTTTTAATTTAAAATTGTCTACAATAGGATCCAATAATAATTATATATTTATTGCACCATAACAAATTTGGTATCGTTAAAAAGCTCTTGACATTACGAGTCTTTTGGTGTCAAAATAATATTAATCTGATAGTTATTAAATCTCTAGTGCCCTGTTGAACAGACATACATGCTTAAGAGCGCACTTTTGCTATTCTGGGCACGTAAGGGTTAAGGCAGAAAATAAACAGAAGAGAAGTTTAAAGTTGATTCAGATGTACCATGGCTCAAAACTATTTGCTTGTCATTAATTTCCATATATACCACAGTCTACTCCCATATGTAATAATCAATAATTATCAATTACAATACTCACACACCCTGATGTAGTTCTGATTACCTTACTGGCCCTCTGTTTGACCTTGTGACACTCATCCTTATCAGTGTTTGTCATTATTTCCTGGTTAGTCGGTGTTACAACAGACACACATAGTGCATGCATTTAACTATCTAGGGTCATTGTGTTGGATGATTTACTTGTTAAGTACAACACGATTTACATGCATGATGATTCACAGGCTTAATATATTAAGCTAATAGATCATGGATATCGGAGCCCTAGGGCCTTACATGCTGGATATATCCAGCATGTAAGGCCCGTGGGCCTAGGGCCTTACATGCTGGATATATCCAGCATGTAAGGCCAGTGGGCTCCGATATCCATGACCTATTAGGTTTATACCACCATTAACTCCATTTTGTATTAATTTCTTACCTGATATCCACAGAATATAGCCACGAGAAGACATTTTGTAAATGCAAGCGAAGCCATTGTTTTTGTTCCTTGCCAGGAGAGGTACCGCTGTGTTTACACACACTTTTCATATGGAATCAAACCATGACAAGTCTCCATATTTTAAAACATACACATCCTTAGACATTCTAGATGATCCCTCCATACTTATTATGTCCAATATATTCAAAATAAAGAAGAATCCATCGATTTTTCAAACCGGTCTGAAATTTTCAGCGTCTTTCTTGTACGGCGAGAAGTTGACCTATATCCACATCCGGGCCACTGACACACTTTCATTGGACAAGGAGGGAGATGCGAATGGCAGACCGCGACTCGCATATGTTCGAAAAATCAATGGATTCTTATTTATATTGAAGACAATGGAGAAAATTAGCATGCATTCCTCATCTATGGATCAAATACTTCTTGGGGCTTTGATATTATAACATGTCAAGGCTGGAATCAAGACGAAAACTGAGTGGAAACTTAGGACTAGGACCGAAGGTTAGAACTTATTTACTTTTGCATTGGATTTCATCACCATACAGTGTGGCGCTATGGCTAAGGCCTCCGCCTACCTCCACTGCGGCCAGGGTTCAATTCTCCTACGAGTTTGGACGATTTTTCACAATGGAAAAATGGCTAGATTAACTTTGTATAGCTGCCATAATTTCCCAAAAAATTCTAAGTCCAACTTGACCCCAAAAAAGTATATACCAAAAATTTCAAAAATGCACATGGGTGGTATATGCTGTATAATGCACGGCTGATATGCACATATCAGCACAGGAAGTGCTATAATCGTGGTATAATGCTTTACATTCTATGGCTTCAAAATTGGCAAAATGCTGCCCAGTGGGGACTGCACAACACTATCTATAATGAAAGAAAGTCTCACCTTACAAGTGGTACCCTCATAGTCATTAATAATATTCAATTACCAACACAAGCCCACTCCCCCACAAATTTCTCAGATAATGTATTTTGAAAAACGGAAAATACTACTAGTAACTTCATTGAATTATCAAGACAATATAAAATGATTTCCCCTACCACTAGCTTAGCTGAGATATACTGTAAAACCTCCCTCAGAAGCCGGCCTCCCTCAGAAGCTGACCCCCTGACTTAAGGAATTCATATATGATTAAACTGTAAATTACTTGATTAAAAACCCCTGTCAGAAGCTTTCCCGCCCAAACGTTCAAGGACTCTATGAGCGGAATTGAGCTCAAAATCTCTGACTTTGATTGGTTTCTGAGGGAGGTTTTATGGTACATAGATATAGGTCACACATTTGGCTAGAGGTGCACCTGATGACACCTTCTCTACACAGTAGAGCACGATGTGGACAAGGGCTTGGCTGCCAAGGCATGCTCTCAGTGTGGCCACACAATGCTCCTTGGCCACACAATGCTACATACAACCACACATGTGCTCCTTCTCCTCCTTCCCTTCTCCCTCTCTCTCTTTCTCTCTCTCCGTCTCTCCTTCCTTTCTTTCTCTCTCCCTCTCTCTTTTATTCCCTTTCCCTCCTCTCTCCCTTTCCTTTCCCTCCCTCCCTCCCTCCCTCTCTTTCCTTTCCCTCCTCCCTCCCTTTCCTTTCTCTCTTCCCCCGTTTTCCTTCTCCCTCCCTTCCTTTTTCCTCCTCCCTCCCTCTCTTTTCCATCTCTCCTTCACTTTCCCTCCTCCCTTCCTTCCCTTTCCCTCCTTCCCTTTTCCCTCCTCCCTTCCTCCTTCCCTTCTCCCTCCTTCCACTCCTTCCCTCTCCTTTCCCCATTTCTTCCCTTTCCCCTTTCTCCCTCCCCCCTTTCCCTCCCTTTCATTTAGGGTCTATACCCGTAAATTCAACACACTGACATGGCATTTTCTTAAATCAACATGTGACATACCCACCCACTACCAGGCTACCCATCAACTACCAATCTACCAACCAACTACCACTCTATCCACCCACTACCAAGCTACCCACCCACTACCAGGCTACCCACCCACTACCAGGCTACCCACCCACTACCAGGTTACCAACACACTACCATGGTACCCACCCACTACCAGGTTACCTGCCCACTACTAGTCTACCCACCCACTACCAGGCTACCCACCCACTACCAGGCTTCCCACACACTAACAGGCTACCCACCCACTACCAGGTTACCCATATACTACCAGGCTACCCACCCACTACCAGGCTACCCACCCACTACCAGGTTACTCACACACTACCATGGTACCCACCCACTATAAGGCTTCCCATACACTACCAGGCTACCCACCCACTACCAGGTTACCCAAACACTACCAGGTTACCCGCCCACTACTAGGCTACCCACACACTACCAGGCTAACCACTCACTACCAGGCTACTTACCCACTACCAGGCTACCCACCCACTACCATCCCCCCATCTACCAGGCTACCCACCCACTACCAAGCTACCCACACACTACCATGCTACCAACCCACTACCAGGCTACCAACCCACTACCAGGCTTCCCACACATTACCAGGCTACCCACCTACTACCAAGCTACCCAACCACTACCAGGCTACCAACCCACTATCAGGCCCCCACCAACTACCAGGCTACCCACCTACTACAAGGCTACCCACACACTACCAGGCTACCCACCCACTACCAGGCTCCCAACCACTACCAGTCAACCCACCCACAACCAGGCTTCTCACACACTACCAGGCTACCCAGCCTGTACAAGGCTACCCACCCACTACCAGGCTGCCCACCCTCTACAAGGCTACCGACCCACTTCCAGGTGGAAAAAAAACACCATTGAGGGGGGCATACAAATCTTTTGGTAAATAAAAAATTGTCGTTTGGCGTCACAAAAAAAGCATATTTATTTGGTTCCTAAGCTTACCTAATGTAAAAAAAAATCATAAAACATACATGTACTCAAAAAAGTTTTTTTCATAAAACACTTTTTCATGACCACGGGCATCATGAATTTTTTTTTACAGATTTTTAGTCAAAAACATGGCAAAATTAGGAAAAATATGGAATATTTAGTATCAAGTTAAAGCTAACAAGAGCAAGTGCATTTGGATAGGGAGTGGCAGAGACCAGATACGGAGGGGCAGGGACCAGATACAGAGGGGTAGTGACCAGATGCGAAAGTGGAGGGATGTGAAAGGGAGGGGCAGGGGTCGGATAGGGAGGGGCAGGGACTGGATACGGAGGTACAGTGACCAGATTCTGAGAGGGAGGGATGTGAAAGGGAGGGGCAGGGACTGGATACAGAAAGGTAGGGACTGGATAGGGAGTGGCAGGGACCAGATACGGAGGACCAGGGACCAGATACAGAGGGGTAGTGACCAGATGCGAAGGGGGAGGAATGTTAAAGGGAGGGGCAGGGGTCGGATAGGGAGGGGCAGGGGCTGGATAGCAGTGAGGCAGGAACCATATGGGGGGCCAGGGAACTGATATGGAGGGGCAGGCATGGGATGGGGAGGTGCAGAGACCTTAAATCAAAGGGCAGGGACAGGATAGGGAGGGGCAGGGACAGGATAGGGAGGGGCTGGCCTATGACCAGTAAGGCATTGTACAGCCAAGGAGCACTGTGTGGCCACACTGAGTACATGCTTTTGCAAAACAGCATTTTGCAGCCAAGAGGCACTGTGTGGCCCCACTGAGTACATGCCTTGGCAACACAGTACCTACTGGGCAGTCAAGCCCTTGTCTGCACAGTGCTCTACTGTGTACAGAAGGTGTCATCGGGTGCACCATCAGAGTCATGTAGTGCCTGGAGGGTAAATCAAAAGATCCTGCCATCGCTACTGCTACAATGGTAGCGGCCACACATCTATCTTATAAGACCTAGTCAGTCTACTGTAAGATTTAAAGTGGTGGTAGGCCAGCCAGGCACAGCAAGTCCTGTGAATTATTCACTATTCCTATTCCAACCTTACCACCACTGTGATGGTAACAAAAGAAATGCACAGTGGTTTCTCCTAAGTACAAGAGCACCTGTAGGGAACACTCCTCCTCTCAAGAGTGAATGTGCCTGCTGTATACATATATAGGGGAAGGAGGGCATTTGCTGAGGGTCCTTGAGGGCTATTCAGGCTTCATGTGTTAAGTGCACTTAAATACTGTATGGGGTCAACTACACCCTATACTCTATAAGTAGCTCATATAGGGAAGGGGAAGGATTGTGTAATCACTGTTGTGAAAAGGAGTGTTTCCAAAGCTATTCTTTCCTCAAGTCCCTGTACACAGTGTGGTTTCCCTTTAAGATATGGTAGGCTATTGTTTACCCTTAGTGGTGGCAGCCATATGATGTTTACAGTTGATGATCTCACTATCAGAGAGAGAGAGAGAGAGAGAGAGAGAGAGAGAGAGAGAGAGACAGACAGACAGACAGACAGAGGCAGAAAGAGAGAGACAGAGACAGACAGAGACAGACAGAGACAGACAGAGACAGACAGAGACAGACAGACAGACAGACAGAGAATAATTACAGCATTGTCAGATATGACATCATGAAGAAGACACTTGGCATATTTCATTAGGATTCTAAGTGAGTCTGTATGGTGCATCAAGGATCTCAATTGACCCTCATGTAAGGTTTATATTGTTGCAGGGTAGATTACAAAATATGAGTGGAATTTTGATTATCAATAGTAGTGTATATTATATCTTATTAGTTTTCTGTCCAATAATGCAAACTATTCGTTTTATTCCCCTCAATGTCAGGCAGTCAGAAACACTGTTCGGGAGCGCAGAGACTGTAGCAATTTCATTATGTTTTCGGTTTGTCAGTGACGTCACGGTCACCTTGTGACACAATTTGTGATGTCATAGGTCGGCCGTGACGCCACAAGTCGGCCGCAGAGTCGCAAGTTGTCCAGGAGGGATAGGAGTGGCAACTCCTATCCGTGGTCCTTGCCACATTTTTCTTGTTTTCAAACGTTCTACCCCTAAGATGATACTGCCAATCCGGTCAGAGCTTAAGACGTCAGTAGTTCCCTTTGCTCTCCACATCCCATCAGGCCAATATCCATGCTCAACGTTCTAATGTCTATCCATTCCAAAAGGCATTCACAGTGTGAGGCTGTGTATATTGGTAGTATTGCATTACACTCCCCCTGCTCCTCCTTTATAAGTCTACACAAAAGTATTTTCTAATTTCTAACTGCTAATTTACATGATAGAGTGGCAATTCCCCATGGGCTGCTTTATATCCTATACAATGTATTCCAATGGTAATGATTTGGTTACTTAGTTTGATGGGAAGGGGTGTGCACATTGGGATGGAGCATCAGTAATACAGTTCCGGTATGGCCTGGCGATTGGGGGTATGTAGACAAAACAAAGGCCAGTATCTTCAATATATGTAATGCCTACAATTAGAACTTATATTACTGTTTATACGCTGATGCAGGTCTGAGATATAAAAAGGGCAATATATTTTTCTGTGTGTAATCTAGGCCAAAAGCAACAAGCTGATGGAGGAAGAAACATAGTGTTATGCAGCTAAGAGATAATAGCCCAAGGCATGCATATATGCTTCTGTCACCTCCAGATCACTAAAGAGCCTGATCCTCTCGAACCGCTAATGTGAGATCTATGTTAGTGCCCCACGATCTTCAACCAATGGTACTGCTTTTGTTTATGCTGCAGTGGCTAGAAAATATCAGTAATGATATTTATTATATTAGACCTGTAAGGTATATTATACTTTTGGATAAAAAACGAAACAAAGTACTAGTGTAAAACAGGCAATTAGTTAGTCACAAATCTATGAAATTTAAGTACCAGTATACTGTGAATACATGTATCTGTTTCCCTTCCAGGTGAGTCCGTTTCTCCCCATAATAGCCGGGTCTATGGTAAGTCAGGTGTACCAAACAGGTCTATATCGAAATGCAGTTTCTAGCATATAAGGAAAGGAATTTATAATGGACTGATGTGGTGTAGGCTAGTCACTTCCTTGGGCTTAATGCATGTATGATAATTGCCAGCAGGCATAATGCATTAATGTATTAAAGTGATTTGTAATTGTTGTTGAGATGAGGGTTAGGGAAGATGAATCCACTGATTGCTGGTATGAACAGATGAGTGCTCCCCAATCTGTGGAAACTCAACTGTTTTTACCTTGAAGCAACACTCGTATTTGCCTTCCCCCTTTGGACACTGTGAGTGGCGATGGACAGGACCATCTCAAGCACTCATCCCATTTTGGCATTCATCACTTTAAATATTTCAGTAGAGATTTTAGGAATTTAGCCAGAAGCAAAAGATGTATTCTTTGTCAACTTTTACATTTATGGGAACTTGTAATGATCCTCTCATTTTGCTTCACAATTTGAATAATTCCACTATCTTTCACTAGATTTGTGAACTAACTCCCAATGAAGCTTTCAAAATCAAAATATATTAATGTTGCTCATGGTCATTAATGGTTCTCGCTGTCCAATCCATGCTGCAGGGGGAGCCCGCCTTCCCTTAAATATTTCTAGTGTAAAAGCATGGCAAATGGAATGTCATGCCAAAAGCATGACTTCATTGATTGACAACCTCTTATTGTCACAGATACAGCCCACATGGTTAATGGAGACGGGTGCCTGCAGAGCACATTAAGGTTGATAAAAGATTTATCACTAAATAGCAATCAAAGGTTCTCCACCTATTCAGTTTGGATTCAGTTGGTAGTCACATATGCGCGGGCATCGACACATTACTCTGTGAAATTATGTAATATAGTTCCTGCCATGAATATGACCTCAGCTGTCGAAATGGTATTAAACATCTATTACTCACTCACTCACTTTTCAATATCCAAATTTAGGAGTCCTACCCCCATGATTTATCAAAGGGAATGGCAAATTTAAAGAGCCAACAGATAACTAGCCACTGCTTGAAACTCATCAATCCAGACACGCTTGTCATGTCGACAACTTGGGTAGTTAGGATTGCAACCTAAAATCATCATTTAGGTATAGTCAATCTGAGGACCTAAAGTCATCTGTACTGATGAGATTCAGACCGTCTCAGGTTTACACCACCACCCCAAACACTGCTTCCCTTGGGACCCATTTGCTGATCTTTGACCTGACACTTAACCTGAATAGTACACCCCAGAATATTATATTGGGATGGAGGCTCAGCCTGAGGAGCACTCGGATGCCCTCTTAATGATTCACTATGGCACAAATCAAGATTTGGCAGTGAGCTGTAGAGGGCACTTATGTACTGCTTGGCAATATTCACCTTTTATAACACAGAGAAGTACAGTCAAATGTGATAACCTGAGAAAGGGGGTAGATGTGAATGGAAAACCGTATTTTGCTGGATATTCAAAGCAGTCAGTACCTTGTCTTTTCGATAGCCATACTAAATCTTATTCACTCGATGGTTCAGTTTAAAAACCATTTTTGGTGGTCTGTTGCCTCCCCTCCCATCTCTGGCTAGGAAATGCCACTAAGGGCCCGAGCACTGACAGTATGAGCTGATATTATACTTTATGCTTCTTCCTTCCACTACTCAGGGGACTATATACTTTTCCAGATTCATAAGCACCTCATGGGAGCTTACATTTATCCTTGATCATTATTTGAATATGATTATAAAACCATTAACCTACCATCACAGGGGTAGGCTTCCCACAAATACAATGCTCCTATAATTGTGTATAGCCAAGCAAATAGGGCACCCCCCAGGGAAAAAGTCCATTTTTAAATTCAGGCCATAAACTTACTAATGACATTCTTTTTCTCATAACATTTGATCTGATAAGCGGAATCCTTGTGGGTTTGACTACAGTTAAGCTTTTTGATTCCTCAATTTTTAGTGAAAATAATGTTTCCATGGCAACTAATATCAACAAAACACTGATTTTTGCCCCAAAATCCCCAAAAACGTTCTATTTACATTCCAAATTTGGAAGGTTTTCCTCAAAAATGGGAATTTCCCTTTAGAACTATTGTAATCTACATAAAAAGGTAGTATACAACAATTTTTGGTATATTTTCCCCTTTTTAGGCCATACTGGTGTCCCCCTGGTGGCCAGAATTGGTACTAATCCCCCTGGACGGTCTTTTTAACTTGCCTCCTCACAATAATTATGTAAAAATCAGTTTATATTGTTCCACATTTAGAATGTCAACATATCTAAACTCAATGCTAATGGCTGGAAGCTATGCACAGGGGGGAACTCATTGAGGTGGTCTTTACTGGCCTCTTTACCTAGCGTGGAAACTTTTAATCCAAAAACATGTATACATACATTCCTAACACACTCAGCAGCCAAAAGAAAATTGTAATATAATGATAAAGCTTTCATAACCTGTGAATTAGAGTTCAGTGTTTGCACACAGTCACACTAGCTTTTTGCAGGATGGGTATGAGTAGGAAGGCCTACATAGTAAATCTAATTGGATTACGTTGTGCATTGGTCTATTCATTATACACTGGATGGTACAGTTCTTAAGGTCTTTTCTCAACATACAATAAATGCACCCTGAAGCATACTAACATTCCCATATGAATGTCTTTTGTAGTTGATAAGGTGTGTGCAATCTTAGTACATTAAGAAATGCCTACCAGAGGGTTCTTCAGCTGAATAGAAGTCATCTGGATACTTATTACTATATGAAAAGTTAACAGGGTAAGGACTATATTATGTTGACATCTATTCAATTCGTATTACCATTTGAATTTTTTTTTGTTCTTCCCTATCCAGTAATAGGACGTTATACCTCTAAATTCCATGTCTGAGAACCGTTAGAGACTCTTCAGACCATTTCAGTGCATGCATCAACTTCTACAACCCCAACGACCTGACAACATGCTCAAGGTTTCTTTTAGTTATGAAAGGTAACAGAAAACCTAAAGTTAACACTCTGCACATAATTTGCCTTTGTCATTATTCTCGTTTTATTTGAAATATTTCAACTAAGTGATCTTAAGAAAAAATATCAATAATTCTGTTTCAGCAAGCTTTATTCAAGATAGTTTCTTTAGTGTATGCATTAGTTCCTATAAACCAAAAGGATATGAAAGCATACCCAAGGAATTTTTGAGTTAACACACTGAAGGTTATTTGCCTTTGAAATATTTTGAATTAAGCACTCTCGATTATCTTTCTGTTTCAGCATGCTTTTAAAAGGTGTTACCTGACAACCCTGAAACAGCATTTGAGTCCAATAGATAAATCACATATCAGCTTAAACGCCTCAGTTGGTATGTCACTTAACCTACCAGCCCTTGGGATAACTTTTGAAATTTGATTAACCTGGAGCTTGCTGATCAATGTTGGAGTAGAAGAGACCATTTGTTCAATTACCCAAGGTTATAATCAGGGCCACCCCTCTTAACCGGGCAGGACTGGTTAAGAGGGGCCAAAGAAAATCACCCTCAATGTATTCAAGGCTATGGGAAAGCCTTTCTTGGACAGAGCAAAGCTGAGAGCATAACTTTAAATTGATCCTGCCACTGGTTGTATGTCTAACAGAAATGAATAGAGCATCTTTAATGTAGAACTAAGGCTGGCCCTAAAGGCCCCCTGGAGAAGTGAGGAAACTGCATCCAGACATTCTGACACTCAGCCTGTTTTAGCTCTAGATTTGATCTCAGTGATCTGTAGATTAGCCAATGTTGTCTGAATATTGCATTGCAATGGTTGGATAGATCTTGGGCTAAGTGCAGCAGTCAAACATACCTAACTTTACTCATGAATTTAACTTCTCTTTTTCTTTTGGCTGTATTGTTAAATAACTGATTCACTATCAGCAACTGGCTCTTAGAAGCATTAATTGGATATTGTATTCATTCTGGAAAAACAGTACAGACTCTCGATTTTGGACATTATCATGTTAGGTGGTTGACATTAGGATCTAGGTTTTCAATGTCAAAGAAAAACTTGTTTGTCTGTGCAAGCTTTCTCCAAGGCATGCTCAGTGGGCTATGCTGAAAGGAGCCTTGGATAATAGGGCCTTGATTTTCTATAAAGCAGGGGTAAATTTCAAGTGAAAGCAGTTTCCCTATTTAACGTCTTAAATTTTGGCTATTATAGACACTGTTCTGATATTTGTATAAACTTGTGTTGGAGAAGAAACATGAAATATGAAAATAAATATGAAAAATGAAAGACGTGCACAAGGGTTGTTAAACACCATGTTAGTTCTGTCCTATCACTGCTAAAAACGTTCCCGACTTATTGAGGTCTATCAGTCTATGGGTATAGTTATATTAATAATAAGTATCAACTCTATATAAGCATGAAAATGGTCTGGTATCCAAAACCTTTCTAATACACTTATTAACATAAGATAAGTTTAGATGACAGAACACTTGTACAAGAAATCAATAGCTTTTAGTGGGGTTCATGGCGCATACTCGTCTGCCCAGCATTTACTGCAACCAAAATAGTATTTAATACAAGGAAAATGCAACATGGGGGGCTCTGATTTCCCATAACGTCTCGACCACTTTGCCTTCTCTCTATTTCTCCCTCCCCATCGGTTGGCATATAATTGTTTTCTTACTCCAATGCAATTCTGATTACCGGTTTTCTCTTTAGTCAAAATGTATGTGCTATTTTATTCGTTTGGTTTATTCAGCATCAATAACCTATTCCTCTTTCACATCCCAGGTCTTGGGAATACTTTTTTAGCGCCTCCCACGCCGCGTAGCGACGGTACCGCGAAGCGGTACGGGAGTGCGCTATGATGATTGCATTTGCCCCATGTGATGAGGTCTCACAATACAAAATTACTGAATAGAGAAATTGATAATTGTGAAATCTTCTTTATGTCTGCTTTTATGAGACATGTCATCAAACACTGGTATACCGACATTAATGGCAGGAGGCGTTTTTTTACGCGGTCACAACAGCATTTCTTGTTAGTGCTACGTCAGATCCTGACATCCCAAAATACCTCCAAGAGTTCTTGATTAAAAAATGGTAATGGAGACCTGTAAGTTAACACACTGAATGTTATTGGCCTGTTTTTTTTGTTTTGTCCTCTTTTTCTTTGAACCTTCTTTGTATAAAGTCATCTGGGTAATAAATCTGTTTCAGCATGCTTTTGAAAGGTGCTGCCTGTCAACCCTAGAATCTTATCAGCATAATTAAATCAAAGAGCAAGAAACAATACTGATTTTAAAGAGAAATGTCAGTTTCAATCCACAGGATAAACCATATATCAACCTTAACATGTTCACTGGTCTTTATTAACATTATTGCATTCTGATGATAGAGGTCTAATTAGCCATGAGCTAGCAGTGCAATGTTATAATTAACATAGAGCAGCAAAGGCCATTGGTTTATCTGCCGTGAGGTTATAATTCTGTCATTGCGCTTGACCTGGCCGGCCTAGTTAGGAGGGGCCATTGAAAATCGTGAGAAAATCAGAGAAATACTGACAACAGTCGAATGGCCACTGACACAGTTGCCTGTCACTTGTGCTTGTGGATGTGAATGAAGTGAATTGTCCCTTTCATGTCGGGTTCAGTGAGCCCAGGGGTATTGCAGAATTCATGTTGCAGGGGGTGAATATACCTATGTTTCTTGAATTTGTAATATGGAGTGGTGAGTCAGTAGGGTTGGCCACTGTTACTGGTACTAATCTTCTATGTGATCTTGGAGTGACAACTGTATGTTTGGTCAGTATGGGGTAGTGTGGGCCTACATTCTCAGTTAAACCATCTCAGTGGTATTTCTGTTGGTCTCATTGCGTGAGGGAAAACATGGGATTGTCCTAGGTTTGGGACTTGTGGGGTCGGGTGACTGGTGGGCTGCCGTGATTGTTGTTGTCCCTGGAAGCACTTTGATTTGTGGGTGCTCCTGTGCAGAGTGCTGATGCTGTGGCTTGTGAGTGCAGGGGCTGCATGAGTATAGGTTGTATACCCCTGGTCTGTGGTCTGTTGGGGGTGTTGTATACACCATTTATGACCTCATCTTGGGTCAAGTGTTGAGGCCGTAGTATGAGTGGAGCTGAGTGCAGTGGTGCCCCCTGGATCGATGTGGTCACATTAGTGGTTGCTGGATGTGTGGGGGATCCACCAAAAGTGGGCGTGGCACTTTGAGTAAATGGTGGGTGTTGGAAACAAATTGCTTTGGGTGCAGCCGGGTGGGTGGTGGGGGTGCAGTTTGTGCTGGGGTGCTGGTGGATGTGGTTGGGGTACAGGTGGTTGTAGTGTGAGTTGGTTGGGGCGCTGGGATGTGTTGTCGCATTAGGGGGGTAGAGCAGGAGATACAGCTGGGCTGGTTGCTTCTTTCTACTGCTGAGGAGAGATCTGACCTAATGTCATTTAGTTGTCTGACCAATCTGTCAGACAATTCAAATGTCTGTTCCTCAGATCTGCGGGCCATTTCTGTGTGCTCTTCAATGCTTTCTCTGTGCCTCCTCTCACTCTCCCGGTCATATGTCCACTGCTCCAGTGGGTCCAGTCTGCTGCTTATTGCTCTTAATTGCTCTTCATGTGACCTGTCAAAATTTCTGATCTCACTTGTTAATTAGTCTCTTTGATAGTTAATGAGAGCTGTAACTGATGAGTTCAAGGTTTTTATGCATTCTTGCATAATAATACTTCTGGTTAAGTCATCATTGTTATACCTAGGTGGCTTGTCTTGTCCTCCTTCAGCCATGTTATATTGTCTGTTAAACCTGGGGAGAGTCTAGATCTTCTCAGACACGGGGTGGTAGCTTGTATGATGTTTCCGTTGGCTGCAGAGTCAATACTAGTTCGTAGTTAGTACTGAGGTGGGGATGTGTGCCTGTGATGTGGTGGGGTTAGAGTCTTTAAACCATTAATTCTTAAGGAGCGGCAGGGGTTGTACTACGGTTGGGTCTTCTTCAATAGATGATTGTTCCAGTGGTACTGTCACTGCCTCTTGGTGGTGGGACACAAATAGGTGATACGGCTTGTATCAAGCACCTCATGCAGGGGCCACACGGGGATATGGATCTAGGTCTTCTAGGTGTTGTGCTCCTTGGTATGTTTATAGGACTGGTAGGGCGCCAGTGCAGTGATATTGCTCTGAAGTCTGTAGGCTGCTGCCCTAGATCTGACCACTCTCTGTGTAATGTTCTGGTGATTCTGTGTGGGAATTTAGATGGTTCCTCACTCTGGGATAGGGAACTGTGCAGTATTGGGTGGTCGTCCTGTGGTCTCTGGGTTCTATTGTATAGATCTCCCCACCTTTCAAAGGCACTGTCAACTCTCTGTCTCCAATAATCTGATTGGAAAGACGAGTAAGACTCCTCTCCTGGGGTCAGATTGTCCCAGTTATAACTGTCTTCTGGGTTATTCATAAATCTATCTTCTGGGGTGCAATGTTGAGATTTGTCAGAGCCGTAGTCTCTCTGACGGAGGGATTGCTTTAGTGCTTCTTCTAAGCTTGCCCTTCTCTCCTCCAGGTGGGAGTTTAGGGAGTGGTCATTATTTATCAACAGGGGGGGGTGGTGGGTTTTCACGCGGATGCGCGGAAATTTTTTACGCCCCCCCCCTCGACGGCAGTCAAAATTTTTTGCGGTGCCGGAGGCGCGGAGAGTTTTCGCGCCCCTCTTTGATCTATAGTAGCGCGCGGGCTTTTTTGCTAAAAAGAGGGTGAATTTTTTTAGCCCCCCCCTCAAGAGGAGTCAAAATTTTTTTAGCCCTCCCCCTCAGGAGGGGTCTGAAAATTTTACGCCCCCCCCCAAACCCTCCCTCCCCCCCCTGTTGATAAATAATGACCACTCCCTTAAATCTAACGACAGTGGAGATCCTGCAGGTGTTGGGGATCTGCTTCTAGGTAGGCCTGCTCGTCTGATAGGCAGTGAGTCAGAGGGTGGGCAGCTGGGCAAGGTGATGTTCAGGTCTGGGTGTACTTGTTAAGGTTTCCTCTTGCGGCAGTAAGACTGGAAAAAGAGGCAAATTTGGTCCTACCGCTGTTTGATTTCTTGGGGTTCCTGAGTGAGTCAGGTAGTACCGGGTTAAATGCTAGTAGATTGGTGGCTGGAGTAGGTGGGTGCGCCGTTGGTAGTGATGTAGGCTGTGCTATAGGCTGGGCTGTAGGTTCTGCTGTAGTTGCTGATGTGGTGGTGCTGTTGTGCCCCGCTGTGGGGACTGGGTTTGGCTTTGTATACAGTGGGGTCGGTCGCTCTGTAGTGCTATCTTTGATGGCTTGCTCACTATTGTCTATGTTGTTATTCTGACAAGGATTCTTATGAGAGGTACTGAATGGTGGGAGTCTCTCTAACAATTGTCAACAAGCTGGTTATTGAGCTTGGTCAGAAAATAACTTGGGAGATAGGTCTTCAGTTGATGATGAATACTTTTATTATGGACATACGATGTACAGAGTCTGGCATAGTCATCACGGATAAATTTTACAGAGTCAGCAGTATACCAGTATAGGATGGTGCAGACCATTGGTCACACAGGGTTAACTCAGAGGAGTAATCCTTCATGGTCCAAGTGTAAGAAGTGTTGAGTCCCATCTAGCCTAGAGTATATATATAGAGCTGGACATGTGTTGCACTATCTTAATTACTATTTTAAGAAGGAGCCTATAATCAGGTATTATTGGATTATCATTCAAACAGGTGTCAATGAAGGGATTTATACTAGATGGGTCATCCATGGTAATGAATGGATCCCAGGTGGTTGTGATCTATTAACTCTAATTACCAGAAGGTGAGGGAGCTTAATGAGCCTTGGTGGAAATTGCGTAGTTCCAGTGGCTTAATGTGATCTCAATGGGCACCTGTCAGTGGTTGCTATCTAGGTGATGGATCCCTGTTAGGTGGCATGGAGTCATTAAGACACTATCTTCTAAGAATAGGTCTAAATGTATGACTTATGGGTGACTCATAGGTGGTACAATTTTTTATATTGGTGTACCTGATAACCTTTGCATGAAGATGCATGAGTGAAACATAGCGCTTTGGATAGCTCGCTGACGGTTCATTGCTGGATACAAAGAGCTGCTCTGTACTTGACTTTTAGAGTTGTTGATGGCTATATGATTACTGCACATTAGTTGGTCTGGACACAAATAGTATGCTGCTAAGACAAACGAATTGTTCAGGATCAATATCCCATTGGTGAAAATTGAGAGGTATCGTCCAGGTGTGCTCAGATAAATGGTTGAGATAGCTTTCCCAAAGGTATGCATATATATATGTGGCCCAACTGGGGAGAACGTGCCTCCGGGGAGGGGGGATTTTTACTACTTGTTTTGGCCACCAGGGGGCAGTACATGGGTAAAACACTGACAAATATGCTAAAAAAAGCTTTAGACCAATGTTTGATAAGGAATCCAGTGGTATACTTAAAATCATTCCATCTCCATTGAAAATGTTCCATTTTTGGAATGTTGGTTGCCATGGAAACATAGAAAATTGGTAGATAAGGCAAATTCTGGTTGCCATGGAAACCACTCCCCTATTCCAATTGGGAATTTCTGCCACAAATTCTTTTTGAAATTCCTTCAGGAACCCAGAACCGAAAGCTCAAAAAGTCCCTCTAGAACCAATTTTATGACAAAAACATCACATTTCTTTGGTTATTTTTCCACAAAAAGTTTCCAGGCAGTAATTCTTGTATGCTAGATGGCAGATTTCACTTTCATAATGTCATACATTTTTGGCCAATTCATACCGTGGGTATTAGTCTCCCTGCAAATACGTTGTGCTTGGACACTTAAGGTGTGGATTGTAGGAATTTGGTCCAAAGGCACATTAAATAATGTCATTTTGGCTTTAACACCAGGTTAGGCTGTAATGTCTTTGCTCAAATACAAAAATATAGGATGATATTAGGGCGAGCATAAAGGGACTTCTTTTGAGCGGATCAAACATGGTGGACCTACAAGTATGGTGTGAAAAAGATTTGAAAGGTCAAAAGAACTGACTTCACTTTAAGTTGTATCATTTTTTTTCCTACCCTTCAAACATAGACCTACGATTCCCTCATGTCATGAGTTTCTGCTACAGTGGATGTTCCATTATTGTACCAAGACCAAACAGATATAAAGATATATTTCATTTTAAATGCTTTAGAAATCTAGGTCATATTATTTGAAGATGTATATTTACCTACCCCTCTAATTTACTCAGGAATCCTACAGCACATTGATTTCATCCAACAACTACTATAACTCAGATTAAAAATAAACAAATGACTAGAGTAACTTAAAAACTGACCCGGGGTTATATCATTTAATTCTCAAAATGGAATAAAACATGCTAGGGTCTGCCCTGTTTTGTTAGAGAAAGTCGAATTACCTGAAACGCACCTTTATTTTCTATTCCCTATTAATTTGGCCCCAGTCACACAAGCCTGACAAGGTTCCACGCCCGTTGTGCTTTAGAGCTGTGAGCAAAGGTCTATGCTATCAATATATGTACACAGCAGTTGCTGCTTTATTTTCTTTCTTCAATGAAGAAGCTATATGTGTAATTCATTTATGATTGGCCTTGTCTGGCCCAGAATTAACATGCTGTCAGGTAAACATAAAGAACACCTTTGCTATATTAAGGAGTAGGGCTGGGCACATTACCATAGTTCCTCACGTATAAACCACAGCTTATAAATGGATCTGAAGCCTTCTGCACCTCATAGAACTTCCCAAAAGATGAGAGGGCACCTTATAGTCAGGGTAAAATTACATCAAAGTTCAGGTATAATTCGGCTGTGTATTGTGCATTGACATGGAACCTATCTATCAATCCATCTTCGTAAATTTACTGATGGCAGTGTTCAGTTAGCTACAATTTCTACCCTAGATAAGCCATGGATCACCATGTATGCAATCGGATATCAGTATCCAGATTGATGTTCTCTATCATCTATGGGTTGTTGAGTAGTGAATAGAGGCTAGGAGTGGACAAGACAGGCTTGATACAATATCCTGAGGAAAGGCCCCTAATTGGGAGCATGGAGAAGCTAAATTTAATTTACCATAAGGCTATACCTAAGGAATGGCGTCTTGGATAGAGAAGATAAGATTTGGGTTTACCTGGGAGATACTCATCTACAAACCATGTCCCTTAGCGTACAATTAAAATATTTTTTTTTAGTTTTTGAAATAAACATGCCCATGCCATTAACCTTATCATAGGATCAGAAAGGAACAGGGTTTAATGGCCTGCCTTTGCTCATCCCTCACACACTTGCTTTCCATTCCAGGTGCTGAGCTTTTGAAGTCTCAGTCACTGTTGTGTTACCATGTGATTAATAACAGGGCAGGTGCCAGGTTGAAAGGTTGTCAAGGGGAGCAGTGCGCTGTGTGTCCTCTGTGTATCTGTGTTGTTGCTGTGGGTGGCATATACATCCTGAACTACAGAGGTCAGGGGGGACTACTTATATGGGCATGCATGTTATGTGAGCAGTCCGTATTTCATGATAAAATGACACTTATTGATTTATCTGATGGTAAGATGTGACTGGCATGCATTGATACAGGCAGCCCTATTGATTTTACTGGTAGTAGGCTGAGCCAGAGTTAAAGGATTGTCCTGTCAATCTAATCACAAAGGCTTAGGATCGGATACTCCATTAACAACTTAATGAACCAATGTCAAACTCATTCCTCCCATTTAGAATTTCATTCATAAAGAGTTAAAATGCTCAACGTCTCTTTCATAGGGGTAGGGGGCACCTCTGAATTGTAAAAGGTATATCAGACCCCATGTCATGCATCCACCGAAATCAAATGGTAGAACAAAAGGTGAGAAAAGTGAGACAAAAAGGGGTTGCTATCAAATTGAAAATGAGAAAATATGTGGAGGGCGCTGAAGTGTTTTATTACTTCCAGAGTTCAATGCACAAGTTCTTCCCTAACAGATTTTCTTCTATCTTTAATCATCTGCATCTAAAGCTTTGAATGTGCAAGGGTAAAATAACATAAAAGGGCTTAGTTTTATTTCAACCCCGTAGAAGGTGTTTCTACAAGCCATTTGGCTGTATTAGTGTTTCTTGGACTGCTCTTTTCAAACTGAATTCAATGAGAGTCTGCAGCTCCTATCTGAACTTTCAACTGGACATTTCATTTGGGAACCTTATTTGTACTTTGGATCAGGTTGAGCAACCACAAGATTTTCCCAATATGGGGCTAGTACGCTTTGTGCTAGGAACACTTTTCTTTCTATTCCATTCTTATTACTGCAAGTAACTCTGAACAGTTTAAATATTTTCTGGGATAACTCCCTGCATTCTTTCATATCTTATGTATCATTAACCTCACCCAGAAGTAGACCTCCTTCGTACGCCAGCTATACCTAACCTGCAGAATAATTAAAAGCCAAAAATGGGGATTAGACTATAATTTACTTAGGCTTTATATACCAAAGTCCGGTTCGCTTCTGAAGGAGGTTTTCGGACAGGTTGATTTTCCACACAAAACACAAGATATAACTATATTTCAAGAGAGTGTCATGTTTTTCTTAATCCCTCCAAGCAGTAAGGTGGCAAAACTATTAAAGGAGGATGCTTGCCTGTGTTCAGCTGCAGTGTCTTTGAAGTGTATGTAGCTGATGTTTGTTTATGGGTATGGAGCCTTTCTATCCACAAACCTTTATTAAGTGATGACAGTATTCAGTTGGCTACCTTTTCTTCTTTAGGAGATAACAGCTATCAACAACGTTGTATGCAATGAGATAGCAGTGCTCAGATTGAGCTCTTCTTGTCATTGAGTGTCTGCGGCGTTGTGTTAAATGCTCTGCAGCAGATGTGACAGGTACAATATCCCTAGTGAAGGCAGTATTAATTGGGAGCAGGGAGGGGACAAATCATTGGTGGGGCATAAGGCCATACATGAAGGATGGTTTCTGTCTCATACCTTGCTGATTTCACACCTGTCCAGGATACACAAAAAAGATTTATCATTCATCTCCAACATTAACATAGATAAACATAGTAGAGATAAATCCAATGTCTGATCTAAAAAGAAAATCTGTGCATGTGTCAGTAAAATACAGTTTAGGGGTCATACCTATCTATTAAAAATGCTTTTGCCATCGCACTACCTCAACTGTATTTCACACATGTAATATGATATTGAACTGCGAGCAACCTCACATACGTAACACTTTTTTTAGGCCTTAAACTTCCATGATAAAAAAGTATCCTCACTCTTCTTATTAACTGTGTTAAGCAGGGTCCCTGGGGGGGGGGGTTGTGATGGTAAATAAATGAAAGTGCTGGTTTGCTGCAGATATGAGCTAGATCTCATAAAGCAAAATTCAACTCCCGACACTGTTATGTATGTGATGTACACTTTTATGTGTCTGTAGGTTATCTCAATAAATAAATCTTTATTTCTATTCTATTCTAGATTAGTATGTATATAAAATGAATACTTAAAACAGAAATCATGGCTCAACTCAGTGTAGTAATGCCACAGTGGGGGTCTTTTGGTATCTGTGTGGAAATCCTCACATACGTAACAAAAACATGTGGTGAAAAAAGGAAATGTTTTCAGTTACCGTGGATAAAATGACCAACATCTGGGTACCACTGGGAGTCGATCAGAGGATCTCATATTACCTACTCACACAGTCTACTGTGATTTTGCAGCTTCATTTACACTGAACTTTCTCAAAAAGTTTAGGAATTTCAATCAAATTCTCATGAAATAGTGTGTGTTATTGATGTGAGGGTCTGTAATTGGCTGGAAATTGTTATTTTGGGTTATATTCGCCTTTAATTGAAAGTTCCAAGCCATACCGGCTGTAGCAGCTGGGTGGTATTGTTTAGTTTGAACAAAAAGCCACATACTCTTTAAGGTATGTTTTTCATCACATACGTAACATTGTCACTGGGGAACGTAAATTGCTCTCCCGAGCTCCTCTTGCTGTACATTTATCCTAAAATCATTGTTATTTGTTGAAATTACGGCCTACCTTTACTGCTAGAGTTAATTGGGTCCTGTTTGAATATTTTGAAATGACCCCACAGCCTGTCTGGGGTCAGAAGTGCTGATTATTTTTAGAAGTTTTCACTTCCCATACTCCAAAAGTGCATTATTTTGCAAGACTACCTGCTCTTACCATTGTTTATTTAATCCTAGACCTACAATCAATCATTTCAGTACATATAACCTCTCTTTCGGCATATACTTTGCCAGCAGTATTCCTTTTTCTCCCCTCCTTGGCATTTTGTTATGTATGTGAGGTGTTAATATACATGTTGCACCACACACCTTCAAATATAATTTTTCAAATAAATTGCTTGGTAATCTTAACAATAGTGTCCTTATCTAATATGCTGAATAGGATTAAAGCACTTACCACATTAATTTCTGCAAGTTTCCCACAAATTTGAAAATGTTACATATGTGAGGTTTTGTTCATTTTGGTTACAATGTGTACCTCGGACCCACCCAGACAATTCATAATTCACCATAAGATGCGCATATGGTTCCCCAAACTTCAATAGTAGTGAATGTAGCAATTCTGCTTTTTTTTCAACAAATTTTTATGGTGGTTATATTCTAGGGTAAAGTCAGTATCAACATCTGACTCCATTGAGGCTTAGAGCTATGGTATAATCACTAGAAATTGGACCCGAGAGAGACCCTAGACCCGAAAGAGACCCTAGACACGAAAGAGCCCCTAGAGTCTGCCACCAGTGTATATAACTATGATATCTTATATGACAATGGACCTTTATGACTGTAAGAGTAACTTGGCCTGTTCATATCAACATCCCACTCCATTAAGGCTTAGAGCTATTGCATATTCACTAGCAATTGGACCCGAGAGAGACCCTAGACCCGAGAGAGACCCTAGACCTCCGAGAGCCCCTAGATTCTGTCATCAGTGTACATAACTATAATATCTTATATGACAGTGGGACTTTATATGAGATAACTTGGCCTGTAAATATAAAAGTCTTACTCCATTAAGGCTTTACAGGGTAGGGTCTCTCTCAGGTCTAGTGCATAATTGAGGTAATCAACTATTGCCCCATGCTATGGGTTGAAAAATGATATTTTACCTACCCGCACATATGGACTCTAACCCACAACACCTGTAGTATATGTACCGTAAAGCTTTTTTGGCAGGTCCAGAACTTTTTTTAGACCCCCCTGGCAGCCTAAATAACAACAATTTTTTCCAAAATCTAACTTACCCTAGACCAATATATTTCTAAAACTGAACAGCCTTGAGGCTTCCGAGATTAATATGGACCCAATTCAGAATGGCTTGAGATCTGACCATCAGAGCATGTTCACTGATGTAGGCTACAGAGACCACAAGTTTTTGTCACCCTAAATCACTGCGTTACCATAAATTGCCACGTTACCATAAATAGCCGTGTTACCATAAATCGCTGCATTACCATAAATCGCCGTGTCACCCCTTTGAACATCATTATTTTCGTTTATCTTGAAGTATTTCCAAGCTTGTGTGGGGATGGACATTTCCATAATTCAGACCCAAAAAATAAGTCGACCCAAACATCAACAATATTTCCCCCAATTTAGGCAACATTAAATCTACAAATCAATTTCAAAATATCTCCACCTTTGTGTGGGGATGGTATCCTCCCATCCTTGTGTGGGGATGACCCCAATTCCCATCCTATCATGAAATAGATCATATACCCCCCAATTCCCCAACCACTACCCCAACACACTCAACACCCCGTTTTACGGAGTACTAAAGAGATCATTGGGGATATTGAGTTGATGTGCTGAGATAAATGTAATGTAACCGAGAAATGTGACCCAAAGTTTTGATTGTGTCTACTCATTTTTGTGACTTCCTGTATCACCTCTGTTCATGCTTGTACCATCCACAGACTCGCTCATGTGGCTTTCCAAATGTACCCACCCTTTTTGAAACTAAGTGATTGCAGAGACAGAAGATGCAGACTCGAAGGAGACAGCGACAGCTGACCCTGTTTCAACCACGTTTAAGGGCTTCATCTTCATCAGGGCACATCACAACAGCAATGCAGCTTGCAACCACAAACCTTGTCGCCGAATTGAGCTGCAGAAACCAATCCACCACAAGGTGCCAGAAGCCTAATTTTCATTGTACAGGCATATCTGCCACTATAGCAGAATGTCTTTAAAAGCCTTAGCTTTCTGAAGAGTATTGTAACCATCACATACTTTAATCAAAGAGTTTTCAACTTATATTTGCATGCCTAGTTATTTCTGGTTTGCCTACCTTAAGGAAGACACTCTAGGAATACATTTAGTTTAGTTTAGAAAGTACATACCTATATTTGGTCATTGATGCAATGAGTCCTTTCCCACCTTGGTGTATAATCAAATCATTTTTGTGTATCAAAGAGCTCAACATCAACATCAATCTTGCACAACACCTTCAACATTGGCCCATTTGACTCCTATACTTCATATATTAGTACCTTAGTGCTTCATGTATGTGGTGTGGGAGTTGAAAGGGTCAGTTTTTACACATCAATAATGTTAATGTGTATGTATGGTACACAGATGCACATATACTTGTATGTTAATATGCTCATAACAACCTTGCATAAACCAAAATCATTCTTCTATGTACCAACATCTTGTGCATCAGTGCTCTCTTGCATTCATTTCATTATACCTTGCTTAATCATTCTTATCAATACTATTGGTTATTGACAGGCCACTTTTGGTATACCACATTGTATATGAAAACCCTTTCTAGTCCTAGCCATATCTCCACTCATTGATAGGGAGAGTGCAAAGGTTTTAGATAAGAATGTAATTCACCTCTGCTGAATAGGGCAAATACCTCAATGATCACACCCAAACTACATGTTCAACACATAAACATTATTCAAAATTTATACAATCAATGCATAACTTTTTAACTCTTAAAACAATAACATAGGTTGCTGTCACTATCACTGGAAGGCTACACCAACCAAGTCACTCATGACCCCCCCCTTCCCCCCAACAAACACAGGGCTGTGACTGGTAAAAGTTTTGCTCTGTGACCAAAAGCATACGACACCAACTAAGCCAGCACCATGTCAACGTAAATCACACATCAGACACGCTGCACATACTCCCTGGAAGAAGTGGACCTTGATGCGCATGGACATGGCAGTATACAGAGCATTTATAAAATGGCATCAAGCCCAATACTATGCCAACATAAACTCAAGCACACCACACATACTTCCTGGAGGATGGGGACCTTGATGCACATTGCAGCTAGTTGACAGTCTTCCGAAATGGCAGTATGTTATACCAAAAATTGCATCAAAGCAGCAACAGTCTAAGTGACATAAAATAGAGAGCCAAGGCACTTCAGTGTCCTAACAGACTCTCTCGAGCAGTCACAAACCAAAAACATGGACAACTCCAAGTATGCCCACATATCACCAGAGCCCAGCATTTACTCACGCACACCTTGTCTGTCCCAAATCACGCCCCCCAACAATTTCCCCGTTGGCCCAACACCTCCATCCATAGTGATTGCTCAAACCTTAGTCAAAATTTCAATAATACTCATAGTAATGACAATCAAAATTTCTGTTGATTTAAATGTGCACAGTTTTTGAACAGGTTTTGATGGAAAATTGGAAGTCCGGTATCAAACGCTCCCTCTCCTAACAGGGTTTGCATTTACCTGTCACTCATACAGAGCTGAGTGCTTGTGTGGGGATAGCCTCACTGACTACCATTAATATAACAAAAGGTTGATTTACTCCACAGCTCTAGCTCAGGCATCACATCAAAACATACAAAAGAGCATTTTTCACCCCAACTGCTCCTCTCTGATGCCCTCCACCAGTTTCCTGTCACAGGTTGCAAGGTGACTGCATCAGACTAACTGTAGTCAGGGTAACATATTGTAACATATGTTATGTTGCTTGATGCCAAGCAATAAGGGTCTCCCGGGGGAAAAGTAAATTATTAAATTCAGGCAATGAACTTTCCAACGATATATTACATAAGAAAATATCTCTCCTAGTTTTAGAGTTACAGCTCTATGAACTTAGATGGTTACCGACCTATCCAAATCCCAAATAAGGTCTAACTTGTATGTTTCATAAGATATCTCAGATGATATGTATAATTAAGCATAATTCTGCAAATTAGGGAAATTGTCCTATTCTTCACATTCTTTTTCTCATAAAATTTGATCTGATAACTGGATTTTTACCAATTTTTCAACAAATCAATCCTTGTGGGTGTGGCTACAAATAGGCTGTTTTAATTCCTCAATTTTGAGTGAAAATAATGTTTCCATGGCAACCAATATCAACAAAAGCACTGATTTCTGCCCCCAAATGCCCAAAAAACATTCCAAATTCCTCAAAAAGGGGAATTTCCCTTTAGGATTATTGTAATCTACATAAAAAAGTAGTATATAACTATTTTTGGTATATTTTTCCCTTTTTAGGCCATAGTGGTGTCCTCCTGGTGGCCAGAATTGGTACCAATCCCCCATGGACGGTCTCACAATTAATAACAGACTCCACTTGGTATGCTGCTCCTCAAGGAAGCAGTCGGCCTCCTCCATTAGACCTTACTCAGAGAAACATTACCTGAGCCGGGGCTAAAGAGTGTCATTTGTTATTTCGAACTTGTACATTTATCCTGAGCCCTTTCTCGTCGAGACAAGACACGGGATAAACCTCTTGTAAAGCATTAAAGACAGTCTTAAAGGCTCGCCTTCTAGGCTGATTCTTAAAATTCCACTTCCTTTCAAGCCCACCATGTCTTGTATTTATGGGTTTTAGTCAATGTAGTCAACATATAATTTGCATGCTTAAAAGCAGTTAGCATTCAGTGTGTCCTTTTGACCAGTCTCAAGTCAAGCCACCTTTAATCCTGTGGCAACTACCTTTATACTGATTAAGATTACACAGATCTATACTCCTCTCCGTAAATATGAATTTGGTAAACCCAGAATCCTTATTCCTGTAAACCTATGTTTTCCCTGCACTCTCAGCAGAGATGAGTGGGAGTGTGGGGATATGTCAATGGAAGATTCTGGGTATTATGATTATTCAATATATATCTACTTTTTCACCACTAAGCTTATCCAGAGCTCTGCCTACAGGCCTACAACCCACCCCCCACCTTTACTCAATTATAAGCAGAGACTATTCATCAGTGAACAATAACAAACCTTGTCTCCCCCAGTGGGACCCATGAATTACCCCATGTGACAATGCTGGAGTATAAATACAATCTTGTTCCTAATCACCATCTCACTAGAGGTATTGCAACATACCAGATCATACGAGATCCAACTGGATCATACCAGATCATGCCGGTCGCTGCCTTGCACAATACAGATTGCGACATCCATTGTTACTCACCTGGGTACTTAAGGACCCAGGAGCAGCTCACAGCGCTCACTGGCTTTTTCTCCATTGCTCCTCACACCTAGAATCTACATCACCTTATACCAGGGTATAGGGGCTGGATAGGCTTGGTGACTGATCATCTTGTAACACCTATGATCACTCTGTACTACCAAAGTGGAATAAAGCTGAATCATCAACTGAACTTCTCTGGACTCGGTGGTTATCGCTTCACTCACATGTAACGGTTAACATAAAATCATATGGGAAGACTCATTATCCAAAAAGCCCTGGTGAAACTCATTTTCTACAACCCTGTTCTCTATTGTATGAACAATTGCCTCAAACACTTTGGTGAAATGTATATTTTTCCCAAACAATTTCATAGATGCACTGAGAGCCTTAAAGAGGGTTATTCCCCATTTAACTGTACTCTAATGCGGGAGGTAAAATAACACAGAAATAAGGGACAAGAATCTTTTTAGCAGAGACCAAGCATACCAAACCCACAGAATGTAGGTTATTAGCTGCAATGTAGATCACACACCTGGAGAGGTAGAATTTACCACTATACAAAGAGTATTCAGGCTCCACCTGCTCAGGTAGCACATTTTGTGAGATTACATCATATTGATAATGCAAAATAAGAAGTGATTAAGATGATTTGTGCTAGCAAGGTGGGTATTAAAACTAGTAACAATAATATAGTTGTTCTCTACCATTGAGTATTTATAATTTTTAATTTACTATACACATAGGCTACTTCATCAATTAGCCGGCTAAATGGCTATGGTATTTCCATTATCAATTTTATACTGTATTCAATAACACTATATCATTTCCTCTTTAGTTTTTCATTATGAACATCATGATATTGATATTCATGTGATGAAATATGGTATATGATAGACAGCCAGTGTTCTATTATCTATAGTTTGTCCTATCATTCTGAAAGTCTATTATACCTGGGCAGGGTAAAAATATTCCCCTCTCATAATTGCATTAATGTATCTTACATATTGGCACCCTTTGCATTCATAAGCTTCAGCATCTCAGCGGATCAGTCTGAATACCTGTACTCAAAATGACAATGTCTAATTGCATGAGATGTGTCAGATGGATGTTGGGTGCTGCAGACTATGCATCACTGGTCCAGTTCATAAACATGGGTTAGAAGATGCCTCAGTATCTTAACATTATATGATAACGAAAACTGCCATTGAAACCCTGCATATAAGCAATGACTTATAGACCATTTCAGAGGTTGTCTGCAGCTTTTATGGTCTCCAAGAGCTCATGTTGCCTCCTCCACATGATGATGTGTTCTTTTGCAGATTGCATTAAGAAATAGCAACTTTATCACATCCAAACTGTTAATCAAAGCTTATTCTGTAGTTAGGAATATGCTGTCATAAAGATTTTGAAGGCTTACTCTAAGTTGTGTAATATTTTGTTTCTTCATAGAGAGGTTAAGCAGAGATTCATAATAGAATAGGTCACTGAACTAGATTGCTTAGCCGTCTGCCTTCTTAATCCTGAGTAAAGGCTGAGCAATGTTGACTTTAAAATTCATGTTAGTGGTATGTTTAACATACCAACTACTTCTCTAAGTTGAGCATTTAAAGTATGATCTTATAATATCAAATTAGATTTGATTGCACAAAATAACCACATCTATAAGCCCCAGTGTTGCATTGCATGTGCTAGCTGCACATGTATGTTTGCATTCATAATCTGTTGAATAAAACACAAAAAGAGTTTCTAGATATTATAAGCAAGAGTCCATGACCAGGGAATAATTTTGCATCATATTCACTGTTGTGAGGCTGTCAGTATTCAATGATGACTTATAGGCAGAGTTGAATGCAGACAGGCCTCACCGAGGTGAATACAATGCAAATTTATTCCCTTGAATGGAAATTTGCATTTATTTCATGGTTTTACAGTCTTAAAACCATGAAATTCTACTGAATTGTAGCTTGTTTACATCATTAGAATGGCACATAACCTGGCCATGAAATACAGGGATGTTGTATTTCATGGCCCCATATGATATGAAGGTCCTTGGTTAAAGCTATGGGACTATCGTATCACCATGAAATGAATATATAACCCTTAGGGTGTGAGACGCAATATAAGCTTGAAATTGCCAGTATATTCCCAAAATAGCCAAGGACAATGGATTTCATAAAACTCTTGCTGCTGTGAAGTCCATGTTATAGACCTATCCATATATATGTACATCTACCTGAGAAGGAAGGTTATAGAGTTTGAGAATCAGCATATAGAGTTAAAGCTCCAATATTTTTCAAATTTCTGATGGCATATCAAGGATATAAGATGACACTGATTTCATCATTCAAAGCAGGAAGGGGATAATTTGTGAAAACAGGCACTTCTTTTAAAATAATTGTTGTCTGTTGCTACTGTCAAGGGAAAATCAAAGCTGCTACTGTCAAGGGAAAATCACGCCTTAACAGTGAAAGAGGGCAAGGGCATCCAGGGCAGCGTTTTTTTTCTTTTGCAATTCTGAATCTGTCAGGATTCACTTTACCAAAAGGGTTCATCTTGCATAATGGAAGGAACTTGCCCTATTCTATACTCCATAGTGTATATTTACAACTGATTCTGATACACTCAAAAATCCACACCATCCTTCTCGGTTAGTATCATTGCCTATAGCCAATTCACTATAGAGCATGAGTGCCTGCTGCAATTCTTTTTATTGTCATTTTATCAACAAAGTGAATAGGACCATTGATAATGCCAATGTGGATGTACCTGTTACCTTGTCTATTCACCTTTGTTTTATCTATTTTTAGATTTCACAAGTGAAACTGGTGTAGGCAAATCAGGAAAAGGAATGTAGGACTCTGAGAGAACAGGGATATAGTTTCAGGCCACTAACTCCCATAATATGCCTGAGATATATGTAAAACCAGGGTTCCCAATGCAGCTCTAACCCAGGGCAATAAGAAAACATCATTATAACACATATATGTTCCATTTTGAAAGATTTATCTAGCACAGAAGTCAAATTGGTCAAATGACCACAAGTGGTGCCCATCGACCATAAGTAGACGAGGATACTCATATACGACTATTCATAACTTAATCTACTTGACGGTGAAGGCAATGAAAAGACTATTAAAATGGGTTGGTTTGTGCACCAGGTTTGCCTCATGGTTTATCCATTTTTGAGTTCAAATCATTTATTGTAGTATTATTTACAAGTCAAAACTTGACACATCCTTTATTTACAACACAGAGAATATATACAATCGTAACGTAAATTTGAAGGGTCAGTTCGTATGATAAGTGGTAAATTTATTCAACAGTTGGGGGGGTTATAACCAACTGAGTGTATCTTCCATTTTTTGTGCCATTTGAAACATATATGTGACATGTACTGGGAAAGGGGGTCTTATTGCCCCCTGCACTAAGACCCCTTTTCACAGATCGTGTCACATATATATTTATATATTATATATATGTATATTATGGGTCATTCCAAGATTTACTGTACATGTGGTTCCTTGGGCATACATTGACTCGTCCTTAAACAAAGTCGCCACTGCCGTTTAGCCGACTGTCACAAGTGACCGGCACTTTATTAAGAGAGAAATCCGTTCTAAACTACACCAGGTGGAGGTGGTGCATTGTCTCAAAGTCAATAGGCCAATAGATCACCCGGGTGATCTATTTGGATCATTGACTCGTTGAAACTCTGGAAAAGGATAAACAAAGTCGCAACTGCCGTTTAGCCGACTGTCACAAGTGACCGGCATACCCAGAACTTCGATGAGTCCAAGTTAAGCATACACAACTCAAAAGGTCATTTTAATAATGCGGACGATATAACATTGTCAAGTTTGATTCTCGTAACCATAGGCTTTGCTAGGTATATGAGCGTTGTCAATTCTGCCCAATCCCCTGCTGGCCGAATATCCTCCAATGGAATGCCTGACTCATGGAAGAAAACTGCATCCGCCCTTCGTAAACTATGCACTCCGGCCCTATCAGGGTTCACCCCAATGCCCTTAATTAGTCCCTTTAGGAACTTGAACAGGACCGAGTAACTGAGGGGAACTTCTCGCCCTCCTTTATGAATAACAAATAATGGTGTCTGGTGAAGCGGGAACGTCAATCGTATGCTTTCGAAATCAATGAGGCCGCACAGAAAGGTGATCCCGGCATTTAGGTTATGGGAACCAGATGCACTCTCTGCCCATATTGAATTGTCTTTGAACTACTAATTTCAAGCAACATGCCCCAAGGGTGAAAGGTGACTGACTTCCTTTTCAGGAAGTGGCCTGACAAGTCAGAAATTGAATTAGGTACCAAGTTACTTTTCCTCAGCAAGGAGCGAAAACTCAGAACTATGCAAGCCCACATAACACAATTGTTACTGTTTGATGAATTCACCGATTTGAACATGTCACAGAAGTTAGCAAAAGTTAATGTCACTCTCGTAGGGACTGGATGGCCCAATATCCTGCGCAAACCGTGAAGCGCCGCACTGAAAACAAATTCTTGGCAAAACCAATCATATCCAAAATAGCTGTTTAAGCTAATTACACCGCCCACATAATTATCGATAGTGCTGTAGCTCAGACAGTCAGAAAGGTACATAATATAACGAGTCATAGTTAGCACATCCGTAGGGAGAACTTTCACTCCGAGCCAAGTGCAGAACACAATGTTGCGTTTCCACTGAGATGACTTAGTGCGCCACGTTGATGGAGACCAAACAAAGGCTCTGGCCTCTGCTGCTAGCCTATCCAACTTCATACACCGCTGGGAAACCACTACAACATAAAAAAAGAGGAAAATCTGCGCTACCATCCAGCAATCTTGATAACTTATCCACCACCACATTGAGGCGGCCAGGAATGTGGCGTGCCACTACATGGCAATTGTACAACACTGATAGCCTGAAGAATAGCCTCAAGATTGCCATAGCAACCTTATTCTCACTGCGCCCTGAGTTTATTGCTGCCACTACTTGGGTATTGTCTGAGTTCACAATGACCTTGTTATCTCTGAATATAGGGCCCCACCTCCAGAGAGACTCAATTAGAGGGCAGAACTCCTGTACATTTATGTTGTCTGGAATGGCCATATCCGGTTCCGGTCGCATATGACCGTGGAGGTCTACCACATTTACCAAAGAACCGTGCCATGCTCCGGCCAACCAGTTTCCCATACACTCAACTCCATAACCCTTGCCTGAAGCTCCTGCTCAGTGTCTGACGTAATGATACTGGCTTCCCCATTAAACCATCTAGAGAATGATGTCCACCAGTCCAAATCCTTATAAAAACCTTTAGTCAAGGAGATATACCGCTTTCTCTGAAAACCTTTCAGCATCTCAATAACTCGATGTGAGAATGTACGACCGCCTTTTACCAAAGAGGAGCAATGCGACAGAATGCCACAAAGTCTTTGCAGTTGCTTACATGTTGCCTTGCGATGACCATTGAAAAACTCCAACTTCGCCAATTTCTCCTCTGGTAATCTAAGCTTCAAATTGATCATATCAATCTCGATTCCTGGGTACCGCTGAACTCTAGAAGGGCTTGCCACCTATTTGTATGCCACATAGAAGCTGAGCTTCAGTAGCAAAGAATGTAGGGTCAATTGTGCCACTCGACATTGTTCATATGAATGCCCCATTAATAAAAAATCATCAAGTTAGTTGAAACAAATAAAGCCGCTCTTGCACATAAATCTTGAAATAGAATCCGTCAAGCAATTAAGGATGTAAGGGGCAGCTCTGGTACCAAATGATAGAAAATTGTCCACCAAATACTGGCCCTTTCCATCAATTGACCAATGCAACCCCTGAAACTTCCTGTCCTCCAGCCTAACCAAAACTGAACAGTAAGCCGCCGAGATATCTGTCACCGCCAGAAACATGCCACAGCATAAGTGATCGCACACATCGTCAATCTTGGTGAATTAAAAATGTTGAAAAGTTTGTTTCATGTAAGAATTAATCGATCTGTCCCTCGGGCGACTTGCATCGGTGATAGGGTGAAAGCCCCCCGATGCCTTAGGGACCACCCCCAAGGCGTGAACACATTAGGGTTTGTCCGACACAATGTCTAATTTACCCCTTGTATACTTATCATGCAATAAGTTGTAAAATAAATGAGTGAGCCTGGACAGTGGCGGATTTATAGTTGGGGGTTTCATAATCATCCACTTCTGCATGGGGATCCACTATTTTGAAACCGTTCATGACCCCATCCAGGATGAAGTGACTATCGATATCAGGGTCCGTATCAAATAATAACATGTCTCTCCAACCTGCAGACTTGAGTTGGGAACGGA
Source organism: Acholoe squamosa (assembly GCA_949317995.1). Taxonomy (NCBI): domain Eukaryota; kingdom Metazoa; phylum Annelida; class Polychaeta; order Phyllodocida; family Polynoidae; genus Acholoe; species Acholoe squamosa. The sequence goes on from OX439045.1 coordinate 56,469,729, forward strand.
CACCTGCCACCACATGAACATAGTTACAGTCCCACAAAGGCACATAATTATCATACAAAGCTAATAAGGCATTCAAACTGTCAGAACATATGAATTCCTCACAATTATGCACATGGATGGAATCAAAGGGGCAAAAATTCACATCCGCTAGCCCCACTCAGGCTTGTCTCTGGGAACCTGGGGAGGCCTGGTAACCAAGCTGCTGGTAATTTTGCTGCTGACCAAAATAATGTGGCTGGTTCCCTACTGTGCCCTGATACTGGTTGGCGGACTGGTTTTGGGGGTTTTGGTAGCAATTTTTCGCCGGGTGCGAGCGTCCCCCACAAATTTTTTGCACAAATGCTCCGGGCAGGGGATCATGAATTTTGAATGTGAGCGACCCTGACCTTGACCTTGGCGACACTGATTGGCGAATTTCAACTGCTGCGGCAACTTCATGCCTTTGTCTAATTCTTGTTGCATTTTTATATATGCTAATGTTTTTTCAATACCAAGATTATCTGCCATAGACTGATGCTCCGCTGCTACGAAACCCGGGGTTTCCCTTTTCAGAACTTTATCAGTCACATCATATTCATATTGACACATGGCTTTCATGGAATATGTGGGCTTAATTTCTCTGAGAGCGATAAATTTCATATGCTGCAGGTAGGACATGGCGGCTAAATGGGGGTTGTTGGCAAGCACATTAAGCATACCATACATTAGTTCCCTGTAACTCATCTCATCATAGGAATGTGGTAATAAGGACGTAACCATATTTTTGACCTCTTCCTCTTAGTTGCTACACTAGCTGCATGTAAGGTGGTTAACAGGTCATCCTCCCCCTGAAGTTTACCTGTCGTAGTGTTGAACAGACTCTCCACATCCCCATTCGGAATGCCAATGTTACCTAGACCTAGACCAGCAGAAGCTAGTACTGTCTGCAGGGTGTGGAGAGATTGCTGCTCTTGTGAACCTACATGAACACTGGTATCGACAGGCATCCGCTGTTTAAGTAGATCTAGTAGCTGTTGTTGTAGACCACCCTGGGCAGTGGTGTTGACTGGTGCGTGTTGATAACCACCCTGGGCTGTGGTGTTGACCGGTACGTGCTGAGCGAGTAGATCCAAAAGCTGCTGCTGTAGACCACCCTGGTTAGTGGTGTTGACTGGTACATGTTGATTACCAACCTGGGTATTGGTGCTGGCAGGTCCCTGTTGCTGTTGCAGCTGTTTCTGTTTCTAGGCGAAAAACTGCTGATATTCATCCAAGGTAGCCTGGGAGTAGGTGGATTGAGGTGTCCGTGTGCCTAGAGGTGCACCTACATTAATGACATTGCCACTGGACATGGCTGTTGGACCTACAAAACCACCACCAGCACTCACAATGTTCATGTGCGCAGGCTGGTTTGTACCGGGTACCCCGTGGCCACTTCTCGGTACCACGCGGGTCCCAGAGAGAAAATCATTGCCCACATTTTGCAAATTAACATTGTTCATACCTGTTATCAGCTGCTGGAGGCCTGTAGGGGCCTGTGGATGGCCAATATTTCCCGAATTCATCCATGGAGAAGCTGTAGCATTGCCAACTGGAAGGCCCGGTCCGCCATCTTGGCTGTTTTGGTGATCTGGCGCGTTCGAGCCTCCTTTTTGGTCACTTACTGCTATTTCCTGCACTGGTCCCCATACTCCCTGCAGTAACTCGCCAGATACCAGCGGATACTTTTGTGGTATCGTACTTGGGTCCGAATAGTCAAACGCTGCCATCAGGCCACTCCATGCGTGTTCATCCTGGGCAATATCCTTCAAAATATGTGCGTTCTGACCACGAATCTATGCTCATTCTAATTCTTTTTGCTTCCCTAATTGTTCCATCTCAATCTGTGCTTGCAAATCATGTACTTTTTCATCAAAGGCATCGTCCGTATTCCCGGTCTGCATTGATGATTGTTGGCCAGTGGTCCGGCAATCCTGCCCGGGCGCCCCGGCATCCTGCATGGCCCCGGGGTGGTCATGGTTGGCTGACTCCGTGGTAGCCGGTGGTCCTCCATGGCCTGCTTGCTCCTTTAGGGTGCCCAACTGCTGCTGTAGGGTGCTTGCACCTAGGACACAATCTGGAGTTCCTGTGGTACTGTTCCTCGCAGGAGTCACAAATGACTCCCATAATGAAGAAAATTAACCAAAAAACCAAAGTTCTTGTCCTGCCTGCCATGTGCGGCTGCTGCTTGCTGAACTGCTATCACCCCGGCTGTGGGGGGAGAGTGTGAGGGGGTAACTGTTCTAAACTACACCAGGTGGAGGTGGTGCAGTGTCTTAAAGTCAATAGGCCAATAGATCACCCGGGTGATCTATTTGGACCAATATCAAGAGAAACACTTCTACACCACCAATTATTTTTCTATTCCTTAGTGGGGTGTCATGGCTAAGATTTCCATGTGGTTTGGGGGGGGGGGTCTTGGAGCATTAATTTATTTTATATGAGCATTCAAATATGAATTTCACATGATTAGGCATGAGTGAATTTTTTTCAAAGTGGCCATTTAGCCCTTTACAAAAGAGCACAATTCTTCTTATTATATACAATCAAGAGGTACCCTAGTGGGGTAACCTTCATAGAAAATTTGTTGATGTACTTCGAGAATTACCCAAGCCAGGTAGATACTAGTAATTTTCAATGCACACTGAATTCACTCGCTGAACTGTTCAGTAATAGATGGGCTTCCAATATTTTTGCCAACACCTGATTTCAGAAGTTTCCAACTCTTGCTTTAACATTTTGGTATACATAAAGATATATATTGTACCAAGTTGTAAACAAGATTTGGTGCAGCTAGACCTATATTTAGTAGTTATAATCATGCTGCAACTATATTCGTTCACTAACGCTTCACATTTTTGGAAGGTTTTATGGCATCTGTGATAAAAACTAACATGTTAGGAGTTGGATCCTTGAAGGAAACTTTTTAATAAGCCAGGATATAGAGCTATCAATAAGATATAATGTTATTAAGAAATACTGAGATTTTAATTTCATTATCAGCCCCCCCAATGACCTAGATATCTTGGAATGAGCCATATATATATGGAAGATTTTCATGTATGTATATCTTTATAATACAATGATGCAATGATACATATTTGTTGTGTGATAGTGTGATCTATCTGTTACTTTGTCTAATGTTTGACATAAATACACTAGCAACATATATGGTTATATGATATACCATTTTATTATTCCATAAATTGTAACATATTTTGTATTAATCAAAGGATATCTATGAAATTAATACATGGGTTGGTTCTAAGAGCTATAAGAGCGCTCAAACTTTGTATAAGAGCGTTCATGCCCCACTGCACACCAGCCAGGTCAGTTACAAACACTCTCTCTGACATCAGAGGCTCCGACCTAATGGTTCACTACACAATATAATACAAATGAGGGTCTCAGTGTGCGACCTCATGGTTCAATGCACAAATTAATAACTTGTAAGTGAATGCAACCGGCCGTCACGGGTGCCTGAGCACCGCTGATGCCGTCATGAGTGTCTGAGCACTCTAATAACTGAACAATGGGTTACATAAGCACGACGCCATAACCGTCCGGTCGCTCTAGCGTCGCTCCTGAGCAAGCTAGGTCAAATATCAAAGCATTTATGGAAAGCCCGTAATTAGACGGTCAAAATGAGCCCAAGATCAAGGCGGAACTCCCATTATTAAGGAAGTTATGCCATGGAGACTGAAAGGAGCTCCGAGTTCCCTACAGACAAACCGGCGGGAGTTACGCGCCTATCCAGCGGGCATTATAAACTTGGCATATTCAACTCCGCGCATGCGCGAAATGGCGGTTATAAACGCATAAACGACCGAGATATGAGGGTCTGAAGATGCAGAACCGACCAAGACAAAGGGGGACACAGCGGCGTCCATGGGGGTCCTTTGTCCCCCTGTGAAACATGAAAGACACCCCTCAAACAATTGTAGAGTTAGGCAGATGCTGCTGGCTCCAGTCAGTCTGGAGGTGCTTTTCCAAGATTTGCTACAAATAGCCTGTCTGCACCTCCAGGAAGTCAGATCACCAAGAACCGCTCTAGAGGTAACATCTCCAGTCATCTCCTGCTACCTGCTATTCCACTGCACTATGGTGAAACTATGCTAGACAGGCATTGGTTTCTATCATTAGTGGCCAGGGGCTATCTCCTTCAAGACTTCCACCAGAGGGTAAAGTTATTCATTATTACATTATTCCTCTAAGCAGCAGGTCAGGAGCTAGGTGTGGGAACCCACCTAGAAATATGCTGGACACTGTATTATTAATACCTCACAGGTGGAGTGGAACAGAACATTGTACTTTATAAATTACTGTATGTTTACTGTATGTACAAATTACCTACATACTAACTACTGTATGATTGATATTTCTTACATGTTGCCTAAAGCTGAATAAACCAGTGACAACTGGAAATAACACTATTTATAAGAGCCTTGAGATAATTACACTATATACCACTAGTCTTATGATATCTCTCATATGACAACTTGATCATGCCAATCACTAGTATGACAAAGTGGTGGAGAACATCCTACTAAGATCCCATCTCTCACAGGCTCATAAAAATTAAAGCTGGTAACACAACTAAGAACAATCATGCACACAGTAAATTAAAGCTGGTACCGCAACTAAGAACAATCATGCACACAGTAAATTAAAGCTGGTACCGCATACACACAGTAAGACCCACTCCACCCACCCAGTGACTTTGACCTTGACACCATACCCACCAAGGTCACCAGTGAGATCTCCCACACATCAGTGAGATCTCCCACACATCAGTGAGATCTCCCACACACCAGTGAGATCTCCCACACATCAATGAGATCTCCCACACATCAGTGAGGTCTCCCACACATCAGTGAGGTCTCCCACACGTCAGTGAGGTCTCCCACACGTCAGTGAGGTCCACCCCACACATCAAGGTCTTATCAGTCAAGCTGGCAGAACAACACACAAAGACCTTACGTAGTCAGGGGCCTGTTGAAGAGGTCTCCCTCCCACCTAGATCTAGGAGGCCCACAGGAGGCAAACCAGCCTCCAATACAACAGACCCACACTCAGTAGACCCCACACCTCCCACCCTGTCTACTCAGGGAACAACCAGTTCTCAGGGATCCAACATTTCCCAGGGATCTCTACAGGACGCCCAACTCACGCTATCTACCTCAGGGGAAGAAGGATCTGCCTCAGGGGGTGGATCCACACCCTCATCTAGATCCTCCACCCCAGCTCCAGCCTTTGACAGCCACTCCTCCAGAGACACCTCCCCCACACCCTCCATCATGGACACCGATGAAGGCCCCCAACCTAATCAGACAGCTGAGAAGATAAGGGCCTATGAGAAGGCCATCCAAGATGCAGTTACTGCCCTAGAGACCAACAAGTCCCAGCAGGAGGAAAGGGAGAGGATCCTCAACCAACAACTGGCAGAGAGGAATGCAGCAATTGATGCTCAACAGAAGGCCATGGAAGATCAGCGGAGGTCCCTAGAGAGACAACAACAACAGATAGCAGACCTCATGAAAATGGTATCATCCCAGACCCCACAGCCTCCCACACCTGCCATCACACCTGTTGTCCCACCATCTGCCTCTGGATCCAAAGAGGACATCATAATCTCCATGGTGTCCAACATGACCAAGCTCATAGACAATAAACAGCAGGACGACAGAAAGATCAGGATACATGAGGTAACAAAACCCAAAACCTTTTCACACCCATCACCACTCATTTCAACAGCATTATTTATTGATCACAAATTCCCAGAATATCTGAAGGATAAGTACAAAGTAACAGACAGTGACACCATGGTAACATATTTACCCAAGTACCTCGAAGGACAAGCACTAGCTTGGTTTGAATCCTTCAGGGAGAGTGCCACACCTGATATGTTGACATGGACCAATGTAGTAAATAAATTAAAAGAGTATTTTGCTACTCGAGACAATATAATCTCAAGGACTGCACTCCGTGCACAAAAGATAGATGAACCTGTCCTAGACTATGCATGCCATCTCAGGAAAGTGTGTAATGCCCAACGCCAAAGCGATGAAATCCTAAGCAAGGCATTCACCCAAGGTATGAGGCCCTGGATCTCTGTGGCTCTTGAGAACAAGAAAATAGACTCTTTTGACCAAGCCCTAGACCTAGCCTTAGAGGTTGAGACCCAAGAAAGATCTAGGAAGGTAAGGGATGCAGAGTCAAACCCACAGCCTACTAACAAAAAGGTCCAGGAAATCAGCACTAGTGCAGATGAAGATGTTAACCTAATGTCTAGTGCCCATGTAAGGCAACAGGAGGCTAAGGTTGCATCAAGAGACCCTACCGGTAGATATAGAGGAAATAACTATGACCCCAACTACCAATCCAATAGAGGTAGAGGTAGAGGGGGCAACAACAACAACCGGGGGGGTCACAACAGTAGGAAAGACAACAACTCTTCTAACTCCAACAATGGTAACTCTTCATACAGTGATAGGAGAGACAGAACCCCAAGTAATGGCAGATCCTATAATAATCAAGGATCCAACAGTAGGAGCCATAGTCCACATAGGAACTACAACTCTGGATCCTACAACAACTCTGGATCCTACAACAACAGCCAGGGTTCACACAACTCTGGATCCTATAATCAAGGATCCAACAGTAGGAACCAGAGTCCACATAGGAACTACAACAGTGGATCCTACAACAACAATGGCGCCTACAACAACCATAGATCCAACAACTCCGGTCAATACAGCAACTCTGGTCAATATAACCAGGGTTCCAACCCACGCCAGGAGGATTACAAACCTGACACAAGAGGTTACCAGGGGAACCAACAAAGTAACCCCCAAATACCACCTCATGTGATGGATCAAATCTCTAAGCTCCTGGTGGCAAGCATCTCAACCACCCCACAGAACCACTAAGCAGCAGGTCAGGAGCTAGGTGTGGGAACCCACCTAGAAATATGCTGGACACTGTATTATTAATACCTCACAGGTGGAGTGGAACAGAACATTGTACTTTATAAATTACTGTATGTTTACTGTATGTACAAATTACCTACATACTAACTACTGTATGATTGATATTTCTTACATGTTGCCTAAAGCTGAATAAACCAGTGACAACTGGAAATAACACTATTTATAAGAGCCTTGAGATAATTACACTATATACCACTAGTCTTATGATATCTCTCATATGACAACTTGATCATGCCAATCACTAGTATGACAGTTAGCTTGAAAGCTTCTCTGGTGTTATAGTTAGCCTTGCAGAGTGCATGGTTATTCCAGTCACACAATACCTTATTGTAACAGTAAAGTATTAGCCTCATATGAACAGATGTCAAGGTTCACATGACTGAGTACTTACTTGGAATACACCAACTAAAGGGCTGCATCCACTGCCCACGTATGGAGAATTTGTCTCCCTTCATCCGTTTTTTTCTCCATGGAAAACAATGCTAAATAAAACGGATGAAGCAGACGGATGGTCCATCTGTCAAAGTGGATGTGACCTTTAACCCACAGACTGCTGCCCCAGAGCCTATTCAAATTCTGGCAGCACCAGACCTCTGATCTTTAACTTGTATATAGACATGGCCTTTGATCTGCGCACTCCATATATGCATAAGCCTATCCTGAGCGCAATCCCCAGGATACTCTTGAAGTGTTTCCCTGCCATTTCAAACAGGTATGACCTTTGGCTTTGAATACCAAAATTTTGTTCCTTTTTTTGGTGGGGGGCTGGTATTCTATTTTTTCTCTTTCAGAACCAAACCATTCAGACGGTTTCAGTAGCTTTCAGTCCTCCCTACTTTCCTGTTTCATATATAACTTGACCATTTTATTTGTTTCTTGTTCAGTCATAATAAAAAGGGCTAGCATTGGGGCATTTTCATACATAATTGAGTCAAGCTACAGGTTTACTAGGCCTACATGGAATATGCCTTCCTCACAATTAACTGTAATTTTACCCTGGAGTAGGTGAGGATGTAATGAATATAAAAAGAAATGATTATGTCTAATAATGAAGGACATGATTGAAAGGTCATAATTTTCATCCATGCAAGGACTGTTTTTGTAATGTCATTTACCCTGAAGCCCACCTACTTCTTCTTACATTACATTGAGCAGTAGTTTTCATCTGTATTTGCATCACTATACTATCGATTTTAATACTGTGAATTCATATTGTAGTTCTGTTTAGTGCTTTCTGCACAAATTAAGATCCTCCAACAGGCCTCGATGGAATATTAGATAGCTGCAAGCTGCAAAAAGGTAACTTATACCTGTTAACTTATATCAATTGACAGCTGCAGTACTTGAACCCTGAGTGTGTCTGTTCTGGGTAACATGCTGTAAATATATGGTTCAGTACACAAATAATGTGATCCATCTTGTCTTACACTATGGCAGCAGGTCTAATGGAGTGCCCTGTCTAACTTCATTAATGACTTACTGACCAACTCCCAATATGCCAAGTTTTTAACATGGATTTCTACATTTAGCATTGAGACTTTTATTCAGAGGAGTCAAATCAGAAGAGAAGTACTCTTCTTCTCTTCTGATTGGAGGGTCAGTTCTTGAAGGGTAGATCAGACCCTAGTTCACCAATCCAATAAAGCCACCACGATTTGACTAGCATAAACACATCAAAGGGAAAGGGTAGCTATTGTATTGGCTAGAAAATAATTATGTGCACTGAAAACCCTCCAAATCTTTAAACTTGTCAGATTGAGGACCTATGGTCATCAGAAGAGGTACAGAGAGAGGGCAGCACCTTACAGGGAGTGAAATCCCTCAGTCTACATCATGTAACAAATACACAAGGTGGCAGATATGTGCCACTTATGTTTGATGATTAGGCCTTCAGTTTTCAACTGAAGGTCTTCACCGCTGAGGACTCTAGGTGCTCAAGTTGACGATACCCAAATCTACAGCTTTGGGTAGTCAGATTGAGGACCCAAGGTAGTCAGCACCAAGGTTGTCACTCTAATAACATTATGTAATCAGTTGACTACCTTGGAGGAGTGTGTTGACCTAAACCCATCAGGTTGACTACCCTGGGTGCTCAATCTGATGACCTTAGGTTGTAGATTTGGGTATCGTCAGTCTGATGACCTTGCGGCTTTCAGTGTGGACACCATGTGTTTTATTACTTCTGGAGATCCATGCACACATTTTATTCAAACCCATTGTCCTCTGTTTGGTAATTTTAGTGTACAAGGGTAAGAATAGCTAAAATGAGGTGATTTTATTTCACTTTGAGGGAGTGTTTCTACAAGCAATTTGATTGCCATGGTACCGCTAGCAACAGTGCTTCTTAAGCTGCTCTTTCCAAACTGAATTCGAACCCAATCAGATTTCAATCAGAATCTGCATTAGCGTGCACTTTCCACATGGATAGGGCAAATTCCCACCTGAACTGTTGACCTGACCGTTACCTTGGGCACCTTATCTGGACATTGGTTCAGGTTGAGCAGCCACAAGTCCTCTTGATATTGTGATTTCGCAAACAGTGAAACTGCCTGTACAATGGCAAAGGTTCCAAGATTTAGGGGCCTTTCTTCTATTCTGTCCACTCCAATGAGAAATGAGGCTTTGGTACTTAGATATCATCAATCATGTTAGCTAGCTTAATTTGCAAAGGAGTTGATTTGATTAGTAGTGGAATATGCGATTGGGGTAAGCCATCCCATTGCCTTATTTCATCCAAGGAAAGGGAAGCAAAACTTTTTTGATGATGGCAACAATGGTTCATTTCAGAGGCATTTAAAAGAATACCCCACCAACGATGCATTCATACACAAATAAATAGAACAGAATCAGTGGGAAGCAATTTTCAAGAAAGAGGATAAAATTGGGCGAATTGTTGTCATTGAGAAAAAATAATTGTTCTCTGCTTTCACCTTATTTTTCATTCTGCCCAGCTCATTTTTGTGATTTTTGTGACCCTAATCAATTATTTACCTGTAAAGCCTATTCATGCTTGCCCTTTATTCCTAATGATTAAATGTCCAGCATTCTTTATCAGAGCTCTAACATCCCCCTCCAAAAAAAGAAAACTATGAATACACATCAGACAATCTAGTGCATACAAGATTTTTGTTTACAGTAAAATGTCATTCAAACTGTGAATCATCATTTAAACCATCTCAGCTGTATAATTCACATAATTATCATTTAAAAATTGCCTGAGCTGTAGTCTTGGAATTTCCACGGAGCTATAAAAGGACACTATCTACAACACATTTTGATAGATACAGTGTGCATTCTGCGGGGAATTAAGGTGTGGAAATGATGCAAGATAGGGAATTTGGAGCCATAGCCATACACATTTCCTTTTCCCAACAGAAATTTGCCACACGATATTCTGTTTATAAAATGATCCAACTTACAAAGGCATTTAGCTGAAATGGATGAGACAGCTTTAACAGGCATCAGAAGTTTCCTTTGGAAATATTATGACAATTCTGTAGAAAATCAGAATAGGTTATTTCAGTACTGTACAAACTTTTGATGTCTTATTTAGGCAGTTCAAATTTGAAAATATCTCGAAATAAGTCAAATGTGTCCATAATTGACTTTATCAATTGTCATTTGAGGATCAAAGCTATGGAACAATTGGCCTGTCTGCTCAATTGTCATGATTCATTGCATGATGGAAAGAGCTGCTCTGGTCTGAACTAGACTTTTGGAGTTATTGATGGCTATATGATTGCTGTGATTTGGGCATTCTGGATCTATATTATATGGTATAAGACTAGACTAAATAAATGGTTCAGGATCAAAATATCAATTGATAACCTCTTGATGCATGGTGAAAGGTAAAGTAAAACTACACATAAGAGTGCTCAGGAGAATGGTTCAGATAGCTTTCCCAGTAATGATATATCCTTTCCTACTTTTCATTTATTCTGCTTGTTTTCTGAGGCTTGATTCTTGTACACCAGACCGATTTCTTATATAAGAGAAACCTTTCTCTACATAAAGTGGTGCTGTATTTGCAAATTTTGTTTTTAAAATGTCAGATAATGTTGGCCAATCCATTAGGCTCAAGTGTCCAACCCATCATCTCAGCTATTGTTCTCCTACCATTGTACTTCAGAATCCTTTATACCCTGTGACTCTGTGGATGTTATGAATCTTGTAGAGTGTTTTTTTTTCTTTGGAAACTGGATGACTTGGTAAAATGGGAAAGTGACGTCTTCATTCTACCAGACTTAATGCCAAAAAGTGAACAGTGACAGCTGTTCAAAGGTGTGAATACAGTGTAATAGGAATATAGTGGGAATGCTGAATATCAAGGATGTCCAAGGATATATTAGATATATTTCTCAATATTGAAGGGAGAAATACTAGCATAGTAAGCCATGCTTTTGTTACTAAAGGCTATGTTATTCCTCATTTGCCCCAATAGGTCTGGGTGAATGTCTATACCATCCATAGATGTAGTCAGCAACCGCTGCTGCATTTCTTCCTTGCAACTTGCATATGCCTGGCACTGTCTGTATTAGCCACAGCATAAATATGCTATGAACCATTCACAAACAACCTGTAATTCTCCTGTATTTGGAATACAGATCAGTAAGTACCTACACTGCAAAAATGGTGTTTAGATTTTAAACATGTTTAGGTCTAAACACGTTTAAAACCTAAACACATAGGTCAGTTAGGTGTCTCATGGACTACACATTTAGGAAATGAACACTTTTATTCTAACTACATAAACATTTACGCTAAACATGTTTAGATGTTCAGAGTTGAGACAGTTGAATAATAGGTGTTTAGATTTTAACATCAATATGTTTAGATACTTGGAAGTTGAATCCACACCAGGTAGCAGCACTACCTTTGACTGGACTATCTGCACACAGTTATAATCAATTGTTGTGACAAATGTCGCCAAATCCCATGTTTATCATGGTTTCATTTCATAGAATGTCATGTGAATAGTAAGGGCAATAGACAATTGACTAGATTCACCTCATGCCACCATCATTACCATAAAATAATCAAAACTCTCCATGACTGACACCTATTTGATGTTATTCTGGAATAGATAAGGCAATGTCCTTCCTGCCAAGCTGTTGTACTTTCTCAAGTCTCTGATTGTGATGCAGTGTGTAATATATGTACACATATATAGCTGTGGCTGACATCTTTGGAGACTTTGACAAGTAAATACCTGCTGATGCCCCACCCCCCCAAGAAAATGAGAGAAAAAAATATATCTCTGTTTTTTAATGCATACATTTCTGCAAACCTTAACTCTCCATCAAATCATTTAAACATCTAAACACAAAAATTCTTAAACACCTAAACACAAAAATTCTTAAACACCTAAACACAAAAATTCATATATCTAAACACAAAAGTTTTAACCTAAACACCTACATTTCTAAACACTTGAGCTAAGCACATTGTTTGGCTAAACATGTTTAGGAAATTAATGTGATTACAAAAACGTTGCAAGAATATGTTTAGAATTGTGTTTAGGATCTAAACACCATTTTTGCAGTGTAGCAACTTGAATAATTATGTGTTGTGAGTCTAGATTAGTCCTACATATTATTTGATGTGTAATGGTTAATGTATTCAGCTTATGGGTTTGGTGGAACTAGACTAGATTGTTGCACTATTTACTATATATTTCCAGCATTTTTGATTCATAATGGAAAGATACACATAGTGGATGGGATAACCCCATTTTAGCATTATACTCCTCACTTGCTGTGGAATGTATCCCAGTATTTGCCAGTCTGTAGTAGAGTGTCCATTGTAAGTCAATAACCGAGGAGCTGGAAGCCAGCACAAACCATATGAAATCAAAATGCCTTTACCATGTTCCCTAACTCATATGTATGTATTAAATGCTTTGCAAATATTTTGAACCTCCTCTACAAAAATCTTTGTGGAGGAGGTTCCCTGTGTTCCAAGTATATGCAAATTATATTTACCTATTAGTATGGAATCTTTCTATTCATCTGTCTTCATTTACTGAGGACAGTGTCTGGTTAGTTACACTTTATACCCTAGAAAATAACAGCTATGAATCACTAATATAATTATGCAATCAGATAGCAGTGTCCAGAATGATCTCCTCCCTCATCTAGGGGCTGTGGGTGGTGATTGGAGGCTAGCAGCAGGTGTGGCAGACTTGATACAATATACTGAGTAAGGACGGTAATTGTAGGAGAGTTGGGCATGAAGCCATACCTGGAGGATGAGATAAATACTGTATCACAGCTGCCTTATTTCAAACCCGTCCTGAATACAGACAAAACTATTTTCTATATATCTTTGAGATGCCCCGCTAAAAATCCTGATATGATATGTAGTGGCAAACTTTGCTATAGTGTATTACAGCCCTAAATATTTAATGGCCAATAATCTTTCTACCAGTATAACGGTTCTGTCAAATTCTGTATGATTGCTAGTTCAGTGTCATTTAATAAAAGCAGTTGTAGGACATAACATACAATTCCCCAGTGTGTTGTGGAGGGTGCCAAATTGTAGTTACTCTGTGAAGTCATAGTACTAGTGCATTAGAATTTGGCTCCTAGGGGATATATTATTAAATAATTATTTTTGATTTATTGAAATATACATGCCCACACTATTGACCTTATCACAGAACCAAACAGGAAAAATATAGGCTTGTTAGTAGACAGCCCTCATACCATTGCTTCCCATTCCCGGTGCTCAGCTATTGGAGACTGACCACTTGTTCTTTTCATCATAATGATGAATGACAGGGGCAGGTGGAAGGTTGATAGGTTGTCAACGGGAACAAGGCACAGTGCATCTCCTGTGTATATGTGCTGGTGCTGTGGGAGACAGATCTACATACTGAACTGCATATACAGCCATCAATGTCTCTGAATGAATTAGAACTACTGTATAGTGTTTTCATGTTTCTCAATCCTTTAGAGATGAATTTTAGGGTGATTGCTTTGGGTGACCATCTCTGGATAAAATGCCTATTAACTCGTGAATAATCATTAGGAATACACAGAGAAATAATACCAGGTTTGTCATAACACCATCAGGACTTGGTAGGATAGCTCTGTTGGTCAGATTCAGAACCAGATACCACACATGCAATGTGATCCCACCTGGTTTGAGTCGCAAAACAACTTCTTCCCCACCTTCATTCTTGTTTGGCTCATTTTCTCCTTGCTTTCATCTGCTATCTCCTTTCTCCCCTCTATCAATTCTATTTATTTCTTGACATAGTATCAACCGATTTTTACCTAATGAAAAGGATTCTTGTTAATTTTTCCTATATACCTGGTGCTGCCTCCTTAAAACAAGAAGGGTCTTACTGTCTACTGATAGATGCTGCTCGATATCAGAAAACAGTGTTTGCTATATTAATTATCCTGCTGTGAAGATTTTTGCTTTTTATTCTTTCATTAGCACTTTCTACTTTTAATATCTGACCTCTCCTTTCACATGCATAACAAGGGATCAAAGAAAACATAAACCTAAAAATGCATTATGAATGATCAAATCCGTTAATTGACAGCAGGCATAGAAGGTCTAGTCATCGTGACAAATGCAGAGTGTAATGTAATAAGAAAACCCGAAAGGTTCCTTTGAGTGACTACCCATAACTGAACTAAACCCACCTTTCAACATAGTGGAATCAATTCACAGGTTTTGTGTTTAAAAAGTAAGACACAAAATCTCAGTGTGCCATTCCACATCCCTTTCACCTCAGGCCGAATGATATGTGGATCAACATGTTTAAAGGTATGCTCCCGCACCCCCTCGTGGGCGTATCTTTTACCATGATGATCCACATATATTGGTCATTATTTGTTGAAATGCTTTATTTAAATTAACAATTACAGATTTGCAGATTCGTCCTCCTCTGAATAGCTAAAGTCAGGTTTCTATTGAATTACGATTCTGAAGATCCATGTGGATTGTTTTTGAAGGTGAGTATCCATAACGGTATCAATTCAATGAAAATAGTTTTTATGTTACATGAATCATAAGCAACCAGGTATCAGTGGGTATCCTCCCAATATTGTCCAATCTAACCATCAAGACACTTGAAATAGATGATAATGCATACCTAATTTCTTGTAAAATGGAAAAATGGAAGCTGGTTTTGACAAGAATGGCCATAAATTTCTATCAATCATATTTCTTTCCACAAATTACATTACGAGCCTTGCCAATGGCTCATGTTACTGATATTAAAAACATTTTCTCAACACAACAAAAAGTTGCCTGAAGCATAAACTCCACTGTCTCCTCCCAAATGATTTTCTCATTAGCAACCATGCAAAAGTTATAATGTAAGTAACTATGTTGGTCTTTAGCTCTGATGTATTTCACTTGTCTCTTAGAAAAATATTCTATCCTTAATTTTGTACTTTACCCCCTTTTATTACATGACCAAAAATCAATAATTTGCAAACAAACGGCAGGACAATGTATCGCACCTAAAACTTGGTACAGAGCAGGACCCATGAAATAACAGCAAATCCAAATATCTGCATTTTACTCTTTTGCATTCCATGGCCTTTTCAATGCCATATAAGGTCAAATCCTAGGTGGTGATTTAGGGCTGAAATATCTCTGCGATTTACAACCTTGCGAATTCGGTGGCTTTGTCAACGAGTCCGTAAATGATGAATGAGCATGAATACAGACGAATCAGGGATCCAGTTTGATATCCACTTTATTCATTGAAGTCCACGAGGTATAGATGGTGATACAGTATAAGGTGCCCAAGAGTGTCCAAGCCTAGCCCTTGAGCTGTGGGCTCTTGTCTCACGTGAGTGTGTGAGGGGTAAAGTATGAAGGTAGAAAGATGAGTGAGCTGCTCCACCTACAGGTATTTATAGTAGGAGCTGCTTACCCAGCTCATCCTAAAAATTGTATCAGGTGAGCTAAATATAGTAACTGGGGAACTCCAGTGCAGGTGTGTAGGTGGATCCTAAACACAGAACTGGGGGTCACAGAGTTCAGTATGGTTCTAAATATAGCTGCTGGGAATTCCTGGTATGCTGTGAGCTGCTCATGATTAATGGGCATGTCCTCCAGCAGGAGGAGCTGGTCTAAACATAGCTACCAGGAATTCCCGGCATGCAGTGAGCTGCTCGTGATTAATGGGCATGTCCTCCAGCAGGAGGAGTTGGTCTAAACATAGCTGCCAGGAATTCCTGGCATGCAGTGAGCTGCTCGTGATTAACAGGCGTATCCTCCAGTGGGAGGAGGCGGGGTCACTGAGTGCAGTTGACACCGCCAGCCTTTGGTCTGTGGGTATGGCTTGGCTTGTGGGTAGACTCGGACACTGGGTTACATGGTACAGTCAAAGTTGAAAAATAAATATGATAAGTACAATACCTATAATGGTCTACTGACAGCTTCATTAAAATTACATTAGATAGAACTACATTAGGAAGAATAGAACACAAGCACACTGTTGCATTTTGTTATAAACGATCTGAGAAATTATGCATTTATGTAGGTTTATAATTATCTTTGTTTCTTACCCATTTTCTGTGCTAAAATTACAGAAATGCGCTTGTGTTTTATGCTTCCTAATGCAGTTATATTACATTGGGATTTTGAGGTAGTCATCAAAAAGGTAGCAAATCACAGAGATATTTGAGCCCTAAATCGTTTTGTGGGATTCAATGACATGACCTTAACAGACTGTGGGATTCTCTTTCTCTCTCTCTCTCTCTCTCTCTCTCTCTCTCTCTCTCTCGATTTCCCTAGCCCACTTAAAAGGGTCTGTATCTCATCTTTCTATCCCCTTGGATGTGTGTGGTGCACATATGCATGGGCACCAACACATTCCTCTGTGAAATTGTGTAATGTAGTTCTCGCCATGACCTTAGCTGTCGAAATTGCATTTAACATCTATTACTCTGTCTCTTTCTCTGGTGTTTTGGTGGTGCAGGGCACCTCACTAAATACTTTGCATGTAGAGGAGCAGTTAGCTTCCAGACAATAGTATATAGCTTTCCTACAGTTAATAGTCTTAGGCATGCATCGCTCCTTATACCCTCTAGAAAAGTCTGAATTCTGAGAGCTGTTTCCATCTGTGAAATACCTTGTAAAACTGTTGTCAAAATATTGATGTAATCCTTGTCCCGAAGTTGCCAGAGATCCATTGTTATTTTCACAGATATTTCACACAGGGTACCACTATACTGCTATCTTGGGTTTTATTGTTGAAACTACACCACTTCATTACAATATGATTACGGTGGTTCACTGTTCAGTTTTAGAAGGAGCCCTGGTAGATGCACCAGTCACTCTTTAGAGAGTAGTTGTTCAAGGGTATTTCCTCACATAAAGCACAAAGCACACAATAAACTCATGCAATACTTGTAATACTGACTTGGATTCACACATTTTAGAATGTTTAATACTCTTTAATACAATCAGATCCTCATGTATAAGAGGCATTTCTAACTTCTGCTGATTCTTGACTGCTTAGTGTGGTTCAACCATGGATATTAGCCATGCCTCATACATTTTTTACACGGGGTGCAGACCTGTGAAAAGTATCAGCAAACGTAATCACACTTGATCTCAAGATTGGCGGGCAGCTGAGTAATGAACAAATGAAGCTGAATAGTGCGATTAGTGGCAGTCTGTTAGTTAATTAGTCTTAAGCCTCTCACCAGGATATTAGAGAACTCTCTACTTAGATGACACATACAGATGTTAGTAATAGCAAGCAAGATGGCTTTCTACTAACTTATATTAGGTACATACCACTTAATGTATTGTAATATGTAAGTAAAAAGAATGATTAGAACCCATAAGGAAAGGCACTCAGAAATAGGCAACGTAGGAAAGGATACAGAGAGATAGAATGTTCCTTCCCTTGGAGGGCAATTATCACTTCACTTAAATGTACTGGTCTAGAATATACCAATTCCTCCTGGAATGGTTTGATTCATAATTTCATTAGTTTGGTTATAACCAACATCGGATTAATACTAGTTGTATATATAGGGGTGAACTCAGGGCATAGCTACAGCTATTGAAATCTGTTTGACCTACTTAGGAACTGGAAGTGACCTAGTTTTGAAGGCGGGAAATTTGAAATATTGAGCTTTGATTGGTTGAGAGACCGGAAGTGACATCATGACCTAGTTTCTTGAGCTCTGACTGGTTGAGAGTTTCAAAGGCGGGAAATTTGAAATTTTGCAATTGAAGGTGTGAGAGACAGTTGGCATGACAACAACAAAACATAAACAAATATCATAGAACAATGATGTGACCTTGACCTTGACAAAATCATTTTGACCTGACACCTAGCGGATATTATTGAAACTTGTTTTAGCTAAATCTAGTGGAACCCTCTTGCGGTTTAAAAATTTTGTGACGACTTTACACCTGACACCTAGTGGTTGTTATTGGAACTACTTAAGCGCTGATTGCTTTATACATGATCTAATTTTCTTAAGTTTTGATTGGTTGTTGACATTTATGTTATACCTATGGAATTTTAGAGGAGACGTGATATTGATGCAATTTAACCGTTACTTGTATTTTATTTTTATTTTACAGACAACCACGACATACGAATGTGTTTTTATCATTAGCAGGTTTTGTGCATATGTGATAGTAAGAGCTATTTGTGGTTAGTGATTTTGCTCTTGTCCAATGCATCGACTTTAAGATTTTATTCCAGGTATTAAAATAACATCGTATTGACTTATATGTTGGGTGGCTCGTTGGCTCGCTTATCACTAAAGATACCAACACAACACGAGTAGTTCGGGTTGGGCAAAGCCCCGGATACCCCTACCTCTCGGGTAGGACTTTATTCAATATGCAGCAGTCAACAGTTATACGTCTTGACTGGACTATGTCCAGTCCCCTTCTGCGGCTCGTCCGGCTTCTTAGTAGAAGCTGGACGCGAGGCATGGTGCTGCCCCCTCTTGTACCAGCCGGATATCGCAAAGCGACACCTAGTTGGCATAGAAGGAACGAGCACCACACAAACACGTCTCTCGGATGAACCGCACTAATATATATACAACGATGCCGGCCCCTACACCACCCCCACTAGACTATACCTAGGGTTGGGTGTATTTAATAAATACCTATTGTTAACGTTATACAATAATAAGTTATATATACATAGGTAAGTCTATACACAAGTGTTCATATAGATTATAGAACATTAAGGGGCATTATAAATAATATGTACATGATAAGGCATCGTCGCATATAACCCGAAGTAACTAGTAATAACAATAAGGAAGTGGTGCCTTATGCACCATCGACCTAAGGTGGTAAATGGTAACGATGTTACAGTGTTATTATAGTTTTAAAGACGTGATAAAAGAACAGTAGGCATGTGGTGATATGGTATTAGGATTATTATACAATGGCAGTAATCGACCCGAGATGGGCTAACAACCCGAAAAAAAATTTCGTTTAGTTTGATTACAAAAATATAAATATTATATAAAAATAGCTTTACACAAAATTTTAATACTGATAATAATAGACGTCCTACCAGGATAGTAGGATCGCCCTTACAAAATACCGAACTTCCGGCAAATCTGGAACGACTGGTTTCTGCAGCTCCACCCGGCGACATATGTGTGGTGGCAAGCCACGTTGCTGTTATGATGTGCCCTGATGAAGATGGGAAGATGGAGCCCCGGTTAGGTGTGGTAATCCTCTTTGTGTTTTACGGGTAGTGTCCACCTTCGCTGCAGGTTCGGTCCCAGATCAGCGAGTCCAGTATAAGGATAAGTACCTCTGGCATGGTAAATGCCTTTACCCTCGGGTACCACAAAACACCTTCAGATGGACACTTAAAGATCCTCCGGATCAGTGTCCATCTTCTCAGCCGACTCCGCTGAGGCAGCCGGAGCCGAGCTGCTGCAACTGCTCACAGAGAGCAGCGTTGGGGTTTCGCTGGGCGTCCCGCTTCCCAAGCTCAGCGCGCCCATCCCCGCGGACGGACTGCCAACTGCCTCGGGTACGGGTGGAGCAGCCGGAGCGAGGGACAGGGACGACGCAGAGCCGTCCCACTCGTCCAGGTGCTTCCCGAACGCGAGGAAGAACTTGAGGTCAGCCTCCTTGTACTTATGGATGTACCCGGCATTCTCAGCGCGGTGGAACTCCTTAAGCTTTTCAGCTTCCAACTGCTGGCGCCGGCAGGATTGGATTGCCTCCTCGACATTCTTCCTCTCCTGGGCTCCTCCCTCTTCTGGACCTCGTAGACCAGGTTGAAGGTGGCTTCAGTCATTATACGCCAGTAGTCGACTGACTTCTGGCGATGCAATGCCTGCCATTCCGCCATCAGGTCATTCTGGATCGTCGCCGTTTGAACGTCGCGATGATCGACAAACGTGTTCGGATCCTGAAGACCTGACAGCGTACCTGCGATAAGTTCCATAACGGGCACTCGAGGGGCCGTTGGTGGAACTATAACCGGTGGGGGCGCGGCAGCCTCCACAGTGACAGGCGGAGCGCCTGCTGGAGGGACAGAGGGACCCTCAACTGTTGCGCCTCCTCGGCCTCGGCCGCCGCCCGGGGGAGCTCGGGTGGACTCCATGCCACCACGGCCCCTACCCCGGGGGTTGGACCGACCCAAGGGGGTCAGGACCTGAGATTCGGGTCCCGCTGGTCCCATTGCAGGCAACTTCACCGCGTAGTCACTATACGTGGGGCGCTTGCCGGATGACCCCTCACCGGCCCACCAAGATCCTTATCCGGATGGGGCACTAAAGAATGTGCTCCAGTCATCCGGACTGCCAGTGGCTTCACTCGGGGGTGGCTCCTCGGGTGCAGGTGGTGCTGGTGTGGCTGGAGTGGCCGCCTGGCTAACCACCCTACGGGTCTGGTTGCCAGGCATATCCAGAGCCGAGACTTGTTGTCCCGACTCGCGACGATCAGCTGGGTTGGCTGGTCTAGGCTGGTCCTTATTACCCGAAGGGCTTACGGATCGGTCTGCGGTCTTTTGGAAGCACCGGTAGCTGTGGCTGTGCCTCCATTAGGACCCTTCGAGCGGGCCTTGACTTTCTCCCGCTTGTCGTCTCCCCTCCACTTCTTCACTTTCAGGTGTACCTCGCTGGGCATCCCAAACTTGGTAGAAGAGAAGTTAATCTGGAAGAAGGCTAAGAGGTTGCCACTCCTCCATGAACAGAATCCGGTCTCGAATGCCTGTTCCTTAACGTCTTTAACACTCAATGAGGCCCAGTTAGCCAGGAGCTCGTTGAAGCACTTTACGGCCCGTTTCCTTGTTTTCTCCAGGCCGGTGCCATGGGCCTTCTGCAGATGCAGAGCCATGTCCCGACGCCGGTTGGTGGAAAACGTGCCGTCACACAGTTTGCTCGGACGGTCTCCGAGCGCATGAGGGGCTTGTGGTGCATGTGGTGCTCCACTATATGTCGAGCGAAGCGAGGCTTCGTCTCAAACATCTTCTCTCCCGTGAGAGCCAGCTGACAGGACTCAAATGGGCACTTCCGACGGTTGCCGGATGGTCCCCATTGGGTCATAGCCCATTGAACTTTCGTCCGGGCCTCGTAGTTGTAAATCAACCCCAATTTGGATTTGAGCTGGTCAATCCAAATGAGGTAGAATTTACCCACTGGCGTATCTGAGGGGCTGGACTTCATCCACTTCTCGTCATCGCTATCACCATCCTTATTGACGGCACCCGGGCACATGTAGTGGACTGTGTCGTAAGCACAGTCCGCGAAGCAGCGGGGAGTCCGTTCCTTGAACCCCTCGGCTGCATTCTTCCACATCCATTTCTGATTGTCATCTTTAGGGACGTCCGTGGTCATTTCTTCCCACGTCGTCACAGACTCCAAATCAGATTTGGCTGACTCAGGCAGCTCTGGGTCGCTTGCGCTTCCCTCACTGTCCGTGTAGATGCCCTCCCCTCTACGGCTAGCTCGGCTGGTGGTAGTAGTACCAGTCGAAGCCTTGGTAGAGGATTTGGCGCTCGCCCCGCTGGTGCTAGCAGAGGACGCTGCAGTAACCGAGGTGGCTACTGTGGTGGTTGGGGCTTTGGAGGCGGGCGTCTTCGGGTTGCCCTTACCCCTCGGCTTGGTGGGGGGCGTGGGCTCCGCCGGAGACGCTTTCGCTCCGTTCTTCTTTTTCTGACGCACGGCCTTGGGTGGCTGCGCCGGCACCTCGGGACTAGAATCCGACTGACGTGGATCCTTGTCCTTTGAACGAGGGCTCCTCCTACCACTGACCGGAGAGTCAGAGTCGGAGGCGGCCTTTGCCTTACTTTGGGCCTGCTGTTTCTGGTGGGCCTGATGAGCAGTGGTAAGCTCCTTCTGCTGTTTGGCGAGCTTGGCTCGCTTGGCTTCAACAGCAGCCTGTTGACGCGAGATGTCCTCTTTCGAGATCTCACCAGGCGCCTCCGGTATGTTGGCACCCGGTTCCTGCTCGGTCGTGGACCTCTCGATGGCGATCCTGATGTCTTCCACCTCCAGGTCGCTCTCGGTCGCTCTCCTTTGGTGCAGGCTTACGGCTCAATCGCTTGACCCGTCCGGTTTCCACCGACGACTGTGTGACGGTGGAGTCTGTATCCATGTCGGATTCAGACTCTCTTAGCTTCGCGGCCTTCCGGGTAATGCCTTCGGAAAGCAACACAGCTCGGGCCAAGCTTTTGTTGACCGCCATCTTCTCCGCCAACTTTCGGTAGTTCCGGAGCCAAGAGACTGGCATACTGTCAGCCAACTCGTCGGTGCACGAGTCCATGACCAGAGTCTTGAAGTCGTCTGGTATGGCATCGGGCACGCCTGGTTTCTCCGCAAGCGGACCGCACCCGAACATGGAGGGGTGCATGGGGATGTAGGTCCCCCAAGAGGTGTACACGACACCGGTCTCTTCTTCCACATGAGCCATATGCTCGATGGGGGTTCTGTATCCCGGGGGTTACAGCGGAATGTCCAGGACATCAATGCTGCCACCCGAAGCCGTCGCTGTAGACGTGGGCTCCGGGCGCGGTGGTGGTGGAGGTGGCATCCTCTCCCTGTCGGTGGCCTCGGCCATCGCAGAGAGCGTCCATAGACTCCTCAACCCGAGACAGGACCGTCGGGTCCTCGCCTTCCTCCAACTGGACGTTGGCGGTTTGACGCGCAGCGTCAATCGTCCCCTGTGCCATGGCACTGAGGGCGACTTCCAATTTAAAAAATTGGCAAATGTGTTGGACTCCTCCCGAAGGATTCGTCCAACAAAAGAGAAAATGTTAGGCAAGCTAACTAAACAGCTACCGGCTGCCAACCGCCAACAACAACCAGAGTGAAACGGGTGGCGTCTTACCACCACGAGTCCGCCCTAGTTATGACCAATATGACGTCAGACCTCTCATCTCGTGAGATCCCGCAAGGGCTACCCGGTGACCTAGTTCCGAGCTTTCCCGCCGCACCCGCGGCGCCACCTAGGGGACTAGATCCGAACTAACATTCGACTCGACATGCGAGATGCGGCCTACTACCCGAGTGCTATCATCTGGAGCTTGGCGGTGTATACAACGCTTCAAAGCGAATGTACCGGTTAACCCTTTAAGGGCAGAGCAAAAATTGTCGCCCTGGCCATGGGGACGGCCTCTGAAAAAAGTATAGTTCCTAGAGGACGAGCCTATTTTCAATTCCTATACTAATCCTATATAACTGGCATCGACTATAGTCGACGCTAGGCCTGCCATGGTGTTGACTATAGTCAATGCTAGGCCTACCATGGTGTCGACTATAGTCGATGCTAGCCCTCAATGGGTTAATCCGACCGCCGCTCACGGGATACAGCTACCCGGGGAGGGCGCGTTCGGCATCCCTAGCCGTGGAACGTATGTTGTTCGCCTACGGCGGACAACACGCAGCAGCTCGTTATGTACTGAGTTAGGTTACAGCAGACCTCAACTGGGGACTGCGTCTAACGCCTTCGGTTAGCATTTTATTCTTCCTGGCTTTACATACGGCCTTCTCTGGGTCCCGCTTAGCCACGGGGAGACTTTCCCATACATAATTCCTTCACTCAGTGAGACATTCTTCCTTTTGTTACGATTAGGTCGTTTCCTGGCCTTCGTCTTTCTCTTGACTGTTCTCTCATCTTCCGGCCTTTTCCTCGGCCGGCCCCTAGGGCGTTTCTCGGGTACCGCCACGTTAGGTTTGCTAGGCGCGGATTCAGGTGGATGGTAACCGAACTCCCTCTCCGCCTCTTCACGTCCCTTCCAGGGCCGAAGTTTTCCGACATTTGTCTTCCATTTCCTACCAGTAAGGCAATCCTCCATCATCACCGTGGACTCGGAGATGATGCAAATAATTTTAAATGGACCTTCCCAGGGCGTTACGAGCTTTAGCCGTTCCAGCGGCTCGTAGTACCTTAGTACTTTGTCCCCAACATTGAAACGAATTCTTTTTGCATTGGTGTCATAACCCACCTTTTGCCATTTCGCACTCTTCAGCAGTTCTTTCCGAACGGCCTCGTATGCCTGTTTGAATCTATCCCTTAATGACTCCACAAACAACACGGTGCAGGGCGCCTCCGGGTCTATTCCAACCACTCCATACACTAAGTCGGCGGGCATTATGATGTCCTCGCCGAATACTAGCATGTTTGGAGTACAATTGGTGGATGAATGGACGGTGTTGTTGTAGGCGTGTACTACAAACTCACACTGTTCATCCCAGTCATCCTGGTGGGTATTAACCAGGGGCTTTAGCACTTGTATCAGGGTTCTGTTGAACCGTTCTACCTGTCCATCCGACTGTGGCCGGTATGGGTTGGTTCGGGTCTTGCAAATGGCTAGGTAGTGACACATTTCCTGCCATAGCTCTGACTCGAACTCTCTCCCTTGGTCACTGTGCATCATAAGGGGCACACCCAAATGAAGCACCCAGCCTTTTACAAACGCCTCAGCGCATGTGGCGGCTTTGTGATTAGGAAGAGGGAACACCTGAGTATACTTGGTGTAATAGTCGGTTACGACCATCATGCAAGTGTTATCTCGGGGCGTCGTTTTGATCCCGCTGATGATGTCTATCGCTACTCGAGCGAACCTGACACCAAACAATTCCTGGGATAAAGGCTCCCCAGGCCCCCAGGCCGGGTCCCGGCTTGTTTTTACAACAATCCGGGCAAGTGGCGATCCACCGAAGTAGGTCGCCTCTCATTCCGGGCCAGTAGTAACGCCTTTGTAGACGCTCTATTGACCTCCTCTTACCGAAATGGCCACTAGTTTGGTGGCCATGGCAATAATACATGATATCCCTCCTCATCGGGGTGGGAATCACTATTTGTAACAGCCTACCGTTGGTGGGAGTAGTCTTCCACCTACACAGTATGCCGTCTCGGATCTCTAGCTCGGTCCATTGAGCTAGCAATCGCCTCGTCTCCCTATCTTCTAGAGATACTAGCGGCCTCACCGATTTAATACCTGTCCGTAGGTATCCCATTATGCGCGCCATGGTGGGATCCGACTGTTGAAACTTCTTGATGGTCTCCGGGGACCAATCGAGATAGCTACCTATAGCCTCCTCCCAGGGGACACAGGGGGTGGTATAATTAAATACCAACCCGGCTACCACAGCATTGTGGGCCCCGCAGTCTTCACAAGTGGCATTCTGGCACTTTCGGACGGGTCGCCTCGACAAGGCATCCGCATTGATATGTTTAGCACCGGGCCGGTGCTCTATTTGTTTGTGCTCCAATCCGAACTCGGATAGATGAGCTAACCATCGTCCAATCATCCCCTCGGCATCCTTAAAGTTAAGGAGCCATCTTAGGGACGAATGGTCGGTTCGTAAAGTGAAGTCACTTTTCCAAAGGAAATGCTTAAACTTCTTCGTATACACCACTACTGCGAGGAGTTCTCGTTTAGTGGTACAATAATTACGCTGGGTCTTGCTTAGCGTGTTGCTAGCGAATGCTATTGGGACCTCGACTCCATCCTGGACCTGAGAGAGAGCGGCCCCTATTGCATCATTGCTCGCATCTGTGTCTAATATGAAATGTCCCTCGGGAGTGGGATATTTCAATACGGGTGTGTTTCTAAACAAATCCTTTATTTTATTAAAAGATTCTTCTTGCTCGCTGGTCCATGGGAATGGGTCCCGTGCCCTACCCGGGGTCCAGTGAGCTAAGCACTGCATAGGAAAGCTGACACGAGAGTAATTCGGTATGAAGTCACGGTAATAGGAACAAAATCCTAAAAATGATCTCACCTCCTTAGCACTCATGGGTCGTTCCCAATTTTCCACAGCTTCTAATTATTCCGGATCTGCGCTCACTCCGTTAGGGGTGATGATCCTTCCCAGATATGTAATTGTCTTTTTAAACAGATTACATTTCTTAGGTTTGAGTTTTAGGCCGTTGGATAGTATCCGGTCGAGTACTAATTGCAGATTTGCATGGCATTCCTTAAACGACTTGCCGAACACGACAACGTCGTCCAAGTAGACCAAACATTTCTTCCACAAAAGGTCGCTCAACAAGGATTCCATCATGGCCTCGAATGTAGCGGGGGCGTTACACAATCCGAAGGGTAAGACATTATACTCGAATAGCCCCATATGACTAGAGAACGCTGTTTTCTCCATGTCATTGGGGTGCATCTGTATCTGCCAATACCCGGATTGCAAATCCAAGGTACAGAACCATTGGTTCCCACCCAAGCTATCTAATGTCTCGTCTATCCTTGGTAAAGGATATGAGTTCTTCTTTGTCATACCGTTCAGTTTTCGGTAGTCGACACAAAAGCGGATTGTACCGTCTTTCTTAGTGGTCATACAAACAGAACTGGACCAGGGACTCGAGTTCGGCACGATGACCCCTAGGTCCAACTGCTTTTGTATTTCCTGTTCGCAAATTAACTTCTTCTTAAGAGGAAGTCTGCGATACGGGATTTTAAAAGGTTTCTCGTTGCCCACATCTATAGTGTGCAACACCTTATCGGATCTGCCTACCGGTCCTCCTTCCCTACCGAAAGCACTCTCATACTTCTGTAGGAGTTTCGCTAGGCATTCCTTATCCTCCGTATTCTGTAAATCTGATTGTTAAATCAGCTTCTGAAATTCTTCATCCAAGGGATGCTTACTAACAGGATTTAGTGGTTTATTGAACTTGGCCTCGGCGACGTGTTCAACCGAACTCATCACACCCACACTGTCGCCTCGCTTCAAGTAAACCACCGAACCACTTCGGTTAGTTATGGGTAATAAAGACCAAGCTGCATTGGCCACTAATGTATCCACTGAGTCCAACCCGATACTTGATAAATATACTGTGTCGGGTTCATAGACTCCAGTTTCATTCCTCTGGGCCATCGATCCGCCACAAAGGACATCGCAAGTGGTACCCGATGGGATCTTCACCGTATGTATCACTGATGCAATAGAAGACACTTGTCTCAATACACACTGGACATGCAAGCCATACAGGTTCCGTATACTCATCAAACCATCCCTGGGATCCAAGACGGCCCCATACAAGCTTGCAAAATCCAATCGGAGGATTCCGTCATCACTAACCTCTGCTATAGTTGGCGAAAGAACAAATTCTTTGCCTCCTATACGGATAGGCATAAACGTCCTACCAAAAGTACGCATACTGCTTCCGTCGGCTGTGCAAGCATTTACCCCCTTTTTGAGGTTCTCATGGCTGCCGGCCACCGAGTCAAAGAATCTTTTGGACACACAGGAGTGGCTGGCTCCAGTATCCACCAAGAATTCTCCTACCCGGCCTTCCACAGATATGGGTACATACCACCGTCTCCCCCCTAAAGGAGAGGGGTTGCTGGTAAACTGGTGAAAGTCTCCCGAATCACCAAGAGTCCTCTCAAAAATTCCAGACACGGATGACTTGGGGGAAGGTGTGTCCCACACACTCGAATCAATTCTTTATTCCATCCTTCCTCTCCCCCAGGGCGGCCACTCGCCTCTATATGTTCACCACCGTACACATGAGCACTAGGGTCCCTGGCCCCGGCCAAGGTGCAGGGGTGCACAGCCACCCGGCCTCCAGGTGAATTTGATTCGAAATCTTCCACCGGGTCACCCCCGGTAGCATTCGTTCCCCTCCGGGGTTATACCCAATGCCGTGGATACAACCCCCACTAGCTTTCCACATCAGCGGAACCCGTAGCGTTCTGTTCGCCCTCACCGTTATCTTCGGCTTCATAGAAGGCAGCCATTACCGGCTAAGCAGCGGTACATTCAGATGAGTAGTGTCCCATGCGTTGGCACCTGAAACACTTGACTGTCCGGCCATCCACTCTGGGTCGTTGCCGGTTGGCTTGGAGGGCGTCTGTATTTTTCTTACACATCTCCTCCATAAGTTTGGTCATGTCCGGAGACTGACTCTTCGCTTTATCAGCGTTGTCAGAAGACTTAATTGCCTTCTCACCACTCCTCACCTCGGATGACGGTTTAGAAACTCTCGATTTACTAAACGCCTTCCGTGGAATGTACTTCATACCTGAAGTATTTTTCCTGAGCTGCATCGAACAAAAGGTGCCGTCCTCCTGCTCGATTTCTATTAGTTCAAAATCATCCGAGGTATTATCTACCTCAGACCGCTGAACTACTGATGCTAGGGGAGCCGAGCTCGTGGCATTCGGTATGTCCCCAGCTAACATGGTTCGCTTCTTCACGGCCATATCTATACCATTAAATATACCGTGCAATGTTATGCCTTCCTTCCAGGCATCTCTAGCAGCAATTTGCTCGTCTCGGTATCTTAGGCCCTTAACGAATTGTGTAATCAAATCGTCCATATACCAGTCCTGGTTTTCAGTACCGGGCCTGGCCTTGCTTAGCAGGGCATGGAGTTCCATACCGTATGCTCTGAAAGCTTCGTTCGGCTTTTGTGTGCGTTTCTTAAAGCGGACCATCGGATCCTCCTTGACCATGTTACATAATAGTCCACTAGCAGATTCTACTAACTGCTCAAAACTTCCTACGAGACCGTACCAAGTCCGCCATTGCTCTACAGCCATGCGACCCGGCCCGCCTTTCAAGCATCTCACTAGATGCGGCTTGGCCTCGTATGGGGTCCAACCATTACAATTCATCACGTCGATGAAATCTTCAAACCATTCTTTCCATGGCCGAGTACCGTCGTATTCCTTGGGAATCACGGCTACCCTCCGGGCTGAGTTGTGGGCATACATCAATCTAGTGCATTGTTGTTTGCTCCATTCAATCGCCTTGGTTTCGTTCAAGGTTCAATTGCCTCCCATTCCACCGAAGCTTATATTGCCTGGTGGAGGCGGTGGTAGGGGTTGGCTATAAGCCCACTGCGTACCACTGTAGTTTGTATAGCCTCCACCACCTTGATTAGGGCCGGTACCCGAAGTACCATTGCTACCTGCATTACCCGTAGCACCGTCTCCCCCTTGGGTACTTTGGTGTCCGCTATCAGACGGCTGGTTCGGTTGACTGCCACCGTTAGGTGGAGTTTGTTGGTTGCTGTCGTTACCAGCTCCCAATTCGACATTTTCTGTCTGATCCACATGTATATGGAATCCATTAGTTTCCGCACTATTGTCGGAAGCATCCCGAGGTACATAGTCCGGGTCTAAGTTATGGACTATAGGGACCTCACTTATCCGGACCCTACTAGTTCGGCCGTGCTTATCTTGGGTTCTGATATAGACTCCCCCTTGATCTACATTCCGCGTTGCATTGTCATTGACAAAAGGATTGTACTGTGGATGCTTAGGTGTAGAACAGGAAACTGGGTCTCCTTGTTTAACAAACATCCAGTTCGGGTTTAAATCCCTACTTGCTGGAGGAGCATTCGCCTGCTCTTGCTCCTGTAAATAACTCTCCATAGCAGACTTATTTAATGTGAGGGTAGCTACATCCGTAGTGAGGTTTCGCTGCTCCTCTCTTAGCTGCGCATTCTCCGACAAGATCTCGGATTGAATCTTTTCGTTATCTGCGACAGCTCTGTTACGCTCCTCCTGGGCGGCTACTGCCTCCCGCTTAAAAGTATCCTTCAATAGACGATACTTTTCACCCTTTTCCTTCTGAGACCGTTGATATTCATTGGTCTCTCTCCGGATCTCGGCTTGTTCAGAGTTCAACTTGGATTCCGTCTCCACCTTGCGGAGCTGAAGTTTCTTTAACTTTTCCTCCATGGCATGCAACTCGGATTGTAGTCTGTTTACGTCCCGGGCCTTAGCAACCTCCTCGGCTCTAGCCTTTTCGATTGCTCTGAGTTTATTGGTTTCGAGCTCTAGCTCAGCCAATCTTTTCTCTTTTTCCCTCTCGTCTTTCTCCTTTCGCTCCAATCTGTGGGCTACAGAAGACAGATTATATTTGAGGTCTGATTCTTTTAGAATCGCCTCCTGTTCAACGGATCGGAGTTTACCGATCCGAGACTTGGTCTCCTCTTCTATTTTCGTTTGGGCTGCCATGAATTGTTCATGCTGCCTCTTAGCCTGAGGCTCTACTTGTTCCTTGGCTTTCAAATAGGCCGAAGTAGTTTTATACCCGGGGCCCATTCAACGTCCATATATTGACTTGCGGCTGCCTCCAGGGTTGAACATGGAGTCAGACAAGCCTTCGTCCAAAGATAGGCCTAGGTAGTGCCTTTCCGAACTGCCCAGTTTGGCATCCCGAGGCCTATTCTTCGGGGTTGCTTTAGGAACCGTTGGGTACTTTACAGCTTTACTATCGTCGCTATCATGATCCGACGATGTCATTAGTGGGGCTACCCCGGTTGTCCCCTCTGGTATCGCTCCTGGGGGGGTCGCGGTACGCTGCATAGGGCTCTGTGCTATTGGGGTACCTAAGTTGCTAGCCGAGCCTGCTGGTATAATAGGACCTAGCTGGCGTCTGCTAGTTATAACCTGGGACCAATCGCTCAAGTTCAAAGTTGGGGGTCTTAATACCCCCCTAAATAGTCCTGTATCCGGGGCTACCATTTGGGGTGTACCCGGATACAACTTAACAATGCCATCTCCATTTCTTGTGGCACCGTCTACTAGATCCGGTGTTGAGAAGACAGTCCGGACACCCTCCGGGTTGAACCTTTGTTGTTGACTGGGTTTCCAGTCTAACAACAGATGCTGGGATGTAAAACCATCCTCTTCGAATCCCTCTAGCCCAGGGCTGGAGGGATCCGCATCGGGTTTCCCAAGGCTTTCGGCCAATGTGGCCGCGCTCCACCCCCGAACCAACTGGTCACGGCACCAGTGTAATGGTTCGTATCGACTTATATGTTGGGTGGCTCGTTGGCTCGCTTATCACTAAAGATACCAACACAACACGAGTAGTTCGGGTTGGGCAAAGTCCCGGATACCCCTACCTCTCGGGTAGGACTTTATTCAATATGCAGCAGTCAACAGTTATACGTCTTGACTGGACTATGTCCAGTCCCCTTCTGCGGCTCGTCTGGCTTCTTAGTAGAAGCTGGACGCGAGGCATGGTGCTGCCCCCTCTTGTACCAGCCGGGTATCGCAAAGCGACACCTAGTTGGCATAGAAGGAACGAGCACCACACGAACACGTCTCTCGGATGAACCGCACTAATATATATACAACGATGCCGGCCCCTACACCAGTAGCAGGTTTTAACCAATGTCTGAGTCAGAAAGTAGGTCGAGTTGTTTTTTCACTGAAGCTAAAAGTCCTGAAAGATGTCCTCTCTTGAAATTTAGCTCGAATGAAAAATGACTTTTTAGCCCAAACAAGTTTAAAGCTAAAAGTTCCAAGGTGCGTTGTAGACAGAAGAAACATATAGTTTCACTACACATTTTGTCATCGTTTAGATTACTTTTATGATGTCAGAACACACCCATTTTGGGGTAAATTTTCAGTTCCTATATGTATGTTTTCTGCAAATTTTTGCATGCCAACTCACCAATCTTTTACCTGTAATGTAACGTTCTTATGTTTACAGAAGTCAATGCAAATGACAAAAACATCCCAGAAAGCCACAGTAAAGGACTTGCACATTGAGTGTTGTCTACAGGAACTGCTTCCCAGAAAAAAGTTTTCCACACATTCGTGTAACACACTAGATACAGAAGGTTTATCGTATGTTGTGCTCGACTGTAAATAGGGGTGCATAAATTTTTTTGGGTTACTTTTCACACAGTATGTACACATGACAGAATGCAACCTAAAACTATGTAATTTTTACTTTTCACTTTTTTTTCCTTTTTTCCTTTTTTTTCCCCCATTTTCCCCTTTTTTCCCTTTTTTTTCTTTTTACACAGGATACATGATAGAAGACAGTCTTTTACACACTATACGCATGACAGAATACAACCTTAAACTGTACAATTTTTACTTTTACTTTTTACTTTTTCAGCACAGGATAGTACAGGATAGAACACAACCTTAACCTATGAATAACTTCTCAAAGTGGTAAATCTGACGTTGTAAACGCTTTTGCATCATTTTTCTAAACCAGCTATATGTTTTAAAACGTTTGCCATCATAAGTTTCCCTTTACTATTTTCTCAGGCGCAAAAAGTGTCTATTTTAAGGTGCAAAAAGTAAAATTTTGTTCGCGCACGTTACACTATAGTTTCTATGCATTAAGATGATACACTATAATGCTTGTAACATGAGAGCAGTAGTTGATGAACTGCTACATATACGACAATGCTATGAAATACATTTGATTTGACACGATAGGAGCTGTTTACCAGATTTAAAAAAAAACTGTTGACCTCTGACCTTTGTTCACTGGTAGAAACTCATGATTGAAGACTTTCCAGCACTTGAGGTGTGATGGTGTGCCCACAGTGTGAGGGGCAGATGGGGTGCCATATGCCAGAAGGCACAGGAAGGTTCATTTCATTTATGTAGGACTGAGTGCCAATGTGGATTTTACCTACACCCTTGTAAAGGTTCACCAAAACTGAAACGAGGTGTGAAGAAGCCACATCAGTGGAGATGTCTAAACTCTCTATGAGGTTAGAAACGGCTGGCGCTCCCTGGTAGGCTTGGCGTAAAATATCTTCCTAGTGCTTCAGTAGTGATGGGCATTTGGTGATAAGATGTTTAACCTGGGAAGGTGAAAAGTTAATACATCTTTCAAAGGGTCTATCTATGTAGGAGCGAAGCACAAACCCTTTCACTGTGTCCTTCTTGTACACCTCTAGGTGTGTGTTCTTGCCACCAGGGTAGAAAATTTGGTTAGGAGGGGGAGTAATATTTTGCCCCCTCACTTTTCCCACAGGCCAGTTCTTGGAAGTTAACTCGCGACTCTCATTTCCGCCTTCAGACCCATGGTGTGGTGTCCCTGCCACCGGCACTGTTGGTGGTGGTGGTGGTGCTGCTGCTGCTGCTTTAGAGGTTCTCTGCTTTCTCTTTTTTTTCCACCAGTTCAGAACTGGTCCCTGACCCTTTGCCTGATGCTGTAGCTTTCTTCTTTCTCGAGTTGACTTTCTCACCAGTCAATAGCAGGGCTGACCCGTCCAAAGGGCAGTTAACACCTGCCGCCACCGGCTTCTGTTCACCCGCCTTTTCCAATTCCTTTGACTCCTCCTCCTCAACGACCAACGAGTTTTATCCGGGATGTGTGGCGAGTAAAACGGTGGTGGTGGTGGAGGTGCTTCCTCGGCGTGGCAATCGCCCACTACTAGATTATAACAAGGGGCAGAGGGAGAACCCTCTGTAGAAGAGCACTGCACTTTAAGGGGTGGTAGCCTCTTAGCTCTCGTTTTCAGTCTGCTTGGCATGATGACAGTGATTGGTGCGGTTGCAGCAACAGCAGCAGCAATAAAAACGCTCGTGTGACGATCAATAGGCTGCACATCACTCCTTATAAACCCTGCTTTCCCCACATCTCTCCAGTAGCGGCTTAATGAGCCTGTATAATTTATGCAACCCTGTTTTTGTTTAGGTTAGACTGCCTGCGAAGTTGCCACCATGTGCAGTGCGTTGAGCAGCTCCCAACCCCAGTATGTATTACCCTCCCCCTTTTTCCCCCACCCCCTACTTAAACTGACCACTGAGTTGCCAATGTGAGTCCAGCGCCACGTCACCACCTGGTCACGTGGCCCTCGACTCTGGTGTATATAAGGCAGTTGTACGGCCTTCCTCAGGGTCAGTCCAGCCCCGACTGACCATTGTGAGCGATGGTTGGCGGCTGCCCGGCTACCATATTATAATACTTCTCTGTGCTGTTGCACAGAGAAGGTAAATGTGGAATATCAACTGCAGACACTAGAAGGCCTAGTGTCAAATGTGCCATAGAGTTCAAACTCCACCACCTGTAGCTGTTATCGAGAACGGCTGATGCCTATGTGTTATTAGACAATAAAGTTTTAACTGGAACCTGAATAGTTGTTCTTCGTTGTTTATCGAAAGATTCGATTAAACTCCGAGGGGTAGAACACTACACTGGTGCCATGACCAGGATTGGTATTCGGATGATACCCATGCCATTGACTGGTATGTCTGGATGATCGAGAACATCACGAATGCCTCAGACTCGTTGGGGGTGTCGCTGCCCGAGAGACAGCGGATTGGGTTTGCGTGGCACATCTTCAATCCCGGGCAGCAGTGTGCTTTCGAGAACTGCACACGTAAGGGATTTCCCCCTCACCTGTACACGACTGATGGCAGGTATGCTCGCCACTTGGTGGAAGAGCATCGAGCCATTCGTGTGCAGTTCGGGTGTGTTAAGGTGAAAAAGACCATTCCATGTTATCAGGACCCCGATGACCCGACCTCTCCTCCTTTCGTGACTACACGAAGGGGTCTGATGGCGCGTCATCTTAAGTCGTACAAACAGCCCCATAAGTACAATGCCGAGGGCGCTATCCAACTGGTGGAGACACTAGTAGGAAAGTGTGAGCGGAATGAGAAAACAGGGGCGCCGACTAGACACTGGATGCGGATGGCACCTGCACCCCCATCTACGAAGCGTCTGTATATCAGACCAGAGCTCATGCCCGCTTTCTACGGCGCCTACCCCGAGTTCAGGGTAGAGCAGCGGAAGAAGCGGGAAGCCAGTTGTCCTCGAGACCCAGGACCAACAGCCTCTATGAGTGGGAACAAGAGACCCCACTCTACGGACGCTAGAAAGTCTGCCGGTTCGACTGAACCTAAGAAGCCTAAGCCGCAGGCGGCCCCCTCGAAGCCCGTGCAGGCATCGAAGGCCACCCCGGCCCCGGCTCCTAAAAAGTCGAAGACTGCTTCGACTGGTTCAGCCAAACCCAGCACCAGTGGTGCTAAGCCTGGAGGCAAGACGGTGGAATCCCGGAGTGGTCGTGATCGACAACCCAAGGTGACCACCAACTCGTCTCCTCCTGTCAAGCCCCCTACAGCGGCAGAGGACAGCACCCCAGCTGCCACGCTGCGTGTCCACGTAGGAGGCGCGACACTGACCTCGGGAGCAGGAGCCACCTTCTCCAACGTCGTGTCAGGTGCCGACACCCCGACAGCAACCTTGCGTTGGGAGTTGGCACAGCCTGCATACGGCGATGGCGTCGAACGTGGGGTCCCCAAGATGTTCGTGGAACGTTGTAAGGGACTTCTACAGATGACGGGTAGCCCTGCTATCGACCATTTCGGTGAGGCATTCCATGAGGAAGTGAGTGCCTACTTGTTCGGCCTGTTTGATAGAACAAACATGGCCATCCGTAACGAGCTCCTTCCCGCTCTTAGGGAAGAGGCACGTCAGACCGTTCAGATGGAGATGGACTCTCGTCTGACCGATGTCCGGTCGCGGCTCAATAACTTTGAGTCACAAGCCAAATATGATATCACCAAGAGGGATGCTAACATAGAAGGCTGGGAGGAAATTGACTGCGAATTCTTTAGAGTCTTCGGGGTCCAACTCTTGGAATGGATGAAGGACAAGCACCATGGCGTCCGAACCCTGAAACCCGTTCGAACTGAGCCCTCTCGCGAAGCGCAGAGGTACCTCGTCGAGGGTGGAGTGGTTCCCGACGTCAGGACGCTGGCGGCTCAGTCGAATCCTCTGAGAGAGTTATCTCCAAGGATAGACAGTCTGAGCTCGGCTATGATGATGTTGGGTCAAGAGCAGGTGGTGCGGGACAAGCCTGACACCCCTGGTAGGTCTCTAGGCACCTCCGTCTACCCGCCAGCAGCCGCGCCTTCCTCATCGGCTCCCTTGGTCGACCTCTTGGGAGCCACCGAGCCTGCACCGCCACCGGTTCAGAGAGTGGTGTCCCCGAAAATCCATCTGGATCTTCATGGCATCACACCTCTGATCCCCGAGAGTGCAGCCGTCTGCCCAGACCCGTCGGCTTCCGCCAGAGCAGTAGAACCTGCTGAGGCGGAACAGTCGATGGACGTAGACGGGGACGTGGATGTCGTCGGTCAATCTCCAACGGCTCCCCCTGACCAGGGAGACCAGGACGACCATGAAGGTCGAGAGAGCGACGACGACAACGGAAGCGACTCTGCAGATTTGGCAGTCCTATACTCAGATGCTGAGGGAGACTCCCGAGATGCACCCGAGACCTCTAATGAGGCTTGGAGTACGACAATGGACCGTGTGGCTCCATTGCTGGAGTCGCCCACGTTTTCCGGCCAGCTAGCCACCATTGCCTCACATGAGGATGAGCTCACTGACGGAGAGCAGGCGGAAATCGACGCCGCTACAGGGTCTATCTCGGGGGATCAGTAGTATGATACTACTGTTCCTCCTCCTGAGCTCGGACCGCTGACATCGAACAGAGTCTCGATGTCAGCATGGAACCCCCGGGAACTTGTTCCTGGACGACGGTGTACCCTCCACGAGTGGGGGTACCTTTCCTGTCCCCAGACCTCCCTGCGAAGCTGTGTGGATCCGACGCCACCCCGGTCTTAGGACCTGGTGGTGCCACACATCCTCGGCCTCACGGTCGAAGGACCATCATAGTTGTACTGTACACTATCGATGGGCTTCCTACGCTGGAAGGAGCTTCTCAACGAGACAGGGAGGAAACGACACGACCCCGGTTACCATACCCGGTCGTGCCTCCCTCGGATCGACCGGGAGCAGGTCTTGAAGCAGTGTTTTGACACTGGTCTCCAACGTTGGATGGAGCAGTGCCTTATATTAACTGTGATAATAATTTTTTTTCTACAGTACAGTAGAAACTACATATTTCTCTATATTCCCCTACTGTGTCTGTCGACCATGTCGATGGATCCAGTAGTTTAAATTATTATCTATTTGTTTAGACTGATCCGGGATCTCTAAATTTTCAGAGACCTCGTTTCAGTCTAGTGGGGGGTGGTGTGGTGGTCCCGCGTCGTCTTCGAGGTACCTTCATGGTCCTCGTGGGCGACGTCGAGAACACCTCTATTACCCGACGCCTGGGGGCGCTGGAGTCCAGCGCCACGTCACCACCTGGTCACGTGGCCCTCGACTCTGGTGTATATAAGGCCGTTGTACGGCCTTCCTCAGGGTCAGTCCAGCCCCGACTGACCATCGTGAACGATGGTTGGCGGCTTCCCGGCTACCATATTATAATACTTGGAATATAATGTGGAATATCAACTGCAGGTCTACACTAGAAGGCCTAGTGTAGAACGTGCCATAGAGTTCAAACTCTACCACCTGTAACTGTTATCGAGAACGGCTGATGCCTGTGTGTTATTAGACAATAAAGTTTTAACTGGAACCTGAATAGTTGTTCTTCGTTGTTTATCAAAAGATTCGATTAAACTCTGAGGGGTAGAACACTACACGCTGTATGTCCTCAATCTGTTTCACAAGTACGAAAGGGCACCACTCCTCACTCGGCTCATGTCATATAGTGAGGGTGGTAACTGAAATATCTGCTTAAGGTTGCAAAGTTGTCACAGCTTATCCCGTTAACCGTATTTACCTCGCACTGAAGACAAAGTTTAACAGTGCAGTTTCCCATAAGTTTCCATGTGCTTCATGGATTCTTTTTTTTTAGAAAAAGAAAAGAAAAAAATGACTATTTTCCATGTCGCTGTAAATTACTTTTCCCAAAGTTAAAATATTACATTTTAAAATTTTAAAAATGTTCCCTACAGTATGTTGAAAACTAGTAGTTTACATATTGCTTTTCATGAGGACAGTTTTGATTACTTATCTGAATGTTCTTTGGGTGGAAATTTCTTATAATCGTAAATATCAAAACATCAAAATGTATTTTTTTTTGTGGAAAATATGACAACATATATACATTCTATCTGATAATGTTTGTAGAATGCTCTGTTGTTCATGGGTCTGAGTCTTCTACTCTTTAGCAAATTCTTTAAATTTGGAAATGAAATGATTTCTTTCGATATCAATGAAATGAGAGCTTTCTGTATCAGGAATAGAAGCATATTGAAAACATATTCAGGATATCCTGCAAAAGTTAGCATGAGATGGTAAACAATCATCTTTCCTATCTTTGTTGATATCTTTGTTATTCTCAGCCTTGCTATATTGGGAAACCTGCTCTGGACATCCCCCCCTTTTCATCTTAAAATGGTAACGATGGTGATAATGGTAATTTTTCATCCTCAGTTTTTCAATTTGGCACCCAGAAGATTTTTAATAATGCATGCTCAGTGAAACACGTAGTTCCACTGCACTTGTGAGGTGGTACCCTTTCTATTGGTGGTTCAACTTTGAGAATTGAGACTGGGGAAGTGTCTGCATGGGTGATTATATATGTTCAAATTGATGTTTTAAGGTCCAAAACGCCGCCAATTAGTGCTTTTGGGCACCATAGGGATAATAAACGATTTTATGTTTGAGCTTACATGAAGGGTAGTCAAAGCAGGCATGCGCCTGATCAGACATGACACAGAATGTGCGGGATTGACTTTCTTTACCATACTGTTAAAAAATAAACCCCTGAATTTTGTATATCGTCATGTGCAAATTAGCAGTTTACACGCTGTTTACATGTTACAAACTGTTTACGACCAGCTGTGCTACACGCTCCAAAAGAATCAAAAGGCAACAGCACCACACCTGTGTTCCAATGTAAAAGCCTGTCATTGGATTTAACACCCAGCCTATCTTTAGTCCTACTCAATCATAACATTTTTCACCACAACCTCGTTGTAATGTTAAGTCATATTTTGCCCCTACATTAACTCTATGGTGAGCGCCACCTTTACACCGTCAGCTCTGTGCTGCATACTATTGTTATGGTTAAAAAAAACTAATAGCTAGTTTCCATCCTGTATGTATGGTGCACCACAACCATACAAGCGTAAAAAATATACTTGTGCTCTAAGTGATCAAAAGGCAAACATTGGATTTTACCTTCTCCCCATACACCTCCAATCCCACTCATCATAACATTCTCTGCCATTGAGACGCGTGTGCTCCAGGATTAAAAAAGAGACAGGTGTATGATTTACCTAAGATGGATGATGGTAAGCTTTTACATCCTCCCGGTTTATTCAACATTGTTAACGTGTTCAAACTTATGAATTTACACCCTGTTTGCATAAAAATCGATTCCATTTATAAGCTGAAAAAAATATCTGGCAAGCCATGCCCAGGCCTATGGCACATGCTGCCGGTTTGTTTATCATAACATTTCCCATAATGATCAACCCTATCATGTTCCAATTAGCCTTTTTACATGGTACACCCTGCCATGGAACGCGTGCCATATGTTTTAAGATCAAAGGGGTAAACTCCCAGTCCCTCTCATCATAACCTTACTCCGGCACAACTCGCCAGCGTCAAGCACTGGACAGTGCTCCATACTTGTATAATAATAAACAAATCTTGCTTTCAGGTGTAAGGATCAAAAGAAAAGGCAACAAAGTTTACCCCCTTCCCCGAACCATAACATTCTCCCCACCTTGTAAGGTTACAAAAAATAAACCACCCCAAAAGGTTGTCCTACCAGAACATAGCGAGGTCGACAAAGCACCTTACTAATGTGGTTTCTCAGTGGAATTTTTACAGGTGTGAGGGTCAGTGGTTTTCAAACAAATGACACTTTGACACCCTTCAGGGGTAAATTCAGCACATAGCTACAGATACTGAAATCCGTTTGATTCTTATAGGTATGGTCAGTGATTTTCAAACAAATGACCTTTCTGACACTTTAACACCCTTCCTCAAGGGTTGCTAATTGAAAACTTACAGGGAAACCACACACTCCAGGTCTAAAATGTTTTATGGCATATAATGTCACCTACAAAGGGAATGAAAATAACCTCATCCAGTGTCCACTTATAGGTGTAAAATGTCTCACTAATGAATGTGTTAATCAAATGCAGTCAGGGGCCCACTAGGTTTTTCCAGACAACCTTTTATGAACATGTTCCAAATTATAACCTTTTACATGTTCCATCCTACCATGAGACGTATACCCTTGTCATAACATTTTCCCCACCACCAGCACCACTACCAACCCTTCCGCAGCCTCGGTCACCATCTATTGAAACCTGTTCAATAGTCTTGGAACGATTCTACACTCAACTGCTCGTGTCAAAGGTTGACCACCAGAACCTGGCGAGGTCGACAAAGCACCTTACTAATGTGGTTTCTCAGTGGAATTTTTACAGGTGTGAGGGTCAGTGGTTTTCAAACAAATGACACTTTGACACCCTTCAGGGGTAAATTCAGCACATAGCTACAGATACTGAAATCCGTTTGATTCTTATAGGTATGGTCAGTGATTTTGAAACAAATGACATTTCTGACACTTTGACACCCTTCCTCAAGGGTTGCTAATTGAAAACTTACAGGGAAACCACACACTCCAGGTCTAAAATGTTTTATGGCATATAATGTCACCTACAAAGGGAATGAAAATAACCTCATCCAGTGTCCACTTATAGGTGTAAAATGTCTCACTAATGAATTCGTTAATCAAATGCAGTCAGGGGCCCACTAGGTTTTTCCAGACAACCTTTTATGAACATGTTCCAAATTATAACCTTTTACATGTTCCATCCTACCATGAGACGTATACCCTTGTCATAACATTTTCCCCACCACCAGCACCACTACCAACCCTTCCGCAGCCTCGGTCACCATCTATTGAAACCTGTTCAATAGTCTTGGAACGATTCTACACTCAACTGCTCGTGTCAAAGGTTGACCACCAGAACCTGGCGAGGTCGACAAAGCACCTTACTAATGTGGTTTCTCAGTGGAATTTTTACAGGTGTGAGGGTCAGTGGTTTTCAAACAAATGACA
Source organism: Acholoe squamosa (assembly GCA_949317995.1). Lineage (NCBI taxonomy): Eukaryota > Metazoa > Annelida > Polychaeta > Phyllodocida > Polynoidae > Acholoe > Acholoe squamosa. The sequence goes on from OX439045.1 coordinate 56,510,834, forward strand.
CTTTGACACCCTTCAGGGGTAAATTCAGCACATAGCTACAGATACTGAAATCCGTTTGATTCTTATAGGTATGGTCAAGAATTTTCAAACAAATGACCTTTCTGACACTTTGACACCCTTCCTCAAGGGTTGCTAATTGAAAACTTACAGGGAAACCACACACTCCAGGTCTAAAATGTTTTATGGCATATAATGTCACCTACAAAGGGAATGAAAATAACCTCCTCCAGTGTCCACTTATAGGTGTAAAATGTCTCACTAATAAATGTGTTAATCAAATGCAGTCAGGGGCCCACTAGGTTTTCCCAGACAACCTTTTATGAACATGTTCCAAATTATAACCTTTTACATGTTCCATCCTACCATGAGACGTATACAGTTGTCATAACATTTTCCCCACCACCAGCACCACTACCAACCCTTCCGCAGCCTCCGTCACCATCTATTGAAACCAGTTCAATAGTCTTGGAGCAATTCTACACTCAACTGCTCGTGTCAAAGGTTGACCACCAGAACCTGGCAAGGATGACAAAGTGCCTTACTAATGGTTTCTCAGTGGAAGTCTTATATATGTGGTTGGTGGTTTAAGCAAATTACACTTTGACACCATTCCTCCAAGTTGATTCCTCCAAATGTACAGGGGGGGGGGGAAACCACATACACCAGGTCTTAAGTTTTATGGTCAAAGGGAAGAGGATGGTCGCCTCCCCCTCCTCCAGTGCACACTTGTAGGTGTAAAAATCTCCCACTAATAAACCTGTTAATTATGCAAAGTCAGGGGGCCCCACCTTAGACAATAATCTCTCACTCTCGCAGCTGTTAATTCACTCCTTGTGTAAAACATCTGTAGGGAAACCTAGCTCACCACCTGGAACGTGACATGTTAAGGGTTGGGGAGGGCAAGCCTGCCACCACCACCCATTGGCGCGAAATGGTTTGCGGACGAATAACAAACAATTTCTTTTGATGTTCAACCTAGAGTAAAGGAGGCGGAAAAAAAATTAGGTAGGGTAGGTAGGTGTAAATGGGGTAGGGTAGGGTAGGGTGGGGTAGGAGTAAAGTATGGGGTTGGGGCACCTCTTATATAATAGGGGGGAGGGGAAAACCATATGTATAACATACGCACACCCCCTACCCTACCCTACCCTATATAACCCTTACCTACCTTTACCTACCCATGCATTCTACCTACCTACCTACCTAGCCTACCACCACAACAATGGCAAATACAAATTATCCTACAGATTTCTCACTGTTTAAAATCAGTGAAATAATTGGAGACAATCATTTGAAAGAGTTAGCACCCGCTTTAGGAATTCACATGGACTCACTACACTATCGCACACATGAAGACAGTCCCCCTGGGCATTATGGAAGGCTCATGCTGTTGAAATACTTGGACCAAATCAAAGGTCTGCTTTAAAAAATATCGGTCTGGGTCAAAAACTTTATGATTTCAACTTAGTGGTGAACACCAGAGAGAAAAAGGATTTTGTCAAAGTGACAGCCGCTCATGTAGGACCACACTGGAGGGTGTTGGGAAAGCAGCTTTCATTGACTCACACTGAACTCACTGCATTGACCACACCCATCTCAAAACTAGGTAATGGTCCTAAACCTTTTGAAGTGGAAATACAAAAAAAATATCGTTGCCGTTCATTTTAGTGGACGTCCTACATGTACTCAACTTGAAAAATGCAAGCTGTTACACGAAGGAATCATTGGAAGCAGTGGAAAAGACCGCGCATGAAAAAAGAATGGCTGATTACGTAGTCACTTTGCTTTAAAAAAAAATAAAAACACTGTCGCTGCTGTTGCTGCTGCTGCTGGTTGAGAAGCGGTGTCACCAAAGACGGAAAGCCACGAGTCACCAAGAGATGGGAGAGGTGAAGCGAGATCACACTAAGTGACCATGATGAATTTTTCAGTGCAAAGAGTGAGAGAGAGAGAGAGAGAGAGAGAGAGAGAGAGAGAGAGAGAGAGAGAGAGAAATGCACTGGAGTGTGACTCCACAGGCAGCTGACAGCTCATGTCTCTAGACACCGGAAGAGGCTGGTGAAGCAGAGGACACTCCTAAGGAGGATAGCTACTGGTAAGTGTGTCACAGAGGATCCTGAACAAGGCACACACCTGAAAGGTTGTGTGCCACAGGGACTAGGCACACATGTAAGATGTTGGATTGGTTCTGAACTGCAGCCCATAACAAATGGGGTACGGACCTTCTCGCTATGCGTTGGGGTGAAGCATGCTTATATACCCCTTGTCTATGTAGAACGCACAACTAAGGTGTGCAACGATGAAGTGTGAAAATAAAAAAGTGAATAATTTAAACAGTCTATTGTGATTTGTCAAATTTATTCTATTGCTACATGTTTAAAAAGAGTTGTGATTTTCATTTTGAAAGCTTTCTGTGAAGCACTTTCTTTCAGTTTTTTTCTTAAAAAAAAAACAAAAAGTAGCAACACTATGTGCTTAGGTGGTCGGCATCTCTAACGTGGCCACCTGGTGAAAAGCAGGCGCACTCATGTTGTTTACACACAGGCGCTGGCGATGGTGGCAACAGTCCACCGCTCGCTAAGTTGCTACATCGTTGTTCCAGTGCAAAAGAAAAAGAAAATCCTTGCGCCGCATTGAAAAACAGGTAAAATTCATTACTCTGCCACGGATTTATACAAGGTTAAAGCACAATTCACAAATTTGAGAAAAGGTGCTAAGGTCGTTGCTACTAGTCCAGCTATAAACAGTTCCAATAATATATCTGCTAGGTGTCAGGTGTGAAGAAAAGACTAGCAAAAACCCAGCTAATATCCACTAGGGGTGCCACTTTTTTTTTTTAACCTCCACTAAACCCAGCTATGAGTAGTTCCAATGATATCCACTAGGTGTCAGGGCGCTGTCAAGGTAAAGGTTACATCGTTGTTGCAACGTTGCCATAACATCAACACATTTGTTTTGTCATTGTCGCCTTTTAAACTAGATCATCTCTCAGCCAATCAGAGCTCAAGAAACTAGGTCATGACATCACTTCCGATCTCTCAACCAATCAAAACTGGAGATTTCAAATTTCCCGCCTTAAAAACTAGGTCACTTCCGGTTCATAAGTAGGTCAAATGGATTTCAGTAGCTGTAGCTTTGCGCTGAGTTTACCCCTATATACTACTAATACTCCACATCCTGCTCCTGAGAATGCTGAGCTGATTGGGCTCTTAGGGATATCAACCATGAAGCATGAGTGATTGTTGATGGTGTGTTTGTTGTACATAGCATCGGGCTCAGAGAGTAATAATATCCAATTCTTCTTCAGTTTATTGCAAATCACAGATAATGAAGTCACTAATGTAGCTGCATGCCAACAACGGGTCAATAGGATAAGTCGCCGCTGACTCACCCACTTTAAGTTTCTAGACCCCGCAGGAGTTACATTGGTAACAGAATTCCCATAGAAGAAAATTGTAAATCACCTCAACACTGATAAATGTTTTCCAGGCATAAGTGAGGCTGGAATCCATAAGAAAACTCATAGATTGAGATAAAATATGTAGTAAAATATACCTATGTTATGTCTCAGTCATGTAAATCTAGATTCACTAGCAAGACACAACCACCCTGTACCCTAACTCAACCACTCTTACCTGGTACAGCAGGGTACTTGTGAGCGCTAGAGGGCAGCCTGTAGTGGGCAGGGACCTAGGCAGCACTGGCTGAGTGGGCATGTAACTATACTATAGGAATGTATGTGTGTGTAGTATTCTACACATACTTTCAGTGGTTGAGGCATGGCCCAGTGGGTGGTTGACACATGGTACCACTCAATAGGTGACAATAAATTCACGAACTTAGCATCAAATGAATTAATATCTCACCTAAGAAGAACATGATTATGTATGAAAGAGCTTATGAATGGGAATTAGCATGTGAGTTGTGGCTAAGATCCAATATAAAACTCATAGATTTAGATAAAATATGTAGTAAAATATTTAGTACATGTAGTAACAAGAGATGAACATTTTGAACTCCAGCACACATTTTAGTTCCATTTGTAAGTGAAACATGGCATGTTTAACCCTGTATATTAGGTACTAGTTATAGATAAGTCATGGATAAGATATAAAATACAACATTACCTGGTATCACAAAAAAAATATGTGGTAACATATTTTAAAGCACATTTTTAGGGATCTATTAGTGGTCGACACAAGGTACACTGACAGAAAAAAGAGGATCAGCCTGAGTTTCACCTAGTCTCTTGTGCTGTCTGAGTATCAAGAGAGCCTCTGCTAGAGGCTCTCCCCTGACATGCCATACTCATGCTGAGCCTGCTTCAATGCCACACATTGGGAAAAAGGATCAGCATGAGTATGGCACAAGGCTCAGGCATGGTGCCATACTCAGTCTGAATCTAACTGAATACTCCAGCAAAGCAGGGGTCTAGCCCTTACACTGATGTCTGAGATTATATCATATCCTAGCACCCACCAACCATGTGCCTCATTAGCTCAGTTGATATGGCACTATACTCTGCATCTGAAGGTGGTCAGTTCAAGCCCCATTGAGAATTTTTGTAAAGTCATTCTCAGTAAGTCAATCTTATGGCTACAATGTGAGCATGAATATGCATTCATAATGGGTTTGAGAAGTTTTTTCCCTATTAAGCCCCCCCCCCTCACCCATTCTTGCACATACTCAATATCCTTTCTATTATCCTCTAGTCCTTAGAACCATGATATCTAAGAATATAATCTTATCTACACAGAAAAAAATCCAAATTAGTAAATACTAATTTAACTTAGACAAAACCACTGATTAGGCAAAATACCCAACATGTTAGTAATATTTTACTAACATGTTAGTTGTATTCACTAACCTATTCAGGCAAGCTGGCTTGATTTAGTCAAGAGAGAAAAGCGGTCTTTTTGTCTAAGGGGTTAGTAGTTTTATCTAAGGGTTAGCAGATTTCTTCACACCAGGTGGCAGTGTGGTTTGCATGAGGACTATTATGGGAAGTGTCTATCATGGAAAGGCCTACAAATGTTAAATTAATGGTACTTCTAATGACTATTGACATGATAAAGCCTTCACCATTCAACCTGGCATAGGGCTTAACAGAATAGAGCCTATAGGTTTATTATGTTATTGATGGAGCAAGGAAGAAGAATTGAAACACCTTTTCTCTGGAAATTCAATTTTCTCATATATCCACATCTATGGCCCTATGAGTCAAACCCTGAACAACTAAGTTCAGAGGTTTCAAATGAAAATGATATGAGGCATTTAACTTGCTTCTCAAATGGAGAGGCTCTATTCTGGGTGTCGTAATCCATGTGGAGTTTGGATCAAAGTAAAAGAATGGGTATTATGGGTATTGAAATAGTCCATGTAGTTAGTGAAAAAGTCTAAGGCAAGTTAGGAAGAATGTCCAACTTGCCTGATTTCTCCTAAGGGTTAGGCGTAAACTCCCGAGAAAACTTCGGTGGTTTGGCGACGTGCAAACTCCCAACTTGCCTTAGCAATTCCAACAAATGTTAGGCGAACAGCCTAAGATATTTAGAATTTTTTTTTGTGTGTATTTAGGAATATAATAGGAATTAATCACTAAAAGATTTGGAGTATGATCATATCTTTGCAGTGAATGTAAAAGTAACATATGGTCCCAGGCATATTTCTAATATTTTGGGGCTTGGGAAAAAGTAGAATACCAGATTTCAACACAAAGAGGGAGCAGATCATATGAGATTTCAAGTGGAGATCTTTCAGCACAGTCAAGATGTGTAGTGGTAACATGTTTACCTTCATATGAGAAGGTCCTGAGTTCGATTCCAGCCCAGGGATGCTCTTCAAAAGTTGCAAGTTTTCAACCGGAAACATTTTGTTATGCAAACGATTTATTTTCTTGCTATTTTCTGACTTGACAGACGTTGAAGATTCTGTCAGTTTTCAAGCAAGCATCTATTTCAATTAGTTACAAAGTTAGGTCTTAGAAAAATACACTGTAATAGATGAGATGTTTCCTATTAAACTGAAAAAAAAGAAAAATGTTTCTCAGCACCACCTAGACTTGAACCTGAGACCCCTCAAATGCAAAGCGAGAATCCTAACGCTGTGCCACCTCTACAACTGGTGAGCCAGGTTGCAATAGGCATATAAGTAGGACTGTGCAATACTTACTGAGGACATTGTGGACATTTGTCCTTACTATGGGCATTTTTCCTTACTATGGTCACTCCAGTCTGTGTTCCCTATTAGTCTACTGGGCCTCATATGACCAATGACATCTCACTGTAGTAGGTCTATGGTTGAAATATCATATTGATAGTGTCACTTTCAACACCTGACCCGCTAGCACATATAGGAGCACAAAGGAGTCACACTAAGGAGGTACCCGGTTCAAATCCCACCAAGGAGCAAAAAGGACACTGAAACCAGGAATGCGCAAACTATTCATCGATTAATTAGACTGCCTTAGGAAGTTGAATGATCGACCATCTGAAATCCTTGTGTGTATGAAATTATGGGCTTTTGTCAAACGGTGACCTTAATTTCTATATTTCTTTATAATGTTTAACAAACCAATTATGTGTTGGGCTTAATACACCCTACAGCTTAGTAGTTCAATAAGGGCTACAAATGCAGGGCTACATAACCATTACAATTTAGACTGTCTGTAAGCCCTACAATGCAGTGCTGATTAGTAACTCTTTAAGTGGGGTTGTGCCCACTGGGTAGTGTTGCTGGACTCACTCTGAAGATAGAATCCAGTAAAGTGTGATCCTATGTATTGGGATACTCTGGCAGTGCATTACACCATAGGCAAGAAAGACTCCTGCAATGGTGGAGCCTGTTCAGGTAGGATCCAGCATTGCCTGACCCTCTTCATAGAGATACTCAGGCAATGTCCTATTCTCTTCTATTATGTTACTCCAGTTGACCCTGAGCCTGTCTCTAAAGAGACTCCTGCACTGTGAAAGTAGGGCAGTAGAGAGGGTACAGCTAGGCCATAAACAATCTAGAGTAGAGTGTCAGGTATTGCTGGAGTATGCCTACACCCTAGGCTCACCCTGAGTATCAAAATATACTCATTTTGGCGACATTTGCCTGAGGCTAACATTAGGCTCCTGGTGAGTATCATTATTTTTTCTGTGTACTGAAAGGTCTACTGGTCGAGTCAGGGGTGATGTACCCTATGTCCTGACAATTGTGAGCAAGGGTCATTCGTGTGATATTTCAAGATAAGTGGGACCCTGAAAAAGGAACATCTCATGATTTAGATGACCTGTACATGATCAGCTCCCAGCCCATCTCTTCCACAGACATGGTTGCAAGATATACATTTAGAGGTGTTTAACTTCTATTAAAGAATAGAGAAAAACTTTTTTAAATATTCTTCACTCCGATTTTGTTAAGATAGCCATGGACTTCCTATTAAAAAGTCATTTTGTGGAAGGTTCGCTTTGCAAAACAAAATATATATGCTTCATGTATTAACTCAGTTTAGCACAAACTAGCTCAGGTCTTACTTGTGAATAAAAAAGAAACTTTGGAGCAGTTTTGTGAACCTCTATTAACCCTCATTATCAGAGTTCGAAAGGCCTTCCATATACAAATGCCTTGACTGTAGCCTCGCTGGAGCCTTGTTAACACTCTTGCAGTCATTGCCTTTATTCCTCATTATCTAAAACATTGGACCCTGGCCTTTCTGTACCCCCATGTAATCGCTCAAGGTGAGCAATAAATCAGCTGTGCCCTGTATAGAAACTTGAAAAGAAACAAGCAAAGTCAGGCTAATAAGAAGAGTCGCCAGAGTTCTGATAAGATTATATAAAGAGACGAATTTATTACCTGTAATAAATTTATCAATAAACACAACCATCAACAACAGATATTTTTTATGATGACAAAAATAGTTTAATTTCTGAATATAAAATCACAACGTTTCAACTGAGTTGGTCTTCATCAGTTGATGAGATTGTCAAAAATATAAAAGCTGATTATAAATAAAAGAACCTTAAAAAAACCTTCCAAAAGGTTTACATTAATGTTTTTGTGTAGGTATCACTCTTTCAAATCAGGAGTAGCTCTGGAAACTGACCATGCAAAAAATATGAAATAGAGGAAAGGGGAGATGAAAAGTTGCTGGCGTTTGCAAACCTTTTATCCAAGGAATATAGTATGCATCAGTTATCAAAAGTAGTTAAGAAACTGGATGCAAAACTGAGGGTTTCAGCTGCTCTGAGTGTAAAGGTTTCTGCCCGGCCATAAAGTTGCAAGATAAAGATGAATATCACCAGGAACTGACAGAACAGGTATACCTACATTTGTTCAAATAAGAATCAATCTTAAATACCCTCTTTGAGGATGCAATTGGCTATTATCTGTCTATAAATGAAGGTTTCTGACCGGAGGTTTCCGACTGGCTGTCATTAAATCCCATCCTCTTGGTTAACCATAGCATGTTATTACATTTTTTCAGCAAATTAATATTAAGTGATATCCAGCTACATCTATTTCTATCACCAATATTTAACTAATTTTAGTCAGAAATATAGGTGTTGAATACTATTATTTACAACTTGTTTGCTAAAACCTTGTGATATAATACTGTAGCTAACAGGCAAAAATGGGATTTCTCGACAACCGGTCATAATACCTCTGAACAGAAACCTTCATTTCTGGACAGATAATGGCCAATTGCATCCTTATAGAGGATATCTAACATGAAATATTACTTGAAACATCTCCAGGATACCATGTTCTGTCAGTTCCTGATGGAATTTCCCCTTGTCCAGCAACTTTATGGCCAGTCAGAAACCGGTCAGAAACCTTTATAAATATGATATGTAATCTTATATGATAAAAGTTGTAGTTTTATGTTTTTAATATAAGGGAAATATAAGGAAATAGAGGATATTATTGAATACTGGTCTATTAAAGATGCCTAAATTGGCCCATCTGGCTTTAACTTTTAATTGCTCACCCTGATTAAATTTTACATTCATATTCATAGAAATAATCACTGGACAGGAAAGAGCTTTAGGGGGTCCAAATTAGTCATCTTTTTTTTGGCGCCTCCCATGCCGCATAGTGGCGGTCCTGCAAAGCGGTATGGGAGTGCGCTATGATGATTGCATTTGCCCCATGTGATGAGGTCTCACAATACAAAATTACTGAATACCGACATTAACAGTGGGAGGCTTTTTTTACGCTGTCACAACCGCATTTTTTGTTTACATAAAGATTGATTTTTTTTTCTGTAGGCATCTGAGTACACCGGATTTACACCATGTGATTTCCTAAAAGACGATTCTAAATCAATCTATTCTCAAAAGTACATCAGTAACTGTGTAAATCACAAGCAATGGTTCCAAGAATGGTTTGATATCTCCAAAATGAAATTTTCTTTCAGCTAGTCCGTCCATAACTATAAATTCTAGCTGGTAGTGATCACACAGGCAACCAAACACTCCACAAGTGCTGTATATCCAACAAACATAGATCACAGAGCTTTGACTCACATGAGCCTAGATCACTGTACTATATCTTTGAGGTGCTGTGGTGTGGTGATTAGAGACTAGCAGCAGATGTGACAGGCTTTATACAATATCCTGACTAAAGGCAGTAATCGGGAGTGTGTAATTAGTCAGCTGCCAGCTATTGCAGAGAATGTCATATAAGGGAAATATCGATCAAACAATTTTTGAATTCTTTTGGTCTCTATACTGTAGACCGACAAATTTCATCTCAATTTAAAAAAAAAAAAAAAATAAAACAACTGAATCTGGAAAATAAATGATTATCTTGTAATATTTGCTACTTGAACTGCCATTATATTTTCAGTTAGATATATATTGATAAAGTCTTATACTTCCTGGTCCTTGATTCATTGACAAAGGAAGATTTGCAGGTGGGGTGGGTTTGAGTTGTGGTAGTCCCCAGGCTAAGTTGGCCAAAGGGATAGAGAAGGCTTAGGGATTGGAATAGGGTTATAGTTGAACAGGGTAAGGGGTAGGGGCAGAGTTTGCCTAGAATTTAGGATAAGATAGTGGTAGGGACATTATTAGTATACGACAGTCTCATCCCTAATTTGATACCAATAGTCATAGATCATCTATCCATATCAATAGTATTATTTACTCCTCATGGTAGTAAAGATTTATTGTATGGATTAAGGTTCAAGGTGTAACATTAAAAACTGTTACATGATGCATCATACTTTAACCCTTTTACTGCTGGCGTTTTGGCACTTAACTGCCAGCCCTATGCCCTTGGGCAGCAGAATTGACATATTATGCTGCCCTAAATGAGCTGCTGAGGAGGATGAAAAAAATGTTAAAAGACTATGGGACTTTATAATTTTCTGACGAGGACACATGTGTAGAGGCAAGGAGAAAGGGTGCTCCGTGCTAAAAGTCAACTTTAAATTCAAATCACTAGCTTTCCAGTGATATATAGCAAGAGAAGATGCTCCTGTTAGTTTCATGGGAATGGCTTGCTAAATATGGTTAGGTATGACCATTTCTGAATGGCAATAAGCTCTACACCTAATTGGTTGTGAGATACATCTATAATTAGCATAATTTATGCTAATTAGCTAATTAGCATAATTTTCTTATTCTTTTGCCTATAACTTTTGATTTAGAAATGGTATTTTCGTTCTGTTTTCACCATAGTAAACCTGGTGAAAAATTCATTCGAATGGGATCATTGATTTTCCTATTTAGAATGAAAATCATGTTTCCATGGTAACAGAAATCAACAAAAATACCTATTTAGGCCCAAAAACATTCTTTTTACAAGCCTAATTTGGAACCTTTTCACCCAAAATATAACATTCTATCGAAAATCATTGAATTCTCCATAGGAAAGTACCCTATAATTTGTTTTAGGCATATATCTTTCCTATTCTAACCCATAGTGGTCCCCCTGGTGGCTAAAACAGGTACTAAATCACATTTCTGCTTGCTGGCTCACATAATTATACATAATATATATATATATATATATATATATATATATATATATATAATTAATATGTGAAGGGACTGGAACTATTTTCTCTGGGTTATATACCCCTACGCATGACATCAAAGTAAACAGCTACTCAGTATATTAGCTTAAGCTTGTACTGCCAGGTGGATTCAGGAATTTTAAACTTACTTATTGTTATTTATTATTATGATCGTTATATCTATTGTAAAATATATTGAACTGTCTAATGTGATATCCAGTCTTGAAATAAAGGCATGTATGGTTTTGATATAGGTAACATCAATTCCCACCAAATCCACTTATGGTTAAAAATATAAGACATTGGTTACCAGTATGTAGACATGACATAATAATATTACCAGTATTATATTGAGCGAACATCATTAACTTATAGACCACACATTGGCTTGATATTAGTGGCACATTCCGATTGAAATAGTGCTGTAACTGCCATGTGGTGCCAAATGACATTTCACAGTTTTCCTTGAGCAACTACCAGCTCTTTGTTGCAGTTTAAATCATATTACGATAACATAAAATATTATTCGCAGAAACATTCATCAGTTTTACATACTCGAGAAAAAAACGAACATTTATCACCAATGTGCTTAGAAAAGGCTGAATCTATTGGACCTCATTTTCAGTACGTAGCCCAGAACAGCACTATGGACACTTCTATCAATCAATCGGGAAGGAGCTGTAATTAGTGATAGGGTCCCTTGTCTTCTTTGAGCACTTGGTTTCAGAGGAAAAGACAAGTTGATAGAGGGGCGTAGGAAGCAAATTTTTATTGGGGGGGGGCAGGGGTCTCGGTTTGGGGGGGGGCTGCTAAATTTTTATATAGTCTTATATAGGAAACCTCTTCATTATTTCCTACGCCCCTGTGATACATGCTGTGAGAGGTCCCATTCCTTCCATAATTCACGATTCTAACTACTCTCTCCGTGATACGCCTGCCATGATAGCATACAGTATCTACAGTGATGCCTATTCTAGTAACACAACAAAGTCTATTTTGGGATAGGTAAAGGCAAAGGGAAGTAACAATCTAAGTGATGGACAAATATTTATATCAATAATTATTGTATTAATACACAGTTAGATTTGTGCGACATAAAAGGCCTGTTTTGAAGGAAAGGTTAGAAGGAGTTATAATCAGAATGGTATAAGAGAGGAGTTAGAAGATAGATAGATAGAGAGAGAGAGAGAGAGAGAGAGAGAGAGAGAGAGAGAGAGAGAGAGAGAGCGCCAGACAGACAGACAGACGGAGAAGGAGAGACATCAACATCATGGTCACAAATTTGTAGACACGAAAAATGTTGAACAATATAATGACACGATCTGCGAAAAAGGCCCTTAATGCAGGGTGTTTTAAGGTCCCTATTCCCACTCCATGTCATAATTATGTAACAGCAAAATACTATAAATTTGTTTCTCTTCTAGGTGAGTCTGTTTCTACAATTTTGTGTTATTATTTTTTTAGCTAAGTAGATTTTACTCACAAAACGAATGTCAAATATTATAAATAAAATCTTGAAATCATTTGACAGAGAAGCTACTAAGGTATGCAAAATTGTTGCAGAAATTGACATTATCAGTATCAGTCATATTCTCTTACTTTTGGGCCAAAAGGTGGAAACCATTTATCTTGTGCACTTGGATGTGTACATCTGAGTGGTACTGGTTATAGGTTTGTTAGTTTTGCATTGGGAGGTGGGTGCAGGGGCAGCAGTAGTATTACTCTAGTATGGCCCAAATGGCTTTTGAAAGCGGCCAAAAGAATTACCTTTACCCTTTGCTTATCTCTAATGTACCCACAAAATATTTATCTCATCCACACATGGCAGCATCTTTTGAATTGTTGCCTAACAAGAGTGTGAAAGGGTTTCTTTTATATTTTGGTGAACATCTTTGGCTGTTAACTAACCATAGTCAATAGTTATTGGGATGATACATCAGGGAAATAGACAAAGGTTCAGAGAGGTGGGTCTGACTGAGGGTTATCTCACTAGGTGATCCAATCATTCATCTCATGGATTTAGTCATCCATAGATACAATCACCGCTAGATTTCATCAGTTAGTGACTGGAGTCCAGAAATGGTAGTATGTTTAGGCCTAAAGCCACATAGTTTAGAGATCAAAGGAAGCATAGATGTGGCCAGGTGAGGGAAAACATGCCTCCTGGCAGTAAATGGCTTTTTAAGGTTTAAGTTATGGGCTTTAAAATGAGATATCTTGAGCTAAAATATCCCCGGTAGTTTTGCTGTAATTGCTTGTCAAACATAGGTTGGTGTGTACAATCAAAAAATGGGAAATAAACACTAAATGCACTATATCTTATCGTAAACACTAATAATACAAAAAATACAGTTTTATGGAAACATAAACAAAGGAATGTGATGTTTTTGTCATAAAATTGGTTTTAGAGGGAATTTTTGAGCTCTGTTTTTTTGTTTCTGGGTTCCTGAAGGAACTTTAAAAAAAGATTGTGGCAAAAATTCCCAATTGGAATAGGAGAGTGGTTTCCATGGCAACCAGAAATTGCTTTATCTACCAATTTTCTATGTTTCCATGGCAACCAACATTCCAAAAATGGAACATTTTCAGTGGAGATGGAATGATTTTAAGCATATCACTGGATTCCTTATAAAAAAAATTGTCTAAAGCTTTTTTTTAGCATATTTGTCAGTGTTTTACCCATATACTGCCCCCTGCATGGTGGACGAAACCAGTACTAAAAATCCCCCCCGGAAGCACGTTCTTCCCCGTTGGGCCATAGATATTGGCCTAAGGTTTGAGACAACAGAGGCATCACCACCCTTAGTACGAGGGAACCTACAGGTCTTTGTCATCGATCCTAGCTGCTCTGACAAGGTAAATACAGAGATGGTCAGCTATATGAATATCTAAGGTTCCACTATCCACAATGTTATTTGAGCTGGAGCAGGCTAGATCCAGAAGGGATGTATGGTCACTGGGTTCAAAATGAGTAAACTCAATAATATATTGTATACATACCAATTTGAGTATGGTATTTTTTATCAAGCGCACCTAATCCCTTTTTCTGTTAGTTGAATAAGGACCTATCAAATCAACATTAAAATCTTCCAACATGAAAAATTCCATATCTTGGATGTCTAGAAGATTCGCCATTGCCAATAAAGTCTCACAAAAAATTGTAACATCACCACTAGGTGGCCTTTAGACATTGAACACTGTACACTTTTTTAAGAAGGGTTTATGGAATATTATACATTGTCCTTAATGCTGTGGTTCAAATAAAGTAGTTCAGTGAAGAAAAAAGGTAAAATACTTTTTTAAATACACAGCAAGGTCACCACCTGTTTGGGTTTCCCCTTTGTCATTTAAAGTTTGTCTATTCCATCTCAATAGGTTATAGCCTGCTAGGTCAACTTGATCAGAGGGTAGTTTTTCATGCAACCATGTTTGTGAAAAGGAAATGCAATCAATATCACTATTATCAAATTCTGTTTGTAGCTTTAAATAATTACTTGCTAAGCTCCTCACATTCATATGTGCTATTGAAATTCCCCTAGTGTTAGCGAAAAATCTATTAATCATTTGTGTCAAGTACCATGCAGGTCAAGTCCCCAGTAGTCCCATGCCCCACTCCAGGGGAATAAAAGGTAATGTAAGAGTACAAAAAAAGAATGGGGCCCCCCAACTGATACACCTACCAACGTCCTACATATAACATGGAACTCCCATCTAGTGCTTTCTATGTATATATAATAGTTGAACTATTCGAGAGGATATATCAAATCTGGAGAATCCAAGTCATAGAGTCATTTATAATGACATCTTTACTATAGCAAATATTATGAGGTTTGGATTTTTATGTATGGGCATGTTATATAATATATGATAGAAACAAAATAATTATTGAACTCAGTGTACAACCATAGATAAAAAAATTAGCAGTATTATCATGGTCTCTGTTGCTGTATAATAAGATGTGCATAAAGTTTTATAGCAGTAGCACGACCTGGGGGTCGTTGCACAAACAGCGTGCCTTCGTTCTGCTTTTCTCTCTCGTTAGTACGAGATTCACAAAGAGACTTATTTCTGACCGTTGCACAATATGTTCTGCCTTTTCACAACGAGAGTCGTTGTGACAGCGAGACAAAAAAAACAGGACTCGCTGTGCTTTCCTCGCTGCTGCAGCGAGACTCTAGCACAGCGAGAAAAAACGACAGGGCACCCACGTATTTTGACCCAGTTAGGCAGAACATCACTTCCGGTGCCCGCGCTGATGTCAACAAGAGGCCGGCTTCGATCAACGAAACAGAGGGATATATCATGTCTCACTACGCTTCAGAAGTAAGTTTTCTTTTAAAATAGTGTTCTATAAGGTAGATGTTGTTCAGAAGAAGACAATGACATGCTATTCTTAGACTGTTATTCCTTTTCCGTCGTTCTGTTTGCTTTCTTTCTCGGCCGGGTCGGGCGATAATAGGGTAATTTGGTTCGCTCTAACGTCTTTTGAGCGTGTGTCTCTCTCTGTCTTGTTATTTCTTTTCATTTTCTTTTTTTTTCTCCCTCTCTTTGAATTTTACGGCAAAGAAGAGAAAAAATCGAGTTATTCAGACATTCTTAGATTCATTTTTTCATAATTAACAGTACCTGAAAAAAAGTCCCCCTCTCCTCCCCCTAATTTTCTTTTTTCCTGAAAATAAATATTCTTTATTTTCTATTTTCAGTACGACTGTTGTTATGCTTTGTCTTCAAGCGACGAAGACGATGAGGAAGAGGAGTACGATCTTGCGACCCAAGCGGGCAGCAGGTCGTTCAAGTTACCAGAAATTTTGAAAACTAACACCCTAACAGATGGATCAGACAAGGAGGAAGAAGGACTAGAGCAAGGAGAGGAAGAAGAGGAATACATTTTAGAGGATTCTAGTGAACTCTCAGAGGAAGATAGCCCTGTTCGAAAGGGTAAGGTGAAAAAGGCTAAGGCAAAAAAACCTAAGGCGGGTCCCTCCAGCAGGCCTGAAACGAACTTAACTTCCCGGGGGACAGAGAGGGCCAGAGACGTATACTGGACTGAAGCTGAGCATAGAGCCCTCTTCTTTGCCCTCCTCAATCAGAAGCCGTATATCAAGGCTAGGGGGAAGAATGGAGCACAGCTGAGGAGAGAAGGTTGGGACACAGTTCTAGGTGAGTTCTTTTTTTATTAAGTTTGACATTATGACAGAAAAAAATCTTTATCTTTTCTCTTATCCTCAAAGTTAAACAGAACTAAGTGCCTTCTGTGTGTTTTTCATGAAGAGAGCTGTTCTTTTTCTCAGATATTCTATGTCTCCTTTGATCTCTTGCAGCCACAGTGAACAGCATCAAGAATGCGAACCGGGAGTTAGACAAAATGCAGCATCACGTGAATGATTATTTCTCTAAGCTTAAGGCAAAGGTGAGCGAACAAAAAATATATTATACTCTTGATAGTGATTTTCTACACCTTTCAAAATATAAGTTAGTGTAACTTAAATTGATGTCTTATTTCTTCTGTATCTTTCTGACCTCCTTCCCCATTATTTTTCATTTTCTTGTCCTCATTATTTTCTCATGCTTTTCAGAACGAGGAATATCTATACCTGATAGAGAAAGGAAAACCATGTGAAGGATGCTCCTTGACCGACATGATGTTGTTGAAGTATAAGGGAGTCGAGAGAATTGCCGGTAAGACAGAAAGAAATTTCGTTTAAGAATGAAACTAGGCCCTATCTTTAACTTATTGTGAGCGTCCTGAATTTTACTTTTATTGAATATTGTGTTTTCAGCACAGGCATTTTTTTTCCTTTGAATAAATAAATGTTTTCAAGAAACATGCATAAATATTAGGATGGGTCTACGCTTTCCCAAAATTCATAGTAAAACACAGCAGACCTAATATTGTTTGTTCTTTTGACCTATTTTCTTCTTCTTTCTCTCTTCGATAGCGATACCTCACATAGTTCTATTCTTGACAATGTGTATATTCTTGGACCACAATTTCCCTTGAACAATAGAATTTTTTTTTTTTTCAGGGCAAGGAGGGGAAATAGTCTACTACACGGATCCCGTGGAAGAGGAAAAGAAACGAAGGCAACAGGCCAAGAAGTCCCCTGCTGTGCAGACTAGAGTTAAAGCTAGAGGTCCTGCTCCGTCTAAACTTAAAGTTTTGGTTGTGCCTTCAGAGAAGGAGCTGTTGGCACAGTTTCAGTGTCCCATGCCTAAAAAAGGGAAAGGACCTGTGTCTCCGGCAGTCAAGGTGCCTTTCAAGAAACCGGGTAAGGCTGCAGCAGCAGCAGGTGGGGCCAAGGTCACTGGCACACCGAAAGCGACAAAGGCCAAAGTTGCTGCAAATACAAAGGAAGCGAAGGCTAAACCTGCTCCTTCTCCCTCTGGAAAAGGTACCGCTAAGGCTCCTTTCAAGAAACCAGGTGTTCGGGCAGTCAGGAACGCTGCTGCCTTTGACGTTGACTTGACAGGAGACGTCAGATCTGATGACATGCAAGTAGACGTTGTGTCAACAGACACCGACATAGTGGACTTGACCGGTATTCAACAGGAAGTCCCCCTCACTTCTACTCCAAAGTCGGAAGTCAAAAAGGAAGTACGGCGTAGTCCACGGATTCTTGAGAAGAAAAACTCTGGGGGCAGAGGAAAGAAATTAGACTTTGAATCAAAAACCACAGATGCCTCGAGTAAAGAAGAAGAAATAGCAAATCAGGTTAAGAACCAGGAAATCAGATTAGCCAATATCGAGTCTTTTATGACCACTATGGAAGTACACAGACGGGACAACGTGGCTAACATGATGTCCTTCCTGAGTCGATGCACAGAGGTGCATGAGAGGCTAGGAACAGTGCTTGAGAGGATAGTGTCAGACAGGGAGTCCATCGTGAAAACGCAGGAAACTACCAGCCGTCACTTGCAGTCTATCATTGACACTCAGGCAACTTGCAGCCGTAATGTGGCTCAACTTATAAACGGTAAGGCTTTATTTGGGTGGACATGTCATAAATCGAGAAAAAAAATATGTGTAGCAGTAAGTGTCTAGGTGTCTGGCATTTCCTTTTTTTATTTCATTTTAACTCTCATCTGAAGTTTTTCTTGACCAACAAAAATACTTATATTTATTTGTTTGCACAACGAGACAGATCGTCACAGCGTCACTTATACAGTTGGCATAAGTTTTTTTATTCGTTTCAACTTTTTATAACCTACAGTTTCCGGTAAGGTCATTCACATGACCGACGGGCTCCAAAGGAGGCCTGTCATGATGATGTATGAAACCACGCAGACCCCGCCTGTTCCTGAGTTTCCTACTTTTCCACTTGTTGTTAAACCTTCGTCTTCAGGTGCCTTGAAAGGTAAGTATTTTTTTTTTTTTTTCATAGTCTAAATGTATCTTGTCCTATCCAATAAGTCTCTTTGTGAATCTCGTACTGACGAGAGAAAAAAGCAGAACGAAGGCACGCTCTTTGTGCAACGACCTCCAGGCCTATCTGTGCTTCTTCATATAGTTAGTCCAAAAAGATTGGGAAGTTGTAAGTTATTGGAAAAACAGAAAAAAAGAAAACACCGTAAAGACAGAGAAACTGAGCTGTAAGGTAAATCTGGCTGGTATCATAAAGAAAAAGGGGCGAAGGTCTCCTATTTTCTCTATGGGACATAAGGGAAGATTTTTCATCTCACCTGTGTATAGTTATGTATCACTCTCATTCTGAAGAAAGCACAAAAAAAGTTTTTGCCTTGTTTTTCACAGTTTTGACGCTCGATCCCTCTGCAGACCAGTCAACAGTGGCCCAAAACCTCCTTCACGTCAATGGCAATGGAGAACTAGTCACAGGTCCCACCGTAAACCAAGCTTCCCCTCTAACTTTGGTTTTAGCGGAGGAACCTGCAGCCCAAGAACAGGAAGAGCAGCAGGGAGGATCGTATGCTGGTTGTGTGGTTAAAAGCGAGCCTCTAGAGCACGATCAAGGAGACGCGGGAAACAACGTGAACAGAGAGGTTGTTTACCAAGAGGTTCTTTATGAAGAGGAGGGAGAGGAAGGGACTCAACTTCCTTCTCCGCCAGGTGATGACCCTCAAAATCAGGTCACCCAGCCATTGAATGTACCGCATAACGAGCTTATTGAGCAAGGCAATCAGGGGCATACTGACCTCTCAGAGCCTGGAAAAGACTCCCATAGTGACGCGGGTGATGCAGGTTCTAACATAGAAGCACAGGGAGGTAGTGATCTTATGAAAGAGGGAAGCACTGACATGCAGGCTCATAACAAAGGACTAGAACAGGGAGGGAATGATGTCCTTGAGGATGGGGGTCAAGATGGCCAAACTCTCAGAGGAACTGACTTACAGAAAGAGGCGGCAGAAGGAGATAAAACTGAAGGTGTAAGCTGTGAGGCAGGAGAGGACAGCGAAGTAGTACAATGTCCAAAACTTAAAGAAGATGGAGGTGAAGAGACAGTGAAAGAGGTAGCACAAGACACCCAAAAAGAGGCTGGAAAAGAACAGCCACATTTGCAGCAAGGCGCTATACAGACTAAAGAAGACCTCGAGGTTTCTCTCATAAACGTAGACGATGAAGTTCCAGAAGGAAGACTTGGTTAATGTGTGGTTCTTTCTACATGTGCCAGAACACACCCTCCTCCGCGTAAAATCAAGAGGGTCCACATAGATATATCTCAGGGGGGAGTAGTGCTCGACTGCAGTAACATAGAAGGGGTACTGAAGAAGGAGAAGCCTCTAGAGGAACTAACAGAGCCTGAACCTGACAAAGAGGTGATGACAGCGGCAGAAACTCTCCACTCCCTTCACCTGGCTGTTGATCCTAAGCCGGGTCCTGTGACCAGGAAAAGGGTAGCAGAGGCTACCAAAGGACAGCCTAAGAAAAAAAGGAAGGCCCCAAAGAATGGATCGAAAAAGAAATAGAAAATGTTACTTTCATGTGACTTTCACAGTCAGAGTATTCATGTTCGTTTTCCTACCGCCGTTCCACTTTGTTATGATACAACGGTTTCAGATAAAGAAAATCTAATTTTTCAAGAGAGAAAAAAAACTGACTATGACGCTGTATGTTTTATGACTTCAACCTACATAGAGGAATGTTTTTATTTGGCCACAACGAGACTCCTTCTGTAATGCATGATGCGGTTGGAGAGTGGACAGACATATTTTCATGTAGGGAACATTTCTTTCGGGTGAACAAAAGAAAACACCCACTTTGGTTTACTTTACTAGTACTTAAGCTTAAAAAAACAGATACTTCCTAACATAATAAGTCACTGATGTCTTATACCATGACCCCTTCACTAAGTAGTCTGAAAAGTCATGAGGTACAGTGTAGTTAAGAGTTTTATGCCTTTGAAACAGTTATCGGCTTTTCCTCGACCACAAAACCATTTGAAAAGCAATAAGGTGCTACAGTGACCACACTATTGAAGTCCACTTTTCCTAGTCACTTTCTGGTCATGATATGTAATAAAAAGTTTGATGTGAAACCCTGTGTGACCTCTTGTTCCTCTGATAACGTACTGAATAGTATATTAGCTTGAAGTTAAAGAAGTACAAGACTGAAAAAGCTTTGTTTATCTATTCTAATGCTATGCCCTCCTTCACAACGACTTTTTAGAAAAAAGGTCGTTGTGCGTAGGGGGCAGCACTCTCGATTTCATGTTATGACGTCATAATTGACAGAACGTCGTGGAACAACATGTCCAAATCTACAGGTGATATGCCTCCTAAGAAGCACAAGGTATGTAAAAAAGCTTGACCAACTTCAAGTCTGAACATCAGAGAAAGTCCTGAACACAAAGGAGAGCATGCAGAGCATAAAAAAAAGGGCCTAAAAGTTAATTTAATAAGAGGATAATGGCGGGTCACGTACGACGTAGCACAACGTTAAAAGTTAGCCAATAGTCGCTGTGCTTTGTCCCTTACTTCTCTCGTTGTGACACCGGTTGGCAAAGGCTAATAAATAATTTTTTTATTCCATGTTATGACAGCAGGGTCAGCCTGATAAGAGACCTAAGAAGAGAACACAAATGATACTGAAGCATAAGGATTTCTCGGTTGACTCAGAGGCCTCTACAGTGCTTTACCAGCCAGAAAATGCACATCGAGAAAAGCAAGCAAACGATACCTTGGTAGGAGCTTCTTATGCTGACCATCAGTCCAATGCCAGTGACTCCGAAAGTGAAGCAGAAGATCTCCCTATGCGAAACGACCTTCCTGTCTCCAGAGAAAGGTGGAAGACGAAAGAAGTAGAAGCCCTAATGGATGCAATAAACTTAAACCGGGACGCTATAAAGTTCCACTTCAGCGGCACAGGAGGAGGGAGGGACATAAGGCGGCAAGCATGGAGAGACGTGGCATGTAAGTTTATTACTTCGATAGAATAATCTTATATCTTCCCCTTTTTTTTCAAGGGAAGTTACTTCATAAAAAAAGAATTTATAAATTTAATACTTTCTTCTTAATTCTTTCAGTGTACGTTAAGTCGGAAGCGCACACTCACCGGACTGTCAGACAGTGCTCTGATAAGGCGTCTGATTTCACCCAAAAGATGAAGCAAAAGGTAGGAGAGAAGTGAAATTTTTCTTTTTCAACATAACAATAAAGTTAGTGAAGAGAAATAAGCAAAATAACAAAATTTTTATGCTAATCTATTTACTTACAGTACAATACACTAAGAAGGGAGATCAAAAAGACAGGAAGCGGACCACCTGCAAAGAAGTTGCTTTTGTCCAAGACCCAGCAGAAAGCTTTAGAATATCTGAAACCAGAGGCAGTTCGAGGTGAGGATGGACTACCGTAGTCACTGTACCCTACCTTATTCAACCTCTTATTGAGTTTAGAATAAAAGACATCTAAGGTTTTTTTCAAACACAGCGAGAAAAAAAAAATATTATGTACTTTTGAGACTCAGGAAACATCTGTATGTTTTCAGGTATTCCAGGAGTTACTCCCATGGAGCTGGACCCTACCAAACCAAAGACACAGTCAGGCATAACAGAAAACCATCTGTGGAGACCAGGTACTGCCGACTTCTCCAAGGCTAAGGCCAAAATGAAGACCACTAAAGTACCAACAAAAGATAAAGACAAAGAGAGAAGGAAGGAAGAAAGAAAGAAGAAAGAGGAGAGAAGGAGGAAACATGAGGCAAAGATGAAGGAGGAGAGAAAGAGGGAGAAAGAAGAAGCAGTATTAAGGAAGAAAATGGAGGATTTATCCAAACAGAAAGCAGCAGCGAGGAAGAAAGATGAGTCAAAGACTGCTCTACCCAAAGTTAGACCTAAACAAGGGCAGAAAGTTGTGGTTTGCACCAGAAGCGAATACCTGCAGCTGTGTGAGGAGAAGCAAAGGAGGAAGGCAGAGAGGGAAGCCATAAGAGCTCAGAGAAGGCAAGCCAAAAATCAGTTATGAAGTATGGATTAAATGTGACAAATATATATATGATAAAGAGAAATGGACAATCTTATACAAGTTTGAGAAAAATACAGTTTATTTACAGGTTATTATGTATATGTACATAAATAAAACTTTTTTTCTTTCACGGCGCGTGTTCAAGTTTTCTTTCACAAAAGGAACAGGAAAAAATGTCAGAGAAAAATATTTCATGTGAGGCCTGTCCGCCAGGTACATCTTTATGTACATTAAGGTAGATATCTCAGACAAGCTGAAACTGTCTCGTTGTGACATACATGTGTACCACATCCTAATTATAAGGTATCCCAGACAAAGAGCCAAAGTACTTTCATTGTAACTTGAAGCATGCAAGGTGCCACACTTTTCAGAAGTATTTGTTGCAGTACTCGTCCCGGAAGCAGTTGATACGCTCCTTTTCCTGTTCTCGGGAAAGCTGTCTTGGTTGGGGAAGGGGAAGACGGACTGGTGTCCAGGGATCAGCAGGGTCATCTACAATCCTTATGCCATGATCCATGGCCACGTTCTGAAGGCAGGCGCAACTGGTTATGATGTCTGAAGACCTCTTTGGCTCGTGCCTCATGTAACCTGCGGAGGAGTCCAAGATCCTGAAAGACAAAAAAAAAACAGAAAAAAAGAAGCTTTAGACAGGGACAAAGGATGACACAGAAAAAAAATATTGGAAGGTAATATGTTAAAGCGCAGATAATTAGTTCCTTTCTTTTTCTCATGAGTGGGAAAGAGTTACACTCACCTCCAACGCTGCTTCAGGATACCGATGCACTGCTCGACTCGAACCCGGCTCTTCTTATGCCACTTGTTGAATGCGGTCTTCTTGGGTGAAGTCTCGTCCTTATAGGGCGTGAAGAGGTGCCGACGCAACCCATATCTGCCAAAAGTAGAAGATAACCACATGTTATAGTGTTTTGCATGCTGTGAAAGAAAAGTAGAGACAAAGACTAAGAAAGGAAGCTCACCCCGAGTCTCCTAGGAGAACAAAATCCCCCCAAATCTCCTGGTCGAGCTCGTCTCCAACGGGGCTCGCCACGAGACAGTAGGCATCATGCACCGATCCTGGGAAGCGAGGGTCTATGAACAATATCCGTTTGTCATAGTCACAGACAATCTGCACCAAGAAAGAAATAAAAATCAGGAAAATGGAAAAAAATTCCATCTAACCATATTCTGTTATAGATGATATGTTTCATAATAATTCTAGAGGTGCAGGACAAAAAAAGAGGAAGATGAACCTTATTTTATTAAGGAAACAAAAATCAAGAGGACTCCACAGAAGGTAAGAAAAAGGTGAAAAACTCACAGTGGTGTTGATGGAGTGATACTGATTTATGTTGACGTATGCGCTCTCGTTTCTGGAGGGGCACTTGATTGGGATGTGGGTGCCATCCACATATCCAAATACAAACGGTGTCTCTTGTTCGACCTCTCTTTGGTTCCTCTTGACTTTGTGGCGGTATAACTTCAAGGCCGCAAGCAGTTTCAATTCAAAAGAGTGGGGCCACTTCACATACTTGTGCCGGTTCTTGACGAAGTATTGAGCGACATCTTTCACTGAATTACACACTACGGACTTGGATACCTTCTGGGAGTCCCCAGTCAGCACGAAGAAACTCCCAGTGGTAAAATACCGTAACACTAAACAGAACTGAAAGAAAAAAAAGGAAATCAATGTCAGAGTATTAGGAAAAGGGGAGAAATAAATAAATAAATTAAGAAAATTTCTTTCTTCCTGATAAAAGGTCGTCTAGTCATGGGTGTGGACTACAAAATTCTACTGGTGACATGCTCATTTCTTGAAACAGACATGTGACATGGGATTTACTGACATGACGAAAAAAATTATTGACATAAAATTATTAAAATTGACATGTTGGGCCATGACAGAGGTGACATGTGACATCAAGTGATATGTGACATGACCATTTCATCGAGTCGACATGTCAGAAGGGGGACCCCCCCCATCCAGACCACAATGAAAAAAAAGAAGGTATTTCAGCTTACCCTGTCTATGCACGAGAGGCCTCCCCCACGTTTGCTCCCCTTGAACTTGCTGTGTAGCCTGTAGTCCTGGCACAGCTCCATCACTACCTCCTTGCTGAGCCTGTACCTTGCTGTAAACTCTTCATCAGAGAATAAAGTGAAGGGAGTATCTCTTTTCTTGCACTTTCGCTTTCTTCTTCCCAGACTGTCTCTTGGGACATCCATTTTGACACAGTGTAGTTGTCACACTTTAAATTTCCCTCCAAAATTTTACTCTGGTTCCATTCCAAATCACAGAACGACTGTCCCCATAGGGACCAATGTTAAAAACCAAAAAGGCGGTGACTCCAGAGTAACTGCCTTTTTTTTCTCGCTGTGCACCCAAAAATTTTAGCACAGCGACTTTTGCACAGCGAGGAAAAGATTGTGCAACACTTTTTTTCTTGCTCTGCAAAAACGGACCAAATGGCAGAGCGAGAAAACATTTGTGCAACACTTAGACACTAGCAGAACGAGGAAACCGGTTTTCACGCTGATTGTGCAACGGCCCCCAGGCTTGCTATGAAGCCTACATCAAATCACCAAGTCCATATACTACTTCGAGCTGCAATATGTTATGTATCGGCACGGTTTTCAGTCCGCATTTGTATGTTCAGTAGCAAAAAAGCACTATTGACAAATGTATAATAATAATCACTGGATTCATTCAAATTTATAATATGATAAGAGATATCCATCTATCTAAGTGTAGGGTACAGACTGTGTTATTTTCCAACCAGTACCATCAGATGTATACATTGGGATCTTAATGTCTGTACAACTCAAATACTAGGGCTTATAAATGGCTACATGAAATTAAGGAACAATACATATGTGGTCATAAAACAGGTTACTGCGAGCCATGTTCACAACTATGGGTTGAAGTTTTAATATAGGCTAAGTTAGGTCAGATTAGGTGATGGGAGGAGAATTTAATAACTTATAATAATGAACAGTTATTGTCATATCAGAAAAGTGTGTCACACATCACTTATATCATTTATGACAACCTGTCCATGCAATAGGATGATATTTCGTAATTAATTTAGAAAAAAAAACAATATTTCAGTATTATTAAGGGTGACGCTCATCCCAAGATACCAAGACAACCTATGTATAAGGATTTGGAAAATTTGGTGCACTTCCCTGACTAAATCGCTCCGGCCTCCTCCAGCATCTGTGGGTTCTTGATAATTATGTAGAAAGCGCCCACAAGTGAAAAAGTTGAGCAGAGCTCTATTGAAGGTAATTAGCGTGGCGACTAGTAAGTACTACTCGTGAGATGAGTAGACTAGTGTATGGTTCACAGTCGCCACGCTGTAAGGGATAGGGAGGCCTTGCAATCTATTTTTGTTTGTGGCTCACCTGCTATGGACTATTCCTGCAACAGTGTGTGTACTTTACTTATCAGTGAAGGAATTTTCAGAATATATCTCATACTATATACATGTAGTACAGGTTTCATCACAGTAGGTTACGGTACAATTGGATCATATTTTCTGTTGTTTGTGGCTAACCTGCTATGGACTATTCCTGCCCACTATTCTAATGTAATAACAACAGTGTGTGTACTTTACTTATCAGTGAAGGAATTTTCAGAATATATCTCATACTATATATATGTAGTACAGGTTTCATCACAGTAGGTTATGGTACAATTGGATCATATTTTCTGTTTTTGAACAAAGTATTCACTGTTAAAGATCTCTATGGAGAAATCAGTGCTAAATTGTGTGTTGCCATATGTGCATTTTTGTAAATCAGACGAGGTTGAAGTGTAAGGGCACCTTGTGGTACTGCTACATTCTTTTCTGTGTAAACTTTTTTAGTTTACATTGAAATAATACTTTCTCAGAATATGTATCTGCTATCGGTGATGAGACATTAATTTAATTACTCCTTTCATTATATAAACGATTTTGTGGAAGACTGTGAAAACATACATATACAGAGGTACTTGCACTGTGCTCCCCCTCTACAGAGAGGTGGAGTGATCTGGCCGGTTTTTGCTGACCACTGGCCCATGATGAAACAGACCTATTATAAGGTGATTGGCAGTTGGGTGTGTGTGTGGGGGGGGGGTTGAGACATAGCAGGCTCCTGGCGATCTGAGCCAGTGTACACTCATAATGACACACCTGTTGACTATGGCATTGAACATTGAATAAGACAGGTCCCTGTGACAGTTGAGTGAGGTGCATGCAGAATGGATAGTCTACAGGCTATTAGTCCATAGCTGCAGTGGGTAGTTCAGGTTGATTTTGTGTTATATACTACCAAAGTCCTAGATAATAGTATGCCCTATCTATCAGTCTCACCAACTGAAACCAGACACAAGATTACAAGTCTCCGCGCTATGTATCACAGGACTATTCGCTACTACTGTATTAAAATCTACAACACTATGTTTTATTTCACAAAGACTCTGACCCTACACAATCAAATTGCTTTGTTCTGATAATCCTCCAAAAGGTTGTGGGGTGGCAGCATTTGTAATAGCAAGTAGATGGTAGACATCCCAACTTCATGGGCTGCTTGTCTGGTCATGGTGGGTTGAGAGACTTTGTGCTTGGATAAGTCCCGTGATTGCTGTATGTGTATCCAAATCACACCGGGCCCAAGCAATAAAGGTAGAATGCCAGCTACTGAGGCATCTATTGCAACAGCTATAGTGGGGTTGATGCCAGGGATACAAAGGACGGCTGACAGTCAGGCGCAGCTGAGCCCAGTCTTCAGTAACTCTATTACCTCTGCTGCATCTACAGGGCAATAGCCTATGGTTGTATATAGACTATCATCTTGACTGCTTCCTCAGGGCTTAGTCACATGACCCATGGTAAAATCACTGATGATTAAAAAGGTAGACCATTATACCTCTATCTATGAAATAAAAGCACTGCTCTTCATTCGTTGTCCTTTTATTTCCTTTCTTTTCTGACTATGGAATTGTGTACAGCTCTGGTGACTAAACATAACAACCTTTGTGTTTTAGGTCATAGGTAATGTTGTTTTGGTTGGGGATAACTATCTCTAAATTAGGAAGAAAGTGCAGAAGGCCTAAAAGGTGTGACCAGTCTACCCCACTAGTGACTACCAATCGAGTTCCACAGTATTCAGTTTTGGGTCCTGCTTTATTCTCAATTCACATAAGAACTTTGTCAACAGTCCATGAGCATAAATTACTTTATATGATACTGCTATAATGATGACTAACCCAGACACAATGGTATTGATTTTTCAGAAGCTTTCCCAACTAATGAGTCCAAAAGAATTTACCTCAATACCTTCCCACATCTCAGTGTTCCAGTAGACGCAGCGTTTAAATACAGAAGGAAAGACCTCACCAATCTTAAACAGAAGATCTGCAAATTAGCTAGAGTTATTAAGTATGAAGCATGCGGAAGCCAGTGTAATTTCCAAGTATCTTCCGTCAGTACGTTTTTCATGAAAGGCCCTTAGAAGTATAGTAAAGTCCAACTCTGTATAGTTGGATATTAGGAGTCAATGACCTATGCAATCATTCACCTTCAGCTTGATAGCTTACTACTGCACTAATCAGCTTACATAGGCAAATAACTAACTGCTAGAAATGGTTTTGTGTATTACATTTCAACCTCCCATAAAGAGTAGATTGTAATATCACCCACAGGAGACAATGTTCGAGTACCCTTGCCAGACACCATGCACCAGAGGCAAGGTTGCCATTTACATGTCAGATGTCAGAGGAGATGACCTATGGAGGTCATAGGATAAAATGACATGGAAGGTTTATTGGGTTAGGTGCATACAAAAGTAGGGCCCTAGACTTAGTGCTACTGAGTTGTAAAGGTTGTCTGCTGGATAAGCCCTGAAAGAAATTTTATACAAAGTGTTTATGGGATAGCAATATTCACAAATCTTATAACAGTTAATAAGTAGATATAATCATTGTTATTTATTCGCCAATCCTTTGTACTCACAGACGCATATAGGTTGGATAGCTTATGGCCATAGGGTTACATTCAAAAGTATGAAAAGAGATGTTCCTACCGCACAAGCATCCTTTGTATTATCCATTATAACATGTGAAAGATAAAAGCTGGTTTAGCTGGATTTAAAATTGCAGGAAAAATCAGAAATGTAATCACATGGTATTTCACTCAAGTCATTTAGCAGTCACCATGACATAGAAATAATTATCATGGTCATGAAGGACTACATACGTTAATTAGTAATGATGAGGCCAATGTTTGCAATAGGCTATAGGTGAAATTAACTTTATCTGCCTCATAATTGTAATAGATATTCCATGCATTTCTGTAATAATTATTGACACACTATCATATGAAGCTAGTCCAGCACAGACAGCAAGCTTATGGTTGAGGATTTCAAACTATAACATAGTACAAATATAACCATGATTAGATTCCAGCTGTGGGATACCCAATAGAATGGGCATGGGTTTTCTGTTGCACTATATACACTGTGACTTTAGCTGAAAAGTCCAGAATAAAGGTTTGATGAATTGTATATCAACTTATTTATTTATTCAAATTCAAAGCAACAGCTATTCTGGTCATGATAATTTTACTGGCAGTGTACATAAATGCACACAGGACAAGCATAAATTACAGAGCTTCATCTTGTATACAGAACTCAGATTGACCTGCTCTGTCATCGAGGGGCTGTGGTGTTGTAATTAGAGGCTAGTAGCAGATTTGACAGACTTGATACAATATCCTTAATAGGACTAGTAATTGGGGGCAGGGAGTCAGAACACAATGGAGCAGCTGTTACTCTTCACAAGAAGAAATGCCATTGTATAAGGATAATTTCAATGAGACACTTTCCACCTTCTCCCAGTCTTTGGACTCCATCCTCAGCCAGACCTGACCAGCTCTATATTTGGTTGGTCTTGAGAATCTTTTTTATGTAGTTCAGCTATTTCTAGAACATTTACCAAATCTGAAATCTGCAGCAATGACCTGGACATGTTTGAAGGTCAAGGAGTAATGTGGTAACCTTGTTTAAGCAAAAAGATGAATTTGATTTGAACTGGTCATTCCAAATCCTGCACATGTCTTTCCAATAGATAAAAGGGCTGGGGTGATTTCGCTACCTTGCATGCTGATAACACCCAATGTGACATGAACCCCACATCAGGGTTATGGGCAGACTTAGAGAGATATGTGAATAGAAAGAGGGCTAGGCGTAATAATAGCGGTCATGTAAGAAAAAGAGCTAAATCACTCAGTAGTACTTTGCATGCAATCAAAATGGGGGGGGGGGCTATAACACAGTCTCAGATCCCCCCATATGTGACATCAACAATGATCAATAAGCTATCAATAAAATTGCCATTACTCACACCTCCTGGTATAGCTTCATGGTGTAGCCCTGATTACCTGATATGATACTGGCCTTCTGTCTGTCCTTGTGACTGTACACTAGTCCTTATCAATTATTGCCATTATTTTCAGCTTCAATACTGTTAGTCGGTGTTATACAACAGGTAGGCTACACCTAGTGCATACGTTTAACCATTTACGGACATTGTGGACAGGAGGAAGGGCCTGTTATACTTGGAGAGAGAGAGAGAGAGAGAGAGAGAGAGAGAGAGAGGGAGGGAGAGAGAGAGAGAGAGAGAGAGAGAGAGAGAGAGAGAGAGAGAGAGAGAGGGGAAAGAGAGGCCGACAGACAGACAGAGACAGAAAATCCCCAGCATAGTCAGAAAATATAAGACATGAAGAAGGGAGTAATCATAATTACCTGATAGCCAAGGTATATTTCGTTTGCATTCTAAGTGAGTCTTTTTCTTTTCATGTTCTATTTCCAGATAAGTAGAGTGCATCATGGATGTCAATTAGCAGAGTATATTACAAAATATGTGCAGGATCCAATGGAATCGTGATTATCAATAGTCTTGTATGATCAATAGCCATGGATCATCGTCAAGTAGCTAGTCCGAGGGGTCCAAAATAAATTTTGCAGTGTGGTTAAATCCTTTTGTTTGCATAAGGTACATATACAGTCAGCCCTTGCTTCTTAAGATATGGGAAATGCAAGGAAACAAGTCTGAGGAAGCAAATTATCTGAGGAGTCAAGTCCAAATATAATAGAAAACATAGAGATGTTTCCAGTTTTCTGTCTGAAGTAATGAGGGATCTGAGGAATCAAAGGGTCGAGGAAGTAAGGGTTGACTGTATTGGGCTATGGTGCCCATATATGAGGGAGGGGTAAATGTATTTATTATGCCACATTTCATGGTTGTAGATGTGACCACACACTTTATTTTTAATGCCATAGCACAGAGTTGCAGTCAGGCAGAATATCCTAACTAATATGTAATGTTCCTTTCATATCAAGGAACAACTAACATATACTGGTTATACTTAAATATCAAGCACCTTGCAGTATGACTGCATTATATGGTCATAGACGTGACCACAGTCGTAGATGTGACCCTGCATTTGTATTCAATGCTATAGCTCAGAGTTGCAATGAGATAGAATAATCTCATTAACCCTCATTGTTCCTTTCATGATAAGGTATAATTAACATGTAATAATGAAACCTAAGTATCAAGTACCTTGCAAGAAAACTGAAGACATGTCCATGGTCGTAGATGTGACCACGATCGTAGATGTGACCACACATATACTTTTCTTATAATATCTCTGGTAGTATGCGGAATATAACAAACAAACTTACAAGGCTTATTGCTTTTATATAGAGGTATAAGGGACACATAGTAAGGATAGTTAAATATGAAACACCTAGCAGTATGGCAGCATGTATGGCCGTAGATGTGACCATGTGTAAACTACCCCAAAATCAGATTCTAGCCTCTGGGCCATACAGTTCTACAGCTAGGTTAACTCTTTTTGTGTGCTACATATAGGTACCTGTAAGGTTTCTGCATGGTAGATTTTATTAGTCCATATACTGTGTCTTTCCTAGTGTAAGGGAACCTGAAAAAGGTTGTAGATGTGACCACTCATCAATTACACAAAATGTTTTATGCACACATTCACCACAAAAGGTTATCCATGGATCTCCAACTGTTACTAAAAATGTCTCTACCCTAGGAGGAATATACCAGGTGTAACGAATAAGGATTTGGCCCTTTGTTTATTTATATTTAACAAGGGAAAAAAAATTGTTCCTCTTTTTTACCCTAAAAATGACCCTTTTTGGCTGTTCTGACCCTGTAGATCTCTTGTTATGCTTCACAGATAGGCAAAACCATGGTTCCCCCTCAAGCCCTAAGCCCTGATGACTGGAATACATGAAGAATACAACTACATCTATTATTTTGAAGAATCTATTAAAAGGGAGGCAAAGACAGCCTAGTTGATGACGATTCATGGCTATTGGTCATATGTTATATCTTATCATTTTATGTCCAATATTGTAAATTATCCAATTTATTCCCCTTTGTGTAAGGCAGTTCGAAACACTGGCTTATCAAAAGGTTATGCCCTTAAGATGATACTGCTAATAAGGCCACAGCTTGAGATGTGAGTAGTTCACTTTGCTGTCCACATCCCATCAGGCCAATATTTGTGCTCAATTTTCTAATGCCTCTCCATTCAGAAAGGCATTCACAGTGTGATGCCCCATAGAACCTGTGCATATCGGTATTATTGCATTACACTCCCCCTGCTCATTTATAAGTTTACACAAAAGTATTTTCGTAACTGCTAATTACATGCTAGGGTGGCAATTCCTCATGGCCTGCTTTATATCCTATACATTCCAGGTACAATGATCTGATTACTTAGGTTGATGGGAAGGGGTGTAGTGGAGTGGGGCAGCAGTAGTACAATTTAAGTATATATGGCCTGAGGACCATGGTTATGCGGGCAAAACAAAGCCCAGTATCTTTTTAACATAACATGGCTACGATGAGAATTTATCTGTCTGTTTATTTATTGATACAGGGCTGAGATATATAAATGGTCTAATATTTTTTGTGCTTAGTATAGGCCAAATCTAACTTTAGCAAATAGCTAATGGAGGAATAAACCAGAGAAAAATACTTTTCTGTGTGGTAACTGTCGTTGTTGTATCTTGATATGAATGGACTAACGTGAATTATCGCATTATTTCAACCCACAGTAAAACAAATTCCATATCAACTGTGAGATATACATGGATACGGCTTCAAAACAAAAAGTATGTACTGCAAGATATGATATATGTTAGCCAGAAGACTACTCAATGTGCTCCTAGATACCACCGACTGTGCAGGTTTCATTTGGCAGAAGCCGTTGCTCATATTCCTGTTGATGCATAGTTACACACCAAATGCAGGGATCTGACCCCAGTATTTATACCTCTACCAATCATCCTCTAAAATGTACATGATGGATCCTTCAAATACATCTGGCTCTCTACCTATCCAGATTTTAGAAAGAGATCACTTGCCTTAAGCCCGCAACACTGACGGAAATTGGACCTTGACGCTATGGGAGTTTTCATCACTGTTTTACCCACAGGCAGTTGATGACCATCAAGGCATAGCTACACTCAGCTGATGGCAGCCAGCCTTGTTTTCAGGTCAAATTTGGTCACAAGGTCATGACATCACATGCCGATTGGCCATCGATTGGCTGCCTATTGGCCGCACCTGTGCAGTGATAGTGAAATTAAAAAGATTTGGGATGAACTCTGAACCAAATAATCATACTCCAAGACTTAATAGAACTAGAAAGCCAGGGAGGGCTAAGCATACTGTCCCTATATATGCTGTCCGTTAGTGACTGATGGCCACCAGTCCCCAGTGAACTGGCTGTTTTGTTTTGTATACAAAGATTTCATCAGCTGCCTGTGGCTAAATCATTGATGAAAACTTCCATAGCATTAAGGTCCAAATTCCATCAGTCATGCGTGCTTTCAGGCAGATTACAAAATGTCCATAGGGGTTCATATATTACCTATCCTCTCCCCCTTTAAATTCGTTCCGTTTGGGCATGAGGGTGATGCCCTGGTGTCTTGTTACGTCTTTGAGTATACCTGTCACATCTAAGAACGGTGACAGGTCACTCACATCCCAAAAACTGTGCTTATGTGGCAAAGAGATAATAGCCTAATGCATACATAAGCTTCTGTTGCCTCCAGATCACTTGAAGGGCCGCATTCTCTCAAATCACTAATGTGAGCTTTATGTTGGTGCCCTGGGATCTGACACTTTGGGTGAGGGATTAGTCAATTGAGGCTGTATCGTATTACAGCAACTTTGATGCATATTGAGAGATGGTAAATGCAAAATAGACACTAACGATGATAGATAATCTAGATTGCCCACGGACAACATTTACACGATTTTCCACTGATAGAGGCTGAATTGCCAATAATCTATGCCTTGGAGTATCTTGAAAGAATTATCATTTTGATGGAAAAGTAAACATTAATGAGTAAACTGCCAGAACAGCAACGACAACAATTATTTACAGAATATTGCATCAGGTGAATACTGCAGCAATAATGCTGGGGTAATAGGATGGAATGGTTTTCCATAAGTGGTATAAGTAAATATATCTTATATTTTGTCTTCCTCACAGCCATTAACACAAAAAGTCTTGGGGTTATACAAAATGTCTGAAATATATCTGCATGGATCATGTGAGTTTGGTTTTACTCAAAATGTTAAGCCAGTTATCTCAAACCC
Source organism: Acholoe squamosa (assembly GCA_949317995.1). Lineage (NCBI taxonomy): Eukaryota > Metazoa > Annelida > Polychaeta > Phyllodocida > Polynoidae > Acholoe > Acholoe squamosa. The sequence goes on from OX439045.1 coordinate 56,544,940, forward strand.
CTCAAAAGATAATGTCTTATAAAGTGTGTGGCCTTTTAGGATGTTACTGTCGAAGATGTCACAGCAAAACATGGAAGAGGTTCATTTTACTGTTAGTGTCATGATGATCTTAACCTGGAAACCTTGGTTGTGTCGCAGAGCGTATACTAACCTGGAAACCTTGGTCGTCTCACAGAGCGTATACTGTAGTGTAGGTACAAACACGGGCAGCTAGTCAGCCTATGATGATCTCTTCCTATGTACCTTCTTGACTTTCTACAGGCTTCAATGCACATGTCTGAAAGGCTTTAATAGGGATACTACCAAGAGAAACTGACCAGATAGGTGCATTAAATACATTATGTCACATGTGATGAGGTTTGTGATGCGAGTTTTATATGGTACGAAATAGATGATTTCCTCTTTTACATACAAATCGGACATATCATGAAGCCATAATTATATATTAGTCAAATAGCTCTGACACGGCCCAACTGAAAAGTATTTGCAAAATATCCATAGCTTGAGATGGTTTTCCTTTTTGTTCAAAAATACAATGTTCTTCATACACTGTTTACATTATTCAGTCAGCCACACCTTTTGTCGGCTTAAAGAGTAACAGCCATAAATCTTAGAGCAGGCAATTAGATAGCAGAGCTCAGATTTATCTATTCTGTCACTCTGTCACCCAGGGGGTGTTAAGAAGAAGATTAGACACCATAAGCATATATGTGCTACACCTGATCGAGAATTACTTTAGAATTTCACTTCATTATTAGCCTGTTCCTTCCACCTTTATAATGAGGTATGAAAACCATGTTTGAAGATGACCGATAGAAAACGGTCACAGCATATATATTATCTCAGAAGAATTATCAATTTATTTGCAAAGCACCTTCCCTAAGAAGGAATATAGCTGCAGGCTGGATCCTGTGTAAGAGGGTTAAAGAATGGTGTGGATTCAATTGAGATTGGTTGATTGATCTATAGGTGTATGTCTAGCATTATGGTCATCTGGGCTCAGAGTAATTTTGATGAAGTAAGTTCACTTTTGTTGGCAAGGGGGAAAAGCATCTATGCATATAACAGTTGATAATTTCATATTTCCTTTTTCTGTAGAGAGACTGTGATTGCACATGACATCACCCACTTAAGTATTAGTCACACTTAGGCTGTCCTCCTCTTAAAAGGTTTTCAAAAACTATTAAGAATGTAACCCTATGGTGCTCGGCCATGCCACTTGGTGCAGTTTTGGACCTTAAAACACCTGCCTGGACATATTTAATCACGCAGGTACTTCTGCTGGTCAATTTTCAAAGTTAAACCACAAATTATAGAAAGGGTATCACCTCATGAGTTCAGCAACACTACCATTGTCACTGAGTATCCATCATTAGAGGTCTCTTGGTTGCCAATTCGAAAGATTGAGGATGGAAAATCACCATTATGGCCAATTTTACCATTAGGGTGAAAGGGGGGGGGGCTGTCAAGAGCAGGATTCGCAATAAAGGAAGGGCTACATACAAGAAAGAAAGAAGCAAATATAGGCAAATTAATGTTTTTTCCATCTCATCCTAACTTTTGCAGGAAATCCTGGATATGTTTTCAATATCATTTTATGCCTAGTACAAAAAGCTCCCATATTGATATCAATAGAAATCATTATATTCCCAAATTACAGGACTTAGATAAATTATAGATGACTCAGCCCTATGAACCCCCGAGCAATCTAATAAATAGGCATACGACAACTCCAATCTAGTTTGGGCGAATATTTTATTGGACCTGGCCAATAACCATACATAACCAGGCCTAAGTAACACAAAAGAAAGAAAAAAATCTCCAATGTGAGACTGGTGGTCCTTCCTGGGGCTAGGCAATATGGCCGACTACAAGGGCCACCAGTGAAAAATTTGTTACATAACACCTGAATGTAAGTAGTGACATCTAGTAATATGATTGGGAACTGCTACTGCCCATTTATCACCACTTATAACACGGTTAGCGAGTTTTCAGTGCCGAAAATGGATAATATCAGTTCCTATATCTCGAGATAAAAGCACTCAAAATTCACGGCGGACGGACAGCGGGGCGGACATCTTGAAACCTACCTTGACACGAAAGTAAATCCTCCATTTTTGAAGCTTATGTACCAAATATAGTGAAATGCTTTGGACATAACATAGTTGAAACCATATTCTACCTCTCTGTCGACTAGATTCCTTGATATTATAGCTGTATTTGATATAAAAAATTATTAAACTTTCGAATCGAGCGACTTGCCGTGCGTCTTCACCATTCTGACAACACTACAGATGCCGCCGCCTGGTGTGTACAGAATGGATTATACTTTAGACTGGCGCAGCTCTGTCTCGACGTGTTTGCAGTAGTAGGCCTATGAGAGTGGGACTTTCAGGAGCTCGCCAGCTTAACCATACGACAACATGAAACCAAGATGGCGGAGGGCCGTCTTGCTGACTCGCAAAATAAATGAATGGATTCTATACAATATAAAGGTAAATACTAAGAATTAATGGAGGAAACCGTGTTATAAGCGCAATATGTAATGAATAGACTTGCACTCGTTGGCTTCATGGGGTTCATATAAGCATTCGCCTACGGCTCATGCTCATATCACCCCCTGAGGCCAACTCGTGCAAGTCTATGCATTATATATTACTTACTTATATGCGCGCACATAAGTAGCTTCAAATATCATAAGATAGAATGTATAAATGTTGTCAGAGTTCCCAAAAAAAATTATTTTGATGGTTTGATATTCATGATAGTTGAAAATGTCCACCCAAAGAAAATTTAGGTAAGTAATCTGAACTGTCCTTATGAAAAGCAATATGCAATCAATATACTACTATCAGATTCTAAGCAGTCATATAGGAAAAAGCTAGAAAAATCCTAATAATCCTGGGCACAAAAAGGTTAAGAATTGTTTCCATGTCTTCAAGAAGAGTTCTTCTCTTCATGGTGTCAAATGCCTTTGACATATATATTAGCGTGATGTTGAGCTGGTAGGTCTGTGATGTTATGTCCTTCTCTGCCATGATCTTATAGGCGAAGGTGGTTCTGTTGTTCCTTGATCTGCCCAGTATGCTTGTTCTATTGGGATTTGCTTGTCTATCTACCCACCTATCCTTTTTATCTAACACACTGGCATGAGTATCCTGAGGATGGAAAGAAGAATAATAGGGTGAAAGTTTGATGGTGGGCTGTGACAGTTAATATGCCGTCTTTTATTTTAGTGGGTGTTCACCAATATTTCATTTAGGATGGCTGCTATTCGCTCTGGTGTAACTTCTCCCCCCATATTTCATTTGTTCTGCCTTGCTGTTCTTTAGCGTCTTTATACCTTTTTTTTCAATTTTTAGTGGTGAAAGGTGGGTCGATCTTACGTGGTGGTATTTGGTGGATATCTTCTAGGTCTTTTTTCTGTATAACTCTCTTCAAAGTGTTTCACTACTATCCATGCTAGCTCAGTTTTATTTCTTGTTAATCCACTCTCACCTTGTGATAGGAGTGGTTGTTTTTTCTTCTGGTTTTTGATGATCTTTATGGCTTTGAACATCTTGTAAAAGCTTTCTCTGGATGCTTCTATTTCTTCGACTTGTTGTAAGATGGTGGCATGCTCCTTGGCTGAGAGTATTTTATTGATGTTATTCAGTATACCATTTCTTTCCTTCCTGATATCATCCCTCTTCTTCTGGTCTTTCTCTTCATTCAGTCTGTTGTTGAGTTGTTTCTGTTCTTTGGACATCTTTTTTACTTCATGGTTGTTACTCTTGGTGTTTCTTTCCTTGAAGCCTAGGATCATTTCTGCTGCTTCTGCGTTTTCTTTTATGATCTGGTCCCATTTCCCTTGGATGCTCTCTGCGTTTTCTGATTCTCTTAGGGTGTGGTCGACTTCTTCGGCATATTCTTTCCATGGTGGTTTTTAGATAGATATATCCGTGTTTAGGGTCATGATTACTGGTGGATGGTCTGAATGCATCCATGCAGGTAAGCTTTAGACTTTCTGTCTCAGATTTTGACTTCTGATCATGATGTAATCGATCTAGTTACTTTGTGGATTTCTTCGTTGTTCACTGTTGTCTAATTTCAATATCTGGCTTCCCAGGTTGTTCTGTGCAGTAGTTTATGATGGGACTTTGTGTTGGTGAGAATATGGTCTTGTCTGCTTGCTAAATCCAGGAGTGCCTCTGCGGTGCCATTGACAGCTCCTTTTCCGTATCTTCCTAAGATTTTTTTATTATCTTTGTGACCACTGCCCGTTTTGAAGACCCACGCACCACTAGAACTGATCTTTTACTTACCGCAGCTATGGCAACCTCGAGTTCCTCGTAATATTTGTTCCTGGGTGGTAACCTGGGTTGTCCCAGCCAGAAGGGCCATGGTGAGGGGCCATGGTGGAGCTACCACAGACACCAGATGGCACCACCCTTCTCCAAGCTCAGCCCATCAGGGTTTAGTATTAGGTCACATGATGGGTCACATGACCCAAAGACTTTGTATAGAACTGACAGAAATAAACCATTGTTCATCTACACTAAACTAATAACACACATGTGATGAATCCTAATATCTCATTACATCACATTTACCTTACAGTGCAACATTTTGACTATCAAACAGTATTGCTAATGAAACCCATCAAAGTACAATTTGATTGATACTTATTTACATGTTACAATATTATGCAAATAGCTGGGCCTTATTCCCACGAACACCTTGTGTAGATGAGTTGGTATTAGCTTCATGACTTCCCTTCCATGGTAAGTATAATTGTCTATTTAAATAAGGATAAATGCATAATCATGCAAATAAGATCCCTCGCTATACATGAATACAGCGACTTAAGAGAACACACCCTTTTCCCCTAGCACTGTCTTACCGAGATCTTTTCCAGAAAGCAAATTTTGTATGAAAGGATGATGGTGTAGGATAATATTGAATACACAAAGTGATCGATATGATGTATGTGGGTAATCATATTTTTAACAGTCAAAATGTGTCAGGCAGGTATCTAGAACTATACAGTAATTCAAGTCACCATGAGAGAAAGTAGGCATTTGACTAGACATTAGGAATACACTATACCCTATGGAGTATTTTCTATAAGGACACAGTGACAACCAATCATTTGTTGTAACAACTGGCAATAACATAATTCTCTGGCATGACTGATTTAGGACTTTATCGAAATATTATACAGAATTACCATTTGTGAGCAGTAATTACAGTGATACATAACCACATGCTTTTGATCTGTCAGGTTGAAACCCATATGGAAAGGACATGTCTTGTCACTACTAAATACATGTCTCCTTCATTTTGACATTGAACATATTATTCTAAAGCCAGCAATTGGAGTAACACTCAGGAATTACAGTGATCATGAATTATAGTGATACCTTGTTTTGACTGCAAATTGAATTACAGTGTTACCAGTGAAAACTGCAGATTTATCCCACACAAAAAACGGTCCAAAATGCAACAAATCCATTTTGGGCGTTTTAAGATAATGAGACATTTATCATTCCAAAAAAGTGAAGAGGGGGTGGCCAGTTTGTGAGTTCCAATATCAGGGAGACCATAAATAAAACACCTCCACATTTCATTTTGAAATCCTTCATGGGTAAATTAAGTGGTTTAATTTTTTTTTCCAAAATCCAATAAATCCATAAACCGTTTTGTTCCAAAACACAATAAATCCACCATTTCTCTTTTTTGTATCCACATAGTTAGTTTTCTCTTCCATATTTGACTTTTCTCATTTACTTGGATATAAATGAAACATTCTTTCACAGACAAAAGGTGATTTGCAAAGTGCAATAAATCCTGTTTTGTTCCAAAACTCAATAAATCCACGCTGTTTTGTTCCAAAACGCAATAAATCCATCACAAAAGCTTTCACATCTATATACCTCTCTCCTCACCAGCAACGTTGGTTTTTATTGGGAATAAGGTTATAAAACTTACAAAACACAATGATATGACATTAACAGATCATTCAATCCATGGAAATAAGGTTATTTATGAACATACATTTCATGACAATGTTTGCCTGAGTGGATTTTTTTGCATTTTGGAACAAAACAGGTGTGGGATTTATGTCATTTTGGAAAAAAGGGGATTTTAGGTGGGCACTAGGTGCCAAATGGTGACTGTTTTGGAAAACCCCAAACTATTGTTTTCTCATATTAACTCCATTTTTTTCCTATACATAGATCTATACATTATGTTTATGCAATATATATATATATATATATATATATATATATATATATATATATGGAACTATATACACTCGTGTATATATATATAATTAACCGCGAACGGTTAGGGACTATTTGCAGCGCGCATTGGTTTCTATGATGTCATAGCATGACGTCATGATCAACACTCCTCCAGTATATAAGAGGGGATTTTCAAGGTAACGGTCAATTGGATCGATTCACCTGTACAGGTAACACCACACTGGGTGTTCCCTGGAATTTTAACGGTTTTTCTTGATTGAAATTTGATTTTTCAAATCAAGATGGGGAGGAAATCAACTAGAGTTGCCAAAGCGGCTATGGCCTCCAAAAAATCGGCCAAATCGGCTAAGAAAACGGTGGAATCGGTCAATTCAGGACTGGCGAGTGAGCTGGAATCTTCTGGGGTGGATCGGAGGTCCATCTCACCCAACCACGCTAAGGGTCTTGAAGGAGTACAGCTCATTGACCAGACGGAGAGACTGGAATCATTGGAAGACGAGTTGTGCAGTATCAAAGGCTTGCTGCAGGAGCTGGTAGCAGGAAAGGACAAGAAAGACGAGACGAAATCCATGGAGGGGGCGTGGCAGCATACACGTGCGAATGTTTGTCAACGGCCGGTGACGTCATCGCACCGAGAGCGCAGCCGCGTAACCAGGCAGCGGTCCCCTAGCGTCCTTAGCGACAGTTCGAAATGGGACGAAGTCGGGCATCGTGGTCGTCGTCTGAGATCTAAATCATCTTTCTCCACTCGTCACAGACCTCGGTCGTCTTCAGGAGGGTCGTCAGTAGATTCTTCTACATCCAAGCTTCACACCAATACCAAATATGGTGAGTTTGACCACAAAATATATGTAAAAAAACGGGAAAAGATCGATACTGTTGAGAAATTGATGTTGGTTAACTTGAATTTTGTCTTAGATTATTACAAAGACAACAGTGATGTAGAAGGCATGTTAAAACATCTCCAAGTTCTGGTTGAAAAGGCTGGCACAAGAATGTATACAGTAGCAGCCCTATTGGCATACGATAAATCAGTTAGGACCAGGGCAAACAAGGAGGGGATAGAAGCCTTTGGGATTATAGACAATTCTGATATTCTGAGACACTTATCATATGATGGTACTGTTCAGGCACAGAAGGCATACGCCACCAAGACTAGGAATGGTATCAAACAAAAAATCTCAAACAATTCTTGCTATGCTTTTAATAGAGCAGAAGGTTGTGTAAGGGACCCCTGCAAGTATAGACATGTTTGCAGTGCGTGCAGTTCTTCTGGACATGGTAAAACTGAATGCCAAAAGTCCAGGAATGAATAGGAAACTGTAGGTGGTCGATGTCCCATAGCTTGTAATGATTTTTGTTTGGTGCCTGATCAAGTTATGGTAGGTGTGGTAGATGTCGACTTGCCTTCACAAACTCCAGTACAGGAGTTTAATCATACGGAGAAGGTTAAGGATTGTATTCTTTTCACCGAATCCGTAACAGAACATAATATTGTCCAAGAATTTAATTCTTTAGGAAAGGATATAGATGTTACTTGTAATAGTTTAATACAGGTTGGTAATGAACCTCTTTTTACGGTTAGTGTTGCAGATTTGCCCAGCATCAGGGTATATGACAACTGTATAAATGGTGTATGTACTTGTGTTCATTACATTGCTGGTGAGAGAGCTCAAATTTTACCATGTAGGGTAGCCCCCTTTTTGACTCAGAAAGGTGTCATTAGTATTAATGATGTAGAAGCAAATTTTCTATGGCAGGGCTTTGTTCAAGGTTTTAAAATTGTTGACCCCTCTTGTAGTACTTCTTATGACTGTAAAAACTATAAGTCTATTTTAGAAGGAAAATTTTATAATGAGATGTGTGGTATTTTATTAGAAGAAATTTCTGCTGGTCTGGTCTCTAAAAGTGTAGATAAACCCCGTTGTATACATTCTCTAGGGGGTGTCGAGAAATTAAATGGTAAATTGAGACCCATAACGGACTGCAGCATGCCTGATAAAATTTCAATTAATAATTTTATGGATACCACTAGCTCTACATTTTCTTATAATAATATCAACACGGTGACTGCCCAGTTGGATAGGAACGATTTCATGAGCGTAGTAGACTTGAAGTCAGCGTATAGGTCTATAAATGTATATGCACCTCACACGACCATGCAAGGTTTCAGATGGGATTTTGGGCATGGTGAGGATTATTATGTGAGCAACAGGTTAACCTTTGGTCTGAAATGTGCTCCATATATTTTTAATAGGATCTCTGATTTTATTGTGGGGGTGGCAAAATTCTACGGTGTAGAAAGAATTGTAAATTATCTAGATGATTTTATCGTAATTGCTGATACTTATGATGAATGTCTTAGGCAGAGGAATTTATTGATGGAATGTATGGCCTACATGGGCTTTGTAGTATCCAGAGAAAAGGTGACCGACCCATCTCAAGTTTGTAAATTCTTAGGCATTAACATAGATTCAGTTAAGTTGGAACTGTCTTTGCCTATTGAAAAGGTTGAAAAAATGGAAAATCTCTTATTGGATAACGTTAATAAGAAATTTATTTCAAGAAAGAACTTAGAGAGGATAGGTGGTTTAATGTCGTTCTGCTCACAGGTGGTTAAGGGTGGTAGAACTTTTAGTAGGCGAATTTTCGATCTCTGCGCTCGGGCACGGCCCGGTGGTTACATTAGGGTTTCAGCTTGCAATCGCCAAGATATTCAGTGGTGGCTGGATTTTTGTAGAGTTTTTAACTGTAAGAGGTTAATTCTAAATGATGATATTGACGCACCTATGTACTCAGATTCTTCCATGAAGGGCTTCGGGGCTTGGATGGATAAAGATTATTTATATGGTGACTGGACATCTTACGATAAGTTCAATCTAGGTAGTGGTCATTTTACCCAACCACCAATACTAGACAATTTGAGAAATCACCATAGAAATATAAATGTATACGAGTTATATCCCCTTCTTATGGGACTTAGACGTTGGATTTCTGGCTGTAAAAATAAAAGAATACACTGTGTTACTGATAATATGCAAGTTCTAGCTATGATTAATACCGGTAGGTCAAAAAATAAGCTTTGTATGGAATGGCTTAGAGAAATTTTTTGGCTTTGTTTCATCAATAATGTGGAGGTGTATGCAACCTATATTAAGTCAGAAGACAATGTCCTGGCCGACCAACTATCTAGACTTGCTTACAAGGGTGTACTGGACAAATGTGTAAACTCTCTTCTTGAAAATGATATGTGTTGCTTTGATTCCAGAATGGAAAAGGTTACAAAAAAGAAAAGAGTGTCTTTTAGCGAAGGGTGTGTCCGAGAATACGAGGAGAACAAGGAAACAACAACTTAAAAGGTACAAAAAATTTTGTGATAAATTTAAATTACCTAAATTTCCTTGTTCTCCCTCACAAGCTGCTACTTATGCAGTATATTTATCTAGTTGTATGAAACCTTCATCTGTAAGAAATTATTTATCATCCATTTGGTATCATCAAAAACTTAGAGGTGGCTTAGACCATAGCAGTAATTTCATGCTAAAAAAGGTGTTGGATGGTATTGATAGAAATTATGCTGTTCCTACTAGGGTTACTCACCCATTGAGTCCAAAAGAAATGTTATGTATTAGATCGTATTTGGATCTCTCCAACAGGGCTGACTTGAAGTTCTGGTTAGCTATTCTCTTATGTTATAGAGGTGTCCTCAGGATAGGACATGTTGTATCTTCTCCCCATACACTAAGGGTAGGTGATGTAAAAATATTTAAAAGTTATGCTAGTCTACTAATTAAAACTTCTAAAACGAACCAACTTGGTACCCATTCCTTTAATATATTTTTATGTAGAGACGATACCTCGTTGTTATGTCCTTGTAAAGACTTGAAAAAATTGTGCTCAGGTAGGGGTGCGAGGGATTTGTTATTTAAAATTAATGGTGTTCCTCTACAATACCAATATATTAATTCGAGATTGAAATCTTTATCTCTACGTGCTGGTATCAAAGGTTCAGTCTCCACTCACTCTCTTAGGCATGGGGGTGCTACTATGTTAAAGGATGCTGGACTCAGTATAGACTCCATTAAGAAAAAGGTAAATTGGAAATCTAATTCTGTTTTTACATATTTGCATAATCATAAAAATGAACTTTTAAGACTAGATAGACTTTGCCAATCTCAATTGCATTGTTGATTGGTATGTGTTTTTTCACATGTGTTTGGCGTGTTTTTGTGTGTTTTTGGCATGTATGGTGCTGATAGCCCCAAGGTCAGTAACCCACCAAACTCATGTGTCTGTGATATGATCATTTATTATACAACTGTATCATATATTATTATTACTGTGTATATCAACATTATTATTATCGTTATTACCGGTATTATTATTCCCTGGTAGCGAGTTAACTTATGGAACTATATACACTTGTGTATATATATATAATTAACCGCGAACGGTTAGGGACTATTTGCAGCGCGCATTGGTTTCTATGATGTCATAGCATGACGTCATGATCAACACTCCTCCAGTATATAAGAGGGGATTTTCAAGGTAACGGTCAATTGGATCGATTCACCTGTACAGGTAACACCACGCTGGGTGTTCCCTGGAATTTTAAATTTTACTATTGTTATTACTATTGTTATTACTATTGTTATTACTGTATTATTGTTATTATATTATGCACTTTACTGACTATGCTTATTGTCAACTAATTATTATAGTTGTTTTAATAAAGGCATGTATGGTGCTGATAGCCCCAAGGTCAGTAACCCACCAAACTCATGTGTCTGTGATATGATCATTTATTATACAACTGTATCATATATTATTATTACTGTGTATATCAACATTATTATTATCGTTATTACCGGTATTATTATTCCCTGGTAGCGAGTTAACTTATATATATATATATATATATATATATATATGATGTAATATAATATTTTCTGAATATTCAATTGCATATATTTTCATGAATTTGAATCAGAGATTAATCTATTATACCTCATTTCGACCACCAATTTTTTTTCTTTCAATTTCCTGCCATTAGAAGGCTGGTTGTTTGCTAGGGATGGAATGCAAATGGAACAAAAACATTCCTTTTCATGTAACTTTTTTTCCGGAAGCCCATATAGGATGGAATATCATTGAAATTGATGGTTCTGGTGATTTGAATGTAATCTAGAGATGATTTATTAGGGATGAGTGTCTCATTTAGTGGATATTCCAATTATTAAGGTCTAGAGAGAATGATAAAGTAGAAAAAATTACTATCCTTATCCTCGTGGGTTTAGGGTTCTATATTCCACTCCCTGCTGCGTGGGTCGTGGAATATTAAAACCATAAACCCACTCATGCTTTCAAATATCATAAATTAAACGCTACTTATCGCTAAGGAAAACTGATCAGATGTGCTATTACATACATTTTGTGATATGTGATGAGATTTCTGATGTGATTTGTTAAAATGGTTTTATATGGTACCAAACAAATGATTTGCCAGTCCCTCTTTCATGTATGAAATGGATATAATGATGCTATATCTATGTATATTAGTCAAATGACCTGCTATGGTCCAAAGTAGTTACAAATTAGCGATAGCTTGAGTTTTCCTTTCTATTGTTATGGTTCGTATTGACTTATATGTTGGGTGGCTCTTTGGCTCGCTTACCACTAGATGTACCAACACAACACGAGTAGTTTGGGTTGGGCAAAGCCCCAGAAACCCCTACCTCTCGGGTAGGACTTTATTCAATCTCTCTGATGACAAAGTATTAGCGTCTGGACTGGACCATGTCCAGTCCCCTTCTGCCGCTCGTCCGGCTCCTTAGTAGGAGCTGGACGCGAGGCATGGTGCTGCCCCCTCTTGTACCAACGAGGTATCGCAAAGCGACACCTAGCTAGCATAGAAGGAACAAGCACCACACGAACACGTCTCTCGGATGAACGGCACTAATATATATACAATGATGCCGGCCCCTACACCACCCCCACTAGACTTTACCTAGGGTTGTGTGTAATTAACAAGTAACTATTGTTGACTTTATACAGTGGTGTTATAAATAAATAGGTAAGTCTATATATACACAGTTCGTATTAAATATAGAACATTTAAGGGGCATTATAAGTTATATGTACATAATAAGGCATCATCGTATATAACCCGAAGTGTTTATAAATAATAACAAAAATAGGAAGTGGCCCCTTATGGACCATCGACCTATGGTGATAATGTTACACGTGTGTTATTATTAAACATGAGACGCGACGAAGAGTATTCGATGTGTAGTAAGGTGATATTGAAAAATTTTTACAATGTTTTTACCGACCCGAGGTGGGGTAAATAACCCGAAAAAAATTTTGACTTTTACTTACAAGAATATAATATAAGATATAAAAATAGATTTATACAAAATATGAAATATAGGTGTCCTACCAGGGTAGCAGGATCACCCTTACAATATACCGGACTTCCGGCGAACCTGGAACGACTGGTTTCTGCAGCTCCATCCGGCGACATATGTGTGGTGGCAAACCACGTTGCTGTTATGATGTGCCCTGATGAAGATGGGAAGATGGAGACCCGGTTAGATGTTGTAGTCCATTGGGTGTTCGGGTTAGCGTCCATCCTCGCTGCAGGTTACGATCCAGGTATCAGGAGTCCAGCGTAAGGAACAGTGCCTCTGGCATATTAAATGCATTTACCCTCGGGTACAAGGAGACACCAACAGATGGACACTCAAAGATCTTCAGGATCTGTGTCCATCTTCTCAGCCGGCTCCACTGAGGCAGAAGGAGCCGAGCTGCTACAGCTGCTCGTAGAGAGCGCCGCTGAAGCCTCGCTGGGAGTCTCGCTCCCCAAGCTCAAGGCCCTCATCACTGCGGACGGACTGTCCATTGCCTCGGATGCTGGTGCAGCAACCGTGGCAGTTGGGACAGCCCGGTTCCAAGTGGGGGGCGGGAGCAAGAGAGCTGCCGGAATCGGCGGAGCAGCCGGGACCGGTGGAGTGGCCAGGACCGGTGGAGTAGCCGGGGCTGGCGGGGCATCCGGGGGTATCTCTGGTACGAAGATGAGAGACGACGGTAAGCCGTCCCACTCCTCCAGATGTTTCCCGAATGCCAGGAAAAACTTGAGGTCAGCCTCCTTAAATCGATGGATATATCTGGAGTTCTCAGCTTCGTGAAACTCTTTAAGCTTTTCGGCTTCCTTCTGTTTTCGCCGGCAGGACTCGAGGGCCTCCTCGACCTTCTTCCTTTCCAGCTCCCTGATTTTATCTTCCTCCCGCCTCTGGATCTCGTAGACCAGATTGACGGTGGCTTCAGTCATCACACGCCAGTAGTCAACAGACTTCTGGCGGTGCAATGCCTGCCAATCTTCCATCAGCTCATTCTGGATCTGAACCGTTCGGACATCGCGGTGGTCGACGAACGTGTTCGGATCCTGAAGACCTGACAGGGTACCGGAGATTAGTTCCATTAGGGGTACCCGAGGACCTGTTGGTGGAACTATCACTGGTGGTGGCGCTGGGGCCTCCACTGAGACAGGCGGGGTGCCTGTTGGAGGAGCAGACGGGCCCTCTACCGTGATGCCTCCTCGGCCTCGGCCACCACCCGGAGAGCCTCGGGTGGACTCCAGCCCACCGCGGCCCCTACCACGAGCTTTGGCCCGGCCCAAGGGGGTAAGGACCTGCGACTCGGGTCCAGCCGGTCCCATTGAAGGGAACTTCGCCGCGTACTCACTGTACGTGGGGCGTTTGCCGGAGGATCCCTCTCCAGCCCACCAAGTAGAATACCCGGATGGGGGAGCGAACAGTTCGCCCCCATCATCCTGGCCGCCAGAGGCTTCGCCCGGGCGTTGTTCCGCGGGTGCAGGTGTGGAGGTGGCTGGAGTCGCCGATGCAGTCGCCTGGCTACCCGACCTGCGGGCCTGGTTGCCAGGCATCTCCAGAGCCGAGACCTGTTGTCCCGACTCGCGACGATCAGCTGGGTTGGCTGGACTGGGCTGGTCCTTGCCACCCGAAGGGCTCACGGACCGGTCTGCTCGGGTCCTCTTGGAAGCAGTAGTCGTGACTGTGCCTCCGTTTGGACCTTTAGAGCGGGCTTTGGCCTTCTCTCGCTTGTCGTCTCCTCGCCACTTTTTCACCTTCAGGTGCACCTCGCTGGGCATCCCGAATTTTGTGGACGAGGAGTTCGTCTGGAAGTAAGTCAGCAAGTTGCCGCTCTTCCACGAGCAGAATCCGGTCTCGAATGCCTGCTCTTTCACTTCCTTGATGCTCAGCGCGGACCAATTTGCAAGGAGCTCGCTGAAGCACTTGATGGCTCGTTTCCTGGTCTTCTCCAGGCCGATGCCATGGGCCTTCTGCAAATGCAGAGCCATGTCTCGGCGCCGGTGAGTGCTGAACGAGCCATCACAATGTTTACTCGGGCGGTCCCCGAGCACACACATCATCACAGGCTTGTGATGCATATGAAATTCAACGATGTGTCGAGCGAAGCGGGGCTTCGTCTCGAACATCTTCTCACCCGTGAGAGACAGCTGGCAAGACTCAAACGGGCACCTTCGGCGGTTGCCGGTTGGTCCCCATTGGGTCATTGCCCACTGGACTTTCGTCCGGGCCTCGTAGCTGTAGATCGAGCCTAATTTGGACTTGAGCTGGTCAATCCAAATCAGGTAGAACTTGCCTACTGGCGTATCCGAGGGGCCGGACTTCATCCACTCCTCGTCATCGCTGTCACCGTCCTTATTGACGGCGCTCGGACACATATAATGGACTGTGTCGTAAGCACAGTCCGCGAAGCAGCGGGGAGTCCGTTCCTTGAACCCCTCGGCTGCATTCTTCCACATCCACTTCTGATTGTCGTCCTTGGGAACATCCGTGGTCATTTCTTCCCACGTTGTCACGGACTCCAAATCAGATTTGGCAGACTCGGGCAGCTCTGGATCGCTTTCGCTTTCCTCGCTGTCCGTGTATATGTCAGCTCCCCTACGGCCGGCTCGGCTGGAGGTGGTAGTACCAGTCGGAGCCTTGGTAGGGGACTTCGTCTTTGCACCCGACGTGCTGGCTGCAGAAGATGCAGTAACCGAGGTGGCTACCGTGGTGGTTGTAGTGGTGGGAGCGGGCGTCTTCGGTTTGCCCTTACCCCTCGGCTTGGTGGGGGGCGTGGGCTCTACCGGAGACGCTTTCGCTCCATTCTTCTTCTTCCGGCGCACAACCTTAGTCGGTTGGGCCGGAACTTCGGGACTGGAATCCGACTCGCGTCGGCTCCTGTCCCCTGTCCGAGGGCTCCTCCTTCCGCTGACTGGGGAGTCAGAGTCGGAAGAGATCTCTGTTTTTCGTTGGGCCTGCTGCTTGCGATGGGCCCGGCGAGCTGCGGTGAGCTCCTTCTGCTGCTTGGCAAGCTCGATTCGCTTTGCCTCTACAGCAGCCTGCTGGCGCGAGATGTCCTCTTCCGAGATCTCGCCAGGTGCCTCTGGGATGTCGGCAGCTGGGTCGGTCTCGGTCGTGGACCTCTCGACGGCGATGCGGACATCTTCAGCCTCCAGATCGCTCTCAGTGAGAGGACCCTTGGGTGCAGGTTTACGGGTCAATCGCTTGACCCGGTCGGTTTCCACCGACGACAAGGTCACTGTGGAGTCTGTATCCATGTCGGATTCGGACTCCCTTAACTCCGTGGCCTTCTGGATGATGCCCGCAGAGATCAAGACGGCTCGAGCTAAATTCTCGTTAGTCGCCATATTCTCCGCCAACTTTAGGTAGTTGCGGAGCCAAGAAACTGGCATGTTGTCAGCCAGCTCGTCACTACACGAGTCCATTACCATAGTTTTGAGTTCATCTGGTATGGGCTCGGGCACGCCCTGCTCCACCGCCATGGGCCCGCATCCGAACATGGAGGCGTGCATAGGGATGTACGTACCCCAGGAGGTATACACGATACCTTCCTGGCGATCAACGTGTGCTAGACGTCTGATCTGCGTCCTGAATCCCGGAGGATACATTGGAATGTCCAGGACATCCACTTTGCTACCTGAAGCGTCTGTTGTAGACGGGCGCTCCGGGCGTGGCGGGGGTGGAGGTGGCATCCTCTCCCGGTCGGTTGCCTCGGCCATAGCCGTGAGCGTCCGGGCGGCCTCCTCTGTCGAAGAATCCATAGATTCCTCGACCCGAGACGGGACCTTCGGGTCCGCGTCTTGTTCCAACGGAATGTTGGCTGTTTGACGCGCAGCGTCAATCGTTCCCTGTGCCATGGCACCGGGTTCGACTTCCAAAATTAATTGGCAAGTTTTGTTGGACTCCTCCCGAAGGATTGTCCAACAGAAAGGCTTTTGGGGGTTAGCTAGGCTAACACGACAGCTACAGGCTGTATAACCGCCGACAAATAACTAGAGCAAAAACGGGTGGCGTCTAACCACCACGAGTCCGCTCTAGTTATGACCAGTATGACGTCAGACCTCTCGTCTCGCGAGATCCCGCCATGGCTATCCGGTGACCTAGTTCCGCGCTTTCCCGCCACACCAGCAGCGCCACCTAGGGAACTAGATCCGAACCAACATTCGACTCGACATGTGAGACGCGGCCTACTACCCGAGTGCTATCGTCTGGAGCTTAGCGGTGTATACAACGCTTCAAAGCGAATGTACCGGTTAATCCGACCGCCACTCACGGGATACAGCCACCCGGGGAGGGCGCGTTCGACATCTCTGGCCGTGGAACGTATGTTGCCTGCCTATGGCGGACAACACGCAGCAGCTCGTTGTGTACTGAGTTAGGTTACAGCAGACCTCAACCGGGGGCTGCGTCTAACGCCTTCGGTTAGCATTTTATTTTTCCCGGCTTTACGTACGGCCTTTTCTGGATCTCGCTTAGTCAGAGCGGGACCCTTCCCATACGTAATGCCTTCACTCAGCGAGACTTTCTTCCATTTCTTAAGATTAGGTCGTTTCCTGGCCTTCGTCTTCTTTTTTACTATAACCTCGTCTCCCGGCGTCTTTCTCGGCCGGCCTCTAGGGCGCTTCCTCGGTACTACCACGCTCGGTCCGCTAGGGACAGATACAGGTGGTTTGTAACCGAACTCCCTCTCCGCCTCTTCGCGCCCCTTCTAGGGCTGAAGTTTTCCGACATTTGTCTTCCATTTCCTACCCGTCAGGCAGTCCTCTATCATCACCGTGGACTCGGAGATGACGCGAACAATTTTAAATGGACCTTCCCAAGGCGTTACGAGCTTCAGCTTATCCAGCGGCTCATAGTACCTTAGTACTTTGTCCCCAACATTAAAACGAATTCGTTTAGCATTGGTGTCATAGCCCACCTTCTGCCACTTCGCACTCTTCAGCAGTTCTTTCCGAACGGCCTCGTATGCCTGTTTGAACCGGTCCCTTAATGACTCTACAAACAGCACCGTGCAGGGCGCCTCCGGGTCTATTCCAACCACTCCATACACTAAGTCGGCGGGCATTATGATGTCCTCGCCGAACACTAGCATGTTTGGGGTGCAGTTAGTTGATGAATGGACAGTGTTGTTGTAGGCATGTACTACAAACTCGCACTGTTCATCCCAGTCATCCTGGTGGGTATTAACCAGGGGCTTTAGTACTTGTATGAGGGTTCTATTGAAGCGTTCTACCTGCCCATCCGACTGAGGTCGGTACGGGTTTGTTCGGGTCTTACAAATGGCTAGGTAATGGCACATTTCCTGCCAAAGTTCTGACTCGAACTCCCTTCCCTGGTCACTGTGCATCATAAGGGGAACACCCAAATGCAGCACCCAGCCTTTCACAAATGCCTCCGCGCATGTGGCGGCTTTGTGGTTGGGAAGGGGGAACACCCGAGTGTACTTAGTATAATAGTCAGTTACGACCATCATACAAGTATTGTCTCGCGGCGTCGTCTTAATCCCACTGATGATGTCTATCGCTATTCGAGCAAATCTGACACCAAACAATTCCTGTGATAAGGGTTGCTTACCCAGGCCGGGTCCCGGTTTGTTTTTACAACAATCCGGGCAAGTGGCGATCCACCGGAGCAGGTCGCCTCTCATACCGGGCCAGTAGTAACGCCTTTGTAGACGCTCTATCGACCTTCTCTTACCGAAATGGCCACTCGTTTGGTGGCCATGGCAATAATACATGATATCCCTCCTCATCGGGGCGGGTATCACTATTTGCAACAACCTACCGTTGGTGGGAGTTGTCTTCCACCTACATAGTATGTCGTCTCGGATCTCTAGCTCGGCCCATTGAGCCAGCAACCGCCTCGCTTCCCTATCCTCCAGGGAAACTAGAGGCCTTGCCGGTTTAATGCCTGACCGTAGGTATTCCATTATGCGCGCAGTGGTGGGGTCTGACTGTTGAAACTTCTTGATGGTCTCCGGGGACCAATCGAGATAGCTGCATACAGCCTCCTCCCAGGGGATACGGGGGGTGGTATAATTAAATACCAACCCGGCTACCACAGCATTGTGGGCCCCGCAGTCTTCACATGTGGCATTTTGGCACCTTCGGATAGGCCGTCTTGACAAGGCATCCGCATTGATGTGTTTAGCACCGGGTCGGTGCTCTATTTGTTTATGCTCTAATCCGAATTCGGATAGGTGAGCTAACCAACGTCCAATCATCCCCTCGGCGTCCTTAAAGTTAAGGAGCCACCTAAGAGACGAATGGTCTGTTCTTAAAGTAAAGTCACTTCCCCAAAGGAAATGCTTAAACTTCTTCGTATACACCACCACAGCGAGGAGTTCTCGCTTGGTGGTACAATAATTTCGCTGTGTCTTGCTTAACGTGTTGCTAGCAAATGCTATTGGCACTTCGACTCCCTCTTGGACCTGAGAGAGAGCTGCCCCAATCGCATCATTGCTCGCATCGGTGTCTAAGATGAAATGTCCCTCGGGAGTGGGATATTTCAACACGGGTGTATTCCTAAATAAATCTTTTATTTTATTAAAAGACTCGTCTTGCTCGCTGGTCCATGGGAATGGGTCCCGTGCCCTACCCGGGGTCCAGTGAGCTAAGCACTGCATGGGGAAGCTGACACGAGAGTAATTCGGTATGAAATCACGATAATAGGAACAAAATCCTAAAAATGATCTCACCTCCTTAGCACTCGTGGGTCTTTCCCAATTTTCTACAGCTTCTAATTTTTCCGGATCCGCACTTACCCCGTTAGGAGTAATGATCCTTCCCAAGTATGTAATGGTTTTCTTAAACAAATTACATTTCTTGGGTTTAAGTTTAAGACCGTTTGATAGTATCCGGTCGAGGACTAATTGCAGATTTGCCAGGCATTCCTTGAATGACTTGCCGAACACGACCACATCATCCAAGTAAACCAGGCATTTCTTCCACAAAAGGTCACTCAGTAAGGATTCCATCATAGCCTCGAATGTAGCGGGGGCGTTACACAATCCGAAGGGTAGGACATTATACTCAAACAGCCCCATATGACTGGAGAATGCTGTCTTCTCCTTGTCTTTGGGGTGCATTGGTATTTGCCAATATCCGGACTGTAAATCCAAGGTACAGAACCATTGGTTTCCGCCCAAGCTATCTAAAGTCTCGTCTATCCTTGGTAAAGGATACGAGTTCTTCTTTGTTATACCGTTCAATTTCCGGTAGTCGACACAAAAGCGGATTGTACAGTCTTTCTTAGTAGTCATACAAACAGGGCTGGACCAGGGACTCGAGCTAGGCACGATTACCCCTAGGTCCAACTGTTTTTGTATTTGCTCTTCACAGATTAACTTCTTCTTAAGGGGAAGTCTACGATACGGGATTTTAAAAGGTTTCTCGCTGCCCACATCTATGGTGTGCAACACCTTATCGGATCTACCCACCGGGCCTCCTTCCCTACCAAAAGCACCTTCGTACTTTTGTAGAAGTCTCGCTAGGCAATCCTTATCGTCCGTATTCTTTAAATCTGACTGATCAATCAGCTTTTGGAAT
Organism: Acholoe squamosa; assembly: GCA_949317995.1. Taxonomy (NCBI): domain Eukaryota; kingdom Metazoa; phylum Annelida; class Polychaeta; order Phyllodocida; family Polynoidae; genus Acholoe; species Acholoe squamosa. Next base: position 56,565,127 of record OX439045.1, read on the forward strand.
TCTTCATCCATAGGATGCTGACTAACTGGGTTTAGTGGTTTGTTAAATTTAGCCTCGGCGACATGTTCTACCGAACTCATCCTTCCAACACTGTCGCCTCGCCTCAAATAAACCACTGAACCACTTCGGTTAGTTATGGGTAATACGGACCAAGCTGCATTAGCCACTAATGTATCCACTGAGTCTAACCCGATGCTTGACAAATACACCGTGTCGGGTTCGTAGACTCCAGCTTCATTCCTCTGAGCCATGGATCCGCCACAAAGGACATCGCAAGTGGTACCCGGTGGGATCTTCACCGTATGTACCACTGCTGCGACCGAAGACACCTGTCTCAATACGCATTGGACATGCAAGCCATACGGGCTCCGTATACCCATACTACCGTCCCTCGGGTCCAAGACGGCCCCGTATAAGCTTGCAAAATCCAATCCGAGGATTCCGTCATCACTAACCTCTGCTATAGTTGGCGAAAGAACAAACTCTTTGCCTCCTATATGGATAGGCATAAACGTCCTACCAAATGTACGCATACTGCTTCCGTCGGCCGTGCAAGCATTTACCCCCGTTTTGAGGTTCTCATGGCTGCCGGCCACCGAATCGAAGAATCTTTTGGACACACATGAATGACTAGCTCCAGTATCCACCAAGAATTCCCCCACCCGGCCTTCCACAGATATGGGTACATACCACCGTCTCCCCCCTAAAGGCGAGGGGTTACTGGTAAACTGGTGAAAGTCTCCCGAATCACCAAGATTCAATCCGAGTCCTCTCAGGAATTCCAGACACGGATGACTTGGGGGAAGGCGTGTCCCACACACTCGAATCAACTCTTTGATCCATCCTTCCTCTCCCCTAGTGCGGCCACTCGCCTCCATATGATCGCTCCTGCACATATCAACACTAGGGTCCCTGGCCCCGGCCGAGGTGCAGGGGTGCGCACCCTCAGCCACCCGGCCTCCAGGTGTAATTGACTCGAAATCTTCCACCAGGATACCCCCGGTAGCATTTTGGCATTCGTTCCCACTCGGGGCCATGTCAGATGCCGTTGACACAACCCCCACTAGTTTTCCACATCTGTGGAATCCCTAGCATTCTCCCTTTCTACGCCGTCGTCTTCGGCTTCATAGAAGGCAGCCATTACCGGCTTAGTAGCGGTACATTCAGATGAGTAGTGTCCCATGCGCTGGCACCTGAAACACTTAACCGTTCGGCGATCCACCCGGGGTCTTTGCCGATTGGCTTGGATGGCATCTGTAATTTTCTTACACATGTCTTCCAGAAGTTTGGTCATGTCCGGGGACTGAGTCTTCACTTTGTCAGTGCTTACAATGGACTTGACCGCCTTATCGACAGCCTTCGGGTCACTCTTGACCTCGGATGAAGGTCTAGAGTCCCTTTGTTTATTGAAAGATTTCCTGGGAATATACTTCCTACCTGAAGTATTCTTCCTTAATTGCATCGAACAGAAGGTGCCGTCTTCCTGTTCGATATCAATCAATTCGAAGTCGTCTGATGGAGTATCGACCTCCGACTGCTGGGTCACCGATGCCAGGGGTACCAAGCCGCTGGCATTAGGTATGTCCCCAGCTAACATAGCTCGCTTCTTCACGGCCATATCTATACCATTAAATATGCCGTGTAGTGTTATGCCCTCCTTCCAGGCATCCCTCGCTGCTATTTGTTCATCTCGGTCTCTTAGACCCTTGACGAATTGAGTGATCAAATCGTCCATATACCAGTCCTGGTTTTCAGTACCGGGTCTGGCCTTACTTAGCAGGGCATGGAGTTCCATACCGTATGCTCTGAAAGCTTCATTCGGCTTCTGTGTGCGTTTCTTAAAACGGACCATCGGGTCTTCCTTGACCATATTACATAACAGTCCACTAGCAGTTTCTACTAACTGCTCAAAACTCCCAACGAGGCCGTATCAGGTTCGCCATTGCTCTACAGCCATGCGACCCGGCCCGCCTTTCAGACATCTCACCAGATGTGGCTTGGCCTCGTATGGGGTCCATCCATTACAGTTCATCACATCGATGAAATCTTCAAACCACTCTTTCCATGGTCGAGTACCGTCATATTCTTTAGGAATAACGGCTACCCTTCGGGCAGAATTGGGAGCATACATCAATCTAGTGCATTGCTGTTTGCTCCATTCAATCGCCTTGGTTTCATTCAAGGTCCGATTGCCCCCTATACCACCGAAGCTCGAATTGCCAGGTGGAGGCGGTGGTGGAGGTTGAGTATACGTCCACTGTGTACCACCGTGGTTCGTATAACTCGCACTACCTTGGTTGGGGCCGGTACCCGAGGTACCACTATAGCTTGTGGCACCCGAAGCAGCGCCCCCCCCTTGCGCGCCTTGGTACCCGCCGTCGGATGGCTGGTTTCCCGTTGACTGGCCGCCATCGTTTGATGGATTCGGTTGGGTGTTGTCATTACCAGCACCCAGCCCCGGGTCGTTACTAGGATCCACATGAATGTGGAACCCACTGGTCTCCGCACTACTGTCGGAAGCCTCTCTAGGGGTATAGTCCGGGTCCAGGTTGTGGACTATGGGCACCTCACTTATCCGGACTCTACTAGTTCGGCCATGCTTATCCTGGGTTCTGATGTAAACACCCCCTTGATCTACGTTCCGCGAAGCATTATCATTTACAAAAGGATTATACTGCGGATTCTTCGGTGTAGAACAGGAGACCGGGTCGCCCTGTTTCACGAACGTCGAGTTCGGGTTTGTCACCCTACTCGCCGGAGGGGCATGTGTTTCCTCTTGCTCCTGTAAATAACTCTCCATAGCGGACTTATTTATTGTGAGGGTAGCTACGTCTGTAGTCAGGTTTCGCTGTTCCTCCCTAAGCTGTGCGTTTTCTGCCAAGATTTCGGATCGAATCTTTTCATTTTCAGCCACAGCTCGGTTTCTTTCTTCTTGGGCGATCATTGCCTCTCGCTTAAAAGTATCCTTAAGTAGGCGGTACTTTTCACCCTTCTCTTTCTGAGACCTGTTATATTCAGTAGTCTCCTTCCTGATCTCGGCTTGTTCCGAGACCATCTTGGCTTCTGTCTCAGCTTTCCGGAGTTGAAGTTTCTTAAGCTTCTCCTCCATTGCGTGCAACTCAGTTTGTAATTTATTTACATCCCTAGCCTTAGCAACCTCCTCGGCTCTAGCCTTGTCGATTGCTCTAAGTTTATTGGCTTACTCGATTTCCAACTCAGCCAGCCTCTTTTCTTTTTCCTGTGCGTCTCTTTCCTTCCGCTCCAACCGATGGGATACGGAGGATAGACGATATTTGAGGTCGGATTCTTTTAGAATCGCCTCCTGCTCAACGGATCGTAATTTTCCGATCCGGGACTTAGCTTCCTCCTCTATTTTGGATTGGGCTAACATGAATTGTTCATGTTGCCTCTTTGCCTGTAACTCTACCTGTTCCTTGGCTTTCAAATAGGCCTGAGTATTTTTATACCCGGGACCCATCCGACGTCCGTAGATAGACTTGCGATTGCCTCCAGGGTAAAACATGGAGTCAGACAAGCCTTCGTCTAGAGATCGGCCTAGGTGATGCCTTTCCGAGCTTTTCGGTCCGGTACCACTAGGCTTATCTTTTGATTTCGCGTCTGGGACTATTGCGTCCCTTTTGGTTTTACCATCGTCGCTGTCATGATCCGACGATGTCATTAGTGGGGCTACTTCGGTTCCACCACCGGGTGCTGAACCCTGGGGGGTTGCAGTACGCTGCATAGGGCTTTGTGCAATTGGTGTACCCAAGCCGCTAGCCGAGCCTGTTGGTACCATAGGACCTAGCTGGCGTCTGCTAGTTATAACTTGGGACCAATCGCTCAAGTCTAAAGTTGGGGGTCTTAACACTCCCCTGAACAATCCGGTATCCGGTACCCCTGTCTGGGGTGTAGCCGGATACAATTTTACGATGCCATCTCTGGTGGCATTGTCCCTAAGGTCGGGTGTAGAAAAAATATTTCGTACACCCTCCTGATTAAACATTTGTTGTTGACCGGGTTTCCAGTCTAACAACAGATGCTGGGATGTGTAATCATCCTCTTCGAATCCCTCTAGCCCAGGGCTGGGGGGATCCGCTTCGGGTTTCCCGAGGCTTTCGGCCAATGTGGCCGCGCACCACCCCCGAACCGACTGGTCACGGCACCAGTGTAATGGTTCGTATTGACTTATATGTTGGGTGGCTCTTTGGCTCGCTTACCACTAGATGTACCAACACAACACGAGTAGTTCGGGTTGGGCAAAGCCCCAGAAACCCCTACCTCTCGGGTAGGACTTTATTCAATCTCTCTGATGACAAAGTATTAGCGTCTGGACTGGACCATGTCCAGTCCCCTTCTGCCGCTCGTCCGGCTCCTTAGTAGGAGCTGGACGCGAGGCATGGTGCTGCCCCCTCTTGTACCAACGAGGTATCGCAAAGCGACACCTAGCTAGCATAGAAGGAACAAGCACCACACGAACACGTCTCTCGGATGAACGGCACTAATATATATACAATGATGCCGGCCCCTACACCATAAAGAAATGTTCTAAGCCATATGTCTTCATAAGCTGTTCACAGTGTTCAGTCAGCCACACCTTTTCCCAAGTAAATAGCAATAACCATAAATCCTAGAGCTGCCAATCAGATATCAGTCATTGATCTACTCTGTTACTCTCCCACCATGAGGGTGTGGAGAAGACGATTAGATACCATAATTATATAGATGTGCTACACCTGATAAAAATCCGGAATGGAGAACCTATTTGGAGGTAGAGAGGTACTTAAGAAGTACTTAAGAATCTGGATGAATCTCAATTTGTTAATAGCCTGATCTTTCTACATTCATAATGTGATGTATAGAAACCATATTTGAAGATAATCAATAGAAAATTGTAACACCATATATAATTTTCATCTCAGAAGAATTATCAATGTATTTGCGTAGCACCTCCCCCAAAAAGGCATATAACTACAGTCATGTTTCTGTGAGCATAGAGGACTTTAGATGAAGTATGTCCAGTTTCTGTTGGGGAGGGATGGGGCTATCATCTGTGCATACATAAGAGTAGAGAATTTTAAATTACTCTCCCTGTAGAGAGACTGTGATTGCATATGACATGACCCACTTAAGCATTAGTCTGTCCTCCCCCTAAAAGATTTTCAAAAACTATTAAGAGCGCAATCATAACCATAAGATGTAATTTTCACTGCTGTGACATGTAATGGATCTTAATATCTCATTAAATCACATTTGCCTTAGGGTGCAACATTTTGACCATCACAGAGTTTTGCTAGCAGAACCCATCAATTTACATTTAAGTTGATGCTTAGAACTAGGGTAGATTAACCTAAAGACGACCACATACCTTGAGTCGACCACCTGTCAGCTAGATTTTCTCACTCTCACATGTACTGCATTGGTCTTGAACCCTAATGCTATTGAAATAGAGGTGATTTAGTACCCCATAAAATGATGTCCTGGAATATATGAAGTAATTGTTATTGCATGATAATACACCAAAGTTCCCATGTTTGAATAGTTTTTACCATGACCAGCAGGCCATTTCATTAGAATTCTCCAACTTTGGTTTGATAATTTGAAGATGACAAGTGCTCACTTATACAACATTTTGACTCTAGGAATTGATAAATATCTTTGCTAAATGATAGCATAAGGAAAAGTGCATAAATGTTAAATACTTTCTGTATAGGACTTATTTCCTAGAACATACTGATTTCACCTTGAGATGTTCACAATTTCACCTTGAGTTGACCACTCCTTGTACACCTATTTGTACATTTAATTGCATCATGGCCAGAATAGTTTAGGATAGAAATCCTCACTGGATTATGCTTTGATGCATACATTAGAAACAAAGCCTCTATAATGCAGGGTTGGAAATACCACTTCTATTTTGATGAGATTTACAATATCCATGTCCATAAAATTGCCTCCAATTTCCATTCTAATTGAGTCACTGTAAAAACATACATTTTCTTATGGTGCAATAGTTTTAATTACGCTATTTTACTGCACATCTTTAGAAGACACTTATTCTCTTTTCAAATAATAGTTTAATGATCATAGCACCATTAAAAGGGTAGTTATCAAGTGGTCCACTCAAGGTGCAAGGTGGTCATCTCAAGGTGAAAATAGACTAACTAAGATGGTCTTAGAAATGATGAAAAACAATACATAAACTTTACACATGGATTTGAGAAAGATAATTGGTCAAAAACCCCAGGTAATTGTCTTTCATTTAGTACCTTGGGGAACCCTAAGGACCTATTAGACTCAAAGATATTAGCTACTGCATTTCCCTTATTGAAAACCTGCACAGGAACGGTCATCTTTAGGTTAATCTACCCTATGGGACACAAATGGTTATTGTAACAGATATCACCATGAGGGTATTTGATCAGATGATGATACAGGAAGTCTATGGAACACACATCAATCCACAACAAAACTCTTGTCAAATGGCACACTTCAAATAAAACTGTTGCAACTATTCTATAAATATTTTTTATAGATCAATGTGGGATTGGTCAGTTAACATGTAAACTAACCTAAAAGGTTTTATTGAATTTCATTGGATGACTAAGCAAAGCTAAGCAAAGGAGGTCATACAACTGAAATAGTAATTATCAGAAACTTGCAGGTAGTGTCGCATTTCAGAGAGAAAGTAAAGGTCATGATGGAAATTTGAGACTTCCAAAGAAATAAATCTTTTAATTTTCATGTGCATGAGGTAGGCACAATGCACTAGATATTGACATTTTGTAAGTCTATGCAGCATATTAGGGCAACCAAACCATGAAGTTAGGCTAAATGCCCCCTACTGAGAAAGAAAGACTGATTGGTTCTTCATTTTATGAATTTACCAATACATTACCAAGAGGTGCCCCAGACACTGACACATTGCTCATCCTTTATTTAATGGCAATGGTAGGTGGGCTGGTAAGCCAGCAATTTACTGCTCATTACTGTCATGGACTTTCTACATTATATATATATGGAGGAGACAGGTAGATAAGTGGTCCAAATACATCATTCTACATGCGTCTCTTAGTAGCTGTCCATTACAGAAGAGCACACATTTTATAGAGCATAGTAAGGGAAAATGGGATAGAAAACCTTTACTGAGATGAATAATTGCTTTGTAATGTGATATAAACAATGTCCCCAGTAGTTATCACTAATTACTGTTCAAATAATGATCCCAGGTTACAAAACTGGTATTGATAGTTTACATGAGTGACTCAACAAGGGAGAACACCCCTCCACGGGAGATTTTGAATTCCCCATTTGGCCACCAGGGGCATTGGAGGTAAGGTAAAGATCTCTAAAATGATTATAAGAATATGTTAAATTTATTTTTGATGTAGTAGAAATGTCCCATATTTGGAAGGTAAAATGAACATTTTTCATGAAAAATCGGCGTATAATATCTATATATGCCTGTTCCTGGTTGCCATCGCAACCATTCCAATAATTTAAGATTTAAAGATATTTATTCCAATTTATGGGAATTTCACCGAAAACACAAACAGAAATGGGTAACTCACCATATTATCATATATTTCTCTATGAAAGAGGCTGATATATTGTGTCTTTAGACATTATTATGGTGAATAATCTATTTGATGCTTAATCATCGATTTCAGATATGAGAATAACAACCTAACTTCAAGGAGGGGTTCTGACATAACTACTACGAATATCTAAGCCAATGATGTCTCATTTTAAAGATCTTGAAATGAGCTTTGATAATAAATTTCCCTGCAGAGGGATGTTTTGCTTCCCTAGTCACATGAATAAACCTGTGAATGTTCCCCTTGACTGTTTCTCGGATTCTAGCAACAGTGATACAATGACTCAATGCAACTGCCCATGTTGTCTTGATGTACTTGATATGATAGGTGCTGTTCCCCAATGTCTTATTTGCATGGCATCACGATCTCATGTAAATAGCACCTCAAAGTCTAATATTCATATGTGTCTGGGTATGGGGCTGATGAAATACTTCCCAGGCACTAAAAAATGAAACTTGAAAAAGTGTCTAAATTATACAAGGATTGAGGGTAATCGCCCTTCTAAATGTATTTAGCGCAAGAGCAGGTATGTACAACTATACAATAACTCAAATCATGACAGAGAGTAGACAGTTTACTAGATATTGACACCTCAAAATGCCTGTTGTGCAATCTATTGATAAATAAGGACTTTAAATAATTATATTGAAAATATGTGCCCAAGTGGTGGCCATCTTGGATTTCAGGTGGTTCGGATGAATATTCGTGATGGCCCCCCATCCAGATTGAGCTTGTATGCCAAATTTCAGAGAGGTGTCCAGCAGGTTCACTTGGAATCCTTAACATCCCCCACTAAAAGAGTTATTTAGAAAAATGTAAATTTTACAAATTCTAGAACAAAAAACTGTTGTCATTGTGTGTTCTTAGAAAAGTATCCCATTAATCAGTAGAACCTAGTGAGAATGTAGTCTTTCATTTAGAACAACACTATGAACAATACATAACTGTGGCACCAAAAGCATACTTCCATAATGACCTGGTGGACAAGAAAATGTAAGACAAACCACAACTGGATGTCCTCAGAATAACTTTCTAATGCACTATTTTGACTAGGGGCACTGCCTCTGTCTTTGCCACATAGTTTAGACAATATCTTACTGATGTTAACCATAATAGACCTATTAGATCTTATACTTCTTGATACAGACAGTATAACAAAGTACTAGAATAGCAGTCAGCTTTTAAACTGTGGTCACACCATAGAACAAAAGAAACTTACAGTGAATATGTCATGTAACGTGGTGTATGGAACCTATGCATATTTACCAGGATCAGTTTTTATTGATCCATACAGATTCAACAATTATTTTTTACAGTGTACAAGTGTTGATGTGTGTTATACTATATGGGCAGTTTCAGTGGTGTTCATGTTGGGAAGGAGGTAAGAATGACACATTTGGCAACTTTCACAATTTTGGTGTGATACAGAGGTAAAATGGGTAATTAGCTATTCACAAATCTTTGAAATTCAAGTACTGGTATACTGTGTATATACAACATGATGTATCTGTTTCCCTTCCAGGTGAGTCTGTTTCTCCCCATAATAGCCGGGTCTATGGTAAGTCATATTTACCAAACATGTCTATAGAGAAAGGCAGTTTCTAGCCTATAAGCAAAGAAATCTATGGTGCATTGATGTGGCATGGGCTAGTCACTTGCTAGGGCTTCATTCCTGTATGATAATGGCAGCAGGCATAATGCATTAATGTATTGATTTTGTTTTCAAGATAAGGGTTAAGGGAGATGAATCCACTGATTGCTGGCATGAACAGATGAGTGCTTTCCAAACTCAACTGTATTCACCTTGACGCCTTTCTTGTATTTGCCTTTCTCCTTGGGAGCCAGTGATTAGCCATGGGCAGGACCAACACAAGCATTAATCCCATTTTGGTGTTCATCACTTTAAACATTTTAGTACAGATTTTAAGAATTTAGCCATAAATGAATTTTGCATATTGGAACACATAATGATCCTATCACTTGTGCTTCATAATTTAATAATTCAACTATCCTTTACTAGATTGTTGAAGTAACCCCCAATCATGCAAAATCTATTAATGGTGCTCTTGGTCATGAGGAATCTGGGCTGTCCAGAACTGATGCCATGCAGCAGGGGAGTCCCCCTGCCCCTAAATAGTTCTAGTGTAAAAGTATGGCATATAGGAGGCGGTCAAAATGGCCCAAAAACATAATGTCAGTGATGGACAACCCTTTATTGTCACAGATCCAGCCCACATGGTTAATGGAGAAGGGGAGCCTGCAGAGCGTAACCTAATTGTGTGCTCTGCAGGCCCCCAGGCTTATTCAAATAGCAATCCAAGGTTCTCCACCTATTCAGTTAGATTCCTTCATCTGGTAGATGTGGTAACTGACTCTTTGATAGTAGGTATGACCTGTAAAACTACAGCTTTCCCCTCATTTTGGTCATTTCTCCGACCTTTTAGAAATTCAATTCAATTCAACTGAGCACTTCCACCCTTTTTTCCCCTGTTTTGAACCAATGACTGCAACTCTGGATCTGTTTCTTTGTAATCTTTTTTATTTATACAGGCTCGATAGAGCGTGATGCCCTTTTTTGATATGAAACCTGTAGCACAATTGTGCTTATAAATGGCAGATGATATATGTGCCATAGGGACAAAAATGTTGGATAATAACATAGTTTCCAGGGTCAGTACTAGTCAGTATCCAAATTTTGGATGAGTCCGGCCCCATGACTTATCACATGGAAAGGCAAATTTAAAGAGTCACATAGAAAACTTCTTGAAACTTGTCAGTACAGAGGAGTTTGTCATATTGACATGTGAGGTTGTTAGGATTGTGACCTAAAACCATCATTTAGGTATTGTCAATCTGAAGACATAAAGTCATCTGTACTGACAAGATTCAGACCGTCTCAGGTTTCACTGTAAAATGTAAACTAATTTTCATGGTTCTATTGATTTAGCCAAACAGGTTAGACTCTTTAATCATTATGATTTCAGGTCAATTCTGCTTAGACCTAAAAAGAAATGCTTGTGTTTCTGGTTGCCCTACCTAATTTGAGAAATTCACCCTACCTAGACATTTTTTCTCATATATTTGAACCTTTTTTTTTCTTTAAATTTAGTCCACACGCGAATTTGATCTGTACTTTAATAGGTCGATCTTACAATGAGCATCTAAATATGACTGAGCTAAAATAAAGGGAAATGGAAGTTCAAAGCATATGAAAGTCATTTCACAATCTAAAGTACCCAGTAGCAGTGTCTCATCAATTGTACAAACTAGGCCTATTAGAGTGCTTCCAGAATAACCCCCTAAACAGAATTCATTGACAATCATCAATCTTCACATTGTTCTTTGTTAAAGATTGGGATTATGCTATGCTCTGTATTCTGCAATGGTAACAATGTCCTACTGAATACTGCACACTTGGTATGAACTCTGGCATATAAACAATGGCTCAAATGTTAAGGTTGGGTTTCGGCCATTTTAATCTGAATAATTGGATTGCAGGCTTTCACAGCCAAGCTGCAGGTCCCCCACAGAAAAAAATAAAATTATTTTCAGCTTTATATCTTGTTAATCCCATTGGCCATCACCAAGAAAATAAAAAAAATGTTGAAAATACCAAAAATCTCACTGTCAGATCCATAATCTAAGTATGGTAAATTCCCTTGTATAAGCCACACCCTCATATGAGCCACCCCCTAAGTTTGTGGGAAAAAAATTGAAAATGGTATAACATTTGTCCTTATGAATGGATCTTCAAACTTCAAAAAGCTATGGAACCTAGGGGGGTTCAATATCCCTCTATGGTGCTGGAACAATTGGGAAAATATAGGCAATATGTCATACCTTACCCCTGCCCCAACCTTTGCTCTATCCTTGTGGGTTGGGTTCTGGTACTAGCTGCGGCTTATACAAGAGAATTTACGGTTTTTCTATGTAAATGGCCTATAGGAATGCTCCAAACAAACGCTGTGGCTTGAGGATGAGTCTTTAACATTTTAGAACAGCACTCTAAACTTTTGATTTGTATGCCCAACTCATAGCTTAGTTCCTTCCACTCATGGTGTGGATTATAATTATGCAGGTGTGGCCTTCAAGCAAGAATTTAGAGTAGTTATTCCTCCTCGACCAGATCTGTGTTAGAATGGAGTGTAAAACACTCTATAAGGTGTAAAGATTTTATATATACACAGTGCCACTCTACCGCTGGTGTTTCACATGAGAATCATCAACTTATTGATTGTACACAGGGCCCCAAACATGAGCCACAGCTTTAACTGAAAACCCAAGCCCATATATGCCCTCTAGGATGTCCCTGAACCCAGGGTGTACCTTGTATGTGGGATATATCTGAATTTAAATTCTATTAGACAGCTTACAATCAACCCCCAGGTTTGCCCTAGAGACTTATATAAAAGTCGCGCTTTGCCTCATATGCGACAATGCCCCAACCAGAAACACAACATTATTTTTTATTGGCCTTACACCTGGATGATTTATGCAGCAGAGAAAACTAATGAAATCAAGAGAAATCTATGAGAAAAGGGAGGCAATATTCAGCCTGAGGTAAATGAAAGCCATTTGATGTATATTATTAATACAATATTACTTGATGCCAGTATATAACAGTGGGGTGTCAGCCTCATATGACTGAAGGTCAGAGTTGAGTTGACAAACTGCAAACTTATACACTACCACCCCTCACACTGCTTTCTTTGGAACCCATTTGCTGATCTTAGACCTGGCCCTTAACCTGAATAGTACACCCCGGAATAGTACATCGGGATGGAGGTTTAGCCTGAGGAGCATCTGCATGCTCGTGTTATGATTCACTATGGCATAAATCAAGATTTGGCAGTAAGCTGTAGAGGGCACTATATGTACTGCTTGGCAATATTCACCTTTTATGGCACACAGAAGTACAGTCAATTGTGAAAAACTGAGAAAGGTTGGTAAATATATAGGCATGTGAATGGAAAACTGCATTTTTCTGGATATTCTAAGTAGTCAGTGCCTTGCCATCTCGATAAGCCATACTAAATCCTTTTTACCCAGTTGTTCAGTTTGAGAACCAGCCATTTCTAGTGGTTTGTTGCTTTCCCCTCCCATCCCTGACTGCAACTCAGGGTCAGAGCCCTGATAGAAATAGATCATGATACTTTATCCTTCTTCCTTCCACTACTAGTTTGTGAGAATGACTAGGGTAACCCCCCCCCCTGACTTGACCACTAGGCTCTTGGTACTTTATGTCGCACATTCACCTTATTCCAAGTTGTTGTTACAATTAATGAGATTTGTTTGTGTCAAGTGCAGGATATTTATATTATAGTTAATGATAGATAAACAACTGACAGCCACATTATATCTGATAGAAGTGAACCAAAGGTAGTCGACTTAAGGTACCAACATGCATAGTGGTTGAGTGAGGAGGCGACTTACCCTATACCTCTCCGGGTTCCCAAGTACCTCAGGGGATCTTACTTTTATCATTGATCATTATTTTAACATGATTACGAAGCCATTAACCTACCAGCACAAGGATCGGCTTCCCACAAATACAATAGTCCCATATGTACAAATCAGTTTATGAATATTGTTCCACATTTAGAACATTAAGAAATGTCCACTACACTGCAAAAACGATGTTTAGATTTTAAACATGTTTAGGTCTAAACACGTTTAAAACCTAAACATATAGATCAATTAGGTGTCTCATTGACTACACATTTAGGAAATGAACTCTTTTATTCTAACTACATAAACATTTTTGCTAAACATGTTTAGATGTTTAGAGTTTAAACAGTTGAATAATAGGCATTTAGATTTAAACATCATTATGTTTAGATACTTGGATGTTGAATCCACACCAGGTAGCAGCACTACCTTTGAATGGACTATCTTTACACAATTATAATCAATTTTTGTGACAAATGCACCCAAACAGCATGTTTATTATAGTTTCTATTCATTAAATGTCATGGGAATAGACAGGGCAATAGAAAGTTGACTAGATTCACCTTACACCATCATCATTAACATTAAATAATCAATAATCTTAATGACCGACACCTAATTCATGTTATTCTGGAATAGACAAAGCAATTTCCTTCCTGTCAAGCTGTTGTACTTTCTCAAGTCTCTCATTCTGATGCAGTGTGTACATACATGCACACTTAAATATGTGTGGCTGACATCTTTGGAGACTTTGACATGTAAATACCCTCCCCCCTAGTAAATGAGAAAACAAATAAAAGACATCTTATTTTTTAATGTATACATGTCTGCACACTATAACTCTCCGTCAAAGCATTTAGACATCTAAACACAAAAATTCATAAACATCTAAACACAAAAATTCATAGATATCTAAACACAAAGTTTAAACCTAAACACCTAGATTTCTAAACACTTGAGCTAAGCACATTGTTTGGCTAAACATGTGTAGGAAATTAATGTGATTACAAAAACGTTGCAAGAATATGTTTAGAATTGTGTTTAGGATCTAAACACCATTTTTGCAGTGTAGAGGGTTCGTTGGCTGAATAGAAATCATCTGGGTATGTCACAGGGTATCACAGTGTATGGACTATAGGCTATGTTGTTTTCTGACATCCATTTAATTTTTATCATCATTTTATTATTTTTTTCGTTCTTCTTCTTTTTTCAGCAATAGGAAGTTATTTCTCTAAATTCCATGTCTGAAAGATACTGTTAGAGACTCCTCAGACTAAATGAGTGCATGCATTAGGTCTTACAAGCCCAATGTTGGTGCCTGGATTTTTCATGGAACAGGGGTTAAGCTTTAGTAGAAATAATATGATTCCCCTTGTTTCCTTTCCAACTCTTAATGAGGTATGCTTATTTATAGACATTGTTTTAGATACCTGGATAATCTGGTAATGAAGAAGTAACATGTTTACAGAAATAGAAGAAAGCTCTCAAGGCTACATCTCATAAAGGATCATGTTATTTCAGAAGTGAAATGGGATCTCCATGCATCTGACAATTGAGGTGAATTTTTGTAGAAAGATAGTGAGGTGAAAGTTGTTTCACCAATGATATATTTAACTTTAACAGGATTCAAAGGTAAAGCAAAAAGCTAGGCTGGTGGGGTTCCATATTATCAAGTGATTTCAATGTACTTTCATTCCTCTTTGTTTGCTACTAATCATTCTGGAATGTCTAGAAATTAGGCTGACCACTATAGGCTACACCGAATAGAATAATATCACAATTGTAATTTACCTTTCACTTACTTTGACTAATGATAGATCGGTCTAGTTTGTCAGGTCTTTGAGCAAGACCAACCACATTAAATATGATATCAGTAATTAAAACAATATGAGGGACTATGACTGCAAAATGTAGCTCTATAAACATGTACAATTCAGCAACATTTAATGTTGATTCATGTCCTAAAGATTTTGTATAGGTTTGCATTGCTCATTTGCATGATAGAGGCCCTAGTACCACATATCCATACCAGGGGACGCGACGTACATCCATGCTGCATCCCATAGAGGAGAGGGCCAGCATATGCAGCACTACTAAGAACAACCATACCTTAAGACTCTGTACAATATGCTGGAGTAAATACACCTTTACTGCTAAATTATCTGAGGTCTTGTCCTATCGATCATGTTTACATGACTGATAACCATGGGCTATCAAGATATGGCATTAAAGTATGTTATTTGTACAAAACAAAGACCCCTTGCCATCTATAAGCAACTTCAGTTTAGTATGACCTTAACCGAACCCTTTTTTGTGACCAGTGCTAAAGCAGTGACAACAAGTACACCATAGACCCACTATAACTCATTGGATAAAACCAATGTATGAAAACCAAATAGGCCTATACAACCATTATGTACCTCATCATATTATCCCCAAGAGTGTTGTGAGTGCCAAATACAACATTCCTTAACTGTACCGTTTTGCTCATGTTTACCAGCTTGAACTTGGAAGACCAGGATTACCTTAGTGATATCTGAGTCATTGCAATGGGCTCAAGAAATTGAGCGAGACAGAGACAGGCAGAAACAAAGAGAGAAGGAGAGGGAGGTTGAAAGAGAGAGATAAAATAAAATGGAACACAACCCTGACACATTGCCTTTTGCTCTGACATTTAATTCCACCCTCTTCACAGTTAATACCTGATCTGTTTCGCATTTACTCTTTAGTTGGTCGTTCATGATTATGTCCAGTTATTAGTATTTATAACAGGCGCCGTGTACAACATTCCCAAAGTTGAAACTACATCACATAATTAAAACTATATTCAAAGGTTGTCCAATGTTACCATGTCCTGTCTGATAAGTGAATTTCCACGTTTATGTAACTTCTTATGAATTGGCTCCATGTGCTGATTAGAAACAGTAAAGTGGACATTCAAGCTCTCGTATATACAATAAAAAGAGAGAGTTGGGCTGAGCTCACTTGGGCACCATATGGTAGAACAGACATTCAACAGCTTGAGCCCTCGTTTGGGTTGGCCCCGAGAACCTAGAGGAATCCCACCTGCGGCCCACGTAGTGTGCTTGCTGGGGGGTTTAAGTGAGATTCAAGCTTGCTTTGGGGGATATAACATAGAACTGTTCCCTTAAAGACACCTTTTTTTTCTCCTCCCTTGGCAGATCTGTACTAAAAGCCGACCTGCCTAATTCACCTAGCACTTGCCATACCGATCTCCTTGTTCAAACCACCAGGAGGGCCGTGTTTCTATTAAATAAACGTGCATGATGTAAGGCAATTTTATGACTTCCTGACATTATGTTAACTAAAAAAGCTCACAAGAGATGAGATTAGCTATCTGTGCTTCAAGGATAAAACATTGATTTTCTTGTCACCGGTATTGTTAATGACACAGTCTTGAGTTAACCTGAGCTCTGAATCAATACCTAAACTGCTAAATGAAAGAATACACTAGGGTGGCAAAAGAATGGGATAAGTCACCCTTGACACTACCACTAGGTATGTTGGTACCTTATGTCAACCACCCTTGGCAAACCTCTTCCAGGTAACATAAAATTGCTAATTGATGTAGACCTACCTCATTAACTACAACATAACAGGTAAACCTTGCACATGCCCCAAGCATTACTTATGAATTCTGAATAATACTCGAGAGGTCGACCTATGGTTTACCAGCATTCCCAGTGTTTGAGGCAGGAGTAACTTCCCTATATGGCCTACAAAAAGCTCCTAGCCTAGGTGTTGAAACCGTAAAAAGGTACATAAGGAAAATTAAGACTTGGTGAGAGATTGATTGAATCAACATTACATCTAGGTCTAGATCAATCCCTTTTATTAACAACTAAAGTTGCTTTCAGCCCTCTGGCTGATGTCGGATGCAATAGTCTGCTCACAAACTCAAGTCTTGGTGTTTTCTCACTCTCCATCTTGCTGGGGCTAGGGGAGAAATTCAGGAGGTGGTGGGGGACTGGTCACTCTAACAAAAATAACTTTGCTGGAAAAGCATAAAGTATACCCACTTGCACTGCATAAGCCCCTTTCCTACTTACTACATAATAATATGTGCAATTAGTTCATCATATGCAAAGTCTTGATTGTGATTCAAATCAACTTGCACTTTCATCATATTTTATACTGAGTTAATGATAGCAATAGTCAGGATAATAAAAAAAAATTGCAATAACAAGGGTCTGGGGACCCCCAAATCAATCCCAACTACATCACATATTATATATTGATCTTTGTATTTTTTCTTCATATCATTCTTCTCATTGACAAGTGGGGCGACTGATTCTGACTTATGCAAAGGGAACAATGCGGATATATTAGTTTCATTGCAATGCATTTTTTATGATTATTTAAGTAATGCATCTTTCATCACTACATATAGCTTTGTATCTTAAAGAGCCAACCTCAGACTTATGAAATTACAATGTAGAATGGTCACCATAGAAACAGGTAGCCATTTACTGTTATTGGACATCTACAAGATAACACCAGAATAAACCACAGATTTTTTTAAGCCAGAGTGAAAGGTCAGAGTCTTGGCAAAAGATCAATTGCCAATTTGCCAAGGCATGATAAAGAATTGACAAAAGATCAATTGCAGTATTAATAAACATGAAAAATGGGATCAAAGACATCTGCTTTGTAATAGGATCATTGGTTCCCATGTCACAAGTATGCTTCATTAAATGCCCCTCCTTCGGTATAACCTGGGTTGTCAATCAATCAATGCTGGAGTATATAGAGTACTTCTGCAAGAAGTTACAATTGTATATCTTTCATTTCATGCCTTCTCTTTCTCATCAGCCTTTTGATTTCTCTCTAGCCAATAATTTGTACTGAATCGATAGCTTATAGTGTTGCAACAACTAAAATCAAATGCTGCTGCTATTAAACATTTTGTTCCGCTACTGATGAATTCTGGATAGCATAGCGAGGTCTGGCAATAACTGGGAAATAGAAGGGCAATAGAGATGATTGGAAAAAGAGTACTATCACAATATATGAATCAATATTGTATGGTGGATAATGTGATATAAATGGTAAAGTCAATAGGTTCTGTCTTCAGCCATCAACTGTGACTCAGCCAGCCAAATCCTTGCTCATGTGCATCATCCAAGAACCTTAGAAAATGCCAGAGGATCTTGTCCGTATAAGGACATTATCTGGACGAGATTTCCTGAGAAACGGGATTCTGAGAAACGGGACTTTATCCTGGAATCGAGACTGAGAATTATCCCCAGCAGACTTTCTGAGAGACAGGACAGGAAACAAGAAACTGGGAAGCAGGACATTGTACATGATCTGGTAAACAGGACATCGTCTCCTGAGAAACGGGAATCAAGACTGATAATTATCATAATGATAGGTTCCATCTACCAGGAAAATGATTATTTTGTCCTGTTTATCAGAATCCGGTTTTCCAGAATATCTCATCTGAATAAGAACATGTGCTGTTTCTCAGAACAAGTCGTGTTTCTCTGTTTTTATCGTTTCCCAGAAAATCTCATCAGAATAAGAAGCTTATTCGGACAAGGATCTCATTCAAATAGCCCCAGCCCAGCTGCAGCACCTTTTTCGACCTTTTAGTATGAGATTGAGATAATAAGGCGCCTATGCTATTTTGTCACCCCAAACAGCAGCAAATAGTGGCCACATTGCAAAGATTAAAACAGTTTTGGAAAGCCAAGGCAGTCTACTTTCAGCACAGATTGAAATCCCCATTTCGATTTTGACCCATAAGCTATCTATTGGCAGCCATAGTCGCATTACTGGCTCTGTGGACCTAGTAGCTTTCGCTCTGAATTCATTTTTGCATGGAAATAAGTTCCTTCATCCACCGGCACAGCTCTAGTCATTTTAATCAAGTTACATTTCCATCAATAACTGTATCAGCACAATCATTTTAATCAACTGGCTGATTTGAGTTGCCAATGGAGCAGAGCTCTGCATATTAGACCTTTGCCACAAGTTTACCTCAAGCAAAATGTCACACACAATGTCATGTTCTGCTAACAATCTTGCATACTCACAAAGTATTGCTAATAAATGGGAATCTGCCTCTACTGTTGTTCCAATTAACAGCAAGAATCCAAACTGTACATCCTCAATAACATCATTAAGGTGGATGGCGGCCGTTCAAAACAGGTTTATTGCACAGATTTCTGTGCATGTGTACATGGCTAATGTATAGTAAACATAGAGGTGTACACCAGTAGATTCAGTGGGTACTCTGTAAGGTGTTTCACTACATATCAAGAGCCTAGTCTGGACATTCTGTATTCATTTATTATTAGTAATGGTTGATTGCCAAGTAAAGATTTTTTTAAATAAATGAAAAAAAGTCCAATTGAATTCTGTTTCTGAAACATTTTCTTCTTGAATGATGGACAAGCATTGAAAAAAAAACAGAACCCATGATCTCCTAATATGAAGTCCAGCTCACTACCACTGTGCCATGAGGACTGTGGTGATGAGTGATTCTTAAAGTCGTTAATAACCTGCCCCCTAACTGGACCTTGATAGTTGATTTTCTTCTTTTTTTTTCAACACCCACAAACACTAGAAATATGCATGGGACCATATGTCAATATTGCATTCACTGCAACAATATGCATATTATCTAAGTGCTGAGAAAGTTAGAAAATAAAAATCTTTTGGACATGATTTCGAGGAATTAAATGACAAATTGCTATATAATCCTATGTAAATTTTGAAGGGCTCCATCTCAAAAATATGCACGAGACCCCCAAAATATTAACACATAAAAGATTGTACATATCATTTTGGGATTCTAGTGAGAATATGGCGAAAATCTGTCCACTTTTGGTCAATCTGTCATACTAGGGATATGTGTATGATCAAGTTGTCATATGAGAAATATCATATGACTAGTGGCTATAGTGAGTAAGACTATCAAGCTCCTTATATGTATTCCAGTTATCACTGGTTTATTCAAGCGTAGGCAGTAGAACTTTTGTATCAGTAATACAAATGTCAATACACAGGCAATTCGCACATAGTAAATATAATATGAGTATAAGTAAGTGTTCCACTCCTATGTGTGATAATAATAATAATAATAATAATAATAATAATAATAATAATAATAATAATAATAATAATAATAATAATAATAATAATAATAATAATAATAATAATAATAATAATAATAATAATAATAATAATAATAATAATAATAATAATAATAATAATAATAATAATAATAATAATAATAATAATAATAATAATAATAATAATAATAATAATAATAATAATAATAATAATAATAATAATAATAATAATAATAATAATAATAATAATAATAATAATAATAATAATAATAATAATAAGTGGGGTGTAGTCCTATGTCTGTCTGACATAGTCTAACCCAGCAGAGTGTTCTTGTGGCAGATGCACAGCAGGCTGCAGGAGAGCTGGACTGGAGATGTTGTCACTGAGGTGGTTCTCTGGATACTGCTTTAATGGAGGCTGGAGGCTGGGTTTAAGTAGCCAGCCCATGGCTTCCTCCCCCAGACTAGCTGGAGCCAGTGGCAACTGCCACTGCCTTTGTCCATTAGTGCTGAGTCTTTCATGTCCATGGGGGTACATAGGATGCCCCCGTGAGCCTACCGGCACCCCCATCGTCCTGCTCGGTATCCCATCTTCAGACGCCTGTATCTCGTTCGTGAAGGTGTCAGCTACTGGCTGACCGCTGGGCATGCACGCAGCTTTGATTTCTGGGTCTGTGGTGCTCCAGGAGGTGAAAATACTCTCAGAGGGCTAGCTCCCTAATAATAGGTCTTTTGACACCAGATTAAGACCATAAAAAGCATCTTATCAGGGCGCATCTGGGTCATGTCCAATATTTTGGTCAGGATGTTCGTGAGTTAGCATAACCGTCACCAGAAGTTCACAACGTCGTCACCTCTATAGCCTATTGTTTGTGTATGGTGTTCAGTGAACCATGGGACCGGTTGCTTTTGGTCCTTTACATTATATATATTCACATAGCTGGTGGTCAGTGGACCGTGAATGCTCATCTAGAGTTATATGTATTAATGCCTCATTTTCTATGCATTAATGCTATCATATGTTACAATTTATGGCATAATAAAAGTGTACATGATAAATCCCTGCCATCCACCTTACAGGCATTTCACATAGAACTGGCATAGTCAGTGTCATGAGGGGTGAAGAGACACAACATTTTTCTTTTGCAGCCCTCTTGCACTTTCATCATCTTCGGGATTCTAATCATAGAATTGACTGTACTGCTCATACGTAAATGCGCTATAATGAACTCTGTTGGCACTATACAAGCATCAGGATGGAACCAATTGATATTTCATTAGATTTTCATTTTCTGAAGTATGAGGATGCTAGTTGAGTGAGGAGGCATGGGGAAATTAACTAACTACAAACTCTGTGTAACTTGTGAAGAAAGTTTGTAGTTTTAGTTACTGCGATTCTGTTAAACAGTTTGTCTATTACTTAGTGTTTAATCAACGTTATGAGAGAGCACGCGTGGGTCTAAGGTTCAATATTCCACGACAGCGAAGCGGGAGTGGAATATTGAACCATAGACCCACAAGTGCTATCTCATAACTTGATTAAGGCATTTATCTCACATTTGTCTCCATTTTGTACTAATTTCTTACCTTATAACCCTGTATTTAATGTAGGAGAACACATTTTGTAAGTGCATGCGATCCGCACGGTTTGCCAAGCCGTCATGGCCATGTTGTCACTCTGCCCGACATATCTTCACCTTTACACACATTTTTCGGGTATAATCCAAGCATGCCAGCTCTTATACTTCTAATGCCAGCAGTTATATGATCTCTAGTTGTTGTTCGCCTACATTTTGTCTCCATTTTCTTCAAATTAAATGAGAATCCAATGAATTTACATAGCGATCCAACGCACACGGCCCGGTACATGGTCATTGCATCTTGTTTACGAAGCGGGGAGGTGCCTGGATGGAAGAACTAGGTCAAATACGCATCAAACAAGGAATGGCCAGACGGGGCGGGTCCTGACCCGTATCGCTATGGAAAATCAATGGATTCTTATTTATTTCAAACAAAATGGCAAAATTAGGAATGGCATGTTCATCTAGGATATCTAAGGATGTTTCTCTGTTAATAACTCTACCAGGCTCCATTGGTTTCTATGCTAACGAGGTGTGTAAACATCAGATATGTCGGACAACTTTTTCATATCCTCGATGGGTATTGGTTTCTACCACCGGTCAGCTTGGTATAGTGGACAGCGAGCTCGTCTCCTGCCACAGCAGCCAGGGATCGATTCCCCGTTGAACCTAAAAGGTTTTAATAGGAAATCAATGGCGTAGTTGACTTTGTATGCTTTGCCTCTTTATTAACATGGCTGGATTGAAACCAGCAGCTTCTGAACAAAAGGTCTCAGAGTGCGTTATGGCTGGATAAGGAACTGGGGTTATGACCGAAAAAGCACTGTCCAGGCCCAAATCGTGAGATAATATGGGCTATATGCAACTTAGTATGGTTTCTCCCTTTATATCCTAAGTTTCACTAGTGCTGGTTTCTCTAATTACCTAAATGAAAAGACCCCTCAATTTTCATGCTGACTTTAATTGTAGACTTAATATCCTATAAGATGATCCTGACATACTTGGCTCTGTCTCACCAGTTTGATGCAACTACGTTCGGGGAGGTTTCTGACCGGGGAGGTTTCTGACCGGGGAGGTTTCTGACCGGGGAGGTTTCTGACCGGGAAAAAGAGATGGCCAATTGTGCCATAAATATAAGGGGTGGCAAAAACATTGTCAGTCTAAAATAGAGCCAGGATAGGATCAATCCTATATTGACTGAAAAAACTATGCCTTTCTGTGATGGAATTCAAACTACAGGTCAATAGATGTTTTTATAACTGCCGGTCAGAAACCTCCCCGGTCAGAGAACTTCATCAGGTCAGAGAACTTCTAGAAGAAGTGGCTTCCCCTTAAAACAAAGAAGAGAGGGCATATAAGTAAGGAAAAACAGTAGAGATAGAAAGATGTCCATCTAAGGAAAAGGGAGGGAAGTCTGAAGATCAAGATAAGTTGCATACTAGCACTGTATTCTTCATCAAGACATCGGTCAGAAACCTCCCAGGTCAGAAACCTTCATTATGTGAAGCTTTTTCTGACCGGAGATGGCCGATTGTGCCATAAATATAAGGGGTGGCAACAAATTTGTAAGTCTAAAATAGAGCCAGGATAGGATCAATCCTATATTGACTGAAAAAATTATGCCTTTCTGTGATGAAATTCAAACTACAGGTCAATAGATGTTTTTATAACTGCCGGTCAGAAACCTCCCCGGTCAGAAACCTCTTTGGCAGAGGAGGAAGTCAAGAAAATCTTCCTTCTTGGTTCGTCCTGAGTCTGGAAAGGAACAAAAAACACAGGGAAGGGTGCCCTGGACCATAAGGAACATGGGGGAAGTGAGAAAATAGTACCTTTCTGTGACCACTTTCAAACTGGAGGCTAAATTAACTCTGTAACTGCCGGTCAGAAACCTTGGTCAGAAACCTCGGTCAGAAATGGTCAGAAACCTCCCCAAACGTAGTTGCATCAAACTGGTGAGACAGAGCCACTTGTATAATATTATGAGCACACCCAGGGGATGGAGCAAGTTTCTTTCTCTTGTGCAGCCTGGGATGTCAAAATAGATCAAATGCATCCCGATGGTGACTGCATATAACTGATGTTGTACTGGTGTTAAACACATTTTGAAACAGACTACATGCTTAAGGCTAACCAGATGGGACTGACTAAGACGGAGATGGGGGGAGCTCTGACATATTTAGTGATTAACTACAGACAGAGGAAATATAGAGGAAATTCTACAGATAATATTGTATAAAGTGGTTTAGAATATATACGTGGGCAATTTTATCCTAACTTACCATGCCATTATTTACAGCTGACAAAAACACTCAACTCTACCCCGCGGTCATGACTGATGGAAACAAAGATGGCAGAGAAGAAACGAACAAGAATGTAGAAGTTGCCCACTAAGGTGACACAGCAGAATATTTGACCCATCTGGAGAAAACATGCATCCGGAGGGAATTTTTAGTTCTGCATTTGGCCACCAGGGGGCAGTGTATGAATAAAACATGTCCAAACCCATGGTGGAAGGCAGGTGATCAAATGGTGGGACATATGGCTCCGGAAAATGGGTACTCCTCCATCCGGGACTCACACGGGACCGAGGGCACAGCCGGGGCCACCGATGGGGCCACCGGGACTACAGACCAGACAGCCGGGGATAACGACCGGGAAAGCGTCCCCCTGGCCGACAACACTAATTCTGATATGCAAGGTGACTGCTTTGGGTACCAATGACGATTTATTACGTAAAATTGAATGGGAGAGAGCAAGGAAGAGTAAGATCGAACAGTTGTCCAAATGGAAAGAGTTAGAGCTTGAACTAGCCAGCCTTCGGGCCGACAACAACAGCCTGGCATGGTGCCATGAGTGTGTTCAATACCCCACATAAGCGGGCCTGGTTTCGACTGAGTTGAATATAGTAAACAACCAAGACCGGGGATCAAACGCAGCCGGGGGTGTGTTTGATACCCAATACAAATCCATTACTGCTGTTCCCGCATGCCCAGACCTGTCTGGCCCGAACACGGTAATCTACCAAGACAGGGCCCGAACGCACCTCACAACCAACATGGCCGTGCAGGCCTTCCAGGATCGGCTGCTGGGCCTTAAAAATATGATGAATTAAGGCCCTCCGCAGGCCATTCTGGCCTCAATCCTTTCAAAAATGATCCCTCCAGACCAAACCTTGCTGTAGGTTATCCTCCTGGAGTGAGGAAAGACCAAATAAACAAGTCGCTCTCCCATGCAGACCAGTCGGGTTCCCGGTACAATAATCCGTAACCCAAGGGAAATCAACTGGTCCCCCCACAGCACCTGAGGGAGGTAGCAGGGCCTTCTAATTTATCTGGTAGTGTCAGTGCACCTTCAGGTTCTGTGCAGCAACCCCCTTTGGACATTTCTTACTCTGCTTACTTGAGGTGGGTTCAACAACAACAAGAATCCTACAAGACCCAGGGTGGACTGCCACCTAAACTGCCTCCTGTAGCAACCCAGTTACCTCCTCAACAGCAACAGCCAGTTCAGCCGCTTTCAGAGGGGTCACACCCCTTGCAGCAGGTTATCACGGCTCAGCAGCAGCAACTTCAGGCTATGCAGCAACAGCTGCAGCAACTACAGCTTCAGTTACAGACCCGTCCGCCAGGGAATATCGGTGTTACCAGTCAGCACCCCTGGGGCAACCCTGCCCCTCTATTTTCTGCAGAAATAGGATCGCCATACCTACAAACCCTCTAATCAGGCTTTTCAACAGCAGGCCTGACAGCGTCATCACTGGGCCTTATTGAGGGAAACTTGAACAGTTTATTCTCGAACCAGGGGGGGTTTTCAGGTATTGATGACCTATTTCTCAAAAATATGAATTTGTTATCAGAAACTAGCAAACGTAAATGCTCTACAAACTGGCTGCGCCCGGATTTTCATATTGAATCAGATTAAAAGTATGAAGACATGTCTGTCACGGAATTATTATACAGCATGCAGGGGGTCTACAAAGTCCTTGTACAAATTATTTGCCTGAGCTTCCAGCATCAGCTTATCTCGAGCACATCAGATTTGTGAAACTGAAGGCGCAGGGGGGCTCTTTTTCAGCCAAACAGTTGGCTAAATACAATTACAACGTAGTTACGAGGGTTCTCGAACAAAAAATCCCATTCTTTGTCACGGGGGACGAAACATCTGTCCAAGCTTGTCTCAGTGCAGAACATATGTCCTGTGTTTATGACCCAAAACCACTTCCTACAGCAAATCAGGGTAGTTGTAGATGCAACCGTGGTAGAGGGGTCTGGTACGAGGATAAGAAATGGGAATACACTGATGTATGTATTATTTGGAATTTCACTGCCTGTTCAAATGACGAATGCTCCCTCAAACACATTTGCAAACATTACAGAGGCTTCCACAAGGGTAAATATTGTACTCTAGACCGCAACTATCAGTCAGCTAATCAGGGTGCATGACAAAGCAATACTGTTCCGGAGTTCAGCTGTAATAGCACTTATGATATGAAACGTAGTGGTTTGTTTCCTTCCACCTTCGATGACATTTGTTGTTGTGTTGATTTACATGAACTCCTTTATATGTACACAGACTATGTTCCTTTATGGGACGTTATTTCACCTCATTATCTCTGTGGGGTCAAATCTCAAATGAACTTAGCAGGCTGGAGAATCATGTTGTCGGGGGGGGGCATAGTCAAGTGTATGGCAAGGGCAGCTGGGACCCTCATGCTCACTTCCTCCTAGATGGTATCTGTCAGTGGTTTAAGCTAACGGACCAAGGTGTACATATAGAAGGTTACTGGTGCAAAAACTATGACTCAGCCACTGTTACAGCCTACCAGGAAATTAGTGAGATCGTCTCGGAGGAGTTAGCCTCTGGTAAGCTAATGGAAGTGAGTGTTCAGCCTGAGTGCATTCACGCTATGGGTGCAGTTAAAAAACCCTCAGGAGGCATCAGGCCAATAACCGATGTGAGTCGCCCCGTCTCGTGCTCAATTAACTGCTATATGAGTCAAACTTTCAAGTCATTTAGTTACAAATCGGTAGATTCCATATCAGACCATCTAAAGCCAGACTCGTATATGGCAGTGACTGACGTTACGGCAGCTTACCGCTCAATCATGGTCCAGGAGTGCGACAGAGGTAGACAGGGTCTTTCTTGGGAGTCTAGGTTTATTCCTGTCATTTGGTACCCGCGCTGCACCCTATGTGTTCAACAGCATTACAGACTCGGTAGCGTGGTACCTTATGGCACATGGTATTTTCTGTGTCAACTACCTAGACGACATGTTGGTTATGGCAGATAGCTTTGAAGCCTTCGTGAAGCACAGCTCCTTTTCCACAAAACATTGCGCTCCTTATACACTGCAAAAAAGGTGTTTAAAGATACACACCAAATTTTCTCAACACCCGCATTTAAACACCTAAACACTTGAAGTGTTTAGGTGTTTAGCTTTTGCACACTTGTACTTAAACATCTAAACACTATATGGGTCAATCCACTGAAAGTGGGCACTTGTCCATGGTAGAGGGTCATTTTTAAAAACTAAGAATTAGATCATGAAACGGAATTTTATTGACAGCCCTATATCTTGGCTCTTGGGAAAGGTTCATTCAAGTCACTAACTCCCAAGCGGTCAGTTTTTATTGCAAATATTCAAAATTATGAAAATGTAATGGGCGTGAGCAAAATGAATTCTTCTCTACATCACAGAAATATTTGTCAGAACTACATGATTTTTAGTTAGGATATTTGACAAAAGGCCCCAAAGACACACTATGAAGAAAATAGGAAAAAAAGATGGATATTTACAATACATAAGGAAATAATATGAATGTAATAGGCGTGAGCGTAATGGGCGTGAGCGAAACAACTTTCCCAGGCTTCAGACAGCAACTCAGCAATAAAACCTCACCCAGAATTAATCTAGGCAATAAAAATAATCTAAGAATACTTATAGGATGCATTTGGAATGCATCAAGCCTGCCAACATGCTTGCAGTGCATTTTACTCACACCCATTACGCTCACGCCCATTACGCTCACGCCCATTACGCTCACGCCCATTACATCTGTCAGTTAACCCATCTTTTTGGCATAACCAAGGCATGTAGAGACTCCAGTCTTTTTTTAAAATAACTTATTAACAATAGATCTTCAAGTTAGGCTGGTTGAAAGAAAGAAAACTTTGATAGTATTTGTCCTGGATGCAGAAATTTGAATGTAATGGGCATGAGCAAAATGGACTTGAAAATACTTGAATATGTACTGCACAGACATGCCTGCCAGTAGACCCTAAGTTTCTGTACCAGAAAATCCCCTATGATGACCCTAATCTTGGTGGGAAATAAGAAGATTGAGGGTAGTGTTTTAGTAGGCCTACCAGTGTACTTTCATTTTCCTCATGCCCATTACAGCACCTGTATTTGGTTATA
This sequence comes from Acholoe squamosa, assembly GCA_949317995.1. Taxonomy (NCBI): domain Eukaryota; kingdom Metazoa; phylum Annelida; class Polychaeta; order Phyllodocida; family Polynoidae; genus Acholoe; species Acholoe squamosa. The sequence continues at coordinate 56,593,268 of OX439045.1, forward strand.
GAAATGAACAGGGGAAAAGGAATGCCAACCAGAGCACCTCCAAACAACATGAAAATGTTAGATAGGACCCCCCACTAAGGAATAGATAAAATTATATTGGTCTGTTGCTGTTTGGCTTGATGGTATAGACCCTGGGATGAGGTGGAAATTGAATAAAAAGGCAATTTTTTTAACTTTGGGCCACCATATCTAAAAAAAATAGAAGGCTGACATATGTAAACTTGCCCTTCTTTTGAAGCCCAAGGTGTTTTCTTTGAAATGAAACCAGAAATAAGAAGAATGGTTACTTACTTTTAATTTTACAGCCCCCTGTATCCAAAAAAAGACCAAAAAAGACACAGGTGCCCACTTTCGGTGGATTGACCCATATATATCGAAGAGGAGGAAGATCAACAATGTGAACCTTAAGCAAAGAAGCCTCATAGTCATGGGCATGGAAAGCAGGGGGGTAGGGGGGACATGTCCCCCTCACTTTTGGCCAACTCCTCAAAAGGTCAAAACTAAAAGGTCAAGCAAAGGGAGGTCAAAAATTGCAGAAAACCCCCCTGGTCCCACCCACTCTGAAACTGCTTCTCACGCCCCTGGTAAACAACAAAACATATTCCCACAAAGATATTCCTCTCCTACTGCATGGTTTGAATCTACAAGCAGCAATGATGATGAAAACCAAGGACACAATAGCCTTCAAAACGGAGCACCAGCCTCAGTCAAATTTGTACCCTGGCTCTATTAACCACAATGGTACCACATATCAAAGTGTTAAGCAGGCCTTCCAGCACTGCAAAGTGAAATGTGCAGGTGAAGAAGTCACAGCTAGTAAAATACTCAAGACCAATGACCCCTTTTAGGCCACGGATGCCATTGTTGATTCTTGCTTCACTTTGTATTTACCAATTCAGCTTTTGCCAGATTGATAACCTATCTTTTAGATTTGAGATGTATGGCACAGTTAATTTCAACAAAATTAATCTTTATGGAAAACTTACTTAAAGGTCTAGGGGCCTTATTGTCAAGTTGGAACCCTTGGCCACTTTTGTACTTGTAAGTGTAAATATTATAGTTGAGCATCCACCGTTGACTGTATTTTCTGACAATCTCATATCCACAGAATAGCTTTGAATAATTATCATTTAGACGCCAAGCAATCTGGAACTACTGGTGTAAAGAATGTTATGTAAGCTTAACAAACATCTAGTCTGTTATGATTGTAACTGTAAACAATATCATATTTCATCAAGTAGCTGCTAGGCCATATTCAACATCTAACAAGCCTAAATGAGACAATTATACAGCACTGTCAGATCTGATAGTTCGCCATATGTAATAGACCTATCCACAGATCATTACGCCTGATTTGATATGAGGGTTGGATATAATGTCAGTTAACCCCTAGGTGCCCAAACGCGGTCTTTGGCTTTAAATACATGTATTTTTATGTATATTGAAAGGAGATATCATTTAAACACTTCTACTGGTCCAATATATGTAAAGTTATACCCTCTCTAGAACGGCTATAACCTCACAATTCCAATGAGACCATCCACGTTGCTCTATCTTCGAACAGTGCATCAAAACATGAAATTTGGTTGTTAAATGTGTGGCCCATTAGAGTGTCAGCCTTCCAGAGAGCAAGAGCCTGGCATGGTACCAAACTACTATTCCTTGGTTACATCACACAAGAATAAGTTATCCTTTATTCTATGTTATTCATTGATAGAAATCTTTCATATCCATAAAAATAGCTTTCATGATTTTCTACCAAAACAATCTACTTCCATGGTAGTAGGAACAAATTCTGCTTAGTATAGTTATAACTATAGTAAAGCAATATGGAGATATTCAGCAGATTGCCCCAAATACTGCCAAATAATAACAAAATAGAATGTTTACTTGCTATGGCAACCAAACTAGACCCAAGGTCAAACCTGATATCTCATCTGAACTGAAATTCTAAATTAAAGTATCAGGAAAGAAGATCAAGAGTATATGGTACTTAACAACAGTGATATACCTATTTAATATATGAAATAAATAGAAAATTGTCAAATAGTTCTGGGCACAAAAAGGTTAATGTAGAATAGTACTTCCCAGTTCCAGTATGAAGACACTAATGCATGATTGTGCACTGCTAGTGTGCCTTCACCCCCTTGATATCTTTTAAAAAGCACAATACAAAGCAAAATTCACGCAGAAAAGAAAAAAAAAAGTAACGAAAAATTGTGCAGATGGCTCCAATGGGCTGGTGAAACCTAGGCCTTTCTAAAAGCCATGGGAAGTGTTGACCCTTTTGTCGAATTGAAGCAGTACATTATCTTCAAACAAGGGTAATAGAGCATTTTAAACCCAATATTAATTGGCTGTCAATATGATAGGGTTTTATATCCAATAAAACAGCAGTTGCCCATGCATGCTTTCTCCATGGTGTGGGTTCCTCCCATTGGGCATGTTTAGTGGACTCTGTTGAAAGCGTTTCAGTTGCCTGGGCCCGGATTCCTCCCCAAGCAGGTACTTTCCCCCATTTCCTTACATTTTCCTTTTCAGTTGCCAATTAAGGTTTATTAGTCATTGGCAGTGTTGTAATGCCGCCTAGGTAAGGGAGAAGTGATGCAGTTGGGAACAGCTAGGGAGTTGTCAGGCTTGAAGTTTTGGTGCGTCATGCTTTTTCAGTACATGGATAGTAAAGTGAGAAGGTCACATTGGATAGATGTTTTATTTCAGAGATGTGTGAGAATAAATAGGTTTGATATCCTCCTAGTGCATGGATTCCTCTATTAGGCAGGGAGCCAAAGACCCTAATGGGAAATCTACACAGGATGCTATGGTGGCTACTTCAACTCTATGGGGGTGATAGGGATTTGGGGCGATTGAAAAACCTTTGGAAATGGCCACTTCTGCCTGTTCATAGAAACAAAGTTTTAGATGCTAAATATCATTACGAGATTTCATTTCAGATATAGCAGTGGCCTTTCTGAATAAAAAGAACTATAATGTTACTCTTTAGTCTGAATTATTGATTAAACACAACAAAATGACTGGATGCACCTTAATCTGTCAATTGAGGCATCACTACTCTACATGCAGTCCATTCTACCCCTTAATGCATAATGAAATGACCAATGAATGGTATATAACGGTCTTCAGTGTAGACCCTTCATACTTCTCTTAGTCCTAGATCAAAGAGACACATAGACAAATCTACTAAATGTAAAACCAGAGGAGACAGGCACTCTACATTCAAACTTTCTAACCATGCTGGAACCCTGCCAAGTCCTTAGGGAAATCCAGCTTTGACCTCCTTTACCCCACTAGTATTACAATACCATGTAGCAACCTTTGGGCATTTAAAAAAAAGAGCCTAGTCCTCGGTCTTCAGTTATCCCATTAGCTTGTAAGAGCAGATCAAAGCAGGAGTATAGGACCATACTTACTCTAACTTGTTTTCTAAGTGATATAACAGTAGTGGCAGCACAGGGTAGGTCATCTGCCATCTTTTTATTTGCAAGTTTCCTCCTAGGAACTCTCTTGTTTGGAGCTTGGAGCTATGTTTGCCACAGACTGTGCAGGTTGGCAAATTGTGTCTTTGATTACAATGGTTAGAGTGTATGTTGTGGTTCTGTCCCCTTAATTTACAATCAGAGAAAAGACTGGTGCAGTCTAGAATATTGAGTCAGCAGCTGAATTTACACGAACAAAAAGGATGACTAAATTATTAATGATGGCCAAAAGTTGTTTATTTTAAAAAAAAAAACACAGAAAAACCTAAATTTTTGGGTGGAATGAATAAAGGGGATCTAAAGTAATATAATGTTGAAAGAATTCTACTATCTTTGGTTCTTTTTTAATTGACTATTCTTTGTAAAAGGTCAGAGCTTTTGAGGTGACAAACAGAGGCCATTTAAGCTATAGCAGGTGACCCATGCTTCTGGTCAAGATCAAGGCCTATTTGAATGTAGGAGAAGTAGCTGTGCCTGATTAGGATCTAAGCATGGAATACATGCATAAAACCTTATGAATGTATGCATATTCTGAAAACTAATCTAATTAACTGTGATACTTTTCATAATAAGATGGCTGGAAATCCAAGATGGCAGCTAATTACTGCAATCAGTACAAGAGTATTATATTCCACTTAGCCAAACAGTGTATGGAGAAATATTTAATGCCATAACATGGTTTAGAAATGGTAGACAATGTGTCCAAATGCTGATGTGTGGATTACAAAGCCTGCAGGAGGATTTTGGACACACCGGAGAAGGAATGAGAACATTTGGAAGTCTTCATTTAACAGGAAACTACCTGTTTGGTGTGGCTCCATAGGGGCCATTTGGAAGTCTTCATAATCATCGAATATGGCAATGTGATCCTGCAAGAATTTTTTCACAATCACCATTCAACATAGACATGAATGAACCCATTTCAAGTGCCATAGATTTTACAGCTACCAATTAGCCAACGTCTCTCTACGCTATTCTAATGTAGAATTAAACTCACGACCTCGCATGCTCTGCTATCAAACATTTTACCACACTTGGTAGGTAGAACACAACTATTCACATACAGCTACTGTTAATTTGCCTCATGGTCAGATTTAATAATGTCAATAGGTAGAATATAAATTGTGTCAGCTAGGGACCTATTGCGATTTTGCCATATGGGACATATAGAGTCTCATATGACACCAAACACTGGCAGAGAGCACTGACGTGCTGGTTTGCAACTGTGGAGTGAGTGTAATCAGGATACCATTCATTCTGGTATATAGGTAACCCAACCTAGCAGCGAAGGATGTACAGTGGATTTTTGGTGATTTAGATTGAGAAGACATATTTTCAAATTGAAAAAAACCTTTGACTCTCCATTTTGGATTTCATTTTTGATAAATGACTTCTTTCCAAATCCTACTGTGGCCCTCAATAGTAAAAGAATAATTTATTTATAGATTCAAGGGCCAAGAAAAGAATTGGTACATGTAAAAATAGTAAAGTGATCTCTCTAGAAAGACTAAATGATCCTTATCAACATATTGAGACATTAATGCCCCACATAGAGTCAACAAATAAGGGTCCATTCTGCCACTCAATGTATAATGACATAGCCAATAAATGACAGTGCTATTATGAATGGTTCATCACTCTGGGCCATTATACCAGCCCTACAGCAGAGAATGACATAGAAAATGCACTATATCTACAACCAGACGAGACAGGCCCTGAATCATTCTATGTCCAAACTGCCTTAGTATGGCACTATCCTGAATAGTCTATCCCTTCTGAACAAGCAATGATTCGAGGAAGTTTACCAATTGATGCTATAGGTTGTGCATTTGAGTGGCAACCTTTAGAGCCTAGTACACAAATTTCAATGTATCCAATTAGCTTGTAAGAGCAGATCAAAGGCAGCATAAGAAAAGATACTTATTCCAGCCAGTGGTATAAGTGTTGCAGCACCACAGGGTAGGTCATATGGCATCATTTCATTTGAAAGTTCCTTCTGGGAACTCTCTTTGTTGAAGCTTGGGGCTATGTCTGATTATGATGCTCCCAGTGTCTGTTTTGAGTCTTTGAGGTTCTGCCCCCTTCCAACACACAGACATGATTGACACTGCTGCTAAGAGTCAGTAGCTGAAATTTCACAAATAATATAAAAGATTAGCCAGCATTTTGTATATTTTTGCAACTTTTGTCCAATTTTTTTTCATGTAACCAATTCCATTTAGAGCATCTTTCCAGTGTGTTCTGGATATACTTAATAATGTAGGGTGATGGTGTCAAGTGGGCTTATGTCTACTGAGGAATAAAGTCAAGTCAGATGAAAATCATAGATTTTGTATGGAGATGAAATACCAAATGAACTAACATAATTCTCAACAAAATCATTTTTTAAATGGATAGAGAACTAATCTGATTTTAATGTTGGTTCTGGAATATCAGGTTTATGACATGAGAACCACGTACAGGTAATGTGTGAGAAAGTGTCAGCCTAACTAAGTAATAGACACGTACTGCTAATATGACACATGATGATAAATCGTTTAGACTTAGAGGGTGTCAGGGGAAGGGCCTGTTATAAAGAATGGCAGAGAAAATCAATCTGGAAAGGTGGGAGCAGAAGGAAGAAGGAAGAGAGAGAGAGAGAGAGAGAGAGAAAGAAGAGACAGACAAAAATCCAGACAGATTACCAGATAGATAGTGAATAAGTAATCAATGGATAATTCATGACGCGTGTGTGTTAGTGAAGGATAATTACATGAGGGCATAGCCAGAGTGTAATTAGCCTTTGCTAACACACACAAGTGTGTTAGTGACTACTTATTTTATTCCACAAAACCAATAAATAATCAATAGAATATCAATAAATTCAAGTTGAAAACAAAAATTTTTCCCCCTCCCCGGGACTCGAAGCCAGCCATAGTGTGTGTACAGGTACATACACCTTGTCGCCCGGCAGCGGACAGCTACAGCGCATACGGCGAAGAAAGATGCGCCCAGACCTGGACTCGACCCACGTACCTCTAACGGCTCAGCGCAATGCGCTACCCACTAGACCACCGCGTCTCCTCCTTCAGCGGCCGTCTCGGCCTACATTGATTTGAATGTGTCCCGTGGTTATGTATACACGATCGGTACACACACCTCAGCGCCAGGCTAGGCTTGCTAGGGGGGTCACAACCCAGAATGGTGGGGATTTTCACATTTTGAATGTATAGTAGTTATATGTGAGTGACCTCCCTGGGGTTTGTATCATATCCAGACGTGGTTCTAACCAAGCATTTCTCGTCAGTCCCTGTGGTGCACTCACTGCATAGGGAGTTGGACTAGGGATCTTAGACACCAGGTTCGAACCCTGCCCTGGCCTTGAAAATTTCGTGGGTTTTAACATGTAACATATGACATGTAAGGACATGAGAGGGGTGCAGGTTATCAATGGATAACTGCACGGCGTGATGTTACAGCCTTCAGGGTGTGCAATATCGACAGGTATGTGCATGGGAATATCCAGAAAAAGCACTGAGAATCCCAGAAATCGTGGAATAAAGGCAGATAACAAAAAAGAAAGGGAATAATTGCATCAGATAACCGTGACTTATTTTGTTTGCATTCTCATGCGGTTCAATTTCCAGGTAGTAAGTTGGATGTATCAACTGACTCTTATGTGAAGTAATGTTCACATTTCTATTTTACAGGGTCGATTAGAAAAATATAGAGGATTTAAATCGATAGGGTGTATGTTATATGTTATTTCTTTTATGTCTATAATTGCAGACCACTCACCTTACTTCCCTCAATGTCAGACCAGGAGAAACACTGGCTTAAATATTTATCTTTCAGATGATATTGCCAATCATGCCACAGCTTGAGGTGTGAGTAGTTCACTTTGCTCTCTACATCCTGTCAGGCCGTTAAATGGCGTTAAACTTCTATTGCTTACTCACTCCATCTTATAGTCACATTTTTAGAAAATGTATCTTTTTTAATTGTCATTTTTATGATAAGAACTCAGTTCCTCAAACCCTAACCCTAACCAACTAAGACAACTTTATGCATAGGAAAATGCCTACATCAGTGCCAACTATCTCAAACATTTGAGTGACACTAACTAGGTTATTTTTTATTTTAAGAGTTTCCAATGTGGTGGATCATTACAAAATGCCTGAGGTATATCTGTATCCATGGATCCATTAAGTGTGCCTTTACTCAAAGTGGTAAACCAGTTAATTCCAAACCCTAAATAGCTGGAGAAATATTGGCTTATATGGTGTATGCCCTTGTAGAGGTCGGCAGAAAACGTCTTTGGAGAAACCGGGACTCGAACCCGGGACCCTCCAACTTCGTCGGCCACCCGGGCACGGGGACTCACATAGTCATGTTCCCCTACACCCTTTAGGATAATATGGCCTATGAGGTCACAGCCATACAGGGAAGTGGCTCATTTTACTATCAGTGGTACGACAATCTCTTTCAATGTGCTTGCTTGACTTTCTCATGGCCACACTGCACATGGCTGAAATGTATTATCAGTATTTATTGCTAATAGACACTGACCAAATGTACTATTACATACATTATGTGATATATGTGATGAGATTTGTAATGCAATTTCATACAATGGTTTTACATGGTACCAAGCAAATGATTTTCCAGTCCCTCTTTCATGTATACATGAAATGGATATAATTATAATGGTGCTATATCTATGTATATTGATTGAATGGCCTGTTATAGCCTGCCAAAGTAGTTACAAAATATCCATAGCTTAAGATATTTGTTTGTTCTATTCAAAAATACAATGTTCCAAACCTTATGTCGTCATACACTGTTTGTTCAGTCACACTGAAAAAATATTCTTACTCAATTTAGTCTGTATCTATACTCAGGCAATGTCGGCAAAATGAGTATGACTTGATATTCAGCCTGATCCTGGGATGATACTCAGGCAGAGCCAGAGTATAACCCCAGGGTCAGGCTGAGTCTCAAAACTGTCATTATAGGACAACAGACAGTCAAGATGTGAAGAAGGAGTTGTCTATTGTCTTTATAAAAGGTTGTATATTTCATTCCAATCAATCAAGTACCCAATCAAGATATGTCTACTTCAATTAATGGTACTTGGCTTACAGCTACCGTAACCTAGCTCAGGTGTGAATTGTCTTCATATAAAGCACTCAAGGTCACTTCTATTATGCAGCAGAGCACTGCAAGCGATTTTATAAAAAAAAGAATGATATGGCAGAACAAATGATTGGATACCATAGGTAAACGTGCTACACCTGATAAAATTCCAGAATGGAAAAGCTATTGGGAGCTAGAGAGCACTGTGTAGGCAGTATGAAAAAAAGAGCCTTTCAAATAACTCAAGTACTTAAGAATCTGGGAGCATTTCACTTTGCTATTAACTTGTTCTTTCTACATTCATAATGTGATGTATCAAAACTATGTTTCAAGATACCAATAGAAAATCGTAACAGCATATAATTATTGTCTCAGAAAAAAGTATCAATTTATTTGCATAGCACCTCCCCAAAAATGAATATAGCTGAAGGCAAGAGGAAAGGCTTAGAGAATGCATGGCTTCAACTCAGATTAATTTATTGATCTATGGACATTAATTTAGCATTAGTAATGCTCCTGTGGGCATAGAGGATTTTGGATAAAGTAAGTACACCTTTTGATGGTTGGGGGGGGGGTTATCCTCTAAGCTGTCCTCCTCTTGAAAGATTTTCAGGAACTATCAAGAGTGAAATCATAACCATAAGATGTAATTTTCACTGCTGTGTCATGTGATTGATTGTAACATCTCATTACATCACATTTGCCTTTCTGTGCAACAATTGCAACAATTCTACCATCATCCATCAATTTATATTTTGATTGATGCTTAGAGCTATGGTTATTGTAACAGACATCACCTTGAGGATACTTGATCAGATGATCATACAAGAAGTCTATGAAGCACACATCAATCCACAACAAAACTCTTGTCAAATAAAACTGGTGCAACTATTTTTTTAATGTTTTTATAGATCAAGGTTGGATAGGTCAGTTAACATGTAAACTAATCTTGAATTAAGTTGGATAACTAAGCAAAACTAAGCAAAGGAGGTCATACAACTGAATTGGTAATTATTAGTGACTTTAAGGAAGTGTCGCATTTCAGAGAGAAAGTAAAATTCATGACGAAAACTTGAGACTTCCTGAGAAACAAAGCTCTAAATTTCCACATGCATAAGGTAGACACAATGCACTAGTTATTGACATGTCATGTTTTGTAGGTCTATGCAGCATATTAGGGCAACTAGACCATGAAGTGAGGCTAGAGAACCCCTCCCGCCCAAATAGGAAAGAAAGACTGATTGTTTCTTCACTATATGAACTTACCAAAACAGTACCAAGAGATGCCCTGGACACCGACACAATGCTCATCCTTTATTTAACCGCAATGGTAGGTTGGCTGGTAAGCAAGCAATTTACTGCTCTTTATTGTCAGAGACTTTCTACATGATATAGTAAAGAGACAGACAGATTTATAAGTGGTCCAAAAAACATCATTCTATGTATACTTGGAAGGTGAAATAAAGAAAAATCTGCCTTTATGCCTGTTTCAGATTGCCATCACAACCATTCCAACAATTTAAAATTTGCAGATATTTATGCCAAATTTTGGGGATTTTTACCAACAACCCAAAACTGAAAACAGAAATGGAAAATTGCTTCAAGATCAAAGTCTATGATAAAAATCATTATATTATCATGTATGTTTTTATGAAAGAGGCTGATATATTGTGTTTTTAGACATTATTATGGTGTATAATTTATTTAGAGTTTAATTATTGATTTCAGATATGAATAACAACCTATGTTCAAGAAGGGGTTCTGACATAATTACTAGGAATATATAAGCCAATGATGTCTCATTTTAAAGATCTCGACATGAATTTTGATAATGAATTTCCTTGCAGGGGGATGTTTTTGCTTGCCTGTTCACATGAATAAGCCTATGAACGGTCTCCTTGACTATTTCCCGGATTCGAGCAACAGTTATTTCCCATGTTGTCTTGATAAAGTGGATATGATAGGTGCTGTTCCCCAAGTGTCTTATTTGCATGACATGACAATCTCATGTAAATGGCACCTCTAGGTTTCATAAAGGTGTCAGGGTAAGGGCTGATGAAGTACTTCTCAGCCACTAAAGAGCTGACATGAATAAGTGCCTAAATTATACAAGGACTGTGGGTAATCACCCTTCTAATTGTATAAGCGCCAGAGCAGGTATGTACAACTATACAATTATTCAAATCATCATGACAGAGAGTAGACAGTTTACTAGATATTAGGAGTACAAACTCAGAATCTTAAATGGATTAGTGTTAGAGTATGGAAACTCTAGAGTTCAGAAGACGCCAAATGACACCTCAAAATGGATTTCTAATGCCAGAGAAAAGAGTGAGACAGCAAGCAGAAATGGGGGTTCCTGCGGGATTTAGTACCTGTTTTAGCCACCAGGGGGCACCACTATGTGCTAGAATAGGAAAAATATGCCTAAAACTGATATAGGCTACTTTTTATGGAGAATTCAAAGACTTTTGATAAAACGTTCTATTTTTGGGGGAAAGGTTCCATATTTGGCATTTAAAAGAATGTTTTTGGGCCAAAATAGGCATTTTTGTTGATTTCTGTTGCTATCAAAACATGATATTCATTCTAAATAAGAAAATCAATGATCCTATTTGAAGGAACGTTTCACAAGGTTCACTATCGTGAAAACAGAATGAAAATATCATTTCTAGATCAAAAGATATGGGCAAAAGAATGAAAATTTATACTAATTTAGCTAATTAGCATAAATTATGCTAATTATAGTATCTCATCACCATGGAGACAAAGAGCTTATTGACATTCACGAAATGGTCATACATAACCATATTTAGCAAGCTATTCCTCCAAAACTAACAGGAGTATCTTCTCATGCAATATATCACTGTAAAGCTAGTGATCTAAATTTTAAAGTTGACTTTTCGCACAGAGCACGCTTTCTCTTAACAAAAATGCAAATTTTCCAAATTCTAGAACCAAAAACTGTTGTCACTGTGTGTTCTTAGGAAAGTATCCCATTAATCAGTAGAACTTGGTGAGAACGGCGATTTTATTTAGAACAACACTATAAACAATACATAATCATGGTGCCAAAAGCATACTTCCATAATGACCTGTTGGACAAGAACATGTAAGACACACCACAACTGGATGTACTCAGAATGACTTTCTAATGCACTAACTTGACCAGGGGCACTGCCTCTGTATATGCCACATAGGTTAGGCATTATCTTACTGATAACCTGGTCGATGGTAAGTCAGATCCACCAAACAGCTCTATATGGAAAGAGAGTTTCTAGCATTATATGCAAATGCTAAAGAATTTAAGATGCATTGATGTGGCATGAGCTAGTCACTTTATAGGGTTTCATTCCTGTATGATAATGACCAGCAGGCATAATGTGTTAATGTATTAAAGTGATTTGCAGTTGTTGTCAAGATTAAGGGAGGTGAATCCACTGATTGCTGGCATGAGCAGATAAGTGCGTCCCAATCTGTGGAAACTCAACTCAACCTTGAAGCCACACTTGTATTTGCCTTCCCCCTAGGGAGACTGTGATTGGCCATAGGCAGGACCAGCTCAAGCACTTGTCCCATTTTGCCTTTCATCACTTTAAACATTTCAGTAGAGATTTTAAAAATTTAGCCAGAAGTAAAATTCACCTGTTACATATGTGAACTTGTAATGATCCTATCACTTATGCTTTCCGATTTGATAATTTTACAATCCTTTACTAGATCAATTCAAAAGAAAATCTATTAAGGTTGCTCTTGGTCATGAATGGTTGGGGCTGTCAAAAACTGATGCAATGCACCAGGGGGAGCCCCCTACTCCTCAATATTTCTAGTGTAAAAGCATGGCAAATGGGAGGGGTCAAAATGCACCAAAAAAAATGATGTCTTTGATGGACAATACCTTATTGTCACAGATACAGGTTAATGGAGATGGGGAGCCTGCAGAGCACAATTCATCACCAAATAGCAACCAATGGTTCTCCACCTATTCAGTTGGATTCTTTCTGGTAGATGTGTTCACTGACTCTTTGATAGCAGGTGTGACCTGTGAAACTACAGCCCCCCCCCCATTTAGGCCATTTCTCAAGCCCTTTAAAAATTCAATTCATATGAACCATTGACAGCAACTCTGGGTCAGTACTAGTCAGTATCCAAATTTAGGAAGTCACACAGAAAATTTGCCACTGCTAGAAACTCATCAATGCAGAGGAGGTTGTCATATTGACATCTTAGTTAGTTAGGACTGTGACCTAAAGTCGTCATTTAGCTATTGTCAATCTGAGGACCTAAAGTCATCTTTACTTACAAGATTCAGAGCTTCTCAGTTTGTCACGGCACAATGTAAACTTATTTTCATGGTTCTATTAATTTAGCCAAACTGGTTTGACTCTTTAATAATTTTGATTTCAGGTCAATTTTGCCAACCCCTGGAGGATTTGTGCAACGGAGAAAAATCATGAAATGAAGAGAAATCTATGAGAGTAGGCAGTATTTAGCCTAGCTTAGGTGAATGAAAACCATGTGATATATATATTATTCACATAATGCCACTTGCTGTCAGTATATATAACAGAGAGGTCAGAGTTAAGTTGACAAACTGCAGACTTATTCACCACCACCCAACACACTGCTTACCTTTGGACTTATTTGCTGATCTTTGACCTGACACTTAAACTGAATAGTGCACCCCGGGATATTACATGGGGATTGAGGCTCAGCCTGAGAACCACCTGGATGCTCTTGTAATGATTCACTATGGCATATATCAAAATTTGACAGTGATTCATCGAGGGCACTTTATGTACTGGTTGGCAATATTAACCTTTTATGGCACACACAAGTACAGTCAAATGTGATAAACTGAGAAAGGTAGCAGGTTATAGGCACATGAATAGAAAATTGTATTTTGCTGGATATTCAAAACAGTCAGTGACTTGTCATCTCGATAAGCCCACTTAATCCTGTTTACCCTGTGGTACAGTATAAGAACCAGTAATTATTGGTCGTTTCATACCTCCCCTTTCCATCCCTAACTACAACATGCCATTCAGGGACAGAGCCCTGAGAATCAGAGATGATATCATACTTTATCTTTGACATCGCTCTTCCGTGCTTCTTCCTTCCATCACTCAGGGGACTATATTCAGGGTACCCAAGCACTTCAGGGGAGCCTACTTTTATCCTTGATCATTATTTGACATTGATTATGAAGCCATTAACCTACCAGCACAAGGATGGCCTTACCACAAATACAAATGCTCCCATATGTACAAATCAGTTTATAAATATTGTTCTATATTAGAAACACCAACATGTCTAAACTTAATGCTTATCGCTGGAAGCTATGCACAGGGGGAACCCCATGGGATGGTCTTTACCTAGCGTGGGAACTTTAAATCCCAAAACACCTTTATCCCTAAGATACTCAACAGCCGTAAAAATTTGTAATGAAAAAGCTCTCTCAATCTGTGATCTGCACACCGTCAAACTGGCCTTCTGCAGGATGGGTATAAGCAGTAAGGCCTACATACTAAATCTAATTGGATTACATTGTGCATTGGTCTATTCATTATACACTGGATGGTACAGTTCTTGAGGCTGTTTCCCAGTATACAATAAATGCATCCTAGAGCCAAGACCGCCTGGATTTCCACTGTGTCAGAGGGATTTGAATACCAAAATTCCCATATGAATAGCTTTTGTGGTCGATAGGGTGTGTGCAATCGTAGTACATTAAGAAACGAGAGGGTTATGTGGCCGAATTGAAGTCATCTGGGTATATTACTGTAATGTTAATTGGACACCTTACAGTGTGGACTATATTAATTTCTTGCATCCATTCAATTCTTATTAATTTGTCTCGTTTTTCCTCTTTATTCAGCAATAGGAAGCTATTACTCTACTAAATTCCATGTGGGAGAGACATTGTTAGGGCCTCTTCAGACCATTTTAGTGCATGCATCAGTTTCTACAACCCCAAGGACCCGACAACAATGCTCAAGGTTAAACTGAGTTCCTAAAAGTAACAGAAACCCTAAACTTAACACTGCATGTTGTTTGCCTGTGCAGCTATTCTCGTTTTCTTTGAAGTATTTCAATTTAGTGATCTTAGGAGGAGATGTCAATAATTCTGTTTCAGCAAGTTTTATTAAAGATCACTAGTTTAGTGTATGCATTAGTTCCTATAAACCCAAAGGACCTGAAAGCATGCTCAAAGATTTTTGAGTTGTCAAATGTAATTGGGAACCCTTGAGTTAACACATTGAATGTTATTTGCCTGTGTTTTATTCTCATTTTCTTTGAAATATTTTTAATTAAGTAATCTTGATAATAATTATGTTTTAGCATGCTTTTAGATGGTGCTGCCTGGCAACCCTGAAACAGCATCAGCACTAATAATGCCAATGGGGATGATTTCGCAGAGATATGTGAATTTGAGTCCAACGGATAAATCGCATATATCAGCTCAGCCCCTGATGTTGTTTAACATGTATTCGCACCTTCCATTCAACCCGACTGTCCAGCCAACCTTGTATGTCACTTAACCTACCAACCATTGGAATACCTTTTTGAAAATTGATTAACCTAAGGGTTGCTGATCAAAGTTGGGGTAAAACAGTGTAAAAGAGACCATTGGTTCAATTGCCCAAGGTTATAGTCAGTGCCACCGCTCTTTACCTGGCAGGACTGTTTAAGAGGGGCAAAAGAAAATCCCCCACAATTTCAAGGATATGGGAAAGCCTCTTTTGGACAGGGCAAAATTGAGATCAGAACTTTGAATGCATCCTGCCACCTCTGGTTGTATATGTAATAGAAATGAATAGAGTCACTTTGGTGTAGAACTAAGGCTGGCCTTAAAGGTTCCCTGGAGAAGTGAGGAAACTGCATGCAGACATTCTGACACTCAGCCTGTTTTAGCTTTAGTTTTGATATGTCAGTGCTCTTTAGATCAGTCAATGTTGTCTGAATATTGCATTGCAATGGACTGACAGATCTTAGACTAAGTGCAGAAATCAAACATAACTGTCATTACTCATATGAATCTACAAGTAGTGCCTAGTTACAAATAACTTGGTGTACTACTGGACCCATAATAACATTACGGAAATACCTTGATGTAAAACTTGCACTAAGGATCTAAAAAGCGACTATTCTACCCTATATGGAATATGCTGATATCTGTTTTATGAGTACCTATACTAAATATCTAGACCCACTCCAGTGGTCCGCCCTCTCCGGTACTACTTGTTGCGCGCAACAATACAACGCTCCATCTGGTATCCATGGCAAAGATACCCCCCCCTATATAACGGCGGTGCTGCCATTCAATCGCCAGTCGGGCTCGAGTCTCCATACGGTGCACAACACCCCTGTGCTGGGGGTTGGCACAAAAATTTTAATTTTTACCGGTTGCCAAGGTTGATTGGGCTTCATCAACACTACCATTCGTGTTTTTAACCTGGCAAAGTTGGTTTCTACCTAAATTCTGACCAGGATGGGCCGCAGGAAACCAAATAAGAAGACGTTAGAGCCTGGCTTAGGATCGCCGAGCGGTGTTAGGAGATCTGTCAGAAGGCAAGGGCCTCCTGGGTCATCCGTTACAGACCAGCCCTCAGATCCTCTACCCGCTGATGGGATGACGGACGCTATGTCAGACGAGCTGACGGATTTGAGGATCCGGACAGAGGCTGTGGAGGAGAATCTGGCGAAAATCCTGGATAAGTTGGATGTTTTGACTCCAGAGGGCACCGGCGGGGGCAGCGATCGAGACACGACTTCCAGGCCACGACGGCTGTACAACAGATCGAGAGGTGGATCTAGATCAAGTTCGAGCTCCAGCAGTGACAGCTCTCGCTCCAGGTCAAGGTCCAAGCATAGATCAAGAAAGCCGAGGGGTGAGTTCGACCAGCGAAATTTTTTAGGTCACAAGAAAAATGTTGACAGCCTAGAAAAATTACTAATGGTTAATATTCGCTTAGTCAGTGCCAAACTTGAACAAGGTGAGGAGGTAAAATATATTCTTGACCACATAGAAATGCTCCTGGAGAAGTCTGCCACTAGAATATTTACTCTCAGTTCACTTGTAAATTATGACAAAAGTGTCAAAGAGCGAGCTGACAAGAAGGGGATAAGAGCTTTTGAAACTGTTGAGAATTGTGACATCCTACGACACCTGAGCTACGATGGCACATACACAGCCCAAAAGTTGGCTAAATCATCTAAGTCTGTGGTAAAAAAATCAGCTAACTCGAAAAATCACTGTTATGCTTACAATAGGCCCGAGGGCTGCAAATTGAATCCCTGTCGTTACAGGCACGTCTGTAGCTCATGTGACTCTGGGAACCACTCTGCTGACAAGTGTCAGAAGAATGGCTCGGAGAAGTAGGTTGTTGCCTCTGGGGAGGGTCGTGCCTCCAGATTAGCTGGCCATGCAGAGGCACTGTTGGTTGACCCCCCTGTTGAGGATTGTGTTCGTGGCAATGTTATGCCAGATATTCCAGTTATTGATGAATGTTGTCAAAAGCCACCAGTAGAGGTGGACTTGTTGAATTTTGCCAGCTCTGAAAGTAATTTTGTGGAAAACCCTAGTATTACCGGTTTTACCACAAGGAGTATTCCAAATGTTGGGGAGTTTTATCCCATTTTCGATGTAAAGTGCTCAGGTAATGTTAGTATAAACATTTACCAAAGTTGTGTTGACGGTACATGTTCTTGTCAACATTTTATTGGTGGCCACAAGGCCCAAATTTTGCCATGTAGATTGGCATGTTTCCTAAGTCAGGAAGGTGTTTTAAATCTACCCAAACGTGACTTAGATTATTTGTGGTCGGGTTTTGTAGAAGGTTTCAAAATTGTTGATCCTGGTTGCGAAACGGAGTATGAATGTGTAAATTACAAGTCAATTTTTCAGGGTAATTTTTATAATGAAATGTGTGAAATTGTTAGGGAGGAACTCCAGGATGGTTCCATTTTTGAAGTAACCTCCAAACCTAGATGCATACATGCCCTTGGCGGTGTCCCCAAGAGTAACGGTAAATTAAGACCCATTACTGATTGTAGTATGCCCAGAAAAAGGAGTATTAATAATTTTATGGATTCAACTTTTAAACCTTTTTCATATAAATCCATAAATTCTGTCACGGCAATGTTGAACAAAAATGATTTTATGAGTGTTGTGGACTTAAAGTCCGCCTATAGGTCTATCAGTGTCTATGGGGAACACCAAAAATTCCAGGGTTTCTCTTGGGATATGGGCGATGGTAAGAAATTTGATCAGAGTAGTCGCCTTACCTTTGGTCTCAGATGCGCCCCCTACATATTCAACCAAATTTCTGATTTTCTGGCTAAGGTGACAAATTTTTATGGTATTGACAGGTTAGTCAACTACCTGGATGACTTCATCATTATTGCCAACTCTGAAAGTGAGTGTCGCCGTCAGAGGGACCTTTTAATCGAAATTATGGAATATTTTGGTTTTAAGATTTCCAGAGATAAGGTTACTGACCCGAACAGAATTTGTACTTTCTTAGGTATCACCATTGACTCCCATAAAATGGAACTAACATTGCCTAAAGAGAAAGTTGACAAGTTAGCCCAGGCTATAGACAGTTGCATTTATAAGAAATTTGCCAGTAAAAAAACCCTACAGAGTATTGGTGGCTTGATGTCCTTTTGTTCCCAGGTGGTGAGGGGGGCCGTACTTTCAGTAGAAGGGTTTTTGACTTGATGGCAAAGGCTAAAGAAAGGGGTGTCATTAAATTGAATCCAGGTATCATAAAGGATTTTTTGTGGTGGAAGGATTTTTGTAAGATTTTTAATTGCAAAAATTTAATCTTGAGTGATGCTTATAATGAACCCATGGTATCTGATGCGTCCATTCTAGGTTATGGAGCTTGGTGTGGTACAGATTTCCTTTATGGATCTTGGGATAACGTTGACAACTCTAAATTGGGGATAGGTCACTGGGTCGCCCCTCCAAAGTATGACAATATTGATGTTCATGAGCGTAATATTAATGTGTATGAACTATGGCCCGTTCTAGCTGGTTTGAAGAGATGGGGTCATTTATTCAAGAATTGCCGTCTGAACGCTGTAACGGATAACATGCAGGTGTTGGCAATGTTGAACACAGGCAGAAGTAAAAACCCACTCTGTATGGAGTGGCTGCGTGAAATCTATTGGCAATGTTTTGTATATAACATTGATATCTACTCAACCTATATAAAGTCCGCTGATAATATTCTAGCAGACCAATTGTCGAGATTGGACTATAAAAATGTCCTTGCCAAGTGTGAAAAAACTTTGTCTGAAAATAATATGTGTATCTAATAAAAAAAATTTCAGATCCCAGATTGAGGTCCCTGTTAAGAAAGCAGGAGGAATTTGTGAATTCGGGTGTTGCCATGACAACCATGAAAACCAGAAAGCAACAATTTAAGAGGTACAGCAAATTTTGTAGGAAATTTTCCCTAAAAACTTATCCATGTTTGCCATCTCAGGCCTCATTGTACGCCACTTATCTGGCGGATAAGATGAAACCAGTCTCCATCAGAAATTATATTTCGGCTGTATGGTTTTTTCAAAAGTTGCATGGTCATCCTGACTACAGTAGTAGTTTTATCCTGAAAAAGACTCTAGATGGTATTGAGCGGTGTCAAAGTTTAACCAGGATTGTTAAATACCCACTTACCACTGTTGACATGCTAAAAATTTTGTCAACCCTGAATATGACTCTAGTATTGGATAGGGTTTTCTGGTGTGCCATTCTGGTGTTGTTCAGGGGAGTTTTGAGGTGTTGCCATGTAGTGGACTCTATACATTCACTAAGGGTGAAGGATGTTGTATTAACTAATGATTATGTAAAACTTAACATTAGGACATCGAAGACAGACCAGTTTGGCCACGACCCTTATGATATATACCTAGTACTCGATGAATCATCTCCATTTTGCCCATCAAAAATTTTGGCAGAGTTGATACAGACTGCTAATGGCAATGTTAATCGGAAGCTGTTCAGTTTTCCTTCTGGTGGCAGGTACAAATGCTTGACATATTCATATGTGAATACGCGTTTGAAATTTTTGTCTGTCAAAATTGGCTTAGTAGATGAGAATGTTAGTACCCACTCATTACGCCATGGTGGGGCTACCTTCCTAAAGTCAATTGGCCTTTCAGTAGAGGACATAATGAAACGTTCTAACTGGTAATCCAGGTGTGTGTATAAATATTTGCATGATTCAAGTTGTGATTTGTTGAAACTTGATGTATTACCTTCTATTAATATATAATAATTGTTACTCCTTGATGTTCCATGTGTTTGCCGGGTGGTTGGCCATTTTGTGTATCCAGATCAATTCCACCAAACACATGTCTCTGTTTAATTATTATTATCTTATCCGGTAATCCATTCAATACCATCATCACTTGTTAATATTATATACCGGTAATACCTGGAAGTCATCCTAGTATTAATTATCATGTTAGTATACCGGTATCTCCCTAGTAGTCCATCTTGTTATTTATTAGTGTTAATATACCGGTAATACTTTAGAGTCATCCTAGTATTATCCTTATCCCAATATACCGGTTACTACCTTCTAACATAATATCTACCGGTAGTGGTTAACCGGTATATGTACTCGCCCCTAGTTAACTTATATGTATATTAGGTATTAGAACTAGATTACATGATACTCCCACTTTAAATGTTCTTACCCCAAACTGTTTAATGTATGCAAGGAGTGTGAAGTACCTGGGTGCTTTAAGCTGGAATGCTCTGACTAGGGATAGGAGGAATGCCCCCAGCCTGGACTTGAGGTCTTATTTGGCAAATCTCCTCCCATATGCCAGACCATAGCGCCTTACTATTGAATGTAATTGGATGAAATATCATGTTATAGATAATGATCATAGCTTTCACTGAATTATTAATATGCTGTTTCATACTGTGGGATGATTACCATCAGGATGCATGTGATGTTTGAACCACATAAGGGTGCCCCTCTCTTGCCCCATACCCCCTACCCCAACCCTATAATTACTTAATATGTATGTGTCAGCTGTATCGTATACCTTTGTACAGAAGAAAGGTAGAACCAGAAGAATCAACCCTTACACAGATTTATGTGGGGATGAGGTTCTCTTCCTTCATTATTATCTCGATTAACACTTGTTACAATTTTTGATCATTGTTGCTAACATTGGCTACTTTTGTTATATGCTGTGTTATCCAGGTGACCTTATATGGAAATATAAATTATGTACTAATATGTTATATATAATACCTCATGCCTATGGAACCTATATCCAACTTACCAGTACCACTTGCATGTACATACCCGACATCGATGAATCAACAATCTAATGAAATGTTTCATTGATTTTTGAGATAATAAAGTAAATTCAAACCAAGTTAACATTAACAGTATGTATACCATGTGCAAACTGACATCTGACATTTCACATGGGAGCTGCTTGTATCAATATTTGTGACATTTGGCTTTATTGTTGGGTATTCCATCAGAGGAATTGTAAAGAGATAACAACAATCACCAGAATAAATTTTCACCAGAAATGATTGGAAGGCTTCTGCCAAGAAGCCCCAAAATCATTTTTGAGTGTACATCTATATATTTTAGTAGCTACAAGAAAATATGTCACAATGCCATTGACCCCAATGCATTTCTGATTATCAGTCTTCTCTTTGATTCACATGTATGTGTATATTTTTCTTTTGGTTTACTCAGCTTCAGAAACCTACTCCCAGGTATTGTCAATACTGTAAAGAACAATTAATAACCTTTTCTTTGGTGCATGCATTGGATTCTGACACCCAAAAACACCCCCGAGCGTTCTTGAGCAACTAATGGTAATGGAAACCCTTAAGTTAACACACTGAATGTTATTGGCCTTTTTTTTTTTTGTTTTTTTGGACTAAGTTGAATAAAGTAATCTTGGTAATAAATCTGTTTCAGCATGCTTTTGAAAGGTGCTGCCTGTCAACCGTGGAATATCAAAGGATGAAGCAATACTGATTTTAAAGGGAAATGTGAGTTTCAATCCACAGGATAAACCACACTTCAACATTAACATGTTCACTGGTGTTAATTAACATGTATTAAGGAACTAGTTTAGGAGGGGCCATGGAAAATCACTCTTTTAATGCTATGAGGAAAGCCTCTCTGAGACAGAGAAATACTGAAAAAAATCAAATGACCGCCAACACAGTGGCCTGTCACTTATCCTTGTGGATTTGAATGAAATGAATAGTCCCTCTGATGTCGAACTAAGAGTAGCATTAAAAGCTCCTGGTGCAAGAAGGCCACCTTTTGCAGGCATTCTGTCAGTTTGCCAGTCAGTCTTTAACTCTAGACTCACCATGTGTGACCAGGCTAGCAAAAACACCTCTGTGCAGGGAAATTCATTATCAAAGTTCATCTCAAGATGTTTAAAAAGAGACATCATTGACTTAAACATTCCTAATAGTTATTTCAGAACCCCTCCATGAACATAGGTTCATATCTGAAATCAAAGATTAAGCTCTAAATACTCTATTAAAATAATAATATCTAAAAACACAATAATTCAGCCTTTTTTCATAAAAATACATAAAGATATGGTGATTTTCATCATAGATTTTGATCTAGAAGAAATTTTTCATTTTTGTTTTCAGTTTGGTCAGTATCCCAAAAAAAAATCGCAAAGCAAATTACAAATTTTGATCATTTGAATGGTTGCCATAGCAACCAGGAACAGGCATATCAGTTGATTTCTCATGAAAATTGTTCATTTTACCTTCCAAATATGGGCCATTTCTAATGAAAATGGTGCATTTTAAATGAGGCCATTGAATTCTGCATCAAAAATTTTGTTAATTTATCTTTAAAATGATTATTTGAGTAATTTTGCCCCTCCAATGCCCCCTGGTTGCCAAATGGGGAATTAAAAATCACCCGGGGAGGGGTGTTCTCCCTTGATGGGTCAAATGTTTCTACTCTGTAGATTAGTCAATGTTAAAGATGTCAGTGATTATGGTGTCCATTATCATTTTTCATGAATCTAACTTAACATTGAAATTATAACCCCAAACTGTCAAAATGCTATTTAATATGGCAGCTTATGTTGAAGAATGTGGTCTCTGATTATTAGTCTTAGATGAATCAGGTCTTAATGGCAGAATGCCAGCAATGCATATATTGACCATGACTGGAAGAAAGTAAAGGTATACCGTGATAAATAGCAATATCGAGTAAAAATACCTTGTTGAAGACGTCTACAGTCTTCTTAAACTTTGTATTTGTGTAAATTCATATGTAAGTAACAGTAAGAAAGCACACAGTGACTTCCCAATGCCATGGATCAATGTGCATCTCAAACCACTGAACAGTATGTTTGTGAGGTGGTTGTGCTAAATGACGAAACCGTCAATGAAAAAATAGTTTGAGTTTAGATGTTAGTGGCACTCAAACCAAAGAAGTTCCTCCTCAATTCGGAACAGGGGAAAAAGAATTTTTTCCTTAATGTTGATTGGTATTCAATCAGATAGGTTTTCAGTGTTAGCAAACACAGTAGCTGCACGTGCTTTCTCCATGGTATGGGTTCCTCCATTTGGCATGCGCAGTGGGCTATGCTAAAATGTGTCTCAGATGTTGGTGCCTGGATTCTTCATGAAACAGGGGTTAAGCTTTAGTGGAAATATGATTCCCCTTGTTTCATTTTCAAATCTTAATCAGGTTTGGTTATTTATGGAAAGTATTCAGATACCTGGGTAATCTGGTAAGGGGGAAGTAACATGTTTACAGAAATAGGAGAAAGGTCCCAAGGCTGCATCTCTTGAAACATCATGTTATTTCAGAACATGAGAAGTGGAATGGGATCTTTCCAGATGCATATGAGAATTGAGGTATAAAGATAGTGAAGTGAAACTTTGACACCAATGATATAATTTCAAAGGGTTTAAAGGAAAGTCAAGTTGATGGAGTTCTATATTATCAAGTGATTTAAACATACTTTCATTCCTCGTCGTTTGTCTTTATCATTCTGGTATGTCCAGCATTTTAAATGTTTTTTGCAGGTTTTATCCAGATCTTTTCAGCAATAGCTGGATTGGCGAATAGACTTACCCGATATCATTGAGAGAGAAAAAGCATGAATGCTGTCCAATTAGTGGCATGGTCATCATTACATCTTCTTGCAATAAGCAATCATTAAGATGTCCCTAAAAAGGACAGATACAAAACTCATTACGAAAATGAGCAATTAATCTTTAAGGGGGATGTTAACAACCACACAAAGGTTCATGAATGCTAAGTAGTTCAAAGGAACTAAAATCCTCTTAACCAATAAAACCATCAAGCCAGGCTCTTATTTTTTACTAGGGCGCTAATCTAATTTGAACTTTTATTCCAAAATGTGCACTATAAGACCAGCCCAGTGGAGACCGAGTAGCCCAATACGTGCGGGGGTGGGGGTCTACTTTTACTATAATATTTACTATGTAGATAATACATCCTTGACGGGATCTGCTAAAAGGGCCCTTAGTGCAGGGTGCATTAAGGCCCCTTTTCCCAGTACATGTCACCTATTATGTATGGGGCCATCCTGAAAAAGTGTGCAGGATGCATCCCCCACATCCCACATGGCTCCAGCGCAACTGCAGCCATTGATAACAGTACAGTTTGAGAATTTTCATTGCTTCCATCATATTCAGTTGTTTAGAATAATTATTATGTATGGAACTCATAAAAATGGCCTGAAACTACTCGAATTATGCTCTATGATTTTCAGGGGTTTTCATTACGATGGCATTAGAATGATACAGAAATTGACTTGATTTGCGCCACACTGAATGTTTCTTCACTCTTTAGTGATGCAGTACCCCCTTTCTCAAGCAATGTTTAGTTGTCTTTCTCTGCTGATTAGCAGCTTCTGTCTGAACATTGAATAAAGGTTGGAATAGCAGAAAGAAAATGGGCCTGACCGATGCAGTAAAAAACATATCTGACTGTTGTAATCATCTAACTATATTCATACTTGTCAGATCAGCATCAGCCAGTTGGATTTCAGGCCAGTAAAGTACAAATTTGCAATATAAAAAAGAGTCGGATTAGAAAAAAATTGCCAGACCGCCAGCAGTGGAACCAATGCTTTAGATACACACTTTTTTGAGCAGGCGATGAGAGAGAAATAAGGAGCAAATTGTACAAAAAAGGCAGTTACCCTCTAGTCTGATAGTCACTGAAATATGTAGATAATACATCCTTGACAATATCTACTCCATGAGATTATACTCTCTATTATTTGGGTTTTGAAATGTGATATCCTTTTTGTCAGCTTTCATTTTCACTGTTAATGCAAAATTTAGAATGGATTGTCTTTTGTAAAGCCTTTTGAAGAAACGAAAATCGGATTAGATAGGGTTACAGTGGTTAAATCACGACAAATAATCCATTCAAATGATTGTATTACCTTTTTTCCCCACATGACAAATACATCATTTGACCGACCTTAAAATCATAAACATGATCGTAGCAGATGGACTAAAAAACATGTCTATATAATTCTAGGTTTATTTTGGATTTTGTGTTTTACTCAGCTGTCCTCTTTCCTTGAGTAAGGCTCGTGGTATTTTATTCTTAGGAGGTTGGGTTGCTGTTTCTTTTTTGGTCACAAATCATAGAAGGTTTGCATATGACAAATTTGGATGTATTCCAGCTCCTACACTTAGGATTTTAGTTTCCCCCCTAATTCTTTCGGCTCAAAATGTAGGACTCATTGAGATCTTCATGTTACATATGGGTTTTGATGGTCCAATATGCATATTTTGGGCACCAGGGGGTTAAAATAGGCCCAAAATGACCAATTTTGTAGGGAAAAATCAATAAATCCGTCATTTTTCATAATTTTTTAAAAATTTGACAATAGGAATGGGTCCTTCCATTTATGACCACTTAAATCTGAAGGGAAACCAAAATTTTGGACCTAAGATTGCCTTGCTAGGGGCAGTTTGAGAAATTAACTTTTTGTAAAGCAGTTTGTCTGGGCGAAAATTTTAGGGCATATGACCCTCTCCTAAAATATCTATAATGTATATGGGTTAATTTTCTGTGCTAACATTTAGAGTTAGTCCCATGCTAAAGTAATCTGGAAAAATAATTGGAATTGCTCCATTATCTTGGCTGTGAGCAGGCCATGAGTATTTTTTCAGCCAGACAGCCCTTCTTTTGGTGTCTTCCCGAAATAGCACATTCCTTCTCATCCTGGCTGGGGTTTACATATTTAACTATATTATCTATGTCAGTTATTTACCCCCCACATATATCTAAGTGCCATAGTGTAAAACAGATAAATTATCCCTCATGGTTTGGAATAGCAGGGGGAAAAGTCTAAAAAATGTCTTGCCGAATGACATGTCTTGCCGAATGACATTTTAGTTACATGCTATGTTGAGTGGTTCATTTCCTAAAGATATTATCATCATACCTCCATGGAAATC
Source organism: Acholoe squamosa (assembly GCA_949317995.1). Classification (NCBI taxonomy): domain Eukaryota; kingdom Metazoa; phylum Annelida; class Polychaeta; order Phyllodocida; family Polynoidae; genus Acholoe; species Acholoe squamosa. The sequence goes on from OX439045.1 coordinate 56,619,368, forward strand.
TCTAGTCTGGACCATTCTGACCTGTAGATTATATTAATTGTATTAGCATTTATGTCAGATGCATTCTTCTTATCATAGAATGCATTCTTCTTATCATAGAATGAACGTTCTTGTGGTAAACCTTTATCGCGAATCTGTGGATCTGTCTTTCCGAATGACATTTGAGGTACAGCCATGGTATGGGCTTGGTTTCCTAGAGAAATTATCATCATACTTCCATGGAAATCTCTGGTCTGGACCATTTTGACCTGTAGATTATGGAAATTGTATCAGTGTTTATGTCAGATGTGATCTTCCTATCCTAGAATGAGCGTTTTTGTGATAAACTTTTGTCACAATTCTGGGAATCTGTCTTCCCGAATGACATTTGAGTTACATGCCATGCTGAGGACCTCGATTGTGAGTTGTTCACATATTTTTGACCCATTAAACCTATATACCACCTGAAAGTACACATGATGGGCATTGTCTTCCACATGATTAAAAGTAACTACCTAAGACTGTGTCACTTTTATGTCTACCAGCAATTTTTGAAATTTCCTGAACCAGGAATTTCAAGGAATTCAGTGAAAATGCCATTTCAGGCCTGAAGAAAAAGGATTCAAGTGTAGGACAAAAGTCCAAGTCCTTTAGCTGCAGCTCTCTGAATCCTATCCTTAGACCCAGTAGTCAACAAAAGTTAACATAAAAGTTGACCAAATACATAAAGAACTAATTTTGCATGGCTTAAGGGAAAATACCCCCCTAATGTTTGGCAAGACAACTTTCCAGGGTCTTCCACAGTATAGATGTTCAGGGTGTTGCCACAGCAACGGATTTCATATTTAACTAAAAATATTTCGTGGGTAGTTACCCCAACACCTATACATTATCCACAAAAAAATATCTTTCAGATACTCGAGGGTTTAATCTCAGGCCCCAAAACTCCACTGGAGGCCCCATCTGCCAACTTTCTATGATTTTCGACCTTTTGGGGATTGTGGAGTGGCAGGTCTGCCTAAACAAATGCAGGCACAAAATATCAGATTCGAAGGTATTGGGGAATTTAATAATCTATTTATCTTACGAACATACCAGATGAAAATTCTTGCTTAAGGATTACGCAAAACCTTTGCCACGGCCAACTTCTTTTGTGGGCCAAATATGAATTCCAGCTGAAGGAAGTCTGTCCATGTTTAAAGGATTATAATATGGGGTTCTCTCCACATTGATGAGCAATAAATCTTATAATAATCCTATTTTAAAAGAATCTTTAAAAAAATGCTGCACTGAGAATATTTGACTGCGAATCGCTGTTTCTTTTTGGGGATTGTGGCTAGGCTAGGCTCCAGCACATCAAAGCTGGCATGAGATCAGCATTAGCTCAGATGTCTGTAGAAAACTGACTTTAGCCTCCAATTCCTTCAAACTATAATTATCATATTTGAATTACCCAAAATGCATACCTACTCCAAAGAGAGCAAGATACACTCACCTTGTGCTACGTAAGACAAGTATTACAACTTCTCCTCCAAGAGGTCAAATTCCAATGTTAAAATTCCAGGTTAAATTCGATAAAGCATCATGTAAATTATGATCGGCGATCATACCCACTATAGTTGCTATCATGTAACCTAAAAAATCCCATATTACCATCCTGTTCTGTAAGAAAAATAAACCTCTGAATTATCATGCAGTTTAAAATAGGTCCAATGTTACCATCATATGGCTTGAATATCACCATATCTATCACCACCTAGCCTAAAATACAATCATATATTACCATCATTGTAGTCTACAACAAATCCACCGTAGTTACCATCATATAGCCTAAAATTCCACCAAAGTTACCAATATGCAGGCACAACTTCTTAGGACTATGTACCCTCAAATAGCCCCGGAGTTGCTATTATGTAGCCTTAGATACTACCATAGTTATCATCATATAGTCTCAAATACCCCTCAGTCACCATTATGTGTAACCTGCAAAAGTTACTATCCAGTGGCCTCAGGCACACTCAAGTGACCATCATGCACCTTCAGATATGCCTTAAATACCGTCATATAACCTTGGACATGTACATCCCCTCTTCATGACCATAATAATTGTATCTTTCAAATGGAATTAGTGTAGGTACATGATCTGTATGCATGCCTTTCCTCCTGTTTTCAAGGAATTAAAAATATAATGGTTGTTGCTATTCTCAAATAGCCCGAAGTTGCGATCATATTATATGCCACCGTGGTTACCATCCAATACCCCTTAGTTATCATACATGTACCTGAAGACATAGTTACCTTCCAGTGGCCTCAGACACACTCCAGTAAACATCATGTACCTTCATATATGCCCTAGATAAACCCCATTTGCCAACATATAGCCTCAGATACCTTTCAAATGGAATTGATGTAGGTGGATGATCTGTATGCCTTTTGTCCTGTTTTCGAGATATTAAAAATATAATGGCTGTTGCTATGCAACAAACTTCCCTAGCAACAGGAGTAACATTGCTTTCAAAAGTTGCTTTATGAAGAGTTTGCATCTTTTACTGCCAACATCACCTTTTTTATATGGCTACTAGGCAGAAATCATAAATCAACTGCTGTTGCTAAGCAACCACCCTTCCTTTGAAAAAGAACTTAAAATTATAGATTAGCTATTATTAAAAAGAGGGTTAGGGATGCTTAGTTATTTAACTAAATCAATTTATAGATAAATCAATTTATAGAGCTATTGTGATGCACCTTTGGTTATTTTCTTGTGTTGCTAAGGAAAATAGGTGGATTTGTATTCTAAGAGACCCAGTGAATATAACTTATGATGATTGAGGGGTCGATTTCAGGTTAACCAGCATGCCTAGTGGTCCAGTCAAGGACAACTTACCCTATTTAACATTTATAAGATAACACCAGAATAAACCAGTTTCTAAGCCACTGTGCAAGGCCAGAGTCTTAGCTAAATATCGATTGCCAATTTGCCAAGGCATGGTTTAGAATTGACAAAAGATCGATTGCAGTAATTAGTAACATGATAAATGGGATCAAAGACATCTGCTTTGAAATAGGACCATTGATTCCCATGTCACAAGTATGCTTCATTAAATGCCACTCCTTCAGTAAAACATTGATTGTCAATCAATCAGTGCTTAATAGAGTACTTCAGTGTTGTGGTATGTGGCTTGCACAATCTCCTTAGGAAGCTAACCCAAAAAGAGCCATCAGCAAATTGAGACATGAAATGGTGAAAGATTGATTGAACTGTCCTTTCACTCAGGTCTAGATCAAAATCTTTAGTTAACTATTTAAGTTGAATTGGCTTCTCCCCTATTGATAATGCAAGAAGTTTCAATTAGATATTTTTCATTTCATATTCTCTCTTACTCATCAGCCTTTTGATTTCTCTCTAGGCTATAAATTGTACTGAATCAAGAAGTTATAGAATCACATCAACCAAAATCAAATGCTGCTGTTCTGCTACTGAAAATTCTCGAATGTAGTAGCCGGGAAATAGCGGGTCAATGGAGACAATTGGGAAAAGAGCATTTTCACAATATATGTCATAGGTAATGCCTCTGTTCATTGCTATAGCTGTTGGTAGGTGATAAAAGCAGAATCGAAATAGTATGGTGGACAATGTGATAAAAATAGTAAAATCAATAGGCTCTGTCTTCAGAAACTGGCTCTGTGGACCTAGTAGTTTTTGCTCTGAATTCATTTTCGTGTGCAATTTACTTCCTGTATCCACAAGCACAGCTCTAGTCACTTTAATCGAGTTACACTTCCAGCAACAACTGTATCAGTGCAATCATTTAAATCAACAGGCTGATTTGAATTGGTAATGGCACATAACTCTGCATATTGGAACTTTGCCATGAGTTCAGCAAAATGCTACACACAATGTCATATACTGCTGACAATCTTGCATACTCACAAAATGTTGCTAATGAATAGGAATCTGCCTCTACTGTTATTCCAGCACAAAATCCTGACTGTACATTCTATCAATAACATCATTAACAGGTATTTCCCACAGAACCAACATAGGCAGTGTCATGTGTGTTCATGAGGGGTGAAGAGACAGACCATAAATGGTGTTCATTATACCTAAAGCCTGATACTTGATTGGCTCAGGGTGAAGATAAAACCTGCAGTACTTGAAAGAAGATCAATCATGTCTTCATTTCAGTTAGATAAGTCTGAATATTGACAGTTCTTTTTTCTGCAGTCCCTCTTGGACTTGCAACATGGGGTTCCTCTAATCATAAAATAGCCTGTGCCACTTACATGGAAATGCACTGTAATGAACACCGTCAGCATCTATACAAACATCAGGATGGAAATAATTGATATTTTCTTAGAGGTTAAAAAATAGATTTTCATTTTGAATTACTAGGATGCTAGTTGAGTAAAGAGGCATGAAGAAACTAAAGAAACTAGAGCTGGTTTCTATGATTACCTAAAGGAAGAGAAACCACTCAATTTTCATGATGGCTTTATTTGGTAGACTTTATATCCAATAAAATTATTCTGAGATACTTGAATATGAGCACAACCGTGGTTGTGAGGAGATGGAGCAAGTTTCTCTTATGCAGCCTGTGATGTCACAATAGACCAAGTGCATCCTTGTGGTGATTGCATAGTATTGTCTCTTCAAAATAAATGTTTTCTATCAACAGTGTATTGATATTTCTTTTGATTGTCAGTATGTCAGATTATTTTTATTTAATACAAACTCTACCAAATGAAGGCATCGTGAAGAGGAGGCGGTCTTTTAATGTTAGCTCATCGAGACAAAGATCCACACGTGACATTATTGAAGAAGTGTATGCTTGGCTAAACAACTAGAACCTTGATCAAATCAATTGACATTCAATTGATGGAATTCCCATCATTCAGCTTGGATTTCATGTGTAAAAGGTATTCACCAGTTATTTAAGTTGACATTATACTGAAAGCTTCTTCTACCATTCATGCTACTTGACTGTCAACATAAAATGTTGTCATAGCAAACATTTGCTTTCCAGTGAAACCATTGGAAATCCATCTCGAGGTAATGCATTTGGACTAAGCCTGAATTATAGTGACAGTGTTGGGGGAAGTAGGGGTCAAGACTGGCTCCTTTGGCTGACACTGGGATAGCAGTGCATGCTTTTAGTGGAGAATGGTGTGTAATTCCGTAGGTTTTTTGTGAACATTGATTTCTTTGCAGATTTGAAAAGGTTAGAGACATGGGAAACAGAAAATCTTAGGGTCCAAATTTTTCTGGCCCTGGAACACTCTTTTTTGGGCCTATTTCAAAATGGCCACCACCAAATAGACTTGGGCTCATATTTCAGGGGGAAATTGTCTGATTTTGGTGATCTTTTTATAAGCAAAATGCCCAAGGTCAAGGTAAAATTAACAAACACAAACTTTTCTTCCTGGACACGACTTGCTGATTCTGATGATCATTACATCTGAATAGGGGTTTTGAGGGTGCTGATCCAGGAAATGAGGATTTTATACCGGTGCCAGGAAATGCACAAGGTCATCTCTTCAAGGTCAAGGTCATAACTGCAATACAAACTCACATATTTAGAGGATACTGTCTGGTTTTGATGGTCTCTACCTTTCATCAGGCTCACATTACAAGAGTAAATTGTTTGATATTGATAGGGGCTTTTGGGGATGCAGATTCATAACATGAGGGGTTTCAACCAATGAGAGGTAACTCATAAGGTCAGTTTTCGAAGGCCAAGGTTATACAGTCAGCCATTGCTTCCTCAGATATAGAAAATTCAAGGAAAAACATCTGAGGAAGCATATTGTCTGAGGAGTTAAGTCTGAATATAATAGAAAATATAGTGATAGTTCCAGATTTTTTGTCTGAGGTAATGAGGGATCTGAGGAATCAATGGGTCGAGTAAGTGCAATTCAGAGTCACACATCAGGAGAATAGTGTACAGTTTTGCTGGATAGGTGTTTCAGAGACGAGGATTCACAAAATGACAGTTTCAGGCAAATCAGAAGGAATGAGCATGGTAATTTGTACAAGGTCAAGGTCATATTTTCAATACAAACTAGAGCTAGTCACCAATTTTCTAAGCCACGGGCCAGCAGGGCTTATAATGTGAGAAATTTATGCCACATCACTACAACTTCAGGTCTAGCCATTGACAACTATCTTGAGATAAATTGTCAAAATCAATAGTTTAGTTGTATCCATAACAAATGTGACCCATCAAGGGAAAACACCCCTCCGGGGGGATTTTTATTTCCCCATTTGGCCACCAGGGGGCATCGGATAGCAAAATTACTCATAAAAATACATTAAGCTAATTTCTGATGTAGAATTCAATGGTTTCATTTAAAACGCACCATTTTCGGTAGTAATGGCCCATCATTTTACCATGGGTGGTAAAATGAATATTTTTCATGAGAAATCAACCTATATGCCTGTTCCTGGTTACCATGACAACCATTCCAATCATCACAATTTGCAGATTTTTATGCCAATTTTTTTAGGATACTCACCAAAAACCCGAAACTGAAAACAGAAATGGAAAATTCCTTCTAGATAGAAAAAGGCTAATTTATTGTGTTTTTAGATATTACTAGTGCCTCCGGCACTTCACGGCAGCAGAGGGGAGGGGCACCACTAGGCCTAGACCTAGCCACTCTCATAGCCCTACTAAAGTGAACACAAGTCTGTAACACAGACGATACTTAGTCTACACTAAACCTCTCCCCCAACTGCCATACTACCACCACCTCCCTTCCCAGGCCTCCATCCTACCCTGGGCTCCCACCCCCACCAAAATGAGGTGATTTACCCAGGTACTTTCAGTTTCACGGGTAAGTTAGCGATTGTCGGCCTAGTGACGTGACTTTCCCTAGCAATGCGACGTTGCCTAGCAATGCGATGTTGCATCAAAAAGAGATATCGACGTCGCTCTCCAAACTGATTCTCTCAGAGGTGCCCACTTCAGAATTTAGGGCTTTTAAAAATGTGTTGGCTATTACACGTCATCCTGAGATAAAATTTAGGTGGGAATACATTTGGACTATTCTCTTTCCATTTCTCTCTTGTAAAATCAATATTCCTCTATAGATATGATGTTTAGTACTGTTCTATAGGGTAAAATTCCCCCCTATAAGCCACTTTGGGCAGACCCTTAAGCCCCATTTTGATTTGGGTTCTGGTATAAGCTGGGGCTTATACGAGAGAGCTTGCGGTAGTACATAAATTGATCCCCCACTCCAACAAAGATTATGCCCCTATAAAACAACCCAAGGCTCCACATTCTCTATGAATAGTCTAAACTGTTCTTGTTTTATAATGGATCAGCTACACTAAGTTTGTATTACAGATGTAATCTTGACCTTGAACAATTGAAATTCTGCATTATTGTGAAGCAACTGTGGAAACCTATTTTCTGTATCAGCATCCTGAAGGCCTGATGAAGGTTAAAGACCAGAGAGTATCCTCCTGATATGCATGTTTGCATTGCAGTTAGGACTTTGACCTTGAGAGAATAACCTTGTTCATTTCCTCTCACCTGTCTAAAACCCTCATTTTCTGAAATAGCATCCTAAAAAAACCTATCTAGATACCCAGAATCGGCCATTCACCTCCCGAAATAAGGCTTTGTATTGTAATTATGACCTTGACCTACTGCAAATGACATTGAATATTACATCAAATCAAAAACCATGTCCTGATGTATAGATTACCAAAAGTAGACAAATACTTTCCGAAATATGTGCCTGATGCATATGCTCCTGATATGCAAGTTTGTTTTGTAGTAATGACCGTAAATTTGAAAAGATGACCTTGTGCATCTCCTTTCTCTAGTCTAAAACCCTCATTTGCTAGATCAGCACCGTCAAAACCCCTATTTAGATGTAAAGATCATGAGAATCAGCAAGTTATGTCCAGGAAGACGAGTTTGAATTGTTATTTTGACCTTGACCTTAAGCAAATGACCTTGAATATGACCTCAAATTGGTTTGAAACCCTCATTTTCTGAATCAGCATCCTCAAAACCCATTTTCCTGATAAAAAGATCACCAAAATCAGACAATTTCCCCCTGAAATATGAGCAAAAGTCTATTTGGTGGTGGCCATTTTGAAAAGGGCAGGAAAAGTTTGGACCCTAAGACTTTCTGTTTCACATGTCTATAACCTTTTCAAACCTGCAGAAAATTTTTGACAAGAGAATCCTATGGGAGGCCTTTCTTTGGACACACCATTCTACACTATATGGAGAAAATTATAATATCATATAGCAATATCAACTAAAATAGGGATGCAACAATCTGAATAAGCAGAGGCCTTGTCATGAAGGCCCACACAATAAGAAAGGGTGATTTTTCATCAGTCGTGTTGAAGTTGATAATTTTGCTTGTGATGTTCACTGATGCTTACAACTTACATTAGAAGACTCAGAAGACAATTATTTTTCAAATGATTTATATATTTACTTGTATATATTTGCATTATTGATAGGTCAACTTCAAAAATGTTCAAAACCTTTATCAACAACCTCTCTGAAAAGTCATGCCTTGTTGCATTAATCTTTTAGCAAGAGGTGTGTCTGGTATGTTGGTATTCATCACTCTAGGGCAGTACTCTATTTGTAGTTTTCAAGTGTTAGATGTGGCATATGTTTTCACCTTATATCAGGGTGCTGCTTATATGTATATAACCTCCCCTCATGGCTGGCAGTATCTACATCATTTAGCTGTCTCTTAAGGACACCTCTGTCAGAACTGATGAGAGTCTTGATGAGAGTTTTGATGAGAGTCTTGATTCTCATTTCACTTTGTTTTTACCAATTGAGCTTTTGCCTTATTGATAACCTATCTTTCAGATTCCATACGTATGGCACATTCAATTTTTAACAAAATTAATCTTTATGGCAAACTCACTTAGCAGTCTAGGGGTTATTGTCAAGTCCGAACCCTTGGCCACTGTATACTTGTAAGTGTAGATATTAAAGTTGACCATCCACTGTTAAATGAATTTTCTGACAACCTTATATATCCATAGAATATCTTTGAATAATTATCATCTAGACGCCAAGCAATCTGGAACTACTGGTGTAAAGAATGCTATGTAGGCATAACAAACATCTAGTCTGTAATGATCGTACTGTAAACAATATCATTTTTGCATCAAGTTGCTGCCAAGTATTTTCAACATCCAAAAAGCCTGAATAAGGCAGTTATACAGCACCGTCAGATCTGATAGTTCTGCTTCGCCATATGTAATAGACCTATCCACAGATCATTCATATGAAGGTTGGATATAATGTCAATTAATATAGAAAAGTACTTCCCAGTTTCAATATAAAGACACTAATGCAGTATTGTGCACAGCTAGCGTATCTTCACCCCCGCGACATCTTTTAAAAAGCACAATACAAAGTAAAATTCACACAGAAAAGTAAAAAAATTGTGCAGATGGCTTCAATGGGCTGGTGAAACCTGGGTTTTTCTAAAACCAATGGGAAGTGTTGCTTCTTTTTTTCGAATTAAAGCAGATCATTTTCTTCAAACAAGGGTAATAGAGCATTTAATTGGCTGTCAATAGGATAAGGTTTTATATCCAATAAAACAGCATTTCCCATGCATGCTTTCTCCATGGTGTGGGTTCCTCCCATTGGGCATGTTCAGTGGACTGTGCTGAAAGCATTTCAGATGCCCGGGCCTGGATTCCTCCCCAGGCAGGTATTTTCCCCCATTTCCTTCCATTTTCCTTTTCAGTTTTCCACTAACATTCATTATTCATTGGCACTGTTGTAATGCCTCCTAGGTAAGGGATGCGGTTGTGAAAACAGTGAGGGAGTTGTCAGGCTTGAAGTTTTGGTGCGTCATGCTATTTCAGTACATGAACAGTAAAGTGAGAAGTTCTCCTGGGATAGACGTTTTATTTCAGAGATGTGTGAGAACAAATAGGTTTGATATCCTCCTAGCAGCTAGTCTAGTGCATGGATTCCTCTATTAGGCAGGGAGCGAAAGACCCTAATGGGAAGTCTACACAGGATGCTATGGTGGCTATTTCAACTCTATGGGGGTGATAGGGATTTTGGGTGATTGAAAAACCTCTGGAAATGGCCACTTCTGCCTGTCCTTAGCAACAGAGTTATAGATGGTAAATATGCTTAAGAGATTTAATGCAGTTGCCTTCCTGAATAAAAAGAACCATAATGTGACTCCTCTGGGCTAAGACAGAATTTCTTGCCAGTCTGAAATATTGATTAAACACACCAAAGGGACTGGATGCACCTAATCTGTCAATTGAGGCATCACTACTCTATATCAAATCTATGGTTTGGAGTCCATTCTACCACTTAATGCATAATAAAATGACCAATGAATGGTATACAACACTCTTCAGTGTAGACCATTCATACTAGTCTTAGTTTGAGCTCAAAGAGGCACATAGACAACAATACTAGATGTACAACCAGAAGAAACAGGCACTCTACATCCAAACTTCCTCAGTAAAGTAATATTCCTGAAGTGTTTTTCCTTGTTACCTGGACAACATAAAGTGATGACTCTTGTTAACCCTTCCTAACCACACTTGAAGCCTGCCTATCTTAGAACCAAGGCCCATAGGAAAATCCAGAATTGACCTCTTCTACCTCACTAGCATTGCAATAACATATAGCAACCTTTTGACATTTAAAAAGAGTCTAGAATCTATATTGATTCATCATCAATAACCATTTTACTGCTAACCTTCAGAGTCTAGCCCTCGGTTTTCAGTATATCCCTTTAGCTTGTAAGAGCATATCAAAACTGGATGATGAGACCATACTTGTTCTCCTCAGGTCATGTGGCATCTTTTCATTTGCGAATTTTCTCCTGGGAACTCTCTTTGTTGGAGCTTGGAGCTATGTCTGCCAGAAACTTTGCAGGTTGGCAAATTGTGTCTTTGATTATGATGCTTAGAATGTATGTTATGGTTCTTTCCCCTTAGATTACAAGCATAGAAAAAATTGGTACAGTCTAGAAATTTGGCCAGCAGCTGAATTCACATGAAAAAAAGGATGTCTACATATTAAGACTAGCCAAAAGTTGCTTCTGTTTTCACTTTCCAACAGTCAGGGAAGTAATCTGGTTTTAATGCGGCTTCTAGATTATCAAGTGCTTGATACAACTCCCCTTTAACAATGCACACAAAACTCCAGTTTTGAAATGAGGTCAAGGGAGATCTTGTGACAAGTTTCAAATTTGTTGGTTTCTGCCTATGTGTAACAATTCCAACCATTCTACTAAATTACTTTCATTCCCAAGAACAGAAAGAGTTTCTAAACTATCCTAAAGTACCACTTAAGTCACTATGCTTAGGATAAATATCTAGGTCAACTGCATCAAATTTATGCTGTTATATCCTAAACCTGTCATGGCATTGACTGATCTCATATGAATGGGTGAAGGATGGGTATACTGGAGGACAGACCGACTTTCATATGCAGACAGTTGGATATGTTCAGGCTGCTATAACAAGCTGGTCTCAGGCAGACCGGTTAGACAGGTTATAGTTATCCAACCACAACAGGCACCCTTTCATTCCAGGACACCCTCTCCCATAGCCTGCCATTAGTGCCTCTCATTAGACAAATCCTAATTTAAATATTTAATTCTTTAGATATGCAACAGATCAGATGCATATTACATCCATAACTTTGTAGTTAAGATACCCATCTGCACACTCAATGGGAGTTCATTTTCCACAAATCCAATATAAGGATCACATAGTACATTGAATGAAAGGCACAGTGATTACATAACAAAATTACAGGCCATCATCAAATATCAGGTTGGAATTGACATGTGATTATAAAATATGTGGAGCTTTTTGGATTTCATGAGGCTTATAGGGCTGCACATGGCATTACCTACAGCCTTGGAGGGTGTATGGATAATCCTGTGGTAGCCATGCTAGCGATCTATACGTTATGATGATGGTCCTTCCCAGACTGCATCCATATACTGTTCTGCCTTTATAGAATAGTAATCAGCTAATATGGGATAAAATAGCCGACAGAATGGTAATAACTGCTGTAGAGAATCCATATCATTGCCATTATCCTTCAAATTGAATAGTCAACTCATTTTATCATCGAAGCTGGGCAGTGTGTGGCCACACAGACAAACATCCTAAAACCAATGACTGCCTTTGAATCATAATTATTAAGTACTGGTTTAGACCTGTGTATATGCTGCATCTCAACATATTCTATAATTCTCGTTTGACTTCCCCAGTTTATAATTATATCAGAATTCCACCCACAGGTCTGGCCTCTATCCCTCCCACAATAAAGAAGTAAAAGAAGACTTATCTATGTGTGAAGGATGTACGATTTTTCTCAAGTCAAATACCATGCACAGGGCAGGTAGGCATAATGAGCTATTCCCTGCCATATTGCTTGCTTGAGTGAGTTCTGTCATTCATGAACAAAGGCCAGGCATATTTATATGATAGTGGGAAAATCCTATTTGTTTCAAAAATGTAAAATATTGAGGAATTTAGATGACCTTTATATTTCATTGTGTCAAATCTTTATGCATTGCAACAGTATTTAAGGACATGACCAGTATGTGAACTGAGAAATTGCTCTTCTAGGAAAACAATATTTTTTGGAATTCAGGAGGTTCCAATTTGAGTGGTTTTCCTCCTTCAGGTGGACATTGAGGGAGGCCATCCACAAATGATGTCATGCTGGTGGGGGGAGGGGGTCAGGCCTGGTATGACAGGATTCATTTTCCATATACCATCAGCATTGCAAAAGTTGTCAAAAAAAACATGAAGGGGGGAGGGAGAGTCAAAAATGGTCAAATTTGGCATGACGTCATTTATGGATGGTCCCCAGGTGTTCATGATGAGCTATGAACATGCAGGTTAAAGGCAATTTCTATATCTGACTTCTTCATTCACACAGCCTCCAAGTACTATTGCAGGTTTTTTTTTCAGACCATTTCAGATGGTGCTGAAGCTCAATGTTGGTGGAAATTGCTCTTAATATTATAGAGCTGCACATGGCATTGCCTACAGCCTTAGTGGGTATATAGATCATCCTGTGGTAGTCGTGCTAGTGCCGTAAACAATCTATACTTTATGATGATGCTGCTTCTCAGACTGCATCCATACCGTTCTGTCTTGAGAGTAGTATAAAGGGGTAAACTCAGCGCATATAGAAACAGGTACTGAAATCGATTTGACCTACCTATGAACCGGAAGTGACCTAGTTTTGAGCCCGGAAGTGCCCATATATGGGCATGTGACCTACTTTCTCAAGCTCTGATTGGCTGAGAGCTATGACATCATGTGATGATTACATGATCACAACAAAAAACGTAAACAAACCGACCGATTGGTCACCACAGTATAAAACGTAAACAAAAACAACCCGAGTCTTGCCCAAGGTACACACACCACCAGCTGCTGTAGCAGCCGTCAGCAGCTTGTTTATTTCTATACTCACCATGGGGTGTGGTTGCACCATATGTTTTGCACCTATAATGTTTCTACTATGCTACCAACACATGTGAAAAAAACAACTTGAAGGCTTTTTTTTCCATTTTTTCTCACTTTTATTTTCACTACAAAAAAGGTGTTACACACATTTGACAGCTACATGCTTATAGAGTTTTTAGTACAGTTCCAAGTTGCTGGTGCTGTTTTTACATTCCAACATGTGCACTTTTTCCTCCAACGTGGTCACCTTAGTCACCAACTTGTCTACAAGTTCCAGGACTAGTTCCACTACCACTTTTATTTGTTGCACGTCGTTGGCCATGTCTGTGTCAGCGATCCTTACACGTGCAGGATGCCCCGTGCAAACTAGGTCCTCATCCATGGTTGGACTATTTTGTCCATTAGGTTTTTCAGTAGTTGAGAGAAGGTTTTCACCTTGCTTTGACATGCCTCTATGAGAAGTGGATGCAGTGAGCCCCACAGGTTTTGGCGTACTCGTTCTGAGGGAAGTGTTTCAAAGTGCCAGTTGCTAGTCTTGAAAGCCAGCTTCAAGGCCAAGATGTGATAAAGGCTCTGAAACAACCAAAGCTCCACTAGTGGCACAAGCTTTTTGAAAGTGATGTTTGACTCAACTGACAAACGATCTTGGTTGGTGAGGGAAGCGCATTCACCGAATGGATACAGGTATTTGAAGTGGGTGGGGCCTGCTTTTCCACCTTTTCCTCGCTCCCTTTTTTCCCCTCGCTCTCCTTTACTGCCTCCTTCTCACTAGGTGGGGTAGTAGCATTTTCCTCAGGGCGAGTGGGAGGCAGCACGCTATGTAGCGTAGGATGGAATCAGGTTAAGATGACCCCTTCCCTGAGACAGTTCCAGAGGGCGACGTCGTTCAAACTAGTGAAATCCTCATCAAAAACCCTCTGATGATATTTCCCTCCTTGCGGATAGAGGAAGGGTGCTCGTTCATTCAAGACTCTCACGGTCGTCTTGTGGGAAACAATTTCTAGTGGCAATTAGGAAAAACTAGGATTTTACAAGGTATTTTCATAGTATAGATTACCCAAGAAAGAATCAGAGCTTTATCGTAAAACTTTATGTGCACATTCTTAAAAGACCTATATTTCCATTCCAATCGAGAAATTACTAGAAAATGAAGATAAGTTTTTTATATGACGTTTTCACTTTTATTTTTTGAAAACTCATGAGCTTGAGCCTCACCACCAGCTTCAAACATACTCTCTAGTGCTCAGTCACACCCAGATCTATTGGATCCTGCTCCCAGGATACCTGAGGGCACCACCTGTTTCCAAGTCTCCCAGCACCAAACCTGATCCACACACTTTAACCGGGTTCCTACAGGAACGTGCGGTTGGGATCCCAGTGTAACCGTCAGCATTGGAAAAGTCCAGATCCCAACCGGGACTTGAACCCGGGAACTTTGGGTACCAAGCAAATGCTCTAACCACTGAACTATCGGGATGGTGCTTCAACCAATGTGAGGTATACGTGTGGATCATAATGGGTAAGAGAGAATCAGACTACAGTGGCTCCATCTGTTTCCAGACAAACCTAGCCCGTTACACCCTATATAACCCCTACCTACCTCTACCTACCTACTCACTTTACCTACCTACCTACCTACCTACCTACCTAACCTACCTACCTACCTACCTACCACCATAACAGTGGTAGAAGCAAAATATCCCACAGATTTTACAGTTTAAAAAATAGGTGAAAATGATAGGAGTCGCTTTAGGAATTCAAATGGACACCCTACACTTTCTTACACATGAAGACAATCCCGCTGAGCATTATGGAAGGTTCATGCAGCTTCATTCAACTGATGTGGAACTTACCACTTTGTCCACACTCATCTCAAAGGAATCATTAAAAGTGGTAGAAAAGACCATGTACGAAAAAAATGTTACAAAGGGGTAAGATATAGAAGAAATGAGACAAGGGGTCAAAACCCATGAAAACTGTGCATGGCCCTAAAATCCAATGTGCGGACCTGGCAATTTTTCCAGGGTGTTTTTTTTTTAATTTACTTTATTATCTCAAAATACCATACATTTAGGGACTTCTTAATTTTGTTGATACATCAATCACTGATATATACATGTATGTTATACCGGTAATATACATATTTGTTTCATAGGCATACAGTACATTGGTGGTGTATAATATGCTTATACATAAAGGTCTCCAGAAAAACATGACATCTATCAACGAGGGTAAACAGTGTAACAAATTACAAACAACGTATTTATACAAGGAAATGTCAAATATTAGATCGAGATAACAATGAAGGAAGAGAACCTCATCCCCACAGATTGCTGTGTAAGGGTTGATTCTTCTAATTCTACCTTTCTTCTGTTTTTACTTAAGCAAGACAGTTGACACAAAATGAATTGTTATAAAGTTACAACAAGAAGGGGGTGAGGTTGCTTAGATAGATCAAGCATAGCGTGATACTAATATATAAATATATTAAGATAGAAAATTGTTATTTCATGTTCACAGTTTGCATTGTAACAAAATATTAAGTCATAGAAAAAAGATTTTTTGGTTGCACTTATGATCAATGAGACCTTCAGGGGGACACCAATTTATATCGATAAAAAATCATTTTTTAGCTTCCAGAGGCCTCCAAAGGGTCGAAAAAGGCCTTAAAATCACCCTCATTGAATAAAATGTTGTCTTCCTTGCTAATTGTCTCTGAAATCAGCAATAGTCTACAACCAGCACTCTTTTAACTTTGTAGCCTGAAGCATTGGGCTCAATTTTAGCCCAAAACTGTCACTAGCCCAATTCTTGGCTTTTTGAGGTCTAAAAACCCTTTGGGAAGAGGAATGTCTGCCCGAGTAACCACAGGCAGGTCACTATCAACATGAGATCATACATACAAGATTTTAATCTCACATGAATTCTTATTTAATTTTAACCATTTTCACCAAAAAGGATGTTCCAAACCCTATTTTTCACTTCATAGGACCCATAAATAATGCTCTGAAGCTGTGTCCACCCAAATAACCATAAATCGTAGAAGACCATATCCTAACATGCAGAAAACACAATTTCTCTGCTTTTTTTCCCTCAGGTTACAATACCGAGTGCACTGTGTGTAGGTCAAGAATTAGACCTGTAGCATTTATTTTCACTTCGTTGGATGTCCGCCCGAGTAACCATGAATGGTAAAAGAGCATATTCTACCATGCAGAAAAAAAAAACAATTTTCTTGCCTTTTTTCTCAGTTTGCAGTGTGTATAGGCTAAGAATAAGACCTGTAGCATTTATTTTCACTTCCTTGGAGGCCAAATTCCCTTCTCATCAGCATGTCCGTCCGAGTTACCACTAGACATTCCCGTAATAACCATGAGTAATAGTTTCAACTAAGCAATCTTTTATTTTTCCATAATGACAATTAAGAATTGTTCACGATTATTTGAGTCTAATTCAGGTAGACCCTATCCAACTCAATTTTTTGCTTTTTAGTGTTCAAAAAACCCCAATAAAAGAGTTTTGTCCACCCGAGTAACCACTAGTAAAAAACATGGTTAATAGTTTCAACTACGCAGTCTCTATTATTTTTCTATAATGATAACTTATATTCACGATTATTTGAACCTAAATTCTGTTATCTAACTCTTATTCTTGGCTTTCTGGTGCCCATAAACCCCTTTAGAAGAGGTCTGTCCACCCGAGTAACCTGAAGTACGCCTTACTGAAGGCCAACTTTGGGGTACTTCACATAATTTTGGGGCAGTAGTGTTATATACCAACTGAAAGAGGGCTTCAGCTATGATATAGGTATAATGGATAGTTGGGGGCTAACATGGAAATTGAGCTATCTGGAAAGTAAGCTATTTTTCTGCGCAGGAAAATTGATATGAAAATTGAGGTAATTTTCTCTTGGTTTCCCTTCCGTATGAAAAAATAGTTTTTCTTGGTTTCCCTTCCGTATGAAAAAAATAGCAATCTGCTCTATGCCCCAATTATATATATACATATACCTGGGAGTATATATAGTCCCATAAGTTAATGTGTTGATCGAGTGTACCGGTAATAACAAATAATGTTAATTGATAATAAAATAACAATAAATGTGGATGAATGAGAAGACATTGGGTTTGGTGAGAATTAACTTTGTCAATATCAATCCTATACATGCCAACCAACCGCCAAACACAATGTAAAATATTTCACATTAAATCATTACATCCAAAGCCAGCAAACTGTCCTTTGACTCATGTAAATAATTATATATAACACTAGATTTCCAATTGGCTCGTCTCATAATATCTTGAACACTCAGACCTGCAATTCTTAATAGAGTTGCCCCACCATGTCTAAGAGAGTGAGTTGAAACTCTATGGGATAAACCACACTGAAAAGCAATAGCTTTTAACCTCGTATTTACATAGTGATACTGCAGTGGTCTGGAATGGATGTAAAAAAGAAACCTGCTGTACTTACAGGCCTTCGCACATTTTTTTATATACCTAGATGGACATAAGTCTGAACTATCATATCTTTTAAGATACACTACATAGGAATCCTTGCCAAATTGGTCTGTTTTAGACGAGATCACCTTACTCTCTATACAATCTGTAGAAACCTTAACATTCCTCTTCAAAAAATTATGAGGTGATTGAACCATGTGTCCTATCCTGAACACACCTCGGTAACATAACAATATGGCAGACCAAAATACAACATCTTCAAAAGAATCCAAATTAAGTCTAGACTTAACTTCAACCATATCACTAGTACTGAGAGGATAGGTTGCACTACCAGACCCCTTACACATTCTCTCTATACCATCAAGAGTTTTCCTCACCACAAAATTATTGCTATAATTGTTGGTAAACCCACACAGCAGACCAATAATTTCTGACCGAAATGGGTTTCATCATATCAGACAAGTACACACAATACAACAAAGCTTGAGAAGGAGAACAAGGAAGAGGGGTAAAATTAAATCTTTTACAAAATTTTTTATACCTTTTAAACTGCTGTCTTCAAGGCTTACGAGTAGCCTCAGTCACACCCCTATACAAGAATATTTTCCTTCTCCTCTCCAACTTCTTGAGGTCTGCAATCATAACAACACATATTATATTCACTCAAAACTTTCCTGCATTTTTTAGGGAAACCCTTATAATTTAACCTAGACAAATGGTCAGCTAAAATGTTGTC
Source organism: Acholoe squamosa (assembly GCA_949317995.1). Classification (NCBI taxonomy): domain Eukaryota; kingdom Metazoa; phylum Annelida; class Polychaeta; order Phyllodocida; family Polynoidae; genus Acholoe; species Acholoe squamosa. The sequence goes on from OX439045.1 coordinate 56,638,014, forward strand.
CTCTGATCTAATATATGTGGAATATATCTCGATATTATGAATGAAACATAAACATAAAATCTCATTTAACCATTCCATGCACAACTTATTCTTGGATCTACCGGTATTTAACATAGCCAAGACTTGCATGTTATCTGTGATAAAATGAACTCTGGTATTACTAAATTCTCTTAACCATCACTTCAGACCCATCATGACAGGATAGTGTTCATATACATTAATATTCCTGTGGTGGCCCCTCAGATTGTCTAACCGTGGAGACAGGGTAAAATGACCACAAACACTCTGCATTGGATCCGTATCATTCCAAGTGCCATACAGGTAATCTTTACCGAACAAAGCCCCAAAACCATGCACTGAGGAATCCGAATACATAGGGGTACATTCATTGTCGTTCAGAATAATATTCTGACAGTTAAAAACTCCTTCCACCACATCAAGTCTTTTTGGGTTTCATTATCCAACCTAATAACACCTCTATTTCAAGCCTTGGCACAGAGATCAAACACCCTTCTACTAAACGTCCTACCACCCCGAACCACCTTTGAGCAGAAGGACATCAGCCCAACAATTCTTTGAAGGTTTTTCTTTGAGACAAATCTCCTACCTAGACACTCATCCAAAGCTAGATTCATTATATCTAATTTCTTCTGGGGTAAAGATAGCTCCATTCTAGTTGAGTCGATAGTCATACCCAAGAAAACACTTATCTGACTTGGCTCAGTCTGTTCTTGACGGGCAGTCTCCTGAGGTCTGGGTACCAGGGCTGCATCTTCCACTCTGGTACAAGTAGTAGCCCTCTGGGTCTGGCTTCCTTCAGTTTCCTTAGTGTCCTGCCAATGATACCAAAGGGTGGAAATATGAATAGAAACAAGACTGACCAGGTTATGGAGAATGCATCAGTTGCATATGCATTGGGGTAAAGGTGTAGGCATACAAAGTGTTGCATATTGCATTGGAAGGTGAGGCAAATAGGTCAATGTCAGGTTTTAGGAACTTGTTGAATAACTTCTCTTGGCTTTCAGGGCTCATTGTCCATTCTCCCACTGTGGAGAAGGTTCTTGAGGCCCTGTCTGCCTCAACATTGTCTTCTGATGGAATGTATGTTGTTTTAAATGTTATGTTCATTTCCCAGGCCAACCTGAATACACTTTCAGTGGCTTTGTTGCATGGAATGGATTGGCTAGAACCCCCTTTGTTGAGGCAGCTGATGGTTGTGGTGTTGTCTATGAACATATATGTATGTATGGGCTTTTTGAAGTGTAGGAGTGCCCTGTGGACTGCTAGGATTTCTTTTATGTTTATGTGGTGGGATTCTATTTCTCCATACCATTCTTCCCCATATTCAAAGTGGTTTTCAGGTATGTATGCACCCCACCTTGTGTCTGAGGAGTCTGTGTATAGGGTTATGGTGGCACCACCCTAAATCAGGTCACTTCCGGGAAGAATGGGGAAAGTCCTGCACTAAATACAGTCAATTTTTCATTTCTAGGGCTATAAAATGGGTTCTAAAGAGGCTGTATGATTTTTGCCATTTCAAAAGCTACAATCTGGTATAATTGGCTTAGTTCTGAGGAATTTTTAAGTATTTGAAAAAGTTTGTCAAACGTCAGTGATACTGGATTTTTTTGGATCGCACCGCATATTTAGGGTGGTACCAACTTAACAGGGGGTCGGATTTTGCAAGGATCAGCAGAAATTTGTGCCATTTTTTTCCTTTTACCCTAGTTTTTTAAAATCATCATTAGTTACCAGTGTTTAGGCCCTCTCCTACATCGATAATGAGGTGTTAAACTGTAGATTTGCTTTGATTTGACCATAAAATCACATGATTTTCATTGAATATAGGCCCCAAAACTGGCTTTTTACTGTTCAGGCCATCGAGGATGTCCCATAGGGAATTTCCAGTTAAATTTGAAGAAATGTGTACATATTTTACAAGGTACATGTCACCTCTGACACTGGATATCAAGGTATGGGTTCTATTGTTTGTTATTGGTTGCCATGGCAACATAACAGCTTGTCATTGCTCGTTATGCCCGATTTAGGCCCAAAAGAGCCATTTTGGCCTTAGAAATGACCATAATTGGGAATTTTTTTTATTGTTTGTACTGCTTTCCCTAATTTCCTGAGAGTTAAGTGGGATATTCTGGCCTAAAATAGATGGTTCAAGGCACGTTTAGAGGTACAAATGGGACATTTTTTGAGCAATTTGTGCCTGCACACACCAGACCATGGTCTCAATGAGCCCAAATTACCAAAAAAAGGTCGTTTTTAGGCAGAATTTCAGGGTTGTTTCTGACTAAAGGGACTTTAAAATATTGTATTTATGAAGGAATTTTGTGGTAACCATGGCAACCAAAAAAACAAACTTTTCTGTTAAGGTGGTACCACCCTAAATCAGGTCACTTCCGGGTAGAATGGTGAAAGTCCTGCACTAAATACAATCAATTTTTCATTTCTAGGGCTATAAATAGGGTTCTAAGCAGGCTGTCTGTGTATATATTGGCACTAAAATTATCCTGGAGGCTTGGAGAATATTTTAAAAAAAAAGATTGGAAAAGAATGAAAATAATTTAGATCATTTACTGCGGACAAGAGGGACCTATGATAGATGTGTAGTGACTCAGGTTGCAGACCACAAAATCACATCAGTGGTTTCCATGACGATTTGCAAAAATACCTGATTGCACTTTGTTATGACAGACCTAGTGTAGCTGTTCTGACTAGATTGCATAGATTCTAGGGCCTGGGGAGTAGCCATTGGGGAGGCAGGTGAACCTATATTTATTGCCATGATGTATTAGTTGCAGGAGGTCCCTGTCGCTATGTTTTACCGGTAGTGAAAAGTAAGCCTGGGTTATGTCTATGCTGGTTAGGTAGCTGTCTTTTCAGACTGTATTCATAACCACTGACAGGTGGTTCATTTTGAAGTGCTTGTATGATGTGTATTCATTCAAACCTGACAAGTTTAGTATGGGCCTGTATACATTTCCGTTAGATTTTTCTTTTAGGAACATATGTGAGACAAATGCTCTAGGTGATGGGAAGGCATGTTCTATTATGCCTTGTGATAGCAGTTTCTTAAGTTGTTCACTCATGATTCTGTCTTTCACTGGGTCCAGGCACCTAGAGTCAGGTTGTCTCAGCTGTGTAGGCAGGGAGCATAGACTTATGGGTAAGCCTTTTATCATGTCCAGTACCCATCCTTCTGATGTGTATTGTGACCATGTCTCTGCTTCTCTGCCCAGACCACCTGCCTGAAATGTGAGGGCTTGTATGTGTGTAGGAGGTAGGTGGATTTACTTTTTTTTAGTGCCTGTTATTGGTGCTGCCTCAGTTGCGCTGGCGTTTGTCTTGCTTGTTTTTGTGTTGTTTGCTGTTTTTGTATTGGCCTCCATTGGTGTGTTGTTTCCTCCTGTCATCATACTTCCCTTGGTGGTTGTTGTTTCTGCATGACTGTTGGTTGTTTTGGTGGTACCTGTTGTTTTGTTGCTGTTGGTGCCCTCGCTGTTGACCCAGGCTGGTCCTTTGGTGGAGTTTCCCTGGTTTGTGGGCTTCCTTTTGTCTTTGGGGGTGATAAAGACTTCCTTAAAGGTGTCATGTAGCTTACTGCGTGTAGTGACTTCCTCCATCAGGTTGTCACCCAGTAGGTATTGTAAGCCTTGGTTATTGTTGTCTTTGGCCAGGTGTGAGGTGGGGCCCGCAACAGTGTTCTTAAGGAGTGATCTCCTCATGTTGTTTATTCTCCAGCAGGTTTTTTCAATCAGCGTTAGAGAGTTAGATATTTTTACCGCCATTTCCTTTGGGGTTTGTGTTTTTGCTTCCAGTCTGGCTGCAAATTGGAGGAGGGCCCATTGCATAGACTTATAGGGTGCATACCTGTTCACAGTCTGCTGCTTCTCTTGTAGAGGCTGTCCAGGTTGTCTGGTCTTGGGTTTTTCTCATATAGTGTTGCTGTGTCCGTCTTCCCCAGACGCGCCTTGTGTATGCTGCTTGTATTTGGGGTCCTTGGCTTCTAGCTCATCGAGGATCTCTTGGTTTATTCTCCTCTTGTAGAGGCTGTCCAGATTGTCTGGTCTGGGGTTGCTGTGTCCGTCTTCCCTGGGTGGGGCTGGTCTGTTGGCTTGGGCGTCTGGTTCAGGCCTGCTGTAGGGGCAGGTTATGGTATCCCTATGTGGTGGTCTGTTCTGTGTCCACTTGGTATCTAGGGTGCAGGTAGTATTCCATGTCTGCCTCAGGTGATATGGAGTGTGCTGGCCTTCTTGGCCCTTCCTCATGTAGGTTGCTGTGGTGTGGGCCTGGATAGCCACCTCGTCTGTGGTCGAAGGTGATATCCCTATAGCCCTGGAGTGACATCCTTGGGTAGTGGTCCCCAAAGGTAGGTTGCCTCACCTGGTAGGCTACCCTGCCTTTAGGGTCATCTGGCGCTGGGGAGTTGGGTGGTTACCTGGTATACCAGGTGCTGTGTAAGTTGTAGGTGTCTAGGCCTCTTCCATTGTACTCCAGTGTTTTCTGCTGCAACTCCCACTTCTGTTTCGGCTGGACTTTTGGTGGAATATCTTGGGTCAGGTCGCACTTCCTGTGGCCACCTCACCAGTGGTGCACGTTGGAAGTATATGGGTTCCTGCAGTGGCTGCAGTATGGGTATCACATATTCCCTGAGGATTTGTATGTGATCCTCTACTGGGCTTCTCAGTTTCTGGTTCCACCTTATCCTCAGATATTAAGTCAAATTGTTATGTGTTACCCTGGGTGTCAGCATTAGTTCTGTTGTCAGATGTAAAGCTGGATTGAGACGTATATGCCCTGTTTACAGCTATGATGTCCCCCAGGATGCTCTGACTAGACTCTGTAGCTTGGGTATGATCCCCCTGGGGGGTACCACCAGGAATGATGGAGTCTGAGCTCAGAGTGGTAGCTTGGTGCTCTGTTTTTGAGAAGTGATGCTGAGCGTCTTTGTGTCCAGCTTTTGATACATCTTCTCTGCCCCATCCATTGTTTCAATTGGATTCCTCATCCTCCAGTCAAATAAGAATTTACATATCTGATCTGACCAGCAGGGGGAGAGGTAGGGCCTCAGGGCGATGTGATGGGCAGTTTTATGGCCCTACGCCCGGTTATCTCTGATCCTGGAATCAGAGAGAGGGGCTCGCTTGCTCTGTTTGCTCAAAGCAGTGGCTGTTGGTCGCACTTGGATGCACACACAGTGTGCAGAGGTGTTTATGGCCTCCATGCGCTTTGAGCTGGTCCCCTTGGTTGTAGGGTTGTATAGGGCTAATCCCTATAGTCACCCCTGACCCTGGGGCCCGCCCCTACTGGCCTGAGGCCGTGTAGGTTCCATTGAGGCCACCTTGTGACAACCTACATGCGAGGTCCTGCTATATACCATAGCAACCCCTGGCTTAAATGCCACTCTGTGAAATAATGAGGTTGGGATGTAAAAGTTTTGGTTGCTACAGATATATTATGTACATAATGATAGCTGTAGACAGGGAAATGAAGATGTAAACGTTCTAGCTCTTGTCCTTTTCATGTTGTAGTTGGGGCAAGGACAATGCCTCGTCTAACCTAATTCAACACACAAAGTCCAGTCATGGAGGGAAATTGTATGCCCTTTGTCATGTGCCTCCACCTCTTTGATCTTTGATCACAACTATATATGGCAGTTTTAGAGCAGTATATATGGTTGAGTGTAAGAGGGGGATTTATGTTGATGGCACGAATGCTCCCTGTGAATGATTAAAGTGATGAAAAGGCAACACAAATTGTAATTGAACTGAATTGGATTATTTATTTGATTACATTCGTTCATCATGATTAACAAGTAAGTCAAACAGAAGGAGATACATCAAGGTGGACAAAGTCATAGCAACATATATATAGCAAATATCCCACAAATACGTTAACAGGACGTACTGACTGTCTATAGAGTAACGGAGCGTATCATCATGGACAGAAACTGTCTTTTATCTTCCTTTTTTTTTTTTGGTTCAGCATCATTTAGTAGATTCCATAACTCAACAGCACAGCATAGTGGACTTTTCCTATATGAAAATAGGGTGGGGAAGCTTCTAGTAATTTTTAATTTTGCATTGCTTCTCAGCACCCTAGAAGGCCAATACGATTGGGGGCTTTCTGAAATGCATACTAGACTGTTTGCAGACGTAGTACGTCAATAATTTGATTACATTTGCCAAATAGAAAGAATAAACTGGAAACGTTTACTGCTACTTAGTTCTATTACTAATTAGATATCTCAAAATATCTCTTGTTTTGGATGTGAGGGTCGTTTTATATTTCACACTGTTTAATTTTCATATTATCTTAGCTTGTTAAATTTAGCCTCTTTCTTCTCAACAGTAAGGTGATTTCTGTAACCTTGTCCATTATAACGAAGTCGGCATTCTATTTAGAAATTCAATGTTTCTCTTTGTACATAATTATCTCAAGTTATACTTATTCCAGGTTACAACTTCTGCAAATGATCTTCCAAAGGCTAATGATTTTATTGCGCAAGAGAATAACAAAGATGTAATTTCAATTGACCTGATACTGTGGCTGTCTGAAGCATAATTGCCTTGTCATTTATGATGTCTGAAGCACAGTTGCATACCTTCAGTTCAATCTGCCAAAGAGTACTTTACAAAGGGGTTATCAACGCCTCTACACCCACCCTTTGAGTACAAAACTAACCACAAGCAATTCATCACATGTAATGTCAAGGCAATAACACAGGATTATATGATAGAGTAAAATATTTGCACATATCCTACTCCTGCTAAGTGGGTGCCAGACACTGTTAGAAATATAGAAACACCCAAAAATGAAAGGGCGAGCAATATCAAACATTACAACCCTATCTTCTACAAGGGTTGACATAAGGACCACCCTTGGCAGAATGTCACTAAAGGTTTTCCAGTGTTTGGTTTTGGCTGCTGAGGGCCTTCAGAAAGGACTACCATGGGATACACCTAAGCAGTCAAGGCCATGCTCTCCTCACTACAGCTGCATCCACCGTTTCACAGCAGCATCTATAGATTTTTACCGATGTAAGTCACTATTCCTGTTTTGCTAGTAGAGTATAACTGGCTAGTAGAGCATAAAAACATAGTAGTATAAAAAAAAGGTTCTTTAGAAAAAGTCAATTGTTGAGGATGAAAGAGACCGTAGAGGTTCAATAGCACTAGGGCCTAAATCTCTTGACAATACTGTCATTATAGGTACAGAACATGTATATATATATATAGGTCTAACATTGGCTTAAACTTAATAACCTGGTGTTAAATACCAGGGCTCAAGTATGGGTCATGTGAGAATGATTTTATGATATTAATGTTTCCTTCTTCACATTGTGAGTCCTCTTCAATTGATAGAGATATAAAGCAGGACCCACAAAAAATGATGGATAGAGATGGCTTTGACAACTATTCCATCTATAGAAACTAGTTTGTATCTAATTGTCAGAGATGCATATTCCATAAATTAATAAGGCCATCATTATGAAGTAATTGCATTTGCTTTTATTGAAATGATTTCTAATCAATGCCAATTATTGCAGAACTGTTCATAATTAGTTTACTTTGATTACACGGATTATACATTATAAATGATTAGATTATTTAATGAATATATGGTCTACTAGTTCAAATGAGATGGATTGCTCAGAGTTAGTAGTGGCGAGGCCATGATACAATCCTGATTTTACTTCTGGAATAGCTTATAGATGTATGTGACTAGCATCTGTAGAGTTTTTCGCAGATCATTACACAGTGCCTGGATCAAGGTACATCTCAATGGATGAACTTGCACTTTTAGCAGTATAAAAGGTCCTAAACGAGTTCTTTTATTAATGATTTACTCATGAACCACAAATTCTATATCAACTAACAAATATGCTAACCTCTAGAAGTTCACCAACGTTCTCCGTCACCATTCGCCTCTTGAGAATCACTCTGTAGCAGCTCAATATAAGCTGGTTGTACATGATTAAAGCAGGCCTGTCCATTAAGGGCTCTACATAGGTTTGTTTAGAGAAAAACATTTTTGTGTATAATCTTACACAGAATTGATGGGTATATATGTATCATACATCAATTTGACCATATTTGTTGCCTTTATCATATCTGCTGCTTTTTATGATGATTTGGTTGCCATCGAAGCAAAATGCTCCATAGATTTCACCGGAAGAATATTTAAAGTTACTAGACTGCCCAAAATCAAGCCATACAATATGTCTTTTTTCTTCAACCCAAGTTGCAATTTATTAAGCTAATAGATCATGGATATCGGGGCCCTAGGGCTGTATATACAGCATATACAGCCCGTGGGGCCCCGATATCCATGACCTAATAGGTTTATACCACCATTTCCTCCATTTTGTATTAATTTCTTACCTGATGTCCACAGAATATAGCCAGGAGAAGACATTTTGGAAGTGCTAGCGACACGGCCCGGGTCACCGCTCTGCGCGAAGCCATTGTTTTTGTTCCTTGCCAGGAGAGGTACCGCTGTGTATACAGTCACTTTTCGTATTGAATCCAACCATGACAAGTCTTCAAATTAAAACATACATATCCTTAGACATCCTAGATGATTACTCCATGCTTGATATGTCAGATATATAAATAAGAATCCATTGATTTTTCCATCGTAAGCGAGTCACGGTCAGGCCATTCCCACCCGCCTCCTTGTCCGGCGAAAGTGTGTCAGTGGCCCGGATGTAGATATAGGTCAACTGCTCGCTGTACAAGAAAGATTGCGAAAATTTTGGACCGTTTTGGAAAATCAATGGATTCTTATTTATTTTGAATGTATCGGACATATCAAGCATGGAGTACTCACCTAGGATGTCTAAGGATATGTATGTTTTAATTTGAAGACTTGTCATGGTTGGATTCAATACAAAAAGTGAGTGTGAACACGGCGGTACCTGTCCCGGCAAGGAACAAAAACAATGGCTTCGCGCAGAGCGGCCATGGGCGTATGATGGAAAAACCAATGGATTCTTATTTATATCGAAGAAAATGGAGAAACTTAGCACGCATTCCTCGTCTCATACGAGTTGGGACGATTTTTCACAATGGAAGATGGCTAGACTGACTTTACATGTCCGCCAAACATTTCCAAAAATATAAAAGTCCAACTTGACCGCGAAAAAGTATATACCAAAAATTTCAAAAATGCACATGTGTGGTATATGCAGAATAATGCACGGCTAAACTGCATATAAACCCACCGGAAGTCCCGAAATCGTGGTATAAACCCGGATACACCTCATGCACAAGGTATTATCTAATTGTGGACCATTGTTCTACAGTCCACTGATATATATGGGGTGATTCAGTGAAGGATGTTCACCAGCCTGAGGACCATTGAAATCACAAATTCAATTCAATAACACCTTATTTTATTGAAAGCCCTCTATCTTGGCTTACTAGAAAGGTTCATTCACCAACTCCTAACATGTCAGATTTTATTGCCAATGGCATAAAAACCATAGTTTTTACCCTCACATACGTAACGTTTTCCAACAGATAGTCGTAAAACCTATTAAGAATCATCCTATCTGCATCATATTTCATGTCCATAATGTTATAATACATGTCTTTAAGTGTAGTAAAAAGCAAATCCCTGTATCAAGACCTTTTTCTATTATACCTCATCACCAAATATGAAGATTAGCGAAAGTTGTGAATAATATGTAGCTTAGCATTCCTAACTTTAACCTCATATATGAGGTTAAAGTTAGGATTATGTATGTATACATTCAAAAATGAGTAGATCTTCATGAATATCAATCTCTATTATCTAGAATGACCCTACCTACAATAAATGTTACCCTTTTGCAACAATATAGCATGCAGACATTCTGGTCCAGATCTGCATGGGTGTTTCTGAATACCAAAAAAGGTTACATACGTGAGGAATTCAAATGATTTTTCACCTGAGCAATACTTTTAAACATTAAAGATCATCTGCATCACTATTTCCTGTACAGAATATGTTAGAATACCATTTCAAAGGCATATCTACACATTTTGGCCACTTATTGGTCATTTCCATTGCTTTGAAAAAAAATCTCACATTTTCACAACACTTTTCACTCCGAGGGCATGTCATGTCCTACGTAAATACAGACCAGGGCACCCCAAATACTCTTCCTTAACAAGGCCCATAAGTCTATTAATCATTGCAAAACAGATGAACGACATATACCATTGCTCTGGACCATCAAGTTTATTCTACTATGACTTGTCACAAACACTCGAAAATGTTACGTACATCAGGAATTCAATAGATTCTTTTTATGTCCACCTGAGCAATACTTTAAAACATCTGAGATCTTCTGCATCATTATTACTCATACAGAACATGTTAACTTACTACTTATAAGGCATATCTACACACTTTAGGCCCATTATTCGTCATTTCCATGGCCTTGAAAAAAACAACACATATTCTTGACACTTCTCTCTCTAAGCGCATTTCAAATCCTACCTAAATGCAGATCAAGGTACCCAAATACCCTTTTTCAACAAGGCACCTAAGAATTTTGATATTTGCAAAACAGATACTCAATATATACCATCATTTAGAACCATCAAGTTCATTTTACTATGACGTTTTGTGAAAAATTGAAAACATTACATATTTGAGGATTTCGACAGAATTTTCCAATCTGTTCCCACTGTGGCCTTACTATGCAGACTTTGGCCCTGAATTTTGTTTCAAGCATTCAGTTTCTATACATCCTAAACTAAGATAGACAATAGATAAAGAATGTCTCATTTAATTAGCCTATAGACATGTAAAAGTGAACCTCACGTATGTAACACTGTCTGGAGTTGAATTTTGGTTTATGAGATCTAGCTTGTATCTGCAGCAAGCCAGTACTTTTATCTATTTTCCATCAAACCTCCCCTAGGAACCCTGCTTATCACAGTTAATAAGAACAGTGAGGGTACTTTGTCATTATGGTTGTTTTAGACCTAAAAAAAGTGTTATGTATGTGAGGATGCTCACAGTTCAATATTATAACATTTCTCACTGTTACTCCTCGAATCCAAAAAGTCCACAAAATAGGCCCAAACATCGCTCAGTGAATCTGCCTATATGCAACTGGAAAGCCTATTACAAAAAGAAAAACAGAGACAAAGGTGTAAGAACATTTCCAAATTCCCAACAACAAATACAATGATAAAATACAATTCAGGGGCCTTGCAGAACAACATTAGGTACGGTTGTGTACCGATTAGAGTGAGTGAGTAATGGTTGTTTAACGCCAAGCCAACAGGTAAGGTCATATTCATGGCGGAAAAAGTACATTAGACATCACGTCACAAAGGAATACATGTGCCTGTGCCCGTGCATATGGACACCAGACACATGTAAGAAAGAGGTGACAGGAAAGAGGAGATTCAAGGAACGAATATGTGCCAGTGCCCGCGCATATGGACACCACCCACACTCAGAGAGGATAGAAAAGCAAGACATAGACCCCTTTTAAAGATGGCCTGGGGCTGGGGAGGCCCGTGTACTGATTAGAACAGACACAGATGTTCAATGAGAGAATTCTCATCTTCACATGATTCAATGCATCTAGATCTCCATTAGGTTTCAACATGATATAAATGTGCTAGAACAGGCTATCATACAGGAGTTGTGAGCATAGTGGCTATGCTGTCCAATGAGGTGTACATTTACCACTTATCTCACTTATGCCACACTTGACACCCACCCAAACCATTTACAAGCTGTAGAATGGGGGAAGGTGTATGTGCCTGCTGGACAGTATCAATTTACAACAGCTATACGCAATATATTAGCCAAGCTTTTATATTGCCTTTCCATCCCAGTGTGGTATAAATATATTCTGACTGAGGGTTATCTCACTTGGCTTCGCCATATGAAATTACCCTCGGATAGAAGAGTTCTAGTGAACCTTTGCATTCATCTCATGTTGTTTTAGTCTGGTATTTTCAGAATTCCACTTGCTTGGCATGAGCGAGTAATCTAATCTGTAAATCTGTATATCGTCAATCTGTGATGCTGTCGCTGGCTGTGAAATGTGAGATAAGCATATTGCATTGGGGTGTGCATTATGGGGCACCTTGGTTACACCTATGGGGCTGCTGTATTCAATTTGAGATGATTATGTATGTTAAGCAATTGTTCATGTACAATAATGAATCAGCAGTCTCAAAATTGATTTGGCCTCTATGCCTGAATTTTATATTTCACTCTATATATATTTATATGGGGCAGAAAGTCGTGATGAATCGAAGAATGGCACTCTATTTTAGCCCAGATAGTTCTAATGCAAGGAATGCAGAATGACTCATGCAGGATAAGATAAACACCCACTCACCACCCGATCCCAGGAATTCAATTAAGACTTAGAGAAGTAATTTACATTCCTTGCCTAGGACTGGAAAAAAGATCAAAGCCTCTTCTATTTAGCTTGGGAATTTCATGGAAATGTTAAGAAAATGAATTATGAAAATCACAAAACCTACAGCAAATTCTCAATCAAAAGTTGCAGAACTACAAATCCCCCTGCACTAAATAAAAAGTGCCCTTTTCTTTGAGGAACATTCTCCTGAAGCACAGTTATTGTCATTGGTGTCTGGGGTATTACTCTCCTTCCTTTTCCCTTTCATCTCGAGCTCCTGTGCAATTTCCCCCTTCCTATGTTCTTATTCATCTTGCCACAACAACTACCGGGCTCTCACCTAACCCTCAAAAGTTGGATCTGGTTACACAGAATGTACTTTTGATACATCACTAGCTTTGCTCACTTCCTGCACATCAGTAGCCGGCAGCCAGTCCCCACAGTCTGGAGGTATCACATGACCCTTTCTGCCCCTGGTGGGAAATTGCTGGATTACCATGAGATTTCTTTGGCTACTTCTTCCTGCAAAAATCTATCTTAGTTACACTTTGAAGTAGATTTGGGTAATGGTATACTATGTCTTCCTCTCCTCCACGGCATACTACCAAATATCATGTCATTGGAGAAGAGAGTAAACATTACATAATACGACTGTAAAAATAAGTAAAATGCTCCATTTTAGATCTATACACATTGGTGCCTTTGCTTTTGTGGATGTATATGTTTCCGTTATATAATAAAAATTGGTACATCTTTCTACAGAGTTTGCATTTGTTATTTTGACATGAAGTTTCTATGTGAGTATCTTCCGGTCATTTTAAAACAGCCCAATGTCACACTATGTGCCCTGTTAATGGAATACAGTATAGAGAGGTCCTCTCTGAAAAAGAAAAGAGAAAATGGGAAGTTGCGTGGCACTACTTTGTGAGTCTATGTAAGTGCCAGTAGGGGCATAAAGCCAAACTCAGGCTTGGAAAACGTTGGCAACCCTCCTCCATAGGAGGAGGGCAAAACGTTGGCCTATCCTCCAACATTTCTGGTTGAATTTCCTATACCATAAGGTCAAGAATAGAAAAAGCAATTTGTGCAGGGCAATCAGAATTTGTGCAAAGGAGTAAACCTGTGTAGTGTAGACCTTATAAGTATCAAGGTATATGTATGAACATATTTAAAACAAAGTTGTATATGAAGAGATATGCTGCATTTTCTGTATCAAAATAATTTCAGATCATGCATTTTCTGTAGACTCAATACTACCTTTACAGGAAGAACCTGCCTCCCCACTCCAGGTATGGCAGTCAGGATCGTAAGGAGAAAAAAGAAGTAAATCTATGACAGGATGAAGAGAGTGAAATCTAATCTGGCTTGATCTAGGGACAAGGGGGCGTTACACAAATAACGATCAGTCGTACTGATATTTGTTGCTGTAAGTACAATAAAAGTAACGTGTCATTCTGAACACCGTTACACAATCCCCACCCCCTGATATAACGAGAATCGCTGTCACAGCGACTCTCTCGTTGCGGAACGAGGAAAGTTGCCTGCAACGATGCATACACGACACAGCGAACCAGCATAATTTGACCTAGATAGCGCAATACATCACTTACGCTGTAAAAGACCCGCCTTGTTCACCTCTTCGACAGTGACTCTCTTCTAACATGTCCTCCTACACAGAAAAGGTAAGGACAGATAAATCTCACCTGACATAGGGTGTATTTGGACTAGAGTTAGTTGTCTATGTCACTTAGGTAGCCTGTCTTTTACACACGGTCATAATTCATGTCGTTTCAGTCGTGCGGTTTGGGCGATAATTTAGGGGAAAAGCTTTTCTCGTTCACCGTAGTCGCTCGAAAACATCTGTTATATTAGGGTTATGGGGTATGTAAGTTGTCCTTGAAACTTGTATAAGGGTTCAGTGGGCTTTGGTTTAACTTTGATGCTGTACATCTATGTCTGCAGTCACCTCCCGCCCTTCAGGCCGCATCCGGATCGACCAGCCCCATTGTGTATAAATAAAAGTCATTGATGAATACACCCAACAATTTAAGTTCTTTATTAATTTTTCAGTACTCCAAGAACTATGACCTGTCTGAGGATGAGGATAAGGAAGAGGACAATGACCGAGAGGATGATTTGGATTACCTCCCTGACTTGGGCGATGAGGAACAAGCCAAGGTTGATGAAGACACAGACATCCTCTTACAAGACGAGCTCCCGTCTTCAAACCGTCTGAAAATTTTAGCGGGGTGGGGCCTGAAAGCAAGGAAAGAAAGGAAAAAGATGATTCTGATGTGTCCAGTGTCCTGAGCCAAAGTAGCTCAGAGGAAAAGGTCCTTGAAGTGACTTTTGATCAGGAAGACATAGATATCTTGCTACACGATGCCTGTCCTATCTTCAGAGACACTTTGCTCACAGGCAAGTTAGAATTAACTCCCAATAAACCCAATACCTCAACTCCTGTCAAGCTTACCTAGAGGGGAACAGAGCAAGTAAGGAGGAGACGTGGACAAGGGAGGAGCATCAGGTCCTCCTTTATCAACTCCTGAAGCAACGCCACAACATCAAATCTGCTGTTAAGGGAGCCCAGGGACACAGAAAGGAAGGCTGGGACATGGTCATGGGTAAGTTTACACATATATTCTTTCTGCCCTCTACTTTCATGTAACAGTCTAAGTCCACTGTAACCTACTTCCACTACAAAAGAAACTTTATCCCTTAATAACTTCATGTAACTTTATATCGATCTCTTTTTGATGTAGTAACCTATGTCCACTGTGACCTACTTCCACTACAAAGAATCATTTTGCTTTAATAATTTCATCTCACTTTATGTCAATCTCTCTTTGTTTGTTTGAATATTATCAGACAGTAACATCTTATTTTCAGCTTCTATAAACAGCGTGTGGGAGACTGAGCGCAAACTACACACCACCCGGCATCACATAAATGATTTTTTCTACAAAGCCTCTAAGAAGGTAAATATCCAAATTTTCTTTTCAAATAAAGATGAAATATTTCCTGATCTTCCTCTCTGCAAGCACTGACAACTAAATCATCCTCCATGTACCTTTGTTAAGTTAAAAATTTCTTTCAGAAGCCCATGTGTTTTACCATAGTCTCCCACGTGTAAGGCGCATCTTTTTTACATCATGCCTCTTTTTATTAATTTATTTTTTATTTTTTAATTGTACCCCTCTTATTTTTTATCAGAACAAGGCTTACCTGAAGCTCATACGGGATGGAAAGGAATGTCCAGGTTTGTTGTCAGAGGAGATAATGTGCCTCATATACAAAGGGAAAAAGTACATAGTAGGTGAGAAAACTTTTGTTACTTAATTCCTTTGCACCTTTTCTCATTTCCATCTGCCAATATATTTCATGAAGTAATTTTATTTTGATTTGTAGTTCCTCCTAGACTAAAGAATCGTTGTTTCCTCACCCTTATGCATTGTTGTTTTTTTTATAAATAATTATATGAACCAATTCAATCTTTTTATAGGTGCTAACGGAAAGATAGTGCACGGTCTACAGAACAAAAAGTAGGAAGACCCCTCCTCACCCTTCAAACCCTCTACGGATAAATCAAAGAAGGCCTCAGCTAAGCCAGCGGTCAGTCAAACCCAGTCGTCATGCAAGTTTTCTGCTCCAGCATCCTCCACTCCCAGCAAGCAATACAAAAACAAAGAGAAACCCATTAAGCTTAAGAGGTCCACCAAACATGTTAAAATTGAAAAGAAAGAATCTGCTTCATCCTCATATGATATGAATGTTTGTGTAGTTAATGACAGCAAAGACCTATATATAATAGATCTTACTACAGTTAATACTGTTCATAATAAAACTCCAGCAGACAAGGTCAGCTCTGGCAAAGTACAGACGCGCTGTAGTCCCTGTTTAGCCAGCAAGAAGAGCCTATCTTTAGAAGAGCCTCTTAAATTCTCCTCCCCCTCCCCTTCCACCTCTACTCCATTCCCTCAAAGTACCGACGAGTTATCTCTTGTAGTAGCCTGGTTACCTTGTTAGAACTAGACAGGAGGGAGACCAACAAACACTTGAAAGACCTACTTCATCGCCATACAGATGCTGTCCAGCGTATGATAACACTGGAAGAAAGAACTGTTTCAGACAGAGAGTTGATATTGTCGACACAGTTCAGGACAACTAACAACCAAACAGAAATAATAAAAGGTGAGTCAAAGTACATTGGTGTCCAACGATGTTTTGTAAAAGTATTGTTATTACCCGGTCTTCCCTAGCCCACTTCAAACAGTCTATTTCTCCTCTTTGCTGTCCCCTCAGGATGTGTGTTGTCCACATGTGTGTGGGCACAGACACATTCCTCTGTGATATTTTGTAATGTAGTTCTCGCCATGAATATGCCCTTACCTGTCGAATTATCTCATTTCAATGAAATTCAATAAAATAAAAAAATTTTCTTCTTGGTTTTATCTTTACAGTGCTGGCCAAGCTGATTCATGTGACAGAAGGAGCAGTTAGGACCAATACTCATAGCTGTCAGACCTTGTTGTGTTTGGAAACACCACTGCCAGAGGTAGATCATGGACAAGCCAAAGGAAAACAGAACAAAGAGAAAGAAAAGAAAGAGAAAGAGCTGGAGAAGCCAAAAACAATAGAACAAGTAACTGATAAGGGGGCAGACGGTAATGAAGATAATTATTCAACTGAAGATGGAGAGAAACAGGAAAAATTAGTAACCGAGGGAGACTACCAGTTACATGACAAAGAGAAAGAGAGTTTGGAGGCGCATGAAGAGGAAGAACCTAAGAGCATGGATGAAATCAAAGAAATGGACCTTAAACAAAGTCCCACGCAAGCCCATCAACCTGAACTCAAAGATAATTCAGTTGTGCCGCAGAAAGATAAGTCAGTTGTGCTGGTTAATGATACAGCGAAGATAGAGGATGATCCTATTGACTATAGTAAAACATCAGTGCCTATTGACTTCAGCCATAAGGGTAAGCGTTCTTCTAGGCGTGCGCAGAGTGAAGAGAAAGACAACGGATCAGGTGACAGAGATGACAAGTCAGAGGAGGAGGCGGCCCCTCGAAAAAGGAGAAAACAGGCAGAACCTAAAAAGGCGAAGGACAACAATGATCCAAAAAATGTGGATGAGGCAGAGGTTACCACCAAAACCACTGTTAAAAGAGAACCCGCCCCCCCAAAAAAATAAACCAGCAAAGAAGACTGCTAAACCTAAAAAAAATGAAAACTAACTGAACTTATAAGGACATAAAAGTCTGTTACAGTCAGACATAATTGATACTTTTGTGCCAAGGAGAACTATTGATCTCACTTTAATTAGCGACTACAAACATTAAGCCATGTCTTTTACAGTTAGACATTATTCATACTTTTGTGCCAAGGAGAACTGTTCATCTCATTTTAATTAGCGACTACAAACATTAGGCCTTTAAATTTTTACTGTTCATGTCCATATATATTCTTTTATTGCCAAATACTGCTTTATAGATCGTACCTGCGATATATTGATTTTAAAGACTAAGTCAGTATTGTAGGAATCATTCTCATTTATTTATCTATGAAAACAGTAGATGTTATTCAGTGGTATGGTGGTTTTCCACTTATTTTGCATTTAACCTGCTATCAGTATGTACCACACGCAGGCCTAGTCCCTACCAACCGGTATGCCCCTTGATTATGTTCACCCTGAAGGGTCGCTGAAGCTGCATGTTAATATTTCCATTTAATGACTTCTATAACAGAGTCATTTATTTTTAATTTTTAAGGAGTACATGAGACAGTTCAAGTTTGTGCTTTTTATTTTAATTCATGGCGACACAAAGCACATACAGGGAAAAGGAAGTGCTTTCATGTTCAGGAAGAGGATGCAATATAGCCTATGTATAATATCTCATTTATCCAAGAAACAAAGAAAGATGTAAACTCAAAGATTATCCTTTCAAATAAAAGTTGTTTGTTCCATATTAATTGTTCAGTTATTTCCTCCTATTGACAGAGATCATGATAATTTCTGGTGAATAAAAGAAAATTAAAAATAAAACGTTATACAGATTCTTAAGGACATCATTTCAGGCTAATAGTATCATTTAAAAATAAATACATGCAGCCTAACATACATTTTACCTTGTCTTGTCTATCGAGTCGTTATGATTATGATCCGCCAGGGGGCCTATGTGTCGCTGTGAAGTTTGTGACGTCACAACCAGAGGTCGTGAGGGTTAGCGACGTTCAAAGAAAAATCAATCCAAATGCCTAAAATTGGGGAAAAGGTGAGTTCTATTCATGTCCTAAAGGTGAAGTGAGAATTCAGGAACCGCACTACTTTGGTAAAAATGAAATTAAAGGCTGGGAAAATGACTTAGACGTTGCACGCTCATAACGAGAAAAATGAACTTCTCTTCATAACGATTTCTCATTCTAATTTTCTCATTCGTGTACTGGTATACTTTAATATTTACTACGGTTTCTCTCTCATTTCTCACATGCAGGGAGGTACAGCTAAGACAGGTACCAAAAAAAAGAAACTACTGGTCCTCACACCCAAGGAACGAGATGGCAGTTTCAGGTCTGAAGCTTCCACCCTCCCCTTCTCTCCCCCCCCCCACTCATCCCTCAAGGAAATGACATAGTTCACGTGAGCGACTCAGAGGGGAGTACCCTCAGTAAGTCAGAGGATGTGGCCCTCCGAGAAGATATACCTGTCAAAGAGGGGAGATGGTCTGATACAGAACTTGATGCCCTTCTTGATGCTATCAATGTAAATCGAGACGCCCTAAAATACCATTTCGATTGACCCGGGGGTGGTTAAGAGGTGAAGAGACAGGGGTGGCGAGACATTGCATCCTATGTTAACGACGTCGGCAGAACCAACCGTACAGTTAAGCAATGTGCTGGGAAGGTATCAGACTACACTCAGTCAGTCAAGGCTAAAGTAAGTACTCTAATTGTAATCTAATGCTATTTTGTGCTTTATACAATGAAATAGTCATAAAGATAATTCTATGCAGTTCTTTAATTTTTAAATTAGAATTAATTACTTAACATGTCACTTAGAAGCTAATCTTTATAACAAAATACAATTTATAACCCAACTTTATGAACCTTTGAGATATGTCAATATTTAAATTTTTTTAAAAGAATGAAAAAAAAAAAATTCACCCTGATGTCTTGATTTACAGTACAACAGGTTAAGGCATGAGGTTGGGAAGACCGGCCGGGGCCACATAAGTAAGAAGCTCCCTCTCTTAAACATCAACAAAAGGCACTGGATTTTCTTGAAGAGGATGCTGTTGCAGGTAGATAACATTGCACCTAGTTATAACCATAATCAATCTCCTTCACAAAAATAACGGCTTCTACTGTCTAATTTAGTCAAAGTAACATCACATTAAACCAAGGTGAAATATGGCTATCTAATTGAAAATTCTGACACAAGTCTTTCATACTATTAAGACAAAAGTTAAAAAATATTTTCTGGTTTATCGCTGACTCAGGTATACCAGGAGTGGAGCCTATGCAGATAAGTGCTAAGGTAAGACCTACACCCTCTGAAGAGAACAAAAAGCTGTTGTGGAAGGAGGAGAGAGAGGACAGGCCAGATTACTGCAAAATAAAAATGAAAAAGACATGGGTGCCACATAGACGAAAATCTGAAAAGAACAGCAGTCAGGCAAGGAAAGCCAAGTTGCAGCGAAAGAAGGACCACCAGGAGAAAATGTTAAAGAGAGACAGCTCGAGGAGGAAGAAAGAGAAGCCATAGAAGCAGCTGATAAAATGGCCAATGAGGACCTCAGAATAAGGCAACAGCTTATCAAAGACAAAAAAATTATACACCCACAAGGAGAATTTTCTGACGGAGTCGAGGAATCAAAAGGTAAGAGGGAAAAGAAAGAGCGCAAGAGGCAGAGAGCAGAAATAAGGGCAGCTAGAGAGGAGCGAAGGATGAAACGGCTGGAGAAAGAAAAGAAAAACAACTCGAGGTGAAAGAGGAAAGAAATGACAAGGAACATGGGGAGGAGAAAGGAGAAGTCGCTGAAATCCATAATCAGGACAAAGAGAGCTGGGAGAGAACAAATTAAGCTCAGAAAGAAGAAAAGGCAGAGTGAAAGAGGAAGAGAGCAGAAATAATGGCTGCTAGACAGGAGAGAAGGATGAAAAGGCAGAGAGGAGATACTTTTGTGAAGGGTATTTTACAACAATACTGAGACATTTTCTGCTCCTAAAGGGGAATAAGGTATCATTCTACTCCTTGAATAAAAATGAGAATTAAAAGTTAATATTGGTACTTTGTAGGTTATGTGTTCTTAAGTTTATCACAAAGGTCATACGAAGTAAAATTTGTTTTTATACTAGTCAGCTGGTTGGTTATAACAGAACTTAATGCGACAGAACTTAACAAGTTGAAGAGAATGGACTTTGTTCAGTCAAACATAACATATGTTCATACAATATCACTGAAAGAAATGAATAGATGTATGAAACATCTTTACAAGTCGAACGTTATTAACCATGAATGAGATAAGGTGCTGTGAAAAAATTAGAAGAACTTGTTGACATAATCCTGGCAAAACCCTCGGATGCGCTCACTCTCAGTTTCTTCAGTTCTGTTTGATCTTTGGTGGGGTTGTCTCAGAGGAGCTCTGACAGGGATCCATGGGTCTGATGGATGTCTTGTAATCCTTACGCCGTGATCCAGGGCCATATTATGTAGACAACAACATGAGATGATTATCTTGGCGCTCCGTTGAGGGCTGTGGCGGATGTACCCGGCAGAGGAGTCTAGGATACTGTGTAAAAAAAATTACTCACAAAGGACGAAAATTTTAGTTATAAAGTATTGTTGTCCTAAAGATAAGTAGTAGTAACAAGGCCTTAAGAAAATGATATCCAAGAGGTTTCTACATGACAGTAGCGGAAGTAAGTTACTTAAGATTTTATAACGTTAGATATTATTACAAAAAAATATTGCTACTCACCGCCACCTCTGCTTCAATATCCCGATTGACTGCTCCACACTTGTTGAAGCTCTCCTCCTTTGTTCCTGGTACAGTCATCCTGTAGGGAGTGAAGAGGTTAGGCTTCAGGCCATATCTGGGAACAAAAAACAGACAATGTAAAGTAATGAAGTACAGACCTAGAGAATCTCTCTTTGGAGAAGGAGCCATGTTCAATTTTCCCTCGCTGAGACAGGAAGTGACCCAGAGAAGAAAAATTACTCTGGTCTCCCCCTCTTAAGTTGGTAAAAAATGTCAGAAGGATGGTCGTTATGATGATTGGGCACCTAAAATTTAATCTGGGAAAATAGATCATTGTAACATTAACGTAAGGAAATGAATGATAGTTACGCTATGAGAAAAAGTTTGTGTAACATGGGTTTTGTCGTTAGGCTATAACGAGAAGTTCTAGTTGGAAAATCAGAGCGACTATTTATATTATGTAACGCACTTTACTCCCTACGAAAGTCGTAATGTAACGAGACCTGTTTGTGTAATGCCCCCTGGTGTGCTTTTGAATAAATAACATGTCCAGTTCATACGTCAACAAGACTGATGCGCTGTAGAGTTTGCTCTCAAACACCGAATCATTGCATCATTGAAACTTGGATAGTTTGTTCACTTGCAATAATGGCTGTTGATGACATCTATGTGGTGTGGCATGAGGCTCCCCGATGAACATAATTGCAATTTCTTTTGCCAAATAAAAATGAATTTTATAATTGTACAAGACTTACCTCTCTCCTAAGTTGAAGTAGAATTGTAGTTATTCAGAGGGAACCCGTGGGGTTAAGGGGAATAGACGAGATAGGTGGAGACATGCATGGTCAGTCAGTCAGTGGTTTACACCACTTGGCCACCAAGCCGAGGGTCTGGCCCAGCCGGGCATAAGGCATGTTGCTACGGCGTAGGTCGTCAGTGGACGAGGTTTACCAAGCGATATGTTAGTGAATTGTGAGCAATTCTGCCGGTTTAAGAGCAAAAACTCAACAAACCCTGGTCTGTTAGGTGCCAGGGGGCAACAGATCGACCAGTGAAGGCCTAAAACATCCAAATTCTGAACATTTTAGCATCAGTGGGTGCAGATGAGTCCAGACCTGGAGGGCCCCAGGAGAGGGACGCAACTGTGACCTAGTTCCTGGCATCAATCCACAGCTAAGGCAGGCAGCCTAAAACTCCCAAATAACTTCAAATCTGCGTAAAGAGGGTGTCTCTGGGGGGAGACACAGTTGCAGAATTCATTCATAAGGGTCCCCTTGGAAGGGGATGGAGATTTACACAAGAAAACAGTACTTACCAGGCAAATTTGTTGCTGTAATTTTCAGACCTGACTGTGTTACCACGTGGGAATCCTCGACTGACTGAGCATGCGCATCTCCACCTCTCTCATCATTTCCCGGCAACCCGAGGGTTCCCGAGGAATAACCAAATTTCAACAAAAACTCACATTTCCTCATATCATGCCCGATGCTCCTATGGTTTGAGTGTTATGGTTCATTGAGACTGATGATCAATAAACTGGGATCAATAGATAATTGGTTGCTAAAGGGATATAATATTCAAGTAGGAACACAAGGACATCAAGTTCATAATGGGTGTTGATGTCACCTGGTCATAATTCTTTTGATACAATGATGGCTGAGTTCCACAATGAGGCCAACAATGCTATAGTGCAATGATTAATGTATCATAGAAAGCGTTTCAATGATTTTCCCATTTTTCCTACTAACACAGTTCTAATTGGTGTAGTTATGAGAACCACTACCGGGGTATTTTCATATTACATTGTATCCCAGTAAGCACTACACCTTCACAGCTTAGCCAACTGGAAGAATGTGTTTATACTTTTAATCTGTTTTATTTATTAGCAGGTTGATACAGTGAAAACATGGGTTTCATTCTTGCCTTTAAATCCAAAGCTAACCACTGCATTTGGGAACAGATACTGGTTTCAGGAGTTTTGTAAAGGGTTATTTTGTTCTTTTTCCTAGAGAAAAGGTGATTTGATCTTGCAGTGAGGGTTTCCACTTGTTAAAAACAAACAGCCCTTCTTCAGACTAATTGATTTCTTAATGATTATACTATGCTCACTCACCTTCAAATCCTAGTGTGAATCCTCAATTCACTGACACTAAAGCTTAGTGTGATTAGTGGTTATGCGACAACTGCCCTACTCTACGTCGTTTATTTACTACACAAGACTGGTAATGGTGCAGTGGAGTCGCAAGGCATCACCTACAATCATCCAGTATTCAAATTGTGAATGGGGCAATTGCTAATATTCCAAATCACAAACGTTCCCACCAGATTGTAAGGTACACCAAATGCCCCTATAACTGATAACACTGTACAACGGCCGAAAAATAAATAGAGACCAAACATACCAATTATACCTAATTTGAGGCTGCTGAATCTGAAAATGAGGTTAAAAATGCCTATTGGCTCTCAATTTTGAGATATCCATAGGGTGCCATATAATGCTAAAAATCACCTCTGGGGGCAATGATTTTACTATGTTCACCTTTATAGTGTAGTCCAAACATGAAGAAGAACTTTCTTATGTCATTCCTGGCATTTGTCTGGGTAATATTAATAGCTTTAATACTTGTGCAAATCATTTTTCACCCAAAAGTGGCTCCTAGGCCTCTATCATTCCGAGCTTCAGAACCAGTTTCATTGAATATTATGTGTTCGGTCTTAGCACACTCCTTATGCATGGCTGTAGCAGTTTTGGTAGTTTAGAAGCAAGAGTCCATCTTAGATAATGCCAAAAAGGGTCAAGATATATATATATATATATATATATATATATATATATAGTAGCGGTGGGCGGCACCGAGGGCGGCACGGCGGCACGTACCGCGCGGCACGGTGGTGTGCCGTGCACCCGGGAGGGGGCGCCCCGGTGGGAGGAGATAAAAATTAAAATAGATTTTGCCCATTAAAAAACCTTCATATTTGTCTAATTTACAGGCTATAAAAGCCAAAATATAGCTAAGAAGATGATGTCTCTGGATTTTATATGCACTAGGGCTCATAAACCCAAATAAAATTGCAGTTTGGCTAATAGCTGGAATATCACACATGTGACGAGGACTTGATGGTAGACATGGCATTTCATAATTCTACAGAACTCTGGTCCTGACGTTCAATCATTGGATACTGTAGGTATAGATGTTTGAATCAGTACACATGGCCATGGTGTGGAAGTGTGGCACTTCATGGGCTGTCATGTCAGTAGGATTCATCTGTGTGTGGCAGATGACATTTAAGGTCTCTCATCACTCTATGGACCCATAAGGTAGAATCCCATAAGGAACTATGCACTTCCAAAACCTCTGACAATCTAGGCATGAATTCCACCCGGTGTTCCATGCCTCTGAAATCTCTAGGTTTTTAGCTTGTCTCATGCATTATAAGAACCTTGCTGAGCCAGTTTCGTACAAGGACTGGTGTCTTTTAGGCCTCAACTCACAGCAGGAGTCAGAATAAGAAAAAAACAGCGCTTACGTTCTAGAGGTAGGGTGAGGTTCCCAGAACAAAGTACCTACTAAAGCAAAAAGAAATTCTAGGAACATTATATAACATCAAGCAAAATTATAGGGATCCTTAGTAGTAATCCTTAAGAAGGGAAGAGGTGTTGTAAGACCCGGAGAATTCTCTTATACCACAGTGAGTCTATGTAGAAGTCTAAAATATATGTCTTGTGGTTACACCTGCCTGTTTCAATTACACCCCAACAAATTAATCCCTACAGATTTAGAAGCCATACCGTGTACAGCGGGAGTCGACCTATTGTAGGAAAAACAGCCAGCTAGATAAAAGGAAGAGCCCTTGGATAAGTCTTGTCATCTAGTCCTAAAACATAAGACCACCTTTTCTTTGCTTCCTTTACTTTCATCCTTTAATCCGATCATTATGACTGAAATACCAGGGGGTTGGCACAGATGACATCCCACTACATCCTTTTGAAATTTTACAGCCCCTGTAAAAATGCCCCACATAAGTCCTTTATTTTAGGCTGTCTGTCATCTAATATACAGTTATTTAAGAATGTTATTGAATTCCCTTCGCTTCTCTATCAATTATAACAGTATATTAACAGCCATCTTATTCTAAGCTTCCATAGCACGGACAGGCATGCCCTTTTCACTGCAGCACATTGACAGCCGCTCGATTCTATTATTTTACTCAGATCTCCAGTAGTAGGGGGGCCTATACCTGTTGTAGCTTAACATCTTACTAGTAGAAGGCTGGGCTGCTTGTCTCTGAAACAGCCCCAGGTCCATGTTACTGATGTACATTTCTACCCCATTACATCCATTGCTTTATGAACAGAAAAATTCATCACAGACTCTCATTTCATTTGTCCATCTTTTTTAGACATTGGTACATTGTGCCTGTTATAAATGTGCCTTCATGTCTTGCCTATCTGTGTAATAGATACACTCACAAGAATCAAGTATGGGTAATCGTAAGGGGGGGGGGTTAACATGTGATGTTTGAAAGTAAAATGTGTACAGACACAAGAATTTTTATTTATATATCTTCAGGAATACATAGAACTTTCATAGGAGATATGAGTAGTGGAATTTTTAACTTACTCTAAGATTATTTACCTTCATAGATAGGATATGATATTTTATATCACCGATATAGCATTCAGTAATTTAGATTGTATTTAAGTGAGGATATCTGCAAAGTGTGCTGAGCGTAGTAATCAAATATCATTGTCGTTCTTCTTCCATTTGAATATCAAACTTTTATTTTTACCAAATCCTGTGGATTTGCATGTCCATGCTGTACTCCGTTATATTCTATGTTTGCCTCTCCCACCATCAGTCAGTATGGAAATTTTTCAGTAAACTCCCTTCATGTCCGACTTACCCCACTTCTACCAAACAAAGAAATCTGTACGTATTGCAACAGTATCATAAGTATGTGAACTTGGATAATGCTCATGGTCTGTAGGGACAACATTATTAGGCATTTGCAAGGTTCTGATTTGAGCTGTTTCCACACAACATGGTGGTACCTATGGCCATGGAGGTAAAAGGCAATTTCTATTTTTGTGGAGGTTCCTCAGTTTACACAGGCTCCAAGTACATTCCTTTTTTCTCTGTTTCAGGTGGCACTAAAGTTTATTTCTTGGTAGACAATACTCCAGATCTATTCAACTTAACATTGGCTTTGGCCACCACCTCGATGGGTTTATGGACCATCTTGCACGAGGCATGTTCTAAATGATCTATACTTTATAATTATGGTGCTCCCTAGGCTGTATCCACACTGTTCTACTTTAAGCCAGCATTTATTATGTCCTGGAAGTAAAGTCTGGTGGGAGATATCTGAAGCAGATTTGAAACCCTACAAATGAATCTCTGGCTTCGTGATCAATCTTTATGCACTTAGTGAGAACTGATATATACTAGTGAATTTGGTGTTATATCCACAACAATTAAACATACTGCTGATACTTGGGCAATGTCATTATAAATACACATAATATTATAGGGGTTAAACCTGACTGTGCTCCAGCATATCGGTTCCATGTAAGCTTAGCCGTCTGTTGTAAATTCAATTCAAACCCTCTATTTCTTGGTACTCTGAGTATTATTAGCCCTGAATTATAAAATTAAGGTACAAGTCCTGATTCAGTTTTACTTGGGTACAGGCATTGATTACTTGGCATCAAAATAGGTAGCATAGAGTGGACCCCTATTCCAGATGTGATATTCAACTCGCCTCTTTATTGAGAGACAGGAAACTTCAAATAGTGAATAGTTTAAGCACTTGTAAACAGCAGTTGTTACTCAATGCAACTTCACCATGTATACAAATATGATTATAATCTCAGTGAACCTGGTTCACCCATGAAAATGAAAACCACACTGCCTAGTTTGCACAGTGACTGGAATCAGTATTGACTCAAAATCATGAAGAAACATTGCCTCTGTTACAATCTAGAAGAACAATGGTCTAGATATAAATTGCCTCAATCAGTTATCGTTCTCTTATCTCTTTATTATTGTTTGTCTTGTCACTGCAGGATGTTGAACTAATCACATTCAGAACCTTTCTTTAAAGACAAATGCTACAGGCTGCCCAATGTAAGATCTTCTATTGATAATCTCAAATAATTCTGGATAGTATTAGCTGATATATAAAGAAAAGGAAAATTCAAAGAACTACAGGTCTATGTCACAGTGCTTTTTTTCATTTAGTGACAATCCTATTGAAAATGCCTTAACTATAGATTAATATCATGAATATCATGCATGAATGGGGAAAACACTGTTTTATATCTTTATCAAAGTGAATGCCCTTCTATTGATTCATCTACAATGCTCTCTGAATATATAAAAGGAATATTTACAATCTTTTTAAAAGAATAAAAAGAGGGGGTCACAGTTGAAATGAAAAGGTTTTCCCTCAACTAAAGGGTCCTATAGGAATTTAAACAGCATATAAATATTCTCTAGTGCATCTATAGTGATCAGAAATGAACTGAAAAATATATATATATATATACAGGTAAAGTATTCCAGTAGGGGTGAGAAAACTCATTCAAATAGCATAACTGATGGGTTCTGATCTGCTGATTCCTCGTTAGTCTGTCTTTAAGTTGCATTTCCACACTGCCTAGTTTTCAGAGTGACTGGAATCATTATTGACAACTGTTTGACCATCATTGATCAACTTAGAAATACTGATTTAAGATTGAATTGTGCTTTTATTCCTGTGTGCCTGCTAGGCTTTGAAGGGCTTGACTGTGTTGCTTTACCTTAAGACAAGGAGAGATGTATCTAACAGGGGAGAGGATGGTATGAACACAGAATCAACCACTCCTTGTTCCGAACAATTTGCATTTTGTATCATGAGAACAAAGCTGTAACTATAGCCTACACCTTCATAGGGAATCTTTGTATGTACAGATTCCTTATCATTCAAATGACCTGTTAACTGATAAACATCCCAATCTTATTAATCAGTTCAGGGAGGATGGGTGATATACTGAAAGCTTACTTTGGTCTCTATATAATCAGACTGCTAGCATAATGTTGCTACAGCAAACATGTGCTGTCCATTGAACCTATTTGAAATTTGTCTGAAGGTACTGCATTGTGACTGATCCTGTTTTATCCTGACAGTGTGACTGGGACAGAGATCAATACCACATTCTGAAGCTTCTACAGACGTTTAACCAGCTGAGAAGGACTATCATATCTATAGTGATATCTGAAAGAGCCATACCAACCTCCGCTCATAACTACCATTCTCTCCATCATTGTGCTGGTCTGTAGAGGATCACTCTGTAGAACCTTACTGTGAGCCCTTTAATTATAAGTCATTTAAGGCACTGAGTCTGAGGCGATACAAGTAAATGTAACCTTCATGGCAAGACCTTGTGCGCTCTGCCATTAATCAAAAGCGGATCACACAATATGACCACCACCCGTCTCTAAATGAGATTAGATGACATATAGTTATACATATCAATAAATATCTGAAGACCTTAACATGATGATTGTCACTTAAAAAGCCCTAGCTTTTGAGTGTATACAGGGCTAATCAACCAAATTCATAAATGCATGTCTCAATAGAGAGACTAAGATTTGTCTAGTTGTAAAGTGTGCGGCAACGTCTAGCCTACCATTTCCTATCATTCTTGACGTACACGTTGGGTTACAAGTAGTCATCTTAAACTCTCTAATAATGCACATAAAACGCAGTGGCTGGTGGACATTAGTCGTTTTTTTGGGCGGTTAACACAAGGTTAAGTCTTGTATATGGTTGATCATGCCAATAGGTGGTGGAATGTAGACTGGCATCCAGGCCAGGGGCCCATGCATTATAAGATTGCCACATGACATTATTGATTACTCCTGTACCATGTCTTTGTCTAGTTTGTCAACAGTGATTGGCCACAGGCAATACTCACACTGTAGCACCCCCCTTCCTGTTATGCCATGTCCTTTATACAATATCTTGCTTCATTGTCACACTCCCCTGATGAGTTTTCCCGTAGTTAAACTTACTGCCCTGTTTGTCAGTGCACATATCATAGAACTCATTAATCGTAGCTTGTTACATGATATTTTTGTAAATATCATAGAACCATTACCGTATTAAAAGTTTACGTTAGGTCTGTTTCAATGTTAATCCATGAATATTGTTACGACAATATTCTAAGCAAGAAAATAATTGATATGGGTTTCTCATTGCCATCCTGAATCCTTTGTTCTCAGTATTCTTGACTATCACTTAAAGTAGTGCATCCTTCCAGAATGTACTTTGTACGAAGAACACTTACCAGAATGGGTGGCTATACTCCCAGGGAAGTTTACTCATGATATCAATAGGACTATTGTCATAGACACATCTAATGAGTAGCATCACTTAATCACAGAATAGATCTGAAGCTTCCCCTCCCTTACACCCTGATTTGGTATAATGTTATGTGGCAATGGTCTGGTCCTTTACTATCACCTAAGGCCTTGTCAGTTTCCCGTCATCAAGCTGTGGTTAGGAGGAACCCCGGTTTGCAACTATATAATTGTATGCAGTGAGAGTCCTTGCCCTTCCATAAATTGCAGTACTCATTCAAAAGCCATGCCAAACCTCTAATTTTAACACTCAGTAAACTCCTTTTTCACTCATTAGTAATTAGGATCAGGTGGATGATACAGCCACTAATAATATTGTCTGAGTGACATCATAAGCATTTTCAGAAGTTACCCTTAGATGGTTCACTTTGGTTTAAATGTTAAACTCATTATATATGCTAGAACGCCTACCTTTTATACTATGGCTACTGATACTGACCCTTAGATAGACCTTGACCAACCTACTTAAGAGTCACAGTTGACACTGATGAATAGGAATCTCCAAA
Source organism: Acholoe squamosa (assembly GCA_949317995.1). Lineage (NCBI taxonomy): Eukaryota > Metazoa > Annelida > Polychaeta > Phyllodocida > Polynoidae > Acholoe > Acholoe squamosa. Next base: position 56,668,300 of record OX439045.1, read on the forward strand.
CTGTAAGCTGACTTCTACTTTGGCCAACCCCGACCTCCACTAAGGAGACGGCAGCCAGGGCATCTTAGTGTGTTCGTATAGCAACTAATGACCAACATTATGTAAACGTAATGAGGCTAGGATGTAAAAGGACTGGCTCCTACAGATGATATTATGTATAGAATGCTAACTGAAGCTCAGGAGGCCTAACTGATCACTACTGTGGAGGGGTTGAGCAGTGGGGCCACAGCCCGACGCACAGGTAGTGATCAGTGTTCTACCATAGTTTCCTAGATCCTTTTCAATTAATCAATAATTCTAAGGACAGCACTGAGCTAAGCACTCTGGTTTGAGAGTATCTCTACCACTCGGCAGGTGATCGGGAGGCTGTTTCAACATTTATAAGCATTAAAAGGTTATGCTCTGTTTCACAAAATAGTGTGTTTTGCACAAGCAGGTGCCTTACTGTGTGACTCTCTTTCAGTGCTCTTGTTTAGAGTAGCTATGATCTTCATTGAAAGGGACTTGTACCTGACTGACATGACCACTTAAGTATAACATGAAAAAAAAAAAGTGAAAAAAGTGTTGTATGTGAGGTGTTTCCTAGGCAAAACTACCATTTCCCATACTTTTTTTGAGGTTTGAAGGTTTTCATTGCCAAGTCACAATTTAACAAAATGGCATTGTGATAATATCTGACAATATGCAACTCTGGTGCCATTGGGACAATCTTAGGTATAATTAGCCATTATCATTTGTAACTTGTAAATAGTATTATAGTTTGTATGAATGATGAGTGAAATATTTATGTGTGCATATGAGTGTGTTAGTAGTTTAATCAATAAGTTTCTTGTGTGCTCATTCATCATTATACTTATATACTTGATTCATCAGTAATGCTTATGTGCAAACAATTGGTAATGTATGAAAAAGAAAGTTTCTTTTTCATACATTACCAATTGTTTGCACATAAGCATTACTGATGAATCAAGTATATAAGTATAATGATGAATGAGCACACAAGAAACTTATTGATTAAACTACTAACACACTCATATGCACACATAAATATTTCACTCATCATTTATACAAACTATAATACTATTTACAAGTTACAAATGATAATGGCTAATTATACCTAGGATTGTCCCAATGGCACCAGAATACAGGTGCCAGAATACAATCGCATACCTTCAATACTAAACAAACGGACCAGTGCTGGCATTTGTTGTTTAGCAATAACAGAAGTAATATGTAGGTCGATGGTTATTGTATGACTGGTTAATCAGCTAAATACAAATATATAGAACATTATTATATGGACATTTATGGACTGGTTAAACAGCCTCTTCTACACATGTATCAAAATATTGATCAGTTTGAGGACACTGATTCTAAATAGGAAATAGGATGTGTGATATATGCAATGTGATATAATATCTTATGTACTCATTGTTAAGAGAAATACAAATTTAGGGACAATATGTAATGGGATCATTACAACCTACCCTGGACTGGTTAAGCAGCCTACATACATGGACATTCATGGACTGTACACATGTATTAATGTACTAAGTATATACTGTGAGTATTGACCAGGATTGGAGTTACGAAGTGTGATTCAAGCCATGTAATACTGTGGTTCATATAACTAGCGTCAGGAGATATACAAACAATTGTATGATGGAATAAGGTAATACAACTAACCTTTGGACTGGTTAAACAGCCTGCATTGTGTATTGAGTATGATACCTGTATGATCGACTTAAGTCAGGATATTACTTTCACCTGCTATTGGAATATAATATTCAATGATATGTTAAGACATATAACTAGTTTACTGTGTGATCTACAATGACTGGCTAGGCAGGTAATTAGCAACTAGACAGGACTTTGAGTACAAACACAAGCTTACTGATTGGCCTGTATGGCAACCGCCGTTGCTTACAAAATCAAATAGTCGTCATAATTAGCCGCTATGTGACTGTCAGTGGATGCAATGTGGTAAGCCAGTATACATTGGTTTGGGGAAGGCGGTCCTGACAATAACAGGCAGGGACACAAAAATGCCAAAATGGATAGTGTACCCAGAGGATTGAAAATAGTTTATGTGAATACTAGAAGCGTGAAAGACAAGCTAATTGATATAAGAGAATGTTTTTGGAATGACGCTGACATTTTTTGTATAAGTGAATCGTGGCTGAATGATAGTGTGAATGATGAGAGTGTGAAATGAATAGGCAATAAATTGTACAGTACAGAACAGCAAATAAAAGAAAGTGGGGGGTTAGTTACATATGTGAATAATAACTGGGCAAGTTATACAAAAGTGATCGCGCACTACACAAAGATTGAAAATGATATTGAAATCCAAACTCTCGGTGTTGAGAAACCCATGAGCAAGCCTAAGCTTTTCTTTATCATATATAGGCCACCAATCACCAACAATGTAGACTTCTTTACAGTCTTACAAGGGCATATGGACAACATTGACCTCACTAAAGTGGATGTCTGGTTGGGAGGGGATTTCAATATTAACTATGCCACTCCTGATGAAACAAAAAGTCAAGCGCTAATTAATTTTGCCAACAATTATGGCCTGAAAATAGATAGTATCACCAGACCAAGCGAGAAAGACAATAAAGAGACTATCATTGACAACATACTCACTAATGCTGAGGATATCTTTCATAGCAACCCACTGCCTATTTTCAGTAGTTATCATTTTCCCGTATTAACTGCACAGAAGAAAATGCATGAAGTTTTCTATGATAGTAGTTTCACAGGTCGAAGCTATCGACATTATTGTAAAGAAGATTTAGAGGAAGCTTTGCTATATCATGACTGGTCTGGTTTTTATAAAGAGACTGAACCTGCTAAACAATGGTAGGAACTTATAAGTATCACCCATACCTACCTTGTTGAGGTATGTCCCATCAAGATCTTCAAAACTAAATCATGTGATGTAGAGTGGTTAACTCCAGAGATAAGGAAAGCCATAAATGACAGAAAAATATCCACCTTGAACTTTTTAAAGCATGGGGACCATTACTTTTTAATACAGCCAGGAATCATAGAACGTGGGTTAGAGTTATGATTAACGAGTCTAAAAAAGACCAAATAGAAACAGCCTATCAAAATCACAGGGATTGGCATAGGGAGTTCTGGAGAAAAATATCAGAAATATTTAGCAGTAAAGAACAAGGCACACAAGCTGAGTTTATACATCATAGCACTGGTTTATTTGTTGATTCTGAAGATGTATCAAATTATTTCAATGAGTGCCAATATTTGTTTTGTAATGGCTCAAAATATGAACTTCGATGAGAGTATCACATTTTATAAAGATTATGATGTGACTTACCCATGTACAGGTGTAGCTTTTGATTATATCACTATTGGTAAATTAATTGTCAATATAAGTGTTCATAAATCCAGCGGGATAGATGGTATTAATGCACAGGTACCTAAAGATACACTTAACGTCACTATACCATAGCTGTTAAAAATTTTCAGAAATTCATATGTAAGAGGTTTATTCCCTGACCAATGGTCAGTGAGTACAGTTATCCCAATATCTAAATCAGGTGACTTATACTCAATTTCCAACTGGAGACTATATCAATCTCCTACCTATTCCGGGGAGAATTATGGGAAAATACATGCACAGTCACATTATGAATCACCTAGAACAAAATAGTCTGCTCACTGAATGTCAATATGGTTTCCGCCCAGGTTTAGGAAAAAACTATGCACTATTTGACTTTACTAGGTACATCTATTGTGAATTATAAATGAGGATAAGTTTTTGAGTATCTGCTTTGTAGATGGTTCAAAAGCCTTTGACTCTGTACACCACTATGTTCTGTTAAAAAAATGTGAAAAATTAAAATTAGATTATCACTGTATAAATTGGTTGAAGTCATATCTGTATAACCACAGGCAAGTTACACTCTTAAATAACAAGAGGTCTGATGAATGTAAGGTATCCTATGGTGAACCACAAGGGAGTTTGTTAGGTCCCCTTCTGTTTCAAATTTTCATTAATGATTTTCCTGATATTATGTGAATCTAAGGTATATACATGTACGCCGACGACATTGTTTTGTTATCAAGCCATAATGATATTGAACAATCTGCCTTAATGCTCCAACAGGATTTCAATAGAACACAGTAAAGGTATAACACCAACTGTATTACAATTAAGAAGAAAAAGTACTCAGGATATCTAGATGTAAATCAGACCCCAATACACCACCCTTAAATATTACTATCGACAATCACTGATTAGATACTGTAACAGAGTATAAATATTTAGGTGCACTAATAGATGATGGGTATACCTTCAAACCCAACACAACTAAGGTAATTCAGACTCTAAATCACAAGCTTTATCTATTGTCCAGGATCAGAAAATACCTTGATCAAAATAAATCTCTGTTGTTTTATATTACCATGATTGTCCCCAATATGGACTATCCCAGTGTTCTTCATGAAAGTACCACACAAAATTTATGTGATAAGCTTCAGCGCAGGGTTTGCAAATATGGTTACCAATATGAAAGGTGTTGGCCACCAAAATACATGTGCAATTTGGGATTGATAAATTAGATAAAAGCAGACTTCATCAGCTACTTATGCACATGTTTAAAATATCTAAGTATAAAGGAATAGTCAAGCCTCCAGAAGATAGGAGGACTAGGTCTGACAACAAGGTCAAGTTTAAAGATGGTTTGATAAGGTATGAACTAACCAGGAGAAGTCCTATGGTTAGAGGTATATGGGAATGGGATGGTCTCACAGCTGAACTGCAGACCCCACCTACGGTAGATGACTTGCTCACCAAGTAGGACTGGTCACACAGCCTTAGACTGGACTCGTTCATCAGCCAGCCTCACACAGTACTGGGTAAACAGACTGGGTGTAGGTGCAACCTACGCAGCTATTATTCCTACCACTCAGTATAGTTGACTATACACTTTACAATAAGCTATGAGATCATCATTTAAACAATCAGCTGACCATAACATAAGCTCTGTATTATTAATTGTGAGTAGTATAGTATGTATCAGAACGGGACTATAGCTAACTACAGGATATTACTCACTGGGGATGCAGCCAATGAAAGGCCTCCATTTGGTCACGTGACCTGGACCCCCGTGTCGAGCACCTCATTTGCATGATAAACCATGCCCCCTCAGCCAATCTGAGCCCTCCGTTTGGTCACGTGACCCCTCATTTACATAATACACCACGCCCGTTTATGCCTGAAATATCAATTTGAAGTCAGATAAATAGGGATAGCTTTGACAAATATTCCCTCTATTCAACCAATTTGTGATCTAATTGTCAGAGATACATAACTGGTAACTTAATAAAGCCTTGATTCTAAAGAAATTGCATTTACTTTTATTGAAATGAATTCTATTCAATGCCAATTATTGCAAAACCATTTATAATTAGTTTACTTTGATTATAAGGAATTGACATTAGATTAGTCTATGATTACATTAGTCTATTATTTCAAACAGGGGGGATTGCTCAGTGTCAGTAGTGGTGAGCCCATAATACAATTCCGGTCTTACTTCTGGACTTACTTGTAGATGTATATATATGACCAGCATCTGAGGGGAGTTGAGTTTTGAGCAGATCATTTCACATATAATGCTAGTGCCTGGATTGAGGTACATCACACTGCTAGGATGCACCTGTATTTTAGCAATACAAGAGTTCATGTTATTAATGATTCACTCATGATCCATGGAGACTAGTAATAGGGAAGTGGTTATTTTGTCGAAATGAACTTAGGAATACAGGGGCTAGCCCAAAAGATGGTACTCATCATGAGAAACAAGAATCTGAACTTTGGTTTTGATTTTAACACTCTAACCCCTCCAAAGATAAAAGGTTTGAAAATATTGAATTAATTCAATCTTACAGGGTCTGAACCATATAAAACATATTTAAAAGCACTCAGGCCCATTACATCGTGTCAAACCCAATCACCCATTAGATACACATAGGGAACACCTTTAGAGTTGGTATGCACAAAAGAACGGTATTTTGAATACATTTGAAATATCCAAGATGGCTGCCATTGGTCAAAAATTGCATTTTTAGGTTTGTCCCTTTGAATAGAACATCATTCCCAATGAGATAAAAAAGGACTCTTTGTAGAGGTATATCAAGTTAGTTTGTACCAAGGAAAAGTGTTTTCAGCACTTTTCAAAAATCCAAGATGGCTTCCATTATCAAAGTATAATGTTCTTCTGCTGACTACATAAACTAAATCATCATAAAAGTCAAATTCCATGGAAAATGTTTCTGTGGTGTCTAAAATTGCCTTGCAATAAACTAAGTATCACACTTTATAAAGTACAAAATGGCTGCAGTGGCAACTTTCATTTACAGGCTTTTTTTACTCCTTGCATAGATGCTAGTCAGTATTGTAGGCCCTAATATGGGTTCCCAGTGGGTTTGCCGTTGCGTGACCTGGCATCTGGAATGATAAGTAATGTTAAAGGGGCCCTGGCATGGTAATGCATGCCCACATTAAAAAGTCACTTGATCACCCCCTGACCAATCAGGGCATCGCGATTTTTCCGCTGGTTCCCACGATTTTATGATCGCTGTTTGAATTGGTACCCATGTTGTTAATTTTCCATGCCAGCCCCCCTTTAAGAACCAGCTTGATGGTAACTAGTTGTTACTGGTACCGTCTAGATGGCCCTCCTATATAAATTCTATATAGACATTATGGGACCTACTGTGTCTAAGCAGGCAATTCAGGTTGGTTATGATGTTGCTCCCTGCTAGATTTGCTTTGTGCACCTCTGGTGAAAAACTGAAGGATATTTGATACTGTAGATTAGTTCAATAATTGTATATAAAGCTTTCAATATATAACAGTGCGCATCAATTAAAGGTGAAATCCATATTCCTTATCTAGTACATCATGATCAGTGACAGTGTGTGACCCAGTCTGATGCTGTTAGACCAAGCACTGTGAGAGTAAAGTAGATCAACACGGTAAAAGGTACGGCCGGTAGGGGGTGTGTGGGCGTACCTTTTACCATGTTGATCCACAGTTATAGAGATGTATCTGAGATGCTTTCTACAGTTGCTGTTATAATGCACTGGTTTTCAATCACGTTCTTCTGCATTGACCTAGCTGCCCTTAGTTGGTTCACATCTGTAGTATGTATATCAAAATAGGTTACCCAGTGAACAGCAAACGTTTAGAGAACGTTCGTGGACGTCATTTTAAAGCTAGAAAGTGAACGTTAGGTTTTGATGTTTTCCAACATAAATGAAGTTTTCAGCAAACGTTTACTAATGTCAATAAAGGCTTTAAAACAAACGTTCATATATAATGTTTTATAACATCAAACAAACATTTAACAAACATTTGTTAACATCAACAGTAATTTAGAATGTGAACATTCATTCCAAACATTTTAAAACGTAATAAAACATTCAACAAATGTTTATAGAACGTTTTCTAACATTTTTATACGTTTGTGTTATATATATCTTCCCCACAAGGTGGCAGGCCAATCGATGGGGAGATTTTCCCTGTATGTTCTGTAATCTAAAGTTGCTTTAAATGTATACATTATCATATTTTTGCTTACTTCATATATCCTTGGATCAAAACTTTAATTCCAAGTCATGCCTGATAATATATGACTGGTATTATCATATTCTATTGGTTTAAATGAAATAATCCTGATGAAGACACCCATTGCTTGTTACCAAGAAATATACATATTCCCTCTGAGGACAATGTGCTCTTGCACCAGTCCTAGAGATTTTTGCTCAGGGATTACAGGTATAATGTGCTTCAGGAGAATTCTATATGAAGATACTTCTATGTGCACAACAAATGATTATATGTTCTGTCATTAATTTGGCAGGAATAATAGTTTGGGCAATAGGTACCTATACAAAATACAAAGTCAAAATACCCCAGCGGTTATGCTAGTAGAAACGTTTAAGAATGTTCTCTAATGTTTTTGAATGTTGAAAATTATGTTAGAAAACGTTTTAAAATGTTAGAAAAAAACGTTTGTATGAACGTTTAAACGTCAGAATGAGTCAACGTTTTAACGTTAGAATAACATTCAAAACAAACGTTTCTAAACTTTCAAATTATGTTGAAAAACGTCAGAAAACGTCTTTTTGTTCACTGGGTAATTTCTTTTCATTTGTCAATGTTTCGCAACATTCTTTTTACCTCCTGTATGATATTGTGGTCTTTTAGCTATTAACTGTAGGGTACTGCATCTTTTCATTTATACATAACCTTGACCTTTCTCAAGGTCACATACTAAGATGAAATGTTTAGCATTATATCATGGATGTTATCTGAACTCCAAAGCAAGTGGCAGCATTAAGAATTCAAGAGGTCTAAGCTCAGGGGAAAATCTAAAAAATCTTCCTGTTATATCAATTTCAGTTACAAGTTGAATAATCATGTAAAATCCATGTCTATGCCACCTATGACCATTAGTTATCAATGCGCAGTATGTAGACATTGATTAAGATCAGAAATCAGGTCTATTCATGACGTTTGACTTCGAAATTGACATTTTCTGACCTAAATATGGTCTCAAGCAGTCCAGATTCGAATTCAGCAGCCTCAATTTACCCCTAACCAAATTTTAGACCTTCTCTAACTTCAAGCACCATCCACTGTCCCTCCTTGCATCTTGGTTCCCCTACTATTTACTCTTGCAGAAGAATGTTCCTGTAGCAGCCATGTGGACTCTTTGTAATCCAGGACTAACTGAGCAAGTGAACTGATGAAATTTATTTATATAATTGCTTTCTATTTTTCCCCAAATATCTATATGTCCTTTCCACTGATATTAAGGGTGACCAAGTGTTCCCATACCACCTATCCTTGTAGGAACCTAGCGGGATGCATTATAAATTAATCAGATAATTTCCTCAATTCACCTCCATTGAAGGATGACCTTCATGTATCAATCTTTTAGGAACCAGTCTAAAGGACGTTCCCCCATTGAAGGATGCTTCAATCAGTTCTAATCAGCACTACCTGGCCCTAATCAGGAGTGGCCATGTTCAATTAACCATGGCCCCTGAACAACTACAGATAAGGGGCAAAGGTCACTTTATTTATTTAAACACTTTAGATTGGTTTCTTTGGTTTTGAAAACTTTGATTCATATCATAACAAAAGCCAGGACACATATAATTAAATAGTCAACATAGTTTTAAAGAGAATTTAAGTGGCTATATAGTGAGTGTGAATTTAAAGCTAGCTGACCTGTAATAAAATTCGCAAATACATTCATTCCAAGTGGTGCTCCAGGATTTTCCTATTAATAGTGTAACGGTATTTGAGATGCGGGTAATAGAGAAACAACACAACAGCTGCCCTTACGGTTGTAAGGAGGCTTGGCCTCATATATTGTAAACCAATGAGTAAGTACAACAGGTTGGAACATCAATTGTCATCAAGCTGGAATCACGTCCTTCCTTCAGCCATATCACTGCGGGTGAGGCTGGTACGACCTGTACCATTTGGAGCCTTGGATACGACTGGGGAGGCGACGCCCTGCAGCCACCTTTATAGTGCTGCCCTAGGCGTGCCCCCTGGTGGAGTGAGGCCGAACCACTGTTACCCGCAGCGCTACCCGCCGAGTTACCCGCAGCAGCCTAGCGCTACCACTACACTCTCCCCTTGTTATTTACACATATGACTGATACAAAAAGAGGGAGGTGTACTACTACTTTAAGTTAACAGGAAAGGTAAACAGATATAGGTGTACTACTACATTAAGTTAACAGGAAAGGTAAACAGATATATCGCAAAACGGTGTCCCCTATCACGCCAACTACTTGAGGAGCTACTTAATAAACAGCTGGTGCACTTGAACTCGAACTTGACGGCTCCTCCAAACGATCCAGTGACGACTGAGGGGTAAACGGATGAACTGTCTAATAACCAGGATCACAAGGCGGATCTGAACTTGAACAAAACTCCACTTGTATCGTACTTGACTACTCCTGTATGCCATCCTCCGGTCCGGCTGAGAGGTGGCCACCGCCAGAACCACCCTGGTTCCGAGACGTTTTGCCGGACGTGTCTGTCCGCTCGGGGGACCTCACGCCGTCCGCCAGGTCCACTACTGTGGTGGGGCAGCAGGGGCCTGATCCTCCTGCAAAGAGACAACAACGATTATCATCCCTTCCAGGCCTCAAAACTCGTGGGCGTCCCCCTACTTCCCCCCCCCTGGGTTCTCGCAGCTGTACCTCAGAAGGAGGGGTCCTTAAGTTATCACAGTAAATCATTCAAGAATTACTACCCATGATCACGACATCTTACATCTAAAATGCATCGGTATGGGGGCTAGACATACGCTTAGTCACTCACCGGGGACGGGGGGGTCCTCCTGCAATGGGCGTTTTGTCTGTGTCGACTGCTCCGGGCGGCTCCGACGACACCACCGGGTTGAGGTGTGAGACGAAGTTCCTCTGACAGGAATACCAGGGGCACTGACTGCTTGAAGGTTGGAACCCCCCCCACCACCACCACTTTCTTTGTAAAGCTGCAGCCCCCCCCCCCCCATGGGTCCTTTGTCTCTAGCTGTCTGTCATATGATGTATGGCTATTTTGTGAGAATGTTATGGACTTCCCTTTGCGGTATTCACAGCCACCTTATTCTAAGCTTACATAGCATGACAGGCACGCCCCTATAGGTTTTCCCTCCAGCACATTGTCAGTAGACCGTTATAGGTATTGTACTTATCATATTTATTTTTCACCTTTGACTCTACCATGTAACCCAGTGTCCGAGTCTACCCACAAGCCAAGCCATACCCATAGACCAAAGGCTGGCGGTGTCAACTGCACTCAGTGACCCCGCCTCCTCCCACTGGAGGATACGCCGTCAATCACAAGCAGCCCACTGCATGCTGGAAATTCCTAGCAGACAATGTTTAGAAACAACTCCCCATGCTGGATGACATGCCCATTGATCATGAGCAGCTCACAGCATACCGGGAGTTCCCAGCAGCTATATTTAGAACCACACTGAACTCTGTGAACCCCAGTGCTATGTTTGGGATCTCCCCTACATACCTGCACTGGAGTTCCCCAGTTACTATATTTAGCTCACCTGATACTATTTTTAGGATGAGCTGGGTGAGCGGCTCCTACTACAAATACCTGTGGAGGGAGCAGCTCACTCATCTTTCCACCTTCATACTTCACACCTCACACACTCACGTGAGATCAAGGCCCTTGGCTCAAGGGCTAGGCTTGGACACTGTTGGGCACCTTTATACTGTATCACCATCTATACCTCGTGGACTTCTATGAATAAAGTGGATATCAAACTGGATTCCTGATTCGTCTGTATTCATCCTTATTCATCATTTACGGACTCGTTGACAACATCGCCAGCCACTCAGTTGAACCATTTAACTCAGATCTCTATTAGTAGGCAGGCCTATACCTCTTGTAGCTGTCATCGTCAATGGTGACTGGTAGGAAGGTGAGCTGGTTGTCTTTGAAACAAACCCAGGTCCAAGTGCCTAATCCCATATTTCTTTTCATGACAGATCTGCGGTTAGTTTTATGGGAATGTCACTTGGGCTCTTAATGGAAGAGACCAATTCCATGACCACATTTATTTAAACATCAGCTCTCCACTACATCAAATATGACAGAAATGTGTGAATCTTTCAGAAACGGCAGGCCAAGCGATTTGTTGTGGGACCAAAGGACTCCCTCAACTAAATGGAACCCATGTTACTCGTGTAAAAACGTGTTTTTAATAGTGGCTTTGTGTCAAAGGGTGAAGATACAATCAAGTGTCTGCTGGGAAATATGAGAAAATCGAACATTGTACATGAAGTGATTTTTTTAAACCAAAATATATAAATCTTTGGTCTTGCAGTGATCAGCTTCATGACGCCAGGTCTAAATGCTAGGGTGTAAAGTAACACTGTTCTTATATACAGCACAGTGTGGAAATAAGGGATTGGCCACTCTCCATCAAGCGGGGGGAGGGTTGTGTGTTTTTGCACAGAGGCATTTTTAAGCCCCCTCCCCGACGGTCAAAATATTTTTGCACCCTATCGCCAGAAGTGTGGAAGATTTTTATGCCCCTCTTTGATCTATAGTTTCATTCCACACTTGCCTTAAAAGGGGTCAGAAGTTTTTATGCCCCCCTAACGAGGGTCAAAACTGTTTAAACCCCACCTGATAAATGGGAATTGCTCCCTAGGGGACAGTGATCATTTTGGCACTGCTCATAACACATTATGTTAGATACTATGGAGATCAGGGCATATTTTTTTTGGAATAGGTGGTGAGCCACACTATGAAAGTCAGTCACAACAGGTTATAATTGATATATGATTTATCTATGTTGCCCATAATTTACTCATCCCCTTGTATGACCCAAGGGAAGACATTACTCCACAGATCATCGAATATCTATGACACAATATAGGGCCTTCATGGACACTATTAAACACTAAATACTGATAATGAACGGAGAGATAAACCTTCCTAACACCAAAAATTTGCCATTTCAGGGTGAAATTGTACGACTGGGCAAACAGGAGCAGCAGAAGGCGTTGTTGTTAGCACACCACAATTGTGTGCTCTCACCATCCTATCATGATGTACCAGAAATGAACCAACAACAAAGTCTCGGTAAGTACAGATGATTATAATCACAGGCATTAACTGGGCAGTGTTGTAGTATGATATTACAACAGGCAGTATAGTGCACTGATGAGAATATATAATGGTATATAGACTGTAAGCAGCCAAAGTTATCTGTCTTCATTATGCATGTGTTGTGAAATTCTCATTGGATCCCTCCCATTTAGGAAAATGTGGCTGCCTGATATCTTTAGGGATATATGCTGCACACAAACAGAAAAGGTCCACTTTAGAGTTACTGTACAATCACGCTGTATTCAATGGGGGGGATGGAATACAATCCTCGCATATTCAGTGCCGCCATTTTGAAATTTATACAGAGCAGAGCTAATTAGTTTTGTATTTAGGTATGGTTATTAGAAATTTGTATGATAAAAGAATGATTGAACTAGTTAAATAATATTATGTTATGAATTGTTGATGTAACTAGAAGAGAATGGCCATGTTTAAAATGGAAAAATCCCCGTGCGTAAGACTTAATATAAAACAAAGGGCTCGAGCTTTGCTGCTAGCTCCCAACCAACCGAGCAAGTTGTCATGGTGGATCAAAACAAACCACGATGACTCAACCTTTTCAAAATGAGTAAATATTGTTGTAATTCTTTATTTAAAAGCAAATTCATCCCATAGGACTCCCTCAACTAAATGGAACCCACGTATAATAGCTTCACTGAATACAGCGGCCTCACTGAGGGGAATACCATAGCAAAATATTCCATGGTCGTTGACATTTGCTCATTTATTGCTTTAACAGTCAAAGGCATGGCTACGAGAATGTAATTAAAATTGTAGTGTTTATGTCACGTGCCAAGTAGTAATAGGGACAATTCCAGAATTGCCCCACACTGATTTTGCGCCATTCCGGAATTGTCACCTCTTACGTTGCACAGTTTAGGAATATTTGAATGAAACACACATTCTGACATTGTTCAGAGCCCTATGTAGAGGCCAGATTAATGGAGAAATGAATAACTCAGTTTGTAAAGATTCACATGTTAACTCTACATGCACCAAGGCTTGCTGTATAACAGCTGCAGGTGTTATTCCAACAGCCTTATTGATGCCTATAGTTAAGTTTATGATGCATTGGACTTACCCTCTATGACCCATTACATATTGAGCTTAGTTGAGGATGGGGTAAACAATAAAACAGAATATAATTTATGAATATCTGTCTTTAAATCAACTTGTTTTATGAGAATGATTAATTCTCCTGTAGTATCCCGAAAAAGTCCTACATTGCGATTAACATTTATACTAATTGAAATGTTGTTATGCAAAGATTGAATACTGAAAGGATTCTCATACAGATAACAAAGTTAGCAGAGAGAGAAAAGTATTTATTTTTTGAAAAATTCTCGACACCAGCGTTGGCTAGTGCAATTTTTTTTTGCACTAGCCAACGCTGGTGTGGGGAATTTTTCAAAAAAATAACTTGTTTATTCACCAGTTCCCCCAACCTTTACAACCCACACTACAAGAGGTCCCAGTGTATAAAATCTCCTGCACACTAAAGATAGGAACTATGCTTCATGGCAGATACGATCATTACTATAGATTAGAACTACCCATGGCGTATTAAATGGGGGGAATGGAATACAATATGTGCATATTCAATGCCGCCATTTTGAAAATTGAACAGAGCTAGCCAAAAATTATTGTTTTTAGATTCAGTTGCATTATTCGGTATCAGGTAGGCTTATAAGAATATTTATGGTACAAAACAAATTGAAATGGTTAAAACGTATAGTATTATCATTTGATGTCACATAAGGAGAAACACCATCTTTAAAAAAGGAATCCGAAACTAAGCATGTTTGGCACCAACAGCTAGCCCCGTACAAATTTCAAGATGGCGGATGTAAACATGACACAGCGAAGTTCAAAGTGAGTAAATACAATCATATTTCTTTATTTAAAACCTATCAAACCTGTGTAGCCATGACATCTAAAATATCTCTAAAACTAACTCAAACCCACCCTACATAGGGCAAGTAACAATTAGTGACCACACTGGTTAGGGTCAAACCCAGCCAGAAATGGATGAGCCTATTATTCAATGTAGAATAGCTATGAAGTACCTTCTTTATTGCACCTGATGAGACTGAAAGGTCGGAACAGGCTTGACTCTGAAAGATTTAGAATGAGTGTAAGCTCAATCTAATGTCTTCATATGAAGAAATTAATGTGGGTTCCTTTGTTCAGAAATAGAACTACAGAAGAAAACACCCCTCAGAAAGTGGACCATTCCAACAGGAAGTTCCACTACACTGATTCCAATCAGTACTGGTGTTCACTCAACAGTAACATTGAACGCACAGGCACCAGCATTTAGTACACTCAGGTGGTCTATAAAAAGCAGGGGACAGTCTGTCATGGGCCTCAGTCAATGGCAATAGTGCCCTAAGTACACAAAGCCACGTCAACTCAACTAGAGAGAGGAAGGTAGCTATTGTTAGGTTTACGAATATTCCATCTGCACGGTCAGTTGAAAATGAATCCAAGGCATGTATAAAGCAAAGCTAGATATTATTTACAAAAAAAAAAACAATCATCGCATGATTATCTTGAATCCGGTATATAATTAGTATCCCTTTGTCCCTTTACATGCAACTCCATCTGCTGGTGTCAAATTAAATTTCAGTATTTAGTCCACCTTCGCTTTCTTCCTAGGATTTCCCCTAGCTTCAGGACTCCAAGGTTTGAAACCTGCTCAGTCGTTCTGGCAGTCACAAGAAGTGCCAAACCACCAGGGGACAATTCATTCTTGTTAATATTACAGACAGAGTGATCTGGAATGGTAATTTACACAATTAAATGCCAACTCCTAATTGATAAAGCCATTTCTGGCTGTTGTTAATTGGGTTAATGTCATAGCACAAAGAAAATAGAGATGATTTAATTTGTAATTCAATTTCACGTTGTTCAGGAATTCAGATAATTTGGGATCATTTTATGGAAGACGTCTGCATTTGATAGTACTGAAACCTCAGGATCCTCTCATAGTTATATACATAAATTCGCCAGTACTGAACTTAGCAACACACATTCCAAACAATTCAAGAGGTTTTTGCACATTCTGTCCATAGGTTAAGTGTTTATTTTCCCCTTTTTATAGGTCCAGGATTTAGCCAGATTTAGCCGGGCTTAACTGGCCATAGCCTGATGCTTATCATAATAGGATGCGTCATTATTATGTCACCCAAGTCAATGATATGCAGAGAGCCACAGCTTGGGCACAGAGGATCAGAACTGTAATGTATAAGTGTGTTATATTGAGCAGGGTAGTGGCACTGGTTGGGGTCAGGTAGTTGCCTCAGATCGGACCTTGCATACTTACAAGTGCTTGAAAAGATATCATTAGTCACTATCTATGAAACTTAAAACTGGAAGTCAGTAATAAGTAGGCACAATATATCTTGTCTCATAGAGTGGTTAACATAGCAATCCAAAATACCAAGGCTACCAATGTTCTTATTGTTATTAGCTATATATGCTTACAACTTATGACTGATGTACGAAGCTAGCAAAAGGTTCTGTTCAGAGTGGTGCTTGTAGACTGACATGCTAAATATAACTTGTTGTGTAAACTTGCATGCGTGTTGCAAAAATCGGTCAGGCTCTGTGTGCCTCCATTCATCAATGACCATAATCATAAAATATCAGATGGTTGTGGCCCCCTCCCACACAACTTGGCTTATGCCCCACCCATGATGCTATGGAGACATCTGTTATGACTTATTGGTACCTTTAGACTAGGTCCCAATGGCCTGATGAATCCCTCTTTCATATATCATCCACTGTTAAGAGATGGTTGCATGTCTCGTGTGGCGTGCATTCACCATAGCAATCTTCCTTATCTGTCTACAGGTGCACAACATTCCCTCACATCAATTCATGTATTGATGATCAGTGTCTTTTGTAGAGGAAATAGAAAGGGCACAAAGATATTCATATATATATATAGATATGAGGGTCTGTAGCATGATGCTATGAGAATACAGGTCTCACTAAGTATGAGTCATGTACTGTTGTTTCCATAAACAATTAAGAATTTGGTGAAGTCAGCATCCTCGATTCAGTGGCTTATCGCTGTATCCATACAATTAGTAATTGCATGACCCTCCGTTATGGAGGTCCTGCAATGGAAGGGGAAGCTGTAAAATACTTTTTTTCTGCCCACTGCATCTAGCCCATGTCAGCTCTCTTATGAGAATAATTGAAATCCAACACTTGCCATAGAAAAAAGCTCTATGCATCATTATAAGTTAAAAGGGGCCTACAATTATCTCAGAGAAAAAGGGGGCAGACATTAGTGAACCGTTTTTTGTGCTACACAAGAAAACCTAGAAGTCATTCGAATCTCATTAGTCAGTAAAAGATGCTCTCAGATTAAACACTAATTGTCCTGCTGTGTGGGATTTGGTCCCAGTACATTATTTACTGACAGGGGCTTGATGTGAAGAATACTATCTTTCGTAATAATTCATTCAGTAAAAGATAACTTTAATGTATAATGCAGCTTGTAGGTCTTCCTACATCATTAGACAGCCACCATCCCCAAATTTGTAGTGCACCGCACTTCCTCACGAAGCCGGTTGTTTACAACGTTAAGATTCAAGTACAATTTCAAGTCCCCTATTGACACTTTGTAATATGCCTGAAGCACGTGTCTTCAGTTTCAAGGCCCTCACAGTACCTGTTGCCGCTGTCAATCAGAGTAGTGGCCTGGACACTTGATGACCTGATTACTAAACAAGTCTCAACGGTGCCTCCCACTTTCTGTGAAGTCTTTATCAGCTGTCTAATGACACAGCTTCTGACATAAAGAAAGGTCCGGCGAAAAAGAAAAAAAAACGACGCTCCAATTTACGCTTCCATTGTCACGTATAGCACAGGTTATAGACCCATGCAGCAAGAAAGGGTGACTTTATGTCTATTTTAGTACTTTGCCTGTATTGCCCACACAAACAGAAAACTCATATTAGGCAATTCACAAAACAGTCGCCTTTTGAGCATTGTAGATCACATGGGAAGACGTTTGCATTCTAATCACTTTGAGGCCAGGAAGGAAAACAAAGACATTATCAACAACTTCTCTGAAAAGTAATCCTTTCTTGCCTTGACACATCACATGGACTCTGGAGAATCAAGCAACTCTGGCAGGCTAATCATGGCTGCTTCAATTTTGCATTATGAGTTGTCTTAGGGGAAAAAGCCTTCATCAAAAGGGTTAGCAGGACTTACTCGAAGTGCCCATCACTGTTCTTCTGAACCTGTCTTCCTGCTTTTAGCGTGTCAGGTACAGTCGCCCAGGAGGGCCAGAATTTAGAAATGAAAAACAAAATCAAAATTTAATGAAAAAAGAAGAATTAAATGGCAAACTCAATAAAGAATGACAAACAATTATTTAAAAATGCAATGAAAATCAAAAATCAAATACAGGGTCAATGATGAATGAAAACAAAAAATCCAAATTGAAATGAAAATTAAAAATTAAATACCATTCACAAAGTCAATGAAGAATAAAAAACAAAAAAAATAAAATAAAAATGAAATGAAAATCAAAAATCATATTCCATTCACAAAGTCAATTCACATTGTCAAATGCAAAGTCAATAGTCAATGAAAAATGAAAACTCAATCACCATCTGGTTGCTGTCAACTGTCAACTGTCAATCCTTATGGTCTAATTTGTGACAAGTATCTTTTAACATTGAGGAGTGTGTGAGGAGGGATGGAGAGTGTGAGTAAGGGAATAGGATTAGTGGGTGAGTAGGGCAATGAGGGGTGTGGGTGAGTAGGGCAATGAGGGAAGTGGGTGAGTAGGGCAATGAGGGAAGTGGGTGAGTAGGGCAATGAAGGAAGTGTGTCAGTTTTGGCCCTCCTGGGCCACTGTAGTCCGGAACTTCTGGTGTCCTTATTGAAGACTGTGAACGATGAGAACAGGGACAGGGCAACTGAGAGCTCAAGTGATGTTAGGGCAGTAGGTAGATGTCAGTAATGGGGTTCACATGCTACTGTATTGCTGACTCAGTAGAAATGACCATGGCGCTCTGCGTAGTTCCTATATAATATCAGTTGACTTTATCGTTGTGGGAGATCTCATTAAAGAGTCAGAATTGCCTATTTAGCTATTCACTGCTATTAGGCAATTCTGGACAACAACTGGATTTATCTCCTTTACCCCGATAAATAAAATGTATGATCGTGTAGCTATGTATCTTAAGTGCCCTGTTTATAAAGAGATAGGATCAGACAACTGAATTCTATGTTAAACGTAGTGAATATCAGCCTACTGATGGGCAAGAACATTACTTCTACAAATATTTTGTCAGAGAGCTTCCTTTGAAAATGTATCTAGCCTCTGTTAGACATTCTGTCAGTAAATACATAACCTACAAAACAGCCTCTTCTACTCTTAGCAATATGTATGAGGTTTCTATCAAATATAAAGCAGGCATCTGATATGTTAGGATAAGACAGTGGAGAATGTAATTACGGCACTATATACCATCAGGTATATATATATAATTAATGTGTGATGTGAGGGGACTATTTCTCCAGGGTGGCGCATGAATACCTATGACGTCATCATAACATTCCTCCAGTACTTAAGGAGCTGGAGATCCAAAATAACGGCAGTTGGCCTGAAACACTCGTACAGCACACACCGCGCCAGGTGGTGCTGGATATATTTCAATTTTTTGAAGTTTATACGAGTATCTACGGTAATTCCTGTACCATATTTTCAATATGGGTAAAGGGAAAGCTAATGGAGGTGTTTCTAAGCAGAAATCCAAGAAAACTTCGGAAAAATCAGGAAAAAAGGCTAACTCTAGGATGTAGAGCAGCTCTACTTCATCCTCCAGGGTTGGAGTGTCTCCACCACCCCCAAACGCTACAGGGGCTTTAGATGAAGTATCTGTTGACCAGACGGTTCAGGAGCTTAATGATAGGACTACGGTGATGGAGGAACAACTAGCTGAAATGCGAACCATGTTGGAAAGAGCTTTGGACATTGGTAAATCTAGTCACTCGGAAAGACAGGCTGGCAGTACACGTGCGGATGTTGACAAACAGAATGCTACGTCATCAAAGCGCTCAGTATCTAAGAGACGGGGACGCGGTCGTCAACGTTCACCAGGCTACCGGGGGCTCTATGGAAACAGCGTCACACATCTCCGCCATTCTTCAAGTCGTCAGGGACGTAGGAGGTCATCGTCTTCATCTTACCGTAGTGGCTCTAATGATTCTGATATATCATCTGTGTCGAAAACTTCTCATCGTAGACATCGTTCACAGTCCATAGGTATGTTTGACCAGAAGAACTTTCTAAAAAAGGGTGAAAAAATCGATTCGATTGAAAAATTGCTGTTGGTGAATGTACGCATGATTAAACAATTGCTAGAGGAGGGTGAAGATGTGTACAGTACGGTTAAACATATGGAGGTCTTGATTGAGAAGTCATCTACAAAGATTTATACGGTAAGGGCTTTAGCAGCCTATGATAGTTCAGTTAAGGTTAGGGCAAACCATGATGGTGTCCAGGCCTTTGGCGATGTAAATACAGCAGACATTCTAAGGCATCTATCATACGATGGCACTGTCCAAGCACAAAAAACTCAGAATGTCAAACCAAAAAATGGCCATAAATTCAAGCAATCAGTACAGATTTGCTACGCCTATAATAGAGCTGAAGGGTGCAAGAGTGATCCGTGCAGGTACCGCCACGGTTGTTCAGTTTGCAATACTTCTGGCCATCCTGCAGAGAAATGTAACAAATCTAAAAAAGATTAGGATGTATTACTTAGGCAGGGTCCTATATGTAGTACTGATACTATGATGCCTGTACTTAATATAGTAAATATGGTAGACTCTCCTACGCCCCCCGTTTCTGTCATTCCGGGTGAAAATAATAATAATGATTCAGTTAAAATTATTAATTCTTGTAATGATAACAAGAACTTATTTATAACCCATAGTTGCCCAGTACAGGGTGAAGTCGATCCACTTTTTACGGTGGAATGTGTAAATAAGCCTAGCATCAGGGTTTATGATAGTTGTGTGAATGGTGTGTGCAAGTGTGAGCATTTTATTTATGGTAAAAAATCTCAAATATTGCCATGTCGTTTAGCTAGTTTTCTGAGACAGTCAGATATTATTAATATTAATCAGATAGAATCTGATTTTTTATGGTGTGGTTTTACAGAAGGGTTCAAAATAGTTGACCCAGAGTGTGAGACTAGTTATGATTGTAAAAATTACAAATCCATTTTGGAAGGTAATTTTTACAATGAAATGTGTGGAATAATTCTTGACGAGTTAGCTCAAGGTTTAATAACTGGAACAGAGTTTAAGCCAAAATGTATTCACTCATTAGGTGGTGTAGAGAAATCAAATGGAAAACTGAGACCTATCACCGATTGTAGCATGCCTGCAGATATTTCTATTAATAATTACATGAATACGACTTCAGCAAGTTTCTCATATAATTCTATTAATACAGTTACATGTCAATTGGACAGAAATGATTATATGAGCGTTGTAGATTTGAAAGCTGCTTATAGGAGTATCAATGTGTATAGCCCCCACGTAACTTGTCAAGGTTTCAGGTGGGATTTTGGTGATGGGGAAAAATTTTATGAAAGTAATCGGTTAACCTTTGGTTTAAAGTGTGCCCCATATATATTTAACAGAATCTCTGACTTTATAACTTCTGTAGCAAAGTTCTATGGTGTTGAGAGAAAAGTAAACTATTTAGATGATTTTATCATCATTGCAAGTACAGAGGGAGAATGTCTGCGTCAGAGAAATTTGTTAATTGAGTGTATGGAATATATGGGTTTTGTCGTGTCAAAGGAGAAGGTGACTGAACCAAGCCAAGTATGTGTTTTCCTTGGTATTACTATTGACTCCACTAAGATGGAATTATCTTTACCACAAAAAAAGTTAGACAAATTAAATTTTGCCTTGGATGAGTGCATGGGTAAGAAGTTTGTCTCTAAAAAATCTCTTCAAAGAATTGGTGGACTGATGTCTTTCTGTTCACAGGTAGTGAGGGGTGGAAGGACCTTTAGTAGAAGGATTTTTGATCTTTGTGCCAAGGCTAGGAATAAGGGTGTGATAAAGCTTGATAACGAAACACAAAAAGACTTGAAATGGTGGAAAGATTTTTGTGGAGTATTTAATTGTCATAATATCATTTTAAATGACAATGAGGAAACACCTATGTACTCTGACTCCTCTATACAGGGATTTGGAGCTTGGTTTGGTAAGGATTACCTATACGGTACATGGTTAGATGTAGACCCATTAGAGGATGCTTGTGATCATTTTACATATTCTCCCAAATTGGACAACTTAAAGATACATCACAGAAATATTAATGTATATGAACTGTATCCTGTGTTAGTTGGTATCAAACGTTGGTTAAAGAATTTCAGTAACACTAGAGTACATTGTATAACAGATAACATGCAGGTCTTGGCGATGTTAAATACCGGTAGATCCAAGAATAAGTTATGTATGGAGTGGTTACGTGAAATTTTCTGGTTGTGTTTCATTCATAATATTGAGATTTACTCAACCTATATTAAATCAGAAGACAATGTATTAGCGGATCATCTGTCTAGACTGAATTATAAAGGTGTTCCAAAAAAGTGTAGGGAAACTTTGAATGAGTATGATATGTGTTGTTATGATTGCAGACCTGAGGAGGTTGGAGAAGAGAAGGAAAAAGTTCTTGTATAGGGGTGTGGCTGAAGCTACTCGTAAAACTCGTAAACATCAGATTAGTAGGTACAAAAAGTTTTGTAAAAAATTTAATTTTACCCCTTTTCCATGTTCTCCTTCTCAAGCTTCTTTGTATTGTGTATATTTGTCTGACAAAATGAAACTGGGTTCAGTCAGGAATTATTTATCTGCTGTATGGTATTACCAAAAATTGAAAGGTTTCAATGATTTTAGTACAAACTTTGTGGTAAAGAAAACTTTAGATGGTATAGAGAGACAGTGTAAAGGATCTGGTAGTTCAACCTATCCTCTCAGTCATTTTGACATGATTAAAATAAAGTCGAAACTTAATATGGACTCTTATGAAGACGTTGTATTCTGGTCAGCTATCTTACTGTGTTATAGAGGAGTATTTAGGATTGGACATGTAGTTAAATCCCCACATAACTTCTTAAGGAAGAGTGTAAAAGTAATGCCAGATTGCATCAGGGTGGACATTAAGTCATCTAAAACTGACCAGTATGGTAGGAATCCTTATGTTGTATATTTAAAAAGGGACGATACATCAGATTTATGTCCAGCAAGATACTTGAAAAAGTGTGGAAAAATTTGCAGATACAGCAAATTTCTTTTCTCTATTGATGGGAAACAGTTGCATTATAATTATATAAATATTAGATTAAAATCTATTTCTATTCAATGTGGCATTGAACATAAAGTTACTACTCATTCACTTCGCCATGGTGGTGCAACCTTACTAAAAAATGCTGGTTTAAGTGTACAGGATATTAAAATGCGTGCTAATTGGAAATCAAATGTGATATATAATTATTTACATGAATCTAAAGAAGGTTTATTAGCACTAGATGTAATGTTTTAATGTGGAATGTCATTAACATTTTGTTTGGCGGTTGGTTTGGCATGTATAGGGTTGATATAGACAAAGTCAATTCTCACCAAACTCACTGTCTCCTTCTTATTCCACATGTATCACTATTTATGATTATTATTATTACCGGGTATGTAGATATTACTTATTAATATTACCGGTATATACTGAACGAATACATTAACTTATGGCACTTATACCATCAGGTATATATATATAATTAATGTGTGATGTGAGGGGACTATTTCTCCAGGGTGGCGCATGAATACCTATGACGTCATCATAACATTCCTCCAGTACTTAAGGAGCTGGAGATCCAAAATAACGGCAGTTGGCCTGAAACACTCGTACAGCACACACCGCGCCAGGTGGTGCTGGATATATTTCAATTTTTAACCTTTATTGTAAATTTGTATACTATTGTTATTGTTGTCATATATTGTATTGTACTGTCTATTGTGATATCCAGTCTTATTAATAAAGGCATGTATAGGGTTGATATAGACAAAGTCAATTCTCACCAAACTCACTGTCTCCTTCTTATTCCACATGTATCACTATTTATGATTATTATTATTACCGGGTATGTAGATATTACTTATTAATATTACCGGTATATACTGAACGAATACATTAACTTATAAAACAGATAAGGTTACTAGAAATGCTAACTGCTAGTTACAACTGTTAGAATGATGTAATAAATGCATAATGAGTTGTGAAATTGGTTAGGCGTTATGATGATATTGTATTGTATAGTAAAGCCCAGCTGTTGCAGATTTAACAGCCAAAGTTCTAAACCCTGGAATATTCTATATAATAAAGGGAAACGTTGTTTTTTTTTTACCTGTTTTTTTTTTCAATATGACATAGTCTTAACACACAAATGGAAGTTTGTAGTTTCACATCTTACTTGAAACAGTACATTGCTTTGTATGATTCAGGGTTGGTGAAACAATGTTGGACTAATTGGAATGTGCCTGGATAATGTACAAATTTGATACACAAAAGATGATCTAAATTGGCTTGTGTACGAGTTGATGCCCAAAGATGATCTAAATCTGTCTATACTTCACCCATAGGTCCATTCTGTAACCGGACATGGGACGGTATTGGATGCTGGAACGAGGCAATAGCAGGTACAGTGGCCACCATGCCCTGTCCCTCATACATAGATGGCTTCGACACTGAGGGTATGTATACTCCTTTAATATTCTCTACTACAATGTTAGAACGATGACATCTAAGAGGAATATGCCATGTGCCACTAAATATTGGTAGCTGTCTCTGGATTAACGTTTGGCCCTGATAGTGTTCGGGCATGCATTTTATCTATTCAGTTATTTATGCATTAATTTTTAATAATCTCCCCCATGGGAATCAAAACGAGTCTGCGCATAGAAACGACTCTTAGACAGCATCTCATTTATTTGATATGCTATCATCTGATCATTAACATTCTCCAATAATATCTTGTCACACTATTCCCATGCAATATCTTTTATGTTCAGTTCCAATATTTCATTAATGAATTATCATTGTCTGGTTCTCAAGGGAAAACTCTTCTCTGGTTCTCTAATTAATGACTAAGATGACATTCCTTTTAGGAGCTACAAAACATGTTTATCGGTCATGGCTAATTGAGAATGTTTTCCCAATGTCTCATTTTTCCAACTTCATTAAGCCATCCTGAGATAGAATGAACTGTCTGCTTCTATTTCTGCTCATGGCACTCAAATGATCATACTGATCCTGAGCTCACATCACACAACACTTCATGAAAAAGAAAGCCCAAATTTTCATTCCATATCATTCGGGAAAATTAATGATGTCGATGAGAATTGTATCCTAACTGTTTGAAAAAGAACTCGGTTATCTCTCTTTTTAGCTAACACTGAATTTCCATATTGTAATTCTCACAGAGGTGGCTACACGGACGTGTCTGTCTGATGGCACATGGTACATCAACCCTACATACAACATGACATGGACAAACTACTCCTTGTGTGTTTCCTCCAGAGGCCAGTCTGGACTTACATTACTAGAGGTAGGTTTATAATCTAAAGTATCTTATCCCGCTCATGGGCCGCCTCCAATGCCGTAGATCAGGTGCCTTCTTTTGCTAATTGGACAATAATTATTATTCTCTATAAATTTGATTATGCTATATAAAAAGGAGTGGAGACTGCTCTTAAGCGTGAATCAGTCCGATTAGCAATAAACAATTTCTGTTTGTCTTTCCTTTTGAAACATCATAAATCATCGGTTGGAGCTTTTCCGACTGATTGTATGCCTGTGGAACCAGTTGTTTTGTCATCAATAACCAATAATTATAATGAACGGGTATAACAGGGTACACTTATGTATGTATTTATTGTATGCTATATTATGTATGTATTTATTGTATGCTATATGAGAGAGTGCTATAGGAGTCCTGTGTAGGGTTTATGGTAGCTAGAGTTTATGGTAGCTGTGGAATACTGCAGACGGCGATGGAGTCGACGAGATCTGGTCAGGAGGATTCTGTAGGGGAAAAGATACGTGTAAGCCAAGTACATGGCGTCTGAGAGGTGTAATGGGTTAGTGAGAGACAGGTGAGGAGTTAGTATTGTGAGAGCGGTTGAGGAAGCAACACATACTCCTGGAGTAGACGAGGATGAAGCTGTTTAGTATCTAGTATTACACTTAGCCAATATAAGAACGGATTAAGCAGGATCTCTATGGCACCTATACCTCTCTAGAAGCACTGGATTGTTAGAACATGAACTGCTTGGGTGAATAGACTGATGTCGTTGAACCTATATAGAACTGAGTGGAATCACCTAACAACTGTAACTGTGAATAACGAGTGAACAATAAATGGTGACTTGTATCGGCGTCTTGGTGTTGGTTAAAAGAATGGGCTAGGCCAACATCATACCACTAGAGTTAGTCTTCCCAATACGTGAGATCAGTGGAGCGAGCTGATAATAACTACACAAGTTAGACCACATTAATATACACATAAACACAACCCACACAGCCCAGATGGTGGAGAATTAGTGGTTGGGCTTATCATTGTACTGATGAGCGGCTCGCCGTACCCTATACCTAACAGCTCAGACGCTGGATGTGAATCAGCGGCATCGCCACACACTGACAGTAGTGAGGGTGTGGAAGTCTATACTATCATAACTGCGGCGCGCACATTGCCTGGGGATGCGGCAATAGCACATAAGTGAGGCGGGAACTGATCAATCACGTGTCACTCTTAGATCGAATCGCACACATGTGCATGTACAATTAGGACCCAGGTCACAAGTGGTGCTATTACCTGGAGAGGAGGTGTCTAGAGAGATTGGATTCCCTGTGGCTCGGTCAGGGGAGGAGTGGGCGTCGTCTTAAAGGGATCCCAATTCTGGGGGGACGTCTAGCCTACAGTTGTCTACGGCGGCTGATTCTGAACCAGCAGAGTCGGTGGTAGTGGACAATACCTCTGAACCATTCTCAGTATTGGGGGTGGAGAACGAGCATCAGTCATCTGCGGCAGAGTCGGAGACCAGGGCTGATATTTCTAGTGATGGGCAACAGGCGGCGGTTCAGGAGCACACAGTAAGTGCCGATACAGGGGGACGGCCTGATAATCTCTGCAAGGGGTGGACGACAGGAGACAGATTGGTGAATTATAAGTATTTTTCGACGCCCATTACTACGAGCTCCAGTATTAATTTTAGCAAGGCTACTTCTAGGTGCCTTGAGTTTGAGGGTCCAGCAGATCAGGGACAAGTCAGACGCGCATCTGAAGGGGATGTGGTGGATATTGAAGATGTGGATTTAAACTTTGAAGCAATAGCAACGTCATTGGGGTTGGTTGAGCCAGTAAATGAGGACGAACGGGTGGATGAGAGTGGAACAAAGGATAGTCATAAGAATTAAGGGGACGCACCTCGGGAGAATAATCCATTAGACGGGGCATCCACGGGAGTGGTGGCGTCAGGACGAGACGTAGACATCAGGCAAGGGGCGCTGGGACGAGAATTGGAAAATAGTGGTCAGCAATTAGGTGATTTGCAAGGGGGAATTACACCATTATTGCCCTCCGGTTTCGTGGTGATTGTTGAAGACGGAAGGAAGTTGAGTGACAAGGACTTGGTGGGTCAGGGTGAAGGTGTGCGAGCTGATCAGGATCGGCCGGTCTGTAATACACCAATCAGTACAAGTGAGGGGATTGGCAGTCGTCTAGGGGAGTCTGTGAGTAAAACAAGGGTGGATGACGTTATAACAGGTCTGCAGAACACTAATACTAGGGTGCGACAAAGCATAGATAAAGGGAAGGCCATATTGGAACGGGAACGGATATATCGGCAGGCCATTGATAGGGAGGAGCTGCTCGGGAGGCAGGAGATAGAACGGGAGCGCGTGGCACGCAGGGAGAGGTTTTTGAGCGATACAGTAAATTGGAGAAAGGTGACTGAGAGAATCCGCTCAGGCAATAGTATGGGTCGTACTGCAGATGAGGGGCATTTAGAGAATGTTCTAAATAGCCATCTTCAGACTGATGTTTCGGGTGACTAGGAGGATTAATACCACATACTTGTCTGGCCTACCTAGACGATATCATTATTTTTGACCCGGATGTGAACAGCCACATTACTAATGTAGGCAGGGTATTGGCAGCTTTGGGCAAAGCAGGTTTAAAAGTCAAGCCGGAAAAGTGTGAGTGGGGTAAAGCGGAAATTAAGTTTTTGGGACACATTATTAATGCAGAAGGAGTTCAGACACAGTCTAAAGTGATCAGAAAGGTACAAGAGTTTGGAAGACCTTATAATGAACATACGACTAGATCCTTTCTGGGGCTTTGTAATTATTACAGGAGTTTTATTCCTAACTATGCTGTTTTGTCGATGCCTCTGAATAATTTGTTAAAGATCAAGGTGCCATTTAAGTGGACGGATGAGTGTGAGGTGTCATTTAAGAAAATACAAACAGCATTAGCAAGCACACCATTATTGGTACATCCAGAGATCGGGGGTCACTTTTATATTCTAACGGATGCTTCGGATGGCGCGTGTGGAGCGGCCATCTGTGTGAAGAGGGACGGATTGCTAAGACCGCTGACATATTATGGGTATACATTTACCAAGGCTGAAAGAAACTACACTATAACAGAGAAGGAAGGGCTAGCTGTTATACGAGTATTGAAGAAATTTGAGGATATGCTGACGGGAGCCAAGATCACGATAATTACGGATCATCAACCATTAATACCTTTGCTTCAGCAAGCCAGTAAGGCTCCATCCAAGAGACTGACTAGATGGGGTTTAGCTATGACTGACTTTGACTATGAAATCAAGTATGAGCCGGGAGCTACTCACTACCTGCCAGATTTTATATCCAGAGTGCCATTGGCAGTGGGACAGGATACACCTGGCGAGGAGTCGGGGGAGTTTGAGCCTGATGTGGGCTGTGAGTTACTCATGATGGAACTTGAGGGGGAGGAATTGGATAGGGAAACCTTCATTAGGGAACAGTGGAAGGATGGATTCTGCAGGGGAATGATGAGATATTTGGCGGGAGATGAATTGCCGGTGGATGAGGAAAAGGCGCGAGGGATTTTACATAATGCTGATTTCATGGGTATGAAGGATGGATTATTATGCAAGTATATAAAACCAGCTAGGAAAAGAGGTGGACCTATAGCAGACTTAAACCCAAGAATAGTGGTACCTAAGGCTATGGTGAGCAGAGTGCTCTATCTTATGCATGATGATATCATGTGCGGTGGACATGTGGGAACAGTGGCGCTGAATACAAAAGTACAGGCTCGGTTTTATTGGAAAAATATGATGGTGGACATAGCCAGGTATGTGAGGCTATGTGAAAGGTGCGCGTTGAGAAAGAGAGCACCTCACTTTAGGGCTAAGGCAAGGTCATGGGATACACCGGATTATCCGTGGCAGGTGATACAGACGGATTTTGTTGGGAGGGTTATAAATATATCATGACCTTCATAGATCTTCTGACAGGATGGCCGGAGGCATTTTGCACTAAAGACACGACTGCGCACACGGCAGCTGGGGTGCTTCTACGGGAGATTGTGTGTAGGTACGGCAAGGTGGAAGTGCTGTGCAGCGACAGAGGGTCCACATATATGGGTCAGGTTTTTCGTGAGGTTACGGCTAGGCTATCCACCAAACAGAGGTTTACGTCATCTAGAAATCCAACCGGAAATGCCAGGGTTGAGAGATTGCATAAATCATTAGAGGACACGATAGGATGCTATGTGACCGAGGACCATGAACACTGGCCAGAGTTGTTACCTATTGCATTATGGATGGTGCGCTCCAACATTAGTATGAGAACGGGGTTTTCACCATACACATTGCAGTTTGGGAGGGATCCGGTGGCCATGTCTTTTGCTGAAGAGAGGCCAATGCCTAAAGTGCCATCTGAGAGGGATTGGTTTATAAGGACCAATCATAGCATACAGTTATTGCAGGAGGCAGCCAATGCTCATACTGCTAGGTATGAGGAGCAGCTCAGACACAGACTGGATGGACGGGCGCGGCCTGTATCTTTTATAGAAGGGGAGTGGGTATATTACTATGATCCGAAATGCGTGGTGAATAATACATCAAAGTTTGCTGGCAGGTACACAGGGCCACATAGGATAATAGAAATAGTGGGGGATAACAGGGTGAGGCTGAGGGCAGTGAAAACAGGCAAGGAGATACCTCACTTAGTAAATGTGAATAAATTAAAGAGAGCATACAAAGGGGAGGATGAAAATGACAAAGGGGTAGCCAAAGATGAGAGGACGGTGGAAGTGGATAAACCGGAAGTGGAATCAGAGGTGGAAAAGGAGGACATAGAACGTGGGGACCCTAAATGGGTGACTGAGGCAGAACATCCTTCATCTGGTCTGGAGGATAAAGCGCTAGCGGGCGCTGATAGAGAGGACGGATTGAAAACATCAGAGGACGACAAAAGTGCGCATGAGATAGAGAGAGGGGTGGCCGGAGCTGGACCGCGCGCGCCAATACAGGAAATTGACAATGAGGCAAGTGGAATAGTGCGGCAAGCTAGCCGGAACAAGCACAGACAGGAAGCTGTAGTCGATAATTGGTGTAAAAAGAAAGGGTTACAGGATAGTGATATTGGTAGGGTCGAAAATGACCGGAAACAGGATAATGAAGAAAAAAAAAAGGGTAGAGTGAGAAATGTTGAGGTGAAGAGGCAGTTGGAGGAAGAGAGAGAGAAAGAAGAGATAGAGAGAAGACGGAGAAGAAAAGAAAGAGAGGATAGACCTGAGAGAAGGAGGAGACAGAGAGATAGGAAGGAGCAATTGGCTGCGGGGGCCATTATTAGTGAGGAATCTAGTAGTGAACACATCATTCCAAAGGGACCAATTTTTAAGCATCACAGGAGGGGCAGAGAGGAGCTCAGCTCGTCCAGCGATGGAGAGTAGGGTGAGCTTGGACGGGATACTACAGGATGGGCGATAGTCCTGTAGTATGCCATGGGGGGGTGATGCAGGTGCCGAAGGGGGAGGGGACGCCCGGAGGAGCAGGTCAAGCTGACTCATGAAGGCAGCAGAAAGGAGGACGATACACAAGGAAAGGGGAAAAGTAGGGCAAGGTAGGAAAAGAAGGGGGGGGGCCAATGCAACAGGTATATGCAGGAGGAGAGGCATCAGGATGTGGCAATGCGCGCACAACGAGGGACGAGATAAGACCTAACAGCCAACAGCAAGTGTTGATGGACGGATGGCAGATAGCTGGTACGATACTGTTGGAGAACAGCAATATCAACAATACTATAATACGTGGATGATTCAAGACAACTATTGCCATAGCACTTACAATGAAGGGAGCACAGTGTCTGCAGCAAGTTCAACAACAACAGAAACAAAAGATCAAGGATTTGGTGCGACTTCAACGTCAGGCCAGCCAAGCGCAACGCAAGAGCCAATACAGGTGGTGGAAGCAGCTCAAGCCGAGGTCCTGGTAAACAGACAGGGGAATATATGGGACGACATACGTGATATCACTGTGGGACCAAATAAATGGAGCTGGCTGTTAGACGCCACTCTACAAAGCACCGGTGGTAGAATTAAGAGAGAGGTCCAGACCAACGAAACAGCAACACAGACCGAACCAACTATATTTTATAGTAAAGATGACGAATTTGTGCTGGACACGTCAGTGAAGTTGGACGATATATTGATAGAGGAGTATTACAGTAGACGGCAGATAACATCAAGGCTCTGTCACATTTGCGGCAGAACGACAGCAACAGCGGCAGGAGCGGCCAAACACCTGGAACAGGTGCATTGGATAAGGCATCTCATATAATGTCCACAAGTGAAGATACAGGGAAGAGAGCACCATCTATAGTGAAGGCAGGAAGATATAGAGGACAACAGGTAGAAGACACACTGGATGCCATATATGGATTTGGATATTCATTGCCAAAGATATTTAGATACAATGGGGCGATGCTACAGGATATAGTGATGCAGAAAATATCAAAATTGAAATTGGACATCGCGAGATTGCCAAGGTATTTGAGGGAACAAGTAAACAAACATCACTTTAAATATGGAGTAGGGAGTGTGACTAATGCATTCTTTTTCTCGAGAAAGTGTAGGAGGCATCGCAAGACTAGTAGAGGGAAACGATGCAAGCAGTGTAGACAAAGGGATGAAACTTGGGAAATGTTTAAACTAAAGCAAAAGGGAAAGCATATTACCCAAGGAGTATTAACATCCAGGGCTATGGACAATGAGACGACCCTGGAGGAAGAGGATGCAACTGAGAAACCTCAAGAGATATAATTAGTAAGAATACGATTTGACAGGGAGAAAAGACGGTCTGTACGTATGCAGAATACAATACCTGTTAGGGGAATGTTGTGGTTGGTCAAAGAAATGTACAAAATGGCAGGTATTAATATAATGCCACCTACATTTAGAGGAGCACCAGGAGAAAAGATAGAAGAATATTTCTACGACATGGACCTAATTAAGAAAATATATGATCTAGGGGAAATGGAATATGTGGCATTATTATTGTGGGGCATGAAAGGTGAAGTGAAAACTTGGGTCAGAAAATTACCTGTGGAAAGTAAAAATACTGCATGGAAAATACAACAAATAACCATGGCAGTATTTGCAACCCCAGATGTGTGAAAAGAATGGGGTATAGGAAGAAAGAGACAGAAAAGATTGTGCGGGAATGATGACGCAGAAACAGAGCCAGCGGGAGAATGAACACGTGCGAAAAGGGGGGGGGGAGCGTTGGATACTGAGACATGCAGATATATATAAATAGCCTAGCAACAGGTGAAAAAGGGGGGGGGGAGAGAGCAGACATGCGCAGGTAAAGAAAGAGATAAGATGCAATGGCAGGCAAGGATGTTGGCAGTGTAGGAGTGGAACCCCAGCTATACAGACATCTGAGAGCGATAGACACAGACTGCACTCAAAAGTTTAACAAGACAGAACAACTAGCATGCTACGCGGACATAACAACAGCAGTATAACATAGTCAACAGTTTAGATAGACTATAAACATGAGTTCTAGTGGAAAAGCCTGGATTATAGACAACGGAAGGTTCATAGCGGTTGAGATGAATTAATGGAGATCAGTTATAATATACTGAAGGAAAGGAGTCATCGCCCACTGTAGAGAGGGTAGAGATATTAAGTCTCAGATACACCCTACTCTATGGATAAGACTTAGCCATCTAACACAGTTTGTAGAAAATTGTAATGGGTCGGATCCATTTAGGATGCATTCAATATAAAATATATAAGAAATACATACCTGAAGTGAAGGTCTTAAGGACTAGTAGGAGTAGAGGCATCATCATCAGCAGATGAAGTGGGAGAAGAACTGAAGATAGTAAATAAAGCAGGTATATGAGAAAAGAGAGAGAAGTGCATCACATACAGGAGGCAACCACTATGGGGCACCTTATAAGTTGTCTAAGGGAGAATGGAAACACTAGTCGGAACCAGCAGGACCACAGTCGCGCCCCAAATAGAATGACTCCAGTAACAAGGTCAATAATTAAGAGACCTAAGTTTAAAGGATATATTTGTCCAGAAGTAAGGCATTCTGTTAAAGAACCAGAGCCTATAATTGTTTAATTAATGAAGAAACCCAGACTCTGAGAAATGAAATACAGTGTTTATAACTGTATATATATTCAAAAACTGTGAGTGAAATTCTTTTCTAAGAAGGTATTAGGACACATAAAATTCAGCCATATGGGTGTGTTAATGAGATCAGTTATATACCTGGGACTGTGAATGTGATCGCCGCAACTCACAAATCAGAGGAGTTCAGCGACTTTATAGAGTCAGCTTATGCATATATTTTAAAATTAAAAGAAAATATGTGTATAGTATCTTATTACAAGAACGAAGTGAGCGTCTCTAGGAATCAAGGTATGAATCACTAGGGAAATATACTTACTTCTGCGTGAGGGTAGAAGCTGGAGAATTCAAGGTAGGAAGGACAGGACCTCCAGGATTAGAAGACTGGGAGGTTTGTGGTCTGGCAGGAGGCTGGTATGGATAATGTCGCGCACTGGTAGCAGATGAAGACGTTAGGAGGGATATGATTGTCGATGAACTGTGAGATAGCCGTGAGGAAGAGGCCATGGTGCTGGAGTGACAGGTTAAAGGTGAAAAGGGTGGACGTTCAGGTGAGAAAGCCAGAGTACTCCAGAAAGAGGGCGACATCACTGGAAGTAGTGGAAGTGAAGCTGCCGAGATTGAAGTGGAGGAAGACGAGATAAGCTGACCGGAAGTAGAGGAGGTCAGGACCAGCGCGGGTGTATGCAAGCTGGAAGGCGAAAATCTAGGAGCCAATGTGACGCGGGCTTCTGCAGCTGGAGTGGTCCGGATGGGAAGTTGAGGCATTAATAGTGAAGAAGTAGTCAGAAGTGAACCGGAAGTAGTGGTGCTGGTGGAGAAGTGGTGAGAAGTCGCGGTGGAATAAATGGGATTGGAAGATAGAGTTGTTCTGGACGTCAGTGGTGTAGTGGTGGCTAGCAATAGTGCGGGATGAGAGGACGAAACACCTGAAGCAGCAGGAGTGTGAGAAAGCACGCTGTAGTCCACATATGAAGAGTGATGTCGGGGTGGTAGTGGACGAGGAGATGAAGGAACTGCGAAGGCGGCAGGAAGAGGATACTGGTAGGAGGTATCCACAAGTAGAGGAAGGGTTGTAGTGGAAGTCGTTACTACATCAGAAGTGAAGGTGGGCGCCGAGCTTGAGGTAGAGGTAGCGGGCACAATGGCGCTGTAGACGGGACGTGCACCCAGGGGCGACATCTGTGTGGGATTCCAGGTTGCACGAAAGGAGTGGTCAAGTTGACAGAAGGAGGTGTGATGTTGACATAAGCAGGAAGATAGACAGGCGCAGGAATGGGTGGAACAGCGACAGCCGACTGCAAGCGGTAGCTGGGATCAGGCATCCCATCCAGGTGAATGACCCGCAATGTCATATCAGTCATATGACATGCCAGACGTAGATGATCGCGGATGAGAGTATGTGAAGGCAGTGTAGCACCTCGCGGTCCAGTACATATTAACATGCACGGAACGACATTAGTTTCAACAGATGACAGGTCTCTACAGCCAACGACATAGGTAAAGCCGGGCTGGAGACGATCCACCGGGAGATAGACTAATGCACCATTGATGGAAACGCTGGAGTAGCTAGCCATTTTGCAGTGCGAACGAGAGGGAAGTCAAGCATCAACTGAGAATTTAATTCTAGGTATCTAACCAAGGGGATGGGGAATTGAAATAAAAAGAAAAACAAAATATAGTGAAAACTATAGTAAAAAAAAAAAATTGAGGGCACATTAGGAGGAGGCGCTGAAACAAGACTCCAATCCAATAAATTGGTGTTATCAGATGGAAACGACGTACAGATAGACAGGAAGGGAAGGCGCACGTGTTCAGGTTGACGGGAAAATATATACAAGGAGGGGTAAAAAGGTCATGAACTGGTGAACTATCTGACACGATAGGGCTTATTAAGTGTTCAAGACCAATAAAAACTTCCAGGAGCGATCAGTTAGGAGCCGTAGTAACCAAACTCGAACTGTAACCCGGAGCCATAATAAGAAGAAAATGGCGTGGCTAACTATACTATGTGTCTTATGTTCCTTGTGGGGTGTGGTTGATGCTGGAAGGCACACTTTCGAGACTTTAGAGAGAGCCGAATTGGGTGTCATTTTGCAACCTGGCAGACGCATTTCTACGGCTGAGCACAATCATGTGTCGCAAGTATTTGTGTTAGGGATACCAGATAGGTTACCAGAACTGGAAATGGAAAGTATTTATGAGCAATGTGTGAAAAATATGCAGGTTATGTGTGATATTCAACATCACAACAGAACATTACTATTTGAAAATACCTGTGACAATATCAAACAGAAAGAGGAATGGTTGAATCAAATTATTAGAAAACTGATACAAGCCAGAGAAGAGGAAGTGGAAAAGCTAATGGAAAACATACCTGAACAACAAAAATTCAAAAGATCTAGGAGAGCCGGTATACCAGGTCTGAATATTATAGGAGAGTTGGCGTACTATATTTTTGGCACTGGGAGAGCTGATGATGTAGCCAGGGATGAGAAAGATATTCAATTACTGAAGACATTGTATTATAAGATATGTGATGTTATTAAAACATTGGCAACAAGTGCTAGCAATGGCTTGGAGGAAGTCATGGCGGAAGTGGGAGAGTTGGCGGATAGACAATTACAGTTGTATGAAATGGCCAAGGTATCATTAAAGAGACGGAAGTTGCTGGAAAGAACTCAAACTATGCACAGTGTGGCATTATATGAATTATCCATTGTATATAACCATGAAAGCCTGTTGACGAGGGTCAAGTGGGGGTATATTATACACTTGTTAAATGAACTCATTGAGATAAAGGATATGGCAGCTGAAGTAAGATTGGCATCATGAAGAAAACTATCATCAAAATTTGTCAGTAGAGAAGATTTGAAAGAAGCTATAGTCAACACTGAAGTATATTTGAAGGCTACATACCCGCGATTTAGGGGCGCTTTTACTGTTCCTGAATATTACTATGATAATAGTGTGGTACGAGTATATCAGCACCAGGGTCGTGTGAAGATGCAGATACGGATTCCTGTGGTGTCAGAGGAACACATATTCTGTGTGTACTCTGTAAAGGTGTTCCCGGTGCCAGTACGTCTGGCCAATAAAGAAGCTGACGGGACAAGAATAGAGGGATTGCCATCAGAAGTAGCCATATCTAAGAATGGGCGATATTATATATCGGAGCCGGTGGTGAATTGGGCGCATTGCCATGGCAACTCAATAGCAGTCTGTCCAGATGTACCACACATGAGGAAGATAGCTAAACGAGGATGCATGGTGGCATTGATACGAAATGACAAGACGGCCATAGCGGAAACATGTGAGATCAGCTACATAGTTCAACCAAGCTTTCCTTCATTCGCGATAGCATTGGGTAAGGGACGTACTTTAGTATTGGGGCCCGACATACAAGGTCAATTAATGTGTCAATCAAGCCCACCTGTTAAGGTGAACATGCATCATTACGCCATACTGAACATTGGGTGTGACTGCGCGTTTATGACTGCCGGGGCGTGGATGCCTTACAGCTTGGCAGGGTGTGGTCATGTGAACATGGAAACTAATGTGACTTTTGTAAATAATGACTTACTACAAATGAATAGTGTTAAGAAATTAACATGGATAAAGGCCGTACTAACTGTAGAGGTACTGCAGGATGAAGTGTTGCCAAAGTTAGTGAAGACTAAAATGAAACACAGAGCTAGAATACAACAGTCACCAGCAGCTGTCAATCTTAAGAATTTGGTGAGTGCAATGGAAGACGGATCAGCATTGCCCGATCTGAATGGCATGAGTGGTGGAGGCCATTTTGTCACCGAATCATTATGGGATTATTCACCAGTGCTGATTGCAGGGGTGGTTATTGTGACCATGATGGTGGTGCAATACTTTTGTTTAAAGAGACTATTAATGGCATACATATTAGCAAGAATGCCTATGAGAATAAGGAGCCTAGAAACTTGGGACTATGAAAAGTACGGTGAGGATGTTGGAGGTGATTATGTGGAGGAAGATCCGGAACACAAAACAACGATAGCTATATTATCATTGATATTGATAGTACTGATAATAGTAGTAGTGTTGCTGGTGAGGAAAGTGCGACAACTGAAGAGGCTTCAACCAGTGGATGGACTGTATTTACAGGTGGCAACAAAAGAAATAACGGAAATAATACCATTGGGGGAGAGTCTAATGCCTTTAGACTAGGTATTTCAAAGACCAGCAGAACAGGCTCTTATTAGAGATATAGCAAAAAGTTACTCGTGCCCAAAGTACATAGCTACAGTTCAGTGGGGTCGAGTGTTATATTCCACTGAGATGGCAACGGCGGAAAACGCAGTGCCATTGCCATTGCCAACCACTGTGAAGGTGTCAAAGAAATTAGCAGGGATACTGAATGGTGATTATGGATTTACGGTGATGACAAGATTGATCAGGTATAGTGGGGGCCTGGCGACAGGTGTACCACTAGAGATACCTATGATATCAGCGGCGGGCTGGACACCAATAAGGAACAGAGAGATTAATACTCATCAGTTATCTGACACGGGACATGCCAGAGCGATGGCTCAGTTAAGAAGATCAAGACAGTTACCAGAAGTACCTGGAGAAACATATGGGGCTACGGCTGTCTCATACTCAGTAAACAAGGGTCATAAAGAATCGGTGAATGTGGCTCTGCGAAGTCCAGAGTCCAGGACGGGACCATCATCGGTGTACTTGGACCTGAATGAATAAGACTGAAAGTGATGAAAGAAACGCCATCATGGTAGAGACTTGACATAGAGTGTGTCAGGACAAGAGGGGGGGGAGAAAGATATTGTGCAGCTGGCGTGAGACGAAAAGATGGAGTAGACGATACAAAGACGATGTACAGATAAAATTGCTATAATGTCTGGGAAATAGTGCCAGTGTGTATTATTAGTGGGATAATATAGTCAAGAGAAAATCGTAATTTGAATGTACGCCGACTAATGAGAAAGGGTAAGGATAGTAAAAAGAATATATAAACATAGAATGGGGCAAAGTGCTTAGTAAAGGCGAGTGAATGAGTAAAATAAATAACAAAGGAAAGAAAAAAAATAAATTGAGATTAAGGAATGAGAGAATTGTAATAATAAAGTATATG
Source organism: Acholoe squamosa (assembly GCA_949317995.1). Taxonomy (NCBI): domain Eukaryota; kingdom Metazoa; phylum Annelida; class Polychaeta; order Phyllodocida; family Polynoidae; genus Acholoe; species Acholoe squamosa. The sequence goes on from OX439045.1 coordinate 56,706,872, forward strand.
TTAGAGGACAAGTTTGCGCTAAGAATAAGTCATCAATGCAGTGTGGAAAATACATATAGTAATAATGCATGGTGTTATATAAGTGTGGTGTATATGTATGTACATAAATGCATATTGAAATGTGTAATATGATAAGGGAAGTATAATGATGATTACCTCAGGTATTGGTGACAAAACAATACATAAAATGTATTCAAGCATAATTTATGCTTGACAATTGGTGTGACTCGCGTGACAAGAGGGGAGTGCCCGCACCTGTTTTGTCATCAATAACCAATAATTATAATGAATGGATATAACAGGGTACACTTATGTATGTATTTATTGTATGCTATGTTATGTATGTATTTATTGTATGCTATATGAGAGAGTGCTATAGGAGTCCTGTGTAGGGTTTATGGTAGCTATAGTTTATGGTAGCTGTGGAATGCTGCAGACGGCGATGGAGTCAACGAGATCTGGTCAGGAGGATTCTGTAGGGGGAAAAGATACGTATAAGCCAAGTACATGGCGTCTGGGAGGTGTAATGGGTTAGTGAGAGACAGGTGAGGAGTTAGTATTGTGAGAGCGGTTGAGGAAGCAACACATACTCCTGGAGTAGACGAGGATGAAGCTGTTTAGTATCTAGTATTACACTTAGCCAATGTAAGAACGGATTAAGCAGGATCTCTATGGCACCTATACCTCTCTAGAAGCACTGGATTGTTAGAACATTAACTGCTTGGGTGAATAGACTGATGTCGTTGAAGCTATATAGAACTGAGTGGAATCACCTAACAACTGTAACTGTGAATAACGAGTGAACAATAAATGGTGACTTGTATCGGCGTCTTGGTGTTGGTTAAAAGAATGGGCTAGGCCAACATCATACCACTAGAGTTAGTCTTCCCAATACGTGAGATCAGTGGAGCGAGCTGATAATAACTACACAAGTGAGACCACATTAATATACACATAAACACAACCCACACAGCCCACAGTGCTTGTAGGTATGTTTTCTACTGATTTGGCCATGTGTAGTACAGATGACCGATGCCATATTTTGCTGTTCAGAAGTTGTTGCGGTAGGTACAAAGATATAGAGTGCTCTCCCCTTGTTTTGGAAATGACCCGAGATGATATTTTGACCATACATTTTTGCCAGAGTCAAACAGTAGCTTAACAATATCAGTAGTATAGTATGTATCGGAATGGGACTATAGGTAATCTAAGGATATTACTCACTGGGCATGCAGCCAATCAGAGGCCTCCATTTGGTCACGTGACCTGTGACGTCACTGGACCCCGTGGTGCATGCCCATATATGGTCATGTGACCTTCACCTAAAAGTATTTGAAAATAGCAACAGAAAATGAATGATATTTTTGCAGAAAATGAGGTCATAAATTTTCCCATTGACTCCTCTAGGTATTTCTTCATTACAGCCCTTTCCCAGAAAATTAAGCTTGGTGACATTTCACTATTTTTACATTTCCTTCATCCCTCTATATAAACCTAATGATATCCAGAGGTATAGGCAAAAATGAACAGTCATTTTTGCATTTTCCAATTCTATACATATCCAACTATCATAATCCTAAAGTGTGGATCAACACGGTAAAAAGGTACGCCCACGCACCCCTTCGCGGGCGTACCTTTTACCGTGTTGATCCACAAGTATTTGAAAATAGCAACAGAAATTGAATGATATTTTAGCAGGAAATGAGGTCATAGATTTTCCCATTGTCTCCTTGAGGCCTTCCTTCATTACACCACTTTCCCAGAGAATCAAGCTCAGTGACATCTGATATCCAGAGGTATAGCCAAAAATCAACACAACTTATTTACCACTCATCCACCAGCATTTGTCTTTAACAGTAGTTGTATGGTCTAGTGTCATGTACAAGCATTTTTTTAGCAGTTTAGTACTACTCTAAAGTACAAAATCCTCATGTATAAGACACACTCCTCACTTTGGTGGCTTGCAAAAAAACACAGCAGTGCCCTATCATAAAATATATGGTTTATATGTGGGGGGTTCACTAATATTAAAATAATTTAATACTTTGGGCCCCCATCCCCGGTAGGTGAAAATCAAACAAACAGACACCCTACAGAGGAGAATCTCTGTGACCCTTAAGTCTTTTATCTTTTCCCTCCGGGAGCAACCACACTTAATGATCTAAGGGATCCATGCCTACAGCAAACGGTAGGTGAAAATCAAAAACAGACAGATACCCTACCAAGCGAGGGTCTCTGTGAAAATGGGATTAAATCTCTTTTAAGTCTTTGATCTATTTAAAACCATAGTTAAGAGACTTATCTTGAATGAGTACATAAGGGAAAGTAAAATTTTGTTCCCTCACACTTTCTCTGCCACCTTCATCATAAAAACACCAACCACTCTCACAGTGACGACACCTATTACCGTAATTCGAATTACGGCGATCAAAGATGGCGGCTGGTGAGTTTGTAAACAAAGTCAAGAGGTGACATTTAGCATATAAAGAGGTTGTTTTAGCTGTTCCTAGGTCATACACATCTGGTTAAGAGACATGTCTATCTGTGGGTTAACCAGGTTATCTTCTTTATACAATAGTTTGTGTGTGGGAGACATGACCAGTTTTCACTGGTATTACCGTAATTCGATTTGTTATCAAAACATGGTATCACCGTAATTCGTGATAGGTATCACCGTAATTCTAGAGTATCATGTCAGTTTTGCTTCGGTTTCTGGCTATACACTGCCATGTAGAATATCCAAATCTGTCAGACACGTTCCTAAAAGCTTTAAGAAAACTACTCTCCCCTTCAGGCTAACCTATTCATCGTTTAGGAATGAAATCACATCCATGTGGTCAAGTATTACCGTAATTCTCGTTTACAAACAAGGTATCACCGTAATTCTATACATTTTTGATATATGAAGCTTATGAGCTATGGTCCATATCAAGGGAATCCCATTATGGCATTTGCCTGCACTGTTCTTTGGCATTATTTACACGAGGATATTTGCTGCTGGGCATTAGTGTTAAAGGAGAGTGAATTACGGTAATATTTTACTCAGAATTACGGTAATACTTGGCAAAGTGAACGTCAGAATTATGGTAATACCTCTTCTTGAATTACGGTAATACCGGCGTTTTTAAAAAGGTCTTTTCCTGCCTCAACTAGTACACATCAAGTTAATCCAAGGGTTGGGTATTAAGCAGGAATGCCAATACTTCAATCTGTCCACACAAGTTGCTTGAAATAACCCTAGATATCTTATAAATCAATAGAGAAGAAATGAAGTGAACTCACCAGCCGCCATCTTTGATCGCCGTAATTCGAATTACGGTAATAGGTGTCGTCACTGTGACTCTACAGACTATCAACTCTGAGAACCTAAAAACTACTACAGCATCATATAAAATTTTTCTATTTATATTATATATCTCATTTGCATAGTTAGCCCCGCCCTAGGTCACGTGTTGTTTTCGAACAAGGGGTCATGTGATCGCACTAATCTCCTAATTAGGTCATGTTATGATGGTAACCAGAATGCCATCCTCTGATTCGCTAAGAGGTGGTCACTAATCCCCTAATTAGGTCAAGGGGCATGGCCTATTATGCAAATGAGGTCAGGGTGAAGATCACATGACCAATAAATGGGCATGCACCACGGGGGTCCAGTGACATCACAGGTCACGTGACCAAATGGAGGCCTCTGATTGGCTGCATGCCCAGTGAGTAATATCCTTAGATTAGCTATAGTCCCGTATTGATACATACTACACTACTAATATCTAAAGACTTGTGTTGACACTACACAAAATTTAATCTTTTATTCATGATCTATACATTGGAGGAGCTTCTTAAAAGATGTGTCTGTGTGTCAGTCCCCTGGTCCCTAGGTGTCATTGTCCACAAAGTTGTTTGTGTCCAGCACATTATCATTACCAAATTCAAACAAGGAATCGAAAGAGGACAATGTTGCTTTGGGGTAGGTTGCCCTTAACACCTCTTTTAATTAAAGAATCCCCCACTAAATAGTTCAGTTTTCATTTCTATTGCCCTGAATAAGATAATTAGTTGAGCTTCAACCTTGGTGTAATATGATTTGACATGCATTGATGTTATCATGCAATAAGTCATGTTTATGCCCTAATTAAGGTACATGCAACAACAGAGAAACATGAAACATCATTGTTTTGAAGATTTGTACCTGTAGAGGCAAGGAGAAAGGGTGCTCCGTGCTTAAAGTCAACTTTAAAATTCAAATGACTAGCTTTATAGTGATAAATTGCATGAGAAGATACTCCTGTTAGTTTTGGAGGAATGGCTTGCTAAATATGGGTTGGTGTGACCATTTGGTGAATGTCAATAAGTTCTATGGCTAATTGGTCATGAGATATATAGCTAATTAGCATGATTTATGCTAATTAGCTAAATTACCATAAATCTTTATTCTTTTGCCCATAACTTTTGATCTAGAAATAATATTTTCATTCTGTTTTCACCATAGTAAACCTTGTGGAATTTTCCTTAAAATGGGATCATTAAACTTCCTATTTCAGGTTTCCATGGCAAGAGAAATCAACAAAAATGCTATTTTGGCCCCAAAACATTCTTTTTACATGCCAAATTAGGAACCTTTTTTTACCCAAAATATAACTTTTTAGCAAAAACCATTAAATTCTCCATAAAAAAGTAGCCTATACCAGTTTTAGGCACATAAAATTTTCTAGCCCATAGTAATGCCCCCTGGTGGCTAAATCTGGTACGAAATCCTGCGGAAACTGTCCTATCTGCTTGCTGCCTCATTTGAGCATGCTGTTTGTTCACATGTAAAAAGTTCACACTGCTATCTCCCATGTGTGATGAACACTCCTTGGTGACATTATCTATTCTTGATAGGAATTATCTCACAAAAGTGAAATATGCCTGGAGATTTATAAGCAGCAAATTTGACACCACATTAATTTCATTACCAGATAGGAATGGCTGTAATATTAATGTACCTCATCCCATGTGATTATTGAAAGGTCTCGTATCCCTCGCCACTTCCCTGTGACCTGCTTCAACCACTCCACCATCTTTGTCTTTTGTAAAAGCCTTGTATATTCCTATTCACTCATTCTCATCTTTCTGTGCTGAAAGATTGTCATGCATTAAAGTGATGTATAAAGTTTCATGTTGCTTAATGTAATGGACATTAGGGGAAACAATTTGCTCAGATCTTTAACAAGTATTGTTAAGTACAAAGCACAGTGCTCCTTAGAGATAATGCAAGACAGAGCCAAGTATTTCAAATCATACACATATATATATATATATATATATATATATATATATATATATATATATATATATATATATATATATATATGATATGGTCATTAGCCTGACACCCGCAAAATATGCTGAAGGCATACCATTAGGTCTGAAGCAGAAGAATTAAGTGAGGCAGAATTGGTCTTGGGGATATTTTAGCTCATTCGCTACCTGTAGTCTATAACGGGATGCCTTAATAGGCAAAGGCCATGAGTCTGATGTTAACCATCATATTAAGCACACATCAAATTGGAGGAAGGAAATAAAATAGGGCAGACCTGCTTCAGGGTAGGTTGCCCTAAAAACTTAACCTTACATGACAGCCCCTCATTACAGACTGATTCACCTGGCATTCCTATCTCTTTGGATGTGATGATAAGCAGTGACTAGGTATTCAACAAACAATTTCAATTAGACAAGAGTTGCAGGAGGATACACACATAAACACTCGAGCCTCTGAGTTTTGACATGCTGAAATTGTGCTGGTCGTTCAAGCTGTTGAGCCTATTCATTTCAATCTACACAAAATTGACTTTAGCCCAGACATAAGCAGCTGATTTGACCTCCCATAAAACCACTGTCAAACAATAGCTGCAAACAGATCTGCTTTGTCTGAATATCACCCTTGCTATTTAATAAGAAAATTGGTGTTTTCCACCCTGATGCAACTATGGTTTCATATTTTTCATCCAATTTCTTGTTAGGTCAAACGGTTTGATCAGATCCTTACATAATTATAGACCTACCAATTTCCCAGCGGCAATTTCAAAGAGAACAAATAGGATTTAGTAAGCATCAGTTCTGATGGTTTGATCGTTTACACATACTGAGACCTTTCCAATTTCTGCTTGCATGTAAGGTCCATAATGAATCATATCATATTCTCAGTTCAGTTCCATCTCATTTGCAGTCATTCCAAATTAGACCACTATCAAAAACTAGGTATCACAACCCTAGTTAGGAGAGATGTCATTTGATCTTTTTTTTTTTTAGAATTTTCTGATAAATTTATGCTAAAAAAAAGGTAATTTTGGTATGAAATGAAGGCTCATGGTCTGAGGAATGCAGCTGTACGCTGTGAAACACCACCATCTGCAAGAAAATTGGGATGTACTTAGAACTGTACTAAAAACTCTATTAGCATATAGCTGTAGACCATTTGTGTGTGTGACCCTTTTTTTGTAGTGAAAATTAAAGTGAGAAAAATGAAAAAAAGCCTTCAAGTTATATTTCACATGTGTTAGCAGCATAGTAGAAACGTTGTAGGTGCAAAACATATGGTGCAACCACACCCCATGGTGAGTATAGAAATAAACAAGCTGCAGCTGGCTGCTGTGGCTACGTTTACCTTGGGCAAAACTCGGTTTGTTTTTGTTTACGTTTTCTGCTGTGTCGACTATGCCGACAATGTGGTTGACCACATGGTCAGTCTGCTTTTGTTTATGTTTTTTTTTGTTGTGATCATGTGAACATCACGTGATGACGTCATAGCTCTCAGCCAATCAGAGCTTGAGAAAGTAGGTCACATGCCCATATATGGTCACTTCTAGTCTCAAAACTAGGTCACTCCCGGTTTGTAAGTACGTCAAACCAATTTCAGTAGCTGTTCCTATGTATGTGCTGAGTTTGTCCCTATATACTACTATTAGGCCCTTTTAACATGCTCAGTCAAACCTCTCTCTTGTCCCTCTTTTGATTTTGTGATGAGAAAAAAACTTATTAAGCATTATACAGCAAAATTGAACGAAGTCAATATTATATTTATTGTGTATTTATCGTTAAAAACAATGAAAAATAAATTGCTTGTTTACAGTGATATTTACTGTGATTCAGAAAGTAAATAGATAAGTAAATAAATGTACTAAGTCAGACAATTCCTGCATAAATCGATATTACGCAGTAAAAAATTGCTGCTGGAGATATAGCTGTAACCATAAGAAGCAGGAACACTGAAGGTAGTAAAGAAAACCAAAATCATAGCAAGGAGTTCCATGGGTCCATATCAGATACACAGCATCTCTCAGCAGCAGTATTGGAGCATAGACTGTTTTGATTTTTTGATTCATTTGTGGTTAATGCATGGATTGATCTCCAAAAACTGCATGCCTAGCACATGCTGTGCTATGAGATACTTGTATTATGAAAAAAAGATACAGGACTGTTTACTACTACTCACCTTGCGTCAAGGCTGTCAAAGATGCTATGGGTAGGTAAAGAGACCTGAATGTGATAGGCTTCAGTTTTCCAAATTGTGGGTATATATATTTATGTAAAGCACAGGCTCTAAGAGTGCTGTCATCTATGTTGACCTTTACACACAAGATGTTGGACGCACACATCAGTTAGGATTTCTTTCCCTTACAGATGGTTTTTAACCCAATACACAGGACACTGCAGACATGTAAATATGTCTGATTGTCCCAAGAAGAACAAACGAATTAAAAAAGCCAGCTGTTTCTAGGGAATACTTAACACTTAAGCCTCTGACTTGTCCATCTCCTAGTTGTACATCAGAATTTTGTTGTGTTCTTGTAGGTCTACAGGCGAATTTAATGTAAAGGGTATCGAGTGCGAGGAAGGGCCAAACAGAACTGATTAGTTAAAATGTTGGGTCTGTACATCTGACTCTTCCCTGAAGTATAATGTAAATTTAATGAGTTGTGCTTTCATGTTTCCCAAGGATGCAAAGCAATTGGAAAATTTGAGACTGTTCAGCTTTGCCCCACACCTCCGAATTAGGAGAAATAAAAAAAAAAACTACTGCCTTGGTTTCTCCTAGTGCTAAAAGCTCTACTAGGTTTTATCAAACTGTCTTCAGAACACTATTTCAGCTTTCTCATAAATGAAGCAAAATAAAGCTACATGGGCTGAAAAGTATGTTATTTCTGAAACAATCAGTGTCTAGCCAAGATGAAATGCCTCTTATGTTTCTTTACACCTTACATCCTAAGCCATTCTTTTCATCTGTATTCATCTGATGTAATTTAGTCATCATAGAGTGTGTTTCATCAATCTTGATACTTTGCAATCCAACAAACACTCTGACTTTTTACTACAATCAAACATGGTCAACTCTACTCTTTTGAGAAAGACTGAACTCTCTGTAATTTGAGAGCCATTGCATATCAAGATTTGCAAACCAGACGTTACACGGAAGTATCAGCTAATGTGATGCCCTTTGCATTTTCCACCTAGACATAAAGATGATATTACATTGTCAGTTCATTCTGCAAAGTGTTATGAAGATAAGGTTGTAACAGGGATGACGGACAATCATGTAAATGGCTATCGTCTGGACAATGGTTACCTGACGTCACCAACACATAGTGTAGATTAGCTGCAGATTGTTGCAAAAGTATCGCTCTGGAAATATTCAGAGAGGTCATATTATCCTCTACAAGAAACACAAGTCCATGGACAGACTGTTTGGCCTCGATAAATCAATTAAAACATCTGCTTTGCAGCTATGAATACTGGTGGTGAAGAATATTCTGTTAGCTATGTTTAGGATTTGCCCATTATAATCATCTTGAGGAAATCCAAATGTCCGAGTGTAAATATCTCTACAAAGTTCAATGTTAAGGTCAAATGGGCCGCGTGTTGAATCCAGCTATCTAGATGTTCAGGTATAGCTCTTTTATTGTGTTTAGGTTCTAGGTCAAATGCCACTATAGCTTTGTGTTTTGGCCTCTACTATAATGTAGAGGCCATGCCGAGCCCATTGCATGCAAAGACCGTCCAGCTTACTCAGAATTCAACAGTAATGTAATGCCAATTTTGTAATAATCCTTTAAACACAACAGACCAAACTACAGACATTTTGCAGCCCTTGAATGCCTCATTGGATTCGACTTTGTACTCCTCCCAAATCCTACTAGGACATACCAAAAAGATTTTTTTTTTATGTAAAAAATCTTCCTGCGGATACGAGACCATTCCTGCAGATACTGGACCATTTCTGCGGATACTGGAACATTCCTGCAGATACTGGACCATTTCTGCAGATACTGGAACATTCCGGCGAATACTGGACCATTCCTGCAGATACTGGACCATTTCTGCGGATACTGGAACATTCCTGCAGATACTGGACCATTCCTGTGGATACTGGAACATTTCTGAGGGTACAGGAGAATTCTTGCGGCTACAGGAACATTGTTACATTTTGCTGGTTTAAAATTAAATAATTACCCACATAGATATTGCCGAATATTCAAGAGATATCCTTATATGATCACTAAAAAAATTACCTGCAATAATTCTGTGCTCGCAAGAATTGTTCAGTACCCGCAAGAATGTCCTAGTACCTGCAAGAATATCTTTTTTAGAAAAATAATTATTTTTGATGTGTCCTAATAGGGGCTCCCTAATAGCGGCTCCATAGGTTTCTCCACCTTTACAGAACTGATTCTGTACCCGCAAGAATTATTTCTTGACCTGCAAGACCTTCTCTGTGCCCATGAAAATTGTTTCTGGGCATCAAAACAATTGTTCCTGTACCCGCAAGAATTACCCAGTACCCGCAAGAATTGTTCAGTACCCACAAGAATTGTTCAGTACCTGCAAGAATTGTTCAGTATCCGCAATAATTGTTCAGTATCCGCAATAATTGTCCAGTATCTGCAAGAACTGTTCAGTATCTGCAAGAATTGTTCAGTACCCGCAAGAATATTTTTTCTGCTGAAAAACATGTCCTCTCAGGGGCTCCGTACAAATCTCCTAGTTTGGTCAGCTATACACTTAGTTTCGATACCATATATATATGCAATACAAAAAAAACAACCGGTGTCATCCTTGCACTCTAAGGGTGAATTCCAATGGCTATAGGCATGAATAAAGTGTAATTTGTGAACTTTTTGTTTGATTTTGTCAACAGTTGACGACACATAGATATGGATGAAAAGCATTGATCAGGCTTCATGGGCACACTGTGTCAAGTGGTTAAAACGCCGATTCCAGTTTTAGTTATTTCTGTCCCTAGATGGCATCCAAATAACTTAAACCATGTTTTGCTCTCCAGTAAAAGCTGTCAGTGCCACTTAGGCCTGTGTCAGCAAAACATGCAAAATATGCCTGTTTAGATCCATCTGAGACACATGCACCTGGGCTACAAATAATCCTCTTCAAATTAGTGTACAGGAAAAGTTGCTGTAAAGGGGCAGCTTGGATCGTTGCTGATTCAAACAGTGATATACAATTTGGCATCCAACACTGACCAATTGATACTCACACTCTACACCATTACATCAAAATATGAATGCAACAGGTCTGTCCTTAAAATAAGGATTTCTGAATTCATCACTGGACAATGCTATTCCTTTTTTCTGTAAGCATGCTGGTTATTGCTGTAGCTAGATCAACCACTTTACAATAGCAGAATCCCTAGACACAGATCATTTATAAAAGCCAAATGTGAATGCCAGATATTCTCTAATTCCAAATGCCTGCAACTGTGTGATTGGTAAGATCCCTGGACCTTGCCATACATCAATCATATAAGCTTTTGGTCACAAGAGGGTCTGTCTGACTCAAGAATTTTGGTGATAAAAGTATATTCTATCTTTCCTTGCTTAATTCATCATTTGAAGTATAGTTCCTTCCATTAAGATACCAACAAATCTTTTCCCGGGGATGGGGGGATTTAAAAGTAACACACAATGTTGAGATTTGCAAGTGCACCAACTTCAATTGTTTTCTTTTTTTATGTTTTTTTTTTGTTTTGTTGTTGTAAGACCCCCTCCTCTGGGGAATATATTGATTAAATCCAATGATATTCTACACATAACTGAGAGCGCAACATTTCAAAGTTCAATGTTGTGCAAGCAAAATGACCGGTTCCCACCCAGCACAATTAGTATCAGATACAGCCGTCATGACACAGATGCTCTGATCACCTTGTTTTGCTTTCCTACTAAATAATCAACCTCTCTTGCCTGATAGTCCCCCCCGCCATCCTAACATCAGAAGGTGCAGCTGAATTCATACAGGCAAGTGTACATTAGCCCAGCTGTTAGATCCAAGCTATCTTTAGTGAGCTGTAGCTCAGCTGACATAGTACACCATGTTGTAAATTACTGCTCTTTGTATGCTTGCCACTCTCTCATCATTTATTGATAGAATACTGCCTCTGTGATCTGACTAGGCTGGCATCTACAAGAATAGGTCTGGAAACCCTATGTCTAGATACGTGCTCTGGTGGCTAAATCTATTTGTCCAGCTCAATATGTCAATAACAGAACTTCATGTAAATAATGGCCTGCAAAGGCTTATCCTTGATCTAAACGTGGCAATTTATGATCTATATGGCATGATACATTTTGAATGATTAATAACTGTGTGACCTGTTTATACATGTTTGGTAAGAGGATTTGCCTAGGTGCACAGAGGACATGAAATTAAAGACCTTTTGGATACAGTTTCTTCTGTAAATCATTTTGTCAGTAGTGAGTCTCAAGGCCACATCCTACATGGTGAAATATGGCTTCAATATCTCTTTTTTGTCTGTCACATTATATGGCCCTTGTGGAGGCCATCACACTGAAAACCTGGAAGGTCCGAAACTCGTCAGTGGTGATGACTTTAGGTCCTCAGGATTGAAAGAATTGTTTATCTTATTCCAAATCCCAGAGTGTTCTAGGGTCAAGTGCTTTTTTTGAACAAATTCAACTTTATTGGTCCATAAAGGTCATGTACAGTTATTAATACCGGTTGTTTGACAGTGATTAACCACATAAAGATGCAGTAAATATTTATACATTGAACCAATAAAGTCATGGGTGGGGCCGTATCGAAGGATATTGTTATGGCCCCCCATATGGATGTCTCAAACATAAATATAATCGCTATTAATGCATGAGATGAAATATAAAGGAGTAGTAATAGCAGCTGGAATACATGAGACCGTTTACACACTGTTTTACAAATTTAAGTTGAAAAAAAAAACAATTAAAGTTAAAAAGAAAAAGGAAAAAATTGTTAGGAGAAAAGTTAGAATTATGTTGTGTTGAGGTGTGTGTCTTGAGCCCTAGATTGTTGTAATTAAACCCTGAATTACATTAAGAGACACTGGACATCATGTCCATCTTAACTTTATCCTTAAATTCTGATATTATTTTAATATTACGATACTCTACCGGTAGCCCATTCCACGCCCTGGCACAGACAACTTCTGGGCTTTTTTCATATTCTGTAGCATTGATGAGAGGGTAATCAAATATGGGGGCTGCAGTAAGTCTAGTTGCTCGTGTATGCACTTTAACATTTAAACCATTTTTTACCATCTTAAAAGCATGTAATTTATAATGATAATCTCTCCTATCAAAGAGCTTAGGTACACATGCAGGCTAATGTATCATATTAGTAGGAGTGAGAATCTGTCTATTGAAACAAGTCTTCAAACTTTGATTTTGAAAACATTGTAACTCATCTAGTAGAATCTCTTTCACAGCACAATAAAAATATCAGCATAATCAATGATGGGAAGTACATAGGTTTTGTAGACCTTTAGCATGACTATATTAGATAACATTTTCCTCAACCTATACAGTAGAAATGATTTATACTGTATATTTTTCAACAATAACTTCACATGAATATTAAAGGACATTTCTTGATCAAGGGTTACCCCTAGGTATTTACAAGAAATCACTTTTTTTCATTTCGGTTCCTAGTAGCCACCACTCCTTTCTTCAATAGAGGGACCAGAGCACCCTATAACTCCCCTCAACTAATTAGCTCAGGAGAAGACACAACAGTAACTTTCCACCACAGAGCCAATATCACAATGTCCACAGATCAGCCACCACGCTATGATCAGGACGACCTGATGAGAAGTTTAATCAAGGAATGCACCCAAGCTGTCAGTGACTCCTTTTCTGAGTTACTGGCCCAACAGGTCAGTGTCCTATCTGCTGAAATAAAAAACAGTGGACAGGAGCAAAACAACCTGCTTGCCAGAGTAAACCAGAGATTAGACGACATGGACTGCTGGAGGGAAAGGATGGAGAGTGAGAACACTCTCAGCTCTAGGAGGGCAGAAGAGGCCAACATGGACGTCCTCAGGAGGTCTGAAGAACTCACGTATCAAATGACGGAGCAACTAGGCAGAAACATGGACGCCATGAAGACAGACATTTATAGGGCCATACAAAGCCAGTCAAGCAACACTGATACCACGGCAATCAACCAGACTGCCTCCAACACGGGACAACGCCCAAATCCCCTCCATCACACGCCGCCATACCCTACAGCACCAAGCTACAGCTCAATCCAAGCCAATACATTGACTGGAATAGGGTATAGCCCACATAATGCCTTCCAGGACAACTCTAGTGGCAACACAGCATCTGCCATGCCCACTTTACAAGCCATGCAGTATCAAACACCGAGCGCTAGTGCAGTAAATTCACACCAGATGACAGCAGGAGTAAACACTCAGCTGCTGAATCCGAGTCGAACCGCCTTAGGTCAGATATTCAACAGTGTTTACACACCTCCAGCACAGGTGCCAAACCATCAAAGCCAAACACAGCCACCTTATGCCACAGGATATCCCCGGATAGCTCACTCCACACCTGTGATGCCTAACTAAGGACAATCTGCCTTCAGCCAACACACAAGGCCCTTAGGCATGGTTAATAATGATAAGCTCACAGCTGCTCTGTTGGGCTCATTCAACAAGCCCGACTCCTTCGACAAGGCCTCCCCCTACAGATCTGCAGGGAAATTCCTGACTGAATTCAAGTTCTTCATCAGAAATGTCCACCCCAAGAGGCCCGACCTACATGCCCCGTGCATGTATACCTTCCTCAAAGGCAGAGCAGCTCAGTGGTTCTTCACCAACATAATGGACAAGCCAATTATGCAGGACACAAATGCTGTATATGAAGCTTTCCTGGCTAGATTCAGCACCCCAGATCCCATTACCCTTCTCAAAGGTTACAGGAGCAGAAAACAACAGCCCAACGAGTCCACGGAAGACTACCTGGCAGACATGACCTTGCTACTGTCCAACAGCAGTTTAGATGAGGCATCACAAATTGACTACCTGATAAATGGCCTCAGACCTGAACTGAAAGATGAACTCGCCAAAGCACCAAAAACACTACTAAAAGCTGAGGAAATTGCCCTTGAGCAAAAACTGAGCATCCAAGCAGTAAAACTTGCCCAAGCCCAAGACAGCTCAGCTGAGTTATGTGCTGTAGGCTACAACAACAACAACAACAACAGCCACAGGGACAACAGATCCAGAAGGGACAAGTTCCACAATGACCACAAGAAGGAAGATAGGCTGCCCAGTGGAAATTACAACAAACAGTATAAAAACAAATACAAGAATGGTTTCCAAGGGAACTCTCAGTCTTCTGACACACCAGCCTCCAGGGATAACAGGTTGAGCTCAAGAAACAGATCCGACTACAACTCGCACGGAAGAAACAAATCCAGGGATAGATCCAACCAGAGGTCCAGGTCATCAGAAAGCAGCAAAAGCTTTGTTTTCATACCTGTGAATGGGCAACCAAATAATTCCCGCAACGGGTATAGCAGTCACTAAACAAATCAAGGGACCCTACCCCCGGCAGAAAGGATAGCAGAAGCTATACAGGGTATCAGTCTGATGCTGAAAGTGACAGCCCCAAGAACAGTCGTGATGATTAGGATTCAGGGGAAGGAACTACAGCACCTAAAGTCCCCGTCCCTACCATAAAGGAACCGACCAAACAACCGCCCCCCACACTCATTTAATTGCTGAAGCAGAAGCAAATTCAGTTGACTCTCAGAACTCCAGTACCCACTACACAAGGCATGTGGAATATGAACAGGACCAGGACTCTTGCACTGACGATGATGAGGACGAATATGAGGACCACAGCCGGAGAACTTCAATTCTGAAGCCGAAGATCAAGTCTCTTTTTGTTTTTTGTTTTTTTTGTTCCAGCTTCACCACATCGTTTTCATGATTTTACGTGGCTGCTGAACCTTTATTTCCTCAATTAAATCTTGGCACAGTATATTCCTGGAGTTTACATTCAATATATAATTTTGTCATGCAGATAGAATTCAAATAATATAGAATAGTAGGAGAAGGAGGTTGGTAGGATAAAGATGAAAGTGTGCACTGCTGATGCCATCCAGACAGTGAGATAGGAGATATTTGGATGAGTTAAGGTGAAGTGGAGGTGTGATGATAATGGTAGTTATTTTCCCAGTGGTGTGGGCATTTTCTACATCTATGGGGCATTTGTAGCTCTCTTTAGGAAGGTCAGGTCAGCTCAAAGCAGAGTGAAATATGAAATATGTTTGCGTTACTTCAATGTAGTTGTATCCTTTCCGGTGCATAGTGTATCACCAGAGTTGATGTGCGGCTATAAGTCAATGATTACCCAGCAAAACAAAGACAGGAGCCCATTGACTCATAGTGTAATTCTTAGCTGTTAGCCAATTAAAACTGGGGCAAGGTTATACTTGCTGTATAAGGTTTTAAATTCTGCGATAGTCTTTGCTTTCTGAGCTCTGGAATCAATTCTGGACTTTTCTTGAACTTTTCAAGGTTTGTTTTTTTCTGGGGGAATTTTATTTCTGACAAATATGGGCAGCAAGGTAAGCCATTTTTGTTGACACAGAATTGACTAAGGGTGCAGTATCTGTTGACATAGATAACCACTTGTATAGAGCTCTTGTTGATTCTGGCCCCTCCCTGTTATTTATTAGCCAAAAAATGGCTGATAGAGTATCAAACACACCCAATTTCAGACATGGTAGACACTCTAGACTCACAGTGTTACTGGCTGATAAGACCCCAGTTCAGGTAAGTCACTCAATGACCATAGACTTCCTCATCGACGGCCATTAATTTAGAACCAGGTTCCACGTAGTTCCTGATTTAAATCACCCATTCATTCTAGGTGTAAATTTCATGACCAAATACAGACCAAAGATTTCCTTTGGTCCTAAACCAAAGACACCCAACTACATCAGGGCTGTAAAGAATATATCCATACCATCCAACACTGAAGCCACCTTCAATGCTATAATAACAGGAAGCAACAGTTTGGTGGGAAAAACTGGAATAACCGAGAGCGCAGGTACTACACTACCGGTATTTTCAAAGCACGCCATTGTTGAACCAAGGTCAGCGCTTAGAATAATCCCAGTAACCGTAGCTAACCCAAACGACTTCCCAATCAAAGTCAAGAGACACATGAATCTTGGTATATTTAGGCTGTTTGACATGAAACATGCTGTCCCCATTGGTTCATTCAACAACCAGCACTCACTCAACAATCTCACCTCAGAAAAAGATTTATTCCAAATAAATTGTGGGGAAGATCCCATGGATCAGCTCCCAAAAGGGGTTAAACCTTTAAAATACACTATCTGTGAGAAACTCAGCGACACTCAAAAAGAACAGATCAAAAACATTGTTGAATCAAACAGGCAGGCCTTCAACCTGAATGAAAGTGCTATAGGTCTAAATGTAGAAAATGAAGTTAAACTGGAATTAATCCCAGACTTCAAGCCATGCAACAGACCATCCTATAGAATGTCCCCACACAAAGAGATCTTTCAAAAAGAGCTCTTAAAGAAACACCTTGAACAGGGGATCATTGAAGAGTGCACCAAACCTTGTGAATGAAACTCACCAGCCTTTCTGGTACCTAAGTCACAAGGAGACAGATCAGTAGCATCTGGGTGGAGAATTGTCATGGACTATAGATGGGTCAATGAAAATCTAAAGTCCTTCTCATACTCTTTCCCCAGAGCAGACGACCTAATGCAACAAATAGGCAGAACAGGCACAAAATATTTCTCAAAATTAGACGTCTACAGTGCCTATCACCAGATTCCCCTGGCAGAAGAATCCAGGCCACTGACAATCTTATCAGCCAATGGCACAAGATACATGGCCAAAGTTCTTCCAATGGGACTCAAAACTTCTGGCCTATCCTTCATGAATGTGTAGGGGCCGGTATCGTCGTATATATATTAGTGCCGTTCATCCGAGAGACGTGTTCGTGTGGTGCTTGTTCCTTCTATGCCAGCTAGGTGTCGCTTTGCTATACCTCGTTGGTACAAGAGGGGGCAGCACCATGCCTCGCGTCCAGCTTCTACTAAGAAGCCGGGCGAGCGGCAGAAGGAGACTGGACCTGGTCCAGTCCAGATGCTCAACATAAGCTACTGACCAAGTTGAATAAAGTCCTACCTGAGAGGTAGGGGTTTCTGGGGCTTTGCCCAACCCAAACTACTCGTGTTGTGTTGGTATATCTAGTGGTAAGCGAGCCAAAGAGCCACCCAACATATAAGTCGATACGAACCATTACACTGGTGCCGTGACCAGGAGTGTAGGGGCCAGCTCTGGCTGTGAGTCCATGGCGGTATGCTATCTGTCCCCATTCCCTGGTAGCACCAGCCCCCAGGGGCTGGTCAGCCAGTGAACACTGCCCCCTTGTGTCATACCGATCCAGATGTAGGTGGAAGGTAGAGAACGTCAGGTCTGGGGATGTAGCTCAGTGGTAGAGTGCTCGCTTGCAAGTTGAGAGGTCCCGGGTTCGAAACCCGGTGTTTCCAAGTACGTTTTCGCCGACCTCTACACTGGTGGAGAAACCGAGTTGGTCCTGACCCGTGTGAGGGGGGACTACGAGAACTCGGTACCTGGGCCGGTATGACACAGTTAACGCTTCAACCTGCTAGGGGTAAACTAGTCACCTGCTGGAGGTTGGGTTGGAGGAGTAGGGTTGGCTGAAGCTGGTGGGGAGGAGTGTAGGGGCCAGGTCTGGCTGTGAGTCCATGGTGGTATGCTATCTGTCCCCATTCCCTGGTAGCACCAGCCCCCAGGGGCTGGTCAGCCAGTGAACACTGCCCCCTTGTGTCATACCGATCCAGATGTAGGTGGAAGGTAGAGAATGTCAGACGGGGAAGTAGCTCAGCGGTAGAGCTTCTGCCTGCAGGTTGGAGGGTCCCAGGTTCGATTCCCGGTTTCTCCAAGACGTTTTCCGCCGACCTCTACAAATGTAATGGAACAGTTGCTCATGAAATGCAAATACAAAACGCTGTAGCATATGTGGACGACGTAGCCATTTACAGCCCATCATGGGAAAGGCACCAGCAAGACCTGGCGGAGTTTTGAAACTCTTCATCAAGGGAAACATAAAACTGAAATCAGAAAAATGCGAATTTGGTACTACCAAAATGGAATTCCTAGGTTTTAACGTAGACCGACATAGCCTATCACCGTCACCAGACAAGATTGGCCCAGTCAAAACCTTCCCCCCACCCTAAAACATCCACGACCTGAGATGTTTCAATGGGATGGCACAGTTCTACAAAAGATTCATTAGAAGTTTTGCCCACATCATGAAACCACTCTATGAAGCAACCAAGGGCACCTTTAGGTGGACCACTGAGTGTCAGAGAGCTTTTGAGAAAATCAAATCAGCTATCTGTACTGAGGCTGAGCTCAAATTCCCAGACTATACCAGAGCTTTCATCATCTTCACAGACTCAAGCAACTACAGTTTGGGAGCTGTGATCACACAGGTTGATGATTATGGTTTCTATAGACCAATAGAATTTGCAGGGAGAGGTTTGACACCTCAAGAATCCAGATATGGGATAACTGACAAAGAACTACTAGGAATAGTTTTTGCAGTGAAAAAGTTCCACCATTATGTGGATGGAACCCACTTCAAAGTGTACTCAGACCACACTGCCCTAGTTTCCTTGTTTGACAAGAAAGAAAACATAACAAATTGGAGACTGGCAAGGTGGGTTGATACGGTCATTACAACATCAACTTGTAACGGTTCGTTGACAAGTGATTGTCAGTATGGGTCAAGGCCTGAGAGAGGCACAAGTAATGCAGTCTTTAAGGTACTACATGATCGTTATGAAAGCCAAGATGATGGTCATGTGACAAGTGCCTGCTTTATCGAATATATAAAAGCGTTCAATTCCGTCCATCACCCTACACTGATAAGAAAGATTAGAGGGCTAAATATACATTCCACCTACAAAAATTGGTTAACAAGTTATCTAAATGATAGGTCCATTGTTACCATAGCAAAGTGAACCAAATCAAAGCCATCAAATGTGAGAGTCACTTAGGGCTCAACGCTGGGCACTATGCTATTAGGGCTATTCATTAACGACCTACCCAACACTCTGGAGCATGTAAATTGTGTCATGTATGCCGATGATGTGTTATTATACATCTCAGACCCTGATACAGAAATTGCAGACAGGAAACTTCAAAGTGATTTGGACAAAGTGCACTAATGGTGTCTGGCCAACTCCATGATAGTAAACAAGGCCAAAAGTATGGTAATGCACTTTTGGGCTGCTAACAGGGTAGATCACCTAAATGGACCTAAATTGTTCCTATAGGAGGGACTCAGTTGCCTATTTGTTAGAGTTACAATTACCTAGGGGTGGAGCTAGACTCAAACCTAAAAGTTTCCCACCAAATCAACAAAGTGAAGAAAAACCTTGGCAACAAGATATATAAGTTAAACAAACTGTGTAAATTCACCCCCACAGAGCATTGCCTAGATATTTACAAAACAACAGTTGTTCTGAGTGTCGAGTATTGTTCCTTTTAAATAGGTAGTGGCCACCGGGGAGAATTGCAAAAAGTTCAAAGGATGCAAAACCATGCCCTCAGGCTATGTCTTAGGCTGCAGGTACGTGATATCTCCATTGCTGTGTTGCATGAGAGATGTGGCATACAGCAACTACATAATAGTAGGGTATACCAACTGCTGATGATTATGTGGAAAAAATGCCAAGAAGGAAAAGCATTAGAGCAGGAGAAATGTACAAACTAGAGGCGACCGGAAAATCAGGTTTGCATGTAGATGAGCTAGAACAACTTTTTTCCCAGAAAAGCCCATACTACAGGGGTGTTAAGTGCTGGAACAAACTCACACATGAAGAACAACATATTGTCAGCAAATCTCGCTTCAAAGGTATAGCTCGGCGATACAGCCTCCTTGGTTAGCTGCAATTACCATGGTGGCCAGAAGATAATCAAAAAGCATTCGACCCGCACTCCCGGTATTCAATCATGTATAAATAATACACATATTCAAATACCATATGCACCTGATACATTATGAAGCATTGTATTTATCATTTTTTTTCAACAATGTTATTGTAATCAACCACGCTGCTACAAAGTAAATGAGTGGCCGTGGTACACCAAAAAACGTTCTTATCCAAAACGAAAAGAGCCGAATAAATACAAATACAAATATCTGGCATGTCTTGATTACATCTTTCACCATAGAATTCCCATTCTTTGTTGTGATGTGAGGCTAATTTAGTACCTATATGTGACAGGATCTGCAAAAAGGGCCCTTAATGCAGGGTGCATTAAGGCCCCGATTCCCAGTACATGTCACATATTAACAAAGAAATCATTTATGTGGTGGGCTGTGGCCCCCGTCCCTACAGGCTGACCGAGCTCATCAATCAAGTTTATGGTAGTATTGTCATTATTCTTGGAGGGTACAATTTTTCTAATAGTTTTCCGAAAAGCTTTAGCTGGCTCAAGCTCATGAGTTTGCAACAAATATAAGTGAAAAAAAATGTCAAAAACAAATTTGTCTTTCCTGATTATTTATCAATTCCATTGAGGCCCCCTTCCGTCTGCTGACAACTCCCATGATGATCACTCTGAGAACGAAGAAATCTGATTAGTAGAGATATTGAGGATTCCGAAAAGGTAAATTAGAAAAATACTCTCTGACGGTGCATGGGACCTATATCTTCCTACTATACTACCAGACCCATTGTATCATTTTTATTTAAAAGTAATGACACTGAACAGACCTGCAGGCAGGTATACATAGCAGCAATATCAGAGTCGAGATTCATGGAACTAAACTTTATGGCTGAACATTGGGGAGTCAGTGGAGACTGCAAATTATGCTGGACTAGGGTTGAGGCAGAGGAATGAAATGAGGCAGCATGGCTCTTCGGGGTCTTTTAACTCCTCACTTGGCCATTTTTCCTCTCCCTGTCAATTTCAAGGTATTGTTTTCTTTCTTTTTTTATGATTTCCCTGTAGTCTAAAAGCTGATGCCTTAAAAGACAAAGGCCAAGAGTCTGGTCTTCCAGTTCTCATTATTTCTCAATCATGTTAAGTACACATCATTATCAAATTGGAGAAAGGAAGTAGGGCAGATGTTGCTCCAGGGTAGGTTGCCCTTAACACTTGACCTCTTTTACCTAACAGCCCCTCATTACAGACCCATTCAACTGGCGTTTTTATCCCATTGGATGTGATGATTATGTATTCAACAAGCAATTTCAAATAGAAATGAATCATAGGAGGATAGGCACAGTTCTAAATACCTCAGCCCTCTGAGTTTCTACAACTGAAATTGGTGATGATTGGTCAAGCTGCTGTGTCTATAATGATGCTTCCATCTACTCAAACATGAATTGAGATCAGAGATAAACAGCCAATTTGATCTCCCATAAAGTTACAGTTAAACAGGAGCTGTGAAACTGATCTGCTTTGTCTCCCCTGATTATCACAAGAATATGAACTTTTCTCTCATCACCCTTGTTCTCCATCAACCAGTGCATTTCTTTCCTCTTCTGCAAATATATGTATCAGAGGAAGTGTGTGTCCACCTTATTTCCTTGCTATACTGGAAAAGTGTTGCTTTCTACCAAGATGCAACTATAGTTTCACAATCTTTCATCCAGGTTCTTGATGGGTGAAACGGTTTAATCAGATCCTTACGTAGTTATAGTTCTACCAAGTAATATCCCCTAAGGACAATTTTAAAGAAAACCAATAGGTTTTAGTAATCCTTCTGTTCTAACGGTTTGATGGTTAACACTTACTGAGACCTTTCAAATTTCTGCCCACATGTAAAGTCCCATGCTTGGAAGAATAATGTTTAAAATGTTGTATTTCCTTGCCTATAACCCCACAATGATTTATAATTTCACATTTTCAGTCATTCTAAATTAGGCCACTGCATAAAAAAATGCTGTTTCTCATAACGGTATCAAATTAATGCTACTAAAATGCCAATGGTAACGTTACTAATATAATGTCAGTGTTCTTACATGCAGCCATCCATGATTTTTCTGTGGATTTTCTTTAGCCAATTATCCATAATTGCAGAGATGGGTTCATTCAAGCCTTAATAGATACTTTCACTTCTATTAACATATTTATTGTTACTCAGAACTCTTCAAGATTCTACCCCGACCATCATGGGAAATACCATTTCCATATAATTCATAGAAAACTGTTGGATATATGTATAGCCGACTGTCAAGCTGAAGCCCACATCTAATGTTCAATATAATTTTAGCCCTTGAGACACTGTCACCTATGTCTGATGTGTACTCTGGAAAGCTGTAGAGATGCCCCAAGAGGTTGAAATGATGGCAGAAGAAGGAGGGGGAGATTAGAAATAAGGTTAAAGTAATAAGAACAGTCTGACAAATAGATGTAAAGGAAACTAGACATGTAACCCTGATAAGACAGGTACTGTATATTCCAAGTAAAGATGCCATTATCATCATTAGGGGTGGTGTCATAGAAAACGCAGCCCACTGTTCACACATTGAGAATAATGCTACAGCTATGCTAAGGTCATCAGCATCTTTGGTTGCACTACTTTTCTTTTCTATATTCACATTCTACTGTTATCATACAGCAATGTTTCCTCAAGCCATAAAACTGGCTCAATATTTTATTGTGCATCTATCATTGAATACAGTAAAGGTTTGCAGAAAAAATAAATTGCTTCTTGACAGTGAAATTTAAAAAAGAAATGTGTACAGTTAGAAAACTCCTCCATGAATGATTACATGTATAAAACTGGCAACATTGGTTTCTGGAGATACAACTGGTGCCATGAAGAAAGTAAGAACACTGAAGGCCACAAGGAGATCAAAAGCAAGGGGTTCTAGTCCCCAGCAGATCTATACACAGTATCTCCCTCCGCATGCAGCAGTATTGGAACATAGATTGTTTGGTCACTTTCATTCATTTGTGGCCAATGCATGCATTGATCTCCAGAAACTGCATGCCTCAGTGTGATGAGGTGCTTGTTTTATCAAACAAGATGCAGGACTGAGTTTACTCTAGCTTGTTCTTCACTGTTATTTGTTGCATGGTATAAGGTACACAGGGGGTTCATCCTCAAATGTAAGCTGTGCCTTATAGGGTAGGTTAACCTAAAGACGACCACATACCTTGAGTCGACCACCTGCCACCTTGTTTTTCTCACTTTTACATCTACTGTATGGGGATTTCCCTCTAATATTCCTGATATAGAGGTGTTATAGTATCCCATGAACCGGCCACCTATGATATGTTGAGTAGTTATCATTGTATAACAATACACCAAAGTACCCATGTTTGACTGATTTTATCATGGCCAAGTGGTCATTTCTCCAGAAATCTTTAACTTTGGTTGCAGATTCTGGACATTGAGATTGTTCACATGTACCAAATATTGATTCTAGACATAGATATATATCATAAGTAAATGATGACATAAACAAATGTGACCCATCAAGGGAGAACACCCCTCCACAGGGGATTTTTAATTCCCCATTTGGCCACCAGGGGGCATTGGAGGGGCAAAATCACTCTAAAATCATTATAAAAATATATTAACATAATTTTTTTTGATGCAGAATTCAATGGTCTCATTTAAAATGCACCATTTTCATTAGAAATGGTCCATATTTGGAAGGTGTTTCATGAGAAAAATCAACTGATATGCCTGTTCCTGGTTGCCATGGCAACCCTTCCAATAATCAAATTTTGTAAATTGCTATGCCAATTTTTGGGGATACTGACCAAAACCCCAAAACTGAAAACAAAAATGAAAAATTCCTTCTAGATCAAAATCTATGATAAAACCACCATATCTTTATGTATTTTTATGAGAAAAGGCTAAATTATTGTGTTTTTAGATATTATTATGTTTAATAATGTATTTAGAGCTTACTCATCAATTCCAGATATGATCAACAACCTATGTTCAAGGAGGGGTTCTAAAATGACTACTAGGAATGTTTAAGCCAATGATGTCTCATTTTAAAGATCTTGAGATGAACTTTGATAATGAATTCCCTGCAGATAGGTGTTTTTGTTTGCCTGGTCACAAATGTTCAGAAATGTTAAATACTTTCAGTTTAGGACTCGTTTTCCCAGGCAAGCCAATTTCACCTTGAGATGACCACCATTTCACCTTGAGTCGACCACCACTCATGTTATGCCTTTAATTGATCAGAAACCACTGATTATGTAGGATTACATCAAAAGATTCATATTCATAATATCTTGGGACATAAATGTGGGTATGATTTGGATCGGAGGAGGGATAATTAAGGGCAATACAATTATATGGGTCCAATTTCTGTTGGTCTACATTAGTTCACTGTAGACATCTATCTATAAGTACATACCTTTCTGTAAATTGCCCCAGTCCCCTAACAGTAATTGAAATCCCTCTTATACTTCCAACTATGATATCATTTCAAGCAATCAATGTTATACCATTGACCATACAAAGGCCTCTACACAAACCTAGATTGAACTAGTTTAAGAGACCTCAATTTGATAAGGTTCAGTTTCCCAAATGTTATGTATAATATTTTGTAAAGCACAAGCCCTAATAGTGCTGTCATCTATAAATTATTGACCTTTACACAGACAAACGGCTTAAGTGCCAATAGGTGTTGCACATTCACCTCAGTTAGGAGTTTTCCCTTACAGACAGAGCCACTAACCAAATACTTAAAAAGGACTTGTCAATCTCCTCCTTGTAAAACGATCCAAGCTAGCACTACTCGTGCAATTTACGCATTCTTATGTGAAATCTTATTTACGTAAAAAAGACATCATTTGAATGAGTTGTGCTAGCAGGGATGTTTTCTGATTTCCTAGGTCTCCAGGCCAAATTTAATGTAAAGGGTATGGGGTGTGTGGAAAGGCCCAGAGGGGCTGATAGGTTTAAACATTGAGTTTGTGGTCGAAAATCATAGACAGTTGGCAGATGGGGCCTCCTGTGGAGTTTGGGGGCCTGAGATTAAACCCTGGAGTATCTGAAAGATATTTTTTGTGGATAATGTATAGGTGTTGGGGTATCTACCCATGAAATATTTTCAGTTAAATATGAAATCCGTTGTCGTGGCAACACCCTGAATATCTATACTCTGGAAGACCCTGGAAAGGTGTCTTGCCGAATGACATTAGGGGGATATTTTCCCTTAAGCCTGCAAAATTAATTCTTTTATGTATTTGGTCAACATTAATGTTAACTTTTGGTGAGTACTGGGTCTAAGGGTAGGATTCAGAGAGCCGCAGCTAAAGGACTTGGACTTTTGTCCTACACTTGAATCCTTTTTCTTCAGGCCTGAAATGGCATTTTCACTGAATTCCTTGAAATTCCTGGTTCAGGAAATTTCAAAACTTGCTGGTATACATAAAAGTGACACAGTCTTACGTAGTTACTTTTAATCATGTGGAAGACAATGCCCACCATGTGTACTTTCAGGTGGTATATAGGTTGAATGGGCCAAAAATATGTGAACACCTCAAAATCGAGGTCCTCAACATGGCATGTAACTCAAATGTCATTCGGGAAGACAGATTACCAGCATTGTGATAAAAGTTTATCACAAAAAAATATTCATTCTAGGATAGGAAGATCACATCTGACATAAATATTGATACAATTTCCATAATCTACAGGTCAAAATTGTCCAGACCAGAGATTTCCATGGAAGTATGATGATAATTTCTCTAGGAAACCAAGCCCTCACCATGGCTGTACCTCAAATGTCATTCGGAAAGACAGATTCACAGAATCGCGATAAAGGTTTATCACAAGAACGTTCATTCTATGATAAGAAGAACGCATTCAATGATAAGAAGAACGCATCTGATATAAATGCTAATACAATTTTTATAATCTACAGGGCAGAATGGTCCAGACTAGAGATTTCCATGGAGGTATGATGATAATATCTTTAGGAAACGAACCACTCAACATACCGTAATCTCCCGCGTATAAGGCGCGTCTTATACACCAAACAAAATGCTGCTGAGTCTTATACGTGGGAGGGAAATTGCCTTGAGTTTGGGGTGCGCCTTATAGGGGGGGGGGTATTTTTACTATAACACAGTATTAAATTGACAAAAATCTGCCCTCAGAGGTGCGCCTTATAGGTGGAACAGGCCTTCCTGATTTGGGGGTGCGCCTTATACGCAGGCTGCACCTTATACGCGGGAGATTACGGTAGCATGTAACTAAAATGTCATTCGGCAAGACATGTCATTCGGCAAGACATTTTTTAGACTTTTCCCCCTGCTATTCCAAACCATGAGGGATAATTTATCTGTTTTGCACTATGGCACTTAGATATATGTGGGGGGTAAATAAGTGACATAGTTAATATAGTTAAATATGTAAAACCCAGCCAGGATGAGAAGGAATGTCCTATTTCGGGAAGACACCCAAAAAAGGGCTGTCTGACTGAAAAAATACTGATGGCCTGCTCACAGCCAAGATAATGGAGCAATTCTAATTATTTTTCCAGATTACTTCAGCATGGGACTAACTCTAAATGTTAGCACAGAAAATTAACCCATATACATCATAGATATTTTAGGAGGGGGTCATATGCCCTAAAATTTTCGCCCAGACAAACTACTTTACAAAAAGTTAATTTCTCAACAAATATAGACCAAGTGCCCCTAGGAAGGCAATCTTAGGTCCAAAATTTCGGTTCCCCTTCAAATTTCAGTGGTCATAAATGGAAGGACACATTTCTATT
Source organism: Acholoe squamosa (assembly GCA_949317995.1). Taxonomy (NCBI): domain Eukaryota; kingdom Metazoa; phylum Annelida; class Polychaeta; order Phyllodocida; family Polynoidae; genus Acholoe; species Acholoe squamosa. Next base: position 56,733,986 of record OX439045.1, read on the forward strand.
GTCAAATTTTTAAAAAATTATGAAAAGTGTCGGATTTATTGATTTTTCTCTACAAAATTGGTCATTTTGGGCCTATTTCAACCCGCTGGTGCCCAAAATATGCATATTGGACCATCAAAACCCATATGTAACATGAAGATCTCAATGAGCCCTACATTTTGAGCCAAAAGAATTAGGGGGGACACTAAAATCCTAAGTGTAGGAGCTGGAATACATCCAAATTTGTCATATGCAAACCTTCTATGATTTGTGACCTTGTACATTCACTTGCCCTAATACATTTCAACATAATATATATGATTCTTAAATCTGACTCTGATGTAAATTCAATTAGTTGTGCTTTCAATGTTGCTTGCGAAGAAGTTGGCAAATTTGAGACAGCTCAGCTTTGCCCGACACCTCCTCATTAGGAGAAATTAAACAAACTACTGCCTTGGTTTCTCCTAGAATTGAAGGCTCTAGTGAGTTTCATCAAATTGCCTTCACAACATTGTTTCAACTTTCTTTCAAAGGAAGCAAATGAAGCTACCTGGGCTGAAAAGTGTGTTATTTCTAAAACTAATCAGTGTTTAGCCAAGATGGAATGCCTTTCTATGTTTTACCTTCTCTACATCTTCCATTCTCAGCCACGTTTTTGGTCCTTAATCATTTGATATATTTTTAGTCCTCATACAGTCCATTTCACGTGTCTTGATGCTTTGCAATCCAACAAAAACTCCACATCCATAAGTAAACATTGTCAAGGTCGGTGAAAACGGCTGGAAACACTGGGATTTGAACCAGGATCTCTTTACTTTCAAGCGAGCGCTCTACCATTGAGCTGCATTCCCTGGTCTGGCATTTCCACCTTCCATCTACACTTGGATCAGTATGATACACAAGTGGGCAGCTTTCATGGCTGACCAAACCCTGAGAGCTGTTGCTACTGGAACGGGGACAGATACAGGCATGGAATCATAGACAGAGCTGGCCCCTAATGCAGACGTACACAGAGAAAATATTGATACTCACAGTTAGCCTGATGTTAGCCTCAGGCAAATGTCGCCAAAATGAGTATATTTTGATACTCAGGGTGAGCCTAGGCTTTAGGCATACTCCAGCAATACCTGACACTCTACTCTAGATTGTTTATGGCCTAGCTGTACCCTCTCTACTGCCCTACTCTCACAGTGCAGGAGTCTCTTTAGAGACAGGCTCAGGGTCAACTGGAGTAACATAATAGAAGAGAATAGGACATTGCCTAAGTATCTCTATGAAGAGGGTCAGGCAATGCCGGATCCTACCTGAACAGGCTCCAACATTGCAGGAGTCTTTCTTACCAATGGTGTAATGCACTGCCAGAGTATCCCAATACATAGGATCACTTTGCTGCATTCTACCTTCAAGTGAGCAAGACAACCCAGTTGGCACAGCCCCACTTGATGAGTTACTAATCAGCACTGCATTGTAGGGCTTACAGACAGTCTAATTTGTAATGGTTATGTAGCCCTGCATTTGTAGCCCTTATTGAACTACTAAGCTGTAGGGTGTATGAAGCCCAACACATGAGTGGTTTATTAACCCCTAGGTGCCCAAGCCCGCTTTAAAGTGCGGTTTTGTGCTTAAAATGGGGCTAAAATACATGTGTATTGAAGTTAACTATCATCCAGATACTTCTACTGGTCCAATCTGCAAGGTTAGACCCTCTATAGAACGGCCATGACTTCCCAATCACAATACAACCATCCATTTTGCTCTATCCCCATTATACCAAACACAGGGAATCAAAACTTGAACATGAGCTGTCATATTATGTGATTCATTACAGGGCCACCCTCCAGAGGGCTAAGGCCAGACATGACACCAATATTATGCTAGATCATATACATGTACCCCCATTAGATTCTAAAGGAACTGTTCACATCCATAGCAATAATCCATGTATTGTTAATAGCACATTATGTCTCCTGAGTGGTGGTACACATATATGCAGAATTGAATGAGGCCTCCGAATTGCAGGTATTGTAGATGGGGGGGGGGGCTATATATTACACAAGAGAGACCAAATACTACAAAATGAAAACAAATGGAATGTTTTGGTAACTATGGTTACCAAATCTGACCAACAAATGCCAGGTCCATCACTTAAAGTCTTAATTGAGTTGTGAGTATTCAGGAAATGAAATACAGAGCCAATATCAAAAGAGAAGATCAAACTAACACATGGGCTTATCAACTAAGTGATATAATTGTGAAATAATGTAAAATCTTCAATAATTCTGGGCACCAAAAGGTTAAACACTATAAAGAAATATAGAAATTTAAAAGGTCACCGCATGACAAAAGCCCAATATTTCATACACACAAGGATTTCAGATGGTTGAACATTCAACTTCCTAAGGCAGTCTAATTAATAGATGAATAGTTTGTGCATTCCTGGTTTCAGTGTCCTTTTTGCTCCTTGGTGGGATTTGAACCGGGTACCTGCTAATTGTGACTTCTCTGTGCTCCTATTTGTGCTAGTGGGGCAGGTGTTGAAACTGGCGCTTTCAATATGATATTTCAACCATAGACCTACTACAGTGTGATGTCATTGGTCATATGAGGCCCAGTAGACTAATAGGAAACACAGACTGGAGTGACCATAGTAAGGAAAAATGCACATAGTAAGGACAGATGTCCACAATGTCCTCAGTAAGTATGGCACAGTCCTACTTATATGCCTATTGCAACCTGGCTCACCAGTTGTAGAGGTGGCACAGTGGTAGGATTCTCGCTTTGCATGTGAGGGGTCTCAGGTTCAAGTCTAGGTGGTGCTGAGAAACATTTTTCATCTTTTTCAGTTTAATAGGAAACATCTCATCTATTGCAGTGTATTTTTCTAAGAACTACCTTTATAACTAATTGAAATAGATGCTTGATTGAAAACTTACAGAATCTTTAATAGCTGCCAAGTCAGAAAATAGCAAGAAAATAAATTGTTTGCATAACAAAAAAATTCTGGTTGAAACTTGCAGCTTTTGAAGAGCATCCCTGGGCTGGAATAAAACTCAGGACCTTCTCATATGAAGGTAAACATGTTACCACTACACCATCTTGACTGTGCTGAAAGATCTCAACTTGAAATCTAATATGATCTGCTCCCTCTGTGTGTTGAAAGCTGGTATTCCACTTTTTTCCAAGCCCCAAAACATTAGAAATATGCTTGGGACCATATGTCACTTTAACATTTACCGCAAAGATAATTATGATCATACTCTAAATGTTTTATTGATTAATTCCTATTATATTCCTATATAGATAAGATTATATTTTTAGATATCATGCTAACAAGGACTAGAGGATAATAGAAAGGATATTGAGTATGTGCAAGAACGGGTGAAGGGAGGGCTTAATAGGGAACAATTTTCTCACAAACCTAATATGAATGCATATTCATGCTCACATTGTAGCAATAAGATTGACTTTACAAAAATTCTCAATGGGGCTTGAACTTACCACCTTCAGATGCAGAGTTTAGTGCCATATCAACTGAGCTAATGAGGCACATGGTGTGGTTGGTGCTAGGATATGATATAATCTCAGACATCAGTGTAGGGGCTAGACCCCTGCTTTGCTGGAGTATTCAGTTAGATTCAGACTGAGTATGGCACCATGCCTGAGCCTTGTGCCATACTCATGCTGATCCTTTTTCCCAATGTGTGGCATTGAAGCAGGCTCAGCATGAGTATGGCATGTCAGGGGAGAGCCTCTAGCAGAGGCTCTCATGATACTCAGGCAGCGACTAGGTGAAACTCAAGCCGATGCTGTTTTTTCTGTCAGTGTAGAAGTGATGCATTGCCCTATAAAATTTCCACCTAGACAGAGAATATTACACTGTGAGCTTGTCAGTGCATTCTGCAAAGTGGAGATTTCGTTGTATCAGGGATGACTGACAGTCATGTAAATGGCTAAAGCCTGGACGATGGTTACCTGAGGTCTCCAACACAATTCATAGTATAGATAGGGAATTAAAAATCCCCCGCAGAAGGATGTTCTCCCTTGTTGTGTCACACTGATTTCAGCAGTATGGAAACTCCAAGTTTGCAATAATCATTTAAACACAACAGACCAAAGTGCAAATATTTTGCAGACTTTGAATGTCGCATTGGATTTGACCTTCTAGTCCGCGCAAATATCCCAATTTCACTCAACTGTACACTTAGTTTAATACCATATATCTGCAGTAGAAAAAAAGGTGAATTGTGATGGCTATGGGCAAGAATGAAGTGTAATTTGTTGACTTTTTGTCCGCATTGTGTTGACATTTTGTCGACAGTCAATCCCAGTCTTAGCTATTTTTGTCCTTAGGTGACATCCAAATACCTCAATAAACATGTTTTGCTCTTCGGTAAAAGCTGTCAGTGCCACTTAGCCAAGGGTCTGCTTAGGTCCATCTGAGACATTTGCACCTGCATTACAAATAATCCTATGAATTGGTGAACAGACAAATGAAAAGGCTGTAAAATGGCACCGTCATTTGTTGCTGATTCAAATCAACGAGTTCCAGTTTGGTATCTGACACTGTCTGATTGAATAATCACACTCCACACCATCACATGACAATAAGAATGCTGAAGGTGTATCCTTGAAATCGGTTCCTATCTCTGAATTCATCATTGTACTATTGTCATCTTTTTTTGGTAGGCATGTTGGTTATTTGCTATAGCTATAGATCAACAATACCTGCACTCCTAGATACAGATCATGAAAGCCAAAATGTGCATGCCAGATATTCTCCAAATGCCAGAATGTATGATTGATGAGAACCCTAGGTCTTTGACCTCGGCTTACATCAATCATATAATCTTTTCATCATGAGGAGGGTCTTCCTGAATGAGATATTTTGTTGATGGAGGTATATTCCATCCTTTCCTTGCTTAATTCATCGTTTGAAGTATAGATACATCCATAAGGACACCAGTCTTTCCTTTCTCTGGGGGTTGGGGGATTTAAAACTAGCACACAATGTGGAGATTTGCAACTTCTGTAACTTAAATCTTGTTACTATTGGTAAGCCTCCAGGAATACATCGACTACATCCAATGATATTATACACATTAATTCAAGTTGCAACAGTTCAAAGAGGAGTGGTTTGCAATCAAATTAACTGGCCCCTGCCCACAATTTCGAGTACAAAATACAGCCATCATGACACAGGTGCTCTGTTCATGTTCTCCTAGCGTTGTAGATTACTGCTCTTTGTATGCTTGCCACTCTCTCATCATTTATTGATAGAATACTACCTCTGTGATCTTACCGAGCTGGCCTTTACAAGAATAGGTGTGGAACACCCCATATTTAGATAATATTCCTTGGTGGCAAAGTCTATTCCCCCGCTCAAATATGCCAATTACAGAACGGCACATAAATATAGGCCTGCAACTGCTAGTCCATGATCTCAACTTGGCGATTTTCGATGTATAGTATATGTATTATTATGCATCACTAATAACTGTGTGACCTCTGTATACCTATTATATATCCCTTGCCAAAGTGCACAAAAATATCAAATGATAAAGACCATTTGGGTACAGTTTCTTCTGTAAATCCTTTCATCAGTATCAACAAGGACACACTCCATGTAAGTGTAAGGATCTGAGAAAAATTTTGACAATTTTGACAAATATTGAGAAACACAATAGTCATATTGAGAATCATTGCAGGGTACCAGGGCAGGGAATCGATCCCCTAACCTTCTGATTAGGAGTCAAACAGCTTATAAACAACCATGGAGTGTACTAGTGATGGTGGACCATATCCCTCTTTTTAACATACCTGGTCTTTGTACACCTGCTGGGATATCTCTTTAGGTTTTGTCCATAAGAATATTAGATGATACAGTTTAGGTCCCTTGCCAATTAGATTTAAGTCGAACCCACTATGACTAATCTTCCACAGTGCAAACCTAGCCTATCTTCCATGTTGATGTAGGGGGAAGCTAAAATATGTGACCCATCTGGGGAAAACGTGCATGGGGGGATTTTTAGTTCTGCATTTGGCCACCAGAGGGTGGTAAAACACTAACAAACATACCAAAAAGTGGCTTAGATCAATTTCTAATGGGAAATTCAGTAGTATGCTCAAAATAATTCCATTTCTATTGAAAACGTTCCATTTAAGGAATGCAAAAGAGACATCCATCGCCATGGAAACATAGATAATTGGCAAATATGGCAATATTATGGTTGCCATGGAAACCACTCCATTATTCTTAATGGTAATTTTTGACACAAATGTGTTGGATATTTTCATAAGGAACTCAGAACCGAAAACAGACCCAGAAAATTCCCTCTATAATCAATTTTATGATAGAAAAATCACATTGCTTTGTTTATTTTTCCACAAAACTGTATTTTTTTGCATAATCACTATTTAAGCTAGATTAATGTATTTAGAGCCTTATTGTATTTTTCAATTGGTGACACTGACCTAGGTTTGACAAGCAATTACAGAAAAACTACCTGGAATATTTTAGCTCAAGATATCTCATTTTAAAGCACATGACTTCAACGTTAAAAAAGCCATTTCCCCCCTGGATGCAGGTTTTCCCCCATCTGGTCACATATTCAGGCAATGACCTCATATATGGATTTACCACGGGTCACTGAGGCCCAAAGTAGATTACTTGAATCCCTGGGGGATATCAAGAAAGACATAAAAAGCAGAGTGAGTCAACACATATCTCAGCCCAGGATCCAGTAAACTAGGCTGTTGTTCTTTAACCTGCAGCTTTTGCCTGCCATAGCCTGTGTCGACCACAGCTTTGTTAAGACTACTTCCAAAAAGTAAGTAATGCAGCACATTCTCTTTCCACAGATCATTAAGGTAAGATTGTTAATTTAATGAAATCTTTGTTTGAACTTCCTTGTGTATTCAGTCTCCCATCTCCTACTACCTGCACACACGCCCAGAGTAGATATTGCACAGCATACAATCATGTAAAGTACAAACACATAGGACATACAGATGGATGTTCCATTAGCCGAAAACCGCGACAAGAAATGTCGATGACCCATAGTTGAAACCATGTTAGCAATAGTTCTAGGCTGAGACCATGCAAAAGTGGTTGACTTAATTCCCAAATCAGCAACATTTGTATCATAGGACCCTGGAACGTAAAATGGTAAACTCACTGAGGACTGTTAAGGTCAAATCCGTCTTGCTGTCTGGAATATCTGTTTTAGTCCAGCTTGAATGTGCAGAATGCTGAGATTATTGCGAATACCACTTCGGGTTTAGGTCCAATTAAGACCAACCACTTCGATCTAGAACTCAGCAAAGCCTCTAGTAGCAAGAATAGTATACACAGGTTCTAGCAAAGTTTCTTGCTAGTATGCAAAAGTGAGATTTCAGGAGCATAGACCTAAAGTGGTTCTACCTTTCAAAAGCCCTCAATGGGATGTGGACTTTGAATCCTTTCTTGTATACTACTTTAATGAGATCGAGCTTGCGTGCTTGAAGGAAGAATTAAATGATTGTCAGCATTCTACATTGAAGAACATGTATACCTTGCTTTGTAAATCGTATGCAGGACCTTCCCTCAGGCCCAATTCTTAATTTGGTTCTTGCATTCCTCGTATATATTGAGATAAAGTACAACTTGTGATCAACGGACAGATGGCTTTTGTGAGGGCTTGATTATCAATCGTAAAGTGAAATTAGATTGCAAACCACTTGAAGGCCCGCACTTTTACTTCCAAGTGATGGTAAGGCTAAATCTCTCATCAAGAATCAATTTAAAATTAAAATTAGTCTTCCTCCTGAGATGAATGTAAATGATTTTCAGATTTTGAAACTTTGTTTCAAATGTCAGTTAATGTACATACAATAGCTCATATTGACGAGACATATGTACAGAATGTTAATCGTGTTTTACAACATTGTTATTAACTGCCCATCAGTTACAATGTTTAAGGAATTATGCAGGTATTCCACTGAAGCTGATCTAATCCAGGTTTTGAATCAGGAGGCCATTATTTTGATGCATTCCCGTCAAATTAAGGATTAACTTTGCCGGATTTGCGGGGAAATTCATCAGGAATCTGCCTTAAAAAGATTGATCCAGTATTTCTCTAAAATCTATATTTGTCAATCAGCTTTGGTGGAATGACCCTGAGAGATCTATTTAGTTGGCTTAAATGTGTAGAAGGCCTAGCAATAATTCAGAAGAGTACTTGGGTAAGTCACAAATAGATATTGCAATAATGATGTCAAATTTCTTTCAGTTTTGTACCTTTTGAAATTTAAGGTCCTTAGGGACTTAAGCATTAACTTGTCGTAGTACTTGCCTTAGGGCCTTTCTCCACTAGATGATAAGCAGGACTGATACATGTATCAGCAAAGAATTGGCACCGGTTTAGTAACAATTTGGTACCGATCAATGTACTGACGGCAATGTATACAGATTATACTGATTCCTATGACAGTCTTTGGGGTAATATAATACATTGTTGAGAAAGAACTGTAATTGAGGCAATAATGACTCCAGAAAAGAATGACTACAGCAGTGAAACAGGCTTGAGAAATAGGTTTTCATGCAAAACTATATGTTACATATAGGTTAATTTTAATTCTCCTTATTGTAGCAATAGTTTTGTGATTGTTCAGCTAATTTTGATGACAAATAGCGTTCTCTTTTTCAGAAACACGTTTGGAGGATTAAGATACTCTACAACATTGGGTATGGTACATCACTCGCTTCGCTCTTCTTCGCTGTCCTCATCATGATCTACTTTAAGTAAGTAGGACTGTCAATTGTACTTTCAATATTTCATGCAGTATACCAGGAAGGTGTATCACAATATTGTATGACTACACACACGTACTATAATTTGAAACCCCTTAATGAGAGTGGGTGATCGTAGGCAATGTGCTGTGCTGGATGATTAGTAGTAGGGGCTGTGAAAGACAATTTCAGACCCTAAGGGCACTTGTGTACAGGTTCACTTTTAGACCGTCTTTGAAATTGGATGGGGAGACATTGCAAAATTCCATTAGAACACTCTAAAATCCAAGATGGTCAAATTTGCACTGAAAACCCCTTATTTTGCCCTCAAAATCTCAATTTATCCATGGGTATGGTTGTGTAATAGCTCAAAATGAAGGTCTTTTTAAGGAAAATCACAGAAAATGAGAAATGTCGATTTTCAGGTCCTGTGGTTACCATGGCAACAGAGAATTCATGTACCTGGGGTCAGATTTCTCATAAAACCCTCATTGTGTCCTCAAAATCCCAATGTATCAATAAATATGGTCATGTAACGGCTCAAAACGAAGGTCTCTGTTAGGGAAATTATAAACAAAGGGAAATATTGATTTTCAGATATTGTGGCTACCATGGTAACAGAATTCATGTACCAGGGGACTCCTTTTTAATAATAATAAAAAAAAAACTTATTTTGCCATTGAAATCTCAACTCTTTAATGAAAATGGTCATGTAATGGCTCAAAATTAGGGTCTCTGTGAGGGAAACCAGACACAACGGGAAATATTGATTTTCAGGTCCCGTGGTTACCATGGGAACAGATGATTCATGTACCTAGGGCTAATAAAATTCCATAGATTGACATTGAAATCTTAATTCTTCAATGAATATGGTCACGTAATGGCTCAAAATGAGGGTCTCTGTGAGGGAAATCATACACAATAGGAAATATTTATTTTCAGGTCCTTTGGTTACCATGGCAACAAAGAATCCATGTACCTAGGGCCAATAAAATCCCATAGATTGCCATTGAAATCTCAATTCTTCAATGAATATGGACATATATTAGCTCAAAATGAGGATCTCTGTAAGGGAAATCATACACTAAGGGATATGTTTATTTTCATTTTTTGTTGTTACCATGGCAATAGCGAACTTAGATAACCAAGGCCAGATTTCTGAGAGAAACCCCTTATTTTGCAATAAAAATCTAAAATTTTAGGTGCTGTAGTGCACATGGCAACAGCGAATTTAGATAGCTGGGGCATGATTTCTAATGAATATTTATATTGCAGTAAATTCACCAAGATAAGAAGACAATGTGCAGCAGGAAATATTGATTTTTGTTGTGCATTGTGCTTATAATGCCCACCGAATCCATATAGCTGGAGCCAGATTTAAAAAAAAACACTTACAATCATTAATCCTTACGTGCCCAGAATAGCAAAGGTGCACACTAAAGCATGTAAATATACTCAACAGACCACCATGGGTTTAATATTAAACGGATTGAGATAGACTCGTGATGCCAAGGGCATTCCAATGATACCAAATTTGCCATGGTGCATTAAGTATGTAATTATTTATAGGCCCTATTTAAGAAAATAATGAGTTTGAAATAGGCCTAAAATACATGAAATGTGCGCTGTCTGGCCATGGGAATATAGGGAACATACAGAAAATCTACTAAATTCACAAAAATATTGATAAAGATACCAAAAATATTGATGAAATATTTTTCATGTTATTTTCTCCAAGGAATCCAATTGTGATACTTTTGTTCAATTTCATTTAAGATAGCTTTCTTTGAAGTGTTAGAATATAGCTTTATGGGTTGAAAATAGTCCATACCCTACCAAAATAAAAAGAAATATTTTCTGGGCACCTTCATCTAAATCAGCCCATTTCAACTTCATGTACCATCATCATTCCCTACTGATTCATATAAAGCTCTAACATAATGCTTCATATTACATTTTATGAAAGCTATTTAACTGCCCTCCTTGTTATCATTTTAATCAGTACTTTAATGTGGACATGATATAGGTAATAACCTCTACAAAGTCAAATTTGTTGAATAAATCAGCTCCTCTAAAAAATTCTGGGCACGAAAGGGTTAAAGTATCAAACTATCCACATCAATCAGTTCGTGCAATAGCTCAATACAATGTCTCTGACTAGGGGAATGACATAAGGTCTGATGTTTTAGCATTCTTATGATATGGTTACCATTGCAATAGAGATTCAATCTACCTCAGGCTTAATATTCAGTAAGCCTTTGATGAGAAATCTACCTTTCATCAGGTTCAATCTCAAATTATGCACTTTGCCCAAAACAAAGGTTTCTCTTTTTGAACGCTGGATCTCCTAAGAGGGAGGGGTCCCATACATTTAAATTAATATAGCACAATCTGACACTTTCAGAATCCTTTATAAATGGTTTGGAACATGAATGTGGTTATAAAATGCTAATTTTCTTGAACCTTAAGAGACTTTCAGCAGTGATAATTATTGTTGCAATCATAAGTGTACAACATGCTTCGGGGTACATATTCAATAGCTGAAATGCTGATGAATAAGGTATTATTTTATTTATTTTATAATGTATACACCCCAATGGTAGTATATTTACAATATATAAGAATGATTGATAAATAACCCATTTATCCCTACCCCCCTGTCCCAGGTGACCTCCTTATCCTACCACTCCATCCCCATCCATTCCCCCATATATATGTTACAATTTCAAGCATTTGCAATATCCTTCTATATGTCACATTTTATCTGAGTATGGATGCAAATTTGTATGGGAAATGCAGTGTGCCACTGTGAAAATTGCCACTCCATGTCAGCTTACTTTCAGCCCTTGCATGGACATATTTATGAATAAATTTGGATTTCTATGGCAAAATAAGGGATTTTTATCAGAAATCTGGCCCCTGGTACATGAATTCTCTGTTGCCATGGTAACCACAGGACCTGAAAATCGACATTTCCCATTTTCTGTGATTTTCCTTACAAAGACCTTCATTTTGAGCTATTACATGACCATATTTATGGATAAATTGAGATTTCGAGGGCAAAATAAGGGGTTTTCATTGAAAATTTGGCCTCTGTGGCAGCAATCAATTTTAGGGTGTTCTAATGGAATTTGGCAATGTCTTCCCATCCACTTTCAAAGAGGGGCTAAAAATTAACATGTGCGCAGAATTTCTGAGTTTTGTCCAGCAAGTTCCCCTGTGATCCCTAACAGCCCATACTATAGCACTGTAGTAATTGTATAGGGTTTGCTAGAACAGTTCTGCCAGTGCAATCAATAGTGACAACTAGATGGATGGCTGTAATGGTATTACAGCGAGGGACCTCACAATGATTTGAAGGGGACTAGCTGTACGATCTTGAGAAATGCCTTCCTACAAAGCCAATAATAACTATGTTTCGCTCCACTCACACAATATTCATGAAGGAGATCACAGTATTATTCGAATAAGGAGCAGGACTTATGAGGAAACGCTTATTTCTTGATACATAGGTGCACATTTAAACTATGTTTTTTTTCTGCCAAAATGCTGTTTTACACATGTTCTCCTTTTACTAATTCCTTTTGTTGTCCATGGATGTGGCTTATTTGATCTAAAATGATGCTGAGATCTTAATGGTTTTGAGGACCAACCTAAATTCAAAGGGCATTGTGTGTTCATCAGAATGAATAAGGCATAGGTCTATAGCAGAATGGGCGTTTGCTACGACCTGAATTCATTAGCCTATACTTAAGTATCCAAAGTAGTGGATAACCATGGTATTCCACAATATCACAGGGCTCAATTTGACTCATCCGATTTGAAATACAATATAATGTTAGCCAATCAGGTTCAACTTTCCATCCAATTTTTTCAATGCCTTTCTTAATCCCTCTGCCACTATCGGACCACATACAACATGTGAATTATGGAAGGCCTTTATATTCTGTACGTCCATGCATGCTTGGTGAAGTTTTGCAGCAATACCTATGAGCTATTGTTGCTCGTGCAAGTCTATCTTGTTTGTATTTATGTGCAGTATCTTTAATGTTAATGAATAATGGAAAATAAGATAGCAATCTGACAGGATGAGAATCACACTTTTCGTGGGGCAATGTTCTGTAATGATTTCAAAATAAATAGGGCCCTAGTAGTAGCTTTTAAAGTTAGCATTATGTGAAGTACATACACTAAGTAATTACTAGTGTGTTCAATGAATGCATCCTGTACCTGATAGCTCTTGCACTCATTACTTAAGGACTGCTAGCAAACTGACCATGTACAAACATGTTTAGAGCGTATTTGTCGATGAGACTGCCAACCACTTTGTATGTAAGCTTCATATGTAATAATAAAATACCAATACTATGTCAATGCCTCCCCACTTTATTCACGCCCTTGATCCCTCCAGTTCTTTTTTTCTTCTATATTTCGATGCAAGAAAAAAAAAGGAAATCGATATCTGTTAGCATTGAGGAGAATCATATGTAGTCTTAAATAATTCACCTATACCCAACTGGTAATTTTCTTAAATGGTACAATTCAATCCTCGAGATTTTTTATGTCTTATTTCATTGTTCTGTATTGGAGTTCTTTAGTTCTGAAAACAATATCCTTTTTAGATTTTCAATGATGCGCTTTAGCTTAATAAAAAATAAAATTTGGTCTATATTATAACTCATAATTAAGACACCTTTATATACATACATACATATATATATATATATATATATATATATATATATATATATATATATATATATATATATATACATACATACATACATATATATATATATATATATATATCATAAGGACACTGGATTTAGATATGTCATACATATGTCCATGTTGGTCTTCCTCGGATTTATATTAGTTAGTGCTCGTGTGCATTAATGTCAGTGGGCGATGAACTATTACCAGATTGATATAGTCCTTAACATTTCATTTACATTAGGGGTTGATTTGCCAGCTCACACAGATGTCTAATCTAAAAGCTTTAAATTCAGTTAAATTACTATTCCCATAGACGTTGACAACTATCCTGTGAATAAGGACTTTAACCACTTTGCTCTCAGTGCAAAATGTAATTTATTATCCCCTGATGGCGCCATCAGATCAGCGTAGTCAGATGAAAAGCTATAAATGCCAGTACCTAATTTATAGCGTTGTCGCTATTACTGGGAATAATTTACTATCATATTGTTACAGTAAGCTTTTAACACCCCAACCCAGCCCTATTTCGGAAAACAAGATTGGGGAAGTAATGCATGATTCATATATATTAGCCACCAGCCCTAGAACCTTTCGGGATTTGCATCACACCTGATGTAGATACATGTACACATTAATCAGATAAAGTTTATTCCCAGTAATCAAGGGTGTAGAGTCAGAAGGGACCAATCATCATACATATAAATTAGCTTCCTCTATGTCAATAGATCTAAATGAACTATATTTACAACATACCATTTTCTATTGGCATGTTTATATTCACGAAGGAAAGTGGATGCACGGGAAGAAGAATAAATGAATGATTTACAGTTTAGTGTTTAATTTTGCCAGAAGGATAAACCCACATATCTTATCAACAACACTGATCAATATCGATAGATGGATAAATGTATGGTGCAGACATTGTACAGGCAAAGATACATAGATTAAACTAAAAATAGCGCAACCTCTGAGGAACCATGCAAGCTGCCACAGGGTAAATGGAAATCACTTTCCCCTCTAAGTCCAGCTGTCACATGGTACTTACCCATACATGCTGTGCACCAAGGCCTGTAAAGCCATATGTGTAGCCTACATGGAAGAGGCGTGGCCACACCATAACACTATGGTATCAGTGACAAAATCATATCATATCACATAGCTTCATGTTCCTCATAGTGACGATAGAACCACTCTTCTTTTGGTGGTTATAGAAGGCTAACACAGCTGAATTTACAATGAACTGAAGCAGTTGTAAGGGCAACCACTGTATCAATTTTCTTTCCACCTGTTTTTGTAATATGAAAGTTCCTGGTACAAATATGATTCAAACACGCCACGACACCTTTAGGGCCAAAACAAATGGGGGGTGCAATTCTATAAAATCCAATGGTTACTAATAGAAAAAGCGGTCCAAAAGGTCGTCACCAGTCATAAACATTTTAAGTATCTGCCGGATCGGATCAAAACTAGTATGATTTATTCAATTTATCTCACAAGGGCTGGCATTTCAAATGCACTAGGATCATGATAATAAAGACACTGCTGAAAACATTTTACTGATGAACTTCAATGTTCATTTTGCATATTGTGTGTCTATCTACTTAACAGATTTATTAAAACATACATCATGCTAACTACAATATTTATGATGACTGACTAAAGAAGCAGATTTTACGAACACATACAATTATGATTAATGAAGGCTGGATGGTGATTCATAAAACTCACCATGCATAATTGCAATTTTCGTCAGGTTCCAATATTTTCCTGAGGAGGTCTGCCATATTGATAACTACTATTTCTTTATCATATTAGGCATATGTAACACTGGATTTACATAATTATTTCAAAAAAGGGTATCTTCCTTCTCTAAAACGTTTGCTCTTAAATGCAACCCATGGCCACAGATAGATGGTCAGTTTTTATGAATCGCCCTCCTGGTATTTCTTGTTGAATCTGAAAGAAGTACCTGTAATTTATGACACATTGATATGGTCCAACGGGTAAAATGCGCCTCCAGGGGGGGGGGATTTTTCGTACTGGCTTATGCCACCAGGGGTCTATATTTGGGTAGAACACTGAAAAATATGTCATAAAAATGCTTTACACCAATTTTTGATGGGGAATCCAGTGGTATGCTTGGAATTATTCCATCTGCACTGAGAATGTTGGTTGCCATGGAAAACATAGAATATTGATATATATGGCAATTTCTGGTTGCCATGGAAACCACCTCATTATTACAATTGGGATTTTTCCCACAATCTTTTTTGGAAATCCCTTCAGGAACTCAGAGCTGAATACAGCGCTTAAACAGTCCCTCTAGAACCAATGTTATGAAAAAGACAAGTCTTTGGTTGTTCTTTGCAACCTATCTTTGGCATGCAATTACAGCAAAAATATAGGGGATATCATAGCTCAAGATATCTCATCTTAAAAACCTTAACCTCAAAAAACAATTTCCCCCTGGAGGCGTGTTTTCCCTCATCTGGCCACATTTATCATTACTCATATGTAACTTATCCTCTTCATGAATGGCATATTTACTAATCCTCTTCATGAATGGCATATTTTACAGATAGATAAATTGTACCAAACCAATTTGTATTCACGACTGCTCCCTTCCTACTATATGTCATTGATTAATGATCGAGAGCCAACTTCATGAATCAATATAATATGGATGCTAAAGCCAGTGCGGCCGTGGGAACGAGGTGCAAATTTTATGGACTTTGGGCTTCTCCAAACCTAAAATGCCTCCCTGGGTTGGGACGGTAAGAAAGCTTATAAAATGAACAAGCTTTTCCGAGATGATTTTACCTTACAAATCAAGAGAGCAGTTACTCGCTTAAATATCAAGGCGGGTATTTAATTTGGATAAAATTGGCCCATAACTACAAACAGAACCCTTAAACAGAATGTAGCTCAAAAGCTATTAGTGCAGGTACCATAATACCTCACGTCAAAGGTGCACCCCACATATAAGGCGCACCCAGACCTTGTGGGAATGAGATGGAAAATAAAAATTGGCATGACTTCTGTTATCTCTGGCAGATTTTCGAAATTCAAAGGGGGGGGGGAACATTTTGAACATTAAAAAGAAAAGCCTCCCTTCACTTTTGCTGGTCCTATAAGGGGCAGTAGGAGCTTATCATTGCATATAAGAAGTGCCTTATACACGAGGTAGTTTGGTAGATTCTGTTCTCCAGATGTTTGGGCCCATCCTCCTGCTTGGACAGGTGAAAGTTTACCACAGATACAAAAGAAAATAGATTATTCATGTGTACAGAAATTACCCTTGAGTCCTCTCTGAAGGAAATACTAGAAGCAATTGTCAGGGCCTTTCAGGTGCTGTAGGTCTAGTTCTGTACCCCAGGGATGAAATGCAAGGAAAGAAATTGATACAAAGGATCTTTATTATTAATTTGTAGAAGGGCAGTAAAAAAGTATCTTTGAAGAAGTGATAGATTTCACCTCTTTATGCAAGGAAATGCCTAGAGAAAATACACAATGCCTCTTTGCTGAGTGTAATGACAGAATTGCATGCCCTATGCGTAGAACTGGAGCCGCTAGAATCTGAACCAGCTGGCGGATGGCCGCGAGATTTTAAAAATCTGCCATGAGTAAAGAGATGATGATTTTTTTTGTGAGATGGTCTCTGTAGTCACACTTGTAATTATAATTTTTAAGAGGGGGGATAGCAGAATATTCATTAAATTGGGGGCTTTGCCCCCGAACCTCCTTTCAATTTTCTTTTCATCTACTTTTGGTCTGCCCTGTCTTCAAAAAAGGTCTTTTGATCTACCACTCTCGATAAGATTACATTCGACCTTGACCTTTCCATCCACCCGCTGGTTCAGATTCTAAGGATTCGGGTAGAACTATTGTACAATTTCCAAAGCCGCCACCCTAAACGTGTAACTGGAAACCGATGGGCCTTTCTCTCATTGATCGGTCAGCGGCCTTATTGTACATGAAAGAAAACACTCATTTGGGGCTTTACTAGAACTTCGCTTCTCCTGTAGATGCTAAATTGCTCAAAGGCTTTGAGAAACTATGGTTTCCCTTTGAAGACATCCAGAATCGTACACTATATAGCAAAATGATATTGTTCCAAGTTATGCCACAGGCTGTTCTCTAGAAGAATTGTGGATAAGACTGATCATTGATGCTTTACTTAGATACTATTCACCTAGTTCCCATTTCACCTTGTCTCCTGAAAGTGATGCAGAAATGAAGGCGAAATCTGACATGGGGCCTATTTTTTATTTTTGTTCTATGGCCTTCATATCTTGCATGTACATGACTAAGGTCCATGGGGCCAAGGTTCCATAATTTGTTTTTTTTTAAATATAGCCATGGTTGCTTTGGTGATCAATTGAAGTTGCATGTCATATTTTTCACCCATCATGTCAGTTTTCACCCATTATGATTGTCAGTTTCTTGCTCTGAAACACTTTTAATATAACTACAGCTAGTAGAAATAATGTTAGGATGGTAGAAATTCACCATAGAGTAATGCACTAGTGGGCAAAGTAAATGTACAAGTAGTTTAGAAATTTATCTCACAGGTAGAAAAGAAAGAAACCTTTTTCTCCCTGTGGCAGTTTTTCGCCTAGTGTGTCAGTTTTTTGCCTAGTGTGTCAGTTTTTTGCCCCTAAAGTTTCCCAATCACATTGAAGTATAAAGAACATGCATAAAACAAATATTTAAGAAGAAATATGAAGATGGGAGAAGGGGGATGGGTAGCTATTCCATTAGGACATATGAGATTGAGTTAAATATGTGACACCTTCAAATTAAGAAGAAAACAACCATCCATGTCAGTTTTTCGCCCATCATGTCAGTTTGTCGCCCTTAACCCTTTGCCTACCGGTGTATTGGCCAGTGCATGCTATATAACAGCCATATTCTGCACATGTAATCCACCCCCACAGCCAGCCATTTTTGAGAATAATGCATCATGTTCATTTCAGCAGTGCTGTACATAATTAAGGCAAAGTTTTCTTGTAAATAAACCCCTAGAATATGAAAATCAATGATATTTCTCATGTCTTGCCAAAAATTGTACTTCATAGCGACATTATTTCCGCGACAAATCTAAGAAAAACTATTCAGAAAGAAAATGATAAATAGTGCATTAATGCACTATTGGCATTTCCCATGTTAGTGCATTAATGCACTATTAACGGTAGTGCAATAATGCACTATCGGTAGGCAAAGGGTTAAAACTTCTGATGGGATTACAAGTAGTAAAAATAATGTTAGGACCATAGGAATTTGTCCAAGGGTAATGTACTAGGGGGTAAAGGAAATGTATAGGTAATCTAGAATTAGATCTCAGATGTAGAAAATTGAGAGAGAATTTTCTCATTGTGCCAGTTTTTCGCCTAGCATGTCAGATTTCGCCTAGAGTGTCAGTTTTTTTGCCGTTCATGTCAGTTTTTCACCCTGAAACACTTTTGTTATTTATAGGCTTTGACCCTATTGGTAGGTAAAGCTTAAAAACCCTGTAAAATGCTAAAAGTACCATTTTCAAAAAAATTGGCCCATAACTACAGCTAGTAAATATAATGTTAGTGTCATACTCGTGATTGGCATGATCAAGTTGTCATATGAGAAATATCATAAGACTAGTGGTATATAGTGTAAATACATCAGGCTCATAATAAATAGTGTTATTTCCAGTTGTCACTGGTTTATTCAGCTTTAGGCAACATGTAAGAGATATCAATCATACAGTAGTTAGTATGTAGGTAATTTGTACATACAGTAAACATACAGTAATTTATAAAGTACAATGTTCAGTTCCACTCCACCTGTGAGGTAATAATAATACAGTGTCCAGCATATTTCTAGGTGGGTTCCCACACCTAGCTCCTGACCTGCTGCTTAGAGGAATAATGTAATAATGAATAACTTTACCCTCTGGTGGAAGTCTTGAAGAAGATAGCCCCTGGCCACTAATGATAGAAAACCAATGCCTGTCTAGCATAGTTTCACCATAGTGCAGTGGTATAGCAGGTAGCAGGAGATGACTGGAGATGTTACCTCTAGAGCGGTTCTTGGTGATCTGTCTTCCTGGAGGTGCAGACAGGCTATTTGTAGCAAATCTTGGAAAAGCACCTCCAGACTGACTGGAGCCAGCAGCATCTGCCTAACTCTACAATTGTTTGAGGGGTGTCTTTCATGTGTCACAGGGGGACAAAGGACCCCCATGGACGCCGCTATGCCCCCCATTGTCTTGGTCGGTTCTGCATCTTCAAACCCTCATAACTCGATCGTTTATGCGTGTATAACCGCCATTTTGGGCATGCGCGGAGTTGAATATGCCAAGTTTATAATGCCCGCTGGATAGGCGCGTAACTTGCGCCGGTTTGTCTGTAGTGCACTCAGAGCTCCTTTCAGTCTCCATGGCATAAATTCCTTAATAATGGGAGTTCCGCCTTGATCTTGGGCTCATTTTGACCGTCTAATTATGGGCTTTCCATAAATGCTTTGATATTTGACCTAGCTTGCTCAGGAGCGACGCTAGAGCGACCGGACGGTTATGGCGTCGTGCTTATGTAACCCATTGTTCAGCTATTAGAGTGCTCAGACACTCATGACGGCGTCAGCGGTGCTCAGGCACCCGTGACGGCCGGTTGCATTCACTTACAAGTTATTAATTTGTGCATTGAACCATGAGGTCACACACTGAGACCCTTATTCTTATTATATTGTGCAGTGAACCATTAGGTCGGAGCCTTTGATGTCATAAACTCTGTCTAACTGACTGTGGCTGGTGTGCAGTGGGGCATGAACGCTCTTATATAAAGTTTGAGCGCTCTTATAGCTCTTAGAACCAACCTATGTATTAATTTCATAGATATTCTTTGATTAATACAATAATATGTTAGAATTTATGGAATAATAAAATGGTATATCATAGAATACTCCCTCTCCCCCGAGAGAATGCGAAACTCCGTCATTTCGCCGAGGGAATGTACAATTTATACAATTTTTTACCTTATTTTGGAGTTATATACTGTTTGTAAGAGGATTTGAAGTGATGGGGAGTGCTTCAAATGCAATTTTTGTGGTAGAGCTTTGTCAGTATAAACAATTTTCTCCTGGGTATAAGTACATTTCCGAGTTTCTATATCTTACCATACCTGAGCTTATTTGCTCATGTGACATCAATTTTGGGTACAATTTCCCATTTTTATGTACAACATGCAATTTGGCAAATAGTGTGCAATTTTGGCATTCAATGTTCAATTTAGCGTGCAAATTGAACATAAATGACAATTTTAGTGTGCAAATTTACAATTTCGCGTGTAATTGCGTTCAATTGACAATTTCAGTATGCAAATATATAATTTTTGCGTACATTTGGCAATTTAAGTGTGCAAATATATAATTTTCGCGTATATTTGGCAATTTTAGTGTGCAAATATATAATTTCGCGTACATTTGGCAATTTTAGTGTGCAAATATATAATTTCGCCTGTATTTGGCAATTTTTGGTGTACAAATATATAATTTTTGCGTACATTTCAAAGTTTTAGTATGCCAATATATAATTTTGCGTTCAATTGATAGTTTCTGTATGTACATATATAATTTTGCGTACAGCTTGGATACACATAGAAATGTTGATTTTCTAAAAATCTGACTTCAGTGTATGAATTGGGTACAGACATACAGTATAATGTGCAACATATAATTCAAATGTAAATTGGATACAACTTACAATCTAGTGTGCAAACATGCAATCTTTGTGTGCAAAATTGGGTACAAGTGTACAATCTGGTGTGCAAACATACAATTTTAGTGTGCAAATTGGGTACAAGCGTACAATCTGGTGTGCAAATATACAATTTTAGTGTGCAAATTGGGTACGAGCGTACAATCTGGTGTGCAAACATACAATTTTAGTGTGCAAATTGGGTACAAGCGTACAATCTGGTGTGCAAACATACAATTTTGTGTGCAAATTGGGTACAAACGTACAATCTAGATTACACTATTCAATTTATGGGATTTGAGACAAATTTTTCCGAGGGCCGGAAAAACAAAGTACTTCATGTACAATAGGCTTGTTTGTCTCTGAGTTACTCATTGATTTTGCTATATGGGTGTATTAATTGGCAATTTCGGCAGTGGGCCGCTGCTTAATTGACTTTTTCCCTTAGCCTTTTGAGTATGTGTCCCTGAAAGAGATTTATTTGGTGAGTATCTTAAGTAAACATGATTTATGTCAACCATTTTCTCAACAAAATTTTTTTTTTTTTTTTTTTTTCATTCATTTTTCAAACAATTAACTTGGATACCTAAAGTGTGTTACTTTAAGTAAACCTTGGCATAGTATACAAGTGCTAGTGGGTACAAAAACTGTCTTAGTTATCTACCTGCATTCATGTATATTAATGTTAGATTTGTACAATTTTACAATTTGTAATTTGCAATTTCGCAATTTTGCGCGTATATGCGCGCATTAATCATCGATTTTGTGAGAATACCATAGATTTTCATATTATACATCAACAAGTGGCTGTGTATATAATTTTTTGATAATACTTTGATAATTTCATTGACAGTGGAGGTGTGTCAGGAGTGAGATGTGAGTCTCCTCCCTGGTGTGCTCATGCAGTGGTGGCACTTGAGGTGTTAGGTGCCAGATTCTGGCATGTGTCTGTGGCAGTGCCTAGCTTGGTGTCAGTGGACAGTTCAGGGTGGGGGGGGGTGTGTGTGTGTCCATTTAAGGAGTGTGTGGCTGGTATTGGAGTATCAGTTCCTCTCTGGAAATCACTGCTGTAGTACCATGGCCCATCTACAAGCTCTCTTTGCTTTGCCTGTCCCCCAGGTGATGGAGGTGGGGAGTCCAGTTAGGGCCCTGGTTGAGTCTAACCAGACCATCCATTATGGGTACATAGTGAGGAATTTCAAGGAGATCATTGAGCATGGTGATGTGATGGTCTGTAATTACTCCTGCCACTATTTCTTAGGCTCAGCCTTGTGTCGGGGGGCCACTGTGGCCCTTCTGACTAGGGCCTTGGGTAATATGGGTTTCTGGCCCATGGACTATAACTTAGGGCCGCGGGAGCGAGTGCTATGGGATTATCTGTTGGCGGCATCCCTCCTCGATCTTGCGGCATCCGGGAATCCATCCACGGCTGCCGAGTATGGACTGGGGATGCTGGAGGCCCGGCTCGCTGAGTGGGAGCAGGATCACGGCCATATGTATGGCTCGGACTCGGACTCGGACTGTCTCATTGATGTTGAACCCGAGGATCTGTGGTAGGATCCCGACTGACTGAAACCTAGGGTGTAAAAACCCGCCATCCCAAAGGCCCTTTTCAGGGCCGGCAAATTGTCCGAAAAGTTCTGAATACTGTCTCTGATGTGTTGTCTCCTGGTGGTGGACTGGGGGCAGCCTAGGCTGTGGGCAGTCTAGGCTGTTTCCACAGTCACCGGGGAGGGCTGGTGGTTTAGAAAATTAGCAATAGTCTGCATGTTTGACCTTGCGGTCTCCTCCTGTTGTTCGTCAATAATTATATCTGTTGTATTTTCCAGTGCTGTCATGGTCACCGGGCTGGTGCCACAATCATTCTGGAGAAGCATGGAGTAGTACAGTCCTTTGTTTTTAAGGGCTGGTATAGTACTGAACCTAGTGCGCCACGGTAGGTGTATCACCTGAGGGAGGTGATACGCAAATTCTCCTCTCTGTGTTGTTATAACTGCTGGTCCATTCCAGGTAAATATAGCCTTAGGTAGTGGGAAGGTTTTAACCACTATATCCTTATAGGTAGGGGCAGCTGCTGATTTAATCTCATCAAATTCATGTGGTATTGGCCTCAAGGGTAGCGCGAAGTTTGAGTCTCCACCATATATTTTAAAATATATTGTGGGGTTTGTGCGCTTGGCCACATTTTTCTTGCCACAGTGTTTCTGTGCAAATTTCTTAAGGTACTTCATTATTCTGTAGGCTGAGTAGATGGTCAGGGTGAATAATATAGCAATTATCAGGGTGTGGGTTTCCTGAATTGTGAGGAAAGGGGTGTGGGTTTCCTCTGTAGGGGTTAATTTGGTAGGATTCTTATCTGGGAGCAATTTGTGTAGGGGCAGCTCGGTGACTAGTCTGAATGCTTTGGCTGTAGGCAGGTAGGCTACAGTCCCTCCTAGTCTGTATAATTTGAGTAGTATGTATACTATAAAAATGTGAGCTGATATCCCTAGGATGAGTGCTAAGCTTTGGAAGATTGGATGCTCTGTAACTCGACGTAGGTATGATTCCTCGTAGCGCGTTTCCATTTCCTTATTAAGGTTGGAGGCATCTTTTAATACTGTTTTGGCAAAGGGCTCTAAATTTAGTTGAGTAATATCATCCATGATTGGATTTTCCTGTAGTTTTTCTAAGGTTCTAGAAAGGTTTACTACTGGGAAATTTGGAAGATTCTCTCTTTCATCTGGTTTGGTTTCAGAAATTTGGTTAAGTGCTGCCATGAATGGTAAATTAATTGTCTGGAGAATGTAATGAAATGATAAGGTTGAGTTACAGGGCAACCTTGTGTTTGGAAGAGAAAATTCTCCTACACTGATTGTGCACCCACAGGGTACACCTATGATTGAGTAGGACTGGGCTTTTCGAGTTTCAGACGTTTTACCATGGCAGTTGACAAAGTAATGGGGTTCATTAGTAGTGACCAGATACTCATCTTCAGAAATGGAAATAGCATGGGTGGTAGGTGCTTGCAGTGGTGAAACTGTAAACTTGCAATGTTCCTTAATCTGTTGAGCCTGGTTAGTAAAAATGGCTACAGGGCATGTAGGCCTGTGTTTATAGATTCTACCATTTACATCTCTGCATACCTTTACTGTAGTACCTTCACATGCCTGCATATCTGCTGAGTCCAATTCGATAAATAATGATTCATCGTAAGATACTGCTAGAAACTCAGTTGTGGTTTGTAATTTGGTGACTCCTCTGGTGGGGGTCTCCTGTGTGTCTATAGGCATGGGTGATGTAATCATTTGGTACAGTTTGAAGGTTGAGGTGGTAGATTGAATTATAATGTCCAGATGAATGTATATATGGTGAGCTGAGTAAGTGTATGAGGTCAGCTTCTGTGAATAATAGAAATCTAAGTCATTAATTGCGACTTGTGCTCCAGGGTGTGTAATCCTAAGTTTGTTATTAATGTCAATTAGATATCTAGCAAGGTCTGAGGGTGGCACTATATCAGGGGTTAGGATTCCTGATGATAGCATCCTCAGGGCTGCATTTGTCCTTTGCAGTGATTGAACTGTATTCATTCTTGCTGCTATGATAATTAATGCATCATTTAATACTTGCATTTTCTCCCTTTGAGTTTTCTCGTGCCTTGAATATGAGTCAAGTGACCTGGACATGTTAGAGGCCCACAGGTTGATGGTGTCACCTATGGTGTTGATTGTGCTGTCCAGTACCTTCTTATCTTGGATGTATGCTTTAACAAACTTATCTTGTCTGTCTGTGATCTTTTCAATGAGATTAGCTGCTTCCTGGTCCTGTTTAGCAAATTTTCTTAGTATTTCATCTATGTTCTTGAGCTGTCCCATTACTTGGTTTACATCTTCTACTGTGGCTAGACCTAGCACACCGCGAAACAGGGGTGCTAGAAAACCCAGTATGGCCTCTCTTTTGGCCTTGTCCAATGTGTTTATGGGGTTGGATAAGAACAATTTGATGGAGGCTAGTGTTTCATTTATCTCCTTGTCTGCAATTTCCAGCAAGGTGTCTAGCTCCTTAGCTTGTTGGATAATTTGGCCAGAGGTATGATCTTGTAGAGTAGGAGTGGTCAAATGGAGTATTCTATCCCTTATGGATCCTTGGGTAACGGGTGCCCGAGGTATCTTGTAGGGGATAGCTAACAATAGTGTTGTGGTTGTATGTCCATTGACCAATGGTTGAGGGCTAGGTTTGAATACTACTCCTA
This sequence comes from Acholoe squamosa, assembly GCA_949317995.1. Lineage (NCBI taxonomy): Eukaryota > Metazoa > Annelida > Polychaeta > Phyllodocida > Polynoidae > Acholoe > Acholoe squamosa. The sequence continues at coordinate 56,759,408 of OX439045.1, forward strand.
TGTTTTGTCTCACCACAGGTGTATAACCTGCAGTAAGTGGTTCAATAGTATATAATAACAGCATAGTTAGCAGTATGGGTGAAACTCTCAGTGTCCCCATGGTGCTTGTGTAAAGCAAGTTTGCTGTTTAAAGTCTTGTCAAATTTGTAGTGATTTGGTGCTGGTAAAGTCTAAGTGTATGGTGTAACACTTTAAATGAAGTGGTTCAAACTGTACCTTTGCAAGATTGAGCTGTCTTGGCAATATGTCCGGTGAGTCTATAGAGATTGACCAGTAAATGGTAAGGTCAGGTTGAAGGTGGAGTAGGTGTGTTCTTTATCCTAGTGCAGTCTCTCCTAATGGAGAAGTGGGCTGGCTAATTCCCAAGTGGGGTCCTGTAGACTTGTGTTCCAGACTGCAGCTGGATGAAGACTGATGGTGGGCTATGGTCCACAGTGCTTCTTATGTAGCCTACCCTACCCACATCCATTGTGGGCCTGGTATTGTTTCTCTGGAGTCAAGGCCTTGATCTCCAGTGTCTGCAACTGTGGGGGTCTATTGTGTACTCTGTGTACTGGTAATTAGCTCCTCCTGTCATCCAGGACAGCCATTCATGACCGTCTAGACAGTTGTCTGAGTGTAGCTTATAAGGTCAATTGATCTCTATAGACTGCTGTGTTGGCATAGCGCGCTCTTTCATGTGGGGATTAGGCTTTAGACACTCCATTGTGTTACCCTTACTCTTCTTAGACTTCATGTCTGCTTTACTTGGGGGGTCCCAGTCTTTGACCCTTTCAGAGGCAATAACCTACTGATATATTTACAAATTTGATTGGCTTTATATACATATAAGTAATTCATTATCAGTCACACATGTCTTATGTGTGGATGAAGAGAATTTGTAATACATTTTGAAAATCTTATGTTCCTTTGGTATCTCAATCTTGTTTCTAATTTCTTGAAACTGCACCACACCTAGATGTCTTTCTTAGTATGTGGTGTGCAGGCCTAGGCTTGATAGGGCCTATGCCTGTGGTTTCTCTTGTAAGGGTGATATCATTTCTGTTCCTTACAATTTTGCTGTAGTATTTGGCCTCATGTGGAATAAGCCTGTGTGCAAATTCATTGTTTCTGACAGCCACAACCTTTTTCAGTCTGTCTATGTGCACTGGTCTAGCCACCAATAGATTGGTGTCCAAGTTTTTGAGTTTGGCACTTGTCAAACTAGGTCTATCTACTACAACATATGGTCCCATAAAAAGGGGTTGAAGTTTCTTACACTCTGTGTTGGTCAGGATTCTTGGTATGTTTAGGTACACCATGTCGGTGACCTTGATTTCCTGTGGTGTAAGTTTCTTATCATATCTATCCTTCCTTTCCTTTTGTAGCTTGGCGACCCTTTCTATAGCTTTCCTCCTAGAGGTATCTTGATTCGTTATCATGTTAGCTACATGGTCTGCTACTGTGGATATGTCTTCCTGTATTCCCAGCCCTAAGTCCATTGGGGTGGCTGGGTTTCTTCCATGGAGTAGGAAGAAAGGGGTGAATCCTGTGGTTTGGGATTCAGTGTTGTTTAATGCAAAGGTTATGGGTTCAATAAATGAATCCCAATTGTTTTGGTGCTTTGAGCAGAATGCTCTGAGTGCTGTGCCTATGCTAGCATTGAATCTCTCTACAAGCCCATTTGATTGTGGCCTGTATGGTGAGGAGAATTTATGTTTGATCTTGAGGTGTTTAGTTAACTTTGTGAACTTTGCACCTGTATAACATGTCCCATTGTCTGTTTGAAGGGTGGCTGGTGTTCCATGATGACAGATTATATTCTTGTAGAACTCCCCTGCTGTTGTCTCAGCTTTTAAGTCAGTAGTAGCCCAAGCTGTTGCATATCTGGTAGCATAATCTATGCAGACTTGTATATGTTTGTTTCCCCTGGCAGTTGTGGGAAGTGGTCCCACCGCGTCTAGGTTTAGGAACTTCATTGGTGAAGTCATGTACTCTCTCACTGTCACTGGTGTTTTGTGTGAGTGTACTTGCCTTTTTGCTGTGAGGCATGTGTGGCAGGTGGAAACATATTTTGTTGTGTCTGCTAGCATAGACTTCCAATATACCCTAGGTCGGAGTGCTGACAGCATCCTACTGGAACCAAGATGGCCGCCAGTAGGTGAGTCATGGAAATACTGTAGTGTACTTGTTACCCATTGCTGTGGTATAACAATTTGAAGTGGTACAGTATTGGTTTTTCTCCAATTTATGGGGCATATATGGACTAATGTACCATTTACCAAGGTGTATGTCTGGCCTTGGTTGATGATTCTATTTCCTTGTGCTTTTGGTGCAGGCAAGGTCCCATCCTCAAGATATTGTATGAGGGGCAATAGTTCCTTGTCCTTCCTTTGTTCCAAGCCAAGGTTTGTACCTGAGATGGATGTGTCGGGAATCTGATCCAGTAATTGATTTATATCTAGCACATGTTGTTTTATTCTGTCTCTTTCTTTTTCTTTTTCATCGACTATTGGCCTATCTTGTGCCTTTTGTTGGGGTGTGTCACTCTTGTTTTGGTGTGTAGGCTCCTTTGGAGGGCCTATTCTTGCCTTGGTGGGAGTGGCAACCTTTTTCTTTAAAGGCACAATTTGCTTTTTGTCAATCTTCTTTGTCTCAGAGTTCTTTGATTTAGTAGATGCAGTGTCTTTTGTGACATTTTTCCTGGCAGGTGGGGCTTTGGTAGGTTTGTTTCCTGTGACCTCTTTCTCATTTAGAATAGTTTGTGATTGTGTGGGGGGTTTTGGTGTGCCCTCCTGAATCATTTCTCTAGTCTTTGAGCGTGTGGTCACAGGACACAAATGGTTTGATGTTTCCTCTCCCTGCATTGGTTCAAAGAATCTGACTGATTTAGAAGTTGCTTGAGTAATAGCATATATTGTGCCTTCTGGATCTTCATCATCTGAGTCAGGTGGGGTGAAGGGTGGCTCCTTAGGAGTTGCCTTCAGCATTTGATTGAGTGATGAGAATTCAATAGGCTCGAAGTCATTATCTGGAAAGAGTTGTGAGTATTCTCTCTCACAGTGGCAAAACACATAGTGTGTAGATTGCTTCAAGATACCCCTAATGGGTGTCTCTGGCCTTTCAATGGTGTTGGGTGGATCATCCCTTTTGAATGGTACTTTCTTTGTTACTTTTGCAAACTTGGTTCTACTGGCTGCTCTAACTCTCCTTGGTGGGGGTGGAGGGTTAGTCATGGGTCCAGAATCTGGGTATTCTCTTCTAGACATAGCATCTGGTGGTATGTTATCATCACCTTTCACATGTTGGATGGTGAATGAAAATTGTTGTATGTCTAGAGCCCATCTGGCCCATCTATGTGTGAGTCCTGTATTGGTTAATAGTGGGATTAGGGCTGCATGGTCTGTATATAATTGGAAGTGTCTGGTCTCTAGATAGTGTCTGAAGTGTAATACTCCATACACTACTCCCAGTAGTTCTCTCTCTGTGGTATTGTAATTTCTCTCATGTTTGGAGAGGGTTCTACCTGCAAAGGCTACTGGTCTGAGCACTCCTTCATTATCTCTCTGTGAGAGTACAGCTCCTAAACTCACATTGGAAGCATCAGTTGCCAAACTGAACTCTTTCTCATAGTTTGGATATCTGAGAAGAGCATTGGTACAGAGGGCATGCTTTAATGTTTTGAAAGCATTATCTGCCTCTTCTGTCCAGACAAATGCTTTGAGATGTGTCTGTAGATCATATAATGGCCTAGCAATTTGGGCATAACCTTTGATAAACGTTTTGAAGTATTGGCATAGGCCTGTGAAGGATCGGACATTTTTGACTGATTTTGGTGTTGGGAAGGTTTTGATTGACTCCACCTTTGTGGGAGATGGTTGTAGTCCCATGGGAGTGACTCTCATTCCCAAGAAGTCTATTCTGTCTATGAAGTATTCACATTTTGATTTCTTCAGTTTGAGTTTACCAATTTTTAGGCTGTTGAACACATCTTCCAGGTCATGGAAGTGTTGTTCGATTGATGGTGATAATACCAATATGTCATCTAGGTATGGTAGGGCACATTTGTACTTGAGTTTGTTCAGAATTAATGTGACTAGATGGCAGAATCCCGCCGGTGCCGTCGCTAAACCCATCGGCATCCTTTCATAGACATATTTTTTGTCATTTGCTATGAATGCGGTTTTATGCTGATCCTCCTGTCTTATAGGAATTTGAAAAAATCCCTGTTGGGCATCTAGCTTACTGAATACTCTTGGTCTGAGTGACCCTATCATGTCTAGAGTGTCATCGGCCCGGGGTGTAGATAAGGCTTGATTTATCGTGTTCTGGTTCAAATAACGAAAATCTGTGACGAGCCGATGGCCTCCCGATGATTTTTGTACTAAAAAGGATCTGGAGGCCCAGGGGCCTTCAGCACATTCTCTCAGAATGCCCTGTTGTACTAGCCTTTCACACTCTTCCCCTATTGCGGCCTGTTTTTCTGGTGTTTGTCTATATGGTAGGAAATGACATGGTACTGCCTCAGGTTTTACATGTATTTAGTGTGTATACAGGTGTGTGGCACCAATGTCTCCATCTTTTCCTACAAATACATCATCATACTTGGTCAGCAGTGATCCTAATCTATCATGCTGATCTTTGGATGTGAGCACAGATTTTGGTGGAACATTCTCTTCCAATTCTGGCTCGAGGTCATGTGCCTCACTACGTATAGCAGCTATTTCAGAGAGTCTGATTGAGTTGGGTTCAGGGTCAGCATATGTGGACTCACAGTCTGAGTCTGTGTCACTGAATTGAGTTACATCCTCAGGCCGTATGGCTGAGATGGATTGATCAGTGTGTGGGGTTGTGTCTGACACCTGTTGAGGTTTTTCTAAATCAGATTCCTTGACTTCCTGAAATAGAGCTATGATGGCACCCTTTTTGATTTTATGTGGGCGCCTGCTGGTGTTGAGTAACACTAGGGGATGTTTGTTATTCTCCCTGGGGGTTACTGCTGCCCTTTGAACTAGATATGGGGCATTGTTATTTCTTTGGAGGTTATCTACTACTCCAGTTTTCCCTTGCAGTGATTGAGTAGATGTGACCTTACCCAATACTGCAAGTTCAGAGAATGGAGGGATGGTAAAATCCCTCACTGCCCTAATGGGTTTGAGAATTTGTTCAGGATCAACATTAAATTCAATTTGAGATTTTGTAGTGCTTAAGAAATCTGTGCCGAGGACAACGGGCTGTGTGAGGTTGGGAATTACAGCAAATTGGTATTGGAATCTGACACCTTGGATTCTAAAGTTCAGCATAGCTGAATGTCTAACATGACACACCGATCCATCTGCCAAGTGGATGTTGATTTTAGATTTCCTCAGTTGGATATGGAATCTCTTTTGGAGATCCATGAGGAATGATTGTCTGACACAGGTGATAGTAGCACCTGTATCAACCAAACATTGTACATCTGAAACATCATATAGATTTGCATTGATACAGCCATTTTGAAGAAGTACAATAGAAAGCTTGGTACTCTCACCTGTATCCTTTGATGATGAATCTGGTGGGGTGATGTGTATCACTGATGGACGTCTCTGTCTGTTAGATGGTAGATTGGCACTAGCAATTGTCTCTGGTTGGATCTTTGTTAATCCTGATTGATTGTTTGTATTTGGGGTGTCACAGTGCACTGGCCCATCGGCACTGTGACATCCTAGTTTTCCTGGTTCTGTGGGGTGGTTGAGATGCTTGCCACCAGGAGCTTGGAGATTTGATCCATTACATGAGGTGGTATTTGGGGGTTACTTTGTTGGTTCCCCTGGTAACCTCTTGTGTCAGGTTTGTAATCCTCCCGGCGTGAGTTGGAACCCTGGTTATATTGACCAGAGTTGCTGTATTGACCGGAGTTATTGGATCTCTGGTTGTTGTAGGCGCCATTGTTGTTGTAGGATCCACTGTTGTAGTTCCTATGTGGACTCTGGCTCCTACTGTTGGATCCTTGATTATAGGATCCAGAGTTGTTTGAACCCTGGCTGTTGTTGTAGGATCCAGAGTTGTTGTAGGATCCAGAGTTGTAGTTCCTATGTGGACTCTGGCTCCTACTGTTGGATCCTTGATTATTATAGGATCTGCCATTGCTTGGGGTTCTGTCTCTCCTATCACTGTATGAAGAGTTACCATTGTTGGAGTTGGAAGAGCTGTTGTCTTTCCTACTGTTGTGACCCCCCCGGTTGTTGTTGTTGCCCCCTCTACCTCTACCTCTATTGGATTGGTAGTTGGGGTCATAGTTATTTCCTCTATATCTACCGGTAGGGTCTCTTGATGTAACCTTAGCTTCCTGTTGCCCTACATGGGCACTAGACATTAGGTTAACATCTTCATCTGCATTAGTGCTGATTTCCTGGACCTTTTTCTTAGTAGGCTGTGGGTTGGATTCTGCATCCCTTACCTTCCTAGATCTCTCTTGGGTCTCAATCTCTAGGGCTAGGTCTAGGGCTTGGTCAAAAGAGTCTATTTTCTTGTTCTCAAGAGCTACAGAGATCCAGGGCCTCATGCCTTGGGTAAATGCCTTGCTTAGGATTTCATCACTTTGGCGTTGGGCATTACACACTTTCCTGAGATGGCATGCATAGTCTAGGACAGGTTCATCTACCTTTTGTGCACGGAGTGCAGTCCTTGAGATTATATTGTCTCGAGTAGCAAAATACTCTTTTAATTTATTCACTACATTGGTCCATGTCAACATGTCAGGTGTGGCACTTTCCCTGAAGGATTCAAACCAAGCTAGTGCTTGTCCTTCGAGGTACTTGGGTAAATATGTTACCATGGTGTCACTGTCTGTTACTTTGTACTTATCCTTCAGATATTCTGGGAATTTGTGATCAATAAATAATGCTGTTGACATGAGTGGTGATGGGTGTGAAAAGGTTTTGGGTTTTGTTACCTCATGTATCCTGATCTTTCTGTCGTCCTGCTGTTTATTGTCTATGAGCTTGGTCATGTTGGACACCATGGAGATTATGATGTCATCTTTGGATCCAGAGGCAGATGGTGTGACAACAGGTGTGATGGCAGGTGTGGGAGGTTGTGGGGTCTGGGATGATACCATTTTCATGAGATCTGCTATCTGTTGTTGTTGTCTCTCTAGGGACTTCCGCTGATCTTCCATGGCCTTCTGTTGAGCATCTATTGCTGCATTCCTCTCTGCCAGTTGTTGGTTGAGGATCCTCTCCCTTTCCTCCTGCTGGGACTTGTTGGTCTCTAGGGCAGTAACTGCATCTTGGATGGCCTTCTCATAGGCCCTTATCTTCTCAGCTGTCTGATTAGGTTGGGGGCCTTCATCGGTGTCCATGATGGAGGGTGTGGGGGAGGTGTCTCTGGAGGAGTGGCTGTCAAAGGCTGGAGCTGGGGTGGAGGATCTAGATGAGGGTGTGGATCCACCCCCTGAGGCAGATCCTTCTTCCCCTGAGGTAGATAGCGTGAGTTGAGCGTCCTGTAGAGATCCCTGGGAGATGTTGGATCCCTGGGAACTGGTTGTTCCCTGAGTAGACAGGGTGGGAGGTGTGGGGTCTACTGAGTGTGGGTCTGTTGTATTGGAGGCTGGTTTGCCTCCTGTGGGCCTCCTAGATCTAGGTGGGAGGGAGACCTCTTCAACAGGCCCCTGACTACGTAAGGTCTTTGTGTGTTGTTCTGCCAGCTTGACTGATAAGACCTTGGTGTGTGGGGTGGACCTCACTGACGTGTAGGAGACCTCACTGACGTGTGGGAGACCTCACTGATGTGTGGGAGACCTCACTGACGTGTGGGAGATCTCATTGATGTGTGGGAGGCCTCACTGACGTGTGGGAGATCTCATTGATGTATGGGAGATCTCACTGGTGTGTGGGAGATCTCACTGATGTGTGGGAGATCTCACTGGTGTGTGGGAGATCTCACTGATGTGTGGGAGATCTCATTGATGTGTGGGAGATCTCACTGGTGTGTGGGAGATCTCACTGATGTGTGGGAGATCTCACTGATGTGTGGGAGATCTCACTGAAGTGTGGGAGATCTCACTGGTGTGTGGGAGATCTCACTGATGTGTGGGAGATCTCACTGATGTGTGGGAGATCTCACTGAAGTGTGGGAGATCTCACTGGTGTGTGGGAGATCTCACTGATGTGTGGGAGATCTCACTGGTGACCTTGGTGGGTATGGTGTCAAGGTCAAGGTCACTGGGTGGGTGGAGTGGGTCTTACTGTGTGTATGCGGTACCATCTTTAATTTACTGTGTGCATGATTGTTCTTAGTTGCGGTACCAGCTTTAACTTACTGTGTGCATGATTGTTCTTAGTTGTGTTACCAGCTTTAATTTTTATGAGCCTGTGAGAGATGGGATCTTAGTAGGATGTTCTCCACCACTTTGTCATACTAGTGATTGGCATGATCAAGTTGTCATATGAGAAATATCATAAGACTAGTGGTATATAGTGTAAATACATCAGGCTCATAATAAATAGTGTTATTTCCAGTTGTCACTGGTTTATTCAGCTTTAGGCAACATGTAAGACATATCAATCATACAGTAGTTAATATGTAGGTAATTTGTACATACAGTAAACATACAGTAATTTATAAAGTACAATGTTCAGTTCCACTCCACCTGTGAGGTAATAATAATACAGTGTCCAGCATATTTCTAGGTGGGTTCCCACACCTAGCTCCTGACCTGCTGCTTAGAGGAATAATGTAATAATGAATAACTTTACCCTCTGGTGGAAGTCTTGAAGAAGATAGCCCCTGGCCACTAATGATAGAAAACCAATGCCTGTCTAGCATAGTTTCACCATAGTGCAGTGGTATAGCAGGTAGCAGGAGATGACTGGAGATGTTACCTCTAGAGCGGTTCTTGGTGATCTGTCTTCCTGGAGGTGCAGACAGGCTATTTGTAGCAAATCTTGGAAAAGCACCTCCAGACTGACTGGAGCCAGCAGCATCTGCCTAACTCTACAATTGTTTGAGGGGTGTCTTTCATGTGTCACAGGGGGACAAAGGACCCCCATGGACGCCGCTATGCCCCCCATTGTCTTGGTCGGTTCTGCATCTTCAAACCCTCATAACTCGATTGTTTATGCGTGTATAACCGCCATTTTGGGCATGCGCGGAGTTGAATATGCCAAGTTTATAATGCCCGCTGGATAGGCGCGTAACTCGCGCCGGTTTGTCTGTAGTGCACTCGGAGCTCCTTTCAGTCTCCATGGCATAAATTCCTTAATAATGGGAGTTCCGCCTTGATCTTGGGCTCATTTTGACCGTCTAAGTATGGGCTTTCCATAAATGCTTTGATATTTGACCTAGCTTGCTCAGGAGCGACGCTAGAGCGACCGGACGGTTATGGCGTCGTGCTTATGTAACCCATTGTTCAGCTATTAGAGTGCTCAGACACTCATGACGGCGTCAGCGGTGCTCAGGCACCCGTGACGGCCGGTTGCATTCACTTACAAGTTATTAATTTGTGCATTGAACCATGAGGTCGCACACTGAGACCCTTATTCTTATTATATTGTGCAGTGAACCATTAGGTCGGAGCCTTTGATGTCATAAACTCTGTCTAACTGACTGTGGCTGGTGTGCAGTGGGGCATGAACGCTCTTATATAAAGTTTGAGTGCTCTTATAGCTCTTAGAACCAACCTATGTATTAATTTCATAGATATTCTTTGATTAATACAATAATATGTTAGAATTTATGGAATAATAAAATGGTATATCATATTAGGATGGTAGAAATTCACCACAGAGTAATGCACTAGTGGGCAAAGTAAATGTACAAGTAGTTTAGATATTTATCTCACAGGTAAAACAGAAAGAAACCTTTTTTTCCCTGTGTCATTTTTTTCGCCTAGTGTGTCAGTTTTTCGCCCCTAAAGTTTCCCAATTACATTCAAAGTAAAAAAATAATGGATTAGACATATATTCAAGAAGAAAACAATGTCAGGGGAAAATGAAGGAGGTAGAGGGACTATTTCTAACTTATGAAGGATATTTTAATATATTGATTGTTCACGTGAACATGGTTTAGCTGAAAATGCCTTTCCAGGTCAGTTTTTTGCCATGACGTCAGAAAAAGGAGGAAAGATAAAACCTAGATTAGAAGTAGGATGGTGTTGCTTTGGGAAATAAAGAAGCTCCATAGGTTTCAAATAATGGGTGAATTTATTTTGTATATGTATGTAAGAAAATGTGAGGATTCTAAAATGTGTGTCAGTTTTTCTCCTCCGGAGCGTGTCAGATTTCACATTTCAGTTTATAACACTTTCAGGAGACAAGGTAATTTGCTTCATGATCCATAAATGTGGTCATCTTCAAAGGTGATGCTATCTTGTCGGCTCAGTACATTTGGAAAACAGACATTTGGGATTGATGAGAATTAGGCATCCATGGACTCAATGTATTTAAAAAACAATTATACCTTAAAATGCCACCCAAAATAGGAAATAATTATATTTAACAATTGTGTAGTTGGTCATTGTTTAGAAAATACTAGCTTTTGAATAGCAAGTAGCTGACACACAGATGCTCCAGAAATAAAAAAGATAATTTTAAACCACCAGGTATCCTAGTGATCACTTTTTTTACTAAAGTTAATTGTTTGTAAACTACCCACATTCCTCGGATCATGTGATAGCCAAGTACATGTACATATATATTGTGACATGTACTGGGAACAGGGACCTTAATGTACCCTGCACCATGGGCCCTTTTTGCAGATCCTGTCACATATATGTATTTGTAGATCTGAGAGATGAGATTCAAATATTATTTGCTTGAAATATACGATCCTATCATAAAATGTCCCCATAAAGAAAAGGAAATCACCATGCTTCTTTTTTTCTTTTTCTATTTTGGAAAGTACTATAAACCATACCTACCCAGGTAGCATAGAGACATTGACATAAAGTTGGGCCGACGTTGGCCCAACCATTGGCTTTACATAGGCTGCCCATCCTGCCTACGTAGGCTCGACGGTGCCAACCAAATGCCAACATAGGCCCAACATTGGCTTTTGGTTGGCAAACATCAGCATCGGCAAATGGTCGACCACTTGCCGATGTCCCAATGTTGGGCCAATGTTGGCATTTGGTTGGTAAATGCCACTGGTCGGGCCTATGTAGGCCCGATGGGCAGCTAAAGCCTGAAATGACCTATAAACCACACATTATACAGGGGCTTCATGCAAGTTCTGCAGATCTAAATACAAAATCAACTGTCACTACTGTGGCTCAACATAACATCAGCAAAGTATCATTAAAAGCAGCTATCAAGAGCTATATTTACCATAGATTTACTCAATCACAAGTCATATACCTGTCTATACAAAGTCATATCAAATATGCAGACTGATTCAAATCACCTACTGATAATGATCAAAGCTCTGCCACCAAAATGGTAAGGCTAAAATTAAATATCGCCCCTATGTAATGCCATCATACATAACACATATCACTATCTTGAACTCTCTCATTCTAAAGCATACAAAGAATCCCCTGGGGAATCTGAGGCTTAGTAAATACCTTGCCTCCAATATATCTACATATCAATTAATCATTTGAGTGGTATTTAGCAACATTTTTAGAATAAATTAATGACCCAGGATTAGAATTATAGGAACTGTAACAAGAAGACGCTCCTTATATACCCAATACTACCACAGAATCATGTGTATAAGGCATGGCTTCTACATGAACCCAACCCTTGTCTTGTCTTTTACAATTTAGGATGCCCCTGTTCCTTGTAGCCTTAGCCTCAAGTCAATTACCTTAGGCCAATACTTAGAGTATTAGTGTGTTAGACTTATGAAATGAGGCAAAGGCTACTTAGTAATGTATTAAGAAAATCGGTCCATGATTGTTGGTATGCGTATATGGTGTTGAAATTAACTCCTTATGGTCACTCAATGCCTTCATATGTCATGATTCCCCAATAAAATGCTGGTCAGCCCTTTAGCAAATGCTGCATCAATGTATCATGCCAACCCTTCAGAGTGTCTCAGTACCAACTGGGAACGTGGAGCCCAACAATGAATATTCAAATGCTAAAGCATATTATAAATGTACAATGCCCTGAAATATGTAGGCTACAATAGTTCTATTACTTCACAATAATATATTTGTCTATAAACAAGCTCCTCTGTATAAGTTGTTATGTAAATTTGTTGCTAAGGAACCACTGCCTACAAGTACAGTTAAGTTTCAGATGTTTTCTCATTTCATCATTTTCAGGATATAAGACACACTACAATTGTCCAGTAAAGAATATTTTGACAATAGATGATAATGATAAAGTCACATGTTTTCATTATAATTGCTATATTTTTTTTTCTACATTCTCTGATCAGCACACTGTATTTTGGTACAATATTGCCTATTTAACAATTGCATGGAGGTTCTCAATAGCAAAATGAGAAACAGTATCCATGAGCTCCATTCCGTAAGTCATTCCTAGGAAAGGTCTTTCTTTGGCTTGGAAAGGGTCCGTTGCTAGCTAAAATCGGTTGTTGCTAAGTAACCCCTTGTTCTAGCAACAAATGGTTGGCTGCAATGTGATCTTTGGGTCCAATTTAGGGGAGGTAGGTACCATTGGAATTGTTGTAAGATGAATATTAGTGCCAGAAAAGGTAGATCAATATGTATTTTAGCTCTTAAAAACGAGGCTAAAAATTCAAGAGATGGTTGTATAATATTGCAGATTTCTCAGTGACTGCATGAGCTTTCATTGGTTAAACATCACTTTTCCATACCAAGAGACATTGGACAATATAAAAAAAACAAATTATAGCTCTCAGTAATCTTACGAATTAAACTCCTAAAATATGGCTTTTTTGATGGACTTGCTGCTCTACTAGGATTAATGGCTCTAGAATTTCACACTGGACCATTTATTTTAGTAGATGCATTTAGCAGGTCTAAGATCACCTTGGTGCTTTTGATATCCAAAGTCCAAATCAGGACATCCTTTAAAATATCAATTGGCTGAATTATGCACATGCTTTCAAAACTTCTCAGCCCTCCCATACAAAAGATCAGGTATTTGGCACCCGAAATGCTTAACTGGAGCTAGACCTTTATTTTATACACATGTAGGCGTAATAGTAAGTCCTAAATAATACTCCATATGTGCTGACTCACAACCACTCATTTTGTATATCAATCCAAATATATCTATGTAGGTAGTTCAAATTACTCTCAAAGATGTCCTCACTGTGATTCAGGTAATCTACAGCAACATGTTTATGTAAGTTAATGGTTTTGGTTTCCACAGGTGCAATAAGTGGGAGGATAGACTGGATGCAGATCAATGTGAAATCAGGTGCTGTCGGTAAAGGCGTCTGTAAACTGACAATATGATCTGAAGAAATTCACACGGAACTCGTATAGATCTCTGGCTCATCTGGGTGCCATGGAGCCACTCCCTAGAGATCATATTGGATTGGGCGGGTGGGTGCTGACGTGAATGAAGCCAGGGGCTTTGTTAACGCGACTATATTGCTTTTAGCTTTTACAGGATATTCAATCTTATAGACTCAATGATATCATGTTCCCATGGAAACGCTTTCTTAGGCAGAATATTGATAACAATTGCTTTCCTTGATATTATAAGAAATGATCTTATAATAAAACATTTATAAACAGGCAAACTCAACTATCGAAATGCTCAGGCAAAGAATTTTGATTTTCATTATGATATGGACAGACATAGGAAACCCGTCCACACTTTCCTTATGCAGCTTTTTTTTTCATTACTTTGAACCACTGGATATCGCACAGTACACAGTCCTCCCATACTAAATTACACTTGAGGGGTGTTCCAAGAAGTCATAGGCATCCTTATAAGATAATCTAAACAACATGGGGAATCAGGATTACAATTATTTCACATAGGGCTGTTATATTTCCTCACATCCTTCCTAACATTTTGCCTTCATAAAGAAAGGACTTGCTGATGAAAAAAATTTTCATGCTTTAATGAGTTGGCACCACATATCTTTGCAGTGATCTGCTTTCATGCTTTGCTCAAATGACTTCTGTAGGTATTATGAGAAACTGATTCAACTGTAACATGAAACCCTATAACAAAGATCAATAATACCTTTGGATGAAGTAAACACCACATCACAGATGGTAATTATACCCATGAGGCCTAGTTACAGTGGTGGTCTGTTCATCCAGGTTTTTTTATTTTCTTTTCTGCATTAATAGGCCAAACTAAAGATCCTAGTTTTTAACTTTAATTTCTACACCATTAAGACAACTGCAGGCGGTGCACTTATGATTAATAACCTCAACCTAGGTGAAAATCTCAGATGCGAGCCAATTGCAAAAAAGTTGATTGTCTATTGTTATAGATACCAATACATATACACTGACATACATTTTGCCTTGCTTATTGGTGATTAGATAAACAAAAATAAGTAGGCAAAATGACCATGTTGTTTCATAGAAAATAAAAGTAGGTATTTAGTAGAATCAGAAGGTACATTGGATCACTGGTTATACCGGTTTCCCTTAGAAAATTAGGTTATGAAGTGTAAACTATCAAATCAACAATGGAGCATTCCTCCATGCTTGGACCACTATAAGTCTGTAGAATTGCCCATTGTTGGCATGTTTATATCATTGGCTACTGCAAGACTTGATCACTGGCCCTCAATTGGCCAAAGCTTGAAAATTATTACATTGACTACACGTTCAAACAAAGTTGTCTTATCATTTTGATGTTATAATATTGGTCCAATATTGGCACTATGTCTGATTTTCAAATAATGGTTCAATAGGCCTACAGCAAATAATGATGAATACCCAATGTCATATTCTTAATTGTCATTTAGTGTTCAATGTGTATAGTTTGCATACACAGAGAAAAGAACACTGATCGCTTTGACGCATACTGCACAGGTCACAATTTGTCTCCCAGATGACATGTATGAAGGCATGTCAAATGAGGTTGACCCTCTCATATTTGGTTCGTCAACTCCATTTGACATGCGTAATGAAGACACGTCACATATTTCTGATCCATTCACCTGAGTGCTAGGTAATACTGTGAGACAATTATGTAAGGGTCAAGAGCAGTCAATAACTGTGTACCAATGGTTCAATCAAGGGAGGCCTATAATAGAAGGCAGGGGATATCATAGTCCCACAGGCCTGCAACACTAAGGCACTTTTTCCTATCTACAGAACTCCTACTTGACAGAGGACCTCTATGCAGTCCATAAGACAAGGGCATGGAGGTGCATGGCAATGCCATATGTCTCCCTGTACTGTAGATACTGAGATTATAGATTGTGGGTTAGAATACAGTCCTTTGGTATTTTCACTGACCCACACATAAGGTGTCTAACCACTCCAGTTGGAGTATTCAGGATGGTGGGTGTCTATTTTGATATTCAATAACAAATGCAGATTTAACAACGAAATAGAATTCACTACCATTCATTGATAGTATTTACAGACCTTAGTGATCTATTCTTCATGAAAACAAAATGACACAGATACATCAAATGTCTCAAGTGTTGGTAGTACTTCTTGGTAGTGATTAGTCCTGGTACCAAAATGGTTGTTTGTTCCATCTAGTGGAATATCCTAGAACAATTATGTATGTCAAACCATCACATGTCAAGTGCCTTCGACATGGCCGTGACCCTAGTCAACTCACAGATGACATGGCATTTTAAGGCATGTCAAATCATATGAGGATTACTGTGTGCTACAGTTGTCATGGTGACATATGTGCACATGTCCCAATGACGTGTGCTCTCTGTGTCAAATCAAGTTGACATGGGTATACATGTCACTTTGTCAGGAAGAATTTTCTCAGTGTACATAGAGTGGTTCTTGTAGATATCTTTGTAGCAGCTTTCCTTCTGCCTATATGTTTGGCTATAGACAGATCCTATAGACAGGGCTGTGAAGTATCATGCAGATTAGAAACCATCATTTCTGCCTTTGCAGGTCATATCAATCTTAGCACCAAAAGGATAAAAAATGATACAAACTGTTATACTATGAGAGAGCTTAACCATATTTCATTACCACATATGACTCTTGATATACTCTTGGCTAATATATGCAGAAGGCTAACACTTTTTTTGTGTCATGTTTGCCATCAATTGAGTCCCTTTGACTTCATAACCTGTAAAGTGCCTGTACAGTGTCCTGAATTTGTAACCCACTGATGAGACATTGCCTGAGTCCTCCTATCAACAACTCTTTACACAATATTGAAACCTCCTGGTGGAGATTGTATAGCCAAGATTTGGCCAATACTTGGCCAGTGGTCAAGGCAGCATTGGGCCAACATTAGAAGTCATTTGTACAATGTACCAATATCTGCTCTCCCATGTTGAACTAATATCTATATTAAGATTGCGATGGTGTCAATGATAGCCAACATTAGCCCTATGTATACTTGCTACCTGGGTATGAACATTAGAGTGTGGGTTAACTGATAGAAATCAATTCTGAAAGTTAATTTAAGTCCTGGTCTGCTTCTGCTAACAGCTGCCATGCAGTCATTGTCTATCCAAAAGGATTTAACTGTTCAAAATCATGGTATCACAAGTATTGCCCTCCTAATTCTCAACATTTGGGTTATTTCTTTATCATTCTGTCATTTCCCAAAAAATGTTTTCATTACTATCCCCTTTTGGAATAGAACATTCCATGATATAAACAAACGTCTAATGGAGTTAAGCGATTCTTTTTTACTTTTATTTTTTTAGCAGTATTCCTGCCCAACTGGCACCAATCTCAGATTATCACCCACCTGGTGTCAGGACAACTCCTCCCTTGTCATGTCCTCCCCTGTTCATCTCCCCCCTGCCATCCCCCCATCTACCAATGTATCTTTCATGGAAATAAAACTGAATGTATTCTGTTTTACTTTAGAGATCGAATTGAGCCAATGCTCTCAGGTTTGTCAGATCCCCCAGTCTAAAGCCCACTCCTGCCCTTGATCAGTCTTCTGCAGATCCCTTAGTACTTTGAACCACTGGATATCGTGCAGGAACAGTCTGCACATATTAAATTACGCTTAGGGGGAGGGGGGGGCTCTTCTAAGACATCATAGGCATCCTAATACGATAATCCAAACAGCATGGGGAACCAGGATTAGAATTATTTCACATAGGGCTGCTATATTTCCTCACAACCTTCCTATGATAACATTTTGCCTTCATTAAGAAAGGACTCGCTGATGAAAAGTTACATACTGTTTCTGAAGACAGGTGCAATTTCATCATAGAGATGGATGACTTGTAGAATCCATGTTTTCATGAGTTGCACCACACATCTTTGCAGTTGTTTGCTTTCTTGCTTTGATCAAAGCGGCTTCTGTAGGTACTCTGAAAACCCGATTCAAGTGTAACATGATACCCTATAAAAAGACCTATAATGCATCTGGATGAAAGGAAACACCACATCACAGAGAATATATTATACCTATGGGGCCTGGTTATAGTGTTGGGCTATTTGTCTACAGTCTTTTTATTTCGTTTTCTGCATTAGGAGCCCTGAATATAATCTTTCAAAGGTCATAGCTTTAAACTTGAATTTCTACGCCATCATGACTGCAGGCAGTGCGCTTTTAACTAGTAACCTCTACCTGGGTGAAAATCTTGGATGTGTGCCAATTGCAAAAATGTTGATTGTCTATTGTTGTAGATATCAATACATATACACAGACAGACATGTATGTTGCCTTGATTATTGACATTCAAGTAATATTGGTGATTAATAGAACAAAAATAAGTATGCAAATTGCCCATGTCTTTTCATTGAATGTAAGATTAGGTATTCAGTAGAAACAAAAGGTAAATTGGATCACTGGTTATATTGGCTTCCCTTTAAAAATAAGTTAATAAAGTGTTACCCAATCAACAATGAAGCATTGGACTGTGCTTGGACCAATATAAGTCAGTAGAATGGCCCATTGTTGGCATGTTTATAATTAATGGCTACTTGAAGGCTTGACTACTGACCCTCAATTGGCCGGCCCAAGCTTAAAAATGGTTATATTATAATTTTGATGTTATAATATTGGCCTGATATTGGCCCAATGTCTGATTTTCAAAAAGCAGTTCAATAGGCCTACAGCAAATGATGATAAATACCCAATGTCTTTTTTTTATCATTGTCATTTAGTGTTCTATGTGTATAGTTTGCATACATAGAGTGGTTCTTGTAGACATCTTTGTAGCAACTTTCAGCAGCCTATATTTTTGTTAAGATCCTAAAGACATGCACATTAACCTTTTGGTGCCCAGAATTATTAGACGATTTTACATTATTTCACAATTATATCACTTAGTTGATAAGCCCATGTGTTATTTTGATCTTCTCTTTTGATAATGGCTCTGTATTACATTTCCTGAATAATCATAACTCAGTTAAGGCTTTCAGTTAAGGACATGGAATTTATTGGTCTGGTAACCATAGTTAACAAAACATTCCATTTGTTGTCATTTGGTAGTATTTAGTCTCTCTTGTATATTATATAGCCCCCCCCCCCATACATAGTACCTGCAATTCTGAGGCATCATTCAAAGCTGATTCTGCATATATGTGTACAACCACTCAGGAAACATAATGTGCTAATAATAATGCATGAATTATCTCTATGGATAAAGAGATTTCTTGTAGAATCCAATGGGAGTTTGGGACATTGGATGTATATGATCTAGCATGATATTGGTGTCATGTCTGGTCTTAGCCTGGTGGAGGGTGGCCCTCTAATGAATCAAATAATATGACAGCTCATTTTCAGGTTTTGACTCCCTGTGTTTTATATAGAGCAAAATGGATGGTTGTATTGTGATTGGGAGGTCATGGCCATTCTATAGAGGGTCTAACTTTGCAGATTGGAACAGTAGAAGTATCTGGATGTTAGTTTCCTTCAATATACATGTATTTAAGCCCCATTTAAGCCCAAAACCGCGCTTTAAAGCGCGCTTGGGCACCTAGGGGTTAAGGTCGAATCCCATGATGCAATTTTGGCTGAAAAGTTTCTGCAATTTGGTCATCTGTTGCAATCTGGAGCCCTGTCCTTATATTGCAAGACCTATAATGGGTAAGGGGGGGGGCTTTAATGGCAACGAATCCCTTGTAGATTTGCATTGAAGTTAAGATCTTTATATTTAGATATTTTTCCTTGCTTAAGCGAACGGTTTCTGCAATTTACAGAATTCCCTTGCAATTTACAGAAATGTGAATAAAGTCACTGACAAATAGGGATGTGTGTTCACTTAAACTTGTTACCCAAGTCCCACTATGCAATCTAAACTTGCCCCATACCCTGCAATTTGTATGCAAAATGTCTGTATAAATTACACACAGAGTTCAATTTCAGTCTCATTCTGCACTGTGCTTGCCTACAACAGCTTGCAAGTTCAATATCAAAGAGAATGGCATTGCAATATAATACAGCTTACAGATCTACATTGCAAGGGTTAGGGGTCAGTTCAATTGCAACAGTCAGATTTGTAAAATGCAATGGCATGTTAGAAGCCTTGCAATTTGCAGTAAAGGCAAGTCCCCCTATTTACAAGAGTTCCCAAATTGCAAGAACTTTCCAGGGTTAGATTGCATTGTGGGATTCGACCTAAGGAAACAGCTATTTCTGCCTTTGAAGGGCATCTCAATCTATGCCTCAAAAGGATAGAAAATGATACAAACTGTTATACTATGAGTACTTAACCATGCATTACCACATATGAGGTGTCATCATAATATTACTCATGATCTACTCTTGCCTAATTCATACAGATAGCTAAGACTTTTTTAGGCGATGTTTCTCATCAATGACTCTTCACACAGAATTGAAACCCCCTGGTGGAGTTCATTTAGGCAACATTTGCCCCATACTGGGCCAGTAGTCAAGCCAGTATTGGCTTATTATTAGAAGTCATTTGTACAATGTACCAATGTCTGCTTTCCCATGTTGGGCCAATGTGTATATTAAGATTGTGATAGTGTCAATAATAGCCAACAATGGCCTAATGTATCCCTTGCTACCTGGGCTGAACATTAAAGTGTGGGTTAACCGATAGAAATCAATTGTGAAAAGTAATATCAATTTCAAGATAAGTCCATTACCATAAATAGAGGCATGGTTAAAGGGTAAAATGATATTTCAATACTTAATATGTTGTTGCAAAATGTAGATATATTACCCTTCATTTTGACCTGTAAATCTTGTTCTGTTACTGTTACAGCTGCCATGCAATCATTGTCTATCCAAAACGATATATGATTATTCAACGTCATGGTAATGGATTTATTGTCCTCCAAACTCTCAACAAAGGGGTTCACTTTTTTTCCTTCTGCCATTTCCCACATAATCATTTTATTAATGTTGCCTTTTAGAATAAAACATTACGTAATATATACAAATGTGTAATGGAGTAAAAAAAAGTTTAGGTTTTTTCTTACTTTTACTTTTTAACAACATAACATTTGTGTAATCACCCATAATGGAACACGGTGAAGTACAAAACATTAAGCATCAGTCCCTCTCAAGTCTTAGTCAAGCATCAATTGAAATCTAACTTTGCCCAACGCTCCAAAAAAAAGGACATAGCAGGTCAAAAGTAGCGATGTCTTTCACTTCGGTAGTTTTTGCTTACTTTTGCATACCAATCAACATATTCTGTAAAATTTAACAAAGGATCAATATTTCCCTAGCACAGACGCCATTTAAGACCATTGACACATAAGAACTGAATTCTAATAGCCTCAAGTAGCATGATAGCAACATAGGCAAGGTGAAAGAGGTCAGAAGGGCATCGTTTCACTATTGTCGAATTGAGACTCAGATCACTCCATGGTAAAAGTTGCAATTTGGAATGAATGCAGTAAAACTGCTTACAGATGCATATTCTTCTCTTGTCCATCTTCATTTCTAGGTGGCACATCTACAAGTGTGTTCTTTATGCAAATAATACTGAAGTGTATTCTTTTTGACTTTGTAGATAGAAATAAGCTAATATTCTCAGGTTTGCCACATCCCCCAGCCTAAGACCATTCCTGGTCTCAATCATTCTTTAGTAGATCCCTTAGCTTGGTGTACTGAACGGAGTAGAGAAGGGAGGTATGTGATTGATGATTGTGTGAGTGGATGTTATGATCAATTGAATGACTGGTATAGTCAATAAGTTGTGCACAGTTCAAGGATCGCTCAACCAGGCAGTCACTCACCAAGAATAGAAACTAAAAGCCTGGTTAGAGAATGAGACAATGTAAAAGCAGACAGGATTTTGGGAACTGAGAATAGGGAGGTACGCACACAATCTGTCAAACTTATCAAACTTATATAAATGTGCTCACCTCTAACTTGGGGTGAAACTAGCGTATCCATTCAGATTTGTGCTCAACTCTTTGGTTCTATGTGAGCCATAAACTCCCATTGAGTGATTAGTGGCTGTTCCCGGACGGTGACTTATAGAGGCTACCCCAGAGTTTGAGAAGAAACCTCAAGGACACTCCATTGCATATGCAGCTGGTGCCATTGTATGGCATGAAAAAAGGAGGATAGCTCTCATAGATCATTGATATATTGTGATATAGCATATCTTCTTAGACTGTCATCACATTGGCATACCTACTGAGCCTACCAAAGACAGTTTGTCAGGAATTACTCTGAGTCACTCTTCATGTATTTGAATTTCAAATTGTACATTGATCCTAATATGCTTGGTACAGCTCTAAAGGGAAAACTTAATTTTCTGATGGTTCCAGCAGTGTACGAAGATGGGATGGGAGCAGGGGATCCTGTATCCCCCCATCAGAGAGGAGGGGCCTGAATATGTCTGGGCCATCCAGAAGTTGCAAGTCCTTATGATAAAGTGCCCAAAACTCTTAGGGACCTTAAGCGCTGGTTCCACAGGCATAAATCGGTCGGATTAGCACTAATCCGACCGATTTTTTCTATACTTTTGATATATGTGGATCAACATGGTAAAAGGTACACCCGGTAGGGGGTGCGCGGGCGTACCTTTTACCATGTTTATCCACATATTATAAATCGTCGGATTAGAGCTATTCCGACCGATTGTATGGCTGTGGAACCAACGCTTTAGTCTAAAATTAAAGTAAGATTCACCAAACATCACTTGTCTATCCCGTTTATATACCAGGGTATGGCAGTCAGCATGGTCAAACCAATAAGAGGTAATTGGGTTTTGGCCTATCTGGGCTCCAATTTGCTTTCTGCCCCTCTGGGTTTTGCATATGTGCTCATTAGCTACCCAACTATGTCAAACGCCTTACTTACATAGGCAAACCTTAAAAGATGTATAGATGTTAATTGTATAAAGGATAGAGGAGGTATCACATGGGCCTCGGCACATGTTTTGACTAGGTTTGACTTGACGCCTTCAGTGTCCCACAAAGTAGGTTATAAAATGTCTGTACTACCTCATTGCTAGATATGGTAGGGCTACCTAGATTTTGCAAGACGTACATGATCATCGATATGACAACTTTAGGTACTCACTACCCTAAATTGCTACTATGACTACTTTGAAAAAGAGGCAGGTTTTCAATGTATTTACGAAATCATACATGATATATTGCAGGGTGGAGCTTTGACAACTGTAATCCCACCGGGTGCCCTTGTGGTTGTGCTGGCTGGGCTGCCTCCTCATTGCCTCCAGTAATGTGTATACAAACATTGCTACTACTTCTGAGGGTTTGGTGGAGATAATGCCTATAATACCACACAGCACCCACATGCCACACACTTAATGCACTATACATTGAGCATTAGTAATGTTCTGTGATGCCATAGAGCTGTAGGAGCGCAGAGATGGGAAACAAAAGAATACATCGAGGCACTCACAGAACATTGCTTACAAACCTTTTGACAGGATCTGTCCCAGTGGACCTGAAGGAATTTGGCCCTTTTAAATGTTGAATAACTTCTAGCTATCGTAAAAAAAGGTTTCATTATTGCAATAGTAAATAACAATAGATATTATGAGCATACTATGCCTTTCATCTGTGCACTCATGACATGTTAATGTTAAACAGTCAGTACATGGAATAAAGTGATATGTCCTTTTGCCGTATTATGAATATAGTTTAAATTTCCCCCCGAGAAAATATACAACTGAAAGGTGGGTCCTTGATGTAGCTACATCTAATACATTATCAGGAGGGTTGAAATAGCAGAAAAGTGTGTGTGTGTGTGTGGGGGGGGGGGCATGAATATGTCAGGGCATCTGAGTCCCCAACAACAGACCTCATAATAGATCGCAAAAATATTCTGTAGGCTACATTTCATCTCATCCAAAATCTTGTAATTGTGTGCATTACAAGATCTCATCAGCAATGTAGAAAGCCTTATTATCTGGCAAGGCTAAGCAGTAATCAAAGTACAACTTTACATTAATTTTGAAAATGTAAATATGTATCAAATGAAGCAGTATATGAAATAATATATTTGTATTTGTTCTGAATGTTATTTGCCTCTTGCACACTTATACAGAAAACCAATTTCTACTACTATATCAGGATCATCCTCTTTTAACAATAGGTCAAATTGTGAAAGGAGACAATTCTGGGGAAATGTCCAAAAAGCACAAAAGCTTTATCCAACGTAGCAACTTGGTAGATGGCAAACGCTAAAACAGCTTAAAATGCTATGTCCTGGTTACATTAATAGAACGTTTAGGTTATGCTTTTCCAAATTTCCATTTCAAGATACGTCTATAATTATATCCTTGTCGATAAGGTGCCCATTCTTTCAAGAATATTGAACCAGAAGCAAAATAAGTCAAGCAGTAGAACTGAGGAAATCTGCACTGTAGAATTCATTAAGTGGTGATGGGGATGGAAGTAAGTATTAGCAGTCACCTCTTGGGCAGCTGTCAGTTGGTGCTGCTAGCAATTCCTGTACATTCAAATGACATAGATTGGTGTCAACACCCTCTATAGCGGGTGTTGACTGGATCAAATGCAATGATTAGGAATGATTGGGTGCCATGGAAGCAGTCACACAATCCAAGTTGATTAAATTTTAAAGAATTTGATTCCACTGGAGCAATGGGAGGCATCAGGGAATAACACCTAAAATTAGTTCGTCCGTCCTTTTGTTCCATATTGTTCACCGGTGTATATAGCAGAAACATTTGGCTCCGATGAAAAACCCATGTATTTTCATTTGATGTAAAATCTACCAAATGATTTTAATTGTATACATATAAAGTGATGGATCCCATATGTGGGTCGTGTGTAGTACTGGCGACCCGACTGCCTTCATACATGTATACACATAATCATATATTTTAGACATCATTGGATCAGCGTCAATAAATCAATATATAGTAAATGTGTGAGGTGTGGACTGGTCATACTATGCATGGCTGACCCTAGTGAATCGAGTGCCTAAGGGTGCACTTTATCTACAGGATGCAATGCTAAAATATCCCACACATAAGGTAAACCAGTAATAAAAGTACCCAATCTAGCATACAACCCACGTGAATTCCTGCGTGAACCTAGATTACCTCTATTCTCCTGAAGTTAGACTTTGTAGTGATCTAAGCACCCAAGGCTGTGTAGTCAGCATGCCACTATCCCCTAGAGAGTGCATACCAATATACATTGGATTGGGCATGCCCTGAGGTGAATAGAGCAAGAGACTGTGACAAAACCTACTTGCAAAATATTTGCTGCCTGGCCTCAAGCTAACGGGCGTAAAGCTGTGATAGGATTGAGCAGTTTGACTGAGAGTATCGAGTTCTCCTATATATACTCACCTATATCCCTAAAGTTCTCGTAGACTCATGGTTTCAATTGCATTTGACTATTGGCATTGCATTAGGTGTACCTACAAAAGAAGAGGAGACCTTGAGGCTTTCATGCTTAGCTGAGCATAAACGCCTCAAACCTGCAGGTTTCACATTTCTAGACCTTGAGTCTAAAGTGTTGCGATTTTCTGCAATGTTAAATTCTATATATAGCCCATTTAGCTGGCAACAGATTGACTCACCTGGCGTTTCCCCATGATATTCCACAATCACGTTTAGGCATATGACTACAGGTGCTCCTGCATACATTCATGCAGTTTGATTATGTATACTTCATGCATTATAATTCACTGAAAACCTAGAAGTTCTGAAACTAGTCAGCGGTGACCACTTTAGGTCCTCAAGTTGACGATACCTAAAACTACAGCTTTAAGTAGTCAAAATGACGACTTTAAGTCATCATCCTGACGACCTGAGTCATTAATATGACGACTCTGTACTGTCAGTATTGTCATCCTGATGACTCAGGTCGTCAGGATGATCACCTAAAGTCGTCATTTTGACTACCTAAAGCTGTAGTTTTAGGTATCGTCAACTTGAGGACCTAAAGTGGTCACCGCTGACTAGTTTCGGATCTTCCATGTTTTCAGTGTTATTATGTTAACTACTCATTGGGCTGGAGGTGCTCTCTTCTTTGGTGCTTGAAACATCAGGTCCTGCGACTAACAAAATACCCAAGTGAGATCCCATTTAGTTGATGATTTCTAATTATTCAATAAAGGAATTTCTATAACCCATTTAAGTATTATTACACACTGTAATGGTCGGAAGAAACCTCACAAACCTTTTATTTCTTTTCTTTTCT
Source organism: Acholoe squamosa (assembly GCA_949317995.1). NCBI lineage: Eukaryota > Metazoa > Annelida > Polychaeta > Phyllodocida > Polynoidae > Acholoe > Acholoe squamosa. The sequence goes on from OX439045.1 coordinate 56,785,029, forward strand.
CTTCTTCCTTTTATTTGGAGAAAGGTAATTGCAGTCACATATTCCATATCATGGCCTAGGAGATGCCATTAATATCTGGCTGCCTGAAGTATGTACTCTCAATACCTCAATTTTACTTTAATTAGTACTTTTAATGGCTTCACCTGCACGTACAATGGAAGGCATACTATAAGGGAAAGCTGATGCATTACTTGGGAAAAGCTTAGAAATTATGTAAGCACAAGTTTGTGATGGAATCGATAGTGAGAAGTGTCTTCAATTTGGCTATCTGTTGTGATCCTGGTAGCTATATCCAATTTCCAACAAGATAACTAGAGGAGTGAGGTATTATAAATGCAATACATCCAAAGCACTGTAATAAGATATTTCCCCTTGTTTAACGGGAATGGCTCTGTATTGCTAGTAATCCTATAGCAGAGAGATATGTGAAGGGAGCTAACCTCAGATATGCATGGATTTTAAATTAAACATACAAAGCTGAAGAATGAGTAAAGCCCCACATCGAAGTCTAGGTTTATTTTTGCCATGGAAAATGGGCCAAGACTTTTGTGCCGATGAGAATCTGAAATTTCATCTGATATTTTGTCATGGAAATTTCAGCTCATTGCTTATGTATATGTACTTAGATTACATTAATATCAGATTTGCTGTGGTCCAGTTTCATAAATATTACTGTGATAGTGATGTTCGCTTTGCAATGATGCATAGATCGACAGTTTTGGCTTGATCATTAGTACAATGGGTCTCTATTTTAGAGGACTTGCCGAATTGCCAAATGGAATTGATGTTTTAGGTAGGAAGCCCTTGTTTCAGTTTACAGACATGCTTTTTGGCAGGACCATTAGCTGCATATCTATGGCCCTACTTCCTTGTGCAGATGTGAAGGTCTAAATGTAGGTAATAGGAGTTCCCATCACTGATGAATGAACTGTAGCGTTGTTAGCACTTTCCGAGTTAGCGGGAAGAATTCGATTGAGGGATCTAGCAGCCATTGCCAATACATTTTGCACTCTAGAGACACCTATTCCTTTCAATGAAGAGCCATATAGAATGAAACTTTACTTATATTGTCACGAGTAAGTGTATGGCTTAATGTTAGCTTCTCCTAATAAATCCATAATATCCAATTGAAACACTGCCAAACTTCATTTTCATCAAAATTCCCGCGTGTTACAGACAGTATTAATGAGAACTTTACAACTGATTACTTTATTAGCATTAGCTGTCCAGCTCTAATTACAGTTATTTCCTGCAAAGGATTAGATATTCTTCCCTGCCCTCCGTGAAGGTATTAAACCCACCATGAATTGTGCAATAGTTTTGAAAATTTTTTTTTCATATAAGCCATGGCAAAAGAGTCTTGGCATGGGCTTCCAGCAAAAGCCCCGATTTCCCAATCTGTGCCCTGCAATATGCCTCTATATGGGTCCTTCCCATCAGCAGGTATTACTAGATAACTGCAGGAAGCCCTTCAGAACAAATTGGTATGCGTTATCTAGAGCCATATAATTCATTCTGTGCCCCTATGCCAACCCAACATGAGGTCTCACTGGCCTATGATATCATATAAAACTTGTTCAGAGAGCTAGGTCTCTCCCAGAGGTGATATAAGGACTGTCGGTGCCCAAATGCCTCGAATGACTTAATTAGAATATCAAAAAATAGAAAAGAACGGTCCCCAGATACAGACACCAATAATAATTCCAAATTATTGGAATTGCAATTGTAAGATGTTGCACTTCACTACTAACATTATCAATGTTTTAAATACATGTACTGGTTTGGCTACTTACTTGGCAAGCAATGTAGTGTATGGTGTTATTAGATATTCTTCCCTGCCCTCCGTGAAGGTATTAAACCCACCATGAATTGTGCAATAGTTTTGAAAATTTTTTTTTCATATAAGCCATGGCAAAAGAGTCTTGGCATGGGCTTCCAGCAAAAGCCCCGATTTCCCAATCTGTGCCCTGCAATATGCCTCTATATGGGTCCTTCCCATCAGCAGGTATTACTAGATAACTGCAGGAAGCCCTTCAGAACAAATTGGTATGCGTTATCTAGAGCCATATAATTCATTCTGTGCCCCTATGCCAACCCAACATGAGGTCTCACTGGCCTATGATATCATATAAAACTTGTTCAGAGAGCTAGGTCTCTCCCAGAGGTGATATAAGGACTGTCGGTGCCCAAATGCCTCGAATGACTTAATTAGAATATCAAAAAATAGAAAAGAACGGTCCCCAGATACAGACACCAATAATAATTCCAAATTATTGGAATTGCAATTGTAAGATGTTGCACTTCACTACTAACATTATCAATGTTTTAAATAAATGTACTGGTTTGGCTACTTACTTGGCAAGCAATGTAGTGTATGGTGTTAGGATCATAATAACCTCTTATAGGTAATAGTTTTTATTGCTTCTCAAACCTACGGGCTGAGTAAATTGAATTGAATTGAAATTTCCTTTATTTATCCCGGATATGACTTAGCCTAGGGCATGTTTTGTTACATATCCGGCTCAAAGTTCGCAAACATAAAAAAATATAGATAATACAAGATAACCATGGTTTTCACAAGGACGTGTATGTTATATTTAATAGAGAATGCCTAAAGATTGCCTAATGTATTACAAACTGGTGTAGTAATTTTCCCCAATGGTTCAAAGGGACATGACATTGTATATGTGTGATCACTGCATGTTTATTTCCTTGGGTGTGTAATACAATAACAGCTGAAACATAAGTGAGTGCATGCTCTTAAGGAACAACAGTTCAAATTGGCAGAACTTTACATTACAGAATGCCCCCTTCCAGCTTGGACTATACTTCTCTTGTGCCCCAGTGCTCCCATGCTTTATAAATAGGGCCTGTTTAGTAATACCAACAGTGCTGAAAGGAAGGGCAGGCTGCTTTTTTCAGTTTGTTGGAATCTGTGCGGAGGCAAACTGGCCAGTGAAAGTAAGATTTATTAGGTGGCCAGTTGACATTCACATGCCAATCTATTCAAGGAAATTGTACCAGACGTGAGAAAAGCAGTAGACCAGGGGGTCGTTGCACAAACAGCGTGCCTTCGTTCTGCTTTTCTCTCTCGTTAGTACGACATTCACAAAGAGACTTATTTCTGACCGTTGCACAATATGTTCTGCCTTTTCACAACGAGAGTCGTTGTGACAGCGAGACAAAAAAAACAGGACTCGCTGTGCTTTCCTCGCTGCTGCAGCGAGACTCTAGCAGAGCGAGAAAAAACGACAGGGCACCCGCGTATTTTGACCCAGTTAGGCAGAACGTCACTTCCGGTGCCCGCGCTGATGTCAACAAGAGGCCGGCTTCGATCAACGAAACAGAGGGATATATCATGTCTCACTACGCTTCAGAAGTAAGTTTTCTTTTAAAATAGTGTTCTATAAGGTAGATCTTGTTCAGAAGAAGACAATGACATGCTGTTCTTAGACTGTTATTCCTTTTCCGTCGTTCTGTTAGCTTTCTTTCTATGCCGGGTCGGGCGATAATAGGGTAATTTGGTTCGCTCTAACGTCTTTTGAGCGTGTCTCTCTCTCTGTCTTGTTATTTCTTTTCATTTTCTTTTTTTTTTCTCCCTCTCTTCGAATTTTACGGCAAAGAAGAGAAAAAATCGAGTTATTCAGACATTATTAGATTCATTTTTTCATTATTAACAGTACCTGAAAAAAAGTCCCCCTCTCCTCCCCCCTAATTTTCTTTTTTCCTGAAAATAAATATTCTTTATTTTCTTTTTTCAGTACGACCGTTGTTATGCTTTGTCTTCAAGCGACGAAGACGATGAGGAAGAGGAGTATGATCTTGCGACCCAAGCGGGCAGCAGGTCGTTCGAGTTACCAGAAATTTTGAAAACTAACACCCTAACAGAAGGATCAGACGAGGAGGAAGAAGGACTAGAGCAAGGAGAGGAAGAAGAGGAATACATTTTAGAGGATTCTAGTGAACTCTCAGAGGAAGATAGCCCTGTTCGAAAGGGTAAGGTGAAAAAGGCTAAGGCAAGACAACCTAAGGCGGGTCCCTCCAGCAGGCCTGAAACGAACTTAACTTCCCGGGGGACAGAGAGGGCCAGAGACGTATACTGGACTGAAGCTGAGCATAGAGCGCTCTTCTTTGCCCTCCTCAATCAGAAGCCGTATATCAAGGCTAGGGGGAAGAATGGAGCACAGCTGAGGAGAGAAGGTTGGGACACAGTTCTAGGTGAGTTTTTTTTTATTAAGTTTGACATTATGACAGAAAAAAATGTTTATCTTTTCTCTTATCCTCAAAGTTAAACAGAACTAAGTGCCTTCTGTGTGTTTTTCATGAAGAGAGCTGTTCTTTTTCTCAGATATTCTATGTCTCCTTTGATCTCTTGCAGCCACAGTGAACAGCATCAAGAATGCGAACCGGGAGTTAGACAAAATGCAGCATCACGTGAATGATTATTTCTCTAAGCTTAAGCCAAAGGTGAGCGAACAAAAAATATATTATACTCTTCATAGTGATTTGCTACACCTTTCAAAATATAAGTTAGTGTAACTTAAATGGATGTCTTATTTCTTCTGTATCTTTCTGACCTCCTTCCCCTTTATTTTTCATTTTCTTGTCCTCATTATTTTCTCATGCTTTTCAGAACGAGGAATATCTATACCTGATAGAGAAAGGAAAACCATGTGAAGGATGCTCCTTGACCGACATGATGTTGTTGAAGTATAAGGGAGTCGAGAGAATTGCCGGTAAGACAGAAAGAAATTTCTTTTAAGAATGAAACTAGGCCCTATCTTTAACTTATTGTGAGCGTCCTGAATTTTACTTTTATTGAATATTGTGTTTTCAGCACAGGCATTTTTTTTCCTTTGAATAAATAAATGTTTACAAGAAACATGCATCAATATTATGATGGGTCTACGCTTTCCCAAAATTCATAGTAAAACACAGCAGACCTAACATTGTTTGTTCTTTTGACCTATTTTCTTCTTCTTTCTCTCCTCGATAGCGATACCTCACGTTGTTCTATTCTTGACAATGTGTATATTCTTGGACCACAATTTCCCTTGAACAATAGAATTTTTTTTTTTTCAGGGCAAGGAGGGGAAATAGTCTACTACACGGATCCCGTGGAAGAGGAAAAGAAACGAAGGCAACAGGCCAAGAAGTCCCCTGCTGTGCAGTCTAGAGTTAAAGCTAAAGGTGCTGCTCCGTCTCCCCTTAAAGTTTTGGTTGTGCCTTCAGAGAAGGAGCTGTTGGCACAGTTTCAGTGTCCCATGCCTAAAAAAGGGAAAGGACCTGTGTCTCCGGCAGTCAAGGTGCCTTTCAAGAAACCGGGTAAGGCTGCAGCAGCAGCAGGTGGGGCCAAGGTCACTGGCACACCGAAAGCGACAAAGGCCAAAGTTGCTGCAAATACAAAGGAAGCGAAGGCTAAACCTGCTCCTTCTCCCTCTCGAAGAGGTACCGCTAAGGCTCCTTTCAAGAAACCAGGTGTTCGGGCAGTCAGGAACGCTGCTGCCTTTGACGTTGATTTGACAGGAGACGACAGATCTGATGACATGCAAGTAGACGTTGTGTCAACAGACACCGACATAGTGGACTTGACCGGTATTCAACAGGAAGTCCCCCTCACTTCTACTCCAAAGTCGGAAGTCAAAAAGGAAGTACGGCGTAGTCCACGGATTCTTGAGAAGAAAAACTCTGGGGGCAGAGGAAAGAAATTAGACTTTGAATCAAAAACCACAGATGCCTCGAGTAAAGAAGAAGAAATAGCAAATCAGGTTAAGAACCAGGAAATCAGATTAGCCAATATCGAGTCTTTTATGACCACTATGGAAGTACACAGACGGGACAACGTGGATAACATGATGTCCTTCCTGAGTCGATGCACAGAGGTGCATGAGAGGCTAGGAACAGTGCTTGAGAGGATAGTGTCAGACAGGGAGTCCATCGTGAAAACGCAGGAAACTACCAGCCGTCACTTGCAGTCTATCATTGACACTCAGGCAACTTGCAGCCGTAATGTGGCTCAACTTATAAACGGTAAGGCATTATTTGGGTGGACATGTCATAAATCGAGAAAAAAAATATGTGTAGCAGTAAGTGTCTAGGTGTCTGGCATTTCCTTTTTTTATTTCATTTTCACTCTCATCTGAAGTTTTTCTTGACCAACAAAAATACTTATATTTATTTGTTTGCACAACGAGACAGATCGTCACAGCGTGACTTATACAGTTGGCATAAGTTTTTTTATTCGTTTCAACTTTTTATATCCTACAGTTTCCGGTAAGGTCATTCACATGACCGACGGGCTCCAAAGGAGGCCTGTCATGATGATGTGTGAAACCACGCAGACCCCGCCTGTTCCTGAGTTTCCTACTTTTCCCCTTGTTGTTAAACCTTCGTCTTCAGGTGCCTTGAAAGGTAAGTATTTTTTTTTTTTTTTCATAGTCTAAATGTATCTTGTCCTATCCAATAAGTCTCTTTGTGAATCTCGTACGGACGAGAGAAAAAAGCAGAACGAAGGCACGCTCTTTGTGCAACGACCTCCAGGCCTATCTGTGCTTCTTCATATAGTTAGTCCAAAAGATTGGGAAGTTGTAAGTTATTGGAAAAACAGAATAAAAGAAAACACCGTAAAGACAGAGAAACTCACCTGTGTATAGTTTTGTATCACTCTCGTTCTGAAGAAAGCACAAAAAAAGTTTTTGCCTTGTTTTTCCACAGTTTTGACGCTCGATCCCTCTGCAGACCAGTCCACAGTGGCCCAAAACCTCCTTCACGTCAATGGCAATGGAGAACTAGTCACAGGTCCCACCGTAAACCAAGCTTCCCCTCTAACTTTGGTTTTAGCGGGGGAACCTGCAGCCCAAGAAGAGGAAGAGCAGCAGGGAGGATCGTATCCTGGTTGTGTGGTTAAAAGCGAGCCTCTAGAGCACGATCAAGGAGACGCGGGAAACAACGTCAACAGAGAGGTTGTTTACCAAGAGGTTCTTTATGAAGAGGAGGGAGAGGAAGGGACTCAACTTCCTTCTCCGCCAGGTGATGACCCTCAAAATCAGGTCACCCAGCCATTGAATGTACCGCATAACGAGCTTATTGAGCAAGGCAATCAGGGGCATACTGACCTCTCAGAGCCTGGAAAAGACTCCCATAGTGACGCGGGTGATGCAGGTTCTAACATAGAAGCACAGGGAGGTAGTGATCTTATGAAAGAGGGAAGCACTGACATGCAGGCTCATAACGAAGGACTAGAACAGGGAGGGAATGATGTCCTTGAGGATGGGGGTCAAGATGGCCAAACTCTCAGAGGAACTGACTTACAGAAAGAGGCGGCAGAAGGAGATAAAACTGAAGGTGTAAGCTGTGAGGCAGGAGAGGACAGCGAAGTAGTACCATGTCCAAAACTTAAAGAAGATGGAGGTGAAGAGACAGTGAAAGAGGTAGCACAAGACACCCAAAAAGAGGCTGGAAAAGAACAGCCACATTTGCAGCAAGGCGCTATTCAGACTAAAGAAGACCTCGAGGTTTCTCTCATAAACGTAGACGATGAAGTTCCAGAAGGAAGACTTGGTTTATGTGTGGTTCTTTCTACATGTGCCAGAACACACCCTCCTCCGCGTAAAATCAAGAGGGTCCACATAGATATATCTCAGGGGGGAGTAGTGCTCGACTGCAGTGACATAGAAGGGGTACTGAAGAAGGAGAAGCCTCTAGAGGAACTAACAGAGCCTGAACCTGACAAAGAGGTGATCACAGCGGCAGAAACTCTCCACTCCCTTCACCTGGCTGTTGATCCTAAGCCGGGTCCTGCGACCAGGAAAAGGGTAGCAGAGGCTACCAAAGGACAGCCTAAGAAAAAAAGGAAGGGCCCAAAGAATGGATCGAAAAAGAAATAGAAAATGTTACTTTCATGTGACTTTCACAGTCAGAGTATTCATGTTCATTTTCTACTTTGTTATGATACAAGGGTTTCAGATTAAGAAAATCTAATTTTTCAAGAGAGAAACAAACTGACTATGACGCTGTATGTTTTATGACTTCAACCTACATAGAGGAATCTTTTTATTTGGCCACAACGAGACTCCTTCTGTAATGCATGATGCGGTTGGAGAGTGGACAGACATATTTTCATGTAGGGAACATTTCTTTCGGGTGAACAAAAGAGAACACCCACTTTGGTTTACTTTACTAGTACTTAAGCTTAAAAAAACAGATACTTCCTAACATAATAAGTCACTGATGTCTTATACCATGACCCCTTCACTGAGTAGTCTGAAAAGTCATGAGGTACAGTGTAGTTAAGAGTTTTATGCCTTTGAAACAGTTATCGGCTTTTCCTCGACCACAAAACCATTTGAAAAGAAATAAGGTGCTACAGTGGCCACACTATTGAAGTCCACTTTTCCTAGTCACTTTCTGGTCATGATATGTAATAAAAAGTTTGAAGTGAAAGCCTGTGTGACCTGTTGTTCCTCTGATAACGTACTGAATAGTATTTTAGCTTGAAGTTAAAGAAGTACAAGACTGAAAAAGCTTTGTTTATCTATTCTAATGCTATGCCCTCCTTCACAACGACTTTTTAGAAAAAAGGTCGTTGTGCGTAGGGGGCAGCACTCTCGATTTCATGTTATGACGTCATAATTGACAGAACGTCGTGGAACAACATGTCCAAATCTACAGGTGATATGCCTCCTAAGAAGCACAAGGTATGTAAAAAAGCTTGACCAACTTCAAGTCTGAATATCAGAGAAAGTCCTGAACACAAAGGAGAGCATGCAGAGCATAAAAAAAGGGCCTAAAAGTTAATTTTATAAGAGGATAATGGCGGGTCACGTACGACGTAGCACAACGTTAAAAGTTAGCCAATAGTCGCTGTGCTTTGTCCCTTACTTCTCTCGTTGTGACACCGGTTGGCAAAGGCTAATAAATAATTTTTTTATTCCATGTTATGACAGCAGGGTCAGCCTGATAAGAGACCTAAGAAAAGAACACAAATGATACTGAAGCATAAGGATTTCTCGGTTGACTCAGAGGCCTCTACAGTCCTTTACCAGCCAGAAAATGCACATCGAGAAAAGCAAGCAAACCATACCTTGGTAGGAGCTTCTTATGCTGACCATCAGTCCAACGCCAGTGACTCCGAAAGTGAAGCAGAAGATCTCCCTATGCGAAACGACCTTCCTGTCTCCAGAGAAAGGTGGAAGACGAAAGAAGTAGAAGCCCTAATGGATGCAATAAACTTAAACCGGGACGCTATAAAGTTCCACTTCAGCGGCACAGGAGGAGGGAGGGACATAAGGCGGCAAGCATGGAGAGACGTGGCATGTAAGTTTATTACTTCGATAGAATAATCTTATATCTTCCCCTTTTTTTTCAAGGCAAGTTACTTCATAAAAAAAGAATTTATAAATTTAATACTTTCTTCTTAATTCTTTCAGTGTACGTTAACTCGGAAGCGCACACTCACCGGACTGTCAGACAGTGCTCTGATAAGGCGTCTGATTTCACCCAAAAGATGAAGCAAAAGGTAGGAGAGAAGTGAAATTTTTCTTTTTCAACATAACAATAAAGTTAGTGAAGAGAAATAAGTAAAATAACAAAATTTTTATGCTAATCTATTTACTTACAGTACAATACACTAAGAAGGGAGATCAAAAAGACAGGAAGCGGACCACCTGCAAAGAAGTTGCTTTTGTCCAACACCCAGCAGAAAGCTTTAGAATATCTGAAACCAGAGGCAGTTCGAGGTGAGGATGGACTACCGTAGTCACTGTACCCTACCTTATTCAACCTCTTATTGAGTTTAGAATAAAAGACATCTAATGTTTTTTTCAAACACAGCGAGAAAAAAAAAATATTATGTACTTTTGAGACTCAGGAAACATATGTATGTTTTCAGGTATTCCAGGAGTTACTCCCATGGAGCTGGACCCTACCAAACCAAAGGCACAGTCAGGCATAACAGAAAACCATCTGTGGAGACCAGGTACTGCCGACTTCTCCAAGGCTAAGACCAAAATGAAGACCACTAAAGTACCAACAAAAAATAAAGACAAAGAGAGAAGGAAGGAAGAAAGAAAGAAGAAAGAGGAGAGAAGGAGGAAACATGAGGCAAAGATGAAGGAGGAGAGAAAGAGGGAGAAAGAAGAAGCAGTATTAAGGAAGAAAATGGAGAATTTATCCAAACAGAAAGCAGCAGCGAGGAAGAAAGACGAGTCAAAGACTGCTCTACCCAAAGTTAGACCTAAACAAGGGCAGAAAGTTGTGGTTTGCACCAGAAGTGAATACCTGCAGCTGTGTGAGGAGAAGAAAAGGAGGAAGGCAGAGAGGGAAGCCATAAGAGCTCAGAGAAGGCAAGCCAAAAATCAGTTATGAAGTATGGATTAAATGTGACAAAGATATATATGATAAAGAGAAATGGACCATCTTATACAAGTTTGACAAAAATACAGTTTATTTACAGGTTATTATGTATATGTACATAAATAAAACTTTTTTTCTTTCACGGCGCGTGTTCAAGTTTTCTTTTACAAAAGGAACAGGAAAAAATGTCAGAGAAAAATATTTCATGTGAGGCCTGTCCGCCAGGTACATCTTTATGTACATTAAGGTAAATATCTCAGACAAGCTGAAACTCTCTCTTTGTGACATACATGTGTACCACATCCTAATTATAAGGTATCACAGACAAAGAGCCAAAGTACTTTCGTTGTAACTTGAAGCATGCAAGGTGCCACACTTTTCAGAAGTATTTGTTGCAGTACTCATCCCGGAAGCACTTGATACGCTCCTTTTCCTGTTCTCGGGAAAGCTGTCTTGGTTGGGGAAGGGGAAGACGGACTGGTGTCCAGGGATCAGCAGGGTCATCTACAATCCTTATGCCATGATCCATGGCCACGTTGTGAAGGCAGGCGCAACTGGTTATGATGTCTGAAGACCTCTTTGGCTCGTGCCTCATGTAACCTGCGGAGGAGTCCAAGATCCTGAAAGACAAAAAAAAACAGAAAAAAAGGAGCTTTAGACAGAGACAAAGGATGACACAGAAAAAAAATATTGGAAGGTAATATGTTAAAGCGCAGATAATTAGTTCCTTTCTTTTTCTCATGAGTGGAAAAGAGTTACACTCACCTCCAACGCTGCTTCAGGATACCGATGCACTGCTCGACTCGAACCCGGCTCTTCTTATGCCACTTGTTGAATGCGGTCTTCTTGGGTGAAGTCTCGTCCTTATAGGGCGTGAAGAGGTGCCGACGCAACCCATATCTGCCAAAAGTAGAAGATAACCACATGTTATAGTGTTTTGCATGCTGTGAAAGAAAAGTAGAGACAAAGACTAAGAAAGGAAGCTCACCCCGAGTCTCCTAGGAGAACAAAATCCCCCCAAATCTCCTGGTCGAGCTCGTCTCCAACGGGGCTCGCCGCGAGACAGTAGGCATCATGCACCGATCCTGGGAAGCGAGGGTCTATGAACAATATCCGTTTGTCATAGTCACAGACAATCTGCACCAAGAAAGAAATAAAAATCAGGAAAAGGGAAATAAATTCCATCTAACCATATTCTGTTATAGATGATATGTTTCATTATAATTCTAGAGGTGCAGGACAAAAAAAGAGGAAGATGAACGTTATTTTATTAAGGTAACAAAAATAAAGAGGACTCCACAGAAGGTAAGAAAAAGGTGAAAAACTCACAGTGGTGTTGATGGAGTGATACTGATTTCTGTTGACGTATGCGCTCTCGTTTCTGGAGGGGCACTTGATTGGGATGTGGGTGCCATCCACGTATCCAAATACAAACGGTGTCTCTTGTTCGACCTCTCTTTGGTTCCTCTTGACTTTGTGGCGGTATAACTTCAAGGCCGCAAGCAGTTTCGATTCAAAAGAGTGGGGCCACTTCACATACTTGTGCCGGTTCTTGACGAAGTATTGAGCGACATCTTTCACTGAATTACACACTACGGACTTGGATACCTTCTGGGAGTCCCCAGTCAGCACGAAGAAACTCCCAGTGGCAAAATACCGTAACACTAAACAGAACTGAAAGAAAAAAAAGGAAATCAATGTCAGAGTATTAGGAAAAGGGGAGAAATAAATAAATAAATTAAGAAAATTTCTTTCTTCCTGATAAAAGGTCGTCTAGTGATGGGTGTGGACTACAAATTTCTACTGGTGACATGCTCATTTCTTGAAACAGACATGTGACATGGGATTTACTGACATGAATAAAAAAATTATTGACATAAAATTATTAAAATTGACATGTTGGGCCATGACAGAGGTGACATGTGACATCAAGTGATATGTGACATGACCATTTCTTCGAGTCGAGATGTCAGAAGGGGGACCCCCCCCATCCAGACCACAAAGAAAAAAAAGAAGGTATTTCAGCTTACCCTGTCTATGCAGGAGAGGCCTCCCCCACGTTTGCTCCCCTTGAACTTGCTGTGTAGCCTGTAGTCCTGGCACAGCTCCATCACTACCTCCTTGCTGAGCCTGTACCTTGCTGTAAACTCTTCATCAGAGAATAAAGTGAAGGGAGTATCTCTTTTCTTGCACTTTCGCTTTCTTCTTCCCAGACTGTCTCTTGGGACATCCATTTTGACACAGTGTAGTTGTCACACTTTAAATTTCCCTCCAAAATGTTACTCTGGTTCCATTCCAAATAACAGAACGACTGTCCCCATAGGGACCAATGTTAAAAACCAAAAAGGCGGTGACTCAAGAGTAACTGCCTTTTTTTTCTCGCTGTGCACCCAAAGATTTTAGCACAGCGACTTTCGCACAGCGATGAAAAGATTGTGCAACACTTTTTTTCTCGCTCTGCAAAAAAGGACCAAATGGCAGAGCGAGAAAACATTTGTGCAACACTTAGACACTAGCAGAACGAGGAAACCGGTTTTGAGGCTGATTGTGCAACGGCCCCCTGATGAGATCTGCATCCCTGTAATGGTGATGGGGAAGCTGGGAAGTGTCCCATCATGTGCAGCTGTCAGCTGGTACTGCCACCAATACCCGTAAAATCAAATACCCCATTGCAATGACATTGAGGATGTCAATACACCCTATAACATGTATTGAGCTCGATCAGCTATGAAGATTGGGAATGATTGGATGCCATTAAATCGGTCACCTAATCCAACCTGAGGAAATTTAAAGACTTCAGCAGAAATGTTGGGAGGTATCTGGTAATAATCCCTAAAAGAGAGCTATATTATTTTGCCTGTCTGCATGATTGTTCTGGATGTTCCCTGACCTTCATGTCAGGGGAAGTAAGGCGCCTATAGGACATACGCATATGACCCATGACCCAATGGATTGATAGGTGCTATTCCAATTCAATCTGTCTGCTCCAATGATCTGAAAACTTGTAACGGATTCTATAAGCTGGTTGAGTCACACGTGTACTTTATTAGGAATCGTTGGATCAGTAATAGTTTCGCAATTTGGTCAATACAGTAAATGTATGACATATAGACTGGTCATACTACGCATGACTAACTCTGCGGATTCACAATTAAGGGTATGCTTATATGTGACCAATCCTAACAAAGTGGTACTGAAGTCGCACATTTAGAAGCCTAGATATAGGCTTCTCAAGTGGTATAGTGTCAAAAATATCAGATTTTTTAAAATTGATATTTTAGCATTTTTCTAACCTATGGGTAGATATCTTTCAGAATCCTTGCTACTAAACTGAATTTAAGCCCCAAATGCCTAGAAGACATAGCCATAGTTTTCTTGGTTATATAGAATTACATGGGAATTATATAGGATTCATAAATTATTATATGCTTAAAATGTCAATTATCTCAGTTTAATCGATTTTTAATTTATCCGACTAAATTTACCGATGGAAAATCCTTAGAGGACCACCTGGTTCAAATATGCAAGTGTTATATACCAAATGAAAGCTCTTGATGAGCTGTAAATGAATATGCCAATAACTAAAAATTTTGTATGTGCGACTTCCGTACCATTTTGTAAGGATAGGTCACATATATCTATACAGATATAGACAATGATAAGATTTTCCTCCACATTAGGTAACACAGTCATACAAGGACTCCACCCAGTCTTGTTTGAGCCTGTATTAGCTCTATTCCCCTGATGATAGAATTGGTGCTTATCCAAGCACCAAGGCTACTGTATGGGGAATATAATCACCCCTCCCCCAATGCCCAACCTCCTGAGAGTGTAGCCGGTTAGGTGTGTCCTGAGCTGAATTGAGCAAGAGGCTGTGGTAAAATCCGTGTTTACTCTCAGGCTTTGGGCAGAAGAGGATTAGACCAGGGCAAGATGGAGTGGTATGACTAAGAATGTAGGGTTGTCTTCTCAACACATTCTCCTATATTGCAAAAGGGCATTTAGGGTTTAAAGTACGTTTGATGCTGATGGCAATTTTGCATAGAACTTTATTCAATTCTAGCTTAATCTTTTTATAAAGAATTATAAAATAGGCATACGTTTAATACAGCTAAATGGGGTAAAGAAATACGTTTGCTATTTTAATGGTGATGAATTGTGCCCAGATTAAGAATGGTCCTCTGTATTCCCATATCCTTATGTGAACACGACTTGGAATGATATTATTGTCAACAGTCTGAACGGTATTCGCCATTATACAATGACCATGGGAACTCGTATGAAATGAGAAAGGTATTTGAAGGGGAATTTGGATCAATTAACTATGATGTAAAACAGGATTCCCTCTGTTAAATGTTGGCAACGGCACCTGTGTGATAACATAAAAAAGAAATAAAAGACAGCCATGGTGTCATTTCTTTTGCCTTCCATCCTATCGGTCTCTACCTTTGTGTTATTTTTACATCACCTGTGTTGTAAAAAGGCTGATACGAGGACATAGAGTTATTTCCAAAAAGAATTCAGCCCCTTGTAATCTGAGCTTCTTAGAAGTTCAAACAGAATCTTGCATTATTGGTCATGGCTTTTTATTTTTATTTTTGAACTAATTAATAAGCATTAGGTACAGCTTTCTAGCCCAGTAACTTCCTGCAAAGGAGGCAGATATCCCTTTTACAATGAACTTCTGACCTATCAGCCGATGCTAAGACAGCAAACCATCGTCCTATGCATATCTCTAAGTGCTCTCTCTCTCTCGCTCGCTCGCTCTCTCTCTCTCTCTCTCTCTCTCTCTCTCTCTCTCTCTCTCTCTCTATATATATATATATATATATATATATATATATATATATATATATATATATGATCAGAGAGAGAAATTTCTGACCCTTGTATTTTCAAAGTAATCTTCTAAGCTTCATTTGGGGGCTCACCCTGTAGCCTACCCAGACTTCTATAGAACCACAGTGAAGGTTTTAAACCTACCCTGGAACCTACCATGCATTTTGGAATTTTCTTGGTATCAATACTTTGTATTGGGAGTGACAAAAGCATTAGTTTTTAGCACTGGTTTCCAGGGAAACCACTGAATTTCCCAATCTGTGCGCCCTGCAATATGCTTCTATAAGAGCCCTTCCCACCAGCAAGTATTACCAGAAGCCTCTAGGAAACCCTTCCTAACAAATTGACGGATGTAGTCCAGATCCATACATGCTGTGCTCCTACCAAATCTCAAAATTGAGTTATGTTCTCACTGGCCTATGATGTAGAACCTGTTTCAGAGAGGTAGGTCTCTCCCAGAAGTCAGGTGAGGTGATGCTGTAACTGACTAATACCATTAATGTGGGAGCTGATAGGGACCATGGTTTCAATGCCTTTTTATTGTAAGGGGGTAGATAATCTCTACTTTACAGACAGGCATATGGTTATTTTTCCTATTTCCTATAACTTAACTGTCAGGGAGTGCTATTGAGAATTGAGAATTCTGCTGATACTTATTAACATTCCAGAATTGCCCCTACCAGCACTCACTATACTTCTGCTGCTGTAGACCTACCATTTCAAATATTCTGGAATGCCGACAGGAAGGTCAGGTTTCTGGGGATTTCTTACATGGCGGAGTGGCAGTGGGGCAGGTAATATGAGTCCAGTGGCCAGTTGGCCAGTTGGCATTGATAACCGGACACTGACCTCAATGGCACACTGAACAACACTGACCCAAAAACGGTCAAGTTTCAGTGCTTGTATTATTAAAACATGATTGAACTCATTTTTTTAAGAATTTGAAACCCTGGGGATATGTGATGTTGTTCTCAAGGCTTTTTGATAGCAAACCACATTTTGTGGAGCAATGGAGGTGATATACAATCCAGTATTTCATTATACTTTCTGAGGTAATATTTGTCAAAACTAATTACCTTTTACATTATGTAAAGGTTTGATTCCAAAATCCTTATGATAATAATATTATTATATTCACAATGTATTGAACCCAATAACTACCACCAGACAATCAGTGACCAGGTGAAATGTGCCTGCATTAGTCTTATAACAAATCAGTATTTGAGTTTAAGATTTTCCTCCTTTGCACATGAATAGCAATGTGTTGACCACTCTTCACTATTGTTGTGATGAGACCTCATGATAAAATGCTCAAATATTCCATAAGTTACCTCACATCCAAAACCAATAAAATGGGGATCGCATCTTTGCAAATAATTTACTGGTTTATGACAGCGAGTGAGCAAAATAAGGTGAGTAGTAGAACAGAATAAAATCTGCTCCAATGTAAGGGTGATGGAAAAGCTATTCAGTCTAAGCAGTCCCATCATGTCCAGCTGTCAGCTGATGCTGCTAGCAATGCCTGTAAGGTCATATACACTAATGACACAGAGGGGTATCAACATACCTTATTGCCGTTCATTCTTAGGAATGAACGGCTATAAGAGGGGACCCATTCTTAAATACAAGCTCTCATAGTGGTGCTTCCTCGCTCTCCATGTATAATCCTGTCTCATAGGTACAGTATTGAGTATGCCTATACCTGGATTAAAATCTGCAAATCAGTCAAGCATAGAAGTGGTGGCAGTGGTGGTGTTGGTGGACCTGTTATTGTAGACCCTGTGGACAGAGTGGTGGTAGCCCTGGACACCTCAGGCAGAGCCATGGTATATAGTATATATAGCCCCCCCCCCCCACCCACCTCTGAATGGTGGTGGTGGCTGTGCTGCTGGGGTGGCCCCATACCTGCCTGGCACCACCTCCCCCAGCACCATATGGTTCTCTTCTGCTGGTGGTGCATTTCTCAGCACCACTGACTATTAACCCACTAAAGGCCACCTACATGTATATTTATGTATACATGTACACATAAGCATGATGCACTTTTTTAGGAGTTTTAAGTGGTGTGGCATTGGATTATTTGGAGTCTTGGGACCGTTTTCCATGTGTGTCGGCCATCTTGGTTTTCGGAAACACAGGGATCCAGGCCATATATGGTCAATTTTGATCTTCAAAAGTTATGAGATGGATGTTAGTGACCATTGAAAGACCTCAACTATCTAATTCTATTTGTTTCAATATGTATCGGCCATCTTTGTTTTAGAAAACACAGGGATCCAGGCCATATATGGTCAACTTTGATCTTCAAAAGTTATCAGATGGATGTTAGTGACCATTGGGAGACCTCAACTAGACTATTTTATTGTTTTCCATGTGTTTCGGCCATCTTTGTTTTAGGAAACACAGGGATCCAGCTCATATATTGTCAATTTTTCTCTTCAAAAGTTATCAGATGGATGTTAGTGACCATTGGGACACCTCAACTAGCTAATTTTATTGTTCTCCATATATGTCGGCCATCTTTGTTTTAGGAAACACAGGGATCCAGGCCATATATGGTCAACTTCGATCTTCAAAAGTTATCAGATGGATGTTAGTGACCATTGGGACCTAATTTTATTGTTTCCCATGTGTGTCGGCCATCTTGGTTTTCGGAAACACAGGGATCCAGGTCATATGTGGTCAATTTTGATCTTCAAAAGTTATCAGATGGATGTTAGTGACCATTGGGACACCTCAACTAGCTAATTTTATTGTTCTCCATATATGTCGGCCATCTAGGTTTTAGGAAACACAGGGATCCAGGTCATATGTGGGCAATTTTGATCTTCAAATGTTATCAGATGGATGTTAGTGACCATTGGGACACCTCAACTAGCTAATTTTATTGTTCTCCATATATGTCGGCCATCTAGGTTTTAGGAAACACAGGGATCCAGGTCATATGTGGGCAATTTTGATCTTCAAATGTTATCAGATGGATGTTAGCGATAATTGGGAAACCTCAACTACCTAATTCTATTGTTTTCCATATGTGTCGGTCATCTTTGTTTTAGGAAACACAGGGATCCAGGCCATATGTGGTCAATTTTGATCTTCAAAAGTTATCAGATGGATGTTAGTGATCATTGGGAAACCTCAACTACCTAATTCTATTGTTTTCCTTGTGTGTCGGCCATCTTGGTTTTAGGAAACACAGGGATCCAGGTCATATGTGGTCAATTTTGATCTTCAAAAGATATCAGATGGATGTTAGTGACCATTGGGACACCTCAACTACCTAATTCTATTGTTTTCCTTGTGTGTCGGCCATCTTGGTTTTAGGAAACACAGGGATCCAGGTCATATGTGGTCAATTTCGATCTTCAAATGTTATCAGATGTATGTTAGTGACCATTGAAAGGCCTCAACTACCTAATTCTATTGTTCTCCATATGTGTCAGCCATCTTTGTTTTAGGAAACACAGGGATCCAGGTCATATATGGTCAACTTCGATCTTCAAAAGTTATCAGATGGATGTTAGTGACCATTGGGACACCTCAAGTGCCTAATTTTATTGTTTTCCATGTGTGTCGGCCATCTTGGTTTTCGGAAACACAAGGATCCAGGTCATATGTGGTCAATTTTGATCTTCAAAAGTTATCAGATGGATATTAGTGACCATTTGGACACCTCAACTACCTAATTCTATTGTTTTTCATATGTGCCATCCATCTTGGTTTTAGAAAACACAGGGATCCAGCTCATATATTGTCAATTTTGATCTTTCAAAGTTATGAGGTGGATGTTAGTAGTCATTGGGATACCTCAAGTACCTAATTCTATTGTTTTCCATATGTGTCCTCCATCTTGGTTTTCGGAAACACAGGGATCCAGGTCATATATGGTCAATTTTGATCTTCAAAAGATATCAGATGGATGTTAGTGACCATTTGGACACCTCAACTACCCAATTTTATTGTTTTCCATGTGTGTCGGCCATCTTGGTTTTAGGAAACACAAGGATCCAGGTCATATGTGGTCAATTTTGATCTTCAAAAGTTATCAGATGGATGTTAGTGACCATTGGGACACCTCAACTACCTAATTCTTTTGTTTTCCTTGTGTGTCGGCCATCTTGGTTTCAGGAATCACAGGGATCCAGGCCATATATGGTCAATTTTGATCTTTAAAAGTTATCAGATGGATGTTAGTGACCATTGTGACACCACCACCACCAATACCACCACCACACTATTCCCAACCCTCACACACATTCCTTATTTGCATATTTTAATCCAGGCATAGGTTTACTCCATACTATAGCAATGGGACAGGATTTTACATGGAGAGCGAGGAAGCACCACAATCAGAGCATATATTTAAGTATAGGTCCATTCCAAAGGCCATAGAGTTCATATATAATGATCTTTTTTCCTTGGATCATAATAGGAATATGCACGGCATTACAGCATTGCTGTGTTTACTTTCCTGAAAGTATGTTATAGATTAATAAATTGCAAAACACACAACATATGAAGGGCTTTTAGATTCCGTATTAAAATAATATTTGTTCTGAGAATTTTGATCTAAGATCGTATTAAAAATGTTGTAAATCAATTCTATACTTCTTAGAACATGATATGAATATGCACGGTATTACAGCTTTGCTGTGTTTACTTTGCCGAAAATATGGGATAAATTTCTAATCCGGGAAATGCACTGCTTTTAGAATTGATATTAAACTCAGAATTGATCGTCAAATTTAAATATGAAATCCTAATATCTTGATCATAGATGACAGATCCTAAATTGAATCCTCTCAATTGCATCCTTAACACGGGCCTCTTGATCATATATCTTAGATCCTAAATTTCCAATTGAATCCTTAACATAATCTCCTAACCATTGACCCCTTGTAGTGGGGGATGCAATGATTGGGACTGATTGCGTGCCATCAAATTGGTCACCCAATCAATCCAATGGAATTTAAAAGATACACTTCCACTGTAAATGTTGGGAGGCATAGGAGAATATGCCATAAAGAGTTTTGAGATAGCAGTACTATATTGTCTGCCAACAGCTCTGTATCATCCCTGACGTGAATATCAGGAGCACTCGGCTCCAATCGAATACCAGCTTAAGGTCCATAACAAAATGGCTATGTAGGTATTATCCCATACAGGTGGCTGCAGACAGGCCACTTTGTTCGGTCAATTCTAAGAATCAGGACGTGGCTGAAACATCCATGGCGTATGTTCGATGCAGTATCAAACATGCATGTGTGATCTCCCCAATCAGATCGAATCAGAATCCCCCACTTGCCAATTAAATTGATTCTGTCTGCAGCCTTAACTTAAATACAGGTAAAGCAGTTGGTCCCCTACATTTGTGATGTGTAGTCTTGCTGACATTTACTTAAGATAATAATAATTATAATGAGAAAGCACTGGATCTGTGTTTGTCAATTTAGTCAATATAGTAAATGTATTCTGGTCATACAACACATAACTGATCCTAGTCGATCCAATGCTGAACGGAGTATTTTGAAGACTATGGTACTGTCATAAACACTGTCATAAAGGTACTCCACCCCCTAAACACAACAAGTAAACCAATCTTTTTTTTTAATTTAAAGTAGCTCTATCCCACTGATGATAGATTTGGTGACGATCTAAGCACCCAGGTTTGTGTGCTGTACCCATCCCTCATATCAGAGATTGTGTATTGGGTTTGGCGTGTCCTGATATGAATTAAGCAAGAGGCTGTGACAGACCATGCAACTATGCAGATGATGCAGATGGAGATAAAGCTGTGACAGGATTTACTCATGTGACTGGGAATTTTGGGTTATGCTTTAAATTCATTCTCCAATATTCCTAAAAAGTGTTCTCAGACTCAGGGATTCAATGTTACGTTTAATACAGAAGATGTTGTTGCATAGGTCTGACCTTCTTCCTGGGATTTGCTACATTGTTGTACATTATTAAGTAGACCTAGGTGCGATAGAGCTGAAGGGTGCACAGAAATAATTATGGATGTCATTTAACTTATGGTGAATTGCTTTCAGGCAAAGAATTTCTCATGTGAGCAAGCCTACAATTGCTGAGGATGTACAACACCCACTCAGAAAGGCACAAATTTGAATTTCTATGTATACGGCAATGAGAACTCTCATCAGGAATAAATTAACCGTCTAGAGTAGAAAACAGGATTCTTGCCTATCAAATGCTGTCGATGTGGTAACATGAATGAGACCAAATGATGGACAAAGTGACAATGGTTCTTTTACATCAGAGGAAGGTAACAGAATGAATGTTCCATAAACACAATTATTTCCAAAGTCAATTCAGCCTTTGATATTTCTGAGCCTGAATTACAACAAAACATGTGTATGTCACTGTACTATGATTAAGGGGATTAGCGTATAACTCCAGGGACAGAGGTAGTGGGCGGGGCATGGATAAGGGGTTGCAGAATGACCTTGTAAACCACTAGCATTGATCATGCTTATCTCAACATTTGTTTACACAATGGCACCCTTTTCTACTTTCAAAGAGAGAAATTGCAGTCACATACCCCATCTCCTTGCCAATGAGGGGGCATCAGTGGCTGGTTCTTTGTAAAGGCAGTCATATGGGCAATAACTCAATTTTACTAAGTACTTTTAATGGTTTCGCTGACACTTACAGCAGAAAGCAAACATATTATATAACACACTAACTGTACCTGGAGAAACACTAATACCCTGGCTTAAAGGAAATGTTTCTAAATAGCTAGTTTATCCTAGAGGACTGGGATAGATGAAGGTAGCTAGCTCCTGATATACATCCATGGATTATGAAAATACAGTTGCGGAATGGCCAGAGGGTCATTTCTCAATGCCCTTCAATTGCATAAAGCGTTACAACTTGAATGCTCAATGCTATTCCTATGGAGATTTTTTTGTGACTTGGAAGTTGTAGTCGAAATGTGTTCAGAAATGGCTCCCAGAACCAATTTGTTTTTTTGTAGGAGGACATTTATTTCAGTTTACAGGCACGCCATCTGAAAGGACCATTAGCTGTATCGCTATGGCCTCTCGTAGTGTGTGAATTCCTTTGAAGATCGAAGAATGTCTAACACGAATCCCCATGACAGAACCTAAATTACAGCTTCGGAAACAAACACACCTATGGCTTTTAAAATAATGGACAGTATAATCTGGCACCTTTCTTTACTACACACTTTTGGAATGAATTGGACAATTTTGTTTGAGGCACTTCATAGCCATTTCCAATACAATTTTACACTAAACAGGCAGCTTTCTTAACGTTGTTATGTTTTGTTATGAGTTACCATTAAGAATGGCACTTTACTCATAGTATATGTGTAAGTCAATAAAATCTAATGTTAGCTTTTCCTGGTATGTCTATTATATAAAATCGAAATACAATTTGAATTTATTCTCATTAAAATGTGGTCAGTTTTGTGCAGAACCTGGTCCTTTTTTTTTTTAATTTTATAATTATATGAGATTTACCTCTCTCCTAAATTGAAGTAGAATCGTAGTTATTCCGAGGGAACCCGTGGGGTTCGGGGGAATAGACGAGTGGTGGAGATGCACATGCTCAGTCAGTCCTTAAGAGCCTGGAGGGAGTGAATTAAATTAAAGGGAGGGAGGGCATGTATTCCCCTGAACCCCACGGGTTCCTCTGGAATAACTACAATTCTACTTCAACTTCAATGTTCTTATGGTAAAATTTTGCAAACGTTTCCGTGTTTTTCCACCTGGCCTGACGTAGTAGGAGGTTCATGTTTGCTCTGACTGCCAGTGCCCCAGAGGCAGCTGCCCCTCTGGTTGAATGAGCCCCATAAGTCTTTGCAGTTTTGACGTCAAACTTGGTTGTGTTTATGCCTGATTTAGCCAGCGTGGATATGACCCACCTAGAGAGGCTCTGTCGAGTTATGGCCTCATAAGGGGAGATAAAACTAATGAACAATTGTTTCTCCCCAGTCATCAGGTGTAACTTCCTGGTCTTATCCAGGTACTCATTTAGGCAAGCCACCATGCAGAGGCTGGGTTCTTTGTGAAGGCTCTCAAAATTAGGGCGTCCAGTCAAGAGCATCTTCTGGTGGAAAATGATGCAGTCATCTTCCCTTGACATACTATCTATAAAGAGGCCCATGATGGTTTGGCCTCTTTGTGCTGTTACCAAGAGTAAAAGCATTGACAACTTGAAGGACAACTGCTTGAGGGATAGCTTAGAGTTCTCTCCCCAACTAGTAATTTCTGTGAACGCTTTATGTATGTCCCAGAACATGTCATGTTTGGGCTGTGGTGGATTACACTCATATGACCCCTTGAGAACTAGACATACATTTTTATGCTAACCAACAGAGTTGTTTTCAAATGATGGTAGGAGAGCTGATAGGGCACACGTGCTGTGTTTATAGCACTGTAGATGTAACCTTCTTTCTGTAATTCCTTAAGAAACCTACAAATTTGGGGTATAGAAGGCCCTTAGGTATGTTTTGCTCTTTACAAAATTTACACCATTTCTTGACATACACATTATATGCTGAGTGAGTTCCAGTTCTCCAAGCATCAAGTATGAGATCAACTGTTTCATAACCTTCTTCCTTTAGTGTTTTGGTGAGTAGAAGTGCCAGGCCACCAAAGGAATCCTTGGATCCTGTCTGGGTTTCTTGGTTGACCGTGCTGCCAGAGGTTTCCATTGGCCCTTCTGAACCACATTCTCTCCAGACTGCTGCCCCACAGAGTCCGGTGTCACCATTACTGCATTCGACGGTTGTAGCGTCAGGCGTTGTACCACTCTTCTGACCAGACTGAAAGGAGGGAAGATGTAAGCATACCAATTAGTCCGTGTCAGAGAGAAAGCGTCTGTTCCTGATGAGTCAGTTCTAGGACACAAATGTTCTCGACTCCTGGAATGTGGGCTATAAGTAGCCACATATCTCTCTCCTCACACCATTCCCAGAATTCTTTTGCCATCTCATCTTACTCTTTTGACTTCACCCCACCCATCTTTCGTATGTTGGCAAGGGCAGTGGTGTTGTCAGTTCTGATGCATTTAACTGTAATGCCCTTTTCCGGGACGAGGGCCTGGAGACCTAGCAGGATGGCTCTCAGTTCTTTCACATTTATAAGGTTGTGGGATTCTTTCTAAAGGTTTCCACCTCCCCCTGTAGGTATTGGACCCCTATTGAAGCTATTGGAAGGTGGTCGCACCACCAATCAATGTCCTCTAGGCCCCCCTCACCTATGCACATAGTTGCGTCAAAGTTGCTGGCACACTTTTCTAGAGCTATGTTCTTTTCTCTCTCGAGACGTTTGATATGGACAGGCCCATACTACACCCCAGTGAGTTAGAGGTTATTAGACCTATTACACCTGCTACCTGTCGAATGGTCGGCGTTTGTCAGATAACACCTCTGCTATCAGTAGAAAGCCTAAAAGGTGATTTCCTGAGTGGGGGTAAAAACTAATTTTTTCTATGGACCACAAAACCCAATTTGTCTAGTTCCCGTGCCAACACTTCAGTAGTGTGTTTGTACTTCTCTTGAGTGTCCGCCAGAATGAAGGAGTCATCTAAGTACAAGAAGCACTCATGACTGGCTTCCCTTAACTTCGCAAATATTGGGGTGAGGAGTTTAGTGAACATTCGTGAGGCGCAAGCGAGGCCGTTGGGCATGCCTTTAAATTCATAAAAAAAAAAATTCTTCCATCTGAAGCCCAAATATTTTCTGTCTTCTTCCCTGAATAGGACTGAATAGTATGCGTCCTTCAGGTCATGGATGTCATCCAACATCCTGGGCGCATCAAATCGCCTGCCGTTTAAAGACTACTCATTTTGAAGTGTGTATTCCACACTTTCATTCATCTTTGATAAATTTAAAATAAGCCTAAAATCCCCATTGGGTTTGGGGCGTAAGAAGACATTAGACAAAAGTTGATTTTGTTTTGGAGGAACCTGGTAAATAACTCCCTTTTCCTCTAGCTTTACTATTTGAATGTCTAGCTCACCTGCTCCTGATTTGCTTAATCCATAAGAGACATTGGTTTGGTGTGGGACCAAATCTTCAAAGGGAATTGTGACCCCTCTACACCCAAGGGTCTTTGGTGATGGTGGAACATTTGGCAATGTAACGGGAAGTACTACTGGCAACAAAATTTTGAGCAGTATGTAAAAAAGGAGGGGGACTCACCTGTTCATGTGAGGCCTCTACTTCTGAAAACCCTGTTCTTTGAAGTGGCACTGCCCGCCGCCTCTGATGGCGGTGGGGGTCTGGGTTGTCATGGGGTCAACACTCGGGGAACGGAATTGTATCCCATCTGAGGGAAGAATGGGGAAGCGTGGGAACCCCATCCCCATGAGTGCAGCAGGGTTCATTCCCCTCAGGAAGTGGGTGTTCTAGCCGGGAACTTGCGCTGCTGTTGCTGATTATGTCTGTAGGCCGGCTTAGCCTTCCCTGGTGCTGGCTGCTGTTTGTTGATTTTATCAGCCATTTTGTGGGCTGAGTGCACCACCTTTATGGCCTCCTCCAGGTCTCCTCAAAACAGAAACTTGGGGTTCTTTCCGTCTTTCTTGAGGATATGCTCACCATATTAAGCTATGACCATAGGTTTTTAGGAGGTCTTTACGTCTGGCTGTGATGACATTTACCATGCTTACAATAAGTTGCATACTGTCAGCAAACGGGTCTGAGATTTCGTCAAGCTGTTTGTCCGACTGTCCCAGGGATATCCACAAATCCATGACCCGGACAAAGGCCAACATGGCCTTGACAAGGTGAGTCTGTAGCTTTTTCAGCTGTGAGCGATTCTGAGATTCCGGTTTAAGAGGAAGGCCTAAAACATCCAAATTCTGAACATTTTAGCACCGGGGTTGCAAATGAGTCCAGACCTGGAAGGCCCTGGGAGAGGGATGCCACCATGACCTAGTTCCTGGCGTTGATCCAGGACTAAGGCGTGCAGCCTAAAAACTCCCAAATAACTAAAAATCTGCATAATGAGGGTGTCTCCGGGGGGGGGGGGGTGACACAGTTGCAGAATACATTCATAAGGGTCCCCTTGGAAGGGGACGGAGATTTAAACAAGAAAACAGTACTTACCAGGCAAATTTGCTGCTGTAATATTCAGAACTGACTGTGTTTACCACATGGGAATCCTGACTGACTGAACATGCGCGTCTCCACCTCTCGTTGATTCCCGGCAACCCCGTGGGTTCCCGAGGAATAACTAATTAATAGGCATTAGGAACCTACCATGCATTGTGCAATTGTTTGGGACTTGATTTTCATATGAGGCATAGTAAATGGATTTTGGCTTCCAGGAAACCCCTAGATTTCCTTCCCAACCTGTGCCTTGCAATATTCCACTATATGGGGCCGCCCACCAGGAGGTATTACCAGTAACCTGCAGAGCGCCCTTCATATCAAATTGGTGGGTATTATCCTGATCCATATATTCAGTCCTCCTTCTACCCCAATTCAACATAAAGTTGTGTTTCAAGTGGCCTATGATAGGATACAGAGACAAAGGTCTCTGCCAAAGGTGAGTTGCGAGTAAGTGAATGTTGCAATACACTACTGACATTGCCCAGATTAAACTATGGGATCAGCTACTTATTAGGGCATAAATGTTATATGTGTGTATGATGTGCCAGCTGATAGGGAGCTGCTGAGTAGACCATTTAAGCATCCTGGCAGTTACAGGTTCTACTACCTCTCTATACTAAGAGAATGAGTCAATAGTGTTTTACAAACAGACATAATTATTAATTTTCTTCCCAATGTCCCAAACGGACATTTATATGTATGAGCACTGTTTTTCTCCTTCGATGTGCAACATAGCTGAAGGTGTAGGGACTGGAGTGCCCTGGGGACCAACCGTTCACAGTGACAGTTACATTACAGAATGACCTATTCCAGGTTTCACTATACTTTCCCTGTCCCCAGTGGTCCCATTTTTAATACTGTGGAGAGCTTAGAGGAGGGTCAGGCTGCTTTGTCAGCTTCTGGGAATATCTGAAAAGGCAGAGTGGCAGTGGGATGGGTGAGAGTAAGATCAGTCCGGTGGCCAGTTGACATTGATGGGTAAGAGGACACAAACCTCATCAGGACCACCAGGAAAGTCGAAAAGATACTAAGGTTTAACATACATGCATGTGTAAAACTGAAAATATGAAAATAAAACATTTTCTCCTTTTTTTTGAGAAATCGGAGCCTGATCAGAAAAAAAGGAACTATGAACATAAGTAGTAGATGATGAAATTGGCATATTCGATATCAGATAAAAATTAACTGCATATGGGATGCGGTTATATGGACGCACAGGAATATTACTTGTGTATGGTTGGCATGGTGATAACTGATAATCTTCCTGCGATATGGGGGTAGCCCTCAACAGTGGGAGTTGTGCAGTGAGGTGAGCGAGGGGGATCTTGTGTTCAGATCAAATAGACTGTACATGTTTATTTTTTGCTAATGATTTAGGACACAAATAGCATCTATTGACCACCACCTCCTGTCCATCAAACATGCATAATCTTAGCTTACCTTATAATTATAGTCACATGACAAAGAGGAATAGTCATTGCTGGAGGCTGATAATATTATTCCTTATCTCTTTGTCTTATCAAAAAAAACGGCATCCATAATGAAACATTTATTGATTTTATCCAGATCTCATAGTCAATGCACA
Source organism: Acholoe squamosa (assembly GCA_949317995.1). NCBI lineage: Eukaryota > Metazoa > Annelida > Polychaeta > Phyllodocida > Polynoidae > Acholoe > Acholoe squamosa. The sequence goes on from OX439045.1 coordinate 56,812,907, forward strand.
CAAAGAAAAAGGGGCGATCATTACTCAGCAAATAGTGGGAGATTAATTACAATGATGATTAATTTTTCCCTTTGGAGTTGGAATTCATAGCCCATCCCAGAATATTGACTTTCGTCACCGGCGTTTGATACGTTTCTCTCTTTTTTACTCATGCAATCATAATTGTGGCACCAAAAGCATCGTGACCATAGGCATGTATCAAGTTCAATGGATTTAGAAATAAAAATAATGATAGAGAGCTTCACGGTTTATTCGATAAGATGTGAAAACACCAGTTGATCGGTTGAGCAAAAACAAGTCTCTCTCTAATGCCGCAAAGATATTTGTCACCGGTTACCTTTAGAGACTGTTTCTTGCAAGCCAAACTGTGCCTCCTCGAGTTGATAAAAGACAAATCCCACAATGCAATTCCTGAGCCAAATTTTCTGCGATTGTGGAATATGGTGTAGTTCGAAACCCTTTCTTCAAATTACAACAGATCTGGCCAGTAACGATATAAGTATTCATTACAAGAAACATGTTGAAGAAACATTCTGTTTCTACATAGGACTTTATCACTGAAATCGGGAAGATATAATTGGGCATCTGGGTGGTATATTTGCTTCCGAAACGGTACTTAAAGTTATATAGGGTAATTAAGAAGGATAAAGTGGATTTGAAACATACACAGACCAAGTAATCACCTCTGCAATTTGGAGTATAAGAAGAGCTTCCAACTTTTAAGAAGCCAAAGTTGTGGAGTCTTTTGAGTTATATTATATCGTGGGATTCGACCTTCCATCAAATGTTGCCTTTGGATGTTACAGTGCTTAACATTCTGCCTATATTTAGGTCCTCTTTCAAACGGCAGTATTTCAAGAGGTTTGATAGGAGAGGATCTGACATGAATGCAATATCAAAAGGACTCTTTTATGCTATCCACCTTTCATTTGCAGATAATTCTGAGATGTAATTTGGATGTAATTTCAGTCTCGTAATCGGAATCTGATCTATAGATCTTCTTTCCTGATAGGATGGAGAACCATTTGTTATCTTATTCTGCAGCTGTCGCAAGATTATAATTCACATAACTAGTTATTTTCATGTCTTTTCAGAAAACTTCATTGTCCGCGGAATACCCTCCACGTGCACTTATTCATCTCGTTCATCCTGCGTGCCTCCATATCGTTCATCAAGGAGAACGTGCTGGTCCAGGGGCTGGGGCTACCACAGGATCTAACCTTTGACACTGACGGCCGTGTCCACTTTATTGAGGAGGGCACGGTGAGTCAACTAGCTTTTACACATTCTTAATGGCTAAAAGCCCTGTCTGTAACACTGCAGTAGTGACCATTTCCAGCCATAGAAAATTGCGCAATTTGAACCGGACCGTGAAATATGTACATGGATTATTGTGTATGTCAGATCTTGAAGCCAATCTAATATCAATACCATTTGTTTTCATTTAATTACTGAGAAAAAAAGAACTCTAATTCAATTTGTGGTCTGCAAAGAGTGGGAATGATTGACAGGTCCATCACACACCAATGTCTCGTTTTACCAAGTTAGTAGATCTCTGTGAAAAAAAAGTTTTGCATGAATTATAATAGGGCTTCCCTAACCCACTTGAAAGGGTCTTTTCTCCTCTTTCCTATTCCCTCGGATGTGAGTGGTGCATATAATTTATGTGTAGGCACCGACACATTCCTCTGTTAAATTGTGTAATGTAGTTGTTGCCATGAATATGACCTTATAGCTGTCGAAATGGCGTTAAACATCTATTACTCACTCAGTCATGAATTATAATGCAATGTTGGCTGTATCGGTATGTGCAATAATACTGTTAATACAAGAATGTTATTTCTAAAAAGAATGACTCAATGAGGTTTTAGGGCAAGTATTCAAAATAATGATACTAAGGGACTTTCAGATAGTCCATAAAATTATTTTGCCCTCGAGTGATGGATACGTAACATTTTACTCTTCACTTGTGTGCAGCACGTGACTGAAGTATACTCAGCAGATTTGAACAGTACACTTTAAATTGTTCTGGTGGACCTTTGGGTATGGAACTAATCCACCGTATTAACTGGTAGGCAACCTCAAAGGAAAATATAAAACTTTCTTCTGTTGCTCCAATCGTGTTCCTAATGTTAGGAAAGAGGTCCTGGTTTGAATGTCTTTTTATATTTAACACACTTCTTTCTTTGAACAAATCTTTGGTTTATTTATCACCTATGCCTCTAGAGTAGAGTAAGCTGCTAGTGGAGACATCAATATAAATATCTGTGTCATCTTCTACACAATATCAAGGGCCTTTTATTAGCGTTAGATCAAAGAGGAAGAAACCTCTTGCTTTTTTAGTAATGCATCGCATCAACTCCATCCCCTGTACAATTTTGGCCTGTATTTGTATCATTTTTACTATAATGAGAACGCTGAACAGGAAATTCATAAAGTGGAGTTTCATTACACTAACACGAGTAATTATGGTATATGATAAACACATAACTAAACTAATGAGATACTGGTTTGTATCTAAGAGTTGACTATGTAAATTAATATATATATATATATATATATATATATATATATATATATATATATATATATATATATATGGTAAGTCAGCATATCAAGGTACTATGAAGTCCTGAGTTTTATGAAAACCACACCATTAAAAAGAGGGTGGGAGTGGTGGGAAAGTTCATAAGGTGTATTGTTATGAACGCTGGGTGAGAAAAGGTAAAGTGTGTCACCCTTTGCCACCGGGGGTTGAGAGTTGCTCAGTGATTAGCAGAAGGTGAAGCCTCAGGGGTGAGTCCTTGAGAGTCTGGTGAGTACTGGGAACCACCACTAGATGGAGTATGAATTTGCCTCTCAGTCTCATTACCTGCAATTTATCAGTTACTGATAATTATTCATGGCATAGTGGGTGCCAATGCAATGAAGCTCCCTGTTTCTTTTAAAAGGCACATAGAAACTGATATTCCTTGCTGAGGAGAGATTCGACAAGAGCTGTTCAACATGACAGTTTCGTCTATTGGCTGTCAGCAAATATTGACTCAGTGACAAAGGGGTTATTTACGGAAGCAGGACAGGTCCACACCTTTGATAAAATCAAGTTGGCAAAACTTACAATCTGTCTTATCTTCAAGATGGAAAAAGAATAGAGCTGAGGAGAAAACCTACCATCAAAGATAAAATTCACCTGGTCAACTGTCAAGGTAATAGGATATCTGCTGCCGACAGGATAGTTTTCTAAATCAACTGCCATGTTGGAAGACAAATGCCACAGTCCACATGATATTTCCCCGTGTAAACTGTCAAGTTGGAACAAAAAGCTGTCGCCAACATTGATTTTACGTCCGTAAACTGTCGCCACCACTTATACAGCTCTCTCCTTACGATGACAAATAACTGTCAAGTGCTGCATAAGTTTACAGTTGACAAGGGAAAATCAACTAACAATGTCACATGTTCTAGCTCAACAGTTGACAGTGGAAATGCGATGTTGACAGCAGATTTATATTACTAACCTGATAGTAAAGAGGGGAAAATATCATTTTTACAGCAATATTCTTCTTGACCTGACAGCTGCCAGGATGAAATGATGTGTTTGACAGCTATATTTTTTTTTTTTTGTATATAGTAAATGTTAGCTGATTTTAGAGTGGATGTATTCCAATGGTGGGGCCATCCACGGCTTCCATAGATATTAGAGACCCTACTCATAGAGGATTTCTATTTTAGCCTTGTATATTTCATTAAAAATAGAAGGGGGTCCTTGAAGATTTAGATCAGTATAGGAATCTACCAATGCCAAAAATGCTACATTTGTATACTCCGCTTTTGATTGAGAAGGGAGGGTCTCGTACCAAAAAAAGAATAATTTGAGTGGAATAAAACTGTTTTGTTTGCACTTTATTCTTACAGCACTGGGAATGTAAGTTGCTTATCAGCGTCTTCATGTACGCGATTGGAGCTAACTACATGTGGATATTTGTGGAAGCGCTGTATCTACACATGATCATATTTGTGTCTGTTTTCTCAGACCGAAAAAGTGTCCTACCATACATCCTAGTTGGCTGGGGTAGGTATAGATAGCTTGGTCTCAGATGTGTATATAAATAGCTTACTTTGAAGACTAACATTGATTTATAAGACAGTATGATGATTCCCTGCATACAATACTATCTTTCCCTCTGTCAACTGGTTAATGGTAAACTACAGAGGCATTATTAGCCTTATGTGCAAATCACTTGTCACAAGCCTGGAAATCGAAATGTAGATCTATTTATGGAATAGAAAAAGAGACCCCTTAAACTTCATTTCAATGAAAAAGTTTTTATTTCAATAGCCTACAGATACATGTGATGTAGAATTAGATTTCAAATTCATATAATCCACATGTGATGTATGTGACTATGATGCTACTGACACCTCCATTTAATGTTTTAATATCTGTATCTTTCAGCACTGCCACTCGCCTTTGTCGGGCCATGGATTGCTGTTCGGCTGATGATGGAGGATGTTTTGTAAGTGATCCAAAACTCCTCTAAGAAACATTGTGCATGGAAGAATATGAGAAAAATAGATGCTAATGTCTTTTGAGGTCGACTCACAGGCAAACGATACTCAAGTGAGGCAGCTTAATGGGTGTTAGTGGATCTACATTGAACCCAAGTAATGCATGTGTTGGACAATGCCTTTAGATGTCCAAATGCATTTCTGTAAAGAAACAGCTACTTTTGATTCAAGTCATTTGATTGTGTCTGGCGTAGCTTCCATATGTTGGTGCTTGGAAGACACATTGTGTTTTGCTTGGTACATCTTCTAAGGGGCATCAACTGCCATCTGATGATTTCAAAATGTCATTTTTTTTTTCTTTTGAATGTTTAAATCCTTCCCTCAAATGGTTGTATCCAGATACAAGTAAAATGAAAAAAGGACCAATTTTTTCTTTCTTTTCTTTTCTTTGAAGAGGTATGTGATTACATCTAAATAATGTATAGGGAACATGCCATCCTTTTTTGACGGTGGTTGTCTTGAATTTCATGCTCCCCAATGGCCATCTTGGATCTAGCTTAAAATGATGGGTTATCCCTCATGTTTCCCCTCCCCCAGCAGAAAAAAAACAGGGATGCTATATTGAGACAACGGCTTGATTACATGGGCCTCTTCCAGAACCTTTAACTTAGCTTTCTCTTAAATTCATATGAAGCCTGCTCTATAGGTCTTATTCAGGTATTCGCTATCCAAAGCTCGTCAAAGTAAACCGCACAAATATCTGTGGATTAACACGGTAAAAGGTATTATAGCCCTTGATTACATAAGCCATCTGGCTGATTCTCATAGCACTAGCACCTACTTCTATTGAAAAACTGATGATATCAACGTGGGAAATCATGGTTTTCATCAGGGTTGCTGGATACTGCTTCCCTTCATCTTATTCCGAAACAGAGAACAGACCATGTGTGTATTCTCATGATAGGTTGCCACTATAGCCCTATACCTAGAGAAATTTGTGTTATAACTATAATATTATATTTTTCTAAGATATATCAATCACATAGTGTTTTTGGTAAGGGCATACCTAAAAGCTAGGTACATGAAGATTTGTATTTACTGAAGAGCAGACTTCTCAGAACCCAGGAAGATAGACTCTATCCTAGCTGAAGATAATACTCTTCCAAAGTAAATGAACCAGCATACCAAACACTTACTCCACTGTATGAGCCAACCATAAGATGCTCATGATGTCTGACAACTGTGCTGGTGGCCGTCAACATGTGATATTGGAGTCAGGAAACATCAGCTCTAGGGTGCGAGATATGAGATGAGGAGGTCAGAAAATGGTATATGGTAGGATTCCTCTAATGGTGTGTGGGTGTTCACACCATTCTTTGCCCTTCAAGCCTTATTTTGAAATCAACTTGATGATTGAGATTTTGAATGGGGTTATCCTTGGGAACTGACACTCTCAAAGCCATATATACGTTCAATGCATCATAATGATATTAGAAGATAGCCTGACAGTGTGTGGGTGTCACAGCTTGCAGTGGTGCATTGCACATACCGTATTGGCCTGTATATGCACCGGGTATTTCAATAAGCACCAGTCTTGAATAAGCTGCAGGGATACAGAAATATGAAAACTCACTATAATTTAAGTATTGAATAAGCGCTGGTTTTGAATAATAGCCGGAGTGGCTTATACAGGCCAAATTGTTACCTCAGGTCTTATCAATGCCACAAACGTGTTTAACAGTAACATTGAATTGGGTGCAATGTTGGGCCAAATTCAAGTGACCTCCAGAAAGTGCAGGGAGTCAGGGATGGGAATAGGCTCAGTGCGTGTCTGTGCGTAAAGGTATTATCTTTTAACATGTATAATGGGTGGGGGGGGGGGGGGTATTCCAGGGAGGAGAATTCCAGGATGAGGGATTATTCTGGATGGAAAATTCCAAGGGGGGGGGGGCGGAATTACTATATAGAACCTTTTACCCGTCTCAGATTCATGCCGTACATTATATTTGAGAAACAAATGATCTCACCCCTAAACATATACATAGAACTATCTAAAAATGTAGCATGCCTGGGAGTGAAAGCTATATAGAAACAAGAAAAATGTGGCTTCAAAGCCACATTTTTCTTGAGCTTAGTGGGGGAAAAGTAGGCTGAGAGGAGTCCTTGTTATGTAAGGAGGGGTAGGTCAGTGGATATTTCATACATGTGAATACATGAATAAACATTTTCTAGAGGGTCTGTTCTTTTTTTTCTTTTTTTTTTTTAAATTTTTATGTATTTATCCCCCCCCCCCCCCAGCATGGAGAAGCAAAATGTCCATGGTCGACACTCTTCTGTCCTTTTAGTACTCATAGGCCTAGGCCCTTTTAGTTACAGAAAGGGAGGAAAATGATTTGCCCCACCGCTCAGACAGACCCAGCTCGGGGGTGGGGGGGTTTAAATACGTCAAATTTTTGTAGGACGTATTTTATGTATCCTTTAGAGACATCAGTATTTACCCCCTGCACCCCCTTGAGAGGGGGGTGTCTTCTTTTCCTTTCCCTGATCCTAAGAGAAAAGTAAGTTTTTTTTTTATTTTGCTGATCAAAGAAACACATTCTCACTCCACCCCTCCTCAGTCAGGTCCCATTGACGTGAGCAACTGTCTAGATGTAGGGCCTACCACAATGTAGGATACGACCTCCTCCCCCCCCCCACACACACACACTTCCAATCAAACCTCTCTCCCTACATAAGTGGCGCGGGAACGGACGCCCTTCATGACAGGGTTCCAATGCCCTAGTTCCGTACACAGCTGTCGTCATGGTAACATTACTATGACAACGTACCCCAATGCAATGTACACGCAGCAGCTAGGCTACACCTTTCTACGCTTCAGTGTAAGGCCTATATTCAAAGTCTGAATTCTCCAATTAATGTAGTTATGGCACTGTCATGAGACGGTGTGATGTAATAGCAGAGAAGATATAGTGCACAGAAAAAAAAGATCTGGGTAACATGGTAGCCGTAATGTGTTTAAATGGAGGTATAGAATGAGGTACAGGCTGTAACTAACTTTATCTGACTGGCCAGATCTTATATATTAGCCAACCACGACTGATGTACCACTGTTATGACATAGGGGCCTACATACTGGTAGATTAACCATTTCTTTTTTTCTAATAAGGCCGTTGGCAACTTGCTGATATCAAAAGTTGCTGACATTTTTGTTTCCTGTAGCACGTCACTTGCCCACCGGGCGACGACCGAGGCGGAGTGTCACCTTGGTTACAAGCGGGATACTACCCCACATCATCACATGTGATGTCACTGCTATTGGCTGACGTCATGTCCAAGATGGCGGCGCCCATGGACAAACACAAAACTATAATAGAGTTGCAACGGTCACTACGCTCCCGTCAACTCCAAAAAATACTTGGTCCTGTGTTAGTGTAAATCATTTTTATCTGGCCATTATGGATGACCTATTTTAAAATAGGTTTATTACAGACGCCAAAGCTAAGGAGAGAGGTTCTGACGTGGTTTTATATGGCTCCATAAGGAGGAGGTAGCAGGGTTTGTAATGGGTGTGACGGATATGGAAGCAGGCCGGAGTAGTGGATATTTGTTATCATTAGGGACAGAACTATGTTAATGAAGGCTCCACGCAGTAAGCTCCCCTGGGCGGTGTTCCGCAAACTAAACATCAGGTTTGCCTGAAGTCTTTCATTTCAGTTTTATAACTCATTTTGCAAAATGCACAAAACCTCTTACTGTACATATATTCTTTACTTTGGATAAGGCTTCGCTATATCATAGCTAATCAAGATCTGATAGCCCTAGGTGTAATTCTACCTTGACGGTACGTCTCTTTTGAAAATTGAGTAAAGGTCTGGTTAACGACCCACAACTAAAAATAGGAACCTCTCAAGGTTAATTTCGGAGATAAAGAACTGTTTCTATTTTCTCTTTTCATTTCACTGGGGTGGAGGTTTGTCCCCTAACATTATAGTTTCTTAGAAGGTTTCATCATCTCGTAAATAACACAAAATAGCTGCGTTGAATCCACATTAGAATCTTCTTAGGTTTGGTGTCTGCGATAAACATATTTTTGAAATAGGCCACCCAGATAAAAAGAATTTCTTACACTCAAACAAGTTGCCTATGTAGCTTTCACGTCCACTAAAGTGTCATTTAACAGGCTAGAATTACACGCAAACCAGACCAGACCAGACCAAAATGTGACAAGGCACCATTAGTATATACCGGTGCAAGGATTAAGAAATGCACCCCAGCCTAAAACTGTTCCCATTACCACTCCTTGACCAGAAATCTGCTCCTGGTGAGCACATTATTCACCTTCTGAATTTACAGGAAGGGAAGCACTTACTGTGAATCTAGTAAGGAAGCCAGCAGAGAGATGGAGGAAGCAGAGAGAAAATGATTTACATAGCAATGTATAAAAGAATGAAGGGCTAGGGGGAAGGGGAAGATTGGGAGAGGAAAATGGAGGGGTAGACAAACAGAGACAGAGAAAGGCGAGAAAGAGGTTAAAATATTTTGTGTTCCTAGAGGATGTGAACTAGATCTTTCAAAGTATCTCCAACAGGAAGATTCTTGAATATGCCCTCTCAAAACGCCAGTGCGCCGTTATTTGTGTACTATGCAATTCTCTACTATACTGGCTAAGGTTGAGCCTGACATTCTACTACCTATGTTACCTTCATATTAGAGCAACAAATAGGAATATACTAACTAAAAACACAGTTGGCTTTCGGATGGCAGAAATATAAGCATGGAATGGGTTTATTTGGTTATTACTGTAGAAGGGCTCTACTTCTTTATGAACAGCAAGGAAGCTGCGATAGGTGAATGACACCTTATAGTCAAACTAATTACTTTTATGATAAGGTAGCTGTGGGTATGACTCTGCATCCTGTGTATCCTGATAATTATGGATGTCTTAGGTCTAAATATGCTAAAGAGTTAGATAGATTGCGTATTAAAGGCACAGATCCACCAAGAAGCATAAAAAGTGCACATGGGTCATGTCCCATTAGGGATCTAGGATTGCAACATCTCTGGTTTGCTCTGTTGCGTTCTGTGGCCCCTACTGACGCTATAAATGCCAAGGATTACAGCAAACTGAACGTGAGTTAAGGCAATTTAAGGTTGCATTTTATGGCCTTAGGAAAGGCATCAAATGCAACATAGTATACCTGCAGGCTAAATAACAAAGACATCAGGGTCCTAGAAAGCCTAGTGAGATTCTACCTACGGTATAGATTATAACGAATCTTTCTAATACACACAGGATCATGCATCTTCTGGGACTTATAACTTGCCAGGAGGAATAAACAAGGATTCCACTGTGATTTAAGACCGAAAATACACATTCCTCATACATCCAACAACAGACCCTAGTGGGTCTACAGACTGACCACCACCTGACGTACTGATCTCTGTCCATCAAACTAGATCTCTACAGTGGCGGATCCAGGATCTACAAAAGGAGGGGGCGCGGCCCTAAAAGAGGGAGAGCACCCCCTATTTTTGAGCAAATTTTGGGATAATTAAACTCTTAAGTACTAGGGAAAAGGGGGGTGTGCGCGCCCCCACGCCCCCTCCCCTCTAAATCCGCCACTGCTCTAATTCCACTGCACAGTTTCGAATCCCATGTCCTAAAAGAATCCCCCCTTTCCTGAAAAAGACATCTTCTGTTCTGACAGTCAGATTGTTTGGAAACAGAATATGCTAACTGGGCTTTTCTTTTCAATAGACAACTTGTATGGCGAAACATGTCTTGAGAGATTATCAGTTCAACAGATTGCTTAACTTTGATGTAGTCTTAGAATCGAGACACAATAAAAAATCCCTCTCCATAAGTTTGAACCAAATGTGGATCGGACATTGGATACTCTTAAAGACATTCTAAGCGAACTTCTTTATCTAACAAGTTGTTTCTTCCCTTACAGATGCTGGAACACCCACCCTACAAGGGCTTATTCATGGATAATTAGAGGTCCTATAGTCGCTACAGTAGTGGTGAGTGATTTTAACAGATATCTACTGTAAGGTTTTCGTTCATCTTATGAATACATGATATGTACATCTGTTGTATTTTTCGGTCCTGATCAAATGTTGTTGTTGTTGCATCCGCTGTTGTTATCTTCATTGTACAGTACAGTATTTGGATCAACATAGTGGTCCTTCTTAGGCAGGTCATCAGAATTAGCGCCATTTCAGTTCTTAGTTTGACAATGGCAGTTCAAAAGCAGCGATGTCATAATATGGAAAGGAGGCACTGTGGTCCCAGTGTAAGCAGGTATAACTAACTGATAGAGTTAGTGAGGTGTGTAGGCCCTCTATATCATTCAATTTTACGTTCTCTGCAAATCTATTGATTTTCCTCCGTGGATACAACCCTCGTATTGGGCCAACAAATAGTATCCTTTTCCATATCTTTGCCAGATGAAATTCAAGAGAACATAATCAGATAAGTGTGGGACGACCTCTGATAGACACCTACCCTGGTTTTCACCTGTATGGCCCTGGCAGAAAGGGCAAACAGGTGATAGAGTACAGTTTCTCTTTGATGATATCCTCACCATCCATCAAAACCAGAGAAGAAATATTGCACCCTCATGGAACCACTATTTTTCTCTGGGGCTCGATGAAGTTTGGAAGAAGATGAAATATAAATCGCCTCTGTCAAATTATGATTCATTGACGCTTATCTCTGTAAATAACACGATGATGAGCAACAAGTGAGATGGCGATATGAATTGATCATATAAAATGAAAAAAAAGTAATCCCCTGCCCTAGCTTTCTACTGTTAAAATGGGCTCAATGCCCATGGGTTGGATACTAGGACGTGTGAATGGGAGCTTTGAATGAGACGGGAGTAGGTAGGTACATGGCGTGCTGAATCCATGGAGATGTGCGACTGTAATGACTGGGACTATATAGGAGATATAAAGAACACAGCTGCTAATTTACTCTCTTTTAGTCCATCTTAATGTCCAAAGGGGACTTGTTAGCTTTTTTTGGTTAGTCCAATATAATAGTATAGGCCTACTCCCTGTTTTGCTACGAACTCTGCTACGAATAAGTGCCTCCATATTTTTTTCGAGGATTCGGACATCATTGGAATCTTCAATTTCCAGCAGAATATCCTCACTTGGAGTGCCAAAAGAACTATCTATAATCAAAATGGCATATTCCTAGCCAATATAATATATCAACATGTGCACTTTCATCTATGTGATCCCCATTCAACTGTTTCAATCCCCATCACAAACTTCATAATATATCTTTTTGCTATTTTGATGCACTTTTTTTCCCTATATATTGTCAATGGGGTATTCAAGGTTCATTTATTATTATATGAAATATTTTAAGCCGAATGATCAAGCTCGCCTATAAGGCTTCCCTATACCAAACCTTTGGATCTGACAGAGCCAGGCATCTCCACCCAGCTCTGCCTCTCCTGGCCAGTGACCTCAGATTTACCTCCGGATCCTGGCTAGGGGTCATGACCTCGACCCCCACTAACCCTAGGTACAGCAGGGAGTGTGCTCACACCCACCTCCATTCCTAGCCAATCAGGGATCGAGCTGCTCCTCCAACAGGTGGCCAGCTCGACCCACCTTTAGGCAAGCCCCCTCCCCCCTCCAGGGTGAGATGATGCAAGGCACGCTGGGTCTTGCCTATCCCTAAGCATGACGTCATGCTTCTCCCAAGACTGACGTCATGCCTACCCCGAGCTGCTCCTATATATATGAATACAGGACTAGCTTGGGATACTCTTATTCTTTACTTTCCTCTCTCCACACCTAGTCTCTATGACACACAGTGCCTTGGTATAGAGCTAGCTTGATCAGGTGGGCAGCATACACATTGTACATCACCATGCCAACATATACCTGCCTAACACTACAATAAAGTGGATTCATCAACTGTACTCTCTGGACTCCTGAGTTGCTCATGTTCATGACTTGTAACGGTCCGTCGACAATATGAATGGAAAGTATATTGTCAATAATGCAAGGGTAAAAGCCTCTTTAATGTGAATTTTGCTAAAGACGCTTCCTCAAATAGGTCTGGGCACGAAAGTGATAAGGATGCAGTTCATGTAATATGTAAGTCCAGGGAAGACAGATGAGTATACACTAACTGTAATGGACCGTACACATACCATAAAGTAAATGGCTTCCAAAGACATTGAAAGAGGCCTTTGATAGTGTCTCCCCTTGATCTCTGATATTTCATTTTCGGCTAAGCTGCCCTTAGACTGAAAAGGAAAAGTTCTACTGGTTGATGTATTTTTCTTTTACTATGATTTATCTCTTTTAAATTACCCTGCTTATAGATACTTATTTTCCTATCAGAAGCTCTTGGGAAGAAGTTGTCCTATCTTGTATTCTTGTGTAAAAGGGGATGTAATGTGGAACAAGATGGCGGCACAGGGTTGAGCGGTTGAAAATAGGACTGTAGAATTTTTACAAATTTACTAGGATATACACATAGGAACGTTGTCAAACTTGACATACTACTTTATAAAAGTTCCAACTAACTATATACAGAATGTCTAATGCTAAAGACAAGTTTCAAACTAGGAGGAGAGGAAAAGAAATTGAAATGCTCTCACCGGAAGCCACCTTGAAGGATGTCATCGCCGCCGTCAACTCTATTGACAAGCGAGTCAAAACTGTGGAGGAACTTCAACTTGAGATGAAAACTAGTCTCGATGGGTTCAAGGATTCTATGGATACCTTAAATAATACCTCTACAACCATTAACACTACCCTGGATGGTATAACAGCTAGGTTAACTTCCACAGAAGGAACACTAAATTCTGTATCCACCACTGTCAAAAAGACTGGAGACGCCATGACGGCACACACACAAAATATCCAAGCGCAAACAGACCTGCTATTAAAACATGCACAGAGATTCGAGAAAATAGATGAAGACATCAAGAGGAAAATTGTCGTTGTAAAAGGCCTAGAGGAATCCGATAATGAAAACTTATTGGAAAAGATCAACCAACTGTTCAGGGATGTGCGCGCGGATTTTGGCATCGAAAGCGTTCAAAGTTGTAGTAGCGCAGGAGCACCCGTCACACGAAACCAAGATGGCGGCGCCCATGATGTAAATAAGAAAACCTATCGACCGATTAAAATTGTGTTCAATAATGTATACACCAAAGCGAAACTGATGAGACTCCTCAAGAACTTAAAAGGCAAGTTTCTATATAAGCATGTATCCATTGGGGATGAACTTGGAGAAACAGAGCAAAGGGAATTTAATGACTTACGTGCCATGCACTATTTGGCGAAACGACAGGGGTACAACACACAGCTGAGACAACGTAGAATTATAATAGATAAGAAGCCCTTCGAACACAGTCAACTTCACCAGCTACCATACCAAGATCTGAACATGCAGAAAGCCAATGAGGCTGATACACCTGATGGTCTAATGTTCAAATCACACCACCATAAACTGTCTAATCTTTTCCTTTGCCAAATATCCTACAGAGGAGTGGATTACAACAGCTCCGAACAGGCGTATCAAGTGTCCAAGGCCCAAGCTTGTGGTCAGAACAACCTAGTACTATCCTTTAAAAAAAGCTAGAAGACCCGGTACAAATAATGTATGAAGCAAGGAAAATCAGACCTACAGCAGAATGGAACAAGATGGCTGCCGCAGTCATGCAAGAGATCAACGAGCAGAAATTCTCCATACCATATATGAGCGATTATCTAATCTCTACTGGAGACAAAAACTTGTATGAGGCCAGCTTCCACCCTATATGGGGGGTAAAAATGCACTTCGGGCAAGCAAACCAATGCACGACTGGAAATGCTAAGGGTGAAAACCTAATGGGACAAATCCTCCAAAAAATCCGTGTGCAACTAACCAGAGTACAGGGAAATCAGGATGAAAATCAATAACTATCTTCTTGTACATTATATAGCCTAGTTCCTAACCGATATAATGCCATAGTCCTTGAAATTTAACTGCCGACTCATACATCGATCACCATGGGTAGCCAGAAGAGCTGTAAGCCCGTGGAGGGGGGGTATGTATATTTTTATAACGTATGGTCTACAATGACCTGGATTGATGTAGCATGCACTAGTAGAATGATCACATATGTATACATTGTGCAGCATGTTGACAATATCGAATTTATATGTAATTACCAAATACCAATATGTCTTTAAAAAATAAATTTAGGAAAGGTTTCTCAATAATACATATGAATGCCAGGAGCGTGAGAAATAAGTTTACAAAGATCAAAGAGGAGCTGAATAATATTTTCATAGATATTTATATTATTTTCTGAGACCTGGTTACTATCAGCTAAAGGTGCAAATAAAAAATGTATTGTATGTAATATCTATAGACCACCTGCGGGAAACCTTATGGAATTCTGTAATACCATGCGAGCCCTACTACTACAAATTGACAACTTGGATAGATATGATATTTTTATCCTTGGGGATTTCAATGTAAATGTATTAACTAATACCCCAGATAAGCAGCTTCTTATAGAAACCTTTGATCATTTTAATTTTGTGCAACTTGTTAACGAAGTCACAACCACATCAGGTACCAACACGTGTATAGACTTGATCTTCTCAAACTGTGATACTATTACCTCCAGTGGTCCATTGAACATACACCTGTCTGACCACCTACCGGTACATATCTTAAAAGCCCAAATACACACAAAGAAAAATTTTAGAACTTTTCTTGGAAGATCATATAATAAACTTAATATAGAAAAATTTTATTTAGACTTAGAAAATTGTAATTGGGACTATTTTAATGAATCAAATGACCCTAATATTTGCTGGTCTATACTAGAAAACATGATCAAAAGAATGTTAGATCTGCAATGTCCGGTAAAAAGTTTCAAGGTCGTAGACAAACCTAGCCCATGGATGTCTAATGAGCTGCTTGAAAAGATCAATGATAAAAGTGCATTATTAAAATTAGCCAGAAAAAACAGGGATATTATATCGTGGCATAGAGCTAGAGAGAGTAGAAACCAGGTAAATAGAGACATTGAATTGGCTAAGGAAACATATTATTCCAACCTATCTGAGGTATTTAAGAAAGATTCTAAGAAATTTTGGAGTACTATAAAGGATATCATACCTTCTAACAAATCTAAAAGCAAGTCAATCATGTTAACTGACGAAAACGGCCAGGTAATTTCAATTAATGATACTTCTACTTATATAAATAATTTTTTCGCCGAGATTGGTCCTAGACTCGCTGAGCAGCATAAAACTATGTTTAATTTTAAGGGCACCCGGTGTGAGGTGGATATGCCGGAGATGTACTTTACAGATGAAGAAATCATAAAAAGCTTATCTGATATAGACACGACTAAGTCATCTGCCATTGATTATTTATCTACTGAAATATTTAAAAAAAACTATGTTAAAGTTTCCCCAAAAATTTATAAAAATTATTAACTTGATCACAACTACAGGCCGAATTCCAGATAGTTGGAAAATTGCTACGGTGACTCCATTACCTAAGGGAGGAGATCCATCCAATGTTTCAAATCTTAGACCGATTAGTGTCTTACCAGTACCAGGCAAAATTCTTGAGAGACTCATACATAATAAATTAAGTGAACACTTAGAAAGATATGATATATTATCGAAAAATCAAGGTGGTTACCAGAAATGTAAATCTACACTGGACTCTATCTCAGTACTAGTTGATGATGTATTAAAAAATAGAAATGAAGGAAATATAACAATGGCTGCTTTTATTGACATAAAAAAAGCTTTTGATTCGGTAAATCATTTGATATTATTAAAAAAACTTGAACAACACGGAGTCAGAAATGGGAATTTAACCTTAATAGAAAATTACTTGTCAAGAAGACAACAATGTTCCATAACCAACCATATACGTTCTGAAAGAGCAAATTTATCATGTGGCGTACCGCAGGGCTCAATTTTGGGTCCTTTGTTCTTTTTATTGTATATTAACGACTGCATATCTGATAATGATACACATAAAACTTTGTTATACGCCGATGACTCTGTACTATATGTATCAGGTAAAAATCTAGATGTATTAACAAATGAGCTTTCCATTGCACTTAACTCCTTCTCTCTCTGGTCTTCAGCCAACAAACTTACAATGAATGAATCCAAGACGAAAATAATGACCTTTGCCTCAGCAGTTAAGTTGAAAAGAATACAGAAACCTAAGATTGTTCTTAATGGTAAAACTTTAATGAATGTCCAATCATACAAATATCTAGGAGTTACCCTGGACCAAGAAATGAATTTTAATATGTATATGAGAAATGTTATTAAGAGTGTTCGGTTTAAATCATTAATTCTGTATAAAACAAGAAAATATTTATCAACCGCAGCAAGAATACGAATGTATAAAATGCATATTATACCTATTATTGACTACTGTGATATACTATATAATGGAGCTAATGCTGAGTTGCTACAAGTACTTCAAAGATTGCAAAATAAGTGTTTAAAGACCTGTTTAGATGTACACGTATTGACTCCTACTGATCTTGTACATAGAGATACAAGGAGCCCGAAACTTGAGGCTAGAAGACTATATCATATAAAAATGCTTGCTTTTAAAAGATCTACAATGGAAGAATATATTAAATCAACTGTTAGGACAACAAGATTCTCTAGTGCTCCTGTATTAAAATATATGAAAATTAATTGTACAGCTTACACAAAACCTCCTGAATGTCTATGTGCCCAAACGTGGAATAATCTGGAAATTGAAACTAGAAATATTAGGGACAAAGTTAAATTTAAAGCGTTATCAAAAAAATGCATGCTAGAATCTATTGGATGAAATATTTTGTAAATAATTATACATACTGTATCAAAGACGGACAGTGTTAAACCTACTCCATATATAGGTACAATGTGAACGGTTGATTTAAAGACTGCTTGTGATTATCTATGTCGACTTTGTCAAATCCAGCATAATGTTATTTATTATTGGATTATATTTGTGTATGTGGTAAAATTACTTATATGACATGGGGGGGGGGGGGGAATTATAACTATCCTGTACTTAAAGTAGATTGCAAGTGCCCCAAACTGTTCAAAATAATTGTTATTATATCTTATAAATGTATGAATACCGGTAATGATTTAAATGGCCAGATCATAACAACATTTTTAAAATGACGATCTGGTCATTAACTGTTTGGTCATGTTATTATAATAACAAATTACCTCATAAAAAGGGTAATCGTTTAATATATCAACGTATGTACTTAGGCCAATTATACAGAAGTGATAACGTGCATAATCACAATACACGGCATGCCTATGTTTACATGATGTATGTACTACTAGACCAAATAAAGTTTAAATCTGTTAAAAAAAAAAAAAGTAATGTAGTAATTTTCCACTTGTTATATTCCAGATTAACTTTTTATTCTTCATAAACATCGTCAGATTCCTGTTCATCAAATTACAAGCTACCAACTCTCCAGAGACTAAAAAGTACAGGTTTGTTGAGCTTTTTTTATCTTTTACCTTCATCCCCATCACTGATTCTCCTAAGGTTATTACAGATGGAAAAGATCATCATCTGGCAGTTGGCCTGAGGATTTGCTGGGTCCTTCATGATAAAAATACCCATCTTAGCAATTTATAACTTTTTGACAATGGGCACGGATAAAGTTATGATAAATAACATGATTTGTTTTTTTATTACAGAAAATTGGCAAAGTCAACACTGGTGCTGATTCCTCTGTTTGGTGTACATTATATAGTTTTTATTGGTTTGCCGGATAATGTAAATCCAATGGCAGAACTGGTTAAACTATATTTCGAAATGCTATTTAACTCATTCCAGGTAAGTGCATTTTATCCCTGGGATCCCCTGCACTCGAATCAAATAATGTAAAATTTTAAGAAAGTTTTCAACGTTATTAAGGTGAAACCGGTTACAGCTATTCCTTGTTGGGTTTTTATTTGTTTAGGGGGTTACTTCCTAATATTCTATTATCACATCCTACCAGGTCCTGCAAGCATTTTTTGCACTCAGCAAATGCCAATGCTGAACTAGTCAGAAATAACTGCTTGGGTGTTACCCACACAAAATCACAGCTACACATATCTGCAAAGTCTACATGGAATAAGGTTAAGTTCAGATTTGAAAAATATGCTTTGCTTTGCTCACATCTCTTTCACCCCAGCCAGCTCTTCATGCTGCAAATCACCCCTCTCTTACCAGACACTAACATTTTCAGATTTGCATCTTCGAATTGATCTCCTAGTACAATGCTCGGCTTGCTGTCTCCGTTTCAATAGCCCTCTGGAAGGCATTTCTCAAGATGATACGACTACACAAAATCAGTACGATGTGAAACCCTCAATATCAGAGTGGGTGATCGCAGGAAACACACTATGACAACTGTGTATGATCAGCACTTAAGGTAGTAATTACATAGATTTTGGTAGGGCAGTTGTACCAGTGCAATCATTAGCGTCCCCTAGATGAAGGGCTGAAATGGCATTTAACTGAGGGATCTCACTATGACTTGAAAGGGGTCTAGTCGTACCATCTTGAGAAATGCCTTCGAGATCGACCAACGTTGGTGCACCAGTCTTAAGATTGATTCAATTAAAAGGAGCTCTAGACGAGTGATAGATGTGATTAGGATCCTACAAAGCCTTCTTTTATCACAATGGTGAATTCGCCATAGGACTGGCATACCCAATCTAACTATGTCCTAAGAGCCCCTATAGATCTAGAGTGGTTCACAGAGAACAAGACAGTGCCTTTCAGCCTAAATGAATTGCACTCTGACACGTCCTTTTATGCCAGCTTACAGTAATCAATCTTATTGTACATAGGTGTTTAGTCTTCCCTTCTCAGCAACTCTCACTTGAATAATCACCTTATTCTCTTGGTTTTAGCTTAAGCCTGACACCCACGCTGCTGTATCTGGGAAGTAGGGTTGTCAAATTTTAGAGAGGCCCAAATCGCAGGGGTTTTTGTCTGATGCATGAATTAAATGTTTGGATTTGACTCAACAGGAATTGATAGAATACTACGAGAAATCTTTTGTACTGCCAATTATGGCATTGGGAACGTATTGCTGTGACCAAACAGAATTCCGAGAAAAACAGATGCAATCCTCATCCTTCCTGGGCTTAAGAGCAGGAAGATCAATCTTTTCTATTACATCTGATTCAGTACATAAAACTACTGCATGTTGCCTACAGTTACAAGATATGTTCTTTATACTTCCTGGCTTCACCTGATGCTGGATTAATAATGTAATCTAATTCACCTTTGTACTGCTTATTTCAATATAATCTACAGTGAAACCTGAAAAAGTGTGGGTGATGCATCCCCGACATCTCCCATAACTCAGT
Source organism: Acholoe squamosa (assembly GCA_949317995.1). Classification (NCBI taxonomy): domain Eukaryota; kingdom Metazoa; phylum Annelida; class Polychaeta; order Phyllodocida; family Polynoidae; genus Acholoe; species Acholoe squamosa. Next base: position 56,832,815 of record OX439045.1, read on the forward strand.
CGCTACTGATTTGATCTCTCTTTTTTTTTTTATTGAAGCAATGCCCTATTCTCTATGCGATATCCGTATTCATGTTCATCACTCGTGAAGAGTAGTGTTAGTAGTGTATAAATAATAAGATATATTTAATATTTTCTTCAAGTCATAAAACCAAAGAGTACAAGAAATTGACATTGGATTCTCCTTGTTTGGCAAAACTCTTATTATACTTCTAAGTTACTTCAGATGCACTCCGATCCCATGTTTTGTACTAACCCTTGATGTTTAATTCAATCATTATGATTTCAGGGATTCTTTGTTGCTCTGCTGTTTTGCTTCTTCAATGGTGAGGTACAGAGTGAATTGCGGAAAACATATTACCGACACAAGTTAAGACGAAGGCCGCTAGGTTTCCACAGTCACCGCAATAATACATCTACATACGTAACATGGGCGCGGAGTTCAGGTTACGGAGCACCCACCACCATGATAGATAGAGCAGGCAGCATTACCAACCAAGAGCTAAGTCTGGATGAGATCAAACTTAAAGAGCATGTTTAAGGAAACTTAAGTACTATGTTAGACATAATAAGTACTTGAATTTCAAAATTAAGGGAGGTAGGAATCATAATGATAGTAGCATTCTTATACTTTAGTCGCATAGGCAATGTCTTGCATACAAGGGTGGAAAAGGCTCCAAGCCATAAATTCACCTGTGTGAAACATTGCACATGGCAAGCAGTGACGGGATGACGCTGATCAAACTGCTGCTCTTTATTTTCTTTGCTTTATTGTTCTAAGAGATCTGCACAAAGTAGTCACCTCTACACGCTTTGACTTTCTTGTCAACTCTGAATCTAGTAAACTTGAGGGTCCATTGACATTATCCCAAATAACCTTCTATTTCATCTTTTATTATCACAATTACGAGAATATTGGATATGGAAACGTTCTGAAAACACTGCTAATTTAAATATAATTATGTTAAGGCACTGCTCAAGATTTAACTGCAAAGGAAATTCGTCTAGGCCACAGATGAATTTCACATCACATTATTACGTTGACACTCACGGCCCTAGGCCCACTAACTGGTATAGACTGAATAGACTAGCTAATGTTGTTCATGCCAAGTTATGGATTAGAGCACATAGTGTAGAACTAGTAGGAAGTGCTTTGATAGGAGTGTCTAGTAAGGTAGTCTTGAACATGGAGCTTGTCTGGCTTTTTCTTGCTATGTACTTAGTTTTATTGTCTTTGTTACATTTGCAAGTGATGTTTTGAATTTACAAGATCTATAGCTTACCCTACAATTCTCTCCTGATATATCTTGAAGACTGAGTGTTTATGTACGGACTGGATTATGTGAAAACAAATTTGCAAATTTGACCATGAAAGGGTAATTAGTGTGTCTAGTAAGGTAGTCTTGAACTACGTTATACTGGTCTATTTTTTCATACATCACCTGTGCGCACACCTGGCTTAGATGTCACTAGATTATTATTGTGACGCCTAGCTTTCTTATTTGTTCTAATTGACCTTCCACTGTAAACAAATTTTATTCAAACAAATAGTTATGAAGAAGATGGTTGTGTGATTTTGGTCAAGTCTCTACCATGTTTAATACCAATGGAGTTGGAAAACATATATGAAATAATGGTGACTGATATAAAGATTTGTTTCAGTGTAAGGTTAATCTGAAGGTAGTGCTTTGCAAATGTTAATATCTGTTGGTATCTCCCTCCCATATTATTCAAAATTGGACCAGTTTATTATTAATACCTTAAATACATTTTCCCGGGATTAAAAACAAAATCATGTTTGAAGCTATTTCCCTGTGTGAATAATGTTTTACATCTACGACTAGTTGCCTTCCGACAGAGGGGTTAGTCTTTGGGGAATGACTAGCTTGTGATATTGTGGTCAAATATTGTACATATTCCCTTACCTGATGGAGCCTTCATACTTGGGTTGTATAACGATCCCTGAAATACCCCACTTCTCATGACAATATGATCGATCGTGTACATGCATTTATCAGATAATCTTATCAGAAACTATTTACATTGTGCAATTTAGTCTGTATTCTTCTTTGTGACATGACAGGGATCTGTGTTTTGGACAAATTATATAGTAGGTGGCACTGTAATGCTGATCACAGACCTGTCTCAAATTTAACATATAGGGCAACCTTCTGCAACATTTGCTTTCACTATCCTGTAAATCCGGTAAATTTTGATCTTGTCATCAAAGCAAAGATTGGCCTGTTCTTATTTTATTTCAAAACTGACAGAAAGAGTGCACATGTGTGGTTGTGGGGAAAACTTTTTTTTCGGTTCAACATATATTATATTCTCTACTTAATGAAGCAGTCGGTTGTTTGAGGCATTGATAAACAATAGCTAATATATAAGCAAAAGGAACAGTTATATGAGAAGCCTATGGGGATTATTTTGGGATTAGGGGATGGGGGGTGCTTACTGCTAAGAACATTTATAGTGCCATCTACATAGCCTTTGTCCATAACGCCAAATCCAAAGGATGCTACTTTTCACTAGTAGGATTTGGATTCGAGTATTTGATATAACAGCTGATGGTGTATATAAAACATAACATAGGTGTATATATGCAGTTATTTCAGAAACCAGTTGATGCGATTGTATGTTAATGTTATTGCAGCAAACACCACACAATCTAGTTTATGAAATTCAATAATCTGATACATGCATTTATTATATTTTATCATTGTGAAGTTGGTGTTGTTGATATATAATGAAAGCTACCCATTCGTCTATTTTCTGGTATTATTGATGTACATGTAATATAAGGAGCATATATTGTAATTGGGGAATGTAAAATTGTTTCTATGATATGAATTGATTTCCAATGCAGCTATCTGTAAGGGATATGATCACCCAAACATGGAATTAACGCATGAAGGATACATGTCGTTTGTTACACAGTGGTATTTCAAGTTATTGCATTTATGTACATGCCTTAATACTCCTTATTTTATACCATATCAGAAGTTTTTTTGTGTTGAGCAAGACACATCTAATATCAAAAATTATATTCAGCAGTCCTCAAGGAAAAAAAAGATAATCAAAATAATTAGACTCAGCTCTCTATAATTATGGAGAGAGCCCACGCTTTCAGCACTGATATTTGAAGTAGGCCATGCACTTACCATATTCTCTTTCTTAAAACAAAGGCCTGACTGTTTCAGAAAGATATGGTTTACTAGTTGGCTCACTCCAAGAGGTGGTTTCATCATACACAATGCATATAATTCTAAACATTATAATATTATTGTCAGGAGATCATCAATTTATTGCACCATCTGATTGACTTTGGTTTGGCTGGTTCCCCTATCTCATAAAATCTAGTTAGATGAGGTCTGGGCCAAGCCATCATTAAATGCATGTTCGATAACACACATGCCCCTTGCCAACCTCGATACATATGTTACTTCTTATTGTATTTCTTTTCGCAAAACTCCTCAGTTGATGGCACAAATCAATAAAGATCCAAAGCAGTGTAGTATGCTTGCGAATGCTGGGGAAAACTGGGGAATGCAGTGAGAATATGTCAAGTGCAACTGAACTTCTTCCTGACCCTTGTGGCCATCCTAATTTTCATAGCAGAATGAATTGCTGTTCCATCCAACCACTACAGACAAATGGTTGTATGGTGTATCCCGGTCTGTGTGTGAGTATGTGCATAATTATATAGATATGTGCATTAATTATTATGGAAGTTTAAAGGTACCTGAGCTGTATATGACATAGAACCCCATGTTGATGTTAAAAATGTTACATGAGATATGCAGGTGGTTTGGGTGTACATTTTGTTGGTAATATGACTGATATGAATGCTACACCTGGGGCTGATTTTCCCTACATAATGTACATAGAAGTAAAATGTGCTATTTTCTAATATCTATGTAGATTTATGAGTTATGTGTATAAGGTCTGTTTTGTGAAAACTTTCTGATTGGAATTAAAAATAATTAATTACAATTCAAATGTTGAATTTGTGTTTGTTATTACTTCTTCATGGTTTAGTTATTAGTCAAAGTTAAGAAAGGGAACCTTTTGGTATCACTTCTTTAATTTCATATCCAAAAACTAGGGGAATGTTCGATGTGGATTTGGTGGGTTTGATTGAAAGTTGATGTGTTTTGGTTCTCACTGCTATTTCTCCAACCCTTGTAGTTCACAAAGACGACACTTGTTTTTACTGCATTGCCCTTCTCTTCGTTGTGTTCTTTTTCAAAGGGGACCACTGACTGTTTGCAATCCTGCGTTCCTTTTTGGTCTTTGTGAAAAATCTGTTGAGGTTTTTGGTCTAAGATATTTGTTCAGTTCTCTTCACACCTAATTGAAATCCACTTTAGTTCCCTTGGGTTGTTTCCTTTTCCAGTATCCACCCCCCTTCAATAAAAGGTTAGATAGTGCCAAACAAACTTGTAGTGCGGTGCCCCCTGACATAATTATGGCCATCCACCGCATTGGCCACTCATTTCTTACAGACAACCCAATCATTTATACAACATAACATCGCCTCCTATTTCAGCTATTGTAGAGTCATGGAAGCCACTTCTCAAGATAGTACGACTAGCCCCCTTTGTTGTTGTTTGAAAATGTTGGAAAACTTTGTTGGTTGCTCATACATACAATACACACATGCCTTTTCATGTCAACCAATCAAAAGCAAAACACATCATAAATCAACCATGAATATAATATCAAATACTACACTGAAAACCCGCTGCTATTCGAAAGTCGTCATATATGACGAGTTTAGGGTCGTCAGAGGGTCGTCAGGCCATTATGACTACCCTAAGACGTCACACTGACCACATTGGCTTTACCAGTAGTCTGTTTATATACCATAAGAGGGCCCCACTGTACATTCCTGTAATATATTTGATGTTCCATTGGGTGTAGAGAGGCTCAAATATATACATTGTACTTATTGTATTTTCTATGATGAAAAGGGGAAAATAATAATCATTTGATACAAAATACTTGTAGAAAGATGGGAATGTTTTAGTAGAAATATAGAAAAGCAGATAGATCATTCGGGTAATAACACCTCTCTTATGGCTAGTGCTAGTGCTATAACTCCTAACTCATTGAGTAACAAGCCAGGAGGCGTGGTGCAGTCGGTAGCGCGTCCGCTCACGGGCCGTAAGGTCGTGAGTTCGGTTCCCGGCCCGGCCGGGGCACAGTGGTGGTTCCAAACGTCGCCGTATGCTATAGTTTGAGTTCCTCCCTGCTCTGGCTAGGCTGTGCTGGAAAGTCTCTCGGCGGTCATGGCAGACAAATGACTTAAAACAGGCCTGTCCATCTCTCATTATGCCTATGTAGTGACGGATGTTAAAGAACCATTGCCTCGGTAAATGTGTAGGGTGTGCTTTCTATCTTCCCATAGATTCGGTCACCATCATCCCCCTCCCCACTAGACTAGGGTCCGGGCACAACACCACAAGGGTAATCTCACTTTGGTGTGGATACAACCCGCGGGACCTCTCACCCTTGAGTGTCGGCCGTAAGGAAGGCACGAGGTGAGATAAAATTCGATAGTCTAAGACGGGTATTATCATTTGTTTATACAACTTAATAGCCAACTCTTTATTCATATATATCCTTAGATTCTAAAGGTTTTGCAACGTATTTCCTCCGGAAGCTTTTACTTTATTACACTGATGGTCATACTTTAGGTACATATCAATGATTACGCCTAGCCTAGGTGATAAAAATTATTGAGGGGTGTTCTCCAATGTAGAGATCAAGCCCATCATAAACCTGAAGCGCTTTTATTTTTTCAGCGTTTAATGTTAATTTGAAAGTGCACCACCATTGGAGTATATTATGTAAGTCGCGCTGCATACATCTAACCTTTTCATGCACATCACAATCAGTAACAACTAGAGAGACGTCATCAGTGTACATACAAAAACTAGAATATGGGTCAGGTCGTCAGAAAGTGTAAGATTTTGCCCTTGAAGGCCCTTAAAAATTAATTTTCTAATTACTTTATATAACCCTAACATATTTGTGAAGGGACATCCCATCAGCTCAGAAAAACAAAAAATACCGACTTAGGACATCCGGTTCCATTTTTATTGCTTGTTTTGTGTCATGTAACGTCCGGTACCAAAATGATGAAATATGGAGGTGATTAAAGTTGCTGTCAGTAATATAGAATGTCCCATTATGCGTAGCAAACCCATGCAATAGCAAGGACAATATGTCTATTATTGACTTTAATTATGAAATGGAACAAAATTTGAGTTATGCATGCACAGTAAACTGCCTCTTACATGATGATAAAAGTACCGGACGTTACGTAACGTCCGGTACTTTTATCAGAATTATTTCACATAAGCTGCTCTCACATGGAGACAAATGCTGATGGACACACAAATTCTTCACCATAATAGGTCCCTTTATATAGGTAATAACAAAAATGTAATATAACTGATTTAGATTTAGGTACCGGACGTTACAAATTGCAGATTTCCATTTTCAAAGACACATGATGAAAAATTCTCATTCAGTAACATGTCCAAACCTCATGGAAATGATACCTATAATCATATACAATATAAAAAATAACTTTGGGATACTCCAGATGTTCTTTATTCAATACAGGACACTTGTAAAAAATACAAAAAGTCAAAAAAGAACAAATTTGGCCATTTTTTTCACTTCGGCAGGCTACAAGTCTGAGAGTTTTTTATGCATGACCACAAATTAATATTTCTCTGATAGCCCTAAGTGTCCTCTATCAAATGAGTCTATGTGAGACAAGATTGGTTCACAACTTCTTTCTTCAGAGCCATGAGAGTCCAAAATGACCCCAAAAATACAAAATCTACTGCTTTCTGGCGACCTGACCCATATTCAAGAACTTTGCACATGCTGCTTATGTAAATAATAAACAGCAGAGGACTGAGCACAGAGCCTTGGGGAATGCCACACGTCACATTCCTGGACCTTGAGCCTGACACATTTGCCGAGGTGGTTTGGGTACGACCGCTGAAGTAATCACCAAACCACCTGATGACCCGATCTGTGCAGACATATATCTCCAAATTGCCATTACAGTTCTGCATCTAGTAGTGCAAAGGTAAGAGTGTCCTACCAGACCCTACGTAATTACTACATTAAGTGTTGATCACACAGACCAGTCATAGTGCAGTAGTAGTGAAAGTTTTTGCCCACCCCCCATAGCTGACTGAAACTACTCACCTATCTAAATCGATGAAGCTGATGCAACTTTTAGAATTACTTTAGGATGTGTTTTTGATAGAAAGGATGTGCTTTTGGCAGAAAAGCATCGGGAGTGGTCCAGATTTGCCCCTGGTGGCTCTAGTGGACCACCCACTTAAGGCTGCATAGAGTCAATTTCATGTTGTCAAAAACTGTGCCAATTCAATGTACGATTAGTCCGCTGGATGCCTAGAGAGCAACGTTTGGCTTAATCAGACTAATAGCCACAATTCAAAATACACCAAATACATAGACACAGATACCCAAAACGAATGTTTAAATCAAGCTAGCCTCTGGCACAATTATACAAGTTGTATAGGAGAACAGCTTTTTGCAAACACTTTACCTGAGATTTTCCGTTTGGTACTTACAAGTGGTCAGGCAGTGAGATCCGAAAGTCTTTAGTATTGCTAATACTATCATAAAAAAGAAATGTTTCTCTTAGGTTGGACAAAACTGATAGCAGACTTATTCTTTTGGGTTATCAAAATCAGCCCTGTTTCAGATCATAATGCAGGGCTTCTGATAATAGCTTATTCTTCATCTGCCTGCAGAGTTTTGATGTCATTTGCCAATATTCTCATGTTCGTAAAGATGGTATGAAACCTGAGTTTGTACCATCAAAAAATGTTTGCAATATTTGCATAGGAAAAGCACTATGACAAATTGAATTTCATTTTGAAAATGATTTTCATTCGCATTGCTTCTTTTTAAGGAGCAATATGACGACCACGCAAATTCAGGAGGTTCTGTTTACTGTATAAGTCTAAATCACAGTATTCATCGAGGTTTGACAGTTAGTCTTTGCCAAATATCCATGTATTTGGTAAAGGATCTTCCTATTCATTTGAAATGTTGTCGATAACAACTGTGTAGACTTCAGTTTAAAAAAGAAAAAAAATTGTGGATAGTGATTTATTACTTGGGTGGCTCTTTGCATGAGCAAGTACTACACAACCTTGATTAGGCTTAGTTGCCAGTAAAGTAATTGCCTGGCAGGCTTCTGTAGGGTACATAAATATAAATAGATTTCACTTTTCATGCATCCTAAATCAATTCTAGGCTGCATCTGTTGGCAGGGACAGAATGAGAGGAGTCGGGGATTGGCCATGGGTTTAGACAGTACACTGCAAAAATGGTGTTTAGATCATAAACACAATTCTAAACATGGTCGAAAATCATAAGAGGTTTGCATATGATGAATTTGGAGGTATTCCTGCCCCTACTCTTTGAATTTTACTTTCCCCCTCTATTTCTTTGGCTCAAAGTGTCAGGCTGGATAAGATCTTCATGTTACATATGGGTTTTGATGGTCCCATATGCATATTTTGGGCTCCAGGGGGGTAAAATGTGCCCAAAATGACCAAAATTGTCTGGGCGAAATTGTGTCTGGGAGAATGACATTTGAGTTACAAGCCATGTTGAGGGCTTAATTTACTTCATACATCCATGAAAATCTCAGGTCCGGACTATTTTGACCTGTAGATTAAGAAAATCACATTATCATTTATGTCAGATGTGTCCTTGCTATTGTAAAAGAAGTTTACTTATAAGAATTCTTTTTCTGGGCACATGTCTGGGCGAATGACATGTAAGGCCCCATATGCACACTTTCTATGATTTGTGACCACATATTCTTGCAACGTTTTTGTAATCACTTTAAGTTCCTAAACATGTTAAGCCAAACAATGTGCTTAGCACAAGTGTTTAGATAGCTAGGTGTTTAGTTTTTCTGTTGTGAAATGTTGTGTTTAGATGTCTAACTGATTAAATAGAAATTTAGGGTTTACAGATGTATGCATTATGGGAATACAGGATACTTGTTCTTTTTTTCCCATATATTTTTGGAGACATTAGCAGGTATTTACACGAACAAAGTGTCCAAAGTTGCCAGCTACAGGTATATACACATGCATGTGTGTACACTGCATCAGAATGAAAAAAACCTGAGAAAGCACAATAGCTTGGCAGGAAGTACATTGCTTTGTATTTCAGAAAATAACATGAAATAGGTGTCTACCATGGAACTTATTGATTATTTTGCCAGTCAACCAGTTATTGCTGAATCTATTTTCATAATTCAACATGGGGTCTATGGATATTTGTCCCAACAATTGATTGTGACTGTGCAGAGAGTCCATTCAGAGGTAGTGCTGCTACTTGGTGGGCCTTTGACATCCAAGTATCTAAACATAATTGTGTTTAAATCTAAACACCTACTGTCCCATGTGTTTAAACTCTAAACATCTAAACATGTTTAGCAAAAATGTTTATGCATTTAGGTGTTTAATTTCTAAATGTGCAGTTGATGAGACACCTGACCAACCTATATGTTTAGGTTTTAAACATGTTTAGCCCTATACACGTTTAAAACCTAAACACCATTTTTGCAGTGTATGTATCCACACAGGCGCCCATAGCTGTCAAATGGCATAATTCTGATGGATTAGTCACTACCAAAAGTGTATTTTGGTAAGTGCCTCTGTGGGTAGACCTATACAGTCAAAGTAAAAAGCTTTAAAATGGTGTAAAAGGAGAAACCATTTCTTTGCCATAAAAGCTTTTATAACGAGATGTGGACTAGCCTAGATGGACTCAATGTGGTAAATCTTTGGGCTGACAGCTGGGGCCCATTAGAGCTAAGCCCAGAAACCTTTCCCCCTTTTAAATTTGAAAGAGAACAAAACATCTACAGGTTTCTGAGCACATGGGGCCCACCTGGCAACCCAGAGATGTGAATCTTCTTGATTGCCCTAGCCCAGTTGGCCCAGATCAATACCAGGTATATCATATTAGACAGGTTAAGATCACAACGTGTACGGTAATGTGTACGTCAAGAATGATAGGAAATGGTAGGCTAGACGTTGCCGTACATGTTACAAGTAGGCAAATCTTAACCTCTCTTATACATTTCAGGGGGATAGACACTAGCACTGGCCCAGTGGCCAATGGTCAGTAGTTTTGTCCGCGGGCTAGTGATTTCCTTTGAAATTGGCCCTTTGGCCAGTATAATATTTGAAAATACATTGCTGTATACTAGACTACTGGCCCAGGTGGCCATAGGTCCAAAATGTTAGTGTGTACCCCTGTTTATAATAAACCAATAAACGTTGATGACACCATTATATTTACTCAAATTAATTATAAATGAGGATGTTTTGTTGCATTTCCAATTTAAAAGAAATAAAGGTTTCTGCGCAAGGCCCATCTTGACCCCACCTGGCAGCTCCGACTTTCACCAGTTTCAACCTATCATGGCTAGCCCAGAAACCTAAAAAAATCCCATTCTGGGCCATGTGGGCGTGCTGGCAGGGTTAGCCTATTTCCTCCCAGGTTAGCTTAGAGAACAGTATGACGTTCCCAACATTTTTACTTCTTTCTTGGAAAGTACATATCATCTGAACTTACTGTATACTACCCAACGGCCGATTTCAGGAAGGAAATTTGGTTAGACGCACAGCCTCAATCACAGGGTATATGGGAGCCTGTGGTTGGAGAGGGAGGGTATGAGTGTTCTAATTATAGAGAAGGGACTACACTCTTGATGCACAGTCATCGTTGCACCACAGGGGTGTTCAGTAGGCACACATCCAGGTGTTTACCTGTAGCAGTAAAGGTATATCAGTTGGCGTGCCTGTTGCATAGCCTATTTAACACCCCTGCTAGTCTCCCTTCATCTCTGTGTCAACATGACTACAGTCTACACTGACCCCTATACTATATTCTCATAAAGTGTGAGAGAAAGATACAGCACTACCTGAATGAATTACAGGGAATTCATAGAAAGTGATTTTTAACTGGAAGACACATAATATCACTAAAGCTTAATTGTTTTCAGCATGAATACAGTGAATATGAACCCAATCCCACACACAACAACAATAAATAGTTAATGGCTGACCACCATGTGTTATATCTTTAAGAACTATAGTATGTCTAGACCTGCCGAGTGGAAAAAGACCAGTTATCATTTCAGAATAAGACCCGTCCAGTGTGACCAATGTTACACAACGAAATAGGAAATGGGCGAGCTTGGTCCAAATAAAATATGACTTTTCTATGTAAGGGACGCCGGGGAGCGCACCCACTCCCAACACTCAATCCAATGTGAAACCTCTCGAGAGTTTTATATTATTTTATTCTATTTCCCTTTTCAAATCTAAGTGGCCTGATATATATCCATCCAATATTATATTGCTTAAAATAGTACGACTGCTCACTTAAAAAAAATGACATGGGAATGTCATTTCGAATTTGTAGTCATTGGGCTCTGTGCGATCACTGTACATTAAGAAATAACCTCCCGGACAAGACGTAAGGTGATATATATTTATGTAGATAGTTATTAAAAATATGACAGGAGGATTACAATATTAACCTACAGTAATTAGTAATACATCTTGCATTGCCTGTCCTGCTGAACTTTGAAACTTCAGATGTCCATGCTGTATATCTCCTGAAAGGGCACACATCGTGGTATAGATATAGGAACAGCATTACCAGTATTGCATATCAACAATCGTGGGAGACCAAATGCTATGGCAATCAAAAGGTGACGCCTGATCATTTTCTTTTGTTTACTTAGAATGTACAGTATTTCAACGAGAAAAAACCCTCCCTTGATCACACCATAAGTCCAGGATAATCCTATAAGCCACAGTATTCCTCTGATTTGCATCTGAGCCACAATTTATATTGTAGCGGCGGCGCTAGGATGCTGCACCATGAGCGGGCCGCACATGTACACTGTCAGCCCACCCACGTACATATGCAGTACAATGCTTCTTATTATACTATACAGTATTACCTTGTATAGGCATGAACATACATACTAGATGTGTATTGTGCTGTAGTTACAGGTGGTTCTACTGCCTACTTACAGCTGGGTAGTTATAGACAATTTATAATTAGGGCTGAGAGTGCACCTTCCACAACCACTCAAACATATAACGTGACTGTGGGGCGTCAATTTCTCAGTCGTGTCTGAGGCTCTGCACTGCGAGGGTCACTCCAGCCTCTCCAATATCACAGAGTTATGGCTTAGGAAGGACATTGAGATCGGTTAACTGATGATCGACTAAATGATGACTAATAGCTGTTGATATTTGATGGATGCTACCAACCCATATTGAGTTACTACTGTATTGAAAGGCTTACAATATATGAGACACTCGCCTTCATTCACAACTGTACTCAGGCAGCCATTGTGTTTCCTTTCCTTAGTTCCCATTTACTGTTAGATTAATTGATGACAACAGGCTCTCACTTTGTCAGCAAAAGCACTCAGTTCTAACTCAGTTACATTCGAATTAAAGAACGGTCTGAAGCAGTTATGGCTTCGGAAGGATATATAAAGATGGAAGAGAGGGAAGAATTGATCTCGGGAGTTTGCAGGACTCAATCCATATCGAGGCAAGGTAAGATGTCTTTTTGCAATAAAATAGGGGGAGAAAATGGTGGCCTCGCAAATTGAGAAGGGTCCTTCAGTGAATTAGACAAGAAAAATCCAGAAAGAGACAAATCCTCCAGGTTGAGGGGGGGGCGGACAAAAGGGAAAGCCCCACAGCCCCGCTGTTTGGGGAGGTCCCCATACCCCTGCAGGCACATGATGGTCACCACATTCCCTTAGTCTGGCATTGGCCCCACATCCCTGCAGCTCGGGGAGGGGGGGGGGTTCGGCGAGGGGGACTCAGGCGATGAAACTTGTGCCCACTAACCCCTTTTAGATAAGCCTGGAACCTCCTTCCCTTACTCAGCCCCTCGGGGCAGGGTTCCCAGGGAAGATGGGTGGGCCTCCAGTCGGTAGGGGTCCATGGATGCCAAGGGGTGCTGAACTGCCTGGTACGTGGCAAGGCCCCATCCTGAGACTATGGCATGCAGGTGAAGGGCTGGGGATCCCACCAGGAGGGTGTTGCTCCTATTGTAAAAAGAGCTGTGAGTATGTGCCCTCTTTTCTAAACAAGTTGTGCACTGCTTCACCTAAGTACTTGCACTCACCACATTAGTCTGAAAAGTCACCTACCTTGTTTAAAATAGAGAGAGCTGCACTACCAGGTACCTACTCATGTCACACACTCTATGGTTTATTATACTGACTGACTTCTCCCAACTAGGTACCTACTCAAATTCCCCTTTTTCAGCACCGTACTTGAATGACCACTTGTGAGCAACAAAATGGACAAGTTATAGCTACATGAAAAGAAAGGGCTGGAAACAAGGGCATTTTTAGCCAGCTCTTCCTTTTACTATAGGAGCAACACCCTCCAGGGTTTTGGCCCCCGATAGTCCCTGGTTCAGGGATGAGTCCTTGGTCAGAGGACGAACTAACCATGAAACAACCTTCAATAATCATTATCGCACATGCAGAAACATTCTTGCATTTGCAAGAATCTTTTGCTGCATGTGCGACAATATTTTTGCCTGTGCAAGAATCTAAATTATACATGTTCATGCTGAATGATCATATTAGAGGCAATAAAACATTTCTGGTTAAAAAAGAATGTATAGATGTATGTCCCCTGTCTCCATTGTTTGTACTTGTTTGTCTAATGTAGGCCTTCTGACCCTGGGCCCTATTTCAATAGTGGGTCTAGAGGATACCATTTGCATTAGTGTGCCTAAATCCAAATGAATAGAACTAGCTTTAGTCCCATCTGTTCAATCTGTTTAGTCACATGGTTAAATTGTTGTTTTCCAACCACCTTTGCAGCCATCATGGCCCTTCTTGTACATCTGAACGGCACCATCCATGGTTACTAATTAATGCAAAGCTAATAATGCAAATGGTGCTCATCTGAATCCCATTATAGAAACAGGATCCCTTGATGTAAACAGACTTGGAAAACATTGACTCCCCTCCACCATTGGAGGAGGGCTAAACGTTGGCCTATCCTCCAACATTTCTGGATGAATTTCATATACCACAGTGGCCAAGGCCCCCACTGTCCAACAGTGGAGAGTTGTCCAACAGTGGTTCAGGCTCCTCCACATACATTTCTATTGGTGGAGATATGGCCAACGTTTTTCTCCAGTCCACTTTTGGCACTGTATTACCTTTTCCCCAGCCTGGTAAACATAGGATATAACACAGAAATGAACAGGCGGAAGGTCCTAGGGATACGCCATCACATTATTGTTTCTTGAGATGTCCTCTCCAGCTCTGGAGGGCATTTCTCAAGATGGTACGACTAGACACAACCAGTACGACTTGAAACCCTCAATATCAGATTGGGTGATCGTAGGTATTACACTATGACTGCTCTGTACGATCACCACTTAAGGCAGTAATTGCATAGGGTTTTGTAGGGCAGTCGTACCAGTGCAATTATCAGCAACCACTAGATGCAGGGCTGTAATGGCATTTAATTGAGGGATCTCACTACGACTTGAAGGGGACCTAGTAGTACCATCTTGAGAAATACATTCCAGGTCAATAGAGTAGCAGAGTAGAACTCAAGTTAAGAAACAGAAAGAAGTGTTTGCTCTGCCTGCACTTTTAGCTTTGCATGAATGGACATGGATGGTGCCATTCATTTTCGAAAAGTATGAAAACAGGGTCCTGGAGAAGTAGAAACATGATAGGGGTACTACAATATTGAAATACAGTATACATCTTATATTGTCTGCCCTGGAAAACTTCGGATGTACATTTTCTTAAAAGCAGATGGGTTGTTTCAAAGTATTTGGTCATCAGAAACTTTACTATTCTCTCCCTCTTTCAATTACAGGTTGTGTCTTCCAACTTGGAATCAGTTAAACATGCCCCAATCCGGTTTGATAGCTATTTGTTAACTGACCTTTATCTGCACACATCGAATATGTATTATAAGGCAGAAATACAAATATAGGTGTTAAAATGAATTTATTACACATGAAAACTATACACCGGTGATGTTCCAAAAATGCTACATTAAAAAAGTTGAAAAGAGATGAAAATATTGATACAACCCAGACCTTCTTAAAGTCTACAGGCATGTTGCACGCAGTTGGCTGGCAGCCTATTATATAACTGGAAGGAACGTGGACATGTGCACTAAAGATCTACAGAATGAAACAATTTTAAGCTTTATCGCTCTGAAATACATGATTACTGAATATATAGTCAGAACTGCCTCTAATGTGTGCAGAAGCATCTAACTTAACTGACAGAACCACTTTAGAGTTTTTAGATTTCTCAATGGTCATTGTGGCACAATTTATGCCAAAATTAGGTAAAAATACATCAATTCTGAGCCTCAAAATGGGAATTATTGCATTTTGGGTGAATTTCTTAGTTTTTGATATGATATTTCAATGGGTGAGAATTCTTAACGTTTTTCAGGTCTGAAATCTATTGAGCAATTTTTGAGTAACTAATTATAGATAGATTTTAATTCTCCTGCAAACATGCAAAGTTAAACATTAAGTATAATGAATATGAATGCTACTTTGTAGATATAATAAACATTAGTTGAGGGGAAAATGAATAAATCTACCGAACAGTGAGGACAAATGTTTCAGAAATTTCTGAATTATTTTTTAATGTAAACCATCACCTAAATCTTCAATAGCTTTTTCAATCAACCTGGATATTTACTCATATTAAGACTGAGAGTCTGTTTTTTACAGCGGTATATGATATGTGGATATAGATTAAGAAATTAGGCTTTTGTACGGAGGATTATGAAACTCTGACAATGTTGTTTCATACTGCATAGATCTATAGTGAAGTGCCTTGAGCCTGACTTCAATGTTTTTTCCCTTTCCAAATAAGGTTGGTATTGTTTCTCTTTGGACTATTCAGCTATGGTTTGCATACTAGTGTTAAGTACTTATATAAAGATATTTACATAAAGTTGGTAGCACCCCTGCTGACCCGACATGAATTATCATAGGTTTTCCTCCTGTAAAGCATCTGAGAGAGCCTGATGACATATTATACATAGTTGTGCTTTATCAGCTGAGTGGTATGATGCCATTGGTATGTAGTTTTGCCATACAATATATAATATAACCAGAAATTCAGGGATAAATTGTCTATTCAAAAGTGTGTTATACACTGTCACATTGACCTAGTGATAAGCCACTGTCAGTCCTGTCCTCAAAGTCATCATGTTCCCCCTCTAGGTCACTGAGGACCATGATTTCATCAAGCTGTCGAGGGCAAACACAGAGCAGCTTTTCGACAAATGGTGGCGCTTTACCAAAGTGTACAAGGGTGTATATGGCAATCACTGCCACAAGAGCCACTATGAGACTAACTCCAATGACAATACCAGCAATGTCCCCACCAGTTAGATCTATAATGGGGAAACGTTATCATTAAGTTAAAAGTCATGGCTTGATGCACAAGGTGGTTATTAAGGATAAGTATTATCTATTATTTGATCAATTTTGGTGAATTGGGAGGCATAATCTTAATCTGTAACGTTGGGTTTAATCTCCTTATGGAATGAGGAGGAATATCAAAACCATTAATAATCGCACCATCTAAATGCATTGAGCATAGGGTTAATTGAGACAGGGGTCATGATACTAGGATGCCGAAAACAAAATACAATGATGTCGTAGTATGGGTATTATAGAAGAGAAAACAAGACGAGATAAGATTCAGTACTAACCTGACCCAGGGTCATTCTGACCTTCCGGGGAAGTTGTAGTTGTGGGTGCTGAAAGAAAAGTTTTTTTTTTGTTTTTTTTTGTTTTTTTCAGAAAAGACGACATTGCAGCTTCAAAAATATGATATAAATGCTGAAAATCATGCGAGCTCCTGGCAAGCGATCTAAAACACTGGCACATACAAAGCAGTCCAAAGTTGGCAATATATGACCTAATACTGTAGGGATGGGAGCTGCTGCCAACTTTAATTAGGCTACAGTTGTAGGGGGCTCTGGAAGAGTTTTATAGAAAGGATGGATACAATGGTGTATCAGGCCTGTGACTCTGAACGTCACTAACCAGATACCGGTCCATGTCATCAGTCTATCTGAAAAGGTATGGTATCTCTGTGTGATAAGGGGGCATGAACGGATATATCATCAGCAAATAATATTAATAGATAAACTGACTGAGTGGGTATAATTATAGTAATCAAGAAGAAGGTAAAGCTTACCTATTTCGGAGGTGTATGATGTAGAAGATTCTGTATGCAATGTGGACTGTGTTGAAGGTGTCAGGGTGGACGTAGTTGTTGTGGTAGATTGTGTTGTAGGTACCGTAGTTATGGTTGTAGTTTTAGTTGTTGTTGTTGCTGTTGTTGTTAATTTAGCTGTTGTTGATGTTTGCATTGTTGTGAATAGAGTGGTTTGGGTGGTCGATGGTGTGGCCGTTGGTGTGGTTGTTGTTGGTGTGGTTGTTGTTGTAGAAGGAGTTGTAGTTGGTGTTGTTGGTTTACTTGTGGTTGTTGATTGTGTTGTTGATGTTGAGGACGTTGATATCGCTGTGGGAGTTGATACTGGAGGTCCTGGAATGGCAAGCAGCTGAATGTTTTGGAGAGACCCACAGAGATTTATGTTTATTAACGATGGGAAGAAACACTGTAGAATGAAGTAATTGACTGCATGTTTTAACACCCAGTAAGGCTAATTCTCCTGAACCATGGTCTCTCTATGGTGGGTGGAATATTGAAGAGGAATAATGTAAAAGGAGACATCCAGTCCATAACATAGATAAAATGTCCCATACTAGGTAAAAATATCTGCAGTGAGCCTACAAAGAATTGTGAAATTCTACCCTAGTGATTCCACCCTCTGATAGTCTAAGGGCCACCTAAATGGCAAACTATTAAATAATCTCAGACAAACCTTGGTGTGTATCATTCAGTAGGAGGCGCCACTGTACTCTGTTACCAGGTGTAGTAGAGAAGGACATGGTGGTCAGTGAGAGATAGGCCTGGTGGTTCTGGTGGCTGATCACTTCATCCTCTCCCACCACATCACCCACACCCAAAACTAAGGCCTGCAAAATAAAGTTTGTTACCACAATATAAAAGTGACTAGCAAAATGTCACTGACAAATGATACAGATCGGGGTGATACGATGTAAATTCAAAAGTAATAGCAAAGCAGGTAATGTAAAATCGTATAGAGAAAACTCTTGATTGGTATCTCTAGTACTTTGTACACATTTTTAGATATTATATGGGTTGAACCATTTCAATTCACATTTTTCATATTTCCACACTCAAGATAGCTAGGGCAAAGCAGAGGCCCTGAGCAGCCATTGAGAAAGGGGTTGTTTCTACCCAATGTGGCTGCACATTTCCCCATGCGGATGTTTCTAGATTTCAATTACTGATGAATTCCTGGTTACGGTGTTTGAATAACAGCAGGCCATGATTTTTTTTGTAGAATGATAATGTAGATAGCAATGCTTTCAATCATTACATATTGTTGTCTCCCCTCAGCAGACCGATCCTACATTACCTTATCGGCCCATGACAGCCAAAATCTGGTAAAGGTTTGGTCATTTATCAGTTCCGTCCTGAAGTCAGTATCCATCATGCTTCCATCCTGCCAAATGGAATACCCAGAACCGCTTTCAGCCATGCGCACTTCATACCCAAAAGCATCTACTGGTCCAGGAGCCTCACGTAATGTTATTCTTGCATTCTTCTGTGTCATCACGTCAAAAATGACGTGTTCTACGTCAAGGAGGACAACGTCGGCACTCTGAGTGGCGTCATTTCCATCAGTTTTCAGCAGTAGTGTCCCGACTGTGATATAATTTGGTAAAATAGAAAGGGAGTACAAAATAAAGTGTATCTATCAAATGAGGAGTTCATGCATTTCTGAAGAGTTTGCCCATGTTTTACAACCGTTTCTTTAGCATTTGAAAATACATATTTTTCTATGTCTGTTTCAAATCAAAACGATAACAGTTTACTCTACTGTTTACCAGATCGAAGCATGCAAAACCAAACAAAAATTATTTTTTGTAATCTTTTTCCAAAACTACCTCCTTAAATATTTGCAATTTCAAAAGAATGGATTTTTTCAGATGTTGAAAGAAGAGTAAAGACTAACCGTTTGCTGGGTCAATTTGCCAGTCCCCATCACAGTTGAACCAGGTACCTATGGCTACTTTATCCACTGGAGGAATGGGTGTGGTGGTCTCCAGGTAGGACAGCATGGGGACAGTACCAGGGTTCCCTCTACCTGCCTGTATCAGCATACTGGAGGAGGATGTGTTAGATGAAATCCACATGGAGGTGAACCTGTGTAGGTTATAGAGTAGAATAGGTGTTGTAAATGGTAGTGCAGTTAGGTTCATCCTTGCGAAGAGGTTGCACCTTATAAATACACCAGGTACCACAGAATATAGTGGGAGTGTCTTTACGCCAAGGGTCAGAACTGGATCTAGAAATTAGGTAGGACATTGAAGCTATATATAGAAATAGGGTCAGTCACTCTGAGGGCCATCATATTGGTACCCATTGCTTGACAAAAGGATCAAAGCAGACATGGAACATTGCAGACACAGTGCAAACCATATAGGCTCAAAACAGACATGGGACTACAGTGACTGACACCTTTCTACACTTCTCTCCACAATCTCTGCATGGAGACTGACTCAAGTTGGTGCGCGTGCTTTACACATAGAACCTGTGTATTTACTTCACTTATGACAATAGATGACAATAAAAAACATTCATAACAAACTACTGAGAGACAAGATGATGGAAGGCATCCTGGTATTGCCTATCAAGGGTGATGACGTCCATCAATGTGTCGCCTAGCAAAGAAACCCATTTTACATCCTATATAACACTGAATGGTCAATGAAGCTTCTTTTTTCAAGACCAGAGAATGGGGGGATCATATCTTTTACCTGTAAACATATGCAAGGTAATAGCAAATACTAGCAAATGTCTATTAGCATTGTTTTGTTCATATCATGTTATCATTAAATTTTGACATAATATTTTCAAGAATTCTAGCTAAATAAATGATGATTTATGACAGTCCTGCGTGCACAGGTAGGTCACTAATAAGAGGCAGTCCGTAATTTCGTAACCTCTGTGACCTTAGGACATTACACAATAATGTGTCACGTCTGTCACAAAGCTGACTTCTGCTACATTCTCACCTCTACAGATGATGTGATATATATATATATATATATATATATATATATATATATATATATATATATATATATGACTCTGTATATAAGGGATGTGGGCCTTGGGAGAGAGGCATTTTGCTAACAAGTCACAACCCAACACATCAATATGAAGGCCGTATTGGTTCTTGCTGTGAGTATGCTACATTATTTACATCACAGTGAGGAAAATTCACACTTTTACATATAACCAAAGCGAATAGACAGATAAACATTCTGTACCTATAAATAGTAGCAGATTATTGAGAGTAGAACTATGTAGAGTCAGTGTATTTAAGTGCACATAGGACACATGGAATTGCACATTGACTTATACATTGGGTTGTTACATATATGATATAGGAAATTATGATGAATGGAATTTCCATTATCAACTCACAATGAAACAAAGGAAAACACTTTGCATTAAAAGCTAGGCGGCCTTGGATCATGAAAGCAAACGATTCTGAACATGAGGTATGCTAAACCTCGAGATATTTTGCAAAGTCTTGCCAGAAACCTAAAATGAATGACATTCTCGCACACCCTGATGTATAGATCAGCTGGCCCTGAAATATTCATTTTTAATGACTGACTTCCAGATTTGTAAAATAATGCTCATTATGAAAAGTTACGATACTATGTGATTGCAATAGAAAAAATTAAACATCAACAAGATTAAATATCAATACAAACCAAACAAGTACAATTAGGTTTTTCTTATTTCGTTGGGGTTTATAACATCGAGATTTTCGGGGGATATGATCGTTTAAATGCAACTTTTCCTTTATTTTCAATAAACATCTTAAGGCAATGAAGAAACTAAAAATAACAGATATGAAATGTGGGCCTTTGTGGATCTGTTCAGCAGAAGTTAATGCCAAATGATGTATGCTTTTCCCTCACCAGGTGATGGTCGCTGTGGCCCTTGCCCAGGATCTTAACTTGTGTGAAGATCCTCCAGCAATGCCTGGCTTCAAATACTCCCAGTTCACTGGACGCTGGCAAGTTTTTCTACAACAAATCATTTTCTTCTCTAATTTACCGTATTCCCTTGGCACCACAAGTTAACTATTATGGTTCTTAGAAGCGTTAGATATATATTGGCTCACCCTCCAGCTTGTGAGCAGTCTGCTTCATATAGGGATCTCTCTTCTATATCATTTCCAGGTATGAGATTGCACACTACCGTAATGCTGGCCCATCTATCTGGTCAGATGGCTGCTTCTGCAGTACTTCTAATGTGACTCAGGACCAGCTTGGTGGAGAGGAGGGAGACTCAATCTACACATACGACTGTAATGTCGAGAGCCCTGGTGGAGAGCTCCAGGTCTATGACAGTATGTATTAAATGGGAGTTCTACTCGCTTTAACAGAATCAATTACCCAAGGTTATGGCAATAAAACTAACTTGAAGTTAGATAGGTAGAAATACCAATACTTGCTCAGTTCTGTAATTATGGGTTTCGATATCTATCCATGGATCAATAGCTTAAAGGGTACATCCTGTTGATATTATGTTTTATTTCACGATTTTGGCTTGGACAGTGCTTTTTTGGTCATAACCCCGGTACGTTATCAGGCCATAACCCTACTCTAACACCTTTTGGACATATTCAAGAAGCCTTTGGTTAGAATCTGGACATGTTAATAAACAGATAAATTGGAGAAGTATACAAAGTCAACGTCGCCATACATTTCCAGTTAAAACCGTTCAGGGTTCTATTGGAATCATTCCCCGGCCGCTGTGGCAATAGACAGACTTGCTATCCACTACACCATGCCAAATGGTACTAGAAACCAATGTACATGAAGTATTTGAAAAATCAGTCTGACATACCTGATGTTTGCACACCTCGTTAGCATAGAATCCAATGGTGCCATGTCAAGTTATTAACAGGGAAACATCCTAAGATATCCTAGATGAATACGCCATGGCTAATTTCTCCATAACGTTCGAAACGTGCTGACCTTTGACCCCTAAGTGTGTCACGGGCTGACTTTCGGTCTAGTTCTACACTGTCAACGCGGCCCGCCTTGGCTTTTCGCTTCGATTGATAAAGAATCTCTTGGTTTTTGGCTACTATATAAGCCAGGATGGCAATGAAACATGGCCAGAATAATCCTGGGCACCATATAGTTAAAAATAGATAGGTTAAAAGCTTAATATCATAACATCTCAACGTAACAACTTCATTATCCACATGTGGGAGCCCTGCGGCAAAGACGCCCGGGAATATGGACAAGAAAGAACAGGACTACTTCCCCCGCAACATGGCGAACATTATTTTTCTACCGCTCGGCCTAACAAAATCTCTTCTCCTGCTTTTATTAAGGGGTTATAAGGTAAGAAATTAATACAAAATGGAGGAATCTGTGCAATAAACGCCTTAATGTATGTTATGAGACAGCACTCATGCTGTCACATAACATACATTAAATGCTAATATCCATCAATGTGTTGCTTAAATCGTACCAATGGGGCCCTCCATAAGCCTAGAACGTATATGCAATGATCCTTTATCAATAAATGGAATTAATGCATTGAACAACTATTTCAGCCATTCTGTCTAACATGAATGATGGTAAATGGGAGATGTCCCACCCACCCACCATCATCTCTGGACCTCATAGCTTCACAGTGATCTACCTAGATGCCGACTCTGCCCTTGCATATAGGTGTGGTGATTACCTAGAGGACGGGATCTCCTATACTGTCCAGGTAAGGTAGAACCTAATAGACTTTACAAAGGTTTACAGATGTTCCACATGTAAAATAAGGACTGACTTAATTTTAAATTTAGCCAGTTTCTAAATAATGCGGTAGAGAAGCATCAAAATATGCATAACAGCTTCTGTAAAAGATTGTTTCTCATGATAATTGTCTGATAGTTGTGCTGAATACAGTGGTGTCATTTCCTTTTCAACAGATTCTGGGACGTAAGCCTTCTCTGCCTGATGCAGTCGTTGATAAGCTGAAGTCCAAGGCTGACTACCTCAAACTGAACTCTGAGAATGCTGAATTTGTCCGGGTACCCCATGGTAACTGCACCTACGAGGGGCACTAAGCAAAACACTACCGCCTCACACACATGATATCCATGTCCTATAAGATGGACTCGGTGTGTATGGAACAACATAACACTGATCATTATTCAAGTTCCACAGTGTTTCCTGTTTATTGATCATTTGTAATTTATCTTGAATAAATTCTGTTTTCTAAAATACAATCAAGTGCAGTTGTTTGATATAGAATACATAGTATTTTGTGTTAAAATAAAATGCTGGGTTTTGCTGTGAAAGTACATGGGTGAGATTTTTATGACTGGCGGCGAGACTGGGTTATTGGCCAAGACAACGAATGAGATGGGATTTTGGAAATAACAATCATGATTATGTTTCCATAGTTGACCATATTCCAAGGACAACAGGAAGGTTTTACACCATTGTAAATGTATATTAACCAGGTCATAATTGTGTCCCATACAGGGTGCAATTGGTGTCTGTTGTTAGGTACAATTGAAAGATTATATAAGAATAACTCCCACAATGTAATATTAATGGTGTCTTCAGCTTGGGGAAGTTAAATCAGTTGCCAGTCGCATAAATGTAAATAATTCCATTGCCATCCAAAAAATATTCTGTAAGCATGATGGTCATGAGACAGATCTGGAAGGCATTTCTCAAGATGGTACAACTAGACACAACCAGTACAACTTGAGTATGTCAATATCAGAGTGGGTGATTTTAGGTAATGCACTATGACCGCTCTGTACAATCAGCACTTAAGGCAGTAATTAAATAGGGTATGGTAGGGCAGTCGTACCAGAGCAATTATAAGCAACCACTGGACGCAGGGCTGTAATGGCATTTAACTGAGGGATCCCATTATGACTTAAAGGGGGTCAGTCATACCATCTTGAGAAATGCCTTCCAGATTGGCCAATTAAACCAGTTTTCCCATTCACTCACAATCTCTGATGATCAGAATACAGCAAAAGTGCCCTGGGTTTGCACACTTGTAAAGCCACTTTTAAGGGCCTTACATCTTCAATGCTGTATTTCTTTAAAGAAAATAATAGTTCATATGATATCTTAAGTTCTCATAAAGATTATGTAATTCAAACCAAAAGGTGTCCAACTGTAGGTGTCTGTCCGACTCAGGGTGCCTCTACCCTACTAATCCTGTAAACTCTGATTGTAGGGGTTAGGGACTGTTCCATCTTAATGGGTGCGTTAGAGGTAATTAATAAGCTATGGAATCAGATATCAAATCAAAAATCAAATGATGTAGAAGTGATCTCTCCCAAGTACTCTCAAATTTCCTAAAAGTGCACAAAGTCTATAATTTGTTGATCCCCTATTAAAATTTGAAATAACCATCGGGTTCCAGTGGATTTAGAGAAACAGGAGACAGCTAGGTCTACAGGAGTGTACATCTCCAGAGAGTAAATTTAAAGTTCTTACTCGACTCCTCGTCTGACTTTTCTTATAAAAGCACAGTCAGCGAACCAACTTTACAGTAATCTGCACATGTGTTTTGACACAGGGAACTTTGGCTTCCCCACCTGATCTGTCTGAATTGTTAATACCAGTAATGGTTGACATCTATAACCGAAACTCTGATGAAAGTGAAAAAATAAAGTCCCCGAACGACTGTGCCGAAACATGAGTAACCAAAAGGCACTTACTCTAAATACTTGTAAAACACTCATGTAAGTCATGGTTTAACCATTTCAAAGACATACTGAGGATAATTCTGAAATTCAGGATGCGTCTTTTTTACACCATTGAATACAAATATCAGAAATGTGAAATTCTCAGTTTCAGGTACAGCTGGTAGTCGTGTGCACAGGTGCATGTGTGGAGTAGAGTGACCTGATTCTGACTGCATATTTCATTGGGGCCGATCCAGTGACCAGCCAATTACAGAAGGGAGGGCCCCTTTACAACGCTAAAAGTAGCTAAACTGTGATTTAAAACCATAATCATATCCTGCAGATCTGAATAGAATTTGGGAAGCTATATAAGCTTTATACTCAAAGATATTCCATCATGATAGTGTTTTTCCGACATGTTTCCATTCTTTTATCTAGCCATATCTAATCTTTCATCGTGATATTCCAATTGACATTTTCCATCATAATAGTGATCCTATTTCAGAAGTCAATCCATGGTGCCATCTGAATGGCTCTGATGAGTTATGCAGTCTGCAACCTGGCAGGCTTACATTGGGAAGGTGTCATCGCAATAAAACACCATAGTCATAGTGATTTCCTACAAACAGGTGGCACTACTGAGCTGATGCAATTAAGTGCAATTTTCAACAGAGATGAAATGCTGGACGCATGTTATTTCCAGACCTCTCTTTCTTTGATATTAGCATGGCTTTTACTCTCAGACTCAGTCAAGATTTGAACAGTCCACAAAGGCAAGTGGGCCGATCATAGATATACCTAAACCGTATTGTAGCAACTTTAATAAGCTGAATGACAGGACCATTCTACACCCACCATATGTCCCCCACCCCTTGTACCACATTGTATCATGTACAGATGCAAGTTGTAGCTTGTTGTTCATATCACAATTCCTATAGCACAACAATACTATGTTCTGATCTGCGAAAATGCAAACACGAGGTGAAAAAGTAGACCTACAGATGAAATACAAAGCTTTCCTACCCTGAAAGGATGGGCAGTATCTATCCCTACTCGAAGGGCCTCTGCTACCTTCCCATCACAGACCAGCCTCCTTAACACGTGCACCTCCTCCCACTCACATGTGCACATGTGGATAATGATAAGCCTTCTGTATATAAGGACAGGACACCATAACCTGTGCCACTTTAGCACTAGGAAGTCACAGATCAACATGAAGGCCGTACTTGTACTCGCTGTAAGTATTTTAAGATCCATTATACCCAGAGACTGCTTTGATCTCTTTTATGTGTATTGTTATAATTTTGGGCATTTAGATTAAGATCTACTTTAAGTACACTGTATATTTGTAATACTGAAATGACACAATAGTATAGGTGCTTAATTGCATCAATTGAGCTTTTTAAACAATATGGCTCGTGCCTCATAAGAAAAGATACAGATACGGGTTGGACCAATTCTATCAAAAGATCATATTGTCAGGAGAAAGGCATATTTTGCTTTAGAATGTGAGCCAAATGTCCAAACGACTCCAAATATAGACAAGACAGCAAGGCGTGTCTTGGGGAACTATCTTGGAAATATTTACGTCCAGTTTTTATAATGTGTGTATTTTTCTCTCTAGATCCTAGCCGCTGTGGCCATTGCCCAGGACCTGGAGGAGTGCCCAGAGCCACCAGCCATGCCCGGCTTCAAGTACTCACAGTTCACTGGACGCTGGTAAGTTGTCAAACCTTCATTTAGTGAAAAATGCGTGCATGGTAGTCAGCTTCTCGGAAAGAATAATTTCTGAGGTCTGTAAAGTGTATCTGAAGTGCATGTTAGAAGCCACTTGAACTGTCATAGAAAATGTTGGGAGTATCATTTTCTAGCTCAATACCTCTGAACACGTATTCTCAAAACTGGTGCCATCTGGATCCCAGGAGATCAGCCAAGGTTATTATGCATGCCAACTGCTGATTTATACTGTCAGAGACACAAAGGTTCTCGAGACTGATACAGAAATTTCAACTTGATTCCTTTACTTTTGTTCAGGTATGAGATTGCACACTACCGTAATGCTGGCCCATCTATCTGGTCTGACAACTGCTTCTGCAGTACCTCTAATGTAACTCAGGACGAGCTGGCTGAGATGGAGGGTGACTCAGTCTACACCTATGACTGCAATATCGATAGTCCCAGTGGAGATGTCCAGGTTTATGACAGTAAGCATTACAAATTATTAAATTGGAGGGTAGCAATTGCTTGCAAACAGATCTTGTATTATTTACTCTGTTGTAAGCTGGACAAACCTAATAAGAAACTTCATGGACCTCTCAAAATGCAGTGATGTGACCATGGTCTTGTATTCACTATTTCAGCCTACCTGTCTGAGATGGACTCTGGTAAGTGGAAGATGTCCCACCCACCCACCGTCCTGTCTGGACCCCATGACTTCACAGTGATCACCCTCACTGAAGACTGTGCGCTGGTCTACAGGTGTGGTGATTATGGAGAGGACGGTATCTCCTACACTGCCCAGGTAAGGCTGAAACTATAACTATTGACTCGCCTGGCTCAATTCAAAGTGGGAGCTGTAAATCCAGTTAGCTATCAGCCCATTACTGGCTAGTAACCTCTAAATGTACCAAATAATCCATATCATGATTTCACTCATTATCATCATGGTCACTGGTGCTATACCGTGAAACACAGTGTATAAGCTGTATCTACTTATAAGCCACACACTGACTTTACGAGAATGCTGTAAACCACAGCCTAAGTCTACATAATAAAAATGTTTAACCCAGTGTATAAGCCATACTCTGAACTCGGGAAGACTGTATAAGCTGCAGAAGACCCTTGGAATGGTCTGTAAACCGCAGTTTATAGTGAGAGTTTAAGGTAATACTAGCTAGGATCATATCCTAGCTCATCATGGCCAATGTTTTAGCTGACAGGGAAACCATACGCAGAAGGTTTACTGCTTTTCCAACTTAAAGTATATGCCACATTTACAGCAATATTAGATATGAAGGGTAATCAAAGTGGTGAAATGTGTTTTCTTTAACAGATCCTGGGACGTAAGCCTTCCCTGGACAGTGCTGTTGTAGATAAGCTGAAGGCTAAGGCTGACTATCTCAAACTAAACCCTGAGAATGCTCCATTTGTCCGGGTACCCCATGGTAACTGCACCTACGAGGGGCACTAACCACCATATGACTGTCTCACCATGTACCTGTCTCACCGTGTAGCAGCATCAGACTAAATAATAACTGATTCTGCAAACCCCATGTCATATAAGGATAGCATTACTAGTAGAGTAAATGGAACAACCAAAGCGGTGTTACATCATCCTTAACCACCATCGTGTACTGAAGGAAATACACTGCATAACCTTTTTTTTGTAAATAAATGGGTGCTAAACCTCATTATTCTAGGCTTACTTTCTTGTGCTTTAATTGCCACCTGCGTGACAAGAACATGTGTTATGTTATGTAAGGGTGCTGAATAACAGCACATACCTTTGGTATTTGTCAAGATATGTGAGTGGTTTAGGACTCTTACAAGTAAATATTAAACAGCTAATGCATATTAATCCAGCTAAACCGTTATCAATACGTTTTAGCGAGACCATTGTGAATCATTTACAAGGCAAAGCCCTACGCCCATGAATTAGATACAGATCCGTGATGCTGTGAATTAAAAGGAACAATACATTGAGGAAATAAATTGTATCAAATCTATGGAAAGCAATGTCCCATAATATCTATTTATATGATTATGCAATCTGAATATGACATATGCTGATGTCTTTTTATAGGTCTGTCAAGAAACACAGTCCATTTACTCACCTACTGACTGACATAATTTCCTTGGTTGGCTCGTAATCCTTCACTGATGTTCCTCTCCTTATCTCACTCTGTGTGTTACCAAAGGACCCAAAGATAACCTCTACCCTGTTATCAGTCTCTGCAGCCAAGAACAGGGCCACATGGGCATCTGCACATGTGCGGATGGACATTGGGAGCAGGAAGGAGGCTGGGTCAAGTGGTACCAACTGTAGTCTGTTGTAGTCATGGTCGTTAGGGGAGAATTCATGTATTGTGTTACCTAGAATTATTTATAAGGAAATTGGATAAGAGACTCAAAAGAGCATGCACCTATTCTTAAAGCCACTGCACTTATCCCCCGCCACTTCAACACTACGGTCACTCAACACTGCAGCAACAATGTAAATTTATAATAATTTATAACAGTATGTGATACATGAGAAATGTTGCACTAGAAGCCAAGACATTATGGGCCAAAACCTCATTACCCGATTTTACAATAATCGGTACCTTTATCAGCTGAACATATTGTACCGGTTCGTATCGACTTATATGTTGGGTGGCTCTTTGGCTCGCTTAACACTAAAGATACCAACACAACACGAGTATTTCGGGTTGGGCAAAGCCCCAGAAGTTCCTACCAGCTCGGGTAGGCCTTTATTGAGAAGGTATAACACGTCTGGACTAGACTAGGTCCAGTCCTCTTCTGCGGTTCATCCGGCTCCTTAGTAGGAGCTGGATGCGAGGCGTGGTGCTGCACCCTCTTGTACCAAACGGGTATCGCAAAGCGACACCTGGTTGGCATAGAAGGATCGAGCACCACACGAACACATCTCTCGGATGAAGCGCACTAATATATACATAACGATGCCGGCCCCTACACCACCCCCCTAGACTTTACCTAGGGTATGTGTTACAAATACCTATTGTTTAAAGTTATATATATGACAGTATATACATAGGTAAGTCTATTATTAAATGTTATACAGAGTATATGACATTAAGGGGTGTTATAAATAATATGTACATAATAATAGGCATCGTCATATATAACCTGAAGTAACTAAATAATAAAATAAATAGGAGGTGGTGCCTTATGCACCATCAACCTATGATGGAATATTAAAGTAACAATGTTACAAAGTTATTATAGTTAAGACATGATTAATGATATATTATTAAGGATATAACATGGTGTGGTACAAACGTACTATATACAATATGAATGTAATGAACCCGAGAGGTAGGGTAACCTGAAAAAAAAAATTTTTTGAGTTTAGTTTATAAAAATATAGTTATGAAAAAAAAATTATAATATACATAGCAATATGACTTTAAGAGGTGTCCTACCGGGGAAGCAGGATCACCCTTACAATAAAACTAAACTTCCGGCGAACCTGGAATGACTGGTTTCTGCAGCTCCATTCGGCGACATACGAGTGGTGGCAAGCCACGTTGCTGTGTGTAGTGCCCTGGTGAGGATAGGAAGATGGAGCCCCCTTTCGAATGGTAATCCATGAGTGGCTCGGGTGGCGTCCATCTTAGCTGCAGTTCGTCATTACAGTCCATCGGATCCGGGTAGTCCTCCGAGAAATTAATCTCTGGCATATCGTATGCCTTAACCCTCGGGTACTGATGTGAGGAGGCCGGCAGATGGACACTTACAAGTCATCAGACTCCTCTCCAGTGTCCATCTTCTCAGCTGGCTCCGGGTTAGGTTCGGGAGCCGAGCTGCTACTTCCCACAGAGAGAAGCTTAAGGGTATCGGTGCTCGTATCGCTAAGCAGGCTTAGAGCACCCATACCTTCAGACGGGCTGTCCCCCACTGCCTCGGCAGTAGCATTCGAAGGGATGACCAGAGACGACGCGGTGCCGTCCCAGTCATCCAGATGCTTGCTGAAGCAGAGGAAGAACTTCAGATCAGCCTCCTTGTACCTATTAATGTACTTCAAGTTCTCAGCGGCGTGGAACTCTTTAAGCTTCTCGGCTTCTCTCTGCTTCTCTTTACAGGATTTGTAGGCCTCCTGGACCTGCTTTATCTCCTGCTCTTTTATTTTGTCTTCCTCCCTCTTCTGGATATCAAAGACCAGATTGAAGGTGGCTTCGGTCATGTCTCGCCAGTAATCGATTGACCGCTGGCGATGCAGGGACTGCCATTCCGCCATCAGGTCATTCTGGATCTGGCAAATACGTTCGTCTCGATGGTCGACGAACGTATCCGGATCCTGAAGACCTGCCAGGGTACTGGCCACTAACCCCATAGTGGGGACCTGAGGGCCCCCAGATGAGGTAGCAGCTGGTACTGGTGCTGGAGACGGCACAATAACAGGCGGAGCGCCCGCGCTAGGGACTACAGAGCCCTCAACCGTGGTACCTCCCTTTCCTCGGCCACTGCTGGGGGCTGGTCGGGTGGATTCGCATCCACCACGGCCTCTACCCTGAGCTTTTTGTCGACCCGAGGAGGTCGACCTGATTCGGGTCTTGCAGGTCACATGGCAGGGAACTTCGCCATGCACTCCTCATAAGCTTCGCGCTGCTGTCGGGACGACTCTTCTCCGGCCCACCAAGCACTGTGGCCGGTTTTGGAACCAAAGAAGGTGCTCCAGTCATCCTGACTCCTGGTATCTACACCCGGGGGGTGCTGTGCCGTGTAGCCAGGCGGTGGTGGTACGACCTGGCTAACCACCCCATGGGTCTGGTTGCCAGGCATGTCCAAAGCCGAGACCTGTTGTCCCGACTGGCGGCGATCAGCTGGGTTGGCTGGTCTTGACTGATCCTTATTGCCAGCCGGGCTTACGGATTGGTGTGCTCGGGTTCGTTTGGAGGTGGAAGTTGCTGAAGACTGTGCCTCAGCGGCCCCCCTCAAACGAGCCTGCTTTTCCTTCTCTCGCTTGTCGTCGCCCCGCCACTTCTTAAGTCTCAGATGACCCTCGTTGGGCAACTGAAACTTAGAACTGGAGGGGTGTAAGTGGTCACATTGCCACTCTTCCAAGCGCAGAACTCGGGTTCAAACGCCTGCTCTCTCACCTCACTAGGTGTCAACAAAGCCCACTTCGCCAGGAGCTCGTTGAAGCACTTCCGGTGCCATGAGCTTTCTGCAGATGCAGAGCCAGGTCCAGGCGCCGGTTGGTCACGAAGGTGCCATCGCACAGCTTGCTGGGGCGGTCTCCGGGGACACACCGCATCAAGGGCTTATGGCGCATGTGATGTTCCACAATATGCCTGGCGAACCGAGGCTTCGTCTCGAAGATCTCTCCAGTGAGTAAGAGCTGGCAGGACTCAAATAGGCACTTGTGGCGGTTGCCGCTGGGTCCCCATTGTGTCATATAGCCCATTGAACCTTTGTCCTGGACTCATAATTGTAAACCATACCCAATTTGGACTTGAGCTGGTCAATCCAAATTAGGTAGAATTTACCAACAGGGGAGTCGTGAGGGCCTGTCTTCATCCATTCCTCATCATCACTGTCACCGTCTTTGTTAACGGCGCCCGGGCACATGTAGTGGATCGTGTCATAAGCACAATCCGGAAAGCAGCGAGGGACGCACTCTTTAAATCCCTCGGCTGCATTCTTCCACATCCATTTCTGATTCTCGTCTCTAGGGTCGTCCGTGGTCATTTCTTCCCACGTCGTCACGGACTCCAAATCAGATTTGGCTGACTCCGGCAGCTCCGGGTCGCTTTCGCTCCCTGACTCGCTGCTCGAGTAGATGCCTGCCCCCTTGGACTGGTCTCGGCTGGTGGTAGTAGTACCAGTCGAAGTCACAACCGAGGTGACAGCGGGCAACCTGCTGGTGGTGACAGTGGGTGCTGCAGTAACCCGTGTTGATGCGGAGACTGCTGTTGACGCTGGAGCTGGAGCCTTCGGCTTACCCTTGTCCCCCTTCTTAGTAGGAGAGAGCTCGGGTACGGCCGGAGACGCTTTAGCTCCCTTCTTCTTTTTTTTCTTCTTCCCTTTGGCGGGCTGTTTTGGGGGCTCAGGGCTAGAATCCGTCTTACCGGGCTCTTTGCCTTTACCCCGGGTGCTCCTCCGGCTACTGACGGTAGTGTCAGTGTCAGAGGCAGCACTCGACTGAAGCTGGGCCTGCTGCTTGCGGTGGGCCCGGCGGGCAGCAGCTAGCTCCTTATGCTGGGCGTCAAGCTCACGGCGCTTCGCTTCCACAGCAGCTTGCTGGCGGTTAATATCCTCGTCCGAGATGTTACCAGCCGCCTCCGGTATGTTGGCGCCTGGTTCCTCCTCGGACTTCGACCTTTCAATCACGATCCGAAGGTCCTCATCTTCGAGATCAGACTCGGTCAGACTTCGGCGTGGGTTTATGAACCAATTTCTTGGTCCGCCCGGATTCCACCGACGAGTGCGTGACGGTAGAGTCAATGTCCATGTCAGACTCCGACTCCCTTAGCTGTGTTGCCCTCCGGGTGATCCCTTCGGACAACAGAACAGCTCGCGCTAAGCTCTCATCAAACATCATGGCTCCTGCCAACCATTTGTAGTTGCAAAGCCATGACACTGGCATACTCTCAGCCAGCTTGTCTATCACGAGTCTATCACCAGTGCTTTGAAGTCATCTGGGATAGGCTCCGGTTCACCAGGCACCACTGCCAACGGACCACATCGAAACATGGATGGGTGCATGGGGATGTAGGTCCCCCACCTCGTGTAGACTATCCACTCGGCTTTGTCCACGTGAGCCAGCCAAGCGATGGTAGTCTTAAATCCCGGAGGATACAACGGGATGTCCAGGACATCCGCATTAGGGTTCATCAATTCGGAGGCATTTTCTGAACCAGACGCTGGAGGTACTGGACCTGGGTTGGGTGGAGGTGGCATCCGCTCCCTGTCTGTTGCCGTCGTAGACATGGCAGCGAGGCAGTTGGTGGCTTCCTCCACTTCTGGCGGGCTTCCCTAGCCCACTTAAAAGGGTCTATTTCTCCTCTTTCCTATCCCCTCGGGATGTGTGTGGTGTACATATGCGCGGGCACTGACACATTCCCCTGTGAAATTGTGTAATGTAGTTCTCGCCATGAATATGACCTTAGCTGTCGAAATGGCGTTAAACATCTATTACTCACTCACTCCTCCACTTCTGGCTCCCGTACGAGGCCAGCATCCGAGGAATCCATGGTTTGCTCCACCCGAGACTCGGCCGCTGGGGCCTCGTCTACGACCAACTCAATGTTGGCGCTTTGACGCACAGCGTCAATCGTCCCTTGTGACATTACGGCGGAACGATCTTCAAATTAAAAATTGGCAGTAACAACGTTGGACTCCTCCGAAAGGATTCGTCCAACAAAAGTAAAGAAGGAAACACAGCTATAAGCTGTCGGAGGGCACAAAATAACTGGAGCGAAATCAGTGGCGTCTGACCACCACGATTCCGCCCTAGTTATAACCAATATGGCGTCCAACCTCTCGTCTCGCGAGATCCCGCTGCGAGCTATCTGGTGACCTAGTTCCACGCTTTCCCGCCACACCCGTGGCGCCCACAGCGGACTAGTATTGAACTAAGGTTCGGCTCAGTATACGAGACGCATGTTACTACCAGGGTGCTATCATCTGCAGCTTGGTGGTATATACATCGCTATAAAGCGAATGTACTGGTTAATCTGACCACCACTCATGGGATACGGCTACCCAGGGAGCATACGTTCAACGCCCCAGCCGCGATACATATGTTTTTCGCCTACGGCGAACTACACAGTTGCTCGTTGTGTACTGAGTTAGGTAAAGGCGGACCTCAACCGGGGACTGCGTCTGATGCCTTGGGTCAGCATTTTATTCCTCCTGGCTCTACATACGGCCTTCTCTGGGTCCCGTGTAGCCACGGCGGGGCCCTTCCCGTATGTGATGCCTTCACTCAGCAAGACATTTTTCCATTTCTTACGGTTAGGCCGTTTCCGACTCGTCGTCTTCTTCTTAGAAGCTACCTTCGCCTCCGGGTGTTTCCTAGGCCGACCTCTAGGGCGTTTCTCGGGTACCGCAACCTTAGGCCGACGTATAGCGGGCTCTGGCTGTTGGTAACTGAACTCCCTTCCAGGGCCTGAGCTTCCCTACATTGGTTGTCCATTTCTACCACTGTAGCAATCCTCCACCATCACTGTCGATTCAGAGATGATGCGCACCACCTTAAACAGACCCTCCCAAGGCGTTACGAGCTTCAACCTTTCAAGCGGCTCGTAATACCTTAGTTAACTTGTCCCCTACGTTAAAACATATCCTTCTTGCATTGGTGTCATACCCCAGCTTCTGCCATTTAGCACTTTTCAGCAGCTCTTTACGAACGGCCTCGTATGCATGGTTGAACCTCTCCCGTAATTACTCCACAAACAACACAGTGCAGGGAGCCTCTGGATCTATTCCGACCACTCCGTATACCAAGTCGGCGGGCATAATTATGTCTAATTATGCCGAACACCAAGAGGTTTGGGGTGCAATTAGTGGATGAATGGACAGTGTTGTTGTAGGCGTGTACTACAAACTCGCACTGTTCATCCCAGTCGTCCTGGTGGCTATTAACCAGGGGCTTTAGTACTTGTATCAAAGTCCTATTGAACCTCTCCACCTGGCCATCCGATTGTGGTCGGTATGGGTTAGTTCGGGTCTTACATATCGCTAAGTAGTGGCACATTTCCTGCCATAACTCCGACTCGAACTCTCTGCCTTGGTCACTGTGCATCATAAGGGGTACACCCAAATGTAGCACCCAGCCTTTTACAAACGCCCCGGCGCATGTAGCGGCTTTGTGATTCGGGAGAGGAAACACCCGAGTGTACTTAGTATAATAGTCGGTTACAACCATCATACAAGTGTTTTCTCTAGGCGTCATTTTAAATCCACTAATGATGTCAATTGTTACTCGAGCAAACCTGACACCGAACAGTTCCTGGGTCAAGGGTAACTTGCACAGGCCGGGTCCTGGCTTGTTTTTACAACAATCAGGGCAGGTTGCAATCCACCGAAGTAGGTCACCCCTCATCCCGGGCCTGTAGTATCGTCTTTGTAGATGTTCTATGGATCACTTTTTCCCAAAATGGCCACTCGTTTGGTGTCCATGACAATAATACATGATATCCCTTCTCATCGAGGTGGGTATCACTATTTGCAACAGCTTACCGCCTATCGTCTCGTTTCTCTGTCTTCCATAACATTGGCCTTACCGGCTTTATACCTTTCCACAAGTATTCCAAGATGCGTGCAGTAGTGGGATCCGACTGTTGGAACTTCTTGACGGTCTCTGGGGACCAATCGAGATAGCTACATACAGCCTCCTCCCAGGGGATACAGGGGGTGGTATAGTTATATACCAACCCAGAGACCACATCATTGTGGGCCCCGCAGTCATCACAAATGGCATTTTGGCACTTTCGGACTGGTCGTCTCGATAAGGCATCCGCATTTATATGCTTTTCACCCGGGCGGTGCTCAATCTGCTTGTGCTCTAATCCGAACTTGGATAAGTGAGCCAACCATCTTCCAATCATCCCCTCGGTATCTTTAAAATTAAGAAGCCACCTCAGAGACGAATGGTCAGTACGTAAAGTGAAGTCAGTTCCCCAAAGGAAATGCTTAAACTTCTTCGTATACACCACTACCGCGAGAAGTTCTCTTTTAGTGGTACAATAATTTCGCTGTGTTTTGCTTAGCATGTTCTAGCGAATGCTAATGAGACTTCG
Source organism: Acholoe squamosa (assembly GCA_949317995.1). Taxonomy (NCBI): domain Eukaryota; kingdom Metazoa; phylum Annelida; class Polychaeta; order Phyllodocida; family Polynoidae; genus Acholoe; species Acholoe squamosa. Next base: position 56,869,295 of record OX439045.1, read on the forward strand.
ACTCCATTCTGGACCTGACAGAGTGCCGCCCCAATAGCATCATTGCTTGCATCGGTGTCTAGTATTAAATGTCCTTAGGGAGTGGGATATTTCGATACCGGTGTGTTTCTAAACAAATCTTTTATTTTGTTAAAAGATTCTTCCTGGTCGCTGGTCCATGAGAAGGGTTCCCGAGCCCTACCCGGTGTCCAATGAGCTAAGCATTGCATGGGAAAACTTACACGAGAGTAATTCGGTATAAAATCACGGTAATAGGAACAAAATCCTAAAAATGATCTAACCTCGTGGGTCTTTCCCAATTCTCCACCGCCTCAAGCTTCTCCGGATCCGCACTTACCCCGTTGGGGGTTATGATCCTTCCCAAGTATGTAATTGTTTTCTTAAACAAATTACATTTCTTAGGCTTGAGTTTTAGGCCATTAGCTAGAATCCTATCCAAGACCAGCTGTAGGTTCGCGTGGCACTCCTGAAATGACTTGCCGAACGCGACAACATCATCCAAGTAAACCAGACACTTCTTCCACAGCAGGTCGCTGAGTAGAGATTCCATTATAGCCTCAAACGTAGCGGGCGCATTACACAATTCAAAAGGTAAGACATTATACTCGAATAGTCCCAAGTGGCTAGAGAACGCAGTTTTCTCTATGTCCTTGGGATGCATCGGTATCTGCCAATACCTGGATTGTAAATCCAGGGTGCAGAACCATTGGTTCCCACCCAAGCTATCTAAAGTCTCGTCGATCCTTGGTAGAGGATACAAGTTCTTCTTTGTTATACCGTTCAGTTTCCGGTAGTCGACACAGAAACGGATTGTACCGTCTTTCTTTGTGGTCATACAAACAGGGCTGGACCAGGAGCTCGAGCTCAGCATGATTAGCCCTAGCTCCAGCTGCTTTCGTATTTCCTGTTCACATATCAACTTCTTCTTGAGAGGAAGTCTACGATACGGTATTTTAAAAGGTCTCTCGTCACCCACATCGATAGTGTGCAACACCTTATCAGTTCTACCTACGGGTCCTCTCTGAAAGCATCCCTGCTGAAAGCATCCTCATACCTTCACAGGAGGTCCCCTAGGTGCCGTTTATGCTCCGTATTCTGTCAATCTGATTTATCAATCAGTTTCTGAAATTCTTCATCCAGTTGATGCTTACTAACAGGGTTTAATGGTTTATTAAACTTGGCCTCTACCGAACTCATCACCCCAACACTGTTGCCACATTTCCAATAAATCACTGAACCTGTTCGGTTAGTCATGGGTAATACCCTGCTGCATTCGCCACCAACGTATCCACTGAGTCCAACCCGATGCTCGATAAATGTATCGTATCGGGTTCAAAGACTCCTGCCTCACCCTTCTGGGCCATTGATCCGCCGCAAAGGACGTCACAAGTATAACCGAAGCTACTGAAGACACTTGTCTCAACACGCATTGTACATGCAAGCCATAGGGGTTCCGGATACTCATCATTCCATCCTGTGGATCCAACATGGCCCTGTATAGGCTTGCAAAATCCAGACCGAGGATTCCATCGTCACTAACCTCTGCTATAGTCGGCGAAAGAACAAATTCTTTGCCTCCTATCCGGATAGGCATAAAAGTCCTCCCAAAAGTTCTCATACTGCTTCCGTCGACCCTTGCACAGATATGGGTATATACCACCGTCTCCCTCCCAATGGGGATGGGTTACTGGTAAACTGATGGAAGTCTCCCGAATCACCAAGATTCAATCTGAGTGCTCTTAAAAACTCCAGACACGGATGACTTAGGGGAAGGCATGTCCCACACACTCGAATCAACTCATTGATCCATCCTTCCTCTCCCCCAGTGCGGCCACTCGCCTCATAGTCATCACCACCACACAAATTGACACTAGGGTCCCTGGCCCTGGTTGGAATGCTGGGGTGCGCACCCACAGTCACCCGACCTCTAGGTAATTTTGATTCGAAATCTTCCACCGGATTACCCCCGGTAGCCTTTTGGCATTCATTTCTCCTTGGGGTTATACCCAATGCCGTGGATACAACCCCCTCTAATTTCCCACTACGTCGGGAGTATCAGCTTCCTGCTGATCTGGCTCCGTTTCGGCTTCGGCTTCATAGTAAGCCACCATTACTGGCTTTGCAGCAGTACATTCAGACGAAGAGTGCCCCATCTTCTGGCACCTGAAACATTTTACAGTTCGGCGATCCACTCTGGGTCTCGACCGACTGGCTTGTAGTGTATCAGTAATCTTTTTGCACATCTCTTCCATTATTTTTGTCATGTCCGGGGACTGACCACTCACTTTGTTAGTGCTATCGGTGGGCTTATAAGCCTTGCCATTGGGTCTAGATTTGCCCCTAGCCTTGGGTGCTCATTTAGCATCCTTAGGTTTGTTAAAAACCTTCCTCGGAATATATTTCCTACCGGAAGTGTTTTTCCTAAGTTGCATAGAGCAGAAGGTTCCATCCTCTGGTTCAATGTCTATCAACTCAAAATCGTCCGAGTTGTTAGTTTCCTCAGAACGGTGCATGGCAGCTGCTACCGGGGTCAGTCCAGCTACGTTCGGAACATCCCCGGCTAGTATCGTACGCTTCTTCATGGCCATATCTATTCCATTGCATATGCTGTGCAATGTAGACCCTTCTTTCCAGGTGTCTCTTGCAGCAATCTGTCAAGTCGTCCATGTACCAGTCCTGGTTTTCTGTCTCGGGTCTGGCCTTACTCAATAGGGTATGGAGTTCCATCCTATATGCCCTAAAAGCTTCCGTAGGCTTCTGGGTGCGTTTTCTAAAACATACCATCGGATCCTCCTTGACCATATTACATAACAGTCCACTAGCAGATTCAACGAGCTGCTCAAAACTGCCAGCGAGGCCATACCAGGTCCGCCACTGCTCTACAGCCATGCGACCCGGACCACCTTTTAGGCACCTAACCAGATGTGGTTTGGCCTCGTATGGGGTCCACCCGTTACAATTCATCACATCGATGAAATCTTCAAACCATTCCTTCCATGGCTGAGTACCGTCGTATTCCTTAGGGATGACGGCTACCCTCCGGGCTGAGTTATGAGCATACAACAGTCTGCTGCACTGCTGTTTGCTCCATTCAATCACCTTGGTTTCGTTCAAGGTTTGATTGCCTCCCAGCCCTCCAAAACTGTTGTTGTTTGGAGGTGGTGCTGGTGGTGGTTGGGTATAATTCCACTGTGACCCATTGTATCCAGCATAACCCCCACCACCAGCATTAGGGTTGGTACCCGAAGTACCACTACCCCCCTGGCCGCTCGCATTGGCAGACCCGCCCTGACCACCAGCGTTAGGCGCATGGCCAGCCTGTCCTTGCTGATTACCACTACCCTGAGCATTCTGTTGGTTGCCCGGATTACCGGCGTCCAATCCAACATTATCTGTCTGATCCACATTTATGTGGAATCCGCTTGTTTCGGCACTTGTGTCAGAACAATCCCTCTGGACGAAGTCCGGGTCCAAATTATGGACTATCGGGACTTCACTAATGCGAACTCTACTAGTCCGACCATTCTGATCTTGGGTTCTAACGTGGACACGACCTTGATCAACATTCCGAGATGCGTTGTCATTCACGAACGGGCTATACGCACCTGTCGGCTGCTTGGGTGTCGAGCAGGAGACGAAGTCACCCTGTTTGACGATGCATCTCAGGTAGTATCCCTCTGAGTGGAGGCAGATCCCATTGGATCTTTACCATCCCCTTCATCATCGCTCTCATGATCCGATGTTGTCATCAATGGTGTCTCCTGCATAAGTCGGGTCGACCCATGTATTCCCCCTCCCATAGGCATCTCCGTCTGTTGAATTGGACTTTGAGCCTTAGGGGTTTCTAAAGTCTTAGTGGCGCTCGCCGAGATGCCGGCTTCTAACTGGCCCCTACTAGTTATCACTTGAGACCAATCACTCAAGTCTAACCGGGCGGGTTTTACCAACCCGCTTAATACCCCAGTATCCGAAGCAACATGGCTAGGGGTACTTGGGTATAGTTTAACGATCCCATCTCCAATCGTGGCGGGATCGTCTAATAGACCCGGTGTCGAGAAAACTCTCCGCACACCATCCAGGTTATACATATACTGTTGACCCAGTTTCCAGTCTAACAGCAGGTGCTGGGATGTGATACCATCCTCTTCGAATCCCTCAAGCCCTGGGTGGGAGGAACTCACATTGGGTAATCTGTGACTTTCAGCCGTCTGGCCGTGCTCCACCCCGAAACAACTGGTCACGGCACCAGTGTACCGGTTCGTATCGACTCATATGTTGGATGGCTCTTTGGATCGCTTAACACTAGAGATACCAACACAACACGAGTATTTCACGTTGGGCAAAGCCCCAGAACTTCCTACCAGCTCAGGTAGGCCTTTATTGAGAAGGTATAACACGTCTGGACTGGACTAGGTCCAGTCCTCTTCTGCGGTTCATCCGGCTCCTTAGTAGGAGCTAGATGCGAGGCCTGGTGCTGCCCCCTCTTGTACCAAACGGGTATTGCAAAGCGAAACCTGGTTGGCATAGAAGGAATGAGCACCACACGAACAAATCTCTCGGATAAAGCGCACTAATATATACATAACGATGCCGGCCCCTACAATATCAAACATGTTAGAAAATCCTGGTAGGTAATGTATTGGACTGTGCCATCATCTTTAAGGTTGTACCCTTCTCTTTTGAGGGAGTTGACACATTGATTGTCCTTCTACACTCCTACAATGCCCGATTTTACAATCGTCTAATGGGTTTAGGCCCTGGGGGACTTATTGTCAGAATAATACCAAGGCCTACCTCTGAGCTGGTGGAATTTCCATGATAGGAAGGGATATGGGTCGCCCCACTTGTATACCACAGTTCTTGTGAAGGCAGCTATTCTAGGAAGGCCAGATGGGTAACTGTTTGGAAGAACACAAAACACAGTAGGTGAATGAGGACTGAAATCACCCGCAAGGCATCCTCTTTCCATTCTCTTTTTGCTTAGAACGAAACGCCAAACCTGACAAAGTGTGATATCTATCTATGATATGTTATCTTACCTTAGTATAATATTTTTTCCTGTTGTGCCTCCTGTACCAAAGCTGAACTGGTCGCCTCCCCAGTCAACCCAGAATGTGCAGAACTTGGCAGGGTTCAGAATACTAGGGGTGCTAGATTCAGCAAGGACGGTATCTCTGTTTGACACATCTGTTAGGAGATTCCTAAAAGTCACAATGAAATAATCAAAATTAACTTCAGGTCATTCATTTTCATCTGATAACGCCAGGGGCAGTAGAATGAATGTGATACCACAGTTATAATTTGTATATAAGTTGCCCATAAGCAGTGATAAGGCCTATAGTATGACTATTATTGATATGATCCAAGAGCATTACATCAGTTCTTTACCTGCTGTGTAAAAGGAAAGACAGGACCTGGTCCTATCTTTATGCAGGATAAATAAACGAATTTCAACTCAACTTAAATAAAACGTTAACGCCAGAGTCAGAAGAATACCCAACTAATCCGGGTGTCTGATAGACCAAAAAGGTGTTAAAGTGTCATAGTTCGATGGCCGGGCAAAAAAAGATAAATCTTCTGATAAATGAGCCAGGATGTTCTAAGAGATAAACCTCCTACAGCACATACTTTACTTGCTCTCCTTCCCCAGAATTAAGCACATATTGGAATTGCCTGATTTATACCCAATTCCCTACTTTTGGAGTGCTTGCCAAAGGTCCATCCATTGGAAATACACTGTAATACACCTATGGCTTGGTGCATAGGATCCCCTTTCTATACTTGTATGAGATGAAGGAAACAGTAAATGATGGACAGACAGATAAATATGGTGCTATTACAGTGTGTGGAACACATTTGAACAAGATTTGAAAAATGAAGCGTCAATGGTACAGTGTGAAAAGCATATCTAAAAAGAATAGATGATGATTATGCTTGATTGCATTAGCCACATGTCCAAATTTCCAACAATGAATTAGAATTCTTTTTTATCACCTGTGACCGTCAAGTCCAATCGTGAGTGTGAAGGTCACGGGGTCAAGGACACCAGGTGAGAAGGAAATAACAGCGTTAGATGTAGACTTTACTCTAAACGCCATATTGGTGACATCATACAGAGTCATCCAATCAACACCCACTATATCCAAGGCGGAAGTAATCAATGACATCATGTAAACTGAAATGAAACATATTTGGATTAATTTCTGAAATGTCACTATGCCGCCCCTTATACGGCAGCTAGACGCAATCGTACAAAATACAAGCCTTATATTTTTATATTGAGTTTGTAATCCTACCATCGCGATAATTCAAAGCCCACTCCGGCTTGCTGTCCTCTTCAGAGTTAAGTTCCACATAGCGGACAGTGCCTGTGATATTGGTAAGCAGGAAAGGCTGCCCTGAGCTGCCTCCTTCACTCACACTGAGCTGCTCATTTGTCCATATCAGTGTAAAGGTCCTTAGTAAGTGACACTCTAAGACACCGTGGTGCGGGGCAAACATCACCTCCTCATCCTGTAGTGTATAGCATTGTAGTGTATAGAGAAATACCAAAGAGAGTTAATACGAAAGATGAGTTACATAGGGACAAATAGCTTCTCATGAGGCCATGGAACTTCATGCAGCGGCGTCAGAGCAAGCCAAAGGGTCATCTATACAACTCTTTATATCCCCATCATATGTGAAGAACCTGTGAGTGTTGGGAGGATTGAGAAAATTCAGATATCTGAAAACAATTGAGTAAATGTAAAGTAAACCTCAGTAAAAGTAGGCAAACAGCAAGTGCTGTTAAACAGGTGCACTATGGGATTATCTGAACTGTTGAGTTTCTAAACTCAATATGTACGGTTTGCTATGACATGACGATGTGAAAGATTGACTGACCTTGACCATAATGGAAGATCCTTTGTTGTCATGGGAATTAAATACAACTTCATAATCCTTTGCCGCCTCCCCTACATTGGCTATGGAGAGTGCCAAGACTGCCTTCTTACATGAGGCCACGTCTATTGTCAGTTGGTTGTCCTTTGGTGTGAGGATTGCCTGGCTTCCTGTTGCCTTTGTCTTTTCTGTGTATAGTCTGTAGGTGTTACCTGCAAGGAAATGACTGATGTTAACAGTTAAAGTGGCATAGTCCGATAGCCAAAACATCAATCATCTCAACAAGAAAAATGTGGCAATGACCACGGATAGGAGTTGCCACTCTTATCCATGGACCAAACCACATTTTTCTTGGGCTCTAGCCTAAAAGAAAAAAGTGACACATAGGGTTCTAAAACCGAGTCTAATAATTGACACAGATAGGCATAAAAAAGCCTTGTTGTCTAACCGTAGCCTATGTCCCTTGTCGACTACAGGCAGTAGGACAGGGTAGACTGCCATACCTACTCTGCGATACTTCTGAGGTTAGCCAGCAGGTTACTGACAGGGAGGGTGGGACTGCTGCTCTGAGACGATGGGTGCGGCGTGGTGATTTGCTGATTTTAGATTCATGATTTGGAAGTAAATATTCAACCCTGACCTTATTCCCTAGGCAAATGAACTGGAAACAACTTGTTCCACATGCTGTGATGTAGTGACTGTGATTGAGACATTATTCACATATTTACAGCCTGCTAAAATATGCACCACACAGTAAAGAAAATGTTAAAAATAGCTCTCCTGGACACAGCTCAACTAGATCTACTTAAGACTCTTGACGGCAGGATGAAACTAAATCAAAGACATTCTGATCTGTCAGCAAAGCTACACTCTCGGCTGCATACTCCTAACATAGCTGATGTCTGTTGTTGTTCACGCCACTGTGCATTACTTCACAAGGCGCTGTGTGTTACGTCACAAGGCGCTGTATGTGACATCACATGTTACGTCATGTACTATCCAGTAGCAAAACCAAAAACATAATAGGAGTTGGCAAGCAATGTTCCTATGAAACATCGCTGGCCGCTATGCGGCGGGCAACTCCTAAAAAATGAGCCAGCATGTTCAAATAGATCAAACTTCTTATGGAACCTACTTTATTTGCTCTCATTCCCCATGATTAAGCACATATTTGAAGGAATTGTTTGATTTATACCCAATTTCCTACTTTTGGAGTGTATGCCAAAAGTCCATACATTGGAAATAAACTGTAAGACACCTATGGCTAGGTGCATGGTACCCCCTTTCTACGCCCATATGAGCTGAAGACAACAGTAAATTTTAATGGTCTGCAGACATTTGAACAAGATTTGAAAAATATATAAAAAATAATCGAACTATATCAACCAAGTATATAAAACATCGCAAATGCACGTGGCATCTCGATGCCAAGTCTGTATTTATGAAGCAATGCAGGCAGGAGGGCATTTCTAAACAATGCTTGATAATAGTATTGAGAATTGCCCTCCTGGACGCCTTAACTAACCATTATGGAGGGAGAACCTCCAGGCAGCCTCCGAGTCTGTGATAGTCATTACAGATACAGCGTTAATCTCTACTCCAGCAGCCAAGTCCATGGTGAGTTTAGTATACACGTCCATAGTGATCCCACGTCCCACCTAGGACGGGATACACACAGAATACATGTTTGGTGGTTCCATAATTACATGGGGCTTATTTCAATATCTCTGACGCATTTTCTGATGCTGTTTATGCCTAATATAAATTTCTTCGGCTGCTTTACCAAATCCTATCAGATGAAGTCATTAGCCCCAATAGAATGGAATGATCACTGGCTACTGTAGGCATCCCCAGTAAGAACCCCTGAACACCAGTGATTTATCAGACAGATGAAATAACGCACTCGTAGCTTATAGCGATAGGCCACATAATAATATTTGACATACCATTCTCACATCAAATGTGTGTAGCTTTAACTATGATGAAAAGGATGATTATGGCGGACTAAGTTTTCTTCAAATACAGCATTGATTTATAAACAAACTTCTGAAGGTAAATGATATCACTCACCTTGACCTTTCCTTCTGCCCAACTAAACCACACAGAAGTGAAGTTGTCAGTGTTCACCAGATTATCAACATCAACACTTTTTATTACTGAGTTAGTATCAACATCTGTCACCTTGATCTGTGTGTCTGTGAAGGTCACTTGAAGGGCATTGCTCTCACTGATGCCAGGTGTGGCGGCAAAGAGGACAGAGATGGGAAAATCACCAGCCTTTATGTCTATAATGATGAACGTAACGTGGTTAATGACGTGCCAGAAGTGGTAGGAGCTTATTACATCACCTGACGTATAGGTGACGGCTGGAGCTGTCAATATGAGAACATAGTACAAAAAGTGTAAATGACAATGCTCTAGTAGCAGTTTGAAATGAGTGAGTTTCAGATATTTCTCCTTTTTTGAGGTTGTCTTCTTACTTTCAATATGCTGCTAGGGATTTAACCTTCAGTTAGCCTAAACAATATTTCCTGAAAGATGAGGGAACCTTGGTGATGGACTAAGGTATCATTAGTACTGGCACTTGGACAATGTAGATTCCGTTGGTTCAATCATCAATACGCCCATGGAATAGAATACCAAGATTTCAAATTTATAAAGGCAATCTCCAAATTTGATGTGAGCGGAAAATTATTTCTTTTAGAAATAGTCTTACATTGAGAGCCCATGAAGTCCCAGACAAGGTCCTTTGTACCCGGGTGTAAAGTGATGTAGGTGACGTCAATAGGATGGGACATGTACTGACGTAGAATGACCTCCCCTGTGACGTCATTTTCACGTAACGTCAGAAAATAGTGCGATGAAAGTACGTCCTCATCAATGTACCAATCACCTATTGCCCACTCTAAATGGAAGGTTCTTGGTTCAGTGCACGCCAGGATATTTGGCGTAATCTGGAAAAAAATGATAGTATTCAATTGCTTTAAAGCACACCTTTTGCTGTATATGAATTTACTTAGTACGTGATATGGTTATCCATGGCGCCTCAAGAGATTATCAATTTGAGGATTAATTACTTAGACCACCATATATGTTTGTAACACCTTTATCAGATAGTATAACGCCTTAAACTCTAACACTCCTTTATTTATAAGTAGTGTTACTCTCAATGCAGTTGATTATTGACTAAATGCCTGGAGGCCATTTCTCAATGTACTACGACTGCCCACAGCCACTATGATTTAAAAATGCCAAAAATAAGCCAGGCTATCGTAGGAACTGCCCTATGACTGCTCACTACGATTAGCAGCTATGCAGTAATTACATAAGGTTTAGTAGGGCAGTCGTACTGGTGCAGATATTAGGGACTACTAGTGCATGGTACTGTTAAGGCCAGGTTATCAGGTTCTCACTGCGTTTCGAAGGGCAGCAGTCGTAGTGTGTTAAGAAATGACCTCCAGAAATGATAATGTTTTTATTAACTCTATCTGGTGCAAATGGGAATTAGGTGTAAAATAAAAAGGAATTATAGCTAGCAAATAGGAATTATTTGTACCTCTTCAACTTGACCCGAACTACTGAGTACAGAGGTCTTGCTGTTCCCAGATGCCCCAATCATTAGTTCTATTGTGCTGTTGGCATAACCGGAAGTTGCCTCCAGTGTCAGGTGCGCCTGCTCACAGCCTAGCACGGTGAATGTCAAGAACTGCCGCGCCATCTGTAGTCTCGTTTTGTATCGTGCCGTTGGAGACATGGATACTGTGTATTCATCACCTAGGGAGATGACATGGACTTAATGCAGTTTAAAAATGGATGATTGAACAGGTCTGCTATCTAGCTATGAACGGTGTAATTCCAATGATTCATGACATAGCAATGTAGTTAGGTTTAGAATACAGGTTCAATGGAATCAGTAGACCCAGTGGAAAACTATTTTACATTGACCCAGATTACCCTACTATCCTACATGTAGGACGCCTAAGTGGCATCATGAGAAGAGGTCTATATATCCACACATAAAATCAACAGATATGAAAGTAAAATGTTGCATCCTATAGTTTGAGGTCCAAGGCTTCCAAAAATGCCACATACGGATTTCCTTAGGTACTTTTATGACATAACACACATGTCCCAAAACACCAATTTCTTAGGAAATTAACTTCTGATATAGATTTTGACCTTCACAGAGGGGACAGACGCCCAAAGTCCTACTGTAGGATGGTAAGCAAACCCTCATATCTCTAGACACAGTGCAGGTAAAGGTCCGACATTTTGTTCAGGGCATATTTGGTCATATATTAGTCTACTTATCAATTTTAAGCACTCTATGGCAAAAATTGCCACTTGAGAGCTATCTGCAGCTGGGTTAATTTTGTTATATGCAGGTCTACAAACACAAAGTATACTTACGTTTGTAGGATGGGAACTTCCAATCAGAGACACCACCATGTGAGCAAAAGTAAAGTTTGATGACGTCATAAGTAGTGGCCTCATGGTAGCCAATCAGCGTCTTCTCATTGATGGTGACGCCAAGTCCGAGAGCTACACGAGATTTGCGCCATGTAACCCATAACCTAGTATAGTGACTGCCATCTAGGAGAGTGCGGTTATAGGTTGTAGATGCTACCACCTCGGGGTAAAACATACCGCCTTCTGTCCTGAAATTAGTGAAAAACATGAATATAGTGTAATGCATGTTATTCCGGTTTTAGTGTAGAGGCACACATAATTATTGATGTAATCATCAGTGATCATCATACCTGTTCAACACTTACATAGAAGGTTGTCTTTGTTTTTTTTTTCTTGTATTTTTTTGGTTATTCTGTTTTTGTTTTGTTCTTTTTCTTAATCAAAGAAGGTATCAAATAAAGCCTGCTTATAGGCTACGTATGCCACTTGACCCTGATATCATACATTATGGTTAAAACGTACCTCAATTCTATAGGCACTCTAAATATTCTTAACTAAAAAGGCTGGATAACTATCACCATTACAAATCCCTACCATCGCCAACTCAGTTGTCGCATTTGATGTAAATTAACATAGATTTCTCACCTTGATATCTGTGCATATGTGTTGTTGATTGTGATGTCATGTAACAACATTTTGCTCCAGAGTTGGACGTTGATTGCTTCATTTGACTTTACCTCAAACACAATGTCAGACTCGGTATTGTACTCAGTCCAGTACGATAGGCTGGTAGGCTGTGAGCAATCAGCCATCGATATGATGTTCGTTGATACCACTGAAAGGAAAAGTTTTAAACACTAGCAGTACGAGGGAACCATTGGAATGTGACACCATTAAATGGAAAATGACAAAGCAACTCTCAATGTCCCTGCTAAGGGCAACGTGGTATTTATTTAGAGATTTGCACATGTGTGTTTTGTTTTGTCTCTTCTCGCTCCCTCCCAACCTTTATGATTAAATTGGAAATTATCAATTAGAAATGTTTCAGATACTTGTATGTACAGTTTTTAGAGCCCTAAGCTAGTAACAATGCCCCCCCTTCTTTTGTTCTCTTTAATTACACAATACACATACATGTGTACTTTACCGAGCTAATGACCCCATGGTCCTCTTTCAATTGATAACGTAAATAATTTATGTTTATTATTTGTAGATACAGCTCAGATTATAAAACATAAGATACCTTCATGTTTTCTGAACTGCCAGTATGCTGTGCCTCCACTCAGTGCAGATACCCTGATAGCTTTGATAATGTAGGGTTGGGTCATGTCAGTAGCCTCTATCACGGCGTACTGTTCAACATTCAGACCAGCTCCCAACTCTATCTGAGTTTTCATTCTGTTGGGCTGCACCACCTAAAACACATAGGAATTAGATTTGATGCCTTCTTCCTTGTTTGACTGCGAAAAAACTGTTGAATCTACCAGGGATCCTCATATAAAACTGAGCAGTGAACCACCATTTTATAATCGTATGGCAGGGAACCGGTGTAGTATTTACCAGAAGACCGAGGTCTTTGAAAATAGCAACAGATCTCTGGCAACTTTCCCTGCAAGAGAATTCCTATTTAATCACATTTAATTTTGCTTAAACGTCATTGCAAGGTAACTACCAATGTCATCTGAAAATTGTTAGGAAATGTCACGACCTTTTACTTTACTGGAAATGTCATGTGGGATATAAGCACATTTAGCTACAGCTGAAAGTCTCTTCAAAAGTCATCTGAAAATTGGTATGAAATAAAATACTTTTAATTTTGCTGGAAATGTCATATGGGATTTGAGCACATGGTGGTATACCTTAAAGTATCTTCAAATGCCTTTGTCTTCAAGTTGACATTTTAAGCAAATTCTTGACATTTAAGCACTTTTGATGTTTTTAATTATAGCATGTATTCAAAAGCCCTCTTAAAGCTATTTAGGAAGTAAGGCATATTCCATCATATTGACCAGGGGAGGGATGGGATATTCACTTTATGTTTAAACCTTATCACAGTGTCCTTTGGAGTGTATATTCCATCATATTGACTATGGAGGGATAGGATATGCACACTTTGTTTAAATCGTATAATGGCAGCCTAGAGAGAGGCATAATTTGTCATATTTTGACCAGGGATTGATTGGATATTACCCATTTTTAAACCTTATTATGGCGGTTTGTGGACGGGTCTACTGTTTCTTATCAACCAGGGGAGGGTTATGGCAGCCTGTAGAGAGATACATCCCTAGACATTCTTCGTATCCCCACAAGTATGCTGCATTGAAACCACTCAAATGTACTGTAAATATACACTTTCGGCCAAAGTCACTAACTATAAGTACACTTCTTGCTTATCCCATAACACAGGTAGGGCAGCAAATTAATTTCATAGTCATAATGGTGACATGGAGTCTGCTCTCTAACTGTATAGACAAAGGTCGTTTCAACCTGGGTCAGTAAGGTGTGACTAATTCTTATATGCTGTTAGCCCTACTCACACCATACACAATGAGCTGCCCGCAACTGCTATTGTTTTCCAGCTTTATCATCTCGCTAACTGCAGTGTCAGCCTGGCTGGTTGATTACGGTCATTTCCACCATACTTTCACCCAGTACTTCACAAGCCTCCACAGGGTGAACATGTGTGTGTGTATGTGTTCACGGACCTTACATTTGGGTTTAACTTATATAGCCTAGGTATGTTCATTATATATAATTCTAACATATAATACAATTATCACATATCAGATATTGATGTACCCAGATTACCAATAGGTTAGGGGATGAGTTTGTATGTATACAATTCTGAACATAAAACGTATAATTATACTATGCATCATCTTCATCTCTGTCATCATATGATATTAAATTTTCTCACACTATACCTGGATGGATGTATTATATGAATTTATGATTATTTCCAGTTCCAAGAGAGGCAGCCCCGGGGAGGCAGTCCCGGCCCCTGGGGAGGCAGTCCCGGCCCCTGGGGAGGCAGTTCCGGCCCCTGGGGAGGCAGTCCTGGCCCCTGGGGAGGCAGTCCCGGCCCCTAGGGAGGCATGACATATAAGCAACTTTAATCATGATCTTCCATGACATTTAAGCAACTTTAATCATGATCTTTTCATGACATTTAAGCAACTATGATCATGACCTTGCCGTGATATTTAAGCATCTTTACACTGCTTAAATATTTGCTTGAATAGTCACTTTAAACATGCTAAAACACCCTAAAATGTTGAGGTTTTGACATTTAAGCACTGCAGGAAAGTTGATCAAAGGCATGAGAACTTACTTCAATTTCCTAAAATGTTACCAAAATGTCATTCTTAAAGGTGCTTAAATCGGTAGTTTCATGCAGTGGGATGAGGATTTCGTTATTGTCTAGAACTATGGCATCTTTTTACACTGTACTTATTGCTAAAAGGTAAAAACAAAATATTTCACAAAATAGTCCATATCAGCCTAAGAGGGAATTCAGGATGATGTAAATAGTTTGTTTAATTGATTTCAGTTAGAAACATTAAAGGAACCTGAATCCACATGTCCAAATAACTCCTGTCCACCATCAGTTTGGGCGTACTACCAGTCTTCAGGGTAACATTGTAACCTTCTGTTCTGTGGCGTATTAAAGTGATGTCAGTCTTCTCAGAACCCACAGCAAGAATGAATTCATAGGTTTTCTTGTTCGCCTTTTCCGGACTCAGTGCCAGGAGGATAGACAATGTAGTGGCTGCATCCTAGAAGGAACATATTCAGATTAAGATATCTTTAGAGATGACCTTAGGGGCAGTGGAATGTCTATAGATAATGGTAAAACGTAATACAAATTCAGTTTCAGTCATCATTTACAGTTGATACTCCCAGTGCTTACTTCAACATACAGTCTGAAGTGTACAGATGTCTTTTCCCATATGAGCCATGATTGACTTCCACCAACACCTGTTGTGATCTCATAAACCTTGTCTGTCAAAACAGGAACAATTTAATATGTTATAACATTTATTTATCAACCAGCAGTCTAACTAGAAACAGAAATGCCGCTAAAGCCAATCCGTTTACAATCCATTTCAACACAATTAGTAAATTGTTGACCTCTGTACATCTAGAAATAAGCAAATCAATGTCAGTTGATCTTGGACATCATAACTTGCAGAAATTGCAGAACTCTAGGAATAATCCTCCTTTACATTTCCTAAATGTATATGTGCACTGACAGGTTTGTGAGAATATCTTACCAGGTGGAGTAGAGAAGTCAAATGAGGTCTCTGTGCTGGATGTACCAGGACCGAGGTGGAAGCCTAGAGCCCCTATTGGGTGGTAGTCCTCTCCTACAGAATTCCACTCTAACACACTACTACTGCCTAGGGTACTCCCTGAGCCAATCTCTATACGTCCAATAGCCCAGGACAACCATACCCACTCATCTAGTAAGAGAAGAAAGGAAACAGCCACAGGCCTGGTGTATGTGTTAGGCCAAAAAAGGCTTTTTTTTCTATTTCAAACATCCAAAAGATGATGTCTGAACTTAATATAACGGTGCAGGAAAGATGAAAAAGGGTTAAATGATATGTTGGAAAGCGAGCATACTCCTAATATTCTAAGCTGAAACTCTCTTCTTTACCCCTTACATTTCCCTTTCGATAATAGCATGTATATCCGATACTTACAGTCATCAGTGTTAAAGAACAGGGCCTCTCCAGTTGCGACCTCTGGCCCATCTGTTCCCACTTTAAGTACAGTTCTGTTTGACAGTACATAGATGGCATAGGTAAAGTAGGTAGTGAGATGGCTGTACTGTGACAGCAGTATCATGGTGTTACCAGAGGTCTGCAGACGAAACATGATGTGGTCTCTGTCTGCTACTGTTAACCATTGAAGCGTGCCGCCAAATTTAGCCTTCACACGGAACGCATCTCCTAGGGAAACATAGAGAAACACATGTAAATTAACAATACGGTGGCCCAAGAGTGACGTTGTCTTTTGCGTTTATGTGTTTGCACGTTTGTGTGTTTCCATGTTTCATGTTTGGTCTTTTCGCATTTTTGTGTTTTGTTTTTCAGTGTTTCGCTGTTTCATGTTTACATGTTTGGTCTTTTCATGTTTGTCTGTTTGACATTCCATACTTTGGGTTTCGAATTTGGGTTTCGAGTTTTGTGTTTTCAAGTTTTACTGTTTGTCTATTTTGACCTTTCACACTTAGGGGTTCGTGTTTGTGTGTTTCCATGTTTCATCTTTGGATGTTTCATCTTTTCAGATCTGTCTGTTTTGACATTTCGCACTTTACGTAGTGAGTTTGCATGTTTCACGTTTGGTCTTTTCACATTTTTGTGTTTCACGTTTCAGTGTTTGGTTGTTTCATGTTTGGATGTTTCATCTTTTCATGTTTCTCTATTTTGACATTTTGCATTTTGTGTTTCGTGTTTGTGTGTTTCCATGTTTTCCTGTTTGTCTGTTTTGATGTTTCGCACTTTATGTTTCCTGTTTGTGTGTTTCCGTGTTTCATGTTTGATCTTTTCAAGTTTTTGTGTTTCGCATTTCAGTGTTTGGTTGTTTCATGGTTGGATGTTTTGTCTTTTCATGTTTTTCTGTTTTGACATTTCGTATTTTGTGTTTCGTGTTTGGATGTTTCATCTTTTGATGTTTCACTGTTTGTCTATTTTGACCTTTCACACTCTGTGTTTAGTTTTTGTATGTTTGGTTTTTTCATGTTTCACTGTTTGTCTGTTTTAACCTTTTACACTTTGTGTTTGTGTGTTTCCATGTTTCATCTTTGGATGTTTTGTCTTTTCATGTTTGTCTGTTTTGACATTCCGCACTTTATGTTTGTGAGTTTACATGTTTCATGTTTGGTCTTTTCATGTTTTTGTATTTGTCTGTTTTGACATTTCGCACTTTGCGTTTCACGTTTGTGTGTTTGCATGTTTCATGTTTTCTCTTTCACATCTTTCTGTTTTACGTTTCAGTGTTTCATGTTTGCATGTTTTGTCTTTTCATGTTTGTCTGTTTTGACATTTCACACTTTGTATTTTGTGTTTGTAAGTTTGGAATTTCATGTTTCACTGTTTGTCTGTTTTAATCTTTTACACTTTGGGTTATGTGTTTGTGATTTTCCATGTTTCATGTTTGGATGTTTAGTCTTTTCATGTTTTCGTGTTTCAGTATTTGGTTGTTTCATGTTTGAATGTTTCGTCTTTTCATGTTTGTCTGTTTTGACATTTCGCACTTTGCATTTTGCATTTGTGTGTTTGCATGTTTCATGTTTTCTCTTTTCATGTCTTTGTGTTTTGCATTTCAGTGTTTCATCTTTGCATGTTTTGTCTTTTCATGTTTGTCTGTTTTAGCATTTCGCACTTTGCATTTTGTGTTTGTGTGTTTGCATGTTTCATATTTTCTCTTTTCACGTGTTTGTGTTTTGCCTTTCAGTGTTTTATCTTTGCATGTTTTGTCTTTTCATGTTTGTCTGTTTAGACATCAGACCCTGTGTTTTGTGTTTGTATGTTTGGTCTTTTCATGTTTCACTGTTTGTCTGTTTTAACCTTTTACACTTTGTGTTTCGTGTTTGTGATTTTCCATGTTTCATGTTTGGATGTTTTGTCTTTTCATGTTTTCGTGTTTCGCGTAGGATTTGGTTGTTTCATGTTTTATCTTTTCATGTTTGTCTGTTTTGACATTTCCCTATTTGTGTTTCGCGTTTGTGTGTTTGGATGTTTTGTCTTTTCATGTTTCACTGTTTGTCTGTTTTGACCGTTCACACTTTGTATTTCATGTTTCAGTGTTTCGTTGTTTCATGTTTGGATGTTTTGTCTTTATGTGTTTGTCTGTTTTGACATTTCGCATTTTGTGTTTGGATGTTTCGTCTTTTGATGTTTCACTGCTTCTCTATTTTGACCTTTCACACTTTGTGTTTCATGTTTCCATGTTTCGTCTTTTCATCTTTGTCTGTTTTTTTATTTCACACTTTGTGTTTCATGTTTGGATGTTTTGTCTTTTCATGTTTCACTGTTTGTCTATTTTGATCTTTCACACTCTGTGTTTTGTGTTTGTATGTTTGGTCTTTTCATGTTTCACTGTCTGTTTTAATCTTTTACAGTTTGTGTTTTGTGTTAGTGATTTTCCATGTTTCATGTTTGGATGTTAAGTCTTTTCATGTTTTCATCTCTCCCTTTTCACTATTTGGTTGTTTCATGTTTGGATGTTTCATCTTTTCATGTTTGTCTGTTTTGACATTTTGTGTTTCATGTTTGTGTGTTTCCATGTTTCATGTTTGGATGTTTGGTCTTTTCATGTTTTCCTGTTTGTCTGTTTTGATGTTTCACACTTTGTGTTTCCTGTTTGTGTGTTTCCGTGTTTCATGTTTGATCTTTTCAAGTTTTTGTGCTTCGCATTTCAGTGTTTGGTTGTTTCATGGTTGGATGTTTTGTCTTTTCATGTTTTTCTGTTTTGACATTTCGCATTTTGTGTTTGTGTGTTTGGATGTTTCGTCTTTTGATGTTTCACTGTTTGTCTATTTTGACCTTTTACACTTTCTGTTTCATTTTTCCATGTTTCGTCTTTTCATGTTTGTCTGTTTTTTCATTTCACTATTTGTGTTTCATGTTTGTACGTTTGGTCTTTTTATGTTTCACTGTTTGTCTGTTTAACCTTTCACACTTTCTGTTTCGTGTCAGTTTGTTTTCATGTTTCATGTTTGGATGTTTGGTCTTTTCCTGTTTCACTGTTTGTGGGTTTTGACATTTCACACTGTCATACAAACATGAAAGAGAAGAACCGTGAAACATGAGAAGACCAAACATGAAGCATGCAAACTGAAAAACACGAAACACAAAATACGAAATATCAAAACAGAAAAACATGAAAAGACAAAACATCCAACCATGAAACAACCAAACACTGAAATGCAAAGCACAAAAACTTGAAAAGATCAAACATGAAACCCGGAAACACACAAACAGGAAACACAAACTGCGAAACATCAAAACAGACAAACAGGAAAACATGAAAAGACCAAACATCCAAACATGAAACATGGAAACACACAAACACGAAACACAAAATGCGAAATGTCAAAACAGATAAACATGAAACATCCAAGAAATGAAACAATGAAACACTGAAAAATGAAACACAAAAATGTGAAAAAAAACAAACATAAAACATGCAAACACACAATCGCGAAACACAACGTCACTCTTGGGCCAGCGTATATCTGGACAGTTGGGGCCGTTGGTCTGTTTGACTGAACCTGCAACATACCTATAGTTCTGCTAATACAATGAAGTCCTTTTTCAGTCAACTAATTGCTAATGGTCACTACTCTAACACGGTCAGTTTGGGAAGTATCTGGATACTACAACGTATAGTCTAAACTGTCCGATATACAGTGACTCTTCTTGTATGTGTACTTTCTGACTGTCACTGCGATAGGGGAACTGTATTTAGGATATGTTTCCTAAAGAAATATAAGCTAGGCATCATTGCAATTTTATTAACAAAAAGATGGACTTACCCACTTGCCTGTTGACCTTCCACTCCGCTGGCTTTAGCTGACCCATGGAGGTGAATGCTACAGACCCCACCACCAGACGGCTCTGCTGTTCATGCCAGTCCATGAAGGTGTTCTCAAACAGCTGGTTACCTTCTCCAACCTGGATGTGCTGATTGAACCAAGACACCCAGAACTCCCTGTACTCCCCACAGGTTACTAACCCAGGGGTAGATCTCTGTACAACCACCACTCCATCCGCAGATCTGAAATATTGAGTTTCCAAATATTCTTCAAAATGACTTCATCATCCTACTGAAATAATCTTCGAGCTAACTGCAAGATGTAGCAATCCAAGGTCATTTTAAGTGCAAAATTTGTCTTGTATTTTCTCAAATCTGCATACCGTAATGGCCCGATTAAGCGCAGGGGTCTCAAATAAGTGCAGGTCTTGTATAAGTGCAGGGGGTATGATCACACTCAAATCAACAAGCGCAGGTTGTCAAATAATCACAGGGCAAAATGCTAATACACTTGTGTACCAATGTGAAAGATTTTCTAAGCACCCCTAATCCCACCCACAGCCCCTGCCCCAAACCACCACCAAAGCAAATAAGGCATACACACCTTAGGCAGCCACAGACCAGCATAGTCTAGTCCTGCCCCACGCTACTCAGGTGGCACAGGCTTGCTACTGGTAGTGTAGTATATCTATGACTTAACCTATGACTGCAGTGATGCTTGGGAAAACCATGCCTGTGTAGTTCCAAAGGGATTAGCGCAAGGTGGTAAAGGCATTGTTTATTATTGGAGTATGGGGGGGGTGGCTACTGGCTAGGTTTTACACATACATGTACCTCTTTCAGATCCATAACTTCCTTATATGTAGGGGTCCTAAAACTATAAGCGCAGGCTCTCAAATGAGCGCAGGTCTCATTAAGCGCAGGCGGTAAGGTAGGGTTGAAATTAATAACTGCAGGTGCGCTTAAATGGGCCGTTACAGTACCATTTTAATCCAATCTGTTATTGAAATCCAGCAAAATTCTATCATGATACCTTTGAATGTAGGACTGTGCATTCTGAGGCCCACCCCCTATGTTGACAACATATCCACCTGTCGTAGTGGTCGTTTCGTGTTCAGGTGATAGATAGAGACTGCCCATCTCACACGACCTGAGGCTGAACACCATAGAGTGACCGCTCACCAGGGTCCACATATGGTCAATATCACCATCAGGACTAGTCGTCAGCTCAAATGTATCACCTACAGTTGGAAATGAAAGAAAGAAGAAAATAAAGGAAAGGTATTCATTCATCCAACTCTTGTTCATATGCTGGGTGAGTGGGTAGTATAGTAGAATGGGAATGGTTGTAGTACTGTTTTGGCTGCGTGTGAGTAGAGTGGTGGAATCGAGCTGTGGGTATGACAGGGTTTAAGTATTATGTGTAATGGCAATGTCCGGATGGCTTGCCCTAGTTCTGTATTGGTCCAAGGCAGTTAAATGCCAGCATCTCAATAAGTCTTGAATAAGTTCTGGGGGGTAGGGGGATAGTCACATCAATCTTAAGCACTGAAAAGTGTATATATAGATCGCAAAGAAGTGCCAGTCTTGTAATGGTTGTAGAGCTGTGACAGGGGAGGGAGTTACTAATGTGTTGTCTGAGTGTAAGTAGTATAGTGCAATGGGGAAGTGAGGATGGTTGTACCAATGTGTTGGCTGAGTGTATGTAGTATAATGGAATAGGGGAGTGGGGATGGCAGTACCAATTTGTTGGCTGAGTGTGAGTTGTATAGTGGAATTCGGAATTGGGGATGGCTGTACCAATGTGTTGGTGGAGTGTAAGTAGTATAGTGGAATGGGGATGGCTGTACCAATGTGTTGTCCGAGTGTGGAATGGGGGATCAGGGATGGTTGTACCAATGTGTTGTCTGAGTGTAAGTAGTATAGTGGAATGGGGGAGTGAGGATGGCTGTACCAATGTATTGTCTGAGGGTAAGTAGTATAATGGAATAGGGGAGTGGGGATGGCAGTACCAATGTGTTGGCTGAGTGTGAGTTGTATAGTGGAATTCGGAATTGGGGATGGCTGTACCAATGTGTTGGTGGAGTGTAAGTAGTATAGTGGAATAGGGGAGTGGGGATGGCTGTACCAATGTGTTGGCTGAATGTAAGTAGTATAATGGAATAGGGGAGTGGGGATGGCAGTACCAATGTGTTGGCTAAGTGTTGGTAGTATAATGGAATAGGGGAGTGGGGATGGCTATACTAATGTGTTGGCTGAGTGTAGGTAGGATAATGGAATAGGAGTGGGGATGGCTGTACCAATGTGTTGTCTGAGTGTGACTAGTATAGTGGAATGGGGGATTGCAGATGGCTGTACCAATGTGTTGTCTGAGTGTGGAATGGGGGAGTGGGAATGGCTGTACCAATGTTTTGTCTGAGTATAGAATTGGGGATTGGGGATAGCTGTTCTAATGTGTTGGCTGATTGTGAGTAGTATAGTGGAAAGGGGGATTGGAGATGGCTGTACCAATGTGTTGTCTGAGTGTGAGTAGTATAGTCGAATGGGGGAGTGGGGATGGCTTTACCAACATGTTAGCTAAGTGTAAGTAGTATAGTGGAATGGGGGACTGGGGATGGCTTAATGTGTTGACTCTTACCTATTCTCTGTCCAAATAGCCATGAGTCAATTACTCCAGTTGGTGTTGTTACTGTTGCAGATACCACGTCCTCAAAGGGAAAGTGGATATAGGCAATCATGAGGCTCTCTGATACCATATCATTCCAGCGCCCGACTTCAATGTCATTTGCTGACCATGTTACCCAGAAGTCTCGATACTCATTGCAATCTAAGATGGCGTCTGTCTGTGTCTGAAATAGGATGCGTTCAGGTGTCCTGGAAGGGGTGAAAATAAATTGGCTAACAGTTTGTTCTAATATGCAGCAAAACGTCTTGAAAAGAAAACAGTTTGTAATTATTCAAGCCTGTTTGCATGTGAACAGATCCTTTTTTATATAATTGAGATGATGGTCACTGCAGCTCAGAATCAGTCCTCAGGTACAGGATCACTCTCATAAGCAGAAATGCAATCCTTTCTGCCATCTGGGATGTACAACTCAATGTTGTGTAAAGGTCTGTGTGGAACAGTACTCCGAGCCTAATTTGCTACAATATCTCATATGCCTGACTACCCTGGTTCAATGCCAAGGTCTGGGGTGACCGATCTAGCTACTTACCAATGAAAATTATGAATTTGGAAAAAAAAGAAAAAAAGAAGAAGCAAATTATAATATCTTACCGAATAGATGACATTGTGTTATTATCTGTTCCAAAGATGACACTAAAGCTTGATAACACACCCCTGAAGATGACCTCTGCCTCACTGCAGGCTTTAACCTTGAAGATCAATGACTTTCTTGAGTTTACTGTTAGCAATGTCTCCTTGTGTGGGTTACCTGTTGTGACCCGAACATCATCCGCTGCACATGAAAGTAAAAGACTCTCGTTAACCTTCTGGAAGTGTACTTGCTCAATACATAATTGTATGTAGTGCCTCAACGTAAGATAACACAAGCCTCTTAAATATATGCCGAAAACCTCAGTGCTTTAAACTCTGTATGATTATTATTTCTACAAGCAATTCACATGTACCTGCCATATAACCTGGGAATATTCTGATACCAATAAAAAGACTTACCAGCCGCTGCATCAGTTGCCACCTCCCATCGTCGTTGGATGCCGTCAGAACTCCAGAAACTAACTTCCCTGAAGTTATGCTTTGTCCGAATAGTAGACCCCAGTCTAATGAGATATTCCTGGTTTCCCTCCGCATACACACCCTTTCCAAACCTCACCTCATACTCATCCCAATACAACCAGAAGTCTCTAGCCTCTTTACAGCTCAGGATACCAATAGTATGTGTTGTGTTAGATGCTGCTAAAGGCTTCAGTTCTCTCAGTGTGGTCTCCATGTTGTTATTAGCTCCTATCTCTACTGATACTCCATCTGATGTCGTATTTCCAGGCTCGTTGGAGAGAACCACCATAGCTCCTCTACATGTGGTTACAGTGAAGGGTATAACATTGCCAGATATGGTCAAAGCCAGATCAGCATCCACTGCAGAGTTCTCTGTGCTATTGATTATTACTTTATCTGAATGTAAAATAGAAGAAGTAAGAAAATATGGAATTTAAACTACGAGATGTACATAAAGAAAGCACTTTTGATTTGCTCTAAAAAATGGATACTATTACGGAGAATGAAATTAATAGAACATTACGCAGTTTATGCTTTATAGAGTGATAGACATACCTTGCTTTGGTACCGGTTGGTCGTAACCTGTGGGGAAATGTGGGAATAAAATGTTTGATAACTGATGTGAAGAGAATGGAACATTTTCTTCGAGTAGTATATAGATTTGCTTATGATGTCCTAGCTTTTGTAAGATGCACATGCTTTCTTCAACTATTTCATATTTTGATCTCTGAAGTTAAGGTAGATATCAAGTGGCATAATCTATGCATACTATAACATATCACATAGAGATAATTTACCATATGTGAGGTCTCCTAGTATCCATGCACTGTCCACACTAGAGTATACCCCTATCGACAAAACCTCTGGTGTCGAGTCCAGCTGGGTTGAGAGTATGGGGAATGAACCGCCCCTGACAGAGATCTGAGAGTCTGACCAATCCACTGTAAACTCTTTATAACTTATACAGGACAGGATACCAGGGGTTAGGACATTGGTAAGAGGTACCCCGCCATGTGACCATACTATGGAGCGCTCATTAGTCAGTGTGATCTAGAAGTAGACAAACAGTATGAATGGCAAAAGATCGATTAATGTAAAGCATTTGGCACTCAGATGACCAGTGCAAAGAGACAAGGAAAAAGATAAGTTTGTTTTTTTTATTTAGGAGCTTTCGGGTTTGGGAGCTGTGGCTTTCGAAGACATATGGTGTTGGCATACTCAAAATACCATTAGGTTCAATTTTCTATATTTTTCTTCATGGAAATAATTTGGCTTATTTTTCCCTGCAAAACAAGTATCTGTCAGTACTACACAACTTTTACTAATGGTTATTAGCCTACTTACATGTATTTGATAGATAGATAGATAGATAGATTTTTATTTCATGATCGTCCTATTAGGACCTTTTTCCGTGCACTCGTAAGGGATCACAATTAATCCTGGTTCACCTTACAGTGCATGATGAGATGCTGCGTACTGATTAGATGCAACCAAGGTTTTTACTTTGTTGATAACCAATAATCAGGAGTGATACATAATAAAATTTTTAATAATATGTGTTTGTGCTGTGTTAACTTAGCAATAGAAAGAGGACATAGGGGCAGTGCCAACCAGGCTACGACAGTATTTTCTTTTCAATAGCATGTCTAAACCGCCTAATCTCAGTGTAATTCATCTATGCTGATTCCTATAATTCTTACATTAAGACAGACACGCAGTGCATGATTCTGGAGTCTTTGGAGTTTTGTTAAGTCTGCCTGGTGGGCACTGCCTGTGTAAAAGGAGCAATATTCCAAACTTGGACAGATCATGACTTTATAAACTTGCAGTGCAATATTTACTGAGAGGCTGAGATTATATAAGCCATGCTGAAGTGATTAGCATTTACATATGTTATGCACACACACTGGAGCAAAGATGCGGAGATTCATTGAGGATAGAGTTTATTACCTTGTATGCGAGACGCTCAGATTCACCTGGGATGTATGCTAAAACAAGGGTGGCCTCGGAGCATGTCTTCACCTTCAAGTTAGATGAAGTAACTCCAAAGACATCAACCCATGAGATGAGATTCATCGAAGGATTTGTAACAATGAATGTGTCCGCTGTGAGGAGAAAAGTGTTTGCTTACAATAACAGTTATTTGACCATATGCCCAAGAAAATTATGTCCTGATCTGATTTGCCTGACATCATGAGCCTAAACGTCAAACTATGGCCATCTGTTGTCTCCACGAGTGTATATGCAGCAGTGTTAATCAGTCCTGGGCTGCCAGCTGGAAATGTTTAGATAAAGGTAAAATATTTTGGAACCCACCATCAATAATTCATTGTAACACCCAAAGCCGATTTTATAGAGGATATTTACATTTATATCCCAATTGGCTGACAGAGGCCAAGGGGACCTCTAGTAAACAGCGAATTGTGTACACACCACCACCAATAGAGTAGACGTCAGAGCTGCCTCTGTTTTTAGACAACCTAAGATCATCACTGGTCTGACACCTCAGTAGATGACAGCTATTGTCTTTGAAGTTGATGACGTTGGCACCCTCTCTGCAAGCTGCTAGCTGACAGTGTGACAGTGAGTGCCCCATTAGATATGACACTTGAGGACAGTCAGACGACAGGCCGGCTGATTTTTCAGACACTTTCGTGAAGCCGTAGGTACATGTCTTAGCTAAAAACAAGGAAAGAGTGAAAATGAATTTCACTCTATTCTCCAAATGCAATAAGCGTCATACAAAATCTGTCAACATGCTGCCACTGATTGACGAGATAAAGAGATTTAGATCTTTGGTTCCTTGGAAAAAAGGGTAGAAAGAGGGGCAGGGACGGAATCTGGCTGTGTATACTTACGATCATGCTGATCCACTTCCCATTTCACCGAGGATGTATCTGACTTCTTGAACACCACGTGACTAAAAGATGGCCAATCAGGAGGCAGCTTCCATGCCAGGTAGGAACTTTTATAAATATCACCAGGGCCTATCTCTAACACACCATCTGTCCACGATATCCAGAACCTGAAAGTAACAATTGGTCCTCTTCAGATTGCCTGATTGCATAGATGTCCTGACTTCAAGATATCCTGAACGGCTAAACGCGTATTCTGAGTAGTTTATGAGTGATCGGAAGATCAGAAGAGAGGCAGGTTGGTACAAACATCTTGTATATGTTCTTATAGAATTTCATACTTCAAATTCTATCAAACATGCTAACTTAAATAGAGACATACCAATGATACAACATTACCAACCTGGAGAAGCTTTGTATTTGTAATAAGTCTTGAATGTGCGTAGATACAGGTCTCCACATGTTCTCCATTGGGATAATCTCAATCTGTGATTTAAGATTTCAATTATTACTTTGAATAGAGGCATAAGAAGGGTGCTCTAAACTAGACGGAATATTTTTAGTTTGAATTAGTTGAAGAGAGTGAGTATAATGGCAATAAAGTGGAGTTGAGTGATACGTTTTACCTTCAGAATTTGAAAAATTAACCTAAACATAACATGCAATCTCCAATACTGGCAAAAATCTATGCTGGAAGACTATGTTGGAAAAGCTAGTATTGGCTCTTGTTCACATCACGTTCATTTGGCTATTGCGTTAGAAAGATTCATTATTTTCACCCAAACACATCGGATTATTTACCATATTAGTGTCCACTTGAACAGCAACTATAACGGAGTATTGCTGGTTGTTGCTGCCTGTTGGAGACAGCGACACTTGGAAGCCAGCCGGTGCCAATACATTAAAGGTGATGTAGCTGTGTCTTATGTTGATGATGGGCAGTTTATTTTCTGGTATGGAGGGGTTAGTCTCAAACCTGTATGTATTTCCTTTGAAAAGTCAACAAAGACAAGGAACAGTGATATATACATATATGGTCAATTGCACTGAGTTGGGGTCACACAGGGCTCACTAAGAGGTAAAAATTAAACTGCTTGGATTGCTTTTGAAATTGTGTGTCCAAAATAGTAGTGCACTGAGGCACCTACCCTAAAATTGGGAACACTAATATAAAAAATTGCCAATTTTAGAGTCAATTCCATTATTTAGCATTAGTTGCTATGGGATTCTCATCCAAATAGGCTCATTTTTGGGGAGTTGATTTTTCCACCATTAAATGAACAGATTAATATGATATCATTTTTGCATGATGCTGGGCATTGTCCTTTTATAATAGTAATCTGTCATAACAACAAAACTTCTTAATTCAAGATATTTCAGGCATAATACATATTGTGGCACGTATAGTTCCATGTGGCACGTACGGTTCCTGAAATGGAAAAACTGCCATAGATTTCCATTGAGTTGTATAATGGGACTGTAATATCTACATGTAGATAGGTGCATAAGTGGTTCATCTTTATGACAATGCATCTTTAATAAATCCCATAACTATGCACTGGAAGAATCACTTTATGTGGCATGTATGGTTCCTCTAAAACTACACCAAATCACATTGCAATTTCAAATATGCAATACTGAGGTATAATGTAAATGAATCTAAAATTCTTGACCTAATGACTGGTAGTTGACACCTAAGGCTTTCTAATTATATTTTTGCATTTGATAAATATGATTTCTTTCTCCCCACTACCATGTATTAAATAATGAGGCACGTATGGTTCCTACACCACAAGGTATTTAGCAATAACTCCAGGCAGATAAGGGGAATAGTTCTTAAATTGATTATATATAATGCTAAATATTGGGGGCTAGTGGAAATATAAAACAATTATACATTTCCAATGCATTTTCTCTTTACTTTGCCCCATACCAGTGGGAGCACTATGAAATAACATTTGAAATACCCCATAAAAAGCTTATATTTTGTAGTCTGCTTCTTTAAATAGTAAGGATACATGTGCAAAACCATAGTTTCCAAGCAAGATCCTGGCCTTCCCCAACTACTGGAAATGAAAAATATCCAAAACGTCCAATCTACCCCCTTCCCATAGTGAAAAATGGGTTTGTCCCCATTTCAGTGCAATTGACCATATGTTGCAGCCGGGTGTTGCAAACTGTCCTTGATAATACCGTCAAAATGAACAAAGTTGCCACAAACAAGGCTGATGGGCATAAATATATAGATATCATACATATTTATTTCATGTGCGGATCGAGAATGATTGGAATAATTTATATACACTGCCTTACACTTGGGGGGGGGGGTGATAATTCTACTTCTGTTCGGATACCAGCTCAAACAATGCATATGTGTCAAAAACACGGGAAATCACAAAAATAATAGTTTTGAGCCCCCTGACCCCTTTGTAGGGGGGTCCAAAGTCGCCCATAGTGAAAATATGGCCAAAATTTAGACTTTCACCTTCCTCATAAAACCTCATCATGGATTCAGGAAAGTGGTCAGAAACATTCATCTAGGACTGAAAGAGATCCTTAGAAGCCATTTTGTTGTGAATATATGGGTATAAACTATCCTAGGGAGGGGGTTCAGACTTTCTGAAATACAGATAAATCAGCTCTTTGGCAGGCATTTGTTCTCATACTAAACACTGCTTGTACTAGCATAAGACAGCAGGTTAAGACCAGATTAGGCAGTGAAGACCTCCCTTAAAAGCCCCATATTCTTTTCATCCTCCTCATAAGGGGTCACCCCCCCCCCCACTGCACAGATACTCTTGTCCCTCCAGTTCCAATGTATGAACCGTAAATAGACAGTTATGATATACAGTTAACAGAAAGTATCATCAATAATCTGTTTCCACACATGATATGTCAATCCCCATACAAATGCATAGATATGAATTTTAGAACCCCCCCCCTTTTTTATTTTTATAAAATCCTAAGGGTGTTGGTGGTAGGTGTCAAATCCTTGCTCACTAGAGTCTAATAGAGCCAGAAACTGAATATGTCAGCATACTGAAGCATTTGCAATGGGAATCAATGTTTCCATACATTATCTTGGGAATCTTAAGCCTGATAGATAATTAAATGACAGATTAATTATCTCTAATGGTTTCACATAATTCTAGAGATGATGCATTATCATGACAAAGTCATCTTATACTGACTCAACAGGTCTTAACAACAGGTCTCATCACTACACCCCAGTTGCCTCAACCTATGGTGGTTACAGTGTGCTTGTAAATGCATACATCCTACCACTCTAGCAGAAGGGCATCTGATCAAGGTGCATATATAGATCTGGGCTTGAATCCTAACTTATAATGTGTCTAACTATACATGCGTTACTGAATATTGGGGGAGGGAAGAATATTTTGATCTGATTGCAAAGCCCTTTGGCCTACATCATCGGTATAATGATTACATGGGCTGACATCTGCAAACCTATAAAGATATAAAGACCAATCAGAGATATTGCCTATGTCGGGGAAGAGGACAACATTAAACTTAGTCTTAATGATGGTGGGGGTAGGAGTGGAGGCTAGCTTTATCCTTAACTTTAACAATGGGGGTTTGGGAAGGCACAACTCCTCTTGGATATCTCAAAGATCAGTCAGATTTGGCTTGATAGGTATACGTTGTAGGGATATAGGTATTTCCCCCTTCTACAACATTTCAGGTCTAATAAGGGATCAAGGACCCTTCCAACATTCATATTCCAGCATTTGTAATCACTGCTGGTTATAAACAGATGGTGTCCTGATTATTATTACAGTATCAAACAGCCCTCGTGTATGTTTTAACACTCGTATCCTGTGCTTTAGCATAAAGTCCAAACGTATGTAAAGTTTATCATCACACCATACATAATCAAATCAGCTACCACAGATTCCACATTCACAGAATCCAACGTCAACGACCAAGATGTAGGAGTAACTCCATTCCGGATAGGGCCACTAGTCTCTATGTCTGGGACTATTTGCATGGATTTAGAATTCTGTTTTCTTTAAATGTAGTCTTCATTCTTGGAATGCCTACAGTAAGATGCCTGTGGTCATTCTCTATGATTTGGACAGAATGGAGCCTCCTCTATCATTTGTATGGAATGCTATGCTGTATAAATAGATGGGGGGGGGGTGTCCACCGGAGTGAACAGAGGATATGTAAGGAGGGTCTGCCTTGCCTAATTCAGTCTCATCCTGATGTGATATGCCAGCATAGACACTGGGCTGTATATGAGCAAATGCCTGCTAAATAGCTGATTTATTGGCATTTTAGCAAGTCCGACCCCTTTCCCCAGGATGACTTATACCCTTATATTCACATCAGAATGGCTTCAAAGGATCCCTCTAGGTCCTAGATGAATGTTTCTGACCAGTTTCATGAATCCATGAGGAATCTGAAAGTCTGAAATTTGGCTGTATTTTCACTGATTTCCCATATTTCTTTTTTGCCCAAATGCATAGATTGAGCTGGTACCCCAAACCGTTTGACAAAAAAATTAACATTCCCCCTACTTACACATCTGTTTATAAAGTATTAGGTATGGCAAGAGTGGTAAGGACCTCAGTTCCTCTTTGTTCTAAATTTCGGACCTGAACGCCCATTATGTAACTCTGAATACATACCCCTTGACCTTGGCACTGTCCACGTTGCACCATTACCATCCCCAGAGGACAATGTCAACCTCTGGAAAACCAAGCCGACTGGAAGAGGGTGTACTATTCTCTGATTCATCCTTGCATAGGCTCCCTCACCAAAGGAAAAGCGATCATGCTCCAGGGATATCCAAAATGGCAGAGACTTTGAACAGTTTAGGAGATCGTCGAATCGGAACTGTTGAACGATTTCATCGGCAATTTCTAGATAAGTCCACCTGGTGGTATTCTGGAAGAGACGTCATCACTGGTCATTCAATCTGTTCAATATGTATGTATAACAGCTAAAGTCCACTGGGTCCCACCGGCCGAAAATTCCTACATAATAGTCAACTGATGAGGCTTAGATCTAGTGGACTATAAGTGTGAATTAACAACTGGCATATTGCAGGAAGGCGCACCTTTGGACGTCTATCATTATACTTCCACCTCATCAAGGAGCCATAAAACGCTCTTTGAATTTAAATAGAGACAGTATCTGTTTAGTCTCAAGTGATTCCATTAACAACGAGCAACACTGATTCAGTACAAAA
The DNA here is from genome assembly GCA_949317995.1 of Acholoe squamosa. Taxonomy (NCBI): domain Eukaryota; kingdom Metazoa; phylum Annelida; class Polychaeta; order Phyllodocida; family Polynoidae; genus Acholoe; species Acholoe squamosa. The sequence goes on from OX439045.1 coordinate 56,900,934, forward strand.
CGTATTTAATGGCCGCTGGGTGAGGTGGAAGCCTCAGGGTAGATGAACGTACTCTGGGCTACTTGGGACCAACAATTCAATAAGCCTATAGCTAATGCTACCTGAACTTCACTTATCCCCCGTTCTAAACTTACCAGTATTGTTGGTCATAGAGCACTATAATCCCCATACCTGAATCACAAGTTGATACGATGCATGGCTCTCATCACTGATAATTGGTGAGAATTGGAGGATTGCAGTGGAACAAGTCTGGACCCTGAAGACAAATTGTGACTGTCCTGCCTCAGACAAGGTAAGTTTATCTCCACGCAGTGTTGAACTTGTAGAAAGATGAGTCAGCTCCACTTTTGGATAAAGAAAACGATCTATATATTAGGAAATTCACAGAACAAAAAAAATCAGAGTTCTGGCTTCTGGGGTAGAAAATCAGTAAAGGTAAAATTGAATGACTATAGAGCAATCTCTTTGATTTGAATATGACTTTAACGAAACTGATCTAGGATATTTCTTCCAATGACTTATCTGGTACATGAATATGTGGTATCACATTTGTTGATAATATTTCATCAGCATTCAGAAGCAATGATTATGCATCCCTGTTGAACCTTTGAAATATAAAGACAAACATCAAGAATAGATATAATCCTTCTAATTACCTTCGTCTTTACGTATCGCCCAGGAGGCATTGCCTTTATACCTTGACGCTAGTGCTACCATGTGCAATGGGCTATTTACTACACTTTTGCCTGTACTCAGAAACCAGTTTGATTCGTGATATCCATCTACATCCACACTTAGGTAACCCCGGTACCAGGTCATCTCCAGTTTTCGTCGTTCCTCACAACTTAATATGCTCCCGGACACAGAGGCTATTTCTGTGCCCTTTAAGTGGTCCATTATGTATGAGTTTTGTGTACCATCCTCCTCACGCTGCCCAAGGATGATTTCAAAAGCTTGAGATGACTGATTGGTGAGGTCAGATGAGAGCAGAAGTTGTGCACCTTCACAAGAGGCCACAGAGAAGTACAGGCTATCTACAGACTTCCTGAGTGTAAATGCTGCTGATGTGAAGCTGCTGGACTCTACAAAGGTCTGCACTCGGTTCTCAATTTCTGTGAGGAGAGGAGAAAGGGTAACTCTGATACACTGGGAAGTGCCCAAAACCCATTAACCCCATATTCCCCACAAACAGCTGAGAAATTGAAGAAATCTTTGTTATTTCTCTCGGTCTTAATGCCTCAGTCTGCTTTTTCAAGCAAACTGTATGTGGAGGGTACCTGGAATTTTCTCTCACTGACATCAACTAATGAGTTTTCAACCTACGTTTTTCGACTGAAAATGACATTTGATGTCAACAAACTGGAATAACTGTGACACCTAAAGGGAAATGTCAAATCATTGACCTTTTGACGATACAGCTTTTTTTCAAATCATCAACCGTTAGAATATATGTAGGTACCTTGATATCCTTTGAATTCCCATTGACCACCTGATCCCCCTCTGGTCCTGAAGTCAACAAAGTTGACAAAGAAGTCTATACTGATAGAAGCACCTCTATAGATGACTGCACCAGCCTCATCAGATGTACCCCACTGGAGCTGTCCATCCATCCAAGATACCCAAACTTTCCTTTTGGGACAAGCATACAAAGGAAAAACCCGGCTATTTTGGTATGATAACTCGTTTGTATCCAAGTCTAGTGTAACGAACATATTCCCAGCATGACCAATCATTTCAATATTTTCTGCCAAGGTCAATGTCGATTTTCCACAACTTGTAAGGTCGAATGTGATGTACTTCTCGGCAGGTGCTGTCCTCCAATATTGTTGAGGGTTTGCCAATGAAGGGGTTTGGAAACCTATAGACTTCACTGTTGAGTGAAAATAGAATGTTAGACACATCTGATATGATTTATATTCAGCACTGCATGGTAAAGAAAGAAAAGATCTTTGCATAAAAAGGGGAAATGCAAATTTATCTACAGTATTGCAGCCCTTAGCTGAAATATCTAAAAATGGAGAATTCTAAACATATTTGATCTCCACAACTGACTAATAACCTTGGATGGAAGATAAACGATACTAATAACTGGAAGTCATTTGAAATGGTAAAAGCTGATCGACATACCAAACATTGTCTCCACTTCCCATTTAGTAGATATATCTCCATCTGATTGAAACTGGATGTGGTGGACGGGATGTCCTGCTGATGAGAAGGAGCGCAATAATACCTCTTTGCTGTGTATAAAATGGCCAATACTAAGATAGCAGGTGCTCCAGTCGATGTAGAAAGTCTTTTGTTGTCCATAGATGAGAAGGTCTGGGTAGTAGAGGCTTGTCACCGTTATACGAGCACTTATATCCTGAAACAGAAGGCAAGGTCAAGTTCATAAAGGCAGGATCGTGGACTTTGAGTAATGTATAATGCTCCAACTTCAGAACTACATATCACTTATTTTTGTTATTGAACACAATTGAAGTCTGTTCTCCTATAGATGTAGAAATCAAGTTTAGACATAAAATGGTCCATTGTATTACACAATAGGAGCAGCTCGGGCAAATGGAGACAAATCATATCTTGTAAAGAATCTTCTTACAAATTCTGACTCGATCAGTATCCTGATGTAACCATCGTCATCGCCCATTTCCATGATATACACATAACCATCTTCGATGAAAAGTTTAACTTCAAACTTTGATGCTGGCGTCACTCTGAACTCCAGGTATTTGGATGGTGTTATCAGCCATGGGGATACACTGGAGGATGTGGTGTCCATGTGGTAGATTTCTCCTGTATAATCCAGTAGGGAAATTTAAACAATCCCCCCAATGTTTCAGGATGTAAAGTCACGAATATTTACTTATCAGTATTGCTTTGTACCTGTGGAAAGATAAATATGCTAAGCTTTTCCAAGGAGAGATATCATAACATCACTGTTGTCCCTCGGTATTGTATACTTTCCTTGTAAATTTGTATTTGGGGGCCTTGCATTTAGGTTGAATAAACGTTTAGGAGAGATGTATTTCTTGCACAAAGTTAGGCATCTCTGTAAGCTGGAAAGATAAAAAAAAAAGCAGGCATACTATATAGATGAAGATCTTCTTACTGGAAGTTTCCAAAATGCAAATTAGCGTTGATGGAAGACAGTCTTTAATGCACTGTTATATCAAGCATACCTTCAATATCTGGAAACTCCCACTCAATAGACGCGGTTGATTCCATCACAGATATTCCTGAGATCCCAACTGGCTCTGTGTCCACCCAGTGTAGAAACCTATTGTGTCCGATCCGACCTGCCCGACCTACTTGTACATGGCCATCACCCCAACTGACCCAAAATGTAGTCATCAGATCACTATTGAGGATATCAGGAGTTTCCACCTCTGCCAGCACCTCCCCTGTGTCCCTGACTATGTTTGATTTGGTATTATGTTTAGCCCCCAGTGTTAGTTTGAATGTATCTGAGTAGATTAGTCCTGGGGTGGAGGTGAGGAGGAGTTCTGCTGACTCAGCAGCTTTCACCCTGAAGACACAGCCATCAGTGGTGTCAGGTAATGTCCTCCAGTATTCCATACTGCCAGCTGGTTGTGTTGTGGTTGTGGTATTAAGTCTGGTTACAGACCCTGGTGAAGTAGACAAAATGAAGTACAAATATTGTTCCATGTATTAATGAAGTACTGCTGAAGCACAGGAGATTTATGTCTGACCTTACCCCCCACATTTTTCACCCAACTTGCTTTGATTTCACCTACAGATTAGTCATTTGGGTGATGAGGGTAACAATACACACTGTTTCCGAGTTTATAGGTTTAGAAATTGTGTTTTTATGATTTAAATGTTTATCAGACAGTATAGGGTTGACCCAGTGTGCATTATTAACCAATCAGATTAGTCCCTGTATTCACTGTAGACCTTTTTGGGTACATTATGTAACACCTGGTACCGGTACCAATCATGCTGGTTCTAATCAGTGCTTATCTCGCCAGGTGCCAGATCAAGCAATGGCCATTCCACTAGGCCTCCATACTAAAATCTGGCCTTACATGCCAGGACCTAAGATAGGCTAAGTAATTACTTTGGGAAGTATACCTTGTTCCTGTCCAAAGCGCCACTCGCATCCTGAACATTCCATTTGTATGAAGTTCAGTGGATATGGCTCATCAAAGCTCACAGTCACTAGAGGGTCATCTCCGACGGCATTCCTTCCGAGTCTAACACTACCATTATTCCATGACACCCATAAGCTCACAAAGTTTTCGGGATCCAAAACCCCTTCACACGGTGCTGAGCCTTTAACTGGACTAACACTGTTCTCAATGATGCAGAGTCTGTTTGCTGCCTGAATAATAACCTTTATAAATTTCTGATTTGTCCCTTGTAGTGATGGGGAAAGGTATAGTTTGGCATCCTGGGTGTCTTTTAAGCTAAACTCAAAGGACGTCTTCCTAGTAGAGACCCAAATGAAGTCTAGTGATGAGACAGCATTTTCCGGTATATGGAAACTGTGATGAGGCTCTGGAGTGAACAATTGAAAGGACTTGATTGTTCCAATAATGTCTATCAATAGCCGGAGATATGTAATGATATTGGACTAGCGAATTATTCATAGTTAATAAGGCAAATAATTATGAGTATCAAAGTGTAGATTAATCATACAGTTGTGATACCATTCAAAGTTGGTTTGCAAAATACATTTTATCTCTTAGCTACCTACCGTCTACGTGATTCAACTCCCACTCAGCCTTCACCTGTGACATGAGAGAGATGGCATTGACATCAAAAAGATCAGCATACATCTGCATTAGCTTATGGGCTCCTACAACCTGACCCTTGCCGACTCGGATTTTCTTCGAACTCCAGTCCACCCAGAGGTATCTACCTGCAGAAAAAAAGTCTTAGTGTCTGAGTAGCTCAGGCGATTCTGGCTGTGGCCACTGGTGTTAGATGTTCAAACTGACCAATAGAACAACCTTTGCATAGCTCCTCTCTGCTTCGATGATTTTGTAGGTGCTACATTTATCGTATCTCAAAAATCACCCAATTGGAGGGTAGACACTATTGTATCTCCTCTTGGGGTAAGGCAAATCCACCAACTTCATCTCTTTGGTGTACCCTGACTGATATCCAAACTATACTAGTAACAAAAGAGTAAGACCGGTACACGGGAATTAAGGCCGGATATACAATGTCATAGACTTTTGGCCCAGGAGATGAAAACATATTGTTTTCTGACTGAGGTCGGAATAGATAAGAAAGGATAGAAGAGACAAAGCTTTCAACATCATCTTCTTGAGCACTTTTTTTCATTCTGTAAATATTTAAGCCTACTCATACACACTGAACGGTTGTACTTGAAACGCCTAGCTCCTTGAGACGCCACTGTTTACTAGCTTTTATCTGTGAATTACCTTCTGTGCAGCTCAGTATGCCTGGGGTGTGTCCCAATACTGGCCTGTTTTCATTGCCCTCAGAAAATATTCTTGACCTGAAATCAGAAACATAATTGTGACTTTGTACGTGAGACCATAAAGGACAACGCAGGTCATAAATGTTTAAAAGAAAAAGCCAGTGGAATATACCGGTAGGTAGAATAAAAGGGTAAATACAGTTCAGCTATCCTAACAGAATCTCTATCTGTCTCAGTCACCAAACTCTTACTAAAACATTATGACTTTTTAAATGCTACCTTTGTAGATTTCTAGTCATGGAACTGAATAATCAATTTGTATTTGTTTCTTTTTCTCTTTGTTTCTTTCCATAATTTGTCCAATCTCTCTCTCTCTCTTTCTCTCTCTCTCCCTCTTTTATTCTCACGTTCTTCTTTCTCTCCCTCTCTTTCTCTTCTTTTTTCTTTTGTTGTATTTTGTTGTTGGGGTTCTTTGCCTAACCATCATATTAAGCAAGACATCAGCTATTATCACTTCATAACATGCAGCAGAATGATAGAAACTCAACATGGTTGTCTTTAGCTTACATTGTGTAATCGTCAGACATAGATAAGTCTATGTGGTAGAAGTTGATGTTTGAGTGGAACATGTATGTGGCGAGTCGCAGCTGTACCCCATAACAAGCCTTGACTTTGAAGACAAATGAATTCACCTCCTCAACCATCACCCACGCCTGGTCAAAGCCAACAGCAGGCAGCACTAAGGTCTTCAAGAAAACAGTGCCACCTGAACATGAAAATAAAAATAAACTGCATCATTAGAAAGAGGTATACCCTAATTCTTCAGTTGAGAATCAAAGTAATCACGTTCTTCGATTAAATTAATATCCTTTTAGATTTCTTCTTATCTTTCATTTTCCTTTTTTAATTATTGCTGGGATGTAGGATTTGTAAATGCGTCAACGCGATAACATGAAAGAAGCCAAATAGACCCAGCAGGCAAAACCCCCATACCGTGATCCTTATTGAGCTGGTAATTCACCAGGTCTGCATCTGCAGCAGCAGTAAAGTGACCAGACTGTGCCCTGTATGTGGGGTCCCCACTGTCCCAGGACAATATTGGATTAGCTGAGTTCTGACCTTTCCAAAGCTTCACTACGCCATCCTACAGAAGGAGAAATGTACGGTTTATCAGCCAAAGGTAAGTAAATGGTACACAGAAATATAAATCATGAGCAGAACCTGGTAGGACAGGTTAGGACAGGAAACTATCAGTTCGCCCTAAAAGAAGTTAAACCAAATGAAGGAACACACAAAACCCTTACATTTTAGTGTCAATAGATATATTTTACACATTGAAGCAAACATGTAAAAAATGGAGCATAGTTCAAATCTTAAGTCATGAATATATATATGGGGTGATTCAAGAAATGATCTTTTTGGTCCTTTTTGGCTTCTTGGAGCTACAGTAAAATATTTAGAACACTATTCTTATTTCTTCTAGTCATATTTGGTAGAAAACATCTTGGGCTTCAAAATGAGGGCAAAACTGTGAATGTCAGCCTTTTATTTTGGGAGATATTGAGCTTCAAAGGTTAAAAAAACCAAAAGTTGGCATTTTCTTACCTTTTCCAGCATGTAATAGTCATGTATTGCCTACTGAAGCAGTCTTAGAAACCCCTAACCTATTTTCCTTCCTTTAGGGTAGGGTCCTAACTAATATTTCAATGTGGTTTAGAGTTGATTAGACACTTGAATATTTCACGGTATGGCTTCCCATGAAAAAGAGAGGTTTTCTACTCAACAACCCTATGATAAAAGTACATTGGCTAGCCTGCTAAAATACTAGCTTTATTCTTCTAAGTAGCCATCATCAAAGGGGTCCCTATAGAGGTATTTGTGGCAGAAAAAAATGGCACTACCTACAAACCCTTTTTCACCATGGGCTTGGATGTATTTTTAAACTCCAGCAGTGTGACTTGCGTCAACTGGACATTTACCTGCATATATCACAAACTGCTGCTAATTCCTATAACTATACCATCCAACTAAGTGTAAACAACACATTGTAATGTCCTAACATTGAAATAATGGGGAATTTTGTCCAGGGTTGGCTGCATGGGGGGGTCGTTCAGTATCGTTAATGTGAGTCACACTTGCACCAAAATCAGCATGGCAAAGCTAAAGTGACTTCTGCTTGCCCAGGTGATTGATTACATATAACTTTCCTTCTCTGACCTCCCTCCTTTCCTTTTATTCTATTTAACCAATGTTTGAATGATCAGAATAACCCCAGTGCAGGCCTGAAGCTGTTTGGCTGGATTTTGTCACTCGTGTTAACGGTGTGCAGTTAACGACCCTCTCTACCACTCCATAGGTACAGCTGGGGGATTTTCAGTCATTGGGCATTTAGATAGGTCTCTTTTATAATATTCTGGCCAGAATTGATCACCATTAGACATTCCTTTTTTAGCTATTAGGTACATTTTCATTGGTTTGACTTGGCACTATTTACATCTAATTTCATTATAAAGTAGACTTCCACCCCACCCAAGTCATTCGTATTTGGCCATAAGGTTGCCCTAAGGCTCCCCTAACTTGGACAGGAACAAATATTTAGACACTGCATACTTTTTTTCAATTGTATTTTTTCTGCTGGAAAAATGTCAAGTTTTTAATGAGTAATTGGTCAATATTGTCCTTGACATCTATATAATATTCTGATTTATTTTAAATTAAAGAGAGGCTATCCACTAGTAATATGTAGAAGCATGCATGCTTTTTTAAAACTCTTTTGTATTGCTTAGTAGACATGCCAGACTATTGTAAAAAGACAATATTTATGAGATATCATTATGTACTTCTGTGTAAAAGAAAATATGATTTTACTTTTTTCAAAGCCATGGTATAGATCCTAGATGGGCCAAAGCTATATGCATTTATGCTGAAATCAATAGGCAGACATTAACTGCATGATTAAGATATAGATGAAAAAGGTCATTTGTTTTGTATAATAGACACACTGTATATGAAGCAGAGTGATTTTTGAGGAAATATGATGACCTTTAAGGAAATGAGGGGAACGATGATTATGTGAGTCCAACTTTCCCAGATTTTATGATTTGTTGTATATATTAGAAGATGTTTACTTTGAAGAGTTTATATATTAGGTTTTGGATTTCTGGTACAGTGAAAGTAATATGTTGTAGTATTATAGAGCCAAAATCAAATGTATACCTGCCTATTTCTTCATGTATTATTTATGTGCTATCTGATTTTGTGACTCAGGTTAATCATTTAAAGTCTTGTGCTATAAAACTGAACCATTGGGTACTTGAATCAACCTTTTTACATAGCAAAGATATAGGGCTTTCAATAAAAGAAAGTGTTATTAAGTAACACTGAGTTTCTTAATCCATCAGTCCTGGGGCTGACAATCATAGGAAAGTGAATCACCCCATATGAGACTTCAAACTCACTTTCCAGGAAAGACCCATTTTGATGAAGACATCGCAATAAGTCAGGTGCATCGTGCTGGCTGATGCCACAGTAGTATTTGTACCATCGGCATAGCTCACCGTAATTGAGGAATTGCCTTCACACGTTAAAGCAATGTTTATCTGTTGGATATTTGCTGACCTGTAAATCCACAACAATTTAATCAGAGTTCAGTGCTGTATTTTACATAGGTGCCTAACACAATTTGACTTTAAAACTTGGTAAGCTGTTTAACCCTCTGCTAGTCATAATGCATTCTTCTGAGTACTTGGCGTTTTTGAAAGCCAATATTTTCTAAATTTCCTCATCATCCTGGTCGAATTGTTCATATCAGGTCCTTTGAATAGCCTAGAATAGTTTCCTACCTGTGGTAAAGTTTTACTATTCCTGTTGACCTCTGAAGTCTAACCCTGAAGGTTATAGTTGTGACCTTGTCCACGTTGATCCACGTATCTTGGTCCTGGGCGGAGCTTCCCTTACAGCTAGTTACTATATTGTTCTCTGTGGTAGTTGAGTGATTGAGTTTGTTTTAATTAAGAACTAAATGTGAACTTGTGAGGAGATGAAGCTATATAAAAACTAAGGCCGTTAGTGTCTTCAATGCAAGCATGGGGAGCCATTATTTATAAGACTTTGTTATCGAATTATTTTGCATCCAATTCTGTGTTGCGTTCAGGTAAGCAATACTTTATGTCATGGAGATTGGGATTTTAATAAATACTGCAAAATAGAGGTCTTAGAGTTTGTCTGAAATGCAATATTAGACGGTATAGTGTGAAGGAGTTGCATGAGATTTGTAAGGTTCCAGTGTTAGAGAAAAGATTTGACATGCTATTATTATGCTTAATGTATAAGAAATCAAAGACTGTGTTAAATAGACCACAATCTTATAATACAAGGTCTCAAAAGAAGATTGCTTTTGAACTACCTAGGGTTATTACTAGACACTATAAAAGATTGCCATGGTACAGAGGGGTGGCTCTCTGGAATACTCTACCTGAGGAGATTCAGAAAGCTACGACAAAGGTAAAATTCAAAGAGGGTGTGATGAAGATAGAAAATATAAGGTTGAACCTGAAATTGAGTTATAATTGATAATGAGAATCAGGTGTGGAAACTGTGCCGCTTCATATTCATATTCATATTTATACTCACATTCAAATCCTTTTTCATGTTTACATCCATATTGATATTGCTGATGTTCCCATATGCATATAACAGCATATACTACCAACTCTAATTATCACTTATTTGAACTAAAGACAAGGTGTATTTAGCTGTAATCATGATGCACTGAAATAATGTGTAGACACACAAATCTCTATGTATGACATATTATTTACTATCTATCTCTTTTTGCTTTTAATTTGTTTGTCTGTACTTTCTATGTTAATAACCTATTTAGTGAATATTGCCAGTCCCTATTTTTTCATCTGCTGATTGTGTTCATATTGACATTTGTCAAGATCCATGAAGTTATTGTACTGTTTCATTTGTGACTTTCCTTTGAAAAATCAATAAAACTTGGTCTGCTCTATAGCATTATTTAAATGAACATAGCAGTTCATTAATGCAATGAGCAAGTCAAAAAAAAAAAATCATCAGCATTTCCGGGGATGATTCAGCAAAATCTTGACTCACCGTCAACACTTCGTATGTGCCAGTCCATGGGTTTATTACCAAACAGTGCCAGGGCTCCCACCTCATGGTCCTGGTCAGGCCTCCATTCCAATAAAGTACCTACATCTACTCTCAAACCACTACCCACTATAAAGTAAAATGGCATAGAATCAGTGTGTAGCAAAATATTAATTCAAGTTTAAGATTGTAAAATTTATATACAATTTGCTTTATGATTTCAGAAAATACCGTCTTCTCTCCGCAAACTATGGTTTGGTGATGTCATGTAAAAGCCTCAACTATCATGTTTTTTAATATGTCTACAAAATAAAATGTGAATTCACTATGGGTTCATATACATGTGCTATTAACCTAAGTCTATACTGATTCAATGATAAAAGAATGTTGTCTATTGATTATCAATTCTTAAAAGGAATAGACTCAGTAAATGTCCCACTAGTATTAGCACAGTCCCAATAAATGTCACATTTGTTGTCAGGTGTCTAATGATAAAGTATGGATTATAAATCAATATAAGGGTGTGACCAAGTGTCTATTCAAAACATTATTATCATAGGAGATATCAAATACTAGCACTCTTACCTCTGACAAGAGTTGGATCCCAGCTCACCCAGAAGTACCTCATTTCATCTTTATTCAGGATCCCTGGGGTGTTTGTTGTGGCAACGATTTCCTCACCATAGCCTTTGCGTATTATAGTCTCTGTATTGTTGTTGGCCCCTAGCACTAAGAGATGGACGTTCTCCTCATCGTTCTCAGCCTTACTTAGGATGACTTTGGCTTGTTTAGAAGCCCTTACCCCAAACACTAGGTGGGGCCTCTGTGTTTCTGTAAGCCACAGTTGCTGGCCTTGGTTGGTACCGCGTGATTTCATGAATACGTCCCATCCTAAATAGGAAAATCCAACAACAGGGCATTTCATGTTAGTTGATGCCAAATGCTTTACTTAAAAGATATTATTCGATCTGGTCAAAATAGGATAACGTTAGTAATCTGATTATGATCGGGTGGTAATTTCAATGCTTTTAGTCTTTGGAAAATATGTATGGCTACGAAAAATGTCTTCACTAATAAGTATTTAAATTACACCAGCTGGGAATGTTAATACAAATATGGCATATAGCACAGGCTACTAGATACAGCCATGGATGAATTTTCTAAGAAGAACTATTCAGACAGTCAGATAGGTTTACCTGTTTCCCTGTAGAGGCGCCATGTTGCTGCAGACTGCACACCACCACTGAAGCTGGCAGCAGTCAGTGCGTAGACGTTACCATTGTAATCTATTACCTCTATTTCACCATCAGTGCCCATAACTCCCATACGTAGATTATTCTTAGTCCACCTCACCCAAATACTAGTATAGTTATTACATAGCAGCAGGCCTTCATGTTCCCCAATGACAAGTTTGTTTCCACTGAGGACATCAGTGAGTATAACACTATTCCTTTTGAGGCTGAGTTGGTATGAGGGACTGGTTGTTTCCTGGGGATAGGAGGCCAAGAGCAACTCGGCCGTCTTAGAGGCTTTGACCTTGATATTGAGTGAGCGTAGACTCACAGTCACCCAGAAGTAGTTAAATGTTGGGTTCCCCTTAGGTGTATTTACTGTCATGTGGTCAGGAACTAGAGAAAACGGTTTAAATTAAAAGAAACATAACAATAATCAGGCTGTCCATAACCAGATAGACACAAGACAGGATGAAAACAACCCAACTGTGCACTGAGAGCTATTTGATGTATTTTCCCTTCACTATAATTATCTATGCTGAATTCAATGCTGAAAGTATGTTGTCTATTGATCATCAACTCTCAAAGGAAATAGCATTAGTAAATGTCCCACTAGCATTCCCAGTAAATGTCCCATTATTTGTTGCCAGATACCCAATGATAAAGTATGGATTACAAATCAATATAACAACATACCTGGCGGCTCTGGGCGTGGATCATCTAAAAGAAGGAAATATAGAATGTGTCACGTTCCAGAAAAGATAACATGATATGGGCATTGACTAGTTCTACTTGCAAAAGGAAATCTAGATAGGTACATGTAAACAATTCATTATCGACAGAGAATAATAGGCACATGTATGATGAAGCGTGTTGTCTCAGGTTTACTTTTGAAAACTAGAAATCACCGTCATCAGCTTCTATATATGGTACAAATGGACCCATGCAATATAATACAATATAATGCCAATTCTGATACGTCGTGTTTCCATCGGGCATTATAATTGCATCTCTTGTCTTAGAGATTACAACAGATTTGCAACTAAATACATCAGTAATATAGGGTCCTGCCTTACCTTCCACACTGCGGATGTGCCAGTGTATTTGGTCATTACCAGTGACTGCCAGTGCACCCACTGTATGGTTCTCATCTGGTATCCAGTCTACAAACTGGGCCTTGTTCACCTGAAGACCATGGCCAACTATGCAGGAAAAAATTTAAATTTACTCTTATCACAATTTTTACTGGATGTTCTTTAATATCATTTGCATATCCAAAGGGATTTATTGCAGGTCAGTGGACAATTTGATTTTTTTTATAGATTTTGACCAAAACTATGACTGTATGATTTTAAAATTGATCATCATAGGGTTGTATGACAGGAAAACATGTAAGATACTTCAATATAGGACCATACAATTTAGAGTTATAGACTAACCCAGTGGGCATAAAGCATTGAATCAACATTAAAACAACCTTGATCATTGCTGATCAATATCGTTTCAACATTGATTCAATGGTCTGTAGCCACTGCGAAGTAGTACAGTATTACAGATGATATGCCCTATAGTGTTTGTCAAAATCTGACCATTCTGAAATATACTCCCGTGTTACCTAAGTGCTTCAAAACTCTTTTAACGCTTTTATGATCAATGATTATGTGATACCTCTTTCAGTATAGATGTATATGCACATACCTCTGACAAACGCTGGATCCCAGGTGATCCAGAAATATTTCATTTCATCTGCACTGAGAATATCAGGAGTGTTGACAGTGAATAGAACCTCTTCACTATAGCCCTTCTTTATAACAGTTCTTGTGTTGTTGTTATCCCCTATGACCAAGAGATGGACATTTTCCTCATCGTTCTCAGCCTTGCTGAGGACAACCTTGGCTTGTTTTATTGCACGCACACCAAACACAAAGTGAGGCCTCTGTGACTCTGTCAGCCACAGTTGGCAGTCTTTGCTGTTACCATGTGATGTCATGAACAGGCCCCATCCTAAAAGAAGCCTTATAGTTGTAAGTAATGATGGGTAGAAATGAACTAGACTAAATTGTCTCTGCATGACGATGACTAGTTGAGGCTTTTAATCAGACACAACTGGGTTCACAGCCACACCACAAGGATGCTCACTCATTTATCAACACCATTGAATATGATTTCAGATCATGGCACACATTCATTGATTTTATGAGAAGAAAAAGATAACGCTGCAGAACAATTTTCCATTTGTAATGTAATTAGGAATTGTTATATAAAGGGAAGGCTGCTTGCAAAGAAATATGTAAATGACTCTTTTATCTACATCTAGCATCCTAGCTGAAACTGGGATTCCATTGATTACTCAAACTCGCTCATCAATGATAAAGAAAATAATGTGCTGGGGAAGTTACCTGATTCTTTTTGTAGCCGCCAGGTAGCTTTAGATTCCTCTCCACCAGAGAGGCTGATGCTGACGATTTTGATAACATTCCTTAAATACATGAGCACTGTTTGTTCACTGGTGCCATTAATAGTACCCACCAGCAGGATACCCCTACCCTTGTCCCAACGTGCCCAAATATCAGTGAAACTGTCACATTGTAGCAGGCCTTTATGTTGCTCAGTTTGAAGAATTCTTCCAGTGCTTCCACTTTTGAGTGTCATGCCATCTGTTGTGAGGCTGAGTCGGTATGAGTCTTTGGTAGCATCCTGGGGGTGGGTAGAAAGGAGAAGCTCGGCTGTTTTACAGGCTTTGACGCTGACATTCAAAGATTTTCTAGCTGTTACCCAGACAAAGTCAAAGGATGGTCTACCTTTTGGAGTCTTTATAGTTATGTGGTCTTCCACTGTAAAGATTTTAAAAGGCTGGTATGATTTCAGTGGTGGACACATCATGTACCTAAAGCATCTATAGATGTGTAAACGACATCACATAGTCTATTGTCTATATCTGATAGAAAGATATTTTGCTACTTTGCTGATTGGGAAATTCAACTTCACTAAGGACTTAGTTTTGTGTTGCTGAATATCAAAAATATGTTGGGATTGTAGGTCATAATTTTAAAGATTTTTATTAATCTTTAAGATAATGATATATTTTACATGGGTCAAATCAAAAATGAAAGGCCGTATTCAGCACCTATGGATGATGTAAAGGTTATCTGTCTGAGGCCCTTCATACTGTTTTCCATAGAGATGAATAATAAATGGAAATGATGAAGCACAGGGGCGGACGACCTTTGCTGCATCTGTTGGCACTGGATGCGGCTCTTAGGATTATGCTATAAGGTGATATTTAATATTTCCATGACCCTTCCTTAAAAACACTAGTAGCATTGCATTTTCCAATGCTCACCAGGACCAAAATGGGCAAAACTGAAAAACTTATATATATATATATATATATATATATATATATATATATAGATAGATAGATAGATAGATAGATAGATAGATAGATAGATAGATAGATAGATAGATAGATAGATAGATAGATAGATAGATAGATAGATAGATAGATAGATAACTTGATGCATCTAACTCATAACACCAACAGCTTACCTTGACTTGTGGCCACCTGTACATAGGTAGTGAATATAAAGAGTGACACCACAGGGAACCAGGGTATCTCCATCTCTGCCTTTTCTCTCACCTTCTGGTTCAAAAAAAGTACAGTTGCTATCTACTTTACTACCAACATACTTTGCTGTAGTATGTCTACAATGGTCCCCCAACAGAAGCAGAATGACTGTATCCTAGTGCACTTAGATCTATATACATGATTTGGCCCCGCCCCCTAACTCAAGATCAATGCCCCTAAAACTAGGAAACTGTCTACTGAGTGTTAAGACCTTATAATAAGGCAATGGTCATTGATTTATATGGAAGTATGAACATCGCTCTTCACATCATTATAACAGAGGTTTATGCATGATAGGGATAAAGACAGTAAGCAACACAATTTCTATACATGCTACAGTTCAAAAATAGGTTTAAATGAAATGGTACATGATTTCTGTAGTTATTATCTTCTGTAGTCGATCAATGCCCACCAGACACCGAACATGGTGTGTAGAGATAACAATAGCTGACCTTGTTATGGTTAAGGTAGATAACGTTTTCAGCCATAGGGACTCAGAGTTGAACTAATAAATACCATGATGTATTCAGCCCTGAAGCTAAGTTATCTAGGGGTGGCAAATAATAAATTATGGCAAACTTAGTGTTAAAACTCTGTAATACTTATAAGAGGCATCACCAAACCTCGCAGAATAATGAGACTATTTTTTTCATTTTCTTTCTTTTTTTTCTTTCTTCTTTTACGATCAACCAGGCAAACCATTCTTTGTCAACCTAGCATTCTTTTACGCATCCCACATCGCTGCCATTGGTTTACTAAGCTCTAGACTACCTTACCATGATAAAGGTTTAATGCTAGATCTTGCTGAACAGTTTGGATGACAACAGGGGACGTGGTCATCAGTCTGGCCATATCGATAATCACTGTGATATCTGTCTAAGAATACAGGGGGCAGCAGAGGTATGTTGATTGTATGACTGTAGACGCCCCTGACCTAAGCCTAGCACTATTTATTCAGATAGTGAAATTAATCCTACATAACCTTAGCTCCCGGGCCTTAGCTGAACAGCCATGATATATGATTGTATTGCATTTGCTGTTGGAGTTCCCAGCAGAGGGGGGTGTCTCCCTGAACAGGCTTGGAAAACATTGACTCCCCTCCACCATAGAAGGAGGGCTAAACGTTGGCCTATCCTCCAACATTTCTGGATGAATTTCATATACCATAAGGTTAAGAATAGAAAAGGCTATTTGTGCAAGGCATTAATGATTTGTGCAAAGAATTATACCTGTATAGTGGTAGGCCTTACAATTATCCAGGTATATGTATGAACACATTCAAAACAAAATTGTACATGATGAGATATGCTGCATTTACTGTACCAAAATAATTTTAAATCATGCATTTTCTGTTGACCCCATACCCCCTCCCTCACCTCCCCATCTGCATTAGCCCCACTGTTGGAGGACCTGCACTAAACTCTTATCAGCTATCACTATGGTAACCAGGAGATAAGAACACTCACTGAGGGCCAGTGTCCAACAGTGGAGAGTTGTCCAACAGTGGCCAAGGCCCCCACTGTCCAACAGTGGAGAGTTGTCCAACAGTGGTTCAGGCTCCTCCACATACAGGTCTATTGGTGGAGATATGACCAACGTTTTTCCCCAGTCCACTGTTGGCACTGTATTACCTTTTCCCAAGCCTTCTGAATTGAAAGATTTTCTTAGATGATTTACGTTTCAATGAAAGTATCATTCTCAGCATGAAACCTGATCATTTTGATAAAAGAATATTCTTTTAAAGTTATCAAGTCACTGCACTCCGGCCTCAAATATGACACCATCTGTTTTTTAAAAAAAAGGCGAAAATAAGGGGTATTTTTTTGCCACTGAGGAATGTCCTTGAAATTTGAAAAAGGGAGTGAAAAAAAAAATGATCCTCAAAAATCTGAAAAAAAAGAGTATTCTCTTGACTGGACTGAAAAATTAATGTATTTTGGTAAATAAGGGGCCATTCTAAGTTCTTAAAATCTGTGTTTTAGAGGAAAGGTGGGTATTTTAGAAGAGACTGTCAGTGATTTCCCAAAATAAAGGCTAATTTAGAGGTCCATTATCCGTGTTTTTTCAAGAAAAGGGGCCATTATCTACTCTAAAAATCTGTGTAAAGGGGGTGTTTTTGAAAAGCATTAATGAGGATTATGTTAACCTGGCTACTGAGTGCAGGGAGGTAGGATATGTGTACACACAACATTTAAAGAGCTGGGTGTGGTAATGCACACCAGCGAATGATATCAGTGCACCCCACCCTCCTAGTCATGGTATGATATTCTTATAACGCCAGTCGCATCGGGAGCCATTACACCCATACTTTCTTTTAGATATCACACGCATAAACTGTCAAAATACCCATGCTGTATCCAGGCTGGTATCATTATGGCCATAACGCTGTCATCGCACCCATACCCTGTCACTGTCAATGGACCATTCTGGGTATTATTAATATTTTTCACATTTACTAGTTTCTTCGCCATATAAAGCCTAAGCTCTGCTCACGATCCACACTCAACAATCTCCTGTATTCCCCAACAGGAACCAGGATCCATAAGTTATTACGAACCCACTTCCTCCATGAGACTCTGTGACATAAGGTACACAGATGTAATAACATTCCAATCATATCTACACCCACACAGCCCCGCTGGAGGATGTGGGATCAACCTGTGGTGCCATATTAGGAATGAGAGGATATTTCACAATCTCCTCTCAATCCTCATTAACATGATTAACCCACAGGTGGCAATCTCTCTCTATGACACATGTCTCTATTTTATTGAACCACGTGTATAGAATATTTCGCAATACTGTGAGCTGCTCAAGCCCTTAATATAAAAGGCAGCTTGAGCAGCTCCCAATCATCTCTCCCAACTTACACCTTACACCTATACCTAGAACCTACGACAGGTCGAGCTATAGGATCAGAGGCAGAGCTTGGATATTGGCGAGTGTTATCATTGTTACCATCTTTATGAAACACTCATGTCAGCTATGCAATAAAAGGATCAAATGAACTTCTCTGGATTCCGTGTATATTCACTTCAAAACTTGTAACGGTCCGTTGACACAATGGTGGATGAACCCTCCAAGAATATCCCACTACCAACCTCTCATTAAACATGAGCAATAGTGAGACATCACCCAAGTAGCCAGCTTCAGAACAACGCACCTTTACATCACCTGGGCTAGACGCGCCCAACCACCCCACAAGTGCTACTACACATCACCTCCAGAGGCAAACTTCATCTCCAGAGGCATTGACATTGGATCCAGTTTTACCTATAGCACTACAGGCCCATGTATTACAACCTGTGAGTATCAGCATTGAGCAATTTTCCTCTACAATAGTGGACCACAATACTGGAGCACACACAAGTACACCAGTATCACCTTACCTGGTTACTCACAAGTAAATTCACCACCACTAAGACTTTCTTGTATAACTAGCCCAGCCTCCGAAGTACCAGTGGACAACACACAGAACCACTTGTACTTCGACCCACACCTGGAGGACAGACCACCAGAGCTTCAAGCTACCCTCCAGGATATCACCCCCCCCTCCCCACAACCCACCACACCTAGTGCGGCTGTACCTGCAGAACCAACCAACTCAGGTGTGACATCACATAAACCCTTGGTTTGTGAAGAGCCAGTGGTTGTGGACACAGACTCTGACACTTCCCTAGACGCTGATTACTGGAGAGACAGAATTAGATCAGCAGTTTCTAGGTGGAGAGCAGCTTATGAAAACGGTATAGGCAGGGTCTCCAATAACAACTCTGGACACCTGGTAGGAGACAATCCAAACTTCTCACTCAACATCAACATACTGTTGGATGAGTGGCTTGACCCTACTGTTACACAGCCTAACCAATACCAATCCACTTCTGAAGAGGAGAGCCTGTACCCCCCACCTGTGTACACACCCACACAGCCACTTAGGACCAGGTCAGTGGACTCACCATCCAGACAAGGCTCTAGATTTAGAAGGAGGGCCCAATCAAGTTCACCTCTTAGAAGAAGGACTCAATAGAGGCAATAGAACGCCTTATAACTCACCTCACCTTATCAGTTCACCTGGGGAAGATACTGAAATAACCTTTCCCCACCGACCTGATATGGCAATGCCCCGAGGTCAGCCCCCTCAGTATGACCATGAAGATATGAGGAGAAGTCTCATCAGGGATTGTACTAATGCTGTCAGTGAATCTTTCTCCGAGCTACTAGCCAAACACGTGAGCGCCCTATCCACTGAAATTAAGAATCATGGACAGGAACACTCAGGTCAATTAGCTAGGGTACACCTCCGGTTGGATGACATGGAACGCTGGAAGGAGCATATGGAGAGTAACACCACTCACGGCTTCAAGCAGGCAGAACAAGGCAATATGGAAGTTCTCAGAAGATCTGAAGATTTCACATACCAAATGACTAACCAATGAGGCTTGACCTCATGAAAGCTATTCAGAACCAGTCTACCAATGCCAACGCCACCAGCTCCAACCAGACTGCCACTAGCACCCAGGGTAATTCAGGACACATGCAGTCCACCCCTCCCTATCCCACGGCACCTAGCTACAGCCCCAGCCATAATGACATGACAGGTACAAGACCGAGCCCACCACATGCCTTCATGGAGAGCAGTAACCAGAACACAGCCGCCGACCCTTCCACCTCCCATGCACTATACCAGTCTCCAGCAGCTAGTGCACCAAACACCCACCAGGGGGGGACTGCATCATATAACACAGCACCTAACCAAAAACAACATTGTGGCCATGTGGTTAATGGTGTTTACAGTCCCCAAGGACAGGCAGAAAACCACTCTAGGCTACCACATCCTCCTAGGTATTTCCACATAGCACACTCCACACCGGTAGCGCACCAGGGAGGATATCATGGCGCTGAGCATACCAGGCTTTCCCCTAGTAGATTAGACGGTGACAAGCTCACATCTGCCCAGTTAGGTTCATTCAACAAGCCTGAACCCTTTGACAAACCGACGCCCTACAGGTCTGCAGCAAAATTTCTGACTGAATTCAAATTTTTCATAAGAAATGTGCATGCCAAGAGGCCCGACCTACATGCAACATGCCTGTACACCTTTCTCAAAGGGAGGGCAGCCCAGTGGTTTTTCAGCAATATAATGGACAAGCCAATCATGCAGAACAAGGAGGCAGTCTACGAGGCTTTCTTGGCAAGATTTGGCAACCCCGACCTCAGTACCATCCTCAAAGGGTACAGAGCCAGAAAACAGAAGCCAAATGAAACCACTGAGGACTACCTTGCAGACATGACCATGTTGCTGTCCAATAGCAGCCTGGATGAGGCTTCACAGGTGGACTACCTTGTAAAATGGCCTCAGATCCGAGCTGAAGAATGTCGTCGTAGCTAAATCTCCCCAGACCTTGCTGGAAGCTGAGCAGTTAGCCATAAATCAGGAATTAAACCTTGAGGCAATAAAAATTGCTCAGAACAGCTCAGCAGAGTTATGTGCAGTGGGCTACAACAAGGACGACAACAGATCCAGAAAGGATAAATATCAGCGCGACCACAAGAAAGAAGACAGACTGCCCAGTAGTAATTACAGCAAGCAGTATGAAAATAAATTTAAAAACGGCTACAGAGGAAGGTCCAAGTCTTCAGACAGGTCCAATCCCAAGGACTACAGATCCAACTCCAAAAATAGATCCCCAGGAAGAGACAGGTCAGGTGACAGGTCAGAAAAAAGATCAAGATCCTCTGAGAGCAACAAGAGTTTTGTTTTCATACCAGTTGCGGGGCAGCCAAATAACAACAAAAATGTCTCCTTCATGGTCCCAGCTGACTTCACCATCCCAGACAATTGGGTACAACAGTCACTAAAGAAGTCCAGAGATCCAACCCCAGGCAGGAATTACTCCAGGAGCCGTTCAGGATCTCAGTCTGACGCTGACAATGACAATCTCAACAACATACAGGATGAATAGGGATCAGGGGAAGGCACTCCAGCACCTAATGACCCCGACCCCACCCGGAACACAACCATTAGTTTATCCAAGGACACTTCTCGAAATGCTGATGCAGAAATGAATTCAGTAAACTCTCAATCATCCAGCTCCAATTACACCAATTTTCTGAATACCAATGAGAACTCAGACTCCAGTGATGACGAGGACGAGTATGAGGACCAGAGCCAGAGGACTTCAATCCTGAGACTGAGGATCAAATCTGAGCAATATGGGCAGCAAGGTAAGGCCATTTACGTTGATACAGAATTAACCAAAGGTGCAGTTTCTGTAGACATAAATAACCTCTTATATAGAGCTCTTGTTGATTCTGGCGCCTCACTCTCTTTTATTAGCCAAAAAATGGCTGACAGAATCGCAAATACACCAAATTTTAGACATGGTAGACGCGCGCGTCTGACAGTTTTATTAGCTGATAAAACCCCCATCCAAGTAAATCACTCCATGACTGTAACATTCCTCATTGGTGGCCATGAATTCAGATCCAGATTCCATGTGGTACCTGAACTGAACCATCCCCTAATTTTAGGAGTAAATTTTATGACCAAATATAAGGCAAAAAATTCCTTTGGACCCACTCCCCCATCACCCAATTACATCAGGGCAAACAAAAATGTTGATATTCCACCAAACACTGAAGCCACGTTCAATGCTGTTGTGGTAGGGAATAGCAACATTGTGGGAAAAACTGGATTGACTGAGAACTCAGGTTCTACTCTACCGGTACTTATTAAGCATGCTATAGTTAAACCTAGGTCGGATCTTAAAATAGTACCAGTAACAGTAGCTAACCCAAATGATTTCTCCATCAAGATAAAAAGGCACATGAACCTTGGTGTATTTAGGCTTTTTAACATCAAAAAGGCTGTACCCATTGGCACACTCAATAGCGCCCACTCACTCAACAGTGTAAAAACAGAAAAGGATTTATTTCCCATTAATTGTGGAGAGGACCCCATGGACCAACTCCCCAAAGGAGATGAACCTTTGAAGTATAAAATCTGTGACAAGCTCTCTGAAACTCAAAGACAACAGATTAAAAACATTGTTGAGGCCAACAGGCAAGCTTTTGTCCTAAATGAAAGTGCTATAGGCCTCAATGTAGAAAATGAAGTTAAATTGGAATTAAAGCCAGACTTCAAACCTTGCAACAGACCGTCATATAGAATGTCCCCTCACAAAGAAATTTTTCAAAGGGAACTTCTAAGGAAACATTTAGAACAAGGGGTAATAGAAGAGTGTACCAAACCCTGTGAGTGGAACTCACCTGCCTTTTTGGTGCCAAACCCACAAGGTGACAGGTCAGTAGCCTCTGGTTGGAGGATTGTAGTTGACTACAGATGGGTAAATGAGAATTTAAAAACCTTCTCTTACTCATTCCCCAGAGCCGACGACCTCATGCAGCAGATAGGCAGGACAGGCACCAAATATTTTTCTAAATTGGATGTCTACAGCGCCTATCACCAGATTCCCCTAGCAGAAGAATCTAGGCCACTTACCACCTTCTCTGCCAATGGCACGAGATACATGGCCAAAGTTCTCCCTATGGGACTCAAAACTTCAGGCCTATCTTTCATGAATGTAATGGAACAACTCCTCATGAAATGCAAGTATAAAAATGCTGTAGCATATGTGGACGATGTAGCCATTTACAGACCCACATGGGAAAGGCACTTACAAGATCTGGACGAGGTTTTGAAACTTTTTATCAAGGGAAACATCAAACTGAAATCAGAAAAATGTGAATTTGGGACTATCAAAATGGATTTTTTGGGTATCAATGTAGACCAGCATGGATTGTCCCCATCCCCGGACAAAATAGGACCTGTCAAAACTTTCCCCCCACATAGAAACATCCATGATCTTAGATGTTTTAATGGTATGGCGCAGTTTTACAAGAGGTTCATCAGAGGTTTTTCTCATGTCATGAAGCCCCTTTATGAGGCGACAAAAGGCACCTTTAAATGGACCACTGAATGTCAGAGAGCCTTTGAGAAAATTAAAGCTGCAATCTGTACTGAAGCTGTGCTAAAATTCCTCGACTATAACAGCCCTTTTGTCATTTTTACTGACTCTAGCAACTACAGCTTAGGAGCTGTAATCACTCAGGTAGATGACTATGGTTTCTATAGACCAATTGAGTTTGCAGGGAGAGGTTTGACACCTCAAGAATCTAGGTATGGGATAACTGATAAAGAACTGTTGGGAATAGTTTTTGCAGTTAAAAAGTTCCACCATTGGATGGAACTCACTTCAAAGTATACTCGGACCACACCGCCCTGGGAGGTTAGCCAGATGGGTTGACACAGTCATGTCCTATGATTTTGAAGTCAGATACCTGCTAGGCAGAGCCAATATTGTGGCAGATTTTCTTTCCAGAAGGAAATACTTGCCCGGCTCTGATGACCCAATTCCCATCAGGTCTCAGGGTAAAATAATACTCCCTTCTAAATCAGTTAAATTCTCTGACATTACCATGACAAAAGTCTTCAAATCAAATGAACCAGTTCCCACAAATCCAGTCCTCATGGGACCACGTAGGTCCATACTAAAAGGAGGACAGATTTGGGGTAGCACCTCAAAGAAGCCAAAGGGTGTGATTGCCAAGAAAGGTAGCGCTGAGAGAGAAAAACTCAGCTCCATTCAAGTTGAGCCCGAGTTGTGCATTCTAACTCAATCCAAAGCCAAGTTACCAGACCCGGCCACACCCCCTCAGCCCAGCAAATCAACCAGAAGTAAACAGACCCGCCCCACTAAGGTCAAGGCCACCAAGACCAAGCCAAGGGGGTGCCCACCCAAATCCAGGTCACCCAGAGTATCAGTGAAATTAGCTAACACCAGAAGGGCTAAGCTATCACACAAAGTGCTACCCATGGCTGAGCGAGCGATAAGCCAGCTATGTAAACAACACTCCCTGACCCCATCTAGGGAGACACTGATACAGGCACAGCAGGAGGATGTTTTCTCAAACTCCATGTTGTCATACATCAATAAGGGTGAATTAACAGAAGACCCCAGCCTTAGCAAACAGGTACTGCTAAACCATGACCAGTTCATGATTTTAGACGAAGTTTTATTCAGGATCACCAAATCAACCTATGGAGACAGTTTAGAGCCTACACTACAAATAGTGATGCCAGAAAAATGGGCGGAGTCACTGATTGAGGCCACACACTGCTCACCACTAGGAGGACACATTGGTCCCACTAAAGCATATGCAGCAATCAGATCCAGGTATTATTGGCTTTCCATGTTCAAACAAGTTTTTGACTACTGTGGCACTTGCCATACATGTCTCACAACAAAGGAAAGACCAAAACAATTGAGAACCCCAATGACCCTGAGGGACCCTGTTTTAACAGCCTACACCCACCTCACCATGGATACCATCGGTCCTTTCCCACCTGCTGTGGATGGATCCTCATTTATCCATGTTGTCACAGACCATGCTACCAGGCACATCACTGTTTGGTCCACAAAGGATAACACCAACGCTGAAGTAGCGCTAGGATTTTTCCAAAGGGTTATTTGTGTTTTTGGGACCCCATCTTTCCTGAACACAGATAATGCACAACAGTATGTGTCCAAATATTTCACATCTTTTTGTGAAAAATTCGGCATCAAACATGTGACAGGAAGTGCACATTTGTCAAAATCACAAGGTCTATGTGAGCGTCAACATCAGACAATAGAATCTTCACTCAGAGCCTTTGTCTCCAAATCACAAAAACATTGGTCAACTTTCCTACAGGCTATAGCATTCAGCATAAACAACACTGTATGCAGCGTGTTAGGATACTCACCCAATCTTTTAGTATTCTGAAGGCAAACACATCTCCCAACTGAGTCGTCCCTGTCCTTGGTCCAACAAACTGAAGAGATCAAAGACAAGGAAAAATTAGTTACCACCTTACTCAGTTTAAGGGATGACATCCAGCTTAAGGCAGCTGAGAGCATGGTTAAATACCATAAAAAGATGAAAGCCAGATATGACGCCACTACTTCTCCATGCACCTACGACACAGGTCAGCTTGTGTATTTACAGATACCTAACCTGCTGGTCAAGCAAACAAGCAAGAAGCTGCAGCCCACCTACAGTGGACCATACATCATCATGAAAACGACTTCACCAGTAACTGCAAAGTAAAAAAGGCTTCAGGATGGTAAAGTATTGAAGAAATCAATACACGTATCTAGGTTAAAACCAATCACCAAGGCTAGCGCCAAATCTGTAATCAAAAGACTGCAGTCTGGGCTGGTTAGTTCCTTGTATGACCCTGATCTAGACTTCACCCACACTGGTGAACCAGAATCCCCCACAGTCAAAAAGAAAAGAGGACGACCTGCAAGAAAGGACTTGTCACCTTTGCCCCTTCCCCAATAAAGAAGGCAAAGAAAAAGTCCAAGAAAAAGAAATAGATTTTCAGAACACACAAATTTTTTTCCTTTTCACCCCCCACCCCCCCACACTCACACACATACCCCTCTATCTTTTGTCCCCACCCAGTGACAGTTTTGGTCACATGTTACTTCGTGCAATGATGTTTTTCCCCCCACAAATTAATTCTTTTCTTTTCATCATTATTTTTTTTTATTATCAAAATCACATACAAATTCCCTATAACGTTCAAAATTTTTTTACACAAACCCCAGAAGCCTTCTGGCTTATTTTTACTGATGGGACATTGTCAAGAATTCTATCTAGAGTTTGAAACTCAGACAGTCATATAATGATTGATTAAGGTTAGCATGCCACATAAATTACCCAAGGTCACAGCGTATTCTCGGTTCGTGGATCCTAATTTCAGGAACACGCATGCGCCGGTTTGTTACAAGCTCAGGGCTCCTCTATACACTAAGGTATGTGGAATGTTTGGTGAGACACTTAATCAAATAATTTAGCACGGTTCCCTGCTGTGTTAACACAACAGGAACAAGTGCACCCCTGGTAAGCTGACTAATCTCAGCGCCAGAGCCATTACCCCCTCCCTAACTATACTACAATATTCAGATCTCCTATGATCAACCGTACCTTGGCCAGCGTCCCCCCCCTTAAATTTGCATATCACAGATCTGTTAACCACTCTCATCAAATACACCAAACTCACCACATCCAGCCGCTATGGAGCAAGCATCCGGAGACCACAGGATCCAAGTGTCGGGACTGCCATGCAACAAGCCCAGGTAGGATTGGTCTTATGTGTCCATTAGTAGCGTCATCAATCTTTCTAGCATGACAATGATGGAATCTACCATCATGTTGCCCAGATACCCATTACATGCCAATGGTAGTGTGCGCCCAGAGTGCTTTGTAAAATGCAATAGTTGAATTTGCAGTCCTTTTTCAAAACCATGTATGGCAGCCTGATTTTTCACAACTTTATTTATCAACCTCTCGACAAAACCCCCCATCAACCCATTCATCTACCTTAGTCTAACCACAAACTTATCAAACCATTTATTCACACAGCCTTAGAGCCTCAGAGATTAGACATGGAGTCAACTCAGGATGGACCATCCACAGTCTTTTAGGCCCAAACGGCATCAAAAGTAAGGCCATGGATCTGTTCGAGATCAGAATAACTATCATGGAGCAAAAAGACATGATCAAACATATATCCAGCAATGACCTAGGTGTATACCTAAACAACAAAACAGTTCAAAGGGAGCTCACCCTACAAGACCCCATTGTATTATCGGCCACCAAGGCCATGATATTCGACTTATGCAAAGACTTCCCCACAGTCCCATTATGGGATAGACTCAGTGAGGAAACATCAAGCTACATTGCACTTCTATGTGCCAGAACTCTGATTACCTCAGAGAAGCCACTAAACGAGCTACCAAGATATGAAACAGGCATTGGCAGACATAACTTCATAATCCAAACCACAAATCTTCAGACTCAGCTGGCAGCGTTTGAAATGGTCAAATTACATAGTCAAAAGCTCTCAACCCTGAATTGACCCATTTTCCCCTACACATTCACAATGTGAAGAATCAATTACCTTTTCTTCAATTCCTTTTTTTTTCCCATGTCAATTTTTTTTTTATTTATGACTAAGCTAGAGACATCCTTGCTAGTTAAGATATCAGCCTAGCAACCTGATACCTTTTAAGTAACACGCCCCAAAGTGCCACAATCACATTGCACACACCCAACACGACCCCCCAACACACATGTATAGGACACTCACCGCGCAAACAACACAAACACACCTCACACAAAGCCAACTCCCCAACCCAAACCCCCTTAAAGACCCGCCCCACCCCAACCATACAGTCTTATCTCAGTTTTATTTGAATCATTTCTCATAAGCTTATCTAAATTTCTATTTTTAGGATAGCAGCCTCCTTGGCAGCACTCTTCCTAATTACGTGCGTCCAGACCCAACAGTCGGGAGCACAGGATTTTGTAACCAAAAGAGAGACCATCTTCAGGCCAAATTATGGCATTTTGTTCACTAAAATGCCCCAGAAAATGATCTCAGGATATATGGATTACCCATTAGTTTTCGGTTTAGACCTATCTTTTAATCAAACCTTGCAGCGACCCGACATATTAACCACCCTAATCAGCAGAAATGCCCCAAGTTTCATCTTAGAGACCGCCCAGTCTTTAGATCTAATTTTGGCAAACCTTTATCAGAAATCACAAAAATCCTTAGACCTCTTAATAAAATTTTTAGAGCATCCCCAAACCAGAACACCCAGAGGCGCCCCAGGACAGATCATAGGTGATATTTTGAGAGCATCAATTGGCTTGAGCATGCAACCTGAAGTAGATTTGTTAAATTCTGAAATGTCAGACTTGGAAAGAACCCTAGCTACTAAAATGCATGTGGTAGAATTAGCCACACATTTTCTACTGAACATTTCTGAGTTTAATTATCAATCTCTGAGCATTTTCTCCAGCATACAAAATGACACGGATGACGCCCTGTATTTACTCAGCTCTAACCTCCAGCTCTTGAGTAATAATGTATCAAATATCTTATTCAACCTGGAACAACAAAGCAGACGAGACACCTATTATTCAATGTTCTTTACTGCAGCTAACTCTCAAATTGAAGCGCTAATGAATCTGCAGAATGATTTAGACACACTTCTAGACTCACTAACCTCTCTAATGGAAGGTGAGCTACCTCCAAAATTAATTCCCCATAAAGTCATGGAAGATGGACTTAATAATCTATCAAGCTTCTTGTATGAAGCCCATAAAGGTATCACAATTCTAAATGTACCCACCGGTTTCTACTACAAGAGGAGAGTGCACGTGCACTGGCAGAACCAAAACAAACTTTACATCACAATACCTATACCCATAGGACTAGGAGACAACATCTACTCCATATATAGGGCGGAAGCCTTCCCAGTCCCATTTGATACCACCAGTGTAAACACTACTGGGTTTACACAAGTACAGCCCTTGCCTGACTACATAGCTGTGTCTGTGTCCCAGTCACATTACATTGAACTTGACCACACCGACTTAGATCTATGTGATGTAAATGTTTTTATTACCTGTAATCTGCCCCTCCCAGGTATCCCACCTGCAGCTTATCTTTATTTTTAGACCTACACTGTACATTACACCTGCAATTTCCAGGCCCACATGACAGCACAAATTCCCAACATTGTTAAGCCCATCTCCCAAAGCTCCTACATGCTGATCACTAGCACTTCACCATCAATAATGCAATGCTCGAACTCAGGCCAAATCGAAATAGAAAATGCAGCCTACTCTATTATTTCAGTGCCATGCCTCTGCTCACTTAAAAACAAAGGCATGATAATAATTAATTCCAATTTGTCTTGCGCCCAGAATTTTACTTTAGAACCCATTGCCAAGGTGCCCGTCAACTTGCCACTGTGGCGGCATTTTGGTAACCCACCAAACAATATATCAGGAGTAACCATATCAACCACCCGACCCATTTAGACCTACCAAACTTTCAGCGCCTTAAGCGCCTTCACAACCAAAAATTCTTATCCCTATTTAAAGACATTTTAAACTTAAAGGGCACTGCCACTAAAATTCATGATAAATCATCAATCCTGAGCACCAACTCAATTATACATCAAGGATATCACCTGGAGTTTTCCCCTTGGTTACACCTGTTGTCGCCCCGCCATCGCCATCTTGATCAAGGTCTTGATCATGTGTCGTGTGCACATGCACGTGGTGTACTTAGCCCAATTAATGACCATTCACAGTCGAGCAACGATGGCTGACGCAGCGTCTTGGAACAAACTAAAGGAAATGATCAAGAACACCAACCAAAATTGGCCTACGCGGACCACACCCCAGGACATAACAACACCTGACTGGATTCAAATGCCAGGAAGGTATGATTCTATGATCGCCTTCCTGGGCATCACCCTCATCTTGCTACTCATCAGAGCCGCAGGGAGACGCTGTCTTAGGCATTGGCCCTATGGCAGACAGGACCCTGCCCCGGCACCCCAAGATTCGTGCTAAAAATCCACTCTGGAGGGTGTACCTACGCCTTTCCAGTCGGATTAATGGTATATGGACGGAACCTTTGACCAGCCTCCATCTTGGCACCCAAACTAACACCACCCAGGTTGACTTTCCCTATAGCCCGTCATCTTGATGCGCATTGGAAATCGGAGGTCAGCATGATCATTGGTGGAAGACTGAGGACGGTGAAGCTGGAGAGGTACCCCAATTGCCCTTTGCTCTGGCGCATTCCCCTCTCAATTGTCCTCAGATCCAAACCCCACACCGTTACCTTAGCTATTGTACAAGAAAGCCAACCTGATTTCCAACTTACACCAAGTGACTATGAACTTTCGGCCGGTTTTAACCCAGTGCCACCTATGACACGGAGAAAGGACCTACCCAGGCGGGGAGCCCCTAAAGCCTCCACCAGCAGGACAACTCCGGCAGAGATGGCTCTGCTACAGTTCAGGGAAACACAACCCCCCAAGGATCTGTACTTATTCGACCCTACACTGGCTGAGAGGGCCATTGACACCATAAATGGTAGGTTTTTTATGTTTTAAACCGTTAGTTTCGGCTGATGTGGGGATCGCTGGGGAAGCTCAGCATCCTCAGCGACCACCACCGGCCACCCCCGAGGTTTCCCCCACAATGGACTTTCCCTGGCGCCCACAGGCTCGACACTACAACACTAGACGGTACCACCACCCTTATGTGGGGATGGCAGGTGCTTAAACACGTGTTGCATAGCACACCGGATAGCCATGTGAGACGCTGATGTGGGGATCCCCCCTCCTATCCTCCCAACAAGCCCCCCATAGGGCCCCATCTCAACCTAATACCTAAACCATGCCCACAAATCGCAAAAAAAACCGCCGTTACTTCACTTTAACCTCACAAAACCTTATCAATGATGACGCACAACCGTTTTACAACCTACAGACGCACCTACAGCGTCTGCAAAAAAATTTTTGCGCCAGTTGTGACCTGGCGTCGTCATTTTTAAAGGGCCTGTGAAATGCAAATGATGGTTAGTTTCGGTCACATGATCGTTCTGACTTGATACACTAGCTGAAAACAACAACATCAACACGTGCAATCAACCTGAGCATCATAATCAAAGGGACTACTCACGTTTTTCCTTAGAAGCCGTTTACTGCCGGCACCTGAGGCACCAGCAGTACGTAGGTGACTTGATGAATCCTGAAAGATAAGAAATCCAAAATTGAGTTACCTAGGACTCGCACACAATCCTTTCAATCGAAATCCCAGAGAAAATTTCACACAGCCACTTATGTAAATCTACTTACGTTCCATCCTCATTAAAAAAAACGGTCACCAAGAGACCACGGCCATCGGGCAAGTACAAGATGCCTTGTACGACGTCCATCTTGCGTAACCACTGATAAGATAGCCGGCACCCATCCTTTATATAGGACCAAGGCTACAGGCATCAAAACTCAAAATTTAATTCGAAATTTTCCAATTCTCACCTTTAAACTTCAATTAACAAGTTTTATGCTAGAATGTCAAAACTCAACCCATTTTCAACACTTTTCAACCAATTTCTGGAATTATAGGCCGCTGTTTGAAATATTTTTCAGAATTTTTATCTGGATAATCAGGTTCGGCACGGTGAAGCGACAGCTCGGTACCGCCACCTAGCGTAATACAAATAAACCAACTGAGCTTGCTTAGTTACACTTACCGCGTTCTATTCTTACAATCAAATTGAGCTCTGTCAAGTTAATGTTGTGTGTCAAATAGCAGAAATTTATTGCGCTTATTGGTTATCCTGTATTGACAAGGCCACCAGCTGACCCAAGCAGGATTTTACACCTCTGTTAATGGTTTGTTTTCATGGCTCTCTTCCCTACAGACCCCTCCTCTGGAGACCTGGCAGCCCCACCATCCGTCTGCCCTCCAGCCCCGAAGTGCATAGACGAGCCGGGGCAATCGTCGTCAAAGAGAGCAACAGAAGAAAGAAGCAGGAGGGAAGAGGACAGGCAAAACCAAACCCCACCAGCTGCAGACCCCAAGCCCCAGCAGCAACCTCCACCAACCAATGGAGGGAACCAAGTAACAAGCCCCCTCTAACACCCAGGGGAAGCTATGTGTCGGCAGCCTGTAGGCCTGGCACACCTATGCCACCAACCTACAAACACAACAACACCTACTGCCGCCACATCAATGGGCAGGTATCTGCTGCCAGACTGTGCATACCATGCTACCATCAACCAAATGGGTTCCTATGCCCTTGTGCTTATGATGACAAACTTAAACCAAGCGGCAACAGACATGGACCTACACCCAAAACCATGTGGAAGCCCATGCCAGTTGAACCCACCACCACTCCAGAGTCTGAATCTAACTCGGACAGCGGTTCAGATGTGGCCACAGCTGGTGACTTAGCATCAGTGTACCTGGACTTTTCTGACATTACGATTTCAAAATTCAGGCCCATCAGATCCAGGACCCATCGTAAAGCTGAGGGCAGGTTCAAAAATTTCAATATTAAGGAACATCAAAACCTACCTCCCAACAGTATACACCCACATCGACACTTCAGGACACACAAATAGACACTTTTCAGAACAAATTGTTGTATGACCATGTTTTAAATCCAAATCGCTGAGACACGATTATAAACAGCCCCCCCCACACCTATACATGTTACTTATTTTCTGAAAATGTCAATTTCTTTTGTATCACATGTCAAATCCTTTTCACTGGATTCTTTAAGCCTGTTTTCCTTAGGCCAATGTATATATTAGTTTAAGATTTTTCTTTTGATGAATTTTATGAGAGACAGACCAAATGGCCTTCCGGCTTGCCTCTCTAGGCGCTATAAAATTCATCATCTTCACCACTGTTTTTCAAACTCAGCTATGACATGTATTTATGAGTTTTAGTCAAATTAGTTACTAGTTTCAGGTTATAGCGATAAGTTATATATATCCCATTTTAATCTCTCCTTGGTCCAATATATTATATATCCTTGTAAGAATTACCATGTTCTACTCAACAGTAAGACTAAATAATACCTTGATCAGTTTATTGTAAATGTATTTTTGATTCAAAACTAAGTTCTAGTCCACAGTAAACACTGAATATTACTTTGATTTATACCTTATACCCGACGGTGCAGCAAACCCTACACAACTTCAGCTGTGAACCTTGGTAGCGTGGAGCCAAAAAAAAAACTCATTACCCTTGTGTCGGTTGATTAACCCCACGGTACCAAGAATCACAAAACTTGGTTAATATTTTTTTTTTGTATATATCCCATTGTGTACTAATGTATAGAACCAAACATGTTATAAAAACCAGGAAAAATTTCCTTTTTCCAACAGTAACAAACCGGTACATACACATTTTTTTTTTAAGCATTGTACATATCCCTGCATTTACAATCTGTATATATAGGTTAAGTCACTTGATCCACACAAATACTTTATTTTTGTAAATTCCATAAAGGAACTATGTTTTTATATACCGCATATGATGTCAAATTCATCAGGTTTTCACAAAACCCTGTACTTGTATTATAATACCCATAGTTGTCAATGGACTTGGCAAAGCCTTATTTTTCTACATATTTTTCTCCCTTTACACTCGTGGAGAGACGAGTAGGAATGTGGGGATTTGTCAATGGACCATTCTGGGTATTATTAATATTTTTCACATTTACTAGTTTCTTCGCCATATAAAGCCTAAGCTCTGCTCAAGATCCACACTCAACAATCTCCTGTATTCCCCAACAGGAACCAGGATCCATAAGTTATTACGAACCCACTTCCTCCATGAGACTCTGTGACATAAGGTACACGGATGTAATAACATTCCAATCATATCTACACCCACACAGCCCCGCTGGAGGATGTGGGATCCACCTGTGGTGCCATATTAGGAATGAGAGGATATTTCACAATCTCCTCTCAATCCTCATTAACATGATTAACCCACAGGTGGCAATCTCTCTCTATGACACGTGTCTCTATTTTATTGAACCACGTGTATAGAATATTTCGCAATACTGTGAGCTGCTCAAGCCCTTAATATAAAAGGCAGCTTGAGCAGCTCCAAATCATCTCTCCCAACTTACACCCTACACCTATACCTAGAACCTAAGACAGGTTGAGCTATAGGATCAGAGGCAGAGCTTGGATATTGGCGAGTGTTATCATTGTTACCATCTTTATGAAACACTCATGTCAGCTATACAATAAAAGGATCAAATGAACTTCTCTGGATTCCGTGTATATTCACTTCACCACTTGTAACGATCCGTTGACATCACCACAAACATGCCCTGCCATCACGCTTATACCCTGCCATCAGACCCCCATAATACTCTGATACTCCCTTATTCCATGCCTGACACCACCACACCTATGACACAATCACAACACACGCAAGCCTGTTTCTCTCACCACAATCACATTCTCATACTGTACATCATATCATATAGTCATTACCAGATATACATGTCTAACTTAAGATGATATTCCTCACTGCATGTCAGGGCTTCGACTGTAGTATGGGTCACATGTAGACCATGTGCAAATGTACAGCATGAGAATTTTAGATATAGCATGACCTCAACTCACTAGGGCCCTCTTCACACCTCATGCCAACCCTAATGGGTGTGGGCCACTAAATTAGACATGGTGACATAGCCATTTCTTAAATTTAACATGTGACATGGGCCATAGTGACATGAGGCAAAAAATAGTGACATGACATAGGTTTTTTCTTAAATTTGAATTTAGGCTCTTAGGGGTGACATGGGACATGGGGGTGACCATTTCTTAAAATCTACTGCAATTCTGACCTAGACGGGCTGGTCAACTGGTGTTCTAATAGTGGCCCCACCATTAATGCCAAAAAGACCAAAACTGTTTAGTATGGTGAAAAAGGCGATTTAGTGGGAACCAGGAATCTAGCGCTCAAAATAGGAGATGTGGAACTGGAAAACCCTGATGAATATACATATCTGGGGGTGGACAAAGACAGTGAGCTAAAGCTCAATTCCCAACTCAGGAAATTTGAATTAAGTGCTAGACACAAAATATTTAGCGTGGCCAAGATTAGAAAAATGATGAACAAAGAAACTGCCATCCACGTCTATAAGCAGACCATCCTGCCCCATTTTGACTATTGCAGTTTCATATTTGATGGTGGCAAGAAGTCGAGGGTAAAAAAGCTACAAACCCTACAAAATAGAGCCCTGCTGATCTGCAGTCGTAAATATGGTAAAGATTACTACACTGCTGAACTGCATGAAGAATGTAATGTGCAACCCCTTGCAGACAGAAGGGCAGCCCAGCTGGCAACCTTCATGTACAAGAAAACAAGAAAACTGAACCTACACCCAGTGCAAAGTCCATGAATGTGCAACGACCTAAAAGTCAAGTTCCCCCCATATAGGAGGAAAAAACAAAAGTTCAAAAAGAGTCTAATGTCAAGCGGTCTGAGACTTTTTGAAAGACTCAAGCCTGCACTACAGCAAGCCCCATCAATAGCCTCATTCAAACATCTTTTCAAAACCACCCCACTAGACCCTACTATACCCGAGGAGTATCGCCCCCAACCACCCCCTCCCCTTGTTCCCAAAACCGGTTTTGATGTGACCATACAAATGCCTCTCTGAGTGACCTGTTTCTAAAAACCAAAATCACTAGGATCCTACTGCTGGACTAGATGATACCCTTCTCATCTTCCGCTAAACCCAAAGTTGTGTGATTTATGACCTACATGAGGCAAGTTTTATACCTTGTACTTTTACCATAAGTTGGCACTATCATCAACTACACCCCTATAATGTGATCACCTCACTAACTAGTGAGACAATTTATTTTAGAGAGTCTGGGGAATCTCTGCTTTATCTTGAAACTAGACTGACAACATAATATTGATTTGTGTCATACATAATATTTTCTAAACCCTTAGGCTGCTTATCAACCTAGTCACCCTTTCTTGCCTTTTTGATCTATAGACCTGTTTGATGCATATGCAATAGATGTGTAGGGGTATGGTGTTTATACACTCGTACGTTCATGCACCCGTGAGACTCCGACCTAGGTCTTCGGGTGTGGTGGGGGAATCCGGATGGCAGGTGGCAGCACCTGCCTCTGGGTTCGTATCCACTACACCAGGGGGCCTACCAGTCATCCGCCACACGTCACATGGCCGGTCTAAGTTTCGCTGGCTTTTCCCCTATATATAAGGGTGGTTCCACCCCCATACTCTTTAGTAGTGGTC
Source organism: Acholoe squamosa (assembly GCA_949317995.1). Taxonomy (NCBI): domain Eukaryota; kingdom Metazoa; phylum Annelida; class Polychaeta; order Phyllodocida; family Polynoidae; genus Acholoe; species Acholoe squamosa. Next base: position 56,937,049 of record OX439045.1, read on the forward strand.
CTACCCACTGCTCAACCTGGTCGTTACCTGAAAGGGTAACCGAATGCTCTGGCAGCATTTAGTCCTTTAAGGCTGTGATTGTATGTAACAAATGCTTATGTAATAAAAGCTCGGTTGCCTACCCGGAAACTTCTCCTCTCTTCGTTATGATTTAATCTAACTTATTGAGCCGAACCACTACACTGGTGCCGTGACCAGTTGGTTTTCGGGTAAGCGCAGTCAGAAATGACTGAGCTGAGCCCAGTTAAGGGAAATGGCCCAGATTCGGAGCTAATTCCCCAATGGAAGATGGTGAAATCATGTCACCATCCCCAGTAACAGGGTGGAGAAATCCACAAGAACACTACCCAGATGGGTTAGTGGATGTAAGAAAGAACTTACATGATGAACTGGAAGAATTTGGAGATTCCTTATTCATGCCAGGAGGTACTTTGAAACCGGCACCTATGCATAGGAGTACCGCTCAATTTGGTCAACTACCATTTGAGGTACCTAGGCCAAGTGCAGGTATGTTTGAAACTCCATATAGTTCTCGAATCAGACACCAGAAGTGTGGATTTGAGAAAAATAAAATGGACGAGCTTGAAGACATGAAAGCTGAATACGAGAAGATCCAATTGGATCTCATCACACTGACCGGGACTCGGGACAGAATTTTGACTGAAAACAAACAGTTGATGTCAGAACGTCTTGATTCCGATCAGGGTTATAGACGCCAACAACAAGAATTGTTGGATAGAATGGAGAAGGAAAAACAAGATTTCCAACTCCAGCATGAACAATATCGTGATGCATTATACACGGCAGATTTAGAATATAAAGCCTCGTGTGAAGAGTTGAATAGAACTAAACAAGAGATAAGTTCAACTCAATCGGCCCATGGCAAGTATCAAGAAGAGCTGAAAAAGATTGAAACAGCCTTCAAAGATGCACGAAATATGTATCATAAACAAACCGAAGAGCATGAAAAACTCAGAGGTCAATGGATATGTGAATCAGCAAATTTGACTGCTAAACAGACAAAAATCCTGAATGAGTATTCAGAACTGGAAACTAAAGCTATCCAGATGTCAAAGTATCTAGAGGATACTGGACGTGTGATGGGCACTCTTGAACCAGACTTCACTGTTTCAGGAATTGTCCTAAACGTGGCGGGTGACCAGATGAACTCTTTGAGGGGTAAGGACGAGGTAACAGAAAACACTGTACCTCGTTGTGAAGAAGTAAAGAGCCATCAGGTTAGATTTACAGACAATACCTCGAAACCTCTTGGTTTAGGTACGGGAAATATTGGAGGTGCTTCTACGAGTGGAATACAACAAAACCACTCAGTAGGAGCTTCCAACTTTGACGGCGGATGGCCACAACAGTCACCTTTAGGGGGACCAAATGACCCTTATGCCCAGTACGGATGGAAACAACCCCACACAGGAGCGAATCCATCCGATAGTAATGCATCCGGAGGAACATCCGGACAAACATCCGGGAATTCCCGTGCAACTGGAGGACAACCCTAATACTCTCAAGGATCCGGATCCTCAGCAGTTAGTTCCAGAGGTAACCCCTTTGCGGGTAGAGCTGGTTTCAATATTGGAAATCAGTCTTCTGGAACAGGAAGAAACACTAATAACAATAGTTGTTTCTTTAGTTTTGGTGGAAGTACACAGTCCACCAATAACCCAGGGTCAACTCCTCAAACCGATGGAAGCACCTTTTCACAGGTACCTACATCCGGGGCAGGAGGATCAGGGGTTGGAGAAGGACCACCACACAGTGGCTCTGGAGGAACCTATGGTATGAATCCTCCATGGAAAAAGAGACTCAGTCAATGAGTATCTTTTTCTCCAGGGTTGCAAGCACTGCATCATTCAAATGCAGCGATTGCTAACCTAGGTGTTGATTGTTACAGGGTCTGGACGATACGGAAATCATGGAATGGAGTAGGGGATTAATCCTTACTGGATCCACGAATCCGGCTCGTAGAGTAGCTAAGACACCTACTCGCCAAGAATCCTTGGAAGGAGGAGTATCAAGGCTGCACGGATGTCTTTAACTGCAATGGATGGGTTAAAGAGGAAGCACTCCCCTATCTAGTATGCTGGTTAAAGGAAGGCGATGGTAAAGCAGTCGTAGAACAATGGAGAGATTCCCAAATTAGAGGACTCTCAGCCCATATGAAATATGATGAACTCATAGAGATTGCTTCATATTTATGTGGAAACATAGTTGGAGAAGATCCTTGGTTGACGTTCACTAAAAGAACTCAGAAACCTAAGGAATCTGCCAAAGTGTTCGGCTTAGAATGCCAACGACTGTTGCATAGAGCCAGACCTCAATGGAGATTGGATGATGAGTGCTTCCTAGATGAAATGTTTAAACAATTCATCGAAGGATTGCGGAATCAGGAACACAGGACCGTGGCCTGTGATGCTTGGAAGAATGATGCCTCTTTGGCAGATTTGTTCCAGTCCTTAGATCATCATGATCGTAAGGCGTGGATCTTTGCCGGGAAGGTACCCCAAAGGATGTCAGCTATGATAGTTCCGGAGGGAATATCAGAGACCGATTCATCCGAATCAGGAGAACCTGATGACGATGAAAACGTTGGGGCCATTGGCCAAGGAAACCCCGGGTATAACCGGAACTGGGGAAAGAACCCGGGTTATGTCAAGGAGAAAGTGATTGCCACTAAAACTTCTGAGACAAAACCTGATACCAAACCGAATTCCAGTCCGTCTTTATCAGAGGACCTGGTTACCACCTTGGTACAGAAGATCACTGAAAATCTTAGAAGGCCTAGGCCTGATAGGAGTGTAGTGAAGTGTTTCAGATGTCAGGAAACTGGGCATTATGCTGCTGAATGTGAAGCAGATAAGCCAGTATATCGTAACGCTCGTTACCGGAACCATCCGGATAAGGAGGACTCAGTAAAAAAGGAAAACTGAGTGGGGGTGTCCATGACGGCAACCGGATTACCCCCAGAGTGAGTGATTGCCATTACTGCCAGGCTATCACTGCTTGTAGTACTAGTGAGAATCCTCTAGCGATTTCGCCCAGCAGTGAAGCTAAGGAACCTGATCAGTTCCTTACTCATGAGGCTGGGGAGACTGATAGTACACCAGGTGTCAAGAACCGTCAGAAGAACACAGAGGGAAAACCCGATATCAGTCAAGAAGAAGTGGCCAATGGGTTGGCCAGGGTGGGGTATGCCCAGCTTCCCCCAGGTCATCCTTGTCTCGAATTTTTGAAGGGATGTGGATTTGACCTCGGCGCTAAGACGGAACTTGCTAAGTATGCAAGTTGCCCTACCTACTTGAAAGGTAGGAGGTGGTACGCAGTTGTATCTGTGAGTGGTAGGTCTGCTAAGTTTCTTGTCGATACGGGTGCTAGCCACTCCTGTACTGCTAAGAGGCTCTATGACCTTTTGCCTACGAATCATGAAACTTCCATAATGGAAGGAAATGCTTGTACGGCCGACGGTAGCAAGATGCAAACGTTCGGTAGAACATGTATGAGGTTCAGTCTACAGAAGGATAAGGATTTTATCCTTACTCCTACTGTGGCGAACATAGCAGATGATGGTATACTTGGTCTGGATTTTGCTGCATTATATGGAGCATGGTTAGATTCCCAGAGGGGAATATTGGAGGTAAGAGACCCGTACCATCTCGAAGTACAATGTGTACTCAGACAAGTAAGTAGTGTAGCCAGTGTAGCCCAGACTGTTAAGATACCACCAGGCACTGCCTGTGATGTCTAATGTTGAGCAGACAGAGAGTTTTTAGGAAAAACTGGAGTTATAGAGCCAGATGTGGCAATGTTGTCAAGTATAGGATTGGAATCCACTGATTGAAGCTGAAGCCCAAGAAATCTGATCTCTTTAACAGATCCATCAATTACTTGGGACAAGTAATCTCGAATGAAGGGATTAAAGCTGATTCAGAGAAACTGGATGCTGTGTCAAATTGGCAGGCACCCACGAATGCTAAAGAAGTTAGATCCTTCCTTGGATTCTGTTCCTATTACAGGGACTTTATACCAGGATATTCGAGGGTCGCCTTTCCTATTCAGAGTTTGGACACCTGGAATGAGGAAAGAACGATTTCCTTGGGGATCCGTGCAAGACGAAGCCTTTATGAAAATAAAGGAGTTGTTTGCTAGTACACCTGTGTTAAAGTACCCGACGGAGAATGATCATTTCATTCTAGATACTGATGCTAGTAATGAAAGCATAGGAGCTGCCCTTTCTCAGGTCCAGGATGGGGTTGAGGTTCCTATAGCCTTCGCTAGTAACACATTGAGTAAATCTCAAAGAAATTGTTGTACCACTAAATGAGAGTTGTTGGCTGTGGTGGTCTATACGAAGAAGTTCAAACACTTTTTGTGGGGAAGTGATTTCACTCTGCGGACGGATCACTCTTCTCTCAGATGGTTATTGAACTTCAAGGATGCAGAGGGGATGGTAGGTCGGTGGTTGGCGCACCTATCTGAATTCGGTCTAAATCACAGCCAGATTGAACACTGAGCCAGGGCAAAGCATTTAAATGCGGATGCTTTGTCTAGAATCCCGGTGAGGAAATTTGCAAATGCTGAGTGCACTGATTGTGGAGCACAAAATGCTGTATTGGCAGGGGTTCGAGTACCTTTCGCAAACCCAACCGGAAAATGTTTTGAATTGGTCCATGGAGACTATTCAACAGTTCCAGGAGGCTGATGCAGTCACATCATATTTGATTAAGTTTCTTAATCAGGGCATCTGTCCGCCAAGACCTGAAGTGTCATTGGAGAACAGGGAAATGAGACGATTCCTAGCTCAATGGGCTGAGCTAGAAGTCCGGGATGGTCTTCTATTCCGATGGAAGAACTATTTTAATAGGAAGAAAGCCTTGCAAGTTGTCATACCCAGTGCTATGCGACGAGATATTATGTATTTCTGTCATGGGCATAGAACTAGTGGACACTTTGGAAAGAAACAGTCTCTAGAATGTCTAGCCAGATGATACTATTGGCCTGGCATGAGTACAGATCTCACCCGATGGGTAGAGACCTGTCCCGAATGCTGTAAGAACAAACCAGGACCCGGGTTAGGCAAATTGCCATTATCCCAGGAACTGTTTGGTGTATGATTTGCTAGAGTAGCTGTTGACATTATTAGTGGGATCTCTCCCACTCCTAGTGGCAACACGTGTATGATGGTCGTGTCAGATTATTATACCAAGTACACCCGAGTGTACCCTTTACCGGATCATAAGGCTGCTACTTGTGCTATGGCCTTTGTAAAAGGGTGGGTATTAGACCTAGGTGTCCCACTCATGTTACATAGTGACCAGGGCAGAGAATTTGAGTCTAGCCTGTGGCAAGAGATGTGTAATTGTCTAGCAATTTGCAAGACAAGAACTAATCCCTATAGGCCACAAAGTGATGGACAAGTAGAGAGATTCAAGTATTGAAATCTCTAGTAAATGAGCAGATGGATGATTGGGACGAACAGTGTGAATTCGTGGTACATGCTTATAATAGCACTGTACACTCGAGCACCAATTGTTCCCCTAATCTCCTTGTTTTTGGAGAGGATTTAATTATGCCAGCAGATTTGGTGTTTGGCATAGTAAGAATGAATCCGGAAGCCCCTTGCCAGGTTATGTTTGTAGAATCTCTATGAGATAACTTCAAACAAGCCTATGAGAGGGTTAGAGATGAGTTGCAGAAAACTGCACATTGGCAAAAGGTTGGTTATGACACAGGTCTAAAAGCTAGATTTTTTAATCTAGAGGATAGAGTTTTGCATCTACACCAACCCCTTACCAATCTGAAATTAGCCAGTAATTGGGATGGACCCTTCACTATAACCCAGGTTATCAGTGATTGTACAGTGATTATTAAATCACAGATGGGAAAATGTTACAAGTCAAATGTAGCGAGACTACGCCCATGGAGGGGGAGGGATACCTCCACCGAAAAGTATGGTGATGGTCTATTGCAAGTGCTAGAACAAGATCGTGTAAGACAACTCGAAGTGGTACCGACCCAGAAGCGAGGACCCGGGAGGCCACGGAAGGATGTAGACCCAAAGAGGGTGGTGCCCCCTGTTGTAACATCCGGAAAACAGGGGACGATACAAAAAGTCTCGGCAGGTGCAGGTAGCAATAAGAGGAAAGGTCCTTCAAATGCTAAGAAGACCTTGGAAAAGGCTCTTATGGATACCAGGTCAACAAAAGAGGCCTCAAAACCTCTTAGACGCAGTCCAAGGTTGCTCAAGACTGCCGTAACCTAGCCTGTTAACACAACGAGTGTGTTGTCCTGTACTGTGTACTGTTATATGTTGTAACCTTGTTCAATGTATATCTGAGCCGGTCGCGAGTTTCTGGAAAATGACCCATGACAATGTACCCACGGTTATGGACAAATAATCTGGTGGATATGCTTGTGCTATCCATAAACTCCATGATACCTAGTGAGTTGTCATGGTTGAAACACGAATACGGGCAGATGACCGTTTGGGTATTGTATTGTCTATATATAAGAGGACGTGACCTAATTAAGGGCAAGCGGGAAAGACTTGTTCTCTTTAGGTTGGTCAGGTGACGCACCGGTTTGATCATGCGCAGCGATTCAAGTTTGAGTAACCCGCCATATTGTCTTATTCCTGCAAAGGAAGAAGACGTGGCCGAGGGTGGTCCTACTCTTTTGGGAGTTTGATAGCCTTATGCAGCCATGTTTCGAGGTGTGCCTTTGTTAAAAGGCACCCGCCTTTCACTGGGTAAGCAGTTTTAACTGCTTATCCGGTGAATTGGGATAATTTATCCCCGTAAAGCCACTTCTGCCGAAGGCAGAGGAGGCCATCCGCCTTGGCGGTGGTGCCGGCACCAGCACCCCACCGGAGTATGGTAGTGGTTCTCCTAGGAGTCCCACTTACACATACGATGATCAGCAATATGATGCTGATTGTGATCAGATGGATCAACAGATGAATGTTGATCAGTACTTCTCTGGAGTGGACGATAGCGACTTAGACTCATTCTATGACGCATCAGATAACTCCAGACACATGAGTCCTGAACGCCGTAGCATGCAGCAATCAATCGATGTAGGCCAGCCTTATGTAGCTCCTCCATCCGAGAGTCTGTTGAGTGGAGGGTCGGCAGGAGTCCAGTCTGATGACAGGACTCTAATGCCACCTCCCCCTCAACTACCGCTCCGTCTGAGTGTGAGCACCTCACATGATGCCTTGGGACCTGCTTCTCCGGTTGACAGGCCAATGCATCTAGAGTTGCCCCCTCCAGACAGTCCTGAATGGCAGGATGTAGCCGGTCCCTATGACGGACTGATGTTGGCTATTTCGGAAGAAATGCTTATGCCCACCCATGATGGGACACCCAGACAGGTTGACGAACGTGTTGTCAATGCGGTCTGGGAGTGTGCTCATCCGCAGTGGGCCAATACTTTCCTGGAAGCCTGGTTGGTGGATTACCATCAGATGGCCAAGGGACTAGTAGTCCACTTATGGTTTCGTAAAGCCGTCTGGGATGCAGAAATGGCTTTCCGCAGGAATAGCTTTTATAGGCCTTCCTATGTGTCTGACAGAACGGGTTACACTGGTGTCAAGGCAGACGAAGTCTCTAGGTACATTGACCGAGACCAGATCCTATTTCTAGGAACAGCGGAGGAGTACGAAGCAGCAGGTAACACTGTGGTGAATTACTGTCCAGGGGTCCCCATCACGTCTCAAACCATTGAGGCAGAGGAGGCCTGGATTGGTGTGTCTCCACTAGTCAGACTCGGGGTAATCCAGGACCTCGTAGTACGACTATTGGAGAGGCAGTATGCACTGGCGCACCCGGAGCTTGTCCCCGGGCCAGCACCCGTGCAGGTGACAGCAAAATTGGCCGATCGGATGGAGCGTCTCATATCTCCTGCTGAAACTCCTACCTCAGGAGGTACGGCAGAAGTACCTGAGAAGACTCCACCTGCTCTGCCTCATGCGGATAGTTCCCCTAAAACTGCTCAGTCTACCCCTCTGAAGACTGAAAAGAAGTCAGGGAAACCAGCTAGTGGAAAGGGTAAGAGTACCCTCACTAAGAACAAGGGTAAAGGGAAGCAGTCAGAAACTGAACCCTCTACCAGCACGAGTGTGGCCGACAGTACCCGAACTCGTCAGGTGTCCCTAGCTCGGCCAATAGGAAAGAAGCTAAGGCTTCCGATGTCTCCGGCAATGAGACCGCGCAGACGGAATAAGAAGAAGGTTAACCAATGTAAACCCGAACCTATTGAGGTAGATGTTCAACTCAATACTCCAGAAGTTAAACAGGCTGTTCCAACTGTAAAGGTTGAGCTCGGTGTGCCAGTAGTCAAGCTACAGGACGTAATGGACGATTTGAGTGGAGACGCTCAAGATGCCACAGCCCAGGTTCTCGCAGGTCAACAACCTGTTGTGCAACCCGTGGATGTACCATCCGACCCTGAGGGAGAGGAGCCGGTTGACCCAGTTGTGGACGCCACTCCTACTGACGAACAAGAGGCTGCTATCTGGGATAACGCCAATAGCAACTTTGCTGACTTCATTCCTCTACACAGGGGACATCTGAAGGGGAGTAATGGAAGCTACCCCCTCGGAAAACCCCCTCGGAAAACCTGTGAAGGGAGTGAGGACATGGAGGAGTGGCTTCGTAAGAAGCTCTCCGACAGGAAACCGGCCAATATGTATTGGATCTATTGGGAATTTGTTAAGAATTCAACCAATGGCCTTTACAATTATGACCAGAAGGGTAAACTGAAGTTTGCTCTAGATGAGTACTACGGGGAGGATCGTAAAGATTGTCCCTTTCAACGTTGTACCCAGAATGAAGGTGAGGTTGAATTCTTCATCGAGAAAGACGAGTTGCTTCATCATCTCGTGGAGTTTCATATGCACCAGAGACCGGAGTATGTCTGCGATTGAGAAGTTGGCAAGAAATGTGCTAAATGGACAGGATGTGTCACTCCCCGACGCGGAGATATGATCCGGCACTATGTGACTGCACATGGAGAGGGTCTGGAGGCAGATATAGAGAGAGTGATGAAAATTCACTCTGAGCTCTATGGTGACCTCAAGAGCCTCAATGCCGAGAAACTTGCTTCACTCACACCGAGCACGAAGCAGTTTGTGCCAACGGTTCCTGGTACTAACCAGAAGCTGAAGGCTCGATTTGCCCAGACTCCCGGGTCTGGCAAACTTGAATATGCTCAGGAGGAGTATAATTTGTTGAACGAATGGAGAAGTAATAAGGCCCACCGACGAGGTGGGGCTTATGTAACTCCATCCAGAGAACAAATCCGAAGCCGCAGGGAATACCGTCATGGCCCCTCTGAAGCAGATAGGAAGAGACAGGCGTCTGAATCTCCTAGCCGATCCAGGTCACCACTGGAAGCACTGGAGAGACAGGCAAATGCGGGACGGAAGAAGCCACATCTTCCATCTTCTACTGGAAGGAGTTCCAATTAGGGATAAGCACCAGCCCCGCAGGGTGGTGCACACAACCCGACATTCTTTAGAGTCAGTGGACCGGGTGGTCACCCCTCCCGAACACGTCCCGCCTTAAATGTCCGAGACCCGAAGCAGTACCCTGCTATGGGCCCACCTGGACCAGAGATGCAAGTCTTTGATCAGTACGGGAGGGTCAAGCAGGAACTGCCGACAGGAGGAGGTCAAACTCCACGACCAACAATGAGTGCTGTGGTGAGACAACATCCACCTGCACCATTGTTGACCGCCAAAGATCTTAGAAGGGAATTGTCTCGGTTACCCCTAACCCAGGGACTACCAAACCAAGGCCCTCCTACGACCACCGCTAGTGTGGCTACTACTGCAGTTGCATATGCAGGTAGCCCTCACTCCGAGTGGGTCTGGTTCACAACCGAAACCTCAGAGTCAGGTGCCCCCACCTGGTGCTGTGGTCGTCCACCGGCCTAAGGTGATCCAGACAGTTGAGACCTTCTTCAAGAAGGAAGATAAATTGTCTTGTGCCATACAGACCAAGCAATTTGAAACATTACAGCACCACTTGGAAAACCTCCATTTGGATATGTACCATCGGACCGTGTCGAGTACTCTCCAGTGCATAGACGCGATCCAGAAGTCAGACATTAACTGAATCTCTACTCAGATAAAGGCTGATGTTGCCAAAGAGAAGCAGGAAGCTGCTAATCTGCAGCAAGAAGCCTTATCCGAGAAGGAAACAGCTTCTCAGATGCTCGACTTAGAACAGGCAACGAACATGAAGAACGAACAAAAGTTCTTCAAAGTCTTTGGAGTTATCATGGATAACTGGGACGGCACACCTGGACATGCTTTGACCTTCTTTCTAAGCACGCCAGAAGGTGAAACTTGCACCTGTTGTCCCCGCACCTCCTGTACCTACGGATGGAGCTGGTGTAGACCCACCTGTTCAGCAACCGGCTCAACAACCGGGTCCAAACCAGCCAACCGAGGAGAACATGGAACAGTGAAAACTGTTGCATGTAGATAGGACATAATTTTGTGTCCTGAGGTGTTATTACCTATGTACTGTTGGATGGGAATTCATTTTCTTATCCAACCCGTTAAGTATTGATTCGGGTATACACTGTACCCTAATCCGGAAACTGAAAGCAGAAACAACTTACCTTGGAGAAGGAGTACGAATGCTGTCTATATGAAATACAACTAGTGGTGTCACTCTAAACTAGTTTGTATACTGTGCTATTACCTAAGGACTGTGCTTATTACCATTGAACTATGGACTTTTAAAACTGGATTATGTTATTATGGATTTAAAACTACAACTTGTCAGCTAGCACTACAGGCATCCGGGTTTAGCTATGCCCACAAAAGTCCATCAATACTCTACAACTGGATTTAATACTACCTCCAGTTACCTAGCACTACAGGCAACAGGGTTTAGCTACGCCCATCTACATATTCCTATATAGCACTTCAGGCATCAGGGTTCAGCTCGCCCATACCAAGACATCAGCAGCATCCGGCTCCATCTGTATTCTCCACTTACAAACAAGAAACTTTGTTGATATTATTGTATTGCATGTAAAACTGTATTTATAACTTTAATATCTTTTATAAAGATATATTATTATATAAAGGTACTTACCTATAAGTATACTGGATCTGCGCATCCTAAAAGTTATTTAAGGTAGTACTAGACCTATACTTGTCTAAATAGGTCATTACTGGTCTCAACATATTAAGAGACTATACTTCTTCTGTACTTTGTAAATATCAAACACTAAGGTATAAATTGAGCTACTTGCCAATAGGATAGTCTCATACTATAGCCTATTTCACATCGAGTGAGTGTAATTAATACCCCTTTTAGTATTGTAAAACAATGACTTGCTAGGTTATTAATACACTGCGGTTTAACTACCCCCAAGTTATTGTCTAAGGGGGGCAGTGTAGGGGTATGGTATTTATACACTTGTACGTTCATGCACCCGTTTGGAGACCTAGGTCTTCGGGTGTGGTGGGGGAATCCAGATGGCAGGTGGCAGCACCTGCCTCTGGGTTCGTATCCACTACACCAGGGGGCCTACCAGTCGTCCGCCACACGTCACGTGGCCGGTCTGAGTTTCGCGGGCTTTTCCCCTATATAAGGGTGGTTCCACCCCCATACTCTTTAGTAGTGGTCCTACCCACTGCTCAACCTGGTCGTTACCTGAAAGGATAACCAAATGCTCTGGCAGCATGTAGTCCTTTAAGGCTGTGATTGTATGTAACAAATGCTTATGTAATAAAAGCTCGGTTGCCTACCCGGAAACTTCTCCTCTCTTCGTTATGATTTAATCTAACTTATTGAGCCAAACCACTACAGATACGTTAGTAAAGATCGTAAGGTTTTATTACATTATAATGAATGACAAATGAAAATGGAATATAATGCAGAGCAGCGGTCCATCCTTCTTTCTGAGCTGCACCTTATACATGTAGTTTCACAGAAAATTAGGTATCCCTTAAAACCCCCTTTCAAACTGAATTAATCACTTCACTACACACATCACTGCACATGTGTAACCTGGTTCCAACCATACCATTACACCCTGTTAGACATACATGTACTACCACTTCCTCCCCACCCATAATGATGTGCAGATTGTGATCTTATGGATACATTATGTAAAATTTGTGAACCTCATTTCCCCCATGCATTTATGTAATTGAATTATTACAGAACATTTCACCTAGAAACCAATGTTTTGAAGTCTCAGAATGCAATCCACAGGTCTATTGAGCATCAGATATGAACTTTGTTTGGAGACAATCTCTTTGGGAACAAAAGAAAACAAAAGAAAACAAGGCCATTTTGATGCTATTCACATCATTCGGTATGCCTTAACTATAAAATTATTGTGAAGAGTTGAAATGGAAGATTTTCGTTTCAATTCAGAATATTACTTTGAGGTTAAAATCATTATCACCTTGTCTCCTGAAAGTGATGCACAACTGAGGGCGAAATCTGACATGGAGTCTATTTTCTTATATGTGTCCTAGGACCTCAATATCTTGCATGTACATAACTAAGGTCCATGGGGTCAAGGTTCCATAATTTGTTTTTCTTAAATATGACCATGGTTGCTTTGGCAATCAATTAAAGTTGCATGTTAGTTTTTCACCCATCATGTCAGTTTTTCGCCCATCATGTCAGTTTTTCGCCCTGAGCACTTCTGATGGGTGTACAGGGAGTAAAAATAATGTTCGGATGGCAGAAATTCACCATAGAGTAATGTACTAGTGAGTAAAGTAAATGTATAAATAGTCTGGAATCAAAGTGCAGAGGTGGAGAGGAGAGAGACACCTTTCTTATTGTGTCAGTTTTTTGCCCAGCATGTCAGTTTTTCGCCCATTATGTCAGTTTTTTGCCCTGAACAGTTCTTGTGGGTTTTACAGGTAGTAAAGGCAAGGTAAGGATGGTAGAAATTAACCATAGGGTGAAGCGCTAATGAGCAAAGTAAATGTAAAATTAATCTAGAATCTCAGAGTTAGGTAAGACATTTTTCTCATTGTATCAGTTTTTTGCCCAGCATGTCAGCTTTTCGCACAGCATGTCAGTTTTTTGCCTAGAGGGTCCCAGAAACAAACTCAAGTAAAAAGAAATATGCATGAAACAGATATTTAACCCTTTGCCTACCAGTGTATAGGTCAGTGCATATTATATAACAGCCATAGTCTGCACATGTAATGCACCCCCACAGCCAGCCATTTTTGAGGATAATGCATCATGTTCACTTTAGCAGTGCAGTACATAATTAAAGCAAAGTTTTCTTTTAAATAAACACCTAGAATATGATCATCAATGATATTTCTTATGTCTTGCCAAAAATTGTGCTTTATATCATCATTATTTCATCAATAAGTCTAAGAAAAACTATTCAGAAAGAAAATGACAAAATTAATAGTGTATTAATGCACCATTGGCGTTTCCCATGGTAGTGCATTAATGCACTATCTGCATTACTAACGGTAGTGCATTAATGCACTACCGGTAGGCAAAGGGTTCAGAATAAATATGAGGCTGGGAGAAGGGGGTGCTGTAGCCATTTCATTAGGACATATATGGGCTAGAGTTAAATATGTGTTCCCTTCAAATGAAAGGAAAACAGCCATTCATGTCAGTTTTTCGCCCCTATGTCAGTTTTTTGCCTATTTGTTATAAAAAGTGACATTAACCTTTTGGTGCCCAGAATTATTTGAAGATTTTACATTATTTCACAATTATATTACTTAAGTGATAAGCCCATGTGTTATTTTGGTCTTATCTTTTGATATTGGCAGTAGTATATACATTCAAACTGAGCGCAATGGATTAGCTACTAACTAGGTCATGACCTACTGGTAGACCGGAAGTGACCTAGTTTCAGCCAATCAGAGGGCTGGATTTGACAGGAAGTGACGTCATAAGGTCATGACCTAGTTTTTTCGACCAATCAGAGAGCTGGATTCCATTTGACCTAGTGACCTGACCTAGTTGCATAAATTAAAAGAATTGTGCAATACCTAGGGTTGACCTACTTGCAAACCGGAAGTGACCTACTAACCTACTTGCAAAAACGTATGACCTACGTATGAGGGTGTATTGTGCAATCCTTGAAAGAAATTACACAATAACCATGACTCATGTTCTGATGCAATGTTCCTATGGATTTACGCAATACTTATTGACTCATTATTTTGATATTAAATTAAATGCAACAAAGACACAACTCGGTTTTTTTCAATTCAATCTTTTTATTATTTCTTCCTATCAGAGTACATGCTAGGTATGAAACATTATAATCAGATATGCTTGCAAGCAGAGTACATGGATATTATATGGAAAATGAATTCTTGTTGCAGTACCAACTGCACCCGGTCTTAGCTATAGTAGGACTTTGACTACGGTCCTCTAAGGCCCGCATTCTCTCCATTAAATCCTTCAAGGCCTTTCTTCCTATGTCGTTTTCCTCCAGGGCTACCACTTTGTCCATTAACTCGGCCATGATCATGAGAATCTTGTCTATTACTTCCGCCGTGCTCTGAAGCCCGTCTATCACGTCCAATTCACGTTTAACTTTCCCTTTCACCAAAAGATTGCTCACGTCTTCTTTGACTGCTATTTCTTCTGGACTCATCTCGAAATTCATTGCCTCTTCTTCTCTCTTTTCCTCAGCAAGGGCCTGACTATTTTGTCCATTAAGTTGAAGGGGACCTGAGAAAACCTTTTCACAGTGTGGTGTGGGTCCTTGGTCCGACATGTTTCTATGAGGAAGTTAATGCAGTGGGCTCCACACGTTTTAGCGTAAAAGTTTTGCACTTGTTTTCTGCTGAACGACCCGTGACCATCTGACGACTTTTGCATGAACCTCTGGTGATATATAGTAAATGGAGGTAAGCCATAGGGATCAAAGTAGAATACATTCCCATCATGAGAAACGTAAAATGCCACCCAGTGCTGACCAGGTTTAGAGCTTGGATCTGTGTTACTGACGAAACATGTAGAGGGAATTGGTTTCTTAGGACATTGATTACTGGCAAAAGTTCCCAGGTAGAAACGCCTTGTGTGTGGATGGTTTTTCAGTGCACCTGTTATGTCTGAAGTTCTCATTTTTTTCTCAGTTCATGTGGTAGTCTGTGACAGGAAGACAGTCAGCCGTCAGTTGGATGTTGTTGTCGTAGAAGGAACACAAGACGGCAGATATGGCATGAGTAGTCGGGGCGGCAAACCTAAGGGAAATGCCCAGCTTTCCTTGCTTGATGAGATTTATACGACTGTCTTCAGGTGCTCTGTCTGGGGTGAGGTCGAAAACAAAGAAGGAATACCCATCTTTGAAATCTTCCAAAGTTATGCCACAGTCTTGCCCCAAAGCCGACAGCCCACTGTCTATGAACATTTGACTGTAGGCTCTGATGCAGTTGCCTGTTTCGAAGTCGGTCTTCAACTCAAACTTTTGATCGTCATATCTCACGCATATTTCCTTCACGTTGAAATGTCTGCAGTTGAAAGGATTTTCTGTCTTAGTCCCAGCAGCTGCTGTTTCCTTTATCATACACAAGACTATCCTGGTGGGTAGTGTCAGGTTGAGTCCAACTGTAGTCTTGTGAGCCGCCGTCCAAAGTGTGTTTAGTTACTTTACACCTGGCTATGTGATAGTTGAAAGGGCCCCAATGTGGATTAATGACACTGCTGACGTGAGTTTTCACCACCTCGTCGTCGACACATTTTTGGAGAAGTGTCATTTCAGCTTTGGTGATTTTGACCCAGTAGTTTTGATCGGCTGCTTGCATCATGTAGTAATTGGGCTGATTTTTTTGGAATATGAACTTGATTTCACAGTTCGGAGGCAGCACCTTGCACTGTTTAATTAAATCCAGGTGCGGCTTCATTACTAAGGCATGTTTGTTGCGGGCACTGAACTCTGCTCTCCGTGCCGTCCATCCAGAATTTTCGCCCGCTCTGGCTTCCATGTGACCACAGGTGTCTTTCATGTACTTTTGACACCCTTTCAACTGAGTCTCTTTGTCTTCTTTGTTGCAACAAATTGTGTCCAAAATGTAGGCCTTGAGACCATAGTCTTCATTGTTGCCGGTGACTTTCTCCCCATTTATCAGCAACTGACAGGAAGCAAAGAGAGCGTGTGCCAAGTTGTTGACTGGAGCAGCTTCTATGCCGACGGCAAGGTGAGTTGTTCCGTCTGCTGCCACGGCTTCCAGTTCCATGTACAACTCAGTTTCTGAGAGGTCTGTGTACAGGTTGCTTGGTTCGAAGGTGAAGTCAAATGATTCAGTGTGTGGAGTCAGGGCATTGTTGGTAGTTTTGGTTATTTTTTGACACTTTAATATGTCCTTTTGAGTGACAGGCAAGGCGTGTAGGTCTAGTTCACCTACTGCACATACCTGACCCTTGGGATGAAGGAGACTCATGACTAGAACAAGGTCCTTCCTCTAGCTTGTCCTCTACCTCTGCCGCGTTGCCCCTTACGTCCTCCGCGCTTGCCGGTTGCTCGTCGTTTGACTGGAGGAGGTCCAGATGTACCTTTTATGTATCCTTGAGCAGAAGAAGCAGCCCTTTTAAGTAAGTTCTTCCCTGTTGCTTTACTTCTCCTAACTACACTTTTCTTGAAGCCTTTTCCTGATACCACGTCGGACAAGACTCCAGCTCCTGTTGTAAGCAAGGCTTTGCCTGCAGATTTGGCAGCTGATCGTCCTATTTTACTTAAGAGGGGAACAGCTCCTCTCAGTAAACCACCTATTAACGAGCCAAGTCCGTGCCCTCTTTGTCTGCCCCTGCCACCGTACGCTGGTAAAGCACCGTTCCCAAACTGTGATTTTCTGTAGTATTCAGCGTACTGACCCCTAGGGGCCAGGTATGGAGGTGTTCCATAGTAGTGAAGCATGGTAATATACTCCTATCCTTGAAGAGGTCTGAAGGCAAGTACCACCGACACTGATCCGCTTTCAAATGGTATCGGTTCCCCATTCTTGTCTCTTAAGTATATCCCTATCTGTCTGAAGGTGGTTTTAGTGACTGGAAGATGTATCAAGTTTTGGAAACTTATGGTTTGCATGTCACCGTTGTAGCGATTTATGTTGATTTGCCTCAGAAGGGGTGCTTTAGAGTCACTCACGAGACTGTGCTTGACTATGTCAGAGTACACAAAAGCACATCGACTTTTGTACTGAAGGTCTACCACGTAGGGGCTTTGTGTTTTTCCACTTAGGAAAACACTTCCGTCGAAACCTAATTGTTTCCCTAAGTTTTCTGGGAGTTGCATGACCACACCAGGAGGCAAGGAAACTACACTTTTCATTGTGTATTTGTTGTAGTGAAACACGGTGGCTTTGTTGTTTTTCCTGTAGTTTCTTAGTTTTCTCACCAACATGCTCTGTAGTTTATTTATGGTCCTGTTCAAGTATCCTATCAACTCTGAGTTGCTTTCCAGGTTCACACCTTCTAAGGCAAACATATTGTAGGTACTACCTTCCTTGAAGTAATACTTAGACAGGTATCTGCTGATTTCCTTGAAGCGTGTACGTATTTTCACAGCCTGTAACTGACTGGGAGAGAGAGGAGAAAGATTAGCAGAGTCTGTGAAGACGGCCTTTTCTTCAAAAAAAGAAAGAGACCTTTTTTCCCTGTCATCCATAGACATCACTTCAGCCACAGCCGACGATATTTCCCTTTTCTCTCTGCCTGCCGTGTCACTCTCCCCCTCATCTTCCTCCTCCTCTTCCTTTTCCTCCTTCTCTGGCGTGGGTTGGTTAAAAGTGAATCCTCCAGATGGCGTCTCAGTCGCAGCAGCAGGAGTTGGTGGACTTTCACTTTCAGGACCAGCAGGAGGAATGGTTTCAGCCGATCCCACAGGGTTGACATGACGTAGGTTTTTTGTTATTTTTACTCCTCTCTTCAAAGCAGATTGGGCTGATAGATTTGATGTAGAGCTTGAAGCTCTACTGAAGACACTATGGGCTCCTGGTTTTTCCACAGGAAAAAATTCTCTTCTGCGTTTGTTTAATAAAGCTACTACAGAGCGGAGGTTGTTTGTCAGGTCGTTCTCTCCCTGTGCCAAGAGAATGGGTTCTTCTTTGACGTTGTACCACGTGGTAGGACAGGTTATTTCTTGAAGAGCACACTCTAACTGAGTAGGAGAGTTAATGTATTCTGCCAAAATTGTATTGTAACTAGTTAAAGTGTTGTCAGGAAAAACGTTCATAGATGAGTTACTAGGTAAAGTTAAGGTAAACGCCATTTGTTTATGTTCTTGACAGGTTCCCAAGAGTTAAACTTGTCTCCATAACCCTTCCACTTGATCAAGGCTTCTCTTTTCTTACCTTTTCCTCTGTATTTTACTATTTTTTCTATGTTGTAGCGTCTTCCGTGACGGACTTGCACCTTCTGAACTTCAGGTTCGTAGAAGCTTCCTTTTATCTCTTCTCCAAGGAGATCTTTCAGGTGGTACCCTTTGGTCGAAATATCATCGACTGTGTATATTTCCTCAGTCCAGTTAGGTTCGTACCCTCTGTTAAATGTTTTCTTTGTTTTCAACATTCGCACTTGATTTTTTCTCTTCAACTGAAGGACAGGAACTTTTTTCTTTTGAGGTTGATCGTTCAACCTGTAGAACAAGACTTCAGAGTTGTCTTTATTTATGTCTGAAGGGGCAGCTCCTAAGGTTTTGTGGTAAGTCAAATTGTAGGACTTAACCAAGTCGGGCAGCAAGTCAACCCATTTGTAGTTATTGAAATGAGAGAAACATCTCCACATTTTTCCTTGTAAAGTAGAGTTGAACCTTTCGGCTAAGGCACACTTCACGTCGTCGTTCTCTCCTGTGAAAAAATTGATCTTCACAGTGTTTTTTGAAAATTTTTGAAAATTTTGTTGACAAACTCTTTGCCCTTGTCAGTTTGAATTTGTTGAGGTTTTCTTTCTTTGCTCATTTTTTTGAAAGCCTCTGTTACGTCATCAGCTCTCTTACTTTTCACAGGTTGTCCAAAACCATACCTTGAAAAAACATCTATTCCCGCTAGAATGTACTGGTATCCTTTGTTTTCCTTTGAAAATTCTCGCATGTCTATGAGATCAAGTTGCCACTGTTTGTCTATGCCCCATGTTTGTGTTTTTCTTCTTGGAAATCTTCTCCTGTAAGGTTTGTGCCTGGTGTAAGCGTCTACATCTTCCAAAGCTTGTTCTATGTTTTTTTCTTTGTTTTCTTGAAGTGATGACGTTGAAGTTTAGATACACTGGTGAAACTTCCAGGTTGTTCAGGATCTGTGTAAAACCTGAGGACATCTTTTTTCAAAGCCTTGTGCGCCATATAAACTTACGTCCAGTTCCTTTTTGACTTACTTTCCTCTTCTTAATAGGGGAAGCTTTTTTTAAGGGACTGGCAGCAAAGGAAGGACTGTGCCCTGCAAAAGCCGACTTGTTTTTGACAAATTTTAAGGTGGGGTTCAGCCTTTTAACTGCTCTCATAAAAACCTGGCTTCCTTTAGGTTGGTCCTTTTTCAAAGACTTTGGTCGGGCAGCAAAAGCTAACAAATCTGTTATGTCAGTTCCAGGCACACGTTCCCCGTTAACATATATTTCTCCGTCTCTGTTCCAATTCAAAATTTGACTTCCGTGACGAGATAATTCTCTGTAGAGATTTTTAGCAGTCGTTCTGTAAGTTGCGGGTATTCTTTCTTTTATGTCGGCGTCCATACCCTCTGTGTTGTCTCTTGCACGAGGTTTAAACCCTTCCTCCCCTTTGAATTCGTCTACACTCTCTCCGTCTGAATCGTCAGGAAGTGGTGGATCGTCTCTAGTCTCTGTGAAAGTGTCGTCATCGTCGTCGCCGTCGTCGGTGTCTTCTAAAGAATAGTTCACACCACTAGCTGCTGCTGCTCCTGCAGGGCCTTGTCCTACTGCTCGACCAGGATAGGGACCTTCCCTACGTTGTCCTAAGGCCTTGGCTTTTTTAGTTAAAATTCCCGACTTTATCATAAGTTGATTGTACTGTCTTAACTTTTCCTTCAGTTTGAGGTTAGGAGAGTTAAGCACCTCGTGTGCTTTACTTTGAAGGTGGTTCAGGACTTGAACCAGGCTGGAATCAGGAGTTAAACCTTCTCTTAAAAGTTGAGTGCTGTAGTACTGGTCTTGAACACTAGGTCCAGGCTGGGGAGGAGAGGAAGGACTAACAAAAGAAGGGCTTTTTTCTCGGGGAACGAGATCCGCCCTTACGAGGGCCATCCTTGAATAAGACATGATTTTTTATCGACGTGCTCCTATGAGACCTGTAATCAGGGGTAAGGCCAGACCCAAAATGGTTCCCAAAAATCCACCCTTTTGCTCAAAGGTTTTCCTCTTCTGCTTAACGGTAGCCTTGTGCCTTGTGACTGACTTGAGTTCTTTCTTGTAGGGTGATAAACGTTTGACTGCGTCTGACTCGTTACGCAACAGGTTTTTGTTCATTACGTTGACGCAAATTTGACTCATCAACCTAATGACCTCATCGCTGAGGCCTTTGATAATGTGGGAACACTCTGCCGAGGAACACTTGGATATGTGTTTCAACAAGTGGTAATGTTTCCTTATTGTTTTAAATTTTCCTCCAGAAGCAGATCTTTTGGTCACCATTCTATCTTTTTCTTTTCGAAGCTGAAGCTTGAGGAATGAAAACCAAGGTGTTCCAAGGAGTTGTTATGCTGTTCCTTACCCTAAGCTCGTTAGGTGTGCTCTGCTTAAAGTCCAATAGGATGTATGAATGTTTCTCTTTGGTTTCTGAGTTATATACCTCCGTCAAAAAGGATTTCTGTCCTGGAAAGGCCTGTTTGCTGATGTGCCCTATTTGACTCATGTCTCTAGGGTTTTTAAAAACAACTAGGTAGTGTGCATTTAAGCTCAAGGTTCTGAAGGCAGGATTGTTGAAAAACAAGTTTTGAGTAATAAAAATTACACTTAAACTGCGATGGTGAGAGCCCACAGTGAAAAGTTTCATTATGGTTGGAACGTACTCGGGATCCATGAGATCGTCTATTACGACCAGTCCATGTTTAGTCACGTCTCTTTTATCCTCGAATAAAAAGTCTTCTGAAAGAAGACCTTTGTTGAACTTAACCCCCAACTTTACCATTTCGTCGAATCCATCTTGCCATTGACTGTAGCAGTAGTATATGTCGTGTATTTTTGGAGTTACAAGCTCGTCTACACCTTTAACCCTTTGCCTACCGGTGTATTGGCCAGTGCATACTATATAACAGCCATATTCTGCACATGTAATCCACCCCCACAGCCGGCCATTTTTGAGAATAATGCATCATGTTCATTTCAGCAGTGCTGTACATAATTAAGGCAAAGTTTTCTTGTAAATAAACCCCTAGAATATGATAATCAATGATATTTCGTATGTCTTGCCAAAAATTGTACATCATAGCGACATTATTTCCGCGACAAATCTAAGAAAAACTATTCAGAAAGAAAATGATAAATAGTGCATTAATGCACTATTGGCATTTCCCATGTTAGTGCATTAATGCACTATTTGCACTATTAACGGTAGTGCAATAATGCACTATCGGTAGGCAAAGGGTTAATCAACTTGAAAACAAGTTGACTTTTTCCACAAGAAGTAGGTCCAGCTATGATCATTGTGAAGGGGCTTTGTAGACGTGGGTCAAAAATGATCTCCTTTTCCTTGTGATCCATGTTGGACGATATCTTAAACCAAAGTGACCAAAGGAGCGACCTTGTCCTCTTTTAAATCAGTAGAACCCTCGTTCAAACCTTCGACGTAAAGAGCTACGTCAGAAAGTCCCATGTTGTATAGACTGGCTACAAGGCAGCTTGGATGAGATATTTCTCTATGTTTCCAAACCATTAGGACTTCGAAAACAGGATTTGTCACACCTTTTTTCCCTGGAACAGGGGTGGATATGACGTCAAGTTCGTGGTCAGTCAATCCAAGTTGAGTTCCCAGTTTCCTCCAGTCAAGCATTTTTAACTTGTCTGCCAGGTTGACGAACAAAGTATCAACTTTCCACTGTTCTGGAGGTATTTCACAATGGTCCACTACGTTGTTATATCCCATGTACCATCTACAATCATCAGTCAGATCGTAACGACCTATGTCACTTAATGCATGTCTTAATACCATCCACTTGCAACGCACGTTCTTTCTGCTCCATGAAATAAGCATTTCTCTCCCCATAGAACAAAGAGACGGTGTTTTTTCCATGTAATCCATTAAACTTAGTCTAAGTCCTAAGTAAACCCCTAATCGAGGGTAGTCTTTTTCCGATATTTTTTCACTGATCTTGAATAAGAACTCGTCCGAAAGGTGAAACTCCATAGCAACCAAAAAAAGGTGTTCAGCAAGTAAGGTAGGCAGGTAGGTAGGCAGGTAGGTTATGACAGGCTAGAAAGCATACAGTTAACTTATATAGGGTAGGGTAGGGTAGGGTAGGGTAGGGTAGGGTAGGTGGGTGGGTAGTTTAGGTGGGTAGGTGGGTGGGTTAGGTGGGTTATTTGGGCGGCCAGCCCGGGCCAAAAAGCCCTAAACCCCCCATACTTGAGGGGTGCCCCCACCCCCCCACCCCATAGTTTTTTAAACCCACCCCAACCCATTCCTACCCTACCCTACCCTACCCTACCCTACCCTATATTATTTTACCCTATTCTACCCTATTCTATATATCTCTTCCATTCCCTTCCCCCTGTTTAGGTAAGCCTGTTACATCGTTCTTCTTTCGTTTAAATTTGTTATGACGTTGAGTGTAAAGCGAGCTGATTGTGGTGAAAACAGTGAGTAAGGGAGATAAGCTGGGTGCACCACATAGCCAGATAAAACCAAACTTTTTCTTTCTCCTCTACACTGAAACGATCCAGGGACGATGATGGGATGTGAAATATGGGGCAGGAGGAAAACAAAGTTTTGGTTTCTAAGCACTCAGCTAGAAGTTCCAAAATAGACATGAAGAAATGAAGACGCTGGTTAAGTTGGCGGGGATTTTCTTTGGCGTGATGCTCTTCTGCCGCTTTCAATGCTTCCAAATGGAAGGGGTTTTTCAGTGGGCCCTTTCCCTTTCTTCCATGCTTCAGGGCATAACCCAAGGTTTCCACCGCTGAAAATTTCGACAAGTTATGACTCAAAACCATTTTCCTCAAGGTTTTTTTGTCTTTGGATGTAAAAGTTGATTCTACTGAAGAAAAAACTAAGTATAATTTTTTCCGGTGAAGAACAGATTCTTTCAAGTATTTGCACACGTACCTGAAACAAATTGAAGAGCAACATATAATTTCATTTCTTTCCCTCACGTACGTTAGAACTTGAGTGTCGTCGGGGTGACGTTGTTCTAATACACGCTGCAGGGAGTAACGTGACATGGTAGGGGGAAGGTTGTTGTGTCAAATAACGATGGTTTAGTCCCCGTTTAACCTTTATAGGAAACCTGTCAGTCTTTCCTTATCGCACTTTCCTGAAATGATTTATTGCTCAAGGATGAAACAAACGTCAGGGTCAGTGCCTGGCCCTCCCCCCAAAGGTAGATCCCTTAGAAAAAAGGGTTTTTGTCTGTCTGAGATGAATTTTTTTGAACTTCCAGAGGAAATGCAATGTCTCGACATCAAGTGTACCATGGCACCATGTCCCAAAAGAACACCTGAAAAAAAACTTTCCCCATTTTCTGAGATAAGTTTTTTCACAGATGGCCCACAAGGAACCAATGCAGTGGTTTGGTTGTGCAAGAAGCATTGTTTGAAGTTACAGTTAGGAGGGATGTAAAGATCCCTGTTCAAATTTTCAGGACAGAATCTCCACACAGCCCACACCTTACCTTCTTCTACGCCCCTCCTGATGTCTGAAATAAACACCTCCTGATGCCTTTTGTGACCTACCGTCAAAGACAAAGGCAAAGGACAAAAGTTAGCCATGTCTGCTTGAGAGAAGCTAGTTCTGATAAATGACGAATGGTCTGCGTTAATCACAGAACGGTAACAACAAGATTCGTTTTACAAGCCTCCCCCTGAACGTTGACTGAGCGTTATCACATTTGTTTTATTTCAGTTTTTTACTTTTTTCCAAAACAACACTGTCTAAGTGTAAAACATACTATGAATGGAAAAGCACGGTTATCTACGACTCATGGACGTGGTTGTACGTTATCTGAACGACAAGGGAACGTCCCAGGATCGTATCAGGATAGATACTATAAAGAAGGCTTGAGCTGCTCGATCTTCATCAAACCTTTTCTGACGTTTGTCTGCTGTTCGCCGTTCTGCTCCTGCACCTTCCAGCCCTGCCACCCTTTCATCTTCAAGGAGAACAATGCCTGGTCGCATGAAGACGGGACTTAGTGTCAGGAGAGGAGGAGCTAAAAAACTGGCTCAACTAACTTTTACTACTTCTAAACAGACAGTGGAAAAGACGTCGGGCATCGCCCCTCCTCCTACCTCTCCAGCCTCACCTGATAAACCACCTGCAACTCCTTCTCGGCTTCCAACTGAAGAGCCTGATGCAGGAGAACAGGAAGCCGCTCTTGCAGCTCTTCATGGCGAAAACACTGATTTCCTGGATCGCGTCCGGGATCGCACTCCTCAGGAAGCTGGCGACGGCAATTTTGACATCAGGGAATACATCAATCCCCCGGCACCTTTGAACTACCAACCCCCCACTGAAGCACCTACGTCCGCCTCTTACTCGCCCGTGACTCCGGAGGAACCTTCTCCCCAGGTCAGTCCAACAGAGGTCATAGACCTCACAACCTCATCACCGGCAGTCAACCCCATAGAAGTGGTGGACTTAACACAAGGGACACCTTCACCTGCTCACCGCGGGGGGTATTCACAGGTAGAGGTTATAGATCTGACCGGCCCTTCTCCTCTGTACTCTCTCCAGGTTCCGGTAGAGGAGCTGCTTCTTAAAAGCCCGCCGGAAAAAAGAAACTGTTCCGGTGAGAGAGAAGGGGAGCCTAAGAAAAAAAGACAGAAGCGCGCCTACCACAAGAAAACCCCTGTCTCTACCCCTGCTTCAGTTTCCTCAGCGACTTCATCCTATGGTGCCGAGCCAATTGGTTCTGTCCCAGGTGTTGCTTCTTCTAAAGACAAGTCACACAGGCAAAAGTTTGGGGAGGGCACTGCCCCCAGTTCTTCCAGCAAGCTTGTGGGCTTCAGGTCAGTGCCTTTGGTGGTAAAAAAATGGCCTGCTCGATTTGGTTTCCAAGAAAAGTCACCTGCCCCCGACCAAGTTTTTTATCCGGAAGGGGATAACAACGCCTGCATAGAAATATACAGGGAACCTAGCATCAGGGGAGTATGCTTGAGGACCTACCTGGACAAACCTTACGAGCGGTGCTTAAACCTAGAGGCGCATGAGTTCAGGAACTTAGTGGACCAGATAGAGTGCATCCTTGGAAAGTACAAGGAGTTACACCGCCTAGCTGCCCTTGGAGAGAGGAAGGTGGATAATCTTTTGTTGTCCTTGAACCAAGACTGCACCGACCCCAGTGGAGGCCGGGCTATGATCCTGGTAAACTTGTACAAGGGAACTCCTAAAGTTCACATAGGAACAACCAGCTACGTGGAGGAGATGAACGCCTTGGTGTCTTCCAGCTACAGGATGCCCCCCTCACCCACACACTGCGGACACACTGTGTCCCCCTTCATTCTGGAGGACATAAAATCACGAGTTGGTCCCTTCCTAGACGAGACGACCGATTTCTACTCTGGGTAAGTGGTCAACTTTGTATAGTGTCTGGTCAACAGCTCCTTGTTTAGTGCTTTTACATTATCATGTATATCAGCTAATTCGTAGTTAGATTTAAATGTACTCCATCTTCAGTCAACATAGCCCAGCTTAGGTTTAAGTTCTAAATGTACTCCATGTATACTTAGGTTAGGTTTTAGTTATAAGTTTGTATATCGATTATAAAGTGAAACAAGAAAAAGAAACCTTAAAAAAAAAATGCCGCCCAAAAAGGTAAAACAACTTTACACCGTCAACTGTCCAATGTGTAACACCCCTAGACCTCCACGTTTGGTTACTGTAGAAAACAGTGGAAAAACTCTATGTAACTCAGATTCTTGTAGAAGAGAAACTTTTTCCGACAGCTTAGAACTTCCAAAAGAAATAGAAATAAATTCTTTGCATAAAAGCAGTTACCGTGACAACTTCAAGTCCATAGCTTCAGGTTTGGCTGTGCTTGGTAAGCTTCAGTCCATTTTCAACGTCAGAATGACAAGTTTTAACAAAGACTTGGGAGCCAAACAGGTAATAGAGGCGCTTACCTCTATTCATAGAAATCAAGTTATGGCTTACAAAGTGGCTGTCTCTTTTGGAAGGTTGTTGTCTTCCTCTAAGGAGGAAGAAGAAGAGAAAGTCATGTACTTTCATGCTTCTGCCAACAACTCGTCTTTGTTCTATGACAGTGAAAGTCATAGAGACCCTTACATTTTAATAAGGGACGACAAAGACTTTGCAGAGTGTTTAGATTTAATAGAAAGCAACATTAAAGAAGACACTCAAAGACCCTCTACTAAATGGAGTGTAATAGGCAACGTGAACGCCAACATCACCCTCATAAGGGCTACGGGAGGAGAATATCTTTTAGGTAAAATGAAAACTGTTCCACCAGGTTTAAGACAAAGAGGAATGCAACACTTTCACAGAGACCCTAAAACCAAAAGGGCATACAAGGACAACTTGTGTTTCTTTAGATGTCTGTCTTTCTTCCTGTATGAATCTTTAGAAAAAACTGAAGAGCTTTTCCTTGAAGCCTATCCAGGGGTGAACAAGGAGACTTTTGAGGGTGTTGACATAAAAGATTTAGACAGGTTAGAAAAGATGTTTGAAGTTAACATAAGAATTTTTTACCTTCCCTCTTTTGGTAAAAGAAAGGGGCGACCTAAAATTATAAGGTCAAACATGTGTTCATCCAAAAAAATTATGAACTTGAACTTACACAGAAACCATGTAAGTTTAATAACTAACATGGGACTGTATGGTAAAATGTATCCCTGTGAAAAGTGTCATAAAGTTTTCACTCGTAGTTTCCTTTTGAAACAACACAATGGGGTGAAAAAAGATCGCACCAAAGTCAGCTTCAGGTACAAAGGTGGAGCTTACAATCCATCCAAAACAGTTTTTCAAGTTTTAGAGGAACTGGGAATAGTTTGTTCACCTGAGAAAAAAATATACCCCTATAAAATTGTTTTTGACTTTGAAAGCTATTTCGTCCAACCTGAAAGTTGGTCCCCAGAAAATGCTAACACTGTGATAGAAAAAACTCACATACCCCTTTCTGCCAGTGAAGCTTCTGATTTTCCTGGGCATACAGAACCAGTGTGTTTTGTCAGAAATTCCAACAGGGACGACGATCCTTTGGTTAAAAATGTGTTGGAACACATAAACAACTTGGGGCAGTTGATAGGAGAACAGGTGAAAGAAAATTTTAGAGATGTTTTAGACGAACTAGACTCTCTAGAAGAAAAACAAAAGGAACTAGAACATAAAGCTAGCAAAGTTTTTCCAGAAAAGAACAAAAAAAATCCAAAAAAGAAAATCTCCCATGTTCTTGAAGTGAAGGAAAAACTTCTTACCTACATAGAAAGAGTCCCTGTTCTAGGTTTCAACTCTGGAAAGTATGACATTAATTTGATAAAAAAGGAATTTCATTCTTTTTTTATAGACACAGACAAGACAGAAATGAAAACCATAAAAAAATGCAACAAGTACATAGCAGTCTACACAGACCATCTTCTTTTCCTTGACATGTTCAACTATTTGGCACCAGGTTATTCCTACGCAAACTACCTGAAAGCCTTTCTGAAAGGGAAAGCTGAAAAAGGTTTTTTTCCCTACGAGTGGATGGACAACATAAGAAAACTGAACAACAAAGCTCTTCCTCCATGCCACTGCTTCTACAGTTCTTTGTCGGATGGTGGAATAAGCAAAGAAGATTATCTTGAATGTAAAAAGGTCTGGACAGAAAACAAAATGAAAACTATGAAGGACTACTTGATATATTACAACAACCTGGACGTTAAACCCTTTGTTTTAGCCATAAACGAGCACACAAAATTTTTTATAGATCGTGGGGTAGACATGTTCAAAGACGGTTTAACTTTGCCAGGTTTAACCTTGAAGTTTCTTTTCAACAACACTGCACCTAATGCCACACCTTACATTCTTTTTGGTGAGAAAGAAAAGGATGTTCACTCCTTGCTCAGACGCAACTTAGTAGGGGGGCCCTCTATTATTTTTCACAGACATCACAAAAGTGGAGAAACAAGAATAAGACAAAAAAAATACGGGCCACAAAGCAAAGTATGCAGACACATAGTAGGAGTAGATGCTAACAGCTTGTACCTCAAGTGCATGGGTGAAGAACACTGCACAGGTTATTATGTGGTGCGCAGGAAAGAAAACGATTTTCAAGCTGTCTGCAGTCAACAGATTAGCTACTCAGCCACAGAATGGTTGCGATACAAAACTGTGACAGACAAAGTGAAGATATTACACCAATACAACTACGGGGAAGTAGTATTGGGTTCAAGGAAAATAAAAGTGGACGGCTATGATCCAGCTTCAAAAAAAGTATACCAGTTTCACGGGTGCTACTGGCATGGTCACATATGTCACCTCACTAAATCAGTTTTGAGAGACCCCAATGGAAAGGCATGGTTAGAAGAAAAAAACCAAAATACCATTTTAACTACCCTATATCTTCAGTCGTTAGGTTACCAAGTAGAGGAAAAGTATGAGTGTATGTGGCTGAAAGAAAAAACTGAAAACTCGTGCAGAAAAACAAAAAGTGAATGGGAAATTAAAAGACCATTGTGCCAAGGCAGAAAAAGTCAGGATGAAATACTGAGAGGGGTTTCTAGAGGAACAACTTTTGGACTTATCCAGGTAGACATAGAAACACCTGAATCTTTGAAAGAAAAATTCAGTGAAATGACACCTATTTTCAAAAACTGTTTAGTAGGAAAAAATGACGTAGGTGAACATATGAAACGTTACCTGGAAGCAGCAGGTAAGCTGAAACAACCGCAACGCCAACTTATAGGCAGCTACCACGCAGAGGGAATTTTGTTGGGAACTCCTCATTTGAAGTGGTACCTGGAGAAAGGTTTGGTAGTTACAAAAGTACACCTTCTCATAGAATACACACCAGAAAAGACTTTTTTACCCTTCATGGACGAAGTGACCAAAGCTAGGAGGAAGGGAGATGAAAACATAGACTGTAAATTCTGTCAGATCTGTACAAACTTTTGGGAAATGGTTCATACGGAAAAACCATATGCAACAAACAAAACTTTGTTCAAACAAAGTATCTTCACCCCTCTAAGGCAAGACGTTTGGCCATGCACTGGTCAGTGCAAGATGTGCAAGACATAAGTGATAACACGGTAGAACTGTCCTGTTTGCCCACCTCCATTACCTACGACCTCCCAGTTCAAATAGGGTTCATGGTATACCAATATGCCAAACTTAAAATGTTGGCTTTCTATTACGACTTTCTCCTTGAATACATAGACGAGAAAGATTTTGAAATGTGTGAAATGGACACTGACAGTTTTTACTTTGCTTTAAGTGCAGAGAACATAGAAGACGTAATTATTCCTGAAAAACGTGAAGCTTTCTTCAGAGAACGTCACAAATGGTTGCCCTCTGAATCATGTGACAACAGTCACCACAGAGAGACCTATGTTCAGACCAAAGTTTTGGGTGAGCTGTGGCTGCCTCAACCATGCTGTAAGAGCCGTCTGGCGTTTGACAAGAGAACCCCCGGGTTATTCAAAGTGGAGTGGGAAGGTGATGAAATGACTGCCTTAAACTCCAAATGTTACATAGGCACAGGAGTGAATGTGCCCGTTAAAATGAGTTGCAAAGGTGTAATTCAAAAACAAAACCCCCTGACCACTGACAAGTACAAAGAAGTACTGGACAGTGAAAATGTTGTCACGGTAGTCAACAAAGGATTTAAAGTAGTTAACCACAGCGTTACGACTTACTCTCAAAGGAAACAAGGTCTAACCTATCAGTACATAAAGAGACAAGTATGTGAAGACCGTGTAAGCACCCTACCCCTTTCTATATAAAAAAATGGTTTCTTTTTCTAGTTTCACTTCCAGTTGTACATTTTGTTGAAAGAAAAAATTTTAAACAAATTGTTCAAATGAACATTTTTCTTCATAGAAAACAGTGTTAAAATGAAAAATGTTCATTTAAACAATTGTTCAAACGAACATTTGTTTAAATGAACATTTTTCCCCATAGAAAACAGTGTTAAAATGAAAAATGTTCATTTGAACAATTGTTCAAACGAACATTTGTTCAAATGAACATTTTTTTCCATAGAAAACAGTGTTAAACTGGAAAATATTTTTTGTTCAAATGAACATTTTTCAAATAAACAACAAAGGTAAAAAATGTGTACTGTATCATGAAAAAAAACTGACAAAAAAGTAAAAAAAGTGAACTGTATCACCCAAAAAATAAAAAAAACTTTTCACAAAAGTGAACGCTGTACATGTTCACCACAAAAATAAAAAAAAATCCGGCGCTGAAGAAATTAAGTTGGAACAGAAAAAAGTGGTACCAAATTTCTTGTCTCATAGCGTCACGTTCACCAGATTATTAGTATCTGGTTAGATTTAAGCAACCATTTTAACATGGAAAGTTTAGAAGCTATGCTTGTGGAGCAAACCACAGAAACTCCACCTTATGACTATTACATGCGTCCAGTTTTACAAAGTGTTGCTTCATATAATCAAGCTTCTTCTATAACACCTGACAATGATATAAGTTCTGTAGCATGTGGATGTTCAGAGAATTTCTTTTGGGAAATAATACCTGCAGAAAACATTGGTTATTTTAGAGGAGCTGAACCAGACACTGTTGACCACTGTATAACTAGTGTTAAAATGTACAAATATTTCTCTTCAGCTTTTTGGGACGCCTACAGAAACTGCATGTACTATTGTCGAGTGAAAAAAGTTAACTTGATATTGCATGATTGGTGTATAGGAGTATATCAATTGCACACTGAACCTGGCTGCCCAAGACACTACACAAGGTACACTTTAGGAAGTGTAAGAAAGTTTGCTCTTACTCCCCAAGAGTTAGAATGTAATCCCATAGTAGGAGTGTTTTGTCAGTGTAATTGTAAACTGGAAGTATCTGCTATTGCTAAAACTATTTGTTTCACATGTCTGCAGGTCTCACTGGAACTTCACGCCTTAAGTATACCTGGAGTGAGAAATCATTTCTCCTTCGAGGTAAACTTTAAGGATGGTTTTTTATCTGGTCTTTTACCTGGACCCAAAAACAGTCAAACTTACTTCCTGGCCCAGGCTTTGTTCGAGCATGCTATATCTAACATAGCCAAACTTAACAGTTATTGTTTCCACAACACATGGAAAACTAGTCTCACTGGTCAAAGCTGGTATCAAGCAAGTAAATTCACACACAACAAATGTTTCTGTAGTATATGTGCACGCCCCGGAAATGGAAAATCTGTCTTCATCTGTAAATATTGTGTCTAATAAAAATATAATCTGTTATGTGAAATGGATGAGTTGTGTTTTATTTCAATGCATGAAATGAAGAGACATAACAAAATGAGTCATAAGTATTGCGTAAATCCATAAAAGTATTGCATCAGAACATTGTGTAAATTCTTACAAGCATTGCGCAATGCACCCTCATACGTAGGTCATACGTTTTTGCAAGTAGGTTAGTAGGTCACTTCCGGTTTGCAAGTAGGTCAACCCTAGGTATTGCGCAATTCTTTTAATTTATGCAACTAGGTCAGGTCACTAGGTCAAATGGAATCCAGCTCTCTGATTGGTCGAAAAAACTAGGTCATGACCTTATGACGTCACTTCCTGTCAAATCCAGCCCTCTGATTGGCTGAAACTAGGTCACTTCTGGTCTACCAGTAGGTCATGACCTAGTTAGTAGCTAATCCATTGCGCTGAGTTTGCATGTATATACTACTATTGGCTCTGTATTACATTTCCTGAATACTCATAACTCAGTGAAGACTTTCAGTTAAGGACATGGAATTCATTTATCAGGTTTGGTAACCATAGTTACCAAAACATTCCATTTGTTGTCGTTTGGTAGTATTTGGTCTCTCTTGTGTAATATATAGACCCCCCATCCATAATACCTGCAATTCTGAGACCTCGTTCAATTCTGCATATATATGTGTACTACCACTCAGGAGACATAATGTGCTAGTAACAATTAATACATGGATTATCTCTATGGATATGAACATTTCTTTTAGAATCTAATGGGAGTATGGGACATTGGATGTATATGATCTAGCGTAATAATTGTGTCATGTCTGGTCCTCTAATGAATCATTTTCAAATTTTGACTCCCTGTGTTAGGTATAATGGTGATAGAGAAAACTGGATGGTTGTATTGTGATGGGGAGGTCATGGCCGTTCTATAGAGGGTCTAACTTTGCAGACTGGACCAGTAGAAGTATCTGGATGATAGTTTCCTTCAATATATATGTAATTAAGCCCCATTTAAGCCCAAAGCCATGCTTTAGAGCGCGGTTGGGCACCTAGGGGTTAAATGCACTTTAAAATAGTCTACAATATTGTTCCTTTACCTGTTGATAAGGGGTAATAGCCATAACCTTATGTATGTATATTATTTCTTTTAACTATTTATTTCCTATGAAAATAGAGAAAAGACAAAATACCATGTCAGTATTTCGCCTAAGGAATGTGTCAGATTTCGCCATTCATCTCTGCAGCACTTTGGGGAGACAAGGTGTTTTGTCAGTGTGATTGTTTCATTAAAGAAATTTCCTTTTATAAACTAGCCCCCTTGTATTTGAGAATATTACCAATTATAATTCCTATGATTCTAGATTGCAAATTAATCACCTCAGTGGCTAATTCTGTATCCATTTTCTCCCCTTTTCCTGTTCAGAGGGATTGTATCATACATATTCTCTACAGCATGCATGATAGAAATTCCATGTTGATATATGACTTTTATTTTACTTTTGGTCATTCATTTTATTGCATTTTGTCCATACTCCATAGTGTAAATTGTTCTCTTCTTGAGGACACTGCCATGGTAGGGTGGCCATGTGTATCACCCTTCAAGAGAGTTACAGTACCAAAGCCTAACTGCCTGACTGCCTATAGGTGTGTCCTGACCTGGGATCCTGGGGGGCTACTAGGCAGTGACTTTAGTTTACTATAGCAATAACAGGTGTATCTGTGGATGGCGTCCAGCAAGGCTTGGTCTGAAGGTTAGCACTTTTTATTAAACAGAATAGAGAAATTGTTTGATCTTTTCAAATATATGTACAAGTCCCATCGCAAACTTCTCTTTGCATCAGCATTGTAAACATTGTTTATTAGGCTGAATGTTCAAGTACAAACTGTCATTCGAGACTTGACTATCAAGTAATAATGATTCGAGATAATACTTAGTACAGGGACAGTAGTGACAATCTATAATCATTCTATTAAGCACACATCTCATCAAAAATCAAAGTAGGTACCATGTAATGATAAGAATTACCCTTAATAGGATATTGTCTCATTCCCAAATTTTCATTCCCAGTAAAGAAGAATCATTGCTATTGACCATCACCAACTTTTCAAGAAGAGCAAATTATATCACATACAAATCTTGTGCTACATCCACTATGTAATATAGCTCTAAGAAGATACAGAAAATAATTTTAGTGTTTGCAATAGGACCGCTAGCATACCATTTGACTATCTAATTCAATTGTTCATGATGGAAATTTCTTAAAATTGCAATATATACATCACTTCTTTTTTCATTTCAGTGAAATGGATCTAGTGGAGGTGTTCCTGCTTTTTGCCGCCATCATTTTGTGTGAGGAAAGCATAAGGAAAGACCTGCCATTTGAAATCAACAATTCACCTGTAAAGTCATGTAAAAGTAAGTATCTAAATGAGATGACCCTTATAGTAAATAACGTCTTTCAATAACTTTGGTTAACTTTTAGAGAATACATGCACTCTAGCGATTTATTTTAGGTCTATGTAAAATCAGATTTGGTCTGTAATACCTCTCAAAAATAAATAAGTTTTCCATCACCAAATACATTATGAACATATATGGGCATGTTTTCGAATATGTTAAAACATACAGTGCCAGCTATGGAATGAGATATATGACCGCTTCATTTTACACCTTCTTGAATGATGTCTAGGTTGAATCCCAATTGGCATTCTGTGCGCCTAAAACCTCTGTGTTCTAAAAGTATAACCTTAGCCTAGGGATTGCTGTAATTCAGTGGTCAACCTAGACAGATCCTTGAAAAATTCAACAATTCTTTTGCATTTTAGGCCAAAGTAAGACCCTAAGGCTTGAAAGATTTAGGGGGCATCGAACACTAAGTATGATTCAACCTACTAGAAATGTTGTATTCTCAACAATCAAACAAAGCATAACGTTTACCCATAAGCACCATCAATGAGAAGAAAATAAAAAATAAAAAAGCTCTGGAAGGCATTTCTCAAAATGTAGTGAGATCCCTCACTTAAACGCCATTACCGCCCTGCGTCTAGTGATCACTAATAATTGCATTGGTATGCCTGTCCTACCAAACCTAATGTAATTACTGCATTAAGTGCTGATCATACAGAGTAGTGGCAGTACATTGCCTACGATCACCCACTCTGATATTGAGGGTTTCAAATCATAGTGGCTGTGTTCAGTCATACCATCATGAGAAATGCCTTCCTGGTCTGTTCAATGATTAGACACCATTTTTGAATGGTCTCATATTTAGACATTGCTATTGGTCTATTGTATTATATTCCCTCTTTCTCTCTCTCTCTCTCTCTCTCTCTCTCTCTCTCTCTCTCTCTCTCTCTCTCTCTCCACTTAAAGCCTGATTCAGCATCACTTCAAACAGTATTGATGGCATCAAGAGAGGGGATCAGGGCGCTCCATGCAGTGCCCATGTCATGGCAACGAGGGAGTCCGACACTCGCTCGATCTGTACTTTATCTACTATTGATTGCTATGTCAACGCAGCTAAGAGGTTGTGTTACACAACAGGGACCAACTTCTACAGAAGTACTTCAACCTTTCAGTCCAGTACAAGACAGATCATGCTTCCCTTACCATTGTTGTAGATTTGGTAATTATTTTAATATTTCTTTTGTTTTGCCCCTTGAAGGAGGGAATTTCTAAATGATAGCAATCGCTCACATTCTGAAATGCCCTACTACTCCAGGCCATGCACATACACAGATATCTCTGTATTTCCTGATCACCCTTCCCTCTCTCTCTCTCTCTCTCTCTCTCTCTCTCTCTTGCATGCACACACACACTCTCTCTCTCTCTCTCTCTCTCTCTCTCTCTCTCTCTCTGTCCTTCACTTGCTACCTCGCCCATTCACTCTCCAAAGCAAAACCAGGATAGAGGGAGTATTATGAGGAGTTTTGACTGTAACGAGGAAGTAATGCATTACTGTGAAACAATCAATATATGTTGGTTTTCATATGAGGAAATTGATTTGTGAATTATGCACACCCTATCATTAGTAGTAACATATGTAAAGTATTTTTGCAGCAAGAAATGAAAATGGATGATTAGATCTACATAAACTAGAATATGCTGGTAAAAGAGATATAGAGAATCCTCTGGAATTGGATGAAATAAAGGCATATATGGGAGGAAATGTCTAGGCTTACCTATGCCTATATCTAGCTACTTTGATTATGCATCTTGATTTCATTTCCATTCTACATGTCGATCAGAAGGTGTAAATTGCCATCCATAAGTATTTGAATTACTGCAATTATTAGATTGAATTTTCATTTCTTTTTTTCTTTTTCTTTTTGTCCTCAGGAGTGACCTGTGAGCCCCTTACACACATCCGGCATACATCCTCCAGCATCCCCATCCCTCAGAAGACATCATTTGGTGACACCATCATCTTCACCTGTTACCAAGGTTACCAGGTGTCCATTAAGAACATTCCCTACAATCTGGTCAGTCACTATGGTTACCAAACCACCAACTCCTTCCAGGTCACCTGTGACACTTGGGGACAGTGGGAGCCATTCCCCCTGCCACATTGCCTATGTAAGTATTAGTATTATATAAGGACTATATTTTAGTTTCCATTGATACCATGGAGTAAATATGACTGTCCTAATGATAGTTACATCTTCAAAGAGGAAAGATACATCATCAACTTCTCGTGCAAATTTGTACCTTGGTTGCTCATACTCTTCCTTTCTATCGAATATACCATATCCAACACGCATCATACTGCTATTTCTTCATTGGAATTTCAAAACTAGATGTTTTATCTTTGGAGATGAATAAAGTAGGGCCTAGTCCAAAGCACCCATTATATGACTGCTTAAAATTTCTGAATATTTTTACACAGCAGTGTTCTGTGGAGACCCTGGCATGGTGGCCAATGCTGAACGTACTGGTGCAGGAGGGTTGTATGACCAGGACCTTTGGTACATGTGTAAGAAGGGCTACCATCCAGAGAAGAAGGAGCTAGGAAGAACGCCTTCAAGAGAACATGTCAGGCAGATGGTACATGGAGTAAAGGCAGTACATGTGTAGGTGAGTACAAGATATTGTAGTTATTTCAATTGCTACATTTGGAAGGCATTAAATCTACAACTAGACCCAAAATGTATGGGGTAAACACTCATCAATCAACTGCCGATCCCTATTCCTGGTTAGAGGGATCCTGAGTGAGGGAGACCCCTGCTGAATCTGGTGCCCTGAGAGATAATGAACAAGTAATCAATGGATAATTCATGATGAGCAAAGGATAATTACATGAGGCTATTGGTATTTATTCCACGATACCAATAGATAATCAATAGAATATCAATAAATTCAAGTTGAAAACAAAAATTGTTCCACCTCCCCAGGACTGGAAGCCAGCCATAGTGTGTAGGCCTACACGATCGGTACAAACGCCTCGTCGCCTGGCAGCGGACAGCTACAGCACACATGGCGAAAAAAGATGCGCCCGGACTGGGACTTGTCCCGCCTACCTCTAACAACTGAGCGCAATGCGCTAACCACTAGACCACCGCATATCTCACCTCGGCGCCCATCTTACCTTGGCTTTGTTTGAATGCGTCCCGCTGTTATGTATACAAGATCGGTACACACACCTCAGCGCCTGGCTAGGCTTGCTTTGGTTTAACGCGACAAAGCTGGGGGGGTACAACCCAGACTGCCGGGAATTTTCACACTTTGAATGTATAGAAGTTATATGTGAGTACCCTCCCCGGGCTTTGTATCATATCAAGATCTGGTTCTAGCCTACCTCTTCTCGTCAGTCCCCGTGGTGCAATGCATAAGGAGTTGGACTAGGGATCTGAGACTGCAGTTTCGAGCCCTGCTCTGGCCATGAAATTTTGTGGGTTTTAATATGTAAAATATGACATGTAGGGACATGTCAGGTGTGCAGGTTATCCATGGTTATCCCAGGTTACAAAAGTCATGATGCAGGCATCATGGTGTGCAATATTGACAGGTATGTGCATGGGCATATCCAGGAAAAGCACTCAGAATCCCAGAAATCGTGGAATAAGAACTGCTAACAGCAGTAGCTAGCATGATAGGGACCAGTTGTTATGTAATGCACTCTAAAAAGTCTGCACTAAATGAAAGGAATTTCCTTATTGGTCAATATCCTGCTAGGTCGGAATATGTCGAAACCAACATGGCAATTTAGGGCTCCAATATCTCTTTGATTGTGTCATTCCTGGGCCCCTAGATTGTAAGGATTTTTCAACTTGAAGTAAATCACACACTACTATCCATACACTACATTAATGGGTCTTAATAGGCAGATTCTACAAAAACATTTTGACAAGGAAAAAAGATGAAAAATATGTCAAACCTGTACATATCATATACATGGTTGGGAGCATAATTAATGCCTCAGCTGGTTTCCGTTTGTTTTGTATCATTTTGTTTCATATGGAATCTGAATGGAACAAAAACATTCTTTTTTAGCTCTTTTGACTTTGAACAGCATTATGGGATGGAATCATGTCAAAATTTTCAGTTTTGTTAGGTGGAGAATTTCGGAGTGACGTCTGAGGGCACTTTTTTCTTTTGTTGATATTCCAATTATTAAGGTCTACAGAGCTCTTCAAAGTTGCCTAGTTACTAAAAAATGGAATTTTATGGTGAAATGGGCAAAAATAGGGAAAATATCTGACTTTTAGTAATAATGCAACTTTGAAGAGCTCTGTAGAGCTTAATAATTGGAATACAAAAAGAAGAAAAAAAGTGCCCCCCAAATCACTACAAAATTAGTCTAAAATTAACAGAAGAACATTTTTGTTCCATTTTCATCCCATAGAAAACAAAATGTTACAAAATGGAAGGAAATCAATTTGGGAATTGTATACGCTTCCAACCATGTACGCTAATGTTTTTTATTTATTTTACTTGTAAAAGTATTTTTGTGGAATCTGCCTATTACGACCCCTTAAGACCCAGTAGGCAATTATCATTGTGTTATCTGCCCCCTAGGAAGGCCATAGAATGCATCAGACAAAATCTCAGGAATTTTGAAGTCTTAAATCACCATGTGGGATTCCAGTGTGGTCCTGTAGGCATTCATGTAGAATTCCATATGTATAACTAGATGTAGAAATCAAAGCATTGGCAAATGTTTAAACATTCAGATAGACCGTCGTTATCCACAGGTACAAAGCAGCACGTTGTCAAGTTGTTTTTCTTGCTATTTGTCTGATTAAAATATCTGAATCCACACCATTGTGTTTTGACATCAAAAATATTGTATATGTTAATTTATAGATACCAATAAGTGTGAGGAGACCCCGTCAATCTGTGGAGTTGGCAAGTACTGCATCAACACCCCTGGTAGCTACCTGTGCTCCTGTGTACCATAGTATGAGAAGGAAACCAGTGATGCACGCTGCAACAAGTGGGCCGGGAGAGGCAGCTGTATGTATTAGAATT
Organism: Acholoe squamosa; assembly: GCA_949317995.1. Taxonomy (NCBI): domain Eukaryota; kingdom Metazoa; phylum Annelida; class Polychaeta; order Phyllodocida; family Polynoidae; genus Acholoe; species Acholoe squamosa. The sequence continues at coordinate 56,976,028 of OX439045.1, forward strand.
TACATTTTTTACATTTATTAAGTTGTGATACATAGTGATACTATTTTATTTTGAGATTTTCTTCATTCAAAATAGTCAGGGTATTTAGATGGCAAAATGAGTCCCATCTGTACAAGGAAGTGTATACATTCCACATTTGACTGAGGATAAAATGGATTTGGAAAGAACAGCTTGGAGAAGGATTCTATTCCTAACTCTGCTGTTGTTACAATTTTCTAGTGTCAGATGTCAAGCCCTGCCAGATCCTGCGAAGTATTGGATTCTGTGCCAATGGAGCCTGTGTGGCTGTAGACGGTTATGCAAAGTGCAAGTATGTATATATAATTATATTGCCACATCTGATAACTTTATCATAAAACAAATTCAACAGCTTTCATTTTAGCTCATACTCAAATAGGACCTCATGATTAAGTCCTTTTTGTGTTTTTTCCAATTATCTTCTGTGCATCATCTTTGAAATCTTTATTAATTTAAACAATAGATTATATACAGGAGTACAGAAATGGCTCTCGTACTGACAGTCTGAAACTAACAAGGAGGAAAAAAACTGAATTAGTGAACCTAAATGGAAAAAAAAAAATTCTTACTCACTCTCTGGGGTGATACTCTGGCTCTGCCTGAGTCTCATCCCAGGAGCAGGCTGAGTCTCAAATCATACTCATTTTGGTGACTGGATCCAGACTTATGAGAGAATGATTTTTTTCAGTGTACAGTGTAGGGGGTGTTAATTCACTTTTTTTGTCAAACGATTTGGTTTATCAGCTCAAACTATGCATTCGGGTCAACAAACATGGTAAATCATAAATAAAATTATTTAAACCTCCATGTATGGGGGGTGTGAAATTCACCCATATAGTGAAAATATAGGCAAAGTTCAGAATTTCAGATTTCTTGTTATTGTGATTGCAAGGGTAAAAGGCATCCTGGGGAGGGGGGTCAGACTTGCTAAAATACCGATAAATCAGTTATTTGGCAGATATTTTGTTTACGCACAATCCAGTGCCTATGCTGCCAAAATACATCAGGATGAGATTAGATTAGGCAACCTAGATGAGGTATGATTCTTTTATTGTGTTTATGATTGTCAACAGTTATATCTAGATATCAATATCATTACAAATCTTGCAGATGACTCGAAAGCTTCAACCCCCGTTCCCATGCATACTCACCGCAGTAGTGACAAGGGAAGGAAAATGGAGAATAATATTGGGAGATGGCTAATAATCATAATATATTCAGAATTAGCTATAGAAAGGATTTAATAATATATGTGTATTTTATCATCACCAGATGTGACCTGGGGTACACAGGTGCAGCCTGTGACCAGCCATTCTTTGGTACAAAGCTCATCATGGCCCTGATCTTCTTCTTTATCATTATCATTCTGATGGTGATTGAAGTGACTTACATCTTCTGCCATGTGGTCCATAAGACTAAGTGTGACGACACTTCACCCGTTGTACCATTGTAAGTGGAACTTATAATTTGTGTTAAAAAGTTGAAGGAGGTATGGAATTTAAGGATTTAAATACAATTACAACCAGAACCTTGATAAAGACTATGATCAAAATTTTATTTATTTATAATGTCAATTAGCATCATTGACAAAATCCCTTCAGTGCCAATTCATAATCATTGATCATTTTTGTTTAGCCTTCACCTCAGACTGAACTGTACACTACTTATATTTCAGACCCTGGGCGTCTTCATACACACGTTGTGCACCAGTGCTGCCTCCCTGTCCTCCATGTCCTCATCCACGCCCTCCTCCTGCATATGGACCCCCGTGTCCTCGCCGACCTCATCCACCCATATTTTAAACCCTTATTTACCATACACTGTAAAAATTTTCTGTTGAATCTACCAGGGATCCTTGTAAAACTGAACAGTGAACAAATGTAATTATATAGAAGGAGGCTCAGGTGGCAGTATGGTGGTACAAAGGATGCTCTGTGAATATAACAACATCTCTGGGAAAATAAAGGTGGATCTCTGGCAACTTTGGGATGAGGAATCCTTTGTTAGTTCAATGATATTGTAGAGGTACACTTTACTAAACCATAGGAGTTGGGTACCGTCTGACGTGGTGGGTGAGTCGAGTCGTCGGACGTTCCTCAGGTTCCGGATAGGTGGCAGCACCGATCCAGGTCTGTGGGGACATCTGACGACGAACACCTGGGTCCGTATATAAAGCCCAGGGCTCAGCCGCTACGTCAGAGGCCCTTCTGGCCTCCACACTATGTAAACCACTGTCTTTTAATATTAGCTGCCTCTTTGATATCATCCGGCAGCCGTGAGTGTGCATTAAGTAATAAACCTAACCGTTGGCATACACTTGGAATACTGTCTTACTCTTTCTTTCCGAACCGTAAGACCCGAACCCCCCAGGTCCGTAAGGCCACAAACCCTTACACTGGTGCCGTGACCAGTTAATCCTGGTGTATAGCCCGGACGTTATAACGTCCGAACGGCTAGTACATGGGTTAGACACCCTTAGGGAAGCTAACCCAGCAGGGCAATTACTTGCCCAAGAGAATGGAAATGGATCGCTAATGCTCCAAGCCCATTCGGACTCGCAAGATGCGGAATCAGCATCTTGGAGAGATCCCGGACCCCACTATAATGATAGTGAGGAGAATCTGCCAGACTCTGTACGACGCGAACAGTCCATACAGAGACATAGTAACTTAATAGGCCAGCAATCAATTGTTGACGAATTATGTGATTCGATGTTCGAAGTCGGTGGTAGTACTAACCCAGAACATCCGGCACCAATGCGAAAAAGGGTAACATTCGGAGAACTACCTTATAGGTTACCCAGGCCCGAATTACCAATATTAGATTATAGCGCTATAGATGGCGACTTAACCTATGCGGTACCGGAAGGTGAAGAATTAAAACGACCGGATGTCCTGTTGTTGAATGAAACTTATGTAACTTTGAACGAGAATTTAAATACCTTGGTCAAAGCTAAGGATGAAGTATTCCATGAAAAACTTCAGATGGAAGAGGACCTAACTGGCATGCGAAAGGAATTCGAAGCCAGAAGGAGCGAGTACATGAAAGAACTCGAGAATGAAGAACTAAAACTTCAATCTATGAGAGAATCATTCAATAAAGAATATGATAATAGGCACATTCGTATCCAAACATACATAGATACGAACGACCAACTAAACCTTGATAAGACAAAATTCGAATCCGAAATTCGCCATTATCAGGATGAGTTGGATAAATTGAAACTTCAGTGTAGTAAACAAGCTGAAGACAATGAAACCATCCGGGTAGGCATCATAGCTTACAACAAACAACTGGAGGAGGATAGACAGAAACTCACAAACGAGCTTCAGGAATTGCAGGCTACTGCAATAACTCTAGATAAATATGTAGAAGCAGCCCAGTTAACTATAGGTAATATAGATCCAGCTGTGGTATCTACAATGTTGGGAAAGACATCTAAAGATGCAACCCCAATTAGATACAGCCCATTCGTTGATGATGGGGCTGACAAGAATGTGGTATCCGGAATCTATAAGAAACCGGATAATGCTGCAGTAAATGGAACCGCATCTAAACCAGTAATTCCAATGCTGGATACGATAGGTCCGGCACCACCCATACCAGATTTGAGTCACAAAATCAAAGCGACTCACGATGGTGCTACAGGGAATAATAATAATACACCCGTGGCACAACCAAGAGCACCCGGACCAATGAGGCATATGTTGACACCACCTTCATATTTCCCCCAACCCGGCCACAGTACACCAGCAGTACCAAGATTACCGAATCCAACCCCAGGTTCTGGTAATGGTCCTACTGATGGACGTTTTCCGAGACCAAATCCGCCACAAAACAATATTAATGGCGGTACGTATCAACCAAGAACATCGTCCTATGGATATAGAAATAATTATAATCCATCGGGAAGTGGCAATTATCAGAATGGTAATAGCTATAACCAGGGATGGAATCAAAATGATTCTTACCCTAGATACGCTTCTTCTGGAAACACCGGTCACAATAGTGGATGCCCTGGTGGTTCATCTGGAGGCTATAATAATACTGGTCCACCAGGAGGCAACCCTCCAGGCGGCCCAGGAGGATCCGGATTCGGAGGATCAGGATCAGGAGGAGATGGCAGGAAACCTAACAGGAGAACTTCTATGCCTGCAGGGATGCAAACCATCTTTGATAGAAGCCAATGTATACAAAACCTTGGCATTGACTGCTACCGAAAGGGAGCGGACGGCATGGAAGTCATGAACTGGAGCATGCGAGAAGCAGATAGACTACGCGGATGTAATAATCCGGCACGTAGACAGGCACGGATACCCCCTCCATATGATTCTAATGATCCATGGAAGGACAGGTACCAAGCTTTTGTCGACGAAGTCAATTGTAGTGGATGGACAAAAGAAGAAGCTCTGCCATATTTGATTTGTTGGTTAAATAAAGGCGGAAAAGTAGCTCTCAACCAATGGAGAGCAGCTTACGGAATATATGGTACCTATGATCAATTGGTCGAATGTGCCGCATACCTATTCGGATCAATCGTTAGAGAAGATCCGTGGGTAAGCTTTAAGAAGAGAACACAAAAACCTAAAGAATCACACAAAGTCTTTGGTTTGGAGCTACAGGACTTGCTTTCGAAAGCACGTCCAAATTGGGCTCACGATGATGATTGTTATCTACAAGAATTGTTCATACAATTCTATAGTGGATTGCGAGATCCGGATCATAAGCAAGTGGTGTGAGACTCCTGGAAAGATGACACTTCATTCAGTGATCTGTTCATAGCAATTGATGGACATGACATGAAGAAACGTTTGGTAGGTCTTGGACCTAGTCCAGTAAGAGCAGCTCCTTTCCAATACGGGGGTACACCTGCTCCAGTATATGATACTTCCCAATTAGCTCCGGTTGAATCGAATGAAGTTAATGAGGAAGATGAATATATCTCCGATGAAAACGGAGAATATATTGGTTCAGTCCATGTGGCTGGAAAGTATTACCGACAAAAGCGGTATAGGAAAGTACATTCGAGAGGGAGAGGAGGATCTGTTGCTGGTAAAACAGCTTCCGGATCAACTCAACATGGCAGTGTAGCCTCTACGGCGAACTCAACTGTAGCAGCCACTGTTGCTCCGACTAACATGATGGAAACATTAATAGCCGGATTAACAGAAGCTCTAAGGAGACCAAGAGTTGATAAATCTCAAAGGAGATGTTTCAGATGTCAGAAACTGGGGCATTTTGCTCCCGAATGTATGGCTGAAAAGCCTGTCTCACGTAAACAGGAGAGTGTCTCTGGGATAAGTACAGAGGAAAACTAGAAAGGGATCTCCCGAGGGGCAAAGAAGGGGATCCCAGTGACAAATCTTGCCATAATATCACCATCCGTGACGATAGTTCGCATTTAGTAACAAGATCGCCTAACACCGAGGTGGTTGTAGACACCCGGAAGGTTAGGGAAGCTGATATAACAGGTGCCACGGGCGCACTGGGGAAACCCGATATCAGTAACGAGGCAGGCGGCTATGAATTAGCCAAGGTCTGTGGTGCCCACCTGCCCCCGGGTCATCCTTGTCTTGAATTCTTAAAAAGATGTGGATCGACTCCTGGTGTGAAAAATGATGTTCTGATTGTCACGGACATACCCTCTGTTCTAAACGGAAGGCGGTGGTATGTTTGCCTCACTGTTAACGGAAGATCTGCCGAATTCCTTGTGGATACGGGAGCTAGCCACTCTTGTATCTCCAGGGGGTTCTACGATCTTATACCGGATGAACATGAGACTCTCAAATCGGGAGGAAGTGCTCAGACGGCCGACGGCAGTACCTTGCAAACGTATGGTAGAACTTGTGTGAAACTACAGTTGGATGGTATCCATGACTATGTCATGAGCACCACCGTTGCGGATATAGCAGATGAGGGTATACTCGGGTTGGATTTCGCATCCCTGTATGGTGCCGTGTTGGAACCCCAAACAGGAGTGTTGAGTGTGAGATACCCGTATCCCGTGAAAGTTAGATGTGTACTGAGACAAGTGAGCAGTATGGCTAGTGTGGCACACACTGTGCGAATCCCTCCGGGAGTAGCCTGTGATGTGCTTGTAAGAAGTGATCCTGCAATGCGTAATAAGCCTGCAGTGATAGAACCAGATGTAGTTACGTTATCAAGTATCGGATTAAATTCTGTAGACACGATAGTAGCGAATGCATCCTGGTCGGTAGTACCTGTCTCCAATACTGGAAACACTACTATCTACTTGAAAAAGGGACAAGTTTTTGGAAATGTGACCCTTTCGGAAACTGTAACGGATAGTAAGCTAAGCTTACAGAAGGTAACAGGGGATGATGAAATTTCGGAAGACTTACTTAAGTTGTATGAAGAAACTTCATTAGAGGATCCGGAACACCGGAAAGAGTTCTATGATATGCTCTGTCAGTATCATACTGCCTTTGCCAAACCTGGTGAAAAACTAGGTACAACAAATAAAGTATTACATAAAATAGATACTGGAGATGCCGAACCCTTTAAGATACCGTATAGACGGTTACCCTTAGCAAAAAAGAGAGTAGCTGAGGATGAAATAAATAAGATGTTGGAACAGGATGTAATAGTCCCTTCCAATAGTCCATGGAGTAGTCCTGTGTGTATGGTAACAAAAAAAGACGGTACTATCCGTTTCTGCATAGACTACAGGAAGTTGAATGGAATAACGAAAAAGAATTCGTATCCATTACCGAGAATAGATGAAACCATTGACTCCTTAGGGGGAAACAGCTGGTTTTGTACCCTAGACTTACAATCAGGCTACTGGCAAGTGGGAATGAACCCCCCAGATATGGAGAAAACTGCATTTTCGAGTCATATTGGATTATTCCAATATAATGTAATGCCGTTTGGACTGTGCAATGCACCTGCAACATTTGAAGCAATGATGGAAACAATTCTAAGTGATTTATTGTGGAAAAGATGTCTTGTATATCTAGACGATGTCATTGTCTTCGGAAAAACATTCGAAGAATGTTCTAATAACCTGAAAATGGTACTAGAACGTATTATTTCTAATGGTCTCAAATTGAAACCTAAGAAATGCCACATGTTTAGAAAGTCCATAAATTATTTGGGCCGCATCATCAGTGATGAAGGAATAAAGGCTGATCCGGAAAAAATCGAATCAGTTACGAATTGGAATAGACCTAAAACACCCAAGGAAGTGAGGTCCTTTTTAGGATTCTGTTCCTATTACAGGGAATTTATTCCGAACTATTCTAGAGTCAGTTACCCATTACAAGCAATAGCTAACTGGACTCCAGGAAGTACCAAGGAAAAATTTCCTTGGACACATGAACAGGAAAACGCTTTTCAAAAGCTAAAAGACCTGTTCACGAGTACTCCTGTATTGCAATATCCGAATGAGACGGATCATTTCATACTGGATACTGATGCTAGTAATGATAGCATTGGTGCAGCTCTCTCGCAAGTCCAAAATGGGAGAGAAGTACCAATTGCCTTTGCCAGCAACACACTGAGCAAGACTCAGCGCAATTACTGCACAACCAAAAGAGAGTTGTTAGCAGTAGTCGTATATACCAAGAAGTTCAAACATTTTCTATGGGGAACGAACTTTACTTTGCGTACGGATCATTCCTCTTTAAGGTGGCTACTGAACTTCCGAGATGCTGAAGGCATGTTAGGCCGATGGCTAGCCCATTTATCCGAATATGGGCTTGAACATCAACAGATTCAGCATAGACCCGGAGTTAAGCATTTAAATGCTGATGCTTTGTCTCGAATACCAATCCGGAAATGTGATAATCCGGATTGTACTGATTGTGGAGCTCATAGGGCAGTGTTAGCAGGGATTCGAAGACCATTCGTACCCCTAGTTGCCAGTATACTGGATTGGTCTATGGATCACATACGACATTTCCAGGATGCTGACTCGATAACTGCTCAGCTACTGCAATTAGTACCAAAGGGTATACGTCCAGTTAGACCAGAGGTCTCTCTGGAAAATCGAGAAATGAGAAGGTTTCTTGCTCAATGGACCGAGCTTGAAGTCCGGAAAGGCGTGTTATACCGTTGGAAGCCATGTAATAATGGTGATAGAATCATGCAAGTGGTGATACCACATGCCATGAGACATGACATTATGTACTTCTGTCATGGACATCGGACCAGTGGTCATTTCGGAAGGAAACGCTCGCTAGCACGACTTTCCAAGAAATACTATTGGCCTGGCATGACACGGGACTTGCAAAGATGGGTAACCACCTGTCCGGATTGTTGTAAAAACAAACCCGGACCCGGGATGGGCAAACTTCCCCTATCCCAAGAACTTTTCGGAGTTAGATTCGCAAGAATCGGGGTAGATATTATTAGTGGATTTAATACAACCGCTAATGATAATACCTGTATGATGGTAGTGTGTGATTATTATACGAAATACACTAAAGTATTTCCACTACCGGACCACAAAGCAATTACTTGTGCCGAAGCTTTTGTCAAAGGTTGGGTACTAAGCTTCGGTGTACCATTAATGTTACACAGTGACCAAGGCAGAGAGTTCGAATCAAATCTCTGGCAGGGTATGTGCGAATACTTAGCCATTTGCAAGACTAGAACCAATTCGTATAGGCCACAAAGCGACGGATTGGTGGAAAGGTTCAATAGAACCCTCATCCAAGTCCTAAAGTCACTCGTTAATGAACATATGGATGACTGGGATGAGCAATGTCATTTTGTGACACATGCTTATAATAGTACGGTACATTCAAGTACAAATTGTTCTCCGAACCTTTTAGTATTCGGAGAGGATTTGATAATGCCTGCTGACCTAGTTTTTGGAGTCGTAGGAATGGACCCTGAGCTACCTTGCCATGTAGTTTTTGTGGAATGTTTAAGAGACAGATTTAGAAAAGCATATGAGTCTGTCCGAATTGATTTGGAGAAAAGTGCCAAATGGCAGAAAGTAGGATACGATACCGATCTAAAGCATCGGAAATTCCAATCCGGAGACAGAGTCCTCAGATTACATGAACCGCTTAGACACATAAAATTAGCGTCTAATTGGGACGGTCCCTTTACTATAACACAAATTATCAGTGATTGTACCGTAATTATTAAATCTGACCTTGGTCGACTTTATAAGTCAAATGTGGCTAGATTAAGGAGATGGTCTGGGAGGGAGACCTCCACAGAAATGTATGGTGAAGGTTCCGGAAAGATCCTGAACCAGAATCGCATAATAGACCAGGTAGAGAACACTACAGTGAAGCGCGGCCGTGGTAGACCCAAGAAGTGTTCCGAATCAGTGACACCCACGCCAACACCGATTAAGCGTGGGGGAGTTAAAAAAGTCTCGGCAGGTGAAGACAAAAAGAAGAGGAAAGGTGTTTCTAAGGCTAAGAAGCACCTAGAGAAAGCTCTTCAGACTGTCAGGTCCGATAAAGAACTATCCGAGAAGGGGAGATACGTTCGCCGCAGCCCCCAAATTTCCCAGAGGACTGCAGTGACCTAACCTGTATACACAACGAGTGTAATGTTTACATTTAGAGGAACGGATGACAACTGACCCTAAAGGCTTATTTGTCGCCCCCGCATGATGTACCAATGGGTAGTGGACGGATAATCCGGTGGATTTGCTTAAGCTTTCCATAATCTCCACTTAAATCCCCAGTCGAGTCATCGGGGTGAGCGATAATTACCTAAAAACAATCAGTTTGTTGATGTACCGCCTGTAGCACGTGCGTTTCCACATGACGTCACCGTGTCCAGTCTCGGCTGACCTCTCGTGACCTCGCGGGCCGCGGGGAAATGACGTCACGAAAGCTGGCCTGTCGCCATATTTGTTTTCGGTAACGTTCAAGACGGTCGAGCTCGCTCCCTTCTTGGATTTTACCGGCCAAGCAAACCCCCCGCTGCTCCTCCAGAGTCTGTCTCCTGGTAGAGAGACTCCGTTTGTGTCCGCCCCGGCGCCGTAAAAGCCGGAAAAAGGAGTAGTTTACTCCCGTGGGCGATTCCCCAGTCATGGCTGAGGAATCCGTAGCTGCAGCCAAGCTATCCGGTGACCCGGATAAGCTGACTCCGTCCGCAGAAGCTTTTCCGGAAGCTTTGTCGCCTGTTACACAGGAAGAGAGCGAGATGATGGACGTGGAGGAACCCACGGATCGCTCGTTCGAGGAGAAGCTGGCTTCATTCTCACTAAATGAGCCAGAGAAACTATTATCTCCACTCCCGGCCGAGGGATCCGGAGCGACTGCGAGTGCTGAACCCGCAGCGTCCGAAACTACCCAAGTTGACGGACAGAAGGATGAGTGGAAGCCAGCAGTGGCGGAGCCTTTTCCAGCTAGCTATGATGGTCGCTACCTGTATGTCCACCCGGAACTGCAGGCACAAGTGACCTACGCGGACGGGACACCAGTCAGGATGGACCCGAAAGTCAGGATAGCTATCGAGGGCGTCATGGCTCCCGAACAGCTGACCAGGATGCCTCCCGAGTGGCTTCGAGACTGGCCGTGGTTCCAACGGGGACTTATGGTGGACGCTGGTTTCCGTGAAACCGTGTATTCTGTTCCTATTACAGGGAATTTATTCCGAACTATTCTAGAGTCAGTTACCCATTACAAGCAATAGCTAACTGGACTCCAGGAAGTACCAAGGAAAAATTTCCTTGGACACATGAACAGGAAAACGCTTTTCAAAAGCTAAAAGACCTGTTCACGAGTACTCCTGTATTGCAATATCCGAATGAGACGGATCATTTCATACTGGATACTGATGCTAGTAATGATAGCATTGGTGCAGCTCTCTCGCAAGTCCAAAATGGGAGAGAAGTACCAATTGCCTTTGCCAGCAACACACTGAGCAAGACTCAGCGCAATTACTGCACAACCAAAAGAGAGTTGTTAGCAGTAGTCGTATATACCAAGAAGTTCAAACATTTTCTATGGGGAACGAACTTTACTTTGCGTACGGATCATTCCTCTTTAAGGTGGCTACTGAACTTCCGAGATGCTGAAGGCATGTTAGGCCGATGGCTAGCCCATTTATCCGAATATGGGCTTGAACATCAACAGATTCAGCATAGACCCGGAGTTAAGCATTTAAATGCTGATGCTTTGTCTCGAATACCAATCCGGAAATGTGATAATCCGGATTGTACTGATTGTGGAGCTCATAGGGCAGTGTTAGCAGGGATTCGAAGACCATTCGTACCCCTAGTTGCCAGTATACTGGATTGGTCTATGGATCACATACGACATTTCCAGGATGCTGACTCGATAACTGCTCAGCTACTGCAATTAGTACCAAAGGGTATACGTCCAGTTAGACCAGAGGTCTCTCTGGAAAATCGAGAAATGAGAAGGTTTCTTGCTCAATGGACCGAGCTTGAAGTCCGGAAAGGCGTGTTATACCGTTGGAAGCCATGTAATAATGGTGATAGAATCATGCAAGTGGTGATACCACATGCCATGAGACATGACATTATGTACTTCTGTCATGGACATCGGACCAGTGGTCATTTCGGAAGGAAACGCTCGCTAGCACGACTTTCCAAGAAATACTATTGGCCTGGCATGACACGGGACTTGCAAAGATGGGTAACCACCTGTCCGGATTGTTGTAAAAACAAACCCGGACCCGGGATGGGCAAACTTCCCCTATCCCAAGAACTTTTCGGAGTTAGATTCGCAAGAATCGGGGTAGATATTATTAGTGGATTTAATACAACCGCTAATGATAATACCTGTATGATGGTAGTGTGTGATTATTATACGAAATACACTAAAGTATTTCCACTACCGGACCACAAAGCAATTACTTGTGCCGAAGCTTTTGTCAAAGGTTGGGTACTAAGCTTCGGTGTACCATTAATGTTACACAGTGACCAAGGCAGAGAGTTCGAATCAAATCTCTGGCAGGGTATGTGCGAATACTTAGCCATTTGCAAGACTAGAACCAATTCGTATAGGCCACAAAGCGACGGATTGGTGGAAAGGTTCAATAGAACCCTCATCCAAGTCCTAAAGTCACTCGTTAATGAACATATGGATGACTGGGATGAGCAATGTCATTTTGTGACACATGCTTATAATAGTACGGTACATTCAAGTACAAATTGTTCTCCGAACCTTTTAGTATTCGGAGAGGATTTGATAATGCCTGCTGACCTAGTTTTTGGAGTCGTAGGAATGGACCCTGAGCTACCTTGCCATGTAGTTTTTGTGGAATGTTTAAGAGACAGATTTAGAAAAGCATATGAGTCTGTCCGAATTGATTTGGAGAAAAGTGCCAAATGGCAGAAAGTAGGATACGATACCGATCTAAAGCATCGGAAATTCCAATCCGGAGACAGAGTCCTCAGATTACATGAACCGCTTAGACACATAAAATTAGCGTCTAATTGGGACGGTCCCTTTACTATAACACAAATTATCAGTGATTGTACCGTAATTATTAAATCTGACCTTGGTCGACTTTATAAGTCAAATGTGGCTAGATTAAGGAGATGGTCTGGGAGGGAGACCTCCACAGAAATGTATGGTGAAGGTTCCGGAAAGATCCTGAACCAGAATCGCATAATAGACCAGGTAGAGAACACTACAGTGAAGCGCGGCCGTGGTAGACCCAAGAAGTGTTCCGAATCAGTGACACCCACGCCAACACCGATTAAGCGTGGGGGAGTTAAAAAAGTCTCGGCAGGTGAAGACAAAAAGAAGAGGAAAGGTGTTTCTAAGGCTAAGAAGCACCTAGAGAAAGCTCTTCAGACTGTCAGGTCCGATAAAGAACTATCCGAGAAGGGGAGATACGTTCGCCGCAGCCCCCAAATTTCCCAGAGGACTGCAGTGACCTAACCTGTATACACAACGAGTGTAATGTTTACATTTAGAGGAACGGATGACAACTGACCCTAAAGGCTTATTTGTCGCCCCCGCATGATGTACCAATGGGTAGTGGACGGATAATCCGGTGGATTTGCTTAAGCTTTCCATAATCTCCACTTAAATCCCCAGTCGAGTCATCGGGGTGAGCGATAATTACCTAAAAACAATCAGTTTGTTGATGTACCGCCTGTAGCACGTGCGTTTCCACATGACGTCACCGTGTCCAGTCTCGGCTGACCTCTCGTGACCTCGCGGGCCGCGGGGAAATGACGTCACGAAAGCTGGCCTGTCGCCATATTTGTTTTCGGTAACGTTCAAGACGGTCGAGCTCGCTCCCTTCTTGGATTTTACCGGCCAAGCAAACCCCCCGCTGCTCCTCCAGAGTCTGTCTCCTGGTAGAGAGACTCCGTTTGTGTCCGCCCCGGCGCCGTAAAAGCCGGAAAAAGGAGTAGTTTACTCCCGTGGGCGATTCCCCAGTCATGGCTGAGGAATCCGTAGCTGCAGCCAAGCTATCCGGTGACCCGGATAAGCTGACTCCGTCCGCAGAAGCTTTTCCGGAAGCTTTGTCGCCTGTTACACAGGAAGAGAGCGAGATGATGGACGTGGAGGAACCCACGGATCGCTCGTTCGAGGAGAAGCTGGCTTCATTCTCACTAAATGAGCCAGAGAAACTATTATCTCCACTCCCGGCCGAGGGATCCGGAGCGACTGCGAGTGCTGAACCCGCAGCGTCCGAAACTACCCAAGTTGACGGACAGAAGGATGAGTGGAAGCCAGCAGTGGCGGAGCCTTTTCCAGCTAGCTATGATGGTCGCTACCTGTATGTCCACCCGGAACTGCAGGCACAAGTGACCTACGCGGACGGGACACCAGTCAGGATGGACCCGAAAGTCAGGATAGCTATCGAGGGCGTCATGGCTCCCGAACAGCTGACCAGGATGCCTCCCGAGTGGCTTCGAGACTGGCCGTGGTTCCAACGGGGACTTATGGTGGACGCTGGTTTCCGTGAAACCGTGTATGCAGCTAACCGAGCCTTCGAGCTCGGAGCGTATCCGAAGCCTGACAAGTCCCTGTGGAACGTCAAGGCTACGAACATCAACTGGGTAGGCTGTGTCTGGGATACCGATGGCCAGACCTACCCACGCCCTAGTGCTATCCGGACGCCGTGCCGGACCACTAAGGAATTCCGGGAGGCCGCTGCTAACTTCGAGCAGTGGGATGACGGTTACTACATAACCGAACAGGAATTGGTGGATGTCCAGAACAATTCACTAATCGGATTGGACCGAGCTGCAGCCCTTCGGACGGTTATTGTCCGCCGTATGACTGCCGAACAGGAGGCACAGGAAGAGGCTAAGAGGGCCGCGGAAGCACCCGCACCTCCTATCCCCGACCTGAAGGTTGCCACCAGAAGCTCCGCCAGTGCTACATCAGCTACCGGCAGCACTACTACCCCAGTAGAAGCCACGACCTCCAGCACATCCGGAACCCAGGAACCGGAGGAAGACTGGAAGGTCAGTAAGAACCGACGATCAGCTGCTCGGAAGCTCAAGAATCTCCCGGATTCTGCGAGAGCCGAGCCGAAACCCAGCACCTCAACCACTGGTAGTACTGCCATGGAGGTTGAGTCGTCTGACGAGGAGTCGGTGCACGAATCCTCGGTTGAGTATGATGAGAAGGCCACTCCATCAACTCAAACCGAGGCCGAACGTTGGGCTAACGCCAAATCCGGATTCAAAACCCGGATTCCGACGTGTTTCTCCGACTGTGCGTACGGAGTTAAGAAGGACGGCTCTACCCTCTATGCCTGTCCAGACTCAATCAATAAGAACGATGAGTCGGATGATGAAGATTGGATGCGTCTTTCGGACGAGGACCCCAATCCGAGCAAAGCCTATCGAAAGATGTGGCTTATGCTAAACCACACCGAAGGGTATTACACTTATACCCAGAGGAGGGAGCTGCGTTGGGCTTTAGAGAAGTGGTACGGCGACGATCAAAAGTCCTGTCCCTTCTCTATCTGCCAGGATGCGAGTGATGTCTCGATCCGGACCTGGAGTACTCCAGCCCGGTTCCAAAGGCATCTGGTAGAGGCCCACTTCCACCATCACCCGGTTTACATTTGTGATCCGAGTTATGGTAAGAAGGGCAAGAAGTGTACTACGAAGGTGCAATACAACCGACGTAGTGATCTGGCTAGACACCAGAAGAAATGCCACGCAGAAGGTTTGGACGGGGCACGGAAGCGCATCATGGAGCTTCATCAGGAACTCATGAAGGAGTTCGACAGCCTGAGCGAGGATGCTTGGTCTAAGATCCGACCAGGGGACCAAGTCCTCTGCGAAGTTCCGAAGACCAAGGATTCGAAACTCCGAGCAAAGATAGTCCTGACTCCTGGAAAGGGTAAACTGGACATGCACGAGTCTCTCTGGCAGAAATGCGAGGAATCCGGAAAGGATGCAAAGAGAGCTCGTGAAAGGAGCAGGAGAGATCAGAACCGTGGCGGCAACGGTAATGGTCAGAGCACGACTAAATCGAAAGTCAGAGCAGAGGACCGTTCCAGGTCCCCTCTGGCAAGGCACCCCGCAGAGCAGGCTCAGGGCACTCCGGTGTTCAAGAAGCCCGAACCTGCCGGATACGCTGGAGCCGTATCTAAACCTGGGAAAGTGAGTTCTCTAAACTTTCCGTCCTTAAACCAGGGACCTGGACCTGAGAGCCAGACCTTGGTGGTAGGAAAGGATGGTCGCCTTATGCCAAAGAAGACCACCGCATCTGCTGCCGCCGGATCTGCATCCGCTCCAGCCGCCCCACCAGTTACCTTTACCCAGGAGCAGTTAAACATGTACCTGCAAATGGGACTGAAACAGAATGTACCACCTGCCTTCTGTGTACCAACGACAGGTGTGTCCGGAAGTCCTAAACCCAGAAGTGGTCCACAGGCCGCCTCGACTCCTCCCAAGGCTGTCGTTGCACCTGAGAAACCAAAGGACGCTATTACCATTAAAACCGGTAATGCGGAAGTTTGGTTCGAGAAGTCTCGCCAAGGGGAGGCAGATGTCCAGAAGGCCATCTACACCCATTGGGAGAAGAGCGTTCGTGAGAAAGCGATCGAGTTTCATCAGGGTCTCCTAAACGAAACTCTGTTGTGTATGAAACAGGTGGGCGACGCTGAAAAACAACGTCTCGAGACCCTCATCCGGGACGATGTGAAGGCCCAGGAGGAGGCTGCCGCAGCTGCCCAAGAAAAGGCAGCTATGGATGTACACGTGTTGGAAAAGCGTGTAAAGGAGGAGATCACTCGGAACACCAATCTGAACACTAAGTTCATGAGGGTGTTCGGAGTCGACTTGGACGAGTGGGACGGCACTCCCGAGTCGGCTTTAGCTCTTCTGAAGAAGAAGCATGCTAAGAAATCCGTTTAAAGCATGCTAGGGTTATTTCTTCCATAATTTTTTTCTCAACACCAAATGACCAGATATAGTCTTTGCGGAACCCTATAGGTCTGCGAATGTTTTATTCACTAGTGCATGAACACCTATGTTATGTGTTCCGGGTTCCTTTGACCAGTCTATTATATAATTCAGGTTGTATAACATTTATTGCACCCTGAATAGCCTATTCGGATTTATAACTTCATCCATGAACAATCCGATAGTAGACTTGCTGCTGTGAGACGTATCCGGATGCCAGTTCCAGACTCCTGCTGTTGCCCGTGCTAACCAATTACTAGGATGGACTTTACGATTTACCTCTACAACTCATCTGTACTCCCGAATGGACTTATATCACTACTACTATTACTTCCGGATCAACCTATATCGGACTATTATTTTACTTATGTCAACTAAGCTTAAAAAGGATTACGTTCTCTACATAGTTGACACATCCGGACTATTATTCTACAAATCTACACCATTCGGATACACTACAAACTTTAGCACTACTAGAGGATTGTGGGTAGCTGCCCCAAATCAACTACCGTGTTTACTCTGCATAAGGAAACTATAAACTTTAGCACGTCCATCCCGTGGTTAGCTGACCACACCTACCTACTAGTACCCGGAGGATACAGCAGAAGACTTCAGCAGCATTTATAATTCCTGTATATTGTGTATAATGTCATATTTCTATTTTTCTATAACATTACATGTATGTACATATCCACTTGATACATATTATGATACGGGTACATAAATATTTTCTTGAAACGGATCTCTGATTATTATTAGTATTCATATTATAAGATCCGTTAAATCTCACCAGAAAACACATATTATTGTCCTGCGAGACAAAATTATATAATAAGTATATTGATCTGGTGCTATAAAGATTATTAGATACACGGTGATAATATATCATTATCATATTCATTACCACACCGTGAATTTTTTCTTTTTTTCTAAGTGTATGGTATATATATCCCTATTCGTACTACTCACGGAATCTTTAACGGATTCGTATAATATTAATATACGACATGTCATTAGATAGTGATGTTACTATAACAGTCTTCTTTAAGACTACATATTCAAATGTGGTGTCAATACTACAAACACACATACGGATGTTATTATGTGATATATTTTATTATCGACAGTTCCGTTACACATAGCTGTCATTATCACATGTATACGATTCATATTACTTGTCTTATTAATTATACCTGAAATATAATAGAATATTATGTGGTATAATAATTAAATAGACAGTTCCGTTTCACATAACTGTCTCTTCCTCAAGTAATTCGTATAATATTTCAACATCCTAATCGTTATATGTAACTACATTTCACTATCGAATATATATATATATATGACATCCGGTTCACAATTTATTTGGTGTTAATGTTATACCTATGGTTGTACCTCTATTACTAAAGGTTTAGACATGTAGAAATGTTATCCTAGTAATATTATATGTATAACACCCTCCTAAATGTCTGGGGGAGTGGTGTAGAGGTACACTTTACTAAACCATAGGAGTTGGGTACCGTCTGACGTGGCGGGTGAGTCGAGTCGTCGGACGTTCCTCAGGTTCCGGATAGGTGGCAGCACCGATCCGGGTCTGTGGGGACATCTGACGACGAACACCTGGGTCCGTATATAAAGCCCAGGGCTCAGCCGCTATGTCAGAGGCCCTTCTGGCCTCCACACTATGTAAACCACTGTCTTTTAATATTAGCTGCCTCTTTGATATCATCCGGCAGCCGTGAGTGTGCATTAAGTAATAAACCTAACCGTTGGCATACACTTGGAATACTGTCTTACTCTTTCTTTCCGAACCGTAAGACCCGAACCCCCCAGGTCCGTAAGGCCACAAACCCTTACAATATTTTCTACAGTGTAGCAATCTGTGCTTTCATTTAGTACATCCAACCATTATCATTTATTAGGAAAGCATTTCTTTCAGAGTAGTGGCACAGCTATCTGCAATCATGCAGCTGGTAGTGATCAAAGTGCATTAAGAACTGACCCCCAGGAAATTGTCTTATGAGCAATGATATCAGTAGGCGCTACCTGGTAATGTAGCAAGTACTAAATTCTAGCCGATTTCATATGGGTGCATGTACACAGATTGCAATATGATGATCTACCTACTGCTATTAACCATTCATAGTAAATGTTCTGCCTAGAGGTTATTGCTGAATATGCTATGATTGAATTGCAGAGACCCTTACAATATTTCTATCCCTCAAAATAAGTATATTAGGGGCCTGCTTCAGTGCCTGGGCGCTCATTAGTTTCAATACCTATGCTGTTTAGTGCTCTTATGATCCCTGTACCCCCAGTACTTATTCAAGACCGATGCTTATGGCGTGGCCCAAAAGGAGGGGGTGCACCTCCTATATGGGGTTCAAAATATCTAATTAAACTCTTGAGTACTGCACGCCCCCCGTGCCCCCTCTAAATCCCCCACTGCATCTTTTGCAGTGTTGACAGGACAGAATTATAGAGGGGTCTGTAAACACATAGCTTGTGCCAGTTGGATGTACTCTATAGGACATATGATATATAGTGAATAAATGGTTCAGGTTTCTTCAAATAAAAATTAAGTGATAGACTTAGTTCGATGTAATTCGAGGGAACATTTATTTTTCAGGCTTGCATCCACCACTTTTTATAGTATATAGCACAGGACATGAAAGAATAAACGCCAGAGAGAATGACTGTTCTGTATGATTGTTGGATTTTTTCACATGGAGGCAAATCTACATATGGGTCAATCTTTCTGTATGCCTCCCCACATTTGAGCTAATATGTATGCTTGTATTCTTCATGGATGTTTACATAATAAAGATTTCTGTTATTAAAAAGATAAAATACATGAGTTTTGTGATTTATATAGCATCTTTAGTGTCATTTGGGTGTTTCCCCACTCTCTCATTCTCATGTCTCATTCTATGGAGTAAAGCACTTTTGATGCATGAGTCAGTATTGGTTTTCATGCAATGCAGCCCTGCCTTCAGAGGTGGAAGTCTGCATTGAATGATCAAATATATCTGCATTGAATGATCAAATATATATATATATATATATATATATATATATATATGTATATATATATATATATATATATATATACCTACATATATATACATATATATATAGGGATCCTCATTGAAACTTATGTTGATTCTAATTTGAATAATACCAATTGATATATTAATACTAGTGTAGGTCGGCAGACCTTTATGTAGGAACTCTACTGTGCAAGATTTGATCAATTGCCTATTTATTTTTGCATCCGAGTTAGCAAAACTGCCTTGACAGATTAGTGTTAAAATAAATTTTCTCTGAGCATATTAACTCTTCCTTTACCAATTACTTATCAATGCGTAGTTTGGGCCAATTTTGGCCGATTTGGAGAAGCCTGTTATTTCCTCAAAATCTCCTGAAACTCTTAGAACTTTTTCTGATACTTCTATACGCAGATTTTAAATCTACAACACTCATATAGTCGTTCTTATCCAACTGACATGTTACTGTGTTAATAGAGTTGTAAGCTTTTTGAGGTAGTATTCTTATAATTATTAATAGAGATATCTGCAGGCATGCTACAATCCATGATAGGCCTTAATTTACCATTTGATTTCTCTACACCACCCAAGGAATGAATACACTTGGGTTTATAGGCTGTCTTCGTGACCAAGCCCTGGGACAACTAGTCCTTGATAATATCACACATATGCTATATGCCTAGATGATTACATCGTATATAGGTTTATGACTCAAATGGCAAATTTATAAAATTAACTAGATTTATGAGCATAACTTTAGTTTGCAAGACTTATAAACGAACATACAAACCAAAGGCCAAGATGTATTCTTGTCCAATCTATAGATTTTATGATTTCACACCAAACATAGGAACTCTCCATTGATCTATAGTCTTCTCAGTGGTATTCTAAAAGAAACTTGTCTTGATGCTGCCTGTAATGTAGAGAGTAATTGTTGGACAGGTTGTTGCAGCAGCATGGCAATAGAATAGATAAATGATCACCTGAAGAAGGTAACACACCCGCCAGAACCTTGTGATCAATGTAAATAATTTGCAAAATAAAATGTTCAACTTGAAATGAATGTTCAGCCATCATAGTTGTGTCTAATATATCATTTCATAACAGGATAGATTTCTTGGTCAGGTGTAACGTCTTTTGCCTTGGCCCAAAAGAATAGCCTGACCCTTGACTAATTCTCTCAGCATAGAGCAGTTGGTCCTGTTATCCTATGTCCTCTATTATCTCCATTGACAGCTGACTTCAGCCTGGACACCAGTTCGTTATCTGGGGTAAAGCGAGGAGATGACACCAATCCGTGCTCAGGCTATGTGCAGCTTACCATGGCTGGGTCCACCCGCAGGATGTGTGCAAACGCCAACACGTTCTACACATGAGCAGCCCAACGACTCTGTTACACTCTGGGAGTTAACTACTATAGGGACTCCACGACTCTGGACTCCTCCACCAGACAAATCCAGGTTTATGAGTGAGTTAGATTATTGAGTAATCTAGAGGGCATTTCCACGCCTGCCACACTTTAAATTGTAGCGGGAGCTCTCACTCTAATGCCCTCTTCTTGTCACTAATGATTGCACTGTATGGCTGACCTCTAAAACACTCAAACTCTTAAGCTATATGATAGCCATGTAGTGCTGATCATTCAGAGCAGCTTTTGATTACCAACACCAATTGTGAGGGTTTCAAATCATAGTGGCTATTTCTAGTCATAACCTAGTCATGGTCTGCATTTTAAAGAGTGTTTTACCCAGTGGGTGCAGAACTTTAATTCAACGTTCATTCAATGTTATGGGCCCACTGGAGATGAGCTTGGTGTATTGCCCCCAAACTGTTGCATGCCCAGTCCATTTGGTATGGCATTCCAGGAGGTACAAAACGTTTAATTAACATTGAAATAATTTTGATCAACCCTGATCAACGTTATTTCAACATTATTTTTCTGTGAAGGCAAGGAGTTACCTTTTTGATATGAAATAACCATCTGGGGCTCGTTTCAATATCCCTCACAACAGCATTACCCTCTTAATGCACCCTGCACTAAGAGCCCCTTCGCAGATCCCGTTAAATCATTAAAACAAGCCCCTGAGATGGCAAGCTGAATGGGTAAACTCCTCATAAACCAGGTTATATACCCTAAGATCCGTTTTTTGTTGTATAAAACCAGGTTTTACAGCCCAAAACGTGGTTTCGTTGTATAAATCCAGGTTTTACAGCCTAAATCCCACCCTTAGGGCCCAAAACCAACCCTTTTGTCCCTAAAACTCAGTTGTAGTGCCTAAAACTGAGTTTAAGTGAGTAAGCGTGGGTTTTAGGTAATAATAGCAGGTTTTACAAAAATAATCTAGGTAAACCCATCCTTTGTCATCTAATACCAGGTTTTAATATTTATATCCTAAAACCAAATTTTAACTAAATACCACTCCTTAGCATGTAAAGGAGGATTTTTATCAAAACCCATCCTTTTAACCAATAACCTATCCTTTGGGTCTTAACCCCTCCTTTCCTGTAAAAGGGTGGGTTTTCCATCTCATAACCACCCTTGCTCTCAGAAAACCTGGTTTTGTACAATCATGTTTAACACACTAAGGGTGGGTTTTTATGGAGGGGGAACTGGTAGGGATGGGTTTACAATGCTTGATATACCTATCCTTAGCTTTTAAGGTCCAGTTTTAAACACAAAGACCCAACCTTTGGAGTAAAAGGATGGGTGTAAGATAATATAGGCTTTACAGCAGAAATACCCACCCTTCACTTAACCCATCCTTTCTATGAAAAAAAAACTGGGTCTTAGAGTGTAAAACCAGGTTTTACACCATAAAACCTGGACAAAGGATGGGTTCTAGAGTGTAATATCCAGTTTTCAATGTTAAACCCAGTTTTACTGAAGCACAGCCAGGTTTTAGGCTATAAGGGTGAGTTTTAGCCTGTAAAACCCAGTTTCACAAAGGAAAAACGGGGTCTTAGGGTGTAAATCCTAGTCTTTAAGGAGATTACCCATTCAGCTTGCCATAGGTGCTAAATCTAAGTTAGAACTTAGGAGGAAGTCATTTACTGTGACTGAAATCTCAGTTTTGTGTGTGCCAGGGTTGATGTGGGGTACTTTCTGAATAAACTTTGAAGAAAACTAATGATGACACTTGCATTATGTTCTAGGTGTTTTGTCTACTCAGAGCAAGCAGTGGACATTGTCAGCGATGATTCAGACCAACTCATCTTTGATGCTAATGCCCTTTTAGATAGAGAGCATGGGACTGGGTGTGAGAAAGCCAAAGACGATCCATCAATTAATAAATGTATTAAGTCTATGCATGCGGCCAAGCATCATTTGAACCATTTTGTAGTGAATATTATTTTGACCCATAGGATAATCATGATGAAAGTGCTTTAGTTGTCTTTTTTAAGCTGTACCAGAAGCACCATGCACAGTAGAAATGGGCAGCCAATCATACGCAGCAGTCTTAGGCTCTCCGGTCATACCTCCATAGCCCTTTCTTTTTAAACCAGACTGATGCAGGGCCACTTATGTAAGAGTGCATCATGTTCATTGGTCATCATGTTATACCAATGAAGTGTTGGCGAGTCAGCTCGCCAGGATTTTATGAGAACATCATCCAGACCCTCCAGGAGTGTATTATTGCCATAAGGTTGGCATGGTGCTTGAATATAGCCCGGTCAGATACTCACCAGGGCTGCATTCAAGCATCATGACGACCAATGGGAATTATGCAGTCATGCATCAGTGGCCCTAGAAAGGTATATCTCCTCAATATCAGTGCACAAGGAAAAAGCCCTTTGGCAAGATTTTGCAAAATAACTAAATGCATTCTGAGTCATACTCGTTTTGTACAGCCGTACTGTGTTAGGAAATTATCTCCTGGTGAGTATATGGCATAGGCATCAGCACTTGAGCATGTCTAATACCTATTTCTTGTCCTTTTTTAGATATCAATGAGTGTGAAAACGGAGTGCGAGAAAACTGCAAAGGACCATTTAAAAGCCATTGTAGAATAAGGAAGGCATGCGACAACAACACACAGTGCACTAATCTACATGGTTCCTATCAGTGTGATTGTAAACATGGGTATGAATTCAAGAATGGGGATTCTGAGGCTCCCTATGATCTGGATGTAGGATGCAAAGGTAAGGCTTTAACTCACACCTCACAATATATACATGTAGTCTGGCTGATACTTAAAGCATTCAACCTGGGCCTGAAAGAAGACTTTATCTTAAAAATGAGTTTTAAGCTCCATATTTCCTTAAAATTTCTCTTTTTCCATCAGTTTTACACTTGACAGTGGTAGACTTATTGACCGAACATGAAAGTCGCCCCCCTTATTCATGCCTAGTATAGTCTCCATTTCATTCATAGGGAATTCATGTCAATCCAAGGGAGTATTCCTCCTCTTTAATACCATATATTAAGTTCTGGCGATAAGTGACACAGACCTGTGCCTTTTCCCTTATATTGTACAAATATAGATGAGTGTAAAGAGGAACATTCTGCCTGTGGACACCTTGGTCAGTGTATAAACACTCCTGGGTCCTATATCTGTGTCTGCCCTACCCTATCTGATCATTGATTAGCATGTCATACATCATTAGTCATAACTTATGTAATTGATCACCAAGAGAATGCAATGTTAGAATTCCTTGTAATTGGTGGTTATTTCAAAATTATTCTGATCTATTACTATCAGCCTTCTAATCAATTTGTTTCAGGGGTTCTGTGTGATGCTGTACCTAAGGTAGCCCACTCTGACTCGCACCTGGATACCTACCATCCTGAAGCCCCTGTGTATGAAGACTCCATCACCTATACCTGTGACCCTGGGTACCAGGTGTCAATCCAGAACATGCCTTACCAGCTGCTAGACCACTATGGCTATAACCCAACCACTAATTTCAAGGTAACATGTAACAAGTGGGGCCACTGGACACCTAATCCCATCCCTCACTGTCTGCATGAGTATCATCCTCTATCATATCTTGTAAGGGAAATAACAGGGATGTGAATTTGAAAAGCTAAGGGCACAGCTTTACAGGAGCGGGGTAACCTCCAATTTTCTGTTGAATTTTAGGCTTGAATGTGCAGATAAACTCCTAAACAAAATCAAAAGTATGTAATGCATGCCCGATGCCCTCATTTAAATTTTCCACTGGATAGGGCCCTTTTCCTGTATTGTTTTTTTATTTGTTTATTCATTGGCAAAAAAAAAAAACATTTTATGGACGCTTTTCAATTATCAGCAATTTTAAGAATACTTATTCTAGAGTCCGCCGTACAATTGTCACTAATACACATAAGTACTGATTAATGTCTGTTTAACTCTGGGTTATACATGGTAATAAATCTCAATGACAATTGACCAATTGGTCTTAGTTGAGTGATAGGGTTGTCATAATGCCTCTTGGGAAACCATCCCATTGCTTTAGAAGCATTTGCGATTGCAACATGGGTGTTTGGGCATTTCTTGAAGGAATGTTATTCTCAACTTAGACGCCCTTCTGATATGATATTTTTCAAAATTATTATATTTTGTTCTGAACTGGCATTTCACAAGCCAGTAAGCCATTCATAGCAAACTCTTAAAATCCAGTTTGTTTTAGAGAAGTCTTTGTGGAGCTTATGATACCTTGTAGTAATCTTTTTTATTCTTTGTTTGCCTTGTAAAGCTGTGTTCTGTGGAGACCCTGGTATTGTACCTAACTCTGAGAGGTCAGGTTCAGGCTTCCTGCACCAACAGGAGGTGACTTACAAGTGTCAGGAGGGGTACCTGGCAAAGGACAGGTCTCTGGGCACCACGTCCTTCACCAGGACCTGTAAGTCAGATGGACATTGGTCTGATGGCACAACATGTACAGGTAAGCAAAATATCTGTCTCAAGTAGTTGTATGTGTGTGGGTTTTTTTTTGCACCTTCATTCATGTCATTGCCCAAAACAAGCACACCATTTTTGAGGCAGGGGCCTACCTTTGAGTTTACAATTTTTAAGAAGCAAATAACAAACACGCTGATTGGATGGTTGCTGTTTATATACAAAGCGGTCCTGAAGAGCAACCCTGAGCAGATCTTGTAAAGGAATTTGAACATACCAGTGTTCTGTCAATTCTATCTTCGCACAGATGTATAATAAGGGACACAGACAGATAATATAATATTATTGATCAATCGTGAACATCCCTAATTTCACCAATACTAGTCAATGATGTGTGGCCATTTTCAATCACACCTACACATGAACCTTCAAGCTAATCTTTACTTTGAATAATTTATAGATTTCTTTTTTCTTATTAAGACATCAACGAGTGTGAAGACCACACAGTGTGTGGTGGAGAGAGCAAGTACTGTGTTAACACTGAGGGAAGCTACATGTGCTCCTGTGTGCCGTGGTACCAGGCTGATGTTAACGATAACCGCTGTGTGGAGTGGGCAGGACTTGTAGACTGTGAGTTATCTATTGTACTTTTGTTATTGATAACAGCCTAAATAGAAATTGTCAATTTTATCCAACTTGTTGATGTCATCTTTCATTTTATCAATGAGCTTTCTCTTGTTAGATCTTTTTCCACAAGGCAGCAGTACAACAGGTTTTTTTCTTGTTTTTTTTTTATGTAAACTTTTTTATCATCTTCCAATGAGCATGCAGTTCAAATTTATAATCAATATCATTTAAGTATCAATGAGATGTGGATACCGATCAGTGATATGTAAAATAATATTGGATAACAATGATGGGATAGAGTTCACCTTGTGATTTTATCTCTAAGTTAAAGACTGTTGAATATGTGTAAAATAATTCTATCATTCTATAATTTCAGTCCCAGACTACCAGCCGTGCCACATCGTTGAGAGTCTGGGCCTCTGCAGAAATGGTGATTGTGAGATGAAGAATGGAAAAGCTTCGTGCCATCATGTTTTATATTTCCTTTGCTATCGACATTTTTGTATTGGGTTGATAGTTACCCCAAATGAGATTACTTGGAATTACTTATAAGGAGATGTGCAGGTCTTGGAGCCTGATTCAACTAGAATAGTTTTCAGAATTTCTCTTTTGTGTGTGTTTGTGTATATCTATTTATTTTGCATAGCATAGCGCCTTCATCTTAATAAGTGTTCTCCCTTTTCTAAGTTGTTGAGGGTGAGTTGGCAGTTCATGAATTATACAATAAGTGATGGAATAACAAAATTCACACTTTTGCATGAAAGAGTTGTCCAAAATAATGCTATCATGTACCTTGAGGTATTAAAGATAAGTGTCTCATTATTTAACAGATGTAAGCATGGGTACTATGGGGTGGCCTGTGACCAGCCTGTTATGGGAGCAGCCCTGATCATTGCTGTAGTCGGAATGTGCCTGCTGGTGGCCATGGTGATCATACTGTGTGTATTCGGCCTCTGCCATGGACGTAGGGCTGCTGTTGTAGTGGCACCCCCATGTCCTCCTGGCCCCTACCCTGCCAAGGCTAACCTCTGGGGGTAAGTTCTCATCTTTTATACTAGAATAGTATTTAAGGAATTGATACATACTTAAATAATCAAAGTTCTATGGTTTGAAGTAGCTTTGTTGGATAAAAAGTCCAAGTTAAGACCAAATGATACATTTACCTCATCTGATTGATAGCCCACTAATTTTTTGATTCACTATCATTCAGACATCAAAATTTAACTATCTTAATGCCTGGGCGTTTATTGAAAGAATGAAATTTTACCATATATGAGACAGTTATCAGAATGAAAGTGACATAGGTCTGAAATATTACTAACTCTAGGACTATACTATATAAAGACATCAGCATTTGTATAAATTTGATTTTTTTCTTCAGACCTGTTACTCGCTGGGGCTACAACCTCTATGGACGTGAAACGGCATACTAGGAAGACCCATTTCATTGGTTGTGACTAATTAGCTGAGCATATCTATTGTATCAGGGGGCATCCATAAATTATGTCACACCTTTTTTGGCCATTTCCAACACCACCTTCCCCCCATCCCCTGTCACACTTAGTCACACATGAGCCAACACCCCTCTCGAAAATTACATCATACTTGGCTAGACCCTGCCCCTTCAGCCATGCTATCGATTCAGCTCAGTTTCCAATAATATCTTACCTGAATCTTACTGGAATTTTACCTGAGTAATAGGGATTTGGGGGTAAAATAGAATCTTATCTGACTTTGAGGGGGGGGGGTTGGGAACACAGCCCCCAAATTTCCTGACTACCCTAACAGTGCTGACTTTCTGTAGTTCCCTTCTAGCTATCATATTTAGCTTGTTTCATATGATGTCACACAATCCTTGACATCCACCCACCCCCTGTCACACTTTGTCACAATTGAAAAATACCCCCCCCCCCTGCCCCTCCTGTGTGACATAATTTATGGACGGCCCCTAAGAGGTACTACCTCTTTATCTTTAGCTAGGAGGATTACAAGACGTTGTTAGTAGTTCCTATCCCTAGATCGCACTAAACTTATATTCATCTTGATTACATATTCTCTGTCCCCCAATTGTATAATTCATACATTTTAACATTGGTCATTAATAAAAAAAATGATTGTTCCATTGTACACTGCATTTTACTTGATAGAATGAGCACATGCGATGTTAACCTTGTTGAAGCCCATATTATTTCATAAGGGCAGAGTATGATATTTGATGAGCATGATGAGTATAGTATTACAGGCTGTCTGTCTTAGTCATTCAAATTGATTCAAGTGCATTCATGTTCTCATTTATGTGAAAACGATGGACCGAAAAGTAACTGAAGAAGGGACATTTTAATGATATAATTATTGGAATTCAAAACTACTTAAATCTTCATGTGTATAATGGTATGCAGTAAAAAATGCTGTAGTTTTTTCTGGTAACTATCTTGAAATGTTATGGGAATCAAGTTTGTGTGTTGTTGTTTTGTGAGTTGTTTTTTTTCATTTTCTTTCTTTTAAAGATTAATGAATAAACACTTTCAATTGCAAATATAGTTATGCATTGTGCTTCATTTTAGTATAACATTCAAAATTATGCTGACAGTATAAACATAATGTACAGTAAAATTGGAAAATTTATGGCAACTTGTCTAAATAGTTTGTAAATGCTCATCTCTTGTGATGTGCACATATCATTCTAATGACTGCTTGCCCAAAATGGAGCCAGCATAAGCCTGCAGTGTGCAGTTGGAAGCAGTATGTAGGTCAGCACACCTGAACTGATTTACCTGTACATGTGAGTGGGCTGTTAATTAATAAGGGCATCAGCCAATGATTATATAAATGCTTCACAGAAAATTTATGCTAACTTGTCTAAATGGTGTGTAAAATGCTCCTCTCTTGTGATGTGCATATATTATTCTAGTGACTGCTTGCCCAAAGTGCCTCAAAATGAAACCCCTAATCACAACACAATACATTTCATGGCTGTTGACAATCCTGCTCAGCACAGTACCACCTGACAGGCTGTGAGTAGTATTAAGATTTAGGACTGGCAATTCATCCACAGCATACAGGCTCCCTCTATAGGAAATCAGACACACCTGAGTTATTACTAGGATAGGAATAGATACAGGTCATGGATTTAATTGGAGCAGAAATATTTCATAAAACCATTAGATATTATAGCTCATGGTTTAGAATTTTGTTTAGATGGCGCTTGAAGAGAAACCCCAAATTCCCTACTGTGATAGAGGGCATGCCAACTTTAAATTATAAGCATGATGATATACTTCATATTTATATTACCTTATCTTTATAATACAACAAATCAGGAGTGGCATTGATGCATCACATCAACCCTTTAGGTTAGTACTAGCGGCCATTCCTCAAAAAACAAGCAGGGGGTTCAGGTTTTCTTTTGTTGTTTTTTTGTTTTGGCTTTTTTAGGGGGGCGAAAAGAACCAGACCTCTCTTGGATTCGATGAGTCAAAAGAAAATTGCCCCCTGAAAAGGTGTAGGTTATTTTGAGGCCTGAATGAGGGAGGTCTCACCCCAAAAGGGGTACGTTTTCTTATCATTGTCAGAGAGCATAACACCAAAAGGGGTATAATTCTTTGGCCTAATTTTTCTATGGCCAAATTAAAAGGGTATCATCTCAAAAAGGGCCCATTTTCCCTGAATTTTATAGGAGAAACCCGCCAAAATGGGTATGGTTTTGCAGAATTTTTGACCCGCCAAAAGGGGTATAAACTCAAGGGCTGTGTACGCACATGGTAACAATAAATGCGAGAGTGGCCCCCACGGGCATTATAGTCAGGTCTGTTAACATCAAATGAGTTTTTTTATAGGGTTGCGGCCCAAAGGGCCACCTTCAGGTGGTGCCAGCAACCCTATTAATGTTTTTGGTTTGTCCGTCCATGAGCTGTGACGTCACGCCCTACGTCACACTCAACGTCACAACACTATGTTCCCTTGTGGTAGTGGGGCCGAGGCAGGACATTACGTCAGTGCTCTGGTCAGTGCTTTGACGGCGTCCATTCCCAAGCAAGCAGACATATTCAGATGGACGGAAAGTAAACTCAGTGTGGTAAAAGAGGTGTGAACCACGTTGCAATACCTTAGGCAGCCATAGAAAGCAAAAAATTATTCTGTAGGTGCGCCTTATAGCTGTTTCCCTTATAGCTGGCAACCCTGAGGGTGGTGAAAGCCACATTTTTCTTGTTTACAAAAGCACCAAAGTTGGAATTTAGGAAGAATAAAATTTGGTCTTTAACATTTTTCCTTGCTCCAAGTAAAAGGAATAATGGAACGCCAACTTTTGGGCATTTTCATGAAAAAAGTGAAAGATAGCTATAACATTTTTATAAATCCATCCAGTGCAGGTGTTTGACTCTTAAACCTCCTAATTTAGAAGTATCCCACATGTATATATCACTAGCTTTACAGTGATACATAGCATGAGAAGATACTCCTGTTAGGTTTGGAGGAATGGCTTGTTAGATATGGGTAGGTGTGACCATTTCAAGAATGTTAATAAGCTCTATGTCTAATTGGTCATGAGATATATAGCTAATTAGCATAATTTATGATAATTAGCTAAATTAGCATAAATATTTTCTTTTGCCCATAACTTTTGATCTAGAAATGGTATTTTAATTCTGTTTTCACCATAGTAAACCTTGTGGGATGTTCCTTCAAATGGGGTCATTGATTTTCCTATTTAGAATGAAAATCCTGTTTCCATGGCAACAGACATCAACAAAAAGGCTTATTTTGGCCCAAAAACATTCTTTTTACATGCCAAATTTGGAACCTTTCCACCCAAAATAGAATATTTTATCAAAAACTATTGAATTCTCCATAAAAATGTAGCCTATAACAGTTTTAGTCATATTTTTCATATTCTAGTCCATAGTGGTGTCCCCTGGTGGCTAAATCTGGTACTAAATCCCGCAGTAACTGTCCTTTCTGCTTGCTGGCTCACATATTATTGAATTCTAACATTGATAATACCATAAGGGCTTATGGTGTAACAGTAGAAAGCAATGGGACCCCGAGCTTAGGCAATTTTCTATGACGAAGTAAACTATTCTATTAGCATATTTACATATTTATCCAAAACAAATTTATGGCATTAATTTGATACATTAGCAGCTAAAACATGGTTAAAAAAAGCACCTTTTTACACCAGATTGGGTACAGCAAGAGTAATTCTGGGGGGAAATTTTGAAATCGAACATTTTCTCATGTGTCGGTGTTGGTTATTGGGTAGCTTTTCTCAAGAGCTTCTCATGTGCACCTGGGGTTGCTGAAAATCAACTATGGAAATTATTCTGTGTCCTTTCAGTGTTGATTCTATTGTCAAACTTGCAATGAAATGGAAGTCCTGTCTTTCAACAGCTCCAGAAAATACATCTACCATTTGATGTGCATCTCCACATTTTGAGCTCCATATACGTGTGTGCTGCAACTTGGTGGAGCACATCTTACTGAGCATTCAGACTCCACCACAGTAACTTCTTCTGGAATGGACTGTTGGATTAATACTCAGATGCTGGTGTGGTTTCATGTGTTGCTAAAGTGCAAAAATACTCAATAACGATTACAAAAGGTTCATCTCTAAACTGAGCTGGACCCTCATAATGAGGAATGCCTCCATTATATCTTATCATCCACACAAAATACAAAGTCATCACAAACATTACATTTGTACTATGAATTTATTTGCAGGACAGACTAATTTCCTTGTTGAGGTCAATCTTATACATACTTAGATTACCCACAGTGACTAGGGATGTTAAGTTGACATTCTTGAATTGACATAAGCTACAAACACATAGAATGCTCACATGTTCACTCAACCTCCTGTGTCCTGGATCGTGGTGGTAAATTATAAAGGGGTCTCCCAATTAGGAGCTTGTGGCACATACAGTTGTAGATTCAGTTCACTGGTAGATAGTGCAATGTATAACATATAAAGGCATTATTTCAAGGGCATACATAACATATTTTATAGGTATCTTGCATGATAGACATGGCTAGATTTGAACATCATGTTATATATGATATTTATATTGAATCAACTAATAATTTGATCAGTATACAAAGAGTACACTTCCCACCATCTCTCCAATGGAAAATACATATTGTCAACGAACCGTTACAAGTGGGTGAAGTGATAAACACTGAATCAAGAGAAGTTCATAAATTTTGATCCTGACATGAGTGTTCATACAGGTGGTGACAATGATACACTCACCAGTGTCCAAGCTCTGCCCCTGATCCTGTAGCTCAACCTGTCATAGGTTCTGATATGAAGTATAGGTACCGGTGTGAAGAGATGTAAGGTAGAGATACTGGGCACTGTTTATGCGGCGTATTATATACTCAGCTGAGCAGCTCGCGGTATGACGAAATCTGCTCTCTGTCTGGTGTAACATTGGGTGTTGCAATATCAGGCAGAGAGCAGCTGGACACATGGACCAATGTGGGACAAGGGCATATTGTGAAATATGTCCTGGTCCCAAAATAGCATCCACTGGTATGTTGCAATACCTCCAGTAGGGTCGTGGCCGGTTTGGCTGTTGTAACATCCGTGTTGGGATGGTTCGAGAGCAGCTCACAGGACCCACTGGAGGAGGCGGGGTTTGGTGTTGTGCAATCCCCGCCTACTATTAACTAGATAGATAGGGGTAGGTAGTAGGCTTGTGAACAGAGCTTGGGCCTGTATGGCGAAAAATTAATAAAGGTGTAAAATAATGATAATACCCAGAATAGTCAATCGACAATATCATATTAATACTATTTGCTATCAAGAGCAAAGGCAGAGACAGATATGAGGTCTAGAACTACAACAAAACCGGCCACAATCGCCATCACACCTATAGCCACCCCACCAATGACATCAGATTGATCAGCCTCTGTTGGTGGGATGCTCTCGGTATACGTAATAGTTTCTGGGGAAAGAGAAAAAGAGCAAAATTACATGTACGCATTGTGGTATTTGGCCGTTTTCTTGTTTATTTTGGTATTTTTGAGTGAGGGGAAATAGCAATGGACAAAATAGATAAGCATAGACTTAATAGGAATTTCAACCAATTGTGATAAATCCTGCTATAGTCAGATCGGTGTTGATATAACTTACCTGCACATCCATCTACACTGGGTTCCCACTCCCCCATGTGGCTACATCTTGACACCTGCCATGATGTCCTGTGTGGTAGAAGGGTGGAGTTCACACAGGAAAAGTTTACCTGTGCACCTACCTGGATGTCATGAGGTTCAGCCCCCATGGCATCATCCAATGACCACAGAGGTAGGCAGATCATCTCTGCAGGACGATAGTGTATGGTGAAAATTTCAAAGTATGGGCATATTGGCGTGTTTAGGTTTAAGATGAGAAACTTACTGCAGTTTAAACAAAATTATCAACTTTGATCTGAAAAATCCCGAAGCATCACTATTGACATCAATTTGTATTTCATATCTTAGGTTTTATCAATGGCATTGCGGTTTCTGGAATTTTAACTAGGCCCTGAAAAAAACAGTATATGGCCGGCCGGGTCTGCTTTGCCAGGTAGGGTCAGCATGAAACCCTCATTTTCCGACCCTATTGCAAAACGTTTGATCGATTTCACAGAAGTGAAAAAGCAGATGAGTGAATGGTTGAGCACTTGACTTACCTGAGCAGCTCTCCAGACGTGGTACCCAGGTACCTGAGGTCTGACATACCACTGACATTGTGGGACTCCCTCTGTAGAACCATGTACCCGGGAAACATGTAAACCTCAGGGATGTTCCCAACACAAGTCGTCCCAGCTCATTTGTACTGCCTTCTACCACCGGTGGGTCAGCACATGATATAGCTAATGGGAAAGGAAAATTTTTGCATGTTTATTTATATAAATGATGCAATCTAAACAATGCCAAGAATGGATGTTTTAGTGTTACTCATCACTTTTTTAAATACCCTTATGTGCAAGTGATTACATTGTATTGAACAGTAAATTGGCCAGTGATTTGTATAAAGTCGATTGTATATGACAGGGACTATTCCTGGTTAATTAAATCAGTTTACATGCTCCTCAGCAGATCATTAGAGCTCCTTTGAGGAGCTGAAGGATGGGTCAGGCCTAAATGCATGATAATTATAAACTTTTTTTCATTCTAATGGTGTGCAACCCAATAAAGAACTTGGTGCACTAAATGTTGTTTTTTTGTTGCTGTTATTGTTGTAGTTGTTGTTGTTTTGTGTGTGTTTTTTTTTTGGGGGGGCAGGGGGTGATAAATTCCAACTCACGTTCACAGGTATGATTTGGTAAGCTCCAACTTCCATTTAGCTGACAAACAATGGTGAAGGAGTTAACTGCATCAGCCATGTATCCTAGTGTACACTCATACAGTAACACTGTACCTAACACGGTATCACTGCTGTTCACGTTGGTGTTAGGCCAATCAGGTGGTGGGGGACAGGCTATTTCTAGAGATGAAAACCAGTGGATGCTGACCATCAACATATCCTATTCCCCAGATACTTCACCATCAGACTTTACAAGATTAATATCAGCATTTCGAGGGCAATACTGCATTGTATGTTGACTTTACAACGTAAACATAAAACCAGTATATATTTTTTTTTAATTCATAAAACATTTTATTTTTCTCACAACATAAAATTGTTCAATTGTAAATTCAATACTCTTTGCTATGTCTATGACCGTCCTAACCTTGACATATGACCTCAGTAAGGTCCCATTGTCCACCATCACAGATGACCTTCACTGTGTCCATGCCTGATGGCAATACATAGCCATAGTGACAGGTATAGGTGACCACGTGACCAGGTAGTGAATAGGTAGAGACAGGTGTGGCATGGACATGGCGGGGTATAGGGAGACACCTATCCACTGTAAATGCAGCAAAGAGCGGCAATTGGCTCTCTATAAAGTAAGCATATTATCATAGAAATAGAGAGGATGTTACCTCTGCAATGGTACAGAAATGTGGTTTAATTAATGCAAATTTTATCTAAAGAGCTTGTTGATGTTACCGTCGCAATGAGGGACTGGTAGATTCCATGTACCATCCTCTTGACACTCCAATACCCTGAAGTCAAAGCCATCCTCAGTGCGCATGCCTGGGAGGCAGGTAAGGGGCCACCTGGTGGAATACCTGCTAACCATTGCCTCGTCCATAATTGAATTAGATGTCACCCCAGTAGCACCCCTTACTACAGGACAGTAAATTTCTGCATGAGTAGGAAAATGAAATTAATTGTAAAATGCTAACAATATATTAATGCTGTTTGGTCATCTGATTTGGGTAAAGTTGATAATGCTAATCGATATCATTCAGCCACGTACTAGTCCCTGATCATTTTAGTTGATGAGGAACGTTGGTTTGGACACAGGTACATACCCAGGTATCACAGAGACATTGGCATAACGTTGGGCAGACATTGGCCAAACCATCGGCTTTACATAGGCTGCCCATCCTGCCTACGTAGACCCGACGGTGCCAACCAAATGCCAACATAGGCCCAACATTGGCTTTTGGTCGGCACATGTCCTGCCAATGTTGGCATTTAGCTGGCAAATGCCACCAGTCGGGTCTACGTGGGCCCGATGGGCAGCCAACATTGGCCCAATGTTGGCCCGATGCATCGGCAAATTTTTGTGTGCTACCTAGGTACTCCTCCAGCAAGAAAGGGTGCCATTTTCATGGATAAAGGTGTGTTTATATCCATTTCAGTGGGCTCTTTAGAACAGGCTGGTGTATGTTACATGGTAGGGCGTTCAATGTATGTTTGCATTCCTATTAGTTCAACCTCAGAGATAGATGTATCACCCAGACATTATGAGTAGACAATTGCCCAATGCTTACCTTCACATACAGGTAGATCCTGATCCCACACACCTCTTTCTTCACATTTCAAAATGAGGCTGTTTGATTTGGTATCGTTAAACCAGAAGCCAAGGTCACACATTACCATGACAACAGACTCATAAACAGCCATGGTGCTG
This sequence comes from Acholoe squamosa, assembly GCA_949317995.1. Lineage (NCBI taxonomy): Eukaryota > Metazoa > Annelida > Polychaeta > Phyllodocida > Polynoidae > Acholoe > Acholoe squamosa. The sequence continues at coordinate 57,011,900 of OX439045.1, forward strand.
TTAGTGGTGCTGTTTGTAGGAAGGTCCAGGGCTCTGCATCTGTCAACTGGGGTAGGGTGCACATGTCTTTTAAGATACTACCGCATTGGCTCATTTAAGTGTCAGGGTCTCAAGCAGGTGCTGGTCTCAAATAAGCGCCAGGTTTGATGGGGTATTGAAATCAATCTAAAGCACTAAAACAGTATATTTTAGATAAGCGGTGGTCTCAAATAAGGGCCAGAGGTACTATACAGGGGTATTGCCATTTATAAGCGTCCAGGCATTTAAACGGTCACTACTGCCTATGTGGAAAGGCATTAGTCCATGGGCTGGATAGTGAGACCCTGCACACCCCTGGGGATTTTGCAAGACACCTTTTCCCTGATAGACATGTATATCAGATATACAAATTCACTTGTCTGCACTTGATTCATAGATGGGTGTAACCGTGAGGAATATTGTGTGCATAAATATTTTAGCAGTACACCGCATTGATTGGTCACTGCTCCCTTAATAATCAATCTAGAAGGGTCACACTAGAACAAAATTAAAGCCTATTGATTGTCCTTTAACATCAGCATCTGATTTTTTAATTATCTTATATGCATGTTTTAAATATTCATGAATATTTCCAATTTTATTTGAAATATTTCACGATATCTTTTTTATACAATTGATAAATTGACTTAAGAACAGCCTAGAATACTAATTATTGGGCTTAAACTGACCACTGGTATGTAGTGTAATAGGAGAAAATGGTTTTTAGATTTTAAGGTTATTTGCACTGTATGTCATAGGTTGATTTCAAAAGATATCAAATAATTCTGGCATATCGGGGAAAATGCAATTTTTGCCACAACTTCCTTACTAATCAAGACAGAGATCCAAAAATTGTGTCAAATTGTAGCTTGAGACATGTTGGCCATGATGGGATAGATAGATTTAGGATCTTCTATATTTATACACATTGATATTCATTAAAATTGAAATTTGAGGGCATAAAAGCTATTGACTTTGGATACTTTAGAATTAACAAAACAGGGATGATGTGAGACAAACTTGCAAAGATGCAGAGAGGTTCCTTATAATCTTGGTCAGTCATATTAGATATTTTCTAAAGCCTATTATGATATCCATCCAAATGCATGCTCATTGATATTTATGAGAGCGGACTCTCTCTAAACCTATTGAGACATGGCCTGTGTTAATTGCAATAACATGGACCATGACTCTATATGTATAGCGCAGACACAGAAAGTCTCAACCTCTAGGTCATGTTGTTCATGAAAGGATTGTTATATGTTGGATGTCCAACATGCTTACTTATTAATATTCATAAAGATAGTATTTCAGCAGACCATATTTTAGTGGATTCCCTATGATTCATAATAATGGAAATAAGATTTAATAGCCTTTGAAACATGCAGAAACAGGGACATATATGATTTGGTGAGGTAGCTACGTATTTTCCCTCAAGCCTAAATGGATATCCACTGTAACTGGACTTATGCAAACCATTGTATTGAGTGATAGCTGTCATAAGGCTTAGCTATAGGTGACTGGCATGTACCCCAAATGAAAGAACTGAAGAACCTGAAGATATCTATCTATGGACATTCACTGGTAGATGTAGGCTGGGCAGCCATGTTATGTCATGGCTGCACTTCTCATGGCTATCAAGATGACAGCTAGTGGACATAACATGTCATACTAAAAGCAATTATACAGAGTTCTCAGGAAGCTGGCACTGGCCATATAGATATTTGATACAAGTCAGCTTTTTTACTTATTTTGCCTGTTCAGACTTGTTTTCTAATGAAAGAATGGGGGAAGTGTTAATCCCCATTCCACTAATGGTATATTCAAACCACAAAGGAGATATATGTGGGCATCCCAAGTATTGACTAAGACTGTAAAGAAGCATGGAATCTGTAACCCAACTATCCCAGAGAAAGAAAAGGAATAGCAGATTGGGGCCCAGCACACTTCACCAATAGGGAAAAGGTCAGACCCCTATAGCCCTTTACGTTTACACCTATAACGGAATCTAAATGACTGATCCACAGTTATCCAGGTGAAATGGTGCTATGTACCCTTCCTCTCCTGATCAGAAATTGATTTAAGTTTAGGTGTATTAGCATCAGCATATTTTATAGGGTTGTAGACGTCAATACCCAAAACTTATGATGGCTCAAACATTGGAATTTTCTTAATAGCATTCTATAACTTTGTAATAGAGTTGTTTTTATTGACAATTAAAGCAGATCTACATGTCCTCAGGGGGATGTCCTACTGCTAGACTGCTATAAGGGTTTCCTATCAGATTCTTAGTATATTAACCACATTTGATTCACTATCGGACATAAAACTACGATAAAGTTAGGACTGGATAATTGGCCCTCTAATGATCAATCAACCTCTAATCTACTGCATATAAATAGTCTGATGCCATTTACATTGCTGCTCCTCTCATATTATTACGGTGGCCCATGGTCTAAATAGTTAAAGTTCATATTGGGAGTTGTGGCTCAATTAATAAGAATAACATTTATGTGCTTTTGTTCCCATTCTTTTCTTTGAATCGACTGCCTGTATGACATACATATCGTAGTAGCCCGTATTTATAATCGCCCGGGCGCTCAATAATTTCATCCGCACTATACCCCAGGCGTTTATACAAGACAGGTGCTTATTTGAATACTGTTTGTAATGCTAAAGAATAATTTCAATACTCCTAGACCCCCGGTGCTTATTTGAGACTAGCGATTATTTGAGACCCCAGTGCTTAAACGGGCCATTACGGTACTTAGAATTAGCACAATTTCATGAGGTCAATAGCTATTATGTCTCATATGATTCTGTGATATCTTCCCATGGATATGATTCACATGATAGCTACCTTTAAGCTTCACACATGTAATACTAATTCAATGTATTATTTAGGCCGAAATACCCTGTTCAGTGTTAACAAACTAATACATGTGCTATTCTGATAGCTTCTCTGGACATTTTTGTCAATACATCTATAGGTCTTGCTTACTTTCACAACTTTCATTGTCAGATATTCCCCATTGTCCATCTTGGCAGAAGAAGGTTTTAGATTTGTGGCCTGTAGGAAAGCGGTGGCCCCTGATGCACTGAATGGTTACCTCTGAGGACACATCAGAGGTGTACGGCTCTGGGAAGCTGTTTGGCACCAAAGGCAGGCTTGAACATCTCCCTTTTAAACAATTGCATACGGTTTAAGAATTTTGTTTGAATGGGAGAATCTTATCCTTTCTGTAAAAATGCGAGTGTCCTGCTGTCAAATTCCATTGATGATAAACCATGTTTGCTTCTGCTATATCAACTATCGATCATAGTGCAAATTTATATGACAATATCTTTTACCGTAAGAATCATCTAGGTTTTCAAATTATAACAAAGTTATGATAATAGTATTGCACCTTAATTATTTATCTAAAATTACTAATGCTTAAATTACTAATGCTTTAAATTGTTCTGGTTCTACTCACGTCGACATGGCCTAGGGTCCATGGACCAGAGCAGCTCATGGGAGCAGATAATGAAGACCTCCTGTCTGCCACTGACACTCAGTGACCCATCATCACAAACATAAGGCACCACAGCACCCAACCTCCTGGAGCTTCCCACTGGCTCAGCATTGCTGATGTCTGGTAGTGGTGGACACTGCTGTTCTATACATTCACCAGGGTCGGAATGCCACTCAAGGTTATCCTGGCACACTATGCTCCTTGTCTTGGAGCCATCTGAGAAGGTGTAGCCATGGAGACAGGAGAATTCAGCCGTGTGGCCCGGTTCATAGCCAGTCATGAAGAGATGGGCGTTGGGGATGCTAGAAGGTGGGAGGCAGATCAGCTTTTTAAGATCTAGAAATGTAGAGAAATTTATAACGTTGCCATCTGGTGAAGCATTGGTTAAATGTGAAGGGTATAGGAATCAATTGTTAGCAAATCCATTGATAGTTGCATTATATATATATATATATATATATATATATATATATATATATATATATATATATATATATATATACCTGATTGAACATTATCTCTAGTCTTATCAATGGGCAAGTATAGAAGATGCTGAGTTTTCTTTGCAGTTTACTGATTCACTCGCAGATAATCATCTTATAAAGGGGTTTCCATACCTGTAGGACCTCCTGTGCCTGTATTGTTGAATATACCACTCAGGTAGTCCGATGTTGTGGTCTGTCCCACTGATAGATTTGAATTGAAGTTATCATGATTAGGTAAATATCAGACAAGATGTTCTATTATCGTTAAGGAATGAAGACTATGTCCTCGGGTATAGATTGCATGACCCCACACACTCCGATATGAAGATATTAATCCCATTAAATAGAATGCCGATTAAAGCACTACTGATTTATAAAGAAGATGATAGCGCCTATACCCAATTATCTACAGATATAGTAATAGCAAATCAAAAGCATACCTGTCACTTGCTCTGTTGGTGACATTGAGGCATTTTCAGTAAGTGGGGGCCTAATAGCCACCGATGTTCCACTGTTACCCTGTGTACTCAGGTCTATACTGGACATAGACGGTGATATCAGTATGGAGTCAGTGTTGCTATCATCCGACGGCATGGGCGTTGTTACCATTCCACCTTCTGGTCTAGGCGTGTTCTTGTCTTCATTTCCATATCCATACACTGTGATATAAAAAGCACACTGTCATTACAGTGATTTAGTGCCCGCCTTTATCATGTAGATCATGCATTCTATTTCGGTCCTAAGAAGTGCCCTGGACCAGTTCAAAATCCTTTGAAATATGTGCATTATGCCCGTTGGCCATGTGTCCCCATGCATCAGTGAGTGCTAGACTGATCAGCACTTCATTCAGATTTCATTGGAGAGCGTGATGCACATTTGCATTAGAAACCCTTGGAGGGTTAATATACTGTGTGTTTCATTTTCCTTATTTACCCCACAGTGGTGTAGTACATACCAGAAAAGGAATGACTGGGGTTCTGATAAGATAAGTAGACAACTCACCCACACACTTCTTCCAGGGTGGTACCCAGACAGCTTTACCCTTTGTGCCATCCCATACACAGGAGGAGGTTTGGTTCAACCCACCACCGTTAATGATGTACCCGGCATCACAGGCCACAGTCAGGCTGGTATTAAGCAGGTATGCCTCTCCAGGTGACCAATAAGCATGATCAACGGCAGGGGCTGGGCAGTTGGCTACTGTGAACAGAATAGTGGTAGGTAGATTTTCAAAACATTGTATCTTCAGATATAGTTGAAGTTATAGTTAGTGTATTCTAATTTTGATCAGAATAATAAGAGATGAACATGGACATGTGCATAGTTTACAAGGTGGTCCTTCAAGATAGGTGGTTATTGATGTGTTTGTAATACTTGTCATATCAAATCACTAGTGTCCTATTGCTCTGCAAGTAACAGTTCTAAGCTAAAAATAATTAGAATGATATCCCAAGACCTTCTGACTTTTAGCATATATATATATATATATATATATATATATATATATATATATATATATATATATATATATATATATACATATATATATGGTCAAATGCACCGAAATGGGGTCACAGGGGGACATTTTATGAAAATATTATAAATGCTTGGAATGTTCTGAAATTTTTTGTGTACATTACTGATGCATTCAGAGTCCTAACCTGAAAATTGGGAACACTAATATGAATAATTGCCAATTTCAGCATTAATTCAATTTTATAGCATTGAATCCTATGGGATTCTGGTCCAAGTAGGCTCATTTTTGGGAGCATGGTTTATCTAATTTCTTATAGCCATATTCATATTTCATTTGTTATCAATGATGCTGGGCCTTGTCTCTCTACATTAGTAATCTTATATAGCCACATTATTGTGATTCTGGATGTTAAAGGCATAATAGATTGTGTGGCACGTATGGTTCCATGTGGCACGTACGGTTCCATGCCACTTATAACTGTCTTTTATCAAAAGTAGTTGGTAGAATCTTTTCCTAATTTATGTCATGAAGACATAACATATAGAGAATATTGTGAAAATAATTTTTTTCACTAATATGCTATTTGACTATCAGAGGACCTTGAGGGTATGTGGCACGTATGGTTCCCTCAAAACTACCCCAAAGTTAATTTGATTCACATGAATCTAGATAAAAGGATATTTGTTTAATCTACCAATTTCTTTTCTTTTCCATCTTAAAGTAAACATATAAGGTGTTCTAATTATGGTTTTTAACCTTGTTTATGCAGTGTCATCCAGCTGGTATAACAGAATATAAAGTGTGGCACGTATGGTTCCCTTTTAGCTACACCACAGGGTTATTGTACCTAGCTTTTTAGAGATAAAAGGAATGATTGTTCCAATGGTTAAATATAATAACATAGGTTATGACACATTGATAGATCGAAAAATGGCTCACTTCTCTAGGAAATTTTGTTTTCTATTGAGGATTAAATGGTAGAAATAGAGAAAACATGATAAAAGTACCCCCAGAATACACCATATATCACAGGCTGCTGCTCTAGATATTGCTTATAGATGGGTAAAAATAGGGTAAACATGAAAGCTATTTATTGGCATGATCCGATGGAAATGGTAGAATTGAAATATATTTAGTTTTTAATCTAATTTACCCCCTTCCCATGAAGAAATATCAGTTTGTCCCCATTTCGGTGCAATTGACCATATATATATATATATATATATATATATATATATATATATATATATATATATATATATATATGGGACTATATACACCCGTGTATATATATATAATTAATATGTGCAGTGGTTGGATCTACTTTCCTCCAGGGCGCGCATTGGTATGTGTGACGTCACCGTAAACATCCAGCGCCTATATAAGCTGCGGGATCCAAATTAACCGTCAGTTGGCGTTTTCCTCATATCGGCACACACCACGCTGGGTGGTGCCGGAAATTTTAACGGTTTTTATCCGTTTTTCCAAGTTAATACGGTATTTAACCTATCATTATGGGTAGGAAAGGAGCAACTAGCGGCACACAAAGGTCCAAGACCAAGAAGTCGCCTAAAAAACCAAGAAATATTGCCAACTCTAGGATATCGAGCAGTGTAGATTCCAATGGGGGTGGTCATGGATCATCTTCCCCAACTGCTACTGGGGGTTCATTGGATTTGCCTGTTGACCAGATGTATATCGGGGATCTGGAGGAACGTACTACTCGTATGGAGCAGCAGCTCGAAAACATCCGGTCCTTATTGGAAAACCAGGCGGTTAAACGGACATGTACTTCACCAGCGCCATGCGAAGCTGAGACGGGTCGTACACGTGGAGGTGTTGATAAACATTCCACAGTCAACATGGTAACCAAGCAACGGGGGCGTGGCCGACAGCGCTCGCCTGACTACCGGGGTCTCCACGGCGACAGGGCAGGTCGTCGCCATCTTGGATCTTCGAGTAGATCGTCTTCATACCGTAGTATTTCGACGAATTCATCGGTCTCTATTGGTTCTAGTACTTCAAGGAGTAACCGCCGACATGCTACAAAGTCTAGAGGTACGTTTGATCAGAGAAATTTCTTGAAAAAGGGTGAAAAAATGGATAGCATCGAGAAACTACTGATCGTTAACGTCAGAATGGTTAAGCAATTGTTAGAGGAGGGTGAAGATGTGTTCGATGTGGTTAAGCATATTGAAGTTCTGGTAGAAAAATCCTCTACCAAGATATACACGTTGAAGGCTCTCGTAGCATACGACTCAGCAGTCAAAAATAGAGCTAATTTTGAAGGTGTTGGATCGTTTGGCGATGTTAAAAGTGAGGATATTCTGAGGCACCTCTCTTATGACGGAACGGTGCAAGCGCAGAAGGCGGGTGGGTCTAAACCCAAGTCTTTCAAATCAAAACAATCCAACCGAACCTGTTATGCTTTCAACAGGGCCGAAGGTTGCAGGGAAGACCCGTGCAGGTATCGTCATATTTGTGAGATATGTAGCATGTCAAACCATGGTAAAGACAAGTGTCAAAAGAACAAAAAAGACTAGGAAAGTTCACTTAGGCAAGGTCCTGCATTGGATTCTGATAGTTTGATGCCTGATTCTAGTGTAGTATGTATGGTAGACCTTCCTGAGCCTCCCGTTTCTATCATTCCGGGCGATAATGTTAATAATGATAGGGTAAATACTTATAATTCTTGTGATTTGTCAAAGAATTTATTTATTTCTCATAGCTGCCCAGTACAGGGCGAGGTTGAACCACTTTTTACGGTGGAATGTTTAAATAGACCCAGCATCAGGGTCTATGACAGTTGTGTGAATGGGGTATGTATGTGTGAGCATTTCATTTATGGTAGAAAGGCTCAGATACTCCCGTGTCGGCTGGCTAGTTTTCTCAGGCAGTCAGACCTTATTAATATCAATCAGATTGAGTCTGATTTTCTATGGTGTGGTTTTACTGAGGGTTTCAAAATTATTGACCCAGGGTGTGATACAACATATGATTGTAAAAATTATAAGTCTATTTTAGAAGGTAGATTTTATGACGAGATGTGTAGCATTATTGTGGAGGAGTTGAACCAAGGCCTGGTTACTAAAACTGAGTGTAAACCTAAATGTATTCACTCCCTAGGGGGTGTGGAAAAATCTAATGGTAAGCTTCGTCCCATCACTGATTGCAGTATGCCAGCGGATATCTCTATTAATAACTTTATGAATACAACGTCCAAAAGCTTCTCGTATAACTCTATTAACACTGTTACTTGCCAACTTGATAGAAATGATTTTATGTGTGTGGTGGACTTGAAGTCTGCATATAGAAGTATTAACGTTTATGGCCCACATGTAGGCTATCAAGGCTTCAGGTGGAATTTTGGCAATGGAGATGAGTTTTTTGAGAGTAATCGGTTGACATTTGGTCTAAAGTGTGCTCCATATATATTTAGTAGAATATCTGATTTTTTGACTATTATTGCAAAATTTTATGGTGTAGATAGGATAGTAAACTACCTAGATGATTTTATTATCATAGCTAAAACTGAAGAGGATTGTTTACGTAAAAGGAACACCCTAATTGAGTGTATGGAATATCTAGGGTTTGTTGTGTCGAAAGAGAAGGTGACTGAGCCCAACCAGGTGTGTACTTTTTTGGGTATAACCATTGATTCTACGGCTATGGAGTTGTCGCTTCCACAGAAGAAGCTAGATAAAATGAGCTCGGCTATAGACGAGTGTTTGGGTAAAAAATTCGTATCTAAGAAGACGTTGCAGAAAATTGGTGGTTTGATGTCCTTCTGCTCCCAAGTAGTACGTGGTGGAAGAACTTTCAGCAGGAGATTGTTTGATCTTTGTGCTAAAGCCAGGAGTAGGGGTGTTATTAAACTTAATGAGGAAACTCAAAATGACCTACTGTGGTGGAGGGATTTTTGTAGAATTTTCAATTGTAGAAATATCATCCTAAATGATAATGAATGTACTCCTATGTATTCCGATTCCTCTGTACAGGGCTTTGGAGCCTGGTTTGATAAAGACTATTTTTATGGTACTTGGAACGACTCTAATCCTATGGTAGACTGTACAGATCATTTCGTTCGTGCCCCTAGCCTTGATAATCTCAAACTTCACCACAGAAATATAAATGTTTACGAGCTGTATCCAGTAATGGTAGGCCTTAAGCGCTGGGTGAAGAAGTTTTCTAATACCAGAGTTCATTGCATTACGGATAACATGCAAGTCTTGGCCATGTTGAATACCGGTAGGTCCAAGAATAAGTTGTGTATGTCCTGGTTGAGGGAAATTTTTTGGCTATGCTTTATACATAACATTGAAATATATTCTACATATATTAGGTCGGAGGAGAATATTTTAGCTGATCATTTGTCTAGGCTAAATTACAGAGGTGTCCCAAAAAAATGTAGAAATGTTTTAACTGAATATAACATGTGCTGTTATAATTCCAGGCCTGAGGGAGGTAGAGCGGAGAAGGAGAAGGTTTTTGTATAGGGGCGTGGCTGAGTCCACACGTAAGGTTCGCAGACAGCAATTTAGTAGGTACAAAAAATTTTGTAAAGTTTTTAACTTCATTCCCCTACCTTGTTCTCCTTCTCAAGCCTCTTTGTATAGTGTATACTTGTCAGATAAAATGAAACCTGTATCTGTTCGGAACTATTTGTCCGCGTTATGGTATTATCAGAAATTAAAAGGTTATTCTGATTATAGTAGTAATTTTATTGTAAAAAAGACACTGGATGGTATTGAACGTAACTATAAATGTTCTTCTATTGAAACTAATCCTTTTACTCCAAGTGATATGCTGAAGATCAAATCTAAGTTGGAGTTGTCTGTGTATGAGGATGTAGTCTTCTGGTCAGCTATCCTATTGCGTTACCGAGGTGTTTTCAGGGTGGGTCATGTAGTCGATTCCCCTCATAACTTTAAAGCCAGAGATATTTCTTTGTCTGTTGATTGCATTCACATTGATGTTAGATCCTCTAAAACTGACCAGTATGGTAGGAAGCCTTATGTGGTATATTTGAAGAGGAATGATTATTCTGTTCTATGTCCAGCTAGGTATTTGGAAATTTGTAAAAAGTCTAACAGTAAATTATTGTTCACTATAGGTAACAAACCTTTGACTTATAACTATGTTAATACCAGGTTGAAGTCCATTTCTCTAGACTGTGGTATTCCTTACAGAGTTTCAACTCATTCGCTCCGGCATGGTGGAGCAACTTTGTTATAAGATTCTGGTTTAAAGGTCGATGATATTAAAAAGAGGGCTAATTGGAAATCTAATGTGGTATATAATTATTTGCATGATTCTAAGCAAGACCTACTAGCTCTGGATGTGATGTTATAGTGTGGAATGGTGTATCCATTGTGTTTGGCGGTTTTTTGGCATGTATAGAATTGGTATTAACCAGATCAATTCTCACCAAACCCATTGTCTCCTTCCTTATTCCACTTGTGATATTATTATAATATTTATTATAATATTTGTTATCGTTACTATTTACCCAACGAACATAATTAACTTATGGGACTATATACACCCGTGTATATATATATAATTAATATGTGCAGTGGTTGGATCTACTTTCCTCCAGGGCGCGCATTGGTATGTGTGACGTCACCGTAAACATCCAGCGCCTATATAAGCTGCGGGATCCAAATTAACCGTCAGTTGGCGTTTTCCTCATATCGGCACACACCACGCTGGGTGGTGCCGGAAATTTTAACTTTTATCTTCTTGTATATTGTATTTACATTGTTATATTGTATCTATTATTGTATATATTGTATTTATATTGTTATGGTATTTATGTATTGTATTTAAATTATTGTCTATTAATAAAGGCATGTATAGAATTGGTATTAACCAGATCAATTCTCACCAAACCCATTGTCTCCTTCCTTATTCCACTTGTGATATTATTATAATATTTATTATAATATTTGTTATCGTTACTATTTACCCAACGAACATAATTAACTTATATATATATATATATATATATATATATGTGTGTGTGTGTGTGTGTGTGTGTGTGTGTGTGTGTGTGTTTGTGTGTGTGTGTGTGTGTGTGTGTGATATATGTATAGGCTTCTATTTCAAAACAATTAATGAATTTAAGTTTCTTAAGAATATCAAAGAACATTACAGTGGCATTCCTCCCAAGGGGGACTCCATGCTGTTGTATTGTTTTTGGTAGCACTTGAGTTGAAGTTACAAGACGATGTCTGGTTAACTCCTCCCCCAGGTAGGACAAATCCAGGTTGGCAGGTAAGAGTCAGGTTTGTTGTAAGTGTAAATGTTGGAGATTCAGGCAACTGGCTATTGAGTACTGCAGGTTCTTCACATGGGATCTCTGTATATATTATGAAGCTTATATGCATAGGATGGACCATATGTTTATTCTAACATAGGTAGCGAGGATAAGGATATAGACCCTGTTGAGTCGGATAGAGAAGCCCTTCACAATCGAATGAGGGTGAATCTTTGCAAGATGTTGAATGCTGGCTGTTTACTATCTGGATTATTGGGGTGAAATCAAAGGAGTGATTATCATAATCTATCAAATATGCTACTTTGAGAGTTTTATGCAATTAGATTAAGCATGAATAGATTAAAATATCAAGGAAATAGCTATGAAAGAGCTTACCTCCAGAGAGGGGACAAAGCTGTATATAACAAAATCCTTTGTCAATGATACCAGAAATCACATAGCAGGCCTGAGGCTCACTCAACCTCACATATCCTGAAACGGAATTCCCTGAGCAATATCCTGTAGTCGAGGGAACCAATGCCAAAGTAATGTCACTGATATCCTTCATTGGGCAAGGAACTAAGCATGTAACTCTCCTCATAGTTTCTGTGTATGGTGTTATACTACTACTGTCACTTGTAGAATCTTCAGTGGTAGTATTTGATGCCCCAGAAGCTGTTGTCTCATTGCTGACAGATCTAGGGTTGTGTGCTAACAGATCAATGGAAACTCTAGCATCTGAACTTGAACTGCCCTCCAATTGTATACCTCGTTCCGTAAGGCAAATGAAGTCCAGTGCAGAATAAGTAGAGTTGACATTAAGACACTGGTCTCTGGTAGTGAAGTAGGCAGCCTCCTGTACCAGGGTATGTGTTTGACACAGCTGTAGTGTTATATTTTCAGTGGTTGACAGAGGCAGTAACTGGGGAATTATTGATGGATTAAGACCTGTGCAGTTTTCACCTTCAGTTGGTGCTGTGAGGTATGGGCTAGACACTGAAAGGAAATACATCATTTTATTGTAATGTCATAAATTATTTCTATTGGTGGCTAAGCACTAATTCAGTTTACGCTCTTAGTTATACTCTAAGGAAACATTGAAATGTGACGTTGCAGAAGAAACCAAACCCAATACAATCAGGAATTTGATGTGTCTCAATATGCTACTTTAATCATTAGTAGTATATACATGCAAACTGAGCGCAATGGATTAGCTACTAACTAGGTCATGACCTACTGGTAGACCGGAAGTGACCTAGTTTCAACCAATCAGAGGGCTGGATTTTACAGGAAGTGACCTCATAAGGTCATGACCTAGTTTTTTCAGCCAATCAGAGAGCTGGATTCCATTTGACCTAGTGACCTGACCTAGTTGCATAAGTTAAGAGAATTGCGCAATACCTAGGGTTGACCTACTTGCAAACCGGAAGTGACCTACTAACCTACTTGCAAAACGTATGACCTACGTATGAAGGTGTATTGCGCAATGCTTGTAAGAAATTACACAATAGCCATGACTCATGTTCTGATGCAATATTTCTATGGATTTACGCAATACTTATGACTCATTTTTGATATCAGATTAAAATGTAACAAAGAAACAACTCGGTTCTTTTTTAATTCAATATTTTTATTCTTTCTGCGAATCAGAGTACATGCTAGGTATGAATCATTATAATGATATATACTTGCAAGCAGAGTACATGGATATAATATGGAAAATGAATTCTTGTTGCAGTACCAACTGCACCTGGTCTTAGCTGGAGTAGGACTTTGACTACGATCCTCTAAGGCACACATTCTCTCCATCAAATGCTTCAGGGCTCTTCTTCCTGTCATTCTCCTCCAGGGCTACCACTTTGTCCATTAACTCTCCCATAATCATCAGAATCTTGTCTATTACTTCCGCCGTGCTCTGAAGCCCGTCTATCATGTCCAATTCATGTTTAACTTTCCCTCTCACCAACAGGTTGCTCACGTCTGTTTTCACTGCTACTTCTTCTGGACTCATTTCGAAATCCATCTCCTCGTCTTCTCTCTTTTCCTCAGCAAGGGTCTTACTGTTTTGTCCATTAAGTTGAAGGGCACCTGAGAAAACCTTTTCACAGTGTGGTGTGGGTCCTTGGTGCGACATGTCTGTATTAGGAAGTTAATGCAGTGGGCTCCACACGTTTTAGCATAAAAGTTTTGTACTTGTTTTCTGCTGAACGACCCGTGGCCATCTGACGACTTCTGCATGAACCTCTGGTGATATATAGATAATGGAGGTAAGCCATAGGGATCAAAGTAGAACACATTCCCTTCATGAGAAATGTAAAACGCCACCCAGTGCTGTCCAGGTTTAGAGGATGGATCTGTGTTACTGACGAAACACGTAGAGGGAATTGGTTTCTTAGGACAATGATTACTGGCAAAAGTTCCCAGGTAGAAACGCCTTGTGTGTGGATGGTTTCCCAGTGCAGCTGTTATGTCTGAAGTTCTCATTCTTCTCAGTTCATGTGGTAGTCTGTGACAGAAAGACAGTCAGCCGTCAGTTGGATGTTGTTGGCATAGAAGGAGCACAAGACGGCAGATATGGCATGAGTAGTCGGGGCGGCAAACCTGAGGGAAATGCCCAGCTTTCCTTGCTTGATGAGATTTATACGACTGTCTTCAGGTGCTCTGTCTGCGGTGAGGTCGAAAACAAAGAAGGAATACCCACCTTTGAAATCTTCCAAAGTTATGCCACAGTCTTGCCCCAAAGCCGACAACCCACTGTCTATGAACATTTGACTGTAGGTTCTGATGCAGTTGCCTGTTTGGAAGTCAGTCTTCAACTCAAACTTCTGATCGTCATATCTCATGCAAATTTCCTTCACGTTGAGATGTCTGCAGTTGAAAGGATTTTCTGTCTTAGTCCCAGCAGCTGCTGTTTCCTTTATCATACACAAGACTATCCTGGTGGGGATTTGAGTAGTGTCAGGTTGAGTCCAACTGTAGTCTTGTGAGCCACCGTCCAAAGTGTGTTTAGTGAATTTACACCTGGCTATGTGATAGTTGAAAGGTCCCCAATGTGGGTTCCTCACACTGCTGACGTGAGTTTTTATCACCTCGTCGTCGACACTTTTTTGGAGAAGTGACATTTCAGCTTTGGTGATTTTGATCCAGTAGTTTTGATTGGCTGCTTGCATCATGTAGTAATTGGGTTGATTCTTTTCGAAGATGAACGTGATTTCACAGTTCGGAGGCAGCACCTTGCACTGTTTGATCAAATCCAGGTGCGGCCTCATCACTAAGGCATGTTTGTTGCGGGCACTGAATTCTGCTCTCCGTGCCGTCCATCCTGCATTGGCGTCCGCTCTGGCTTCCATGTGTCCACAGGTGTCTTTCATGTACTTTTGACATCCTTTCAGTCGAGTCTCTTTGTCTTCTTTGTTGCAACAAATTGTGTCCAAAATGTAGGCCTTGAGACCATAGTCTTCATTGTTGCTGGTGACTTTCTCTCCATTTATGAGCAACTGACAGGATGCAAAGAGAGTGTGTGCCAAGTTGTTGACTGGAGCAGCTTCTATGTCGACGGCAAGGTGAGTTGTTCCATCAGCCGCCACGGCTTCCAGTTCCATGTACATCTCAGTTTCTGAGAGGTCTGTGTACAGGTTGCTTGGTTCGAAGGTGAAGTCAAATGTTTCAGTGTGTGGAGTCAGGGCATTGTTGGTGGTCTTGGTTATTACTTGACACTTTAAAATGTCCTTTTGAGTGACAGGTAAGGCGTGTAGGTCTAGTTCTCCTACTGCACATACTTGACCCTTGGGATGAATGAGACTCATGACTAGAACAAGGTGTTTCCTCTGCCTTGACCTCTACCTCTGCCTCGTTGCCCCTTACGTCCTCCACGCTTGCCAGTTGCTCGTCGTTTGGCTGGAGGAGGTCCAGATGTACCTTTTATGTATCCTTGAGCAGAAGAAGCAGCCCTTTTGAGTAACTGCTTACCTGTTGCTTTGCTTCTCCTAACTACACTTTTCTTGAAACCTTTTCCTGCTACCACATCTGACAACACTCCAGCTCCTGTAGAAAGCAAGGCTTTACCTGCAGATTTGGCAGCTGAGCGTCCTATAGTACTCAAGAGGGGAACAGCTCCTCTCAGTAAACCACCTATTAACGATCCCAGTCCATGTCCTCTTTGTCTGCCCCTACCTCCGTATGCTGGTAAAGCGCCGTTCCCAAACTGTGATTTTCTGTAGTATTCAGCATACTGACCCCTAGGGGCCAGGTAGGGAGGGGTTCCATAGTAGTGAAGCATGATGATATACCCCTATCCTTGAAGAGGTCTGAAGGCAAGTACCACCGACACTGATCCGCTTTCAAATGGTATCGGTTCCCCAGTCTTGTCTCTTAAGTATATGCCTATCTGTCTGAAGGTGGTTTTAGTGACTGGCAGATATATCAAGTTTTGAAAACTTATGGTTTGCATGTCACCATTGTAGCGATTTATGTAGATTTGCCTTAAAAGGGGTGCTTTAGAATCACCCACTAGACTGTGCTTGACTATGTCAGAGTACACGAAAGCACATCGACTTTTGTACTGAAGGTCTACTATGTAGGGGCTTTCCGTCTTGCCACTCAGGAAAACACTTCCATCGAAACCTAATTGTTTCCCTAAGTTTTCTGGCAGTTGCATGACAACACCAGGAGGCAAGGAAATTACACTTTTCATAGTGTATCTGTTGTAGTGCCTGCCGTGTCACGTTCCCCCTTATCCTCCTCCTTTTCCCCCTCTTCTTTCGTCTCCTCCTCTTCTGGTGATGGTTGGTTAGGAGTCGATCCTCCAGATGGCGTCTCAGGCGCAGCAGCAGGAGGCGGTGAAATTTCACTTTCAGTACCAGCAGGAGGAATGGTCTCAGAAGGTCCCACAGGATCGACATGACGTAGGTTCTTTGTTATTTTCACTCCTCTTTTCAAAGCAGATTGGGCTGTTAGATTCGACGTAGAGCTTGAAGATCTACTGAAGACACTATGGGCTCCTGGTCTTCCCAGAGGAAAAAATTCTCTTTTGCGTTTGTTTAATAAAGCTACCACAGTGCGGAGGTTGTTTTTCACGTCGTTTTCTCCCTCTGCCAAGAGAATGGCTTCTTCTTTGATGTTGTACCACATGGTAGGACAGGTAATTTCTTGAAGAGCACACTCTAACTGAGTAGGAGAGTTAGAAGAGTTGCTAGGTAGAGTTAAGCTTAACGCCATTTGCCTATGTTCTTAACAGGTTCCCAAGAGTTGAACTTGTCTCCATAACCCTTCCACTTGATGAAGGCTTCTCTTTTCTTCTTTTCCTCTGTATTTAACTACTTTTTCTATGTTGTAGCGTCTTCCGTGACGGGCTTGCACCTTCTGAACTTCAGGTTCATAGAAGCTTCCTTTTATCTCTTCTCCAAGGAGATCTTTGAGGTGGTACCCTTTGGGTGAAACACCGTCCACTGTGTATACATATTTCCTCTGTCCAGTTAGGTTCGTACCCTCTGTTGAATGTTTTCTTTGTTTTCAGCATTCGCACTTGATTTTTTTTCTTCAACTTAAGGACAGGAACTTGTTTCTTTTGAGGTTGATCGTACAACCTGTAAAACAAGACTTCTGAGTTGTCTTTATTTATGTCTGAAGGGGCAGCTCCTAAGGTTTTGTGGTAAGTTAGATTGTAGGACTTAACCAAGTCGGGCAGCAAGTCAACCCATTTGTAGTTATTGAAATGAGAGAAACATCTCCACATTTTTCCTTGAATAGTAGAGTTGAACCTTTCAGCTAAGGCACACTTTTCGTCATCGTTTTCACCTGTGAAAAAATTGATGTTTTGAGCTTCACAGTGTTTCTTAAAAATTTTGTTGACAAACTCTTTGCCCTTGTCAGTTTGAATTTGTTGAGGTTTTCTTTCTTTGCTCATTTTTTTTAAAGCCTCTGTGACGTCATCAGCTCTCTTACTTTTCACAGGTTGCCCAAAACCATACCTTGAAAACACATCTATTCCCGCTAGGATGTTCTGGTATCCTTTGTTTTCCTTTGAAAATTCTTGCATGTCTATAAGATCAAGTTGCCACTGTTTGTCTATGCCCCATGTTTGTGTTTTTCTTCTAGGAAATCTTCTCTTGTAAGGTTTGTGTCTGGTGTATGCGTCTACATCTTCCAATGCTTGTTCTATGTTTTTTTTCTTTGTTTTCTTGAAGTGATGACGTTGAAGTTTAGAAACACTGGAGAAACTTCCAGGTTGTTTAGGATCTGTGTAAAACCTAAGGACATCTTTCTTCAAAGCCTTGTGCGCCATATCAACTTACGTCCAGTTCCTTTTTGACTTACTTTCCTCTTTTTGATAGGGGATGCCCTCTTCAAGGGACTGGCAGCAAAAGAAGGACTGTGTCTTACAAAAGCCGACTTGTTTTTGACAAATTTCAAGGTGGGGTTTATCCTTTTAACTGCTCTTATTAAGACCTGGCTTCTTTAGGTAGGTCCTTCCTCAACGACTTTGGTCTGGCAGCAAAAGCTAACAAATCTGTTATGTCAGTTCCAGGGACACGCTCCCCATGGACATATATTTCCCCGTCTCTGTTCCAATTCAATATCTCACTTCCATGACGTGATAATTCTCTGTAGAGTCTTTTAGCAGTCGTTCTGTAAGTGGAAGGTATTCTTTCTTTGATGTCGGCGTCCATACCCACTGTGTTGTCTTTTGCATGAGGTCCAGGTACTTCCCCCCGATTAACTTCATCTACGCTGTCTCCGTCTGAATCGTCAGGAAGTTGGGGAACATCTCTAGCATCTGTGAAAGTGCCGTCATCGTCGTTGTCGTCGGTGTCTTCTAAAGTGTTATTTACACCCCTTGCTGCTGCTGCAGGTCCTTGTCCTAATGCTCGACCAGGATAGGGTCCTTCCCTACGTTGTCCTAAGGCCTTGGCTTTTTTAGTTAAAATTCCCGACTTTATCATAAGTTGATTGTACTGCCTTAACTTGTCCTTCAGTTTGAGGTTAGGAGAGTTAAGCACCTCGTGTGCTTTACTTTGAAGGTGGTTCAGGACCTGAACCAGGCTGGAATCAGGAGTTAAACCTTCTCTTAGAAGTTGAGTGCTGTAGTACTGGTCTTGAACACTAGGTCCAGGCTGGAGAGGAGACGGAGATGTAGAAGCAGGAGAGGTAGTAGTAACAGGAGAAGGTTTTTTTTCTCGGGGAACAAGATCCGCCCTTACGAGGGCCATCCTTGAATAAGACATGCTCTTATCGACGTGCTCCTATGAGACCTGTTATCAGCGGTAAGGCTAAACCCAATATGGTTCCCAAGAATCCACCTTTGCTCAAAGGTTTTCCTCTTCTGCTTTACGGTAGCCTTGTGCCTAGTCACTGCCTTTAGTTCTTTCTTGTAGGGTGTTAGACGTTTAACTGCATCTGATTCGTTACGCAACAGGTTTTTGTTCATCACATTGACACAAATTTGACTCATTAACCTGATGACCTCATCACTCAAGCCTTTTATGATGTGGGAACACTCTCCCGAGGAACATTTGGATATGTGTTTCAACCAGTGGTAATGCTTCCTTAAAAGTTTCAATTTTCCTCCAGCAGTAGATTTTTTGGTCACCATTCTAACGTTTTCTTTTTGAAGCTGAAGCTTTAGGAATGAAAACCAAGGTATTCCAAGGAGTTGTTATGCTGTTCCTTTCCCTCAGCTCGTTAGGTGTGCTCTGCTTAAAGTCTAATAGGATATATGAATGCTTCTCTTTGGTTTCTGAGTTATATACCTCCGTCAGAAAGGATTTTTGTCCAGGAAAGGCCTGTTTGCTGATGTGTCCTATTTGACTCATGTCTCTAGGGTTCTTAAAAACCACTAGGTAGTGTGCATTTAAGCTCAATGTTCTGAAGGCAGGATTGTTGAAAAACAAGTTTTGTGTTATAAAAATTACACTTAAACTGCGATGGTGTGACCCCACAGTGAAAAGCTTCATTATGGTAGGAACGTACTCGGGATCCATTAGGTCATCTATTATGACCAGTCCATGTTTAGTCACGTCTCTTTTATCCTCAAACAAAAAGTCTTCTGAAAGAAGACCTTTGTTGAACTTAACTCCCAACTTCACCATTTCGTCGAATCCATTTTGCCATTGACTGTAGCAGTAGTATATGTCATGTATTTTTGGAGTTACCATCTCGTCTACACCTTTTATCAACTTGAATACAAGTTGACTTTTTCCACAAGAAGTAGGTCCAGCTATTATCATAGTGAAGGGACTTTCTAGACGTGGGTCAAAAATGACCTCCTCTTCCTTGTGATCCATGTTGGATGAAATCTTAAACCAGAGTGACCAAAGGAGCCACCTTCTCCTCTTGTAAGTCAGGAGAACCCTCTCTTAAACCTTCCAGGTAAAGTGTTACGTCAAAAAGACCCATGTTGTTCAAACTGGCTATAAGACAGCTTGGATGAGATATCTCTCGATGTTTCCACACCATCAGTACTTCAAAAACAGGATTTGTCACACCTTTTTTCCCTGGAACAGGGGTGGTTATCACATCAAGTTCGTGCTTGCAGAAACCCAGTTGTGTTCCCAATTTTCTCCAGTCTAGCATTTTTAACTTGTCTGCCAGGTTCACCAACAAAGTTTCAACTTTCCACTCTTCTGGAGGTATTTCACAATGATCCACTACGTTGTACTACTGCATGTACCACCTACAGTATTCAGAGAGATGGTAACGACCTATGTCACTTAATGCATGTCTTAAAACCATCCACTTGCAACGCACGTTCTTCCTGTTCCATGATATGAGCATTTCTCTCCCCATAGAATGAAGAGACGGTGTTTTTTTCCATGTAATCCATCAAACTTAGTCTGAGTCCTAAATAAACCCCTAATCGAGGGTAGTCTTTTTCCGATATTTTTTCACTTATCTTGAATAATAACTCGTCTGAAAGGTGAAACTCCATAGCAGCAAAAAGGTATCCAGGAAGTTATGTAGGTAGGTAGGTAGGTAGGTTATGACAGGCTAGAAAGCATACAGTAAACTTATATAGGGTAGGGCAGTGTAGGGTAGGGTAGGTGGGTGGGTGGGTTAGGTGGGTTATTTGGGGGGCCAGCCCGGGCCAACAAGCCCCAAACCCCCCATACTTGAGGGGTGCCCCCAACCCCCCACCCCATAGTTTTTTATACCCACCCCAACCCATCCCTACCCTACCCTACCCTACCCTACCCTACCCTACCCTACCCTACCCCTACCCTATCCTACCCTATATTACCCTACCCTATTTTACCCTATCCTATATTACCCTACCATACATTCCCCTCTTTAGGTTTGCCTGTTACATCGTTCTTCATTCGTTTGGATTTGTTATCATGTTGTGTGTAAAGCGAGCTGATTGTGGTGTAAACAGTGAGTAAGGGAGGTGAGCTGGGTGCACCACATAGCCAGATAAGACCACACTTTTTCTCTCTCCTCCACACTGAAACGATCCAGAGACGATGATGGGATGTGAAATATGGGGCAGGACGAAAACAAAGTTTTGGTTTCTAAGCTCTTAGCTAGAAGGTCCAAAATAGACATGAACAAATCAAGACGATGGTTAAGTTGGCGGGTATTTTGTTTGGCGTGATGATCTGCCGCTTTCAATGCTTCCAGATGGAAGGGGTTTTTCAGTGGACCCTTTCCCTTTCTTCCATACATCAGGGCATAACCCAAGGTTTCCACCGCTGAAAATTTTGACAAGTTATGACTCAAAACCATTTTCCTCAAGGTTTTTCTGTCTTTGGATTTAAAACTTGATTCAACTGAAGAAAATACTAAGTTCAATTTTTTCCGGTGAAAAATAGTTTCTTTGAAGTATTTGCACACATACCTGAAACAGCTTGAAGTGCAACATATAATTTCCTTTCTTTGCCTGACGTATGTTAGGACTTGAGTGTCGTCGGGGTGACATTGTTCTAACACACGCTGCAGGGAGTAACGTGGCATGGTAGGACGAAGGTTATTGTATCAAATGATGGTTTAGTCCCCATTTAACCTTCATAAGAAACCTGTCAGTCTTTCCTTATTGCGCTTTTCTAAAATGATTTATTGCTCAAGGACGAAACAGACGTTCGGGTAAGTGGCTGAGCATGGTGAAAGAGGGGAAAACATGTAGAAGGGTGGGTTTAGCCCTGGAGCCTTACCCGGAGGATCATCGTTTATTTTTCAGTTTCATTAGGAGGACCAAAAATGAGATACGGGGTAGGCTGTTACCACCTTGAGCTGACTTTTTTCATGGGAGGCAGTGATTTCAGTTATAACTCTCACAACATGACAGCACCCGTGGTAATTGTGTCCAATCTCTGTCCTGAATCCTCTTTCATAGAAAATTTTTGAACCTACAGAGTGTGTAATTTTGTCTGGGTGAAGTAAAGTGGCTTTAATTAAAGCCTTCACCATAGTAGAATCGATGAAAACTGAATAACCAGGTCCTCCCCCAAAAGGTTGAAAAAAGAGTTTTTGTCTGTCAAAGATGAATTTTTTTGAACTTCCAGATGAAATAGAATGCCTCGACATTAAGTGTACCATGGCTCCATGTCCCAAAAGAACACCTGAAAAAAACTTTCCCCATCTTCTGAGATAAGTTTTTTCACAGAGGGTCCACTGGGAACCAATGCAGTGGTTTGGTTTTGCAAGCAGCATTGTCTAAAGTTATAGTTAGGAGGGATGTAAAGATTCCTGTTGAAATTTTCAGGACAGAATTTCCACACAGCCCACACCTTACCTTCTTCTACGCCCCTCCTAATGTCTGAAATAAACACCTGCTGATGCCTTTTGTGACCAACGGTCAAGGACAAAGGCAAAGGACAAAAGTGAGCCATGTCTGCTTGAGAGAAGCTCGTTTTGAAAAATGATGAACGGTCTGCGTTAATTACGAAACGGTTACAGCCAGATTTGTGTTACACGGCGAACGCTGAACATTGACTGAGCGTTATCACGGTTTTTAATTGAGTTCAGTTTATTACTTTTTTTTAACCAAACAACGCTGTCTGAGCGTAACATATACTATGAATGGAAAAGCATGGTTATCTACGACTCATGGTCGTGGTTGTACATTATCTGAACGACAAGGGAACGTCCCAGGATCGTATCAGGATAGTTACTATAAAGAAGGCTTGAGCTGCTCGGTCTTCATCAAACCTTTTCTGATGTTTGTCTGCTGTTCGCCATCCTGCTCCTGCACCTTCCAGCCCTGCAACCTTTTCATCTGAAGGAGGACAATGCCTGGTCGCATGAAGACGGGACTTAGTGTCAGGAGGGTAGCAGCTAAAAAACTGGCTCCACTAGCTATCCCAACACCTAAACCGGTAGTGGAAAAGACGTTTGGCGTCCCCCCTCCTCCCACCTCTCCAGCCGCCGCTGAGAAACCACCTGCAACTCCTTCTCGGCTTCCAACTGAAGTGCCTGATGCAGGAGAACGGGAAGTCGCTCTTGCAGCTCTTCATGGCGAAATTAATGATTTCCTGGATCGCGTCCGGGATCGCACTCCTTAGGAAGCTGGCGACGGTGATTTTGACATCAGGGAATTCATCAATCCCCCCGCACCTCTAAACTACCAGCCCCCCACTGAAGCACCTACGTCCGCCACTTACTCGCTAGCCACTCCGGAGGAACCTTCTCCCCAGGTCAGTCCAATAGAGGTCATAGACACAAGGGACACCTTCACCTGCTCACCAAGGGGGGTATTCACAGGTAGAGGTCATAGATCTGACTGGCCCTACTCCCCAATACTCTCTCCCGGTTCCGGTAGAGGAGCTGCTTAAAACCCCGCCGGAGAAAACGACCTGTCCCGGTGAGAGTGAAGGGGAACCTAAGAAGAAAAGACAGAAACGCGCCTACAACAAGAGAACCCCTGCCTCTGCCCCTGCTTTAATTTCCTCAGGTACTTCTTCCTATGCCGCCAAGCCAATTGGTTCCGTCCCAGGTATTCCATCTGCTAAAGACAAGTCACAGAGACAAAAGTTTGCGGAGGGCACTACCCCCAGTAATTCCAGCAAGCTTGTGGGCTTCAGGTTAGTACCTCTGGTGGCAAAGAAATGGCCTGCTCGATTTGGATTTCAAGAGAAGTCACCTGCCCCCGACCAGGTATTTTTATCCGGAAGGGGATAAGAACGCCTGCATAGAAATATACAGGGAACCTAGTATCAGGGGAGTATGCTTGAGGACGTACCTGGACAAACCTTACGAGCAGTGCTTGAATCTTTATTATATTTCACAGACATCACAAAAGTGGTAAACAAGAATAAGACAAAAAATTACGGGCCACAAAGCAAAGTATGCAGACACATAGTAGGGGTAGACGCTAACAGCTTGTACCTCAAGTGCATGGGTGAAGAACACTGCACAGGTTATTATGTAGTGCGCAGGAAAGAAAACAATTTTTAAGCTGTCTGCAGTCAACAGATTAGCTACTCAGCCACAGAATGGTTGCGCTACAAAACTGTCACAGAAAATGTAAAAATATTACACCAATACAACTCCGGGGAGGTTGTATTAGGTTCAAGAAAAATAAAAGTGGAAAAAATGACGTAGGTGAACATATGAAACGTTACTTGGAAGCAGCAGGTAAGCTGAAGCAACCACAACGCCAACTGATAGGCAGCTACCACGCTGAGGGAATTTTGTTGGGAACTCCTCTCTTGAAGTGGTACCTGGAGAAAGGTTTGGCAGTTACGACAGTGCACCTTCTGATAGAATACACACCAGAACAAACTTTTTTACCCTTCATGGATAAAGTCACCAAAGCTAGGAGGAAGGGTGACGAAAACATCGACTGTAAGATTCTGTCAGATCTCTACAAACTTTTGGGAAATGGTTCATACGGTAAAACCATATGCAACAAACAAAACTTTGTTCAAACAAAGTATCTTCACCCCTCTAAGGCAAGATGTTTGGCCATGCACTGGTCAGTGCAAGACGTGCAAGACATAAGCGACAACACGGTAGAACTGTCCTGTTTGCCCACCTCCATCACCTACACCCTCCCAGTTCAAATAGGTTTCATGGTATACCAATACGCCAAACTTAAAATGTTGGCCTTCTATTACGACTTTCTCCTTGAATACATAGATGAGAAAGATTTTGAAATGTGTGAAATGGACACTGACAGTTTTTACTGTGCTTTAAGTGCAGAGAACATAGAAGATGTCATTATTCCTGAGAAACGTGAAGCTTTCTTCAGAGAACGTCACAAATGGTTGCCCTCTGAATCATGTGAGAACAGTCACCACAGAGAGACCTACGTTCAAACCAAAGTGTTAGGTGAGCTGTGGCTACCTCAACCATGCTGTAAGAGCTGTCTGGCGTTTGACAAGAGAACCCCCGGGTTGTTCAAAGTGGAGTGGGAAGGTGATGAAATGACTGCCTTGAACTCCAAATGTTACATAGGCACAGGAGTGAATGTGCCCGTTAAAATGAGTTGCAAAGGTGTAATTCAAAAACAAAACCACCTAACCACTGACAAGTACAAAGAAGTACTGGACAGTGAAAATGTTGTCACGGTAGTCAACAAAGGATTTAGAGTAGTAAACCACAGCGTTACCACTTACTCTCAAAGAAAACAAGGTCTAACCTATCAGTACATAAAGAGACAAGTGTGTGAAGACGGTGTAAGAACCCTACCCCTTTCTATATAAAAAAAATGGTTTCTTTTTCTAGTTTCACTTCCAGTTGTACATTTTGTTGAAAGAAAAAGTTGTTTTTTTAACAATTTTAAAAAAATTGTTCAAATGAACATTTCTCTCCATAGAAAACAGTGTTAAAATGAAAAATGTTTTTTTAAACAATTGTAAAAGAAGTGAAGTATCACCCAAAAAAAATCCAAAAAACTTTTCACAAAAGTGAACGCTATACATGTTCACCACAAAAAATAAAAATCCGACGCTAAAGAAATTAACTTGGAATTGAAGAAAGTGGTACCAGATTTATTTGCTCATTGCGTCACGTTCACCAGATTTTCAGTATCTGGTTAGATTTAAGCTACCATTTAACATGGAAAGTTTAGAAGCTATGCTTGTGGAGCAAACCACAGAAACTCTACCTTATGACTATTACATGCGTCCAGTTTTACAAAGTTCAATGCACATGTTGTAGAGTCAAAGACAGTTCATAAAATAAGATTGGAGTTTATATTAGATGCAGCCCTGTAGAAGAAACAGAATCCAATACTATCAGAAGCTTGATATATTCCAATATGCCAAAAGAAAGATGTCAAGTAAGCATTTTCATTTGATTTTGGACAGTTACTGTATGAAACCCATGCTTTCCCCAGTACATAACTGTCACAGTCGTCCAGTCAATACTTGTGGCATCATACCTACCTTCAATGAAGGGAATATCAGTCCATGAACCATTACTCGTACATGTGCTTACAGCTGTTATATCACCTGTCTCAAACCGTGTACCTGTTGCCGTCAGGTACAACACCGTACTGTTCACATACCAGGCTACACTAGTGTTGGTGTCATCATTCAGGATAGTAGTCATGTTGTACTTCTCTGGATCTCTGCAGAGCACCTCTGAAAAAGTAATTATGAAATAGAGACAGCACATGTGCTTAGATAGAAAAATGGCAGAGGTTCTCCGATATCATGCTTATGTGACTACTCATCAGTGCTGTATTTATGACAGTAGATAAGGTCCTCTTTCCATGTTGATGACCCATGGTGATCTTGATGATCACCTAGGGTCATCACTTTGATGGTGTTTTTTTCTGACACCAGGGGGTCCTAGTATACAACATCATCAGAATGATGATCCAAGGTGATCATGATGATTACCCTGAGTCATCACTTTGATGATATTTTTCTGCCACCAGGGGGCCCTAGTGTACAACAACAGAATATAGAATACCCCCTGTGGGAAATATTGATTGTTATCTTCAATCCTTTTGATCATGGGTCTTTATAAGATGAAAGATGTGAAGAAGAATATCACACTGGAATATTAAAAAAAGGAATTTGGGAAGAAAATTATCAAAGGCATCAGCATGTCTAATGATATACACCTCCTTTGCCACTGAAACTATAGTTACAGCCATAGGGGCTAGCAGAGTAAGTATACATGTCTGATGTGTTGGAGTCAGCCTTCAATCTGCTTAAAATTTAATTCAAGATATAAACCAAGTCTGATTTAGCACCGCTTTGTGAGCTTTCACTCCTGATGGTAAAATGGCTGGTTATATCTTTCTCTTAATATATAGCAATTTAGTCACTTAAAGAAGGGTTTAGGAAAGAAAATTCGGTTGTACTAGCTCTAATGAACCACTAAGTTGGGAAGGGTTAATCACAATAACTTATGAGGGACATCACCTGTACAGTAGAGTTCTGTGTTCCAGTCGTTACATTGAGAACAGTTGAATGTTATAATAGTTAAATTATTCCCAAATGTATAACCTTCGTGACATGTATACTGCAACTCTTGATTGTCTATCTTCCATGACGCATGTTCAATATTTATTGGGCTTGAACAGATTGTGCCTGAAAGTATTTATAAAACAACACATTGAATGTCCATGTGAAGTTAATCGTGCTCTATTACATAGCACTAGTGGCTTCGCCACTAGAGTTTGGGGCAATACCATTAGTCTTATATTGTGTCTCCTTATCACGGCAAACTGTGCCCCCAGATCACGGCAAACAGTGCCCACTTTCTAGAACCAGATATTAGAAATACCAGAGACAAAGATAAATTTAAAGCTCTATCAAAGAAATGTATGATGCAATCTATCCACACATAAAATATATTGTAAAATAATCATACATATTGTCAAACCTGACTGACTACGTCGAATTGTCAAGGCTAGCATATTGGACAGTATCTGCGCATGCTGTATAAAACGAAACCATATTTATGATAAGGGGGGGGGGATCAATTAATTTTGTATTTAAAGTAGATAGAAAGTGCCCCAAATTGTTCAAAATAATTGTTATTATACCGTATAATTGTATGAATATCTGTAATGATTTAAGTGGTCAGATCATAACAACATTTTTGAAATGACGATCTGGTCATTAACTGTTTGGTCGTGTTATTAACAAAATGAATTACCTGGTAAAGGAGGTAATCGTGTAATATATCAACGAATGTACTTAGGCAAACTTACATAGGTGTTGTATTTCTAACACACAACGACAAAATACATTTACATGCCCAGGAGTACATGATGTATGTACCAATAGACCAAATAAAGTTTAAATTTGTTCAAAAAATGGCAAACTCTGGCATGTTTCTACAGCAAACTCTGGCCTGTTTCACAGTGCTACTGACGTTGCCTAGTGACGTGAAGTTGCCAGGTAAAACGAAATTTCTAAGTGACATGATATTCTCGCAAGGGTCCTCTTCTAAAGTTTAGGGAGGGATATCTCCATAAATACAATGAATTCTATCAAAATATTTCAGGGGATGATGTTATGGATATCTATCAACAATACTTTGCATTGTTTTTGTATTCTTCCCATAGGAAATACTTATTTTGGTACTCAGTTTCTTATCAAAACAATTGCGGATTTCTGTTTGGTTAGTTGCTTCCTGTTGCTAAGTTCTGTGTAGAGTATGTGTATTAATTGACATTTTGTTCCTTAAATACACTTATATTTTGAAGATGGATGAGATTTTTAGAAACTTTCCAATATTTCAAACAGTGAAAATATAAGCTTTTATGATTCAAGATAAAATTTGAGTTAACTCAGACTTTCCTAACTGCTTCACAGCCTAGAAATTTCGCTTCATCTGGTACCCCAAGGGTACTCAAGGCTGGGGCATTCAAAAATTCAGATTCAATAACCAGTGATCCAATAATGCCTTTTTTAACATAGTGTAACAATTCTAATCCTGAGACCTAGCTTCACCAGGTCCCATTCCAGCCCCCTGCCCTACCATTTCTTTCTTACTTATCATATTATCCAATTATTGGTTATAGGGCATGCATCCCTTAATGTCTACAATTCCCTTTAAGGAAATAAATACCATTAGAGTGTATCTATGTAAAGAGAACTTTACAAATGTTATCTACAAAGATTTGGGTGCCACCTACCTGCAGTATATTCACAGATGAAGGGGTAGGTGTCATTACACTTGACACTCTCCCAAAGACAGCCAGGGGTCAGCACTACACAACCATATGTCCTGTTAGCTATGGGAGAACCTGGGCTCCAAGCCTGATAGGTCAGTAAACTGCCTAATAAAAGTCGATAACATGCTATAGTTTGCTCTTAGTAACAGGTGAATATAATCAAGTAAAGTTAGCGAACAAAACTATTAAATTGTTGCAGAGAAGGAAAAGGCATTTTTCAATTGCACTACAGATCCTACCTACGTAACCGAGATTTCATTTCATGATTAGATTGAAACATCTGGTAAAAGGTGAATACAAAAAGAACATGATGGAATATTGATTCCCCATAGAGGATTTCTTTTTGCGGATCTATTGCAGGGCTTACCATCTGGCCATCTGAAGACAGAGTCAAGTGTCATATCTGTTGCACCAATGTAAGCATTTACTGTTATGCTGAGAAAAGATAAGGGGTTTGATTAGAAATTAGACTTCAAAATCAATAAGCTTAGTTTGCATATGCCGTGAGGATTTGCGAACTTTGGGAATTAGGCAATTAAAGTAGAACCAAAGGTGCAAAAGACTCAAGTGTTGGTTCATCCAATATCAATGACAGAAATATCAGATAAGAATTGCTCACACAAAAAGGTGTTACCTTATATTGCAGAGAATTCTATTCTCAGTTGCGTTTCTGATAGTGGCAAGTTGTCCACGCATTGAACAGAATTCGACTGCTTTATCAAAGTTTACAAGATCCTCATGAAATTCATAACAAATGTCGGCCACAGTCCCTGATGTAGAAGCCATTTATTACAGAAATGTATGATCATTTACAAATCCCTTTTAATCAGATATAATCATTGCATTATTCGAATTCCTCTCTCATGTCTTATCTGCTGGTGGGATGTGGTCCATGACAGTCCATTCATTAAGTCGAGGAAGGCATAGGATATACATTCATTTAAACCTGATAGTGTCGAGTCATCAATGATTTTCAGTTTACTGTGTCTATGACAGGACAGGACGGAGGTAAAAAGAAATGATGAAGGCATGATCAGCTATGAAACAGCTTTGTCAGGCAATGTTTAATTAGACAAACTCCTGCAGTTTCACACTTACCTGTGTAATCTGTGTGTATACAGGTCTCAGCTGCAGCATTACCAGAGGCTATGTCAAGATTTAAAGTCACATGTTATAATTACCTGCAAGTTATGAATTATGTTTAGAGGAATACATTCCCCTTGAAAAGGTCAATCGGACATTAAAACTACTAAAAATGGTAAACATCATTGGTGACATGTAGTGGGAGAAGGGGTCTTATAATCCCCTGCACTAAGCCCACTTTTCGCAGATTGTGTCACAATTTGGATGATCAGCAATAGAAATGGGAACTGATTGGGAAAGATTTACTGGAGACGTTGAAAGGCAACATACCCGAGAGCCATATACATGAATCAGAGGTATACAATAGGGTAGTGAAATATTATAATACTAAATATATCTACTGCCAATTGCCCAACCCAGACCTAATAGGGAAGAATTCAATCCCTTCCAATACCACTCACCTGCTGGTACTTGACAGGCTGACCAATGAGCATGTGTTGAGCTGTTACAGTACCTTGTCTCCCACTGTATGAGTAGCTCACCAGTCACAGGGTCAGTGTCCACCACTAGTACAACACAGTCCATGTCCTGGTCTGTACTCTCAGGCTGACCAGGACCCCACAGCACCCAGGTTACCACTGACTCATCCACCCAGCAAAACTGGGACTTTATACCACTGTCTGTCAGTCCTACCCACACCGGCTGCTGCTGAATCTTGGAGGTACCAGAGCTGTATGGCAAGGTTTGGAGTGTCAAGTCAGGGTAGGTTAACCCAAAGACATCCACATATTTTGAGACATCCATCCAACAAAATTGCTAAGGTTTGCTGCTAGATCAACACTACCAGCAGCTTGATTCAATGTTCATCAATGATCTAGCAATTTTGATTCAGGCAGCAAGACATTTTTTATGGCCATTTTGTGGGGTGGACGCCTCAAGGTATGTGGACATCGTTAGGCAATCTTAATGTATTTTACCAGGGGCAAATTTACCTTGGAAATCAGATCCATGGGAACCTTGTAGGCAAACCTTTAATTCATATGAACTGACTTTTAGAAGTTCTAAAGGGAAATTATGAATTCTCTTTTCTGAATTATATATTTATGATTGAATGAATAGTAAATCGCTTTTCCGTAATATCATATTTGGGATACTGCAAATATCAAACATCAGTCCATGTCCAGAGGCAAATGTTGATCATCTTTACTTTGATAACGACGCATTGGCAAACTGCAGGGTAGTATTCCAGTCATAGAAGACAGCTAGATCTCCTCCGAGCTGCTGACAATGGGCTCTTGCATCAAAAAACGTCCTGTTTGCCATGTTCATGATGTAACATACGCCGTTAATGACCTGTCCATTGCAGTTACTAGTCCATTGCAATATGCTTGTTTCGATAGCACCTGTATATTTGAAGATTGTGTACATCTCTATACCACATGCTTATGTATACATGTAGTGTCATTAATTAGAATTATGGCCAAGAACAATTCTATATTCCCAGCCAGCACGACCACATAGGCCCCAGGTGAGTTTCTCCCGGCATGTGGGCCTGTGGGCCTGGCCCAGATGGGTAAATGCTGGTAAATGTCAGGGAAGCCAGCTGGGGCCTACGTGGACTAGCCCAGTTCACTATATGATCCGAGGGTCGATGGATCTAGTCCGAGCAGTGACGGCTACTCTTTCCATCCTCTCATAGCATTATCAATGTTCCTAAATATCTCTTTTGATCCCATTATACTTGAAAATAAAAGAAATGAAAACACCAAAACATGAAAAATCATTTTGTTCCATTCTTTGTAAATAGGGTATGGGTCTCCTGCGGAAAAAATGGTGTGGACATGTTGGGACTAGATCCACCGACCTTAGGATCAATAATCCAGTGCTCTTCCCACTGAGCTAATGGGGCAGCTGTGACAGTCATAGTAAAAATCTCCCTAGTAACCTAAAGACACACATGAGGACCCACACAGGGGAGAAACCTCATGTATGTTCATAGTAGTTAGGTTTAGCAGTCCTCCGTTTGACCCGTACGTCCGAAGGGAGTCTATGTACATTGCCTTTCCCACGTCTTCTGACATATCATCTTCCCATAGATTAATGCCTCAATCTACAGCTTTTTCCCTCAATTGACACTTAGGTACATATCTTAACTATACACTGTATGGACCAAATCTCTCTATATCCCAGCAAATTGTCGTTATCTGTCGCCATGATTGGTCATCAATGGTGACTACTTTTTGAGTGATAACTCACTGCGTCATGTTATGCCACTGTGTGTCAGTCTTACATGGCATGGCAATTTATCACAACAGTCACCAACATGATCTCACTCACTGCGTTAATATGTTCCACCCCTTGTCATCCCTCACAAAGCATGGTGACTTATCACCACCATCGCCAACATGGATCTAACTCACTACGTGAGTATGTGCCACTGAAGGTCAACTCTCAGTCAGAATGGCAGCTTATCACCACCATCGCCAACATGGATCTCACTCACTCCGTCAATATGTGCCACTGTCTGTCAACTCTCACTCAGAATGGCGACTTTTCACCTGCATTGCCACATCGCTCTCACTCACTGCATGAGTTTGTGTCACTCCTAGTTAATGTTCTCTCAAAATGGCGACTTATCACCACCATTGCTGAAATGGATGTCACTTGCCGTGTCAGTGTCTGCCACTGACATCAACTCTCACACAAAATGGCGACTTATCACCACCATTGCCAACATTCGTCTCACTCAATGCGTGAATTTGTGTCACTCAGAGTCAATGCTCTTTGAGGATTGCATCATCTGTCACTCACTCTCACTCAGAATGGCAACTTATCACCACCACTGCCAAAGTTGTTGAGACAGCACCACTGTTCAACATGTAGCCTATCTAGGAAGTGTGGGCATGAAGTCTAAGTCCCATACATATCAAATGTGCTTTGTTTCATGATGATTATCATGTAATACTTCAGAGTTGAATCAAACAAGATTATATAGAGAAAATATCAACCGAATTTAGATAGAGGTATCTCTAAAATGAAAGCAACTATCCTTAAACACCTTTACTCTGGTTACAATAAAAATACATAGGGAAATATCTACATGAACACCTTGTCTGTGGTTAGAGGGAAGATGCATATGGCAATACCTTCTCTGGCAAAACATACTTTGATCTGGCAGATGTGACGCTGCATGATTACCAATGTCGATGATCATGAGCTTTTCATCTAACAAGGTGAGTGATCACCAGCATCGCTATCACTGATGAGTCTGAGTGATCACCACTCTCGCCATCCATGGTGAACCTGCGCTATGCCATGGTGCGCGATTCATCTAGCCGGGTGAGTGATCACTCGTGTCGCCATCCCTGGTGAGTGTGGGTGATCAAAATCCTCACCATCTGTAGTGAACCTCTGCTATCACGAGGTATGCGTTTCATCTAGCGAGGTGAGTGATTACCCGAGTGACCATCCCCCTTGAGTGTGAGTGATCATGATCCTTGCCATCCATGGTGAATGTGCCTTATGACGTGGTGTGCGTCTCATCTAGCAAAGTGGGTGATCACTCATGTCGCCATCCCTGGTGAGGATGAGTGATCACTCATGTCGCCATCCCTGGTGAGGATGAGTGATCACAATCCTCACCATCCCTGGTGAACATGCGCTATGACGAGGTGAGTGTTTCATCTAGCGAGGTGAGTGATCACACGCGTCGCCATCCCTGGTGAGTCTGAGTGATCACCATCCTCGCCATCTGAGGTGATGCCATGTGATCACCACCATTACTATTCCTGGTGATTTTGTGCTACAGCGACGTCATGTTCCATCTAGCGACATGTGTGAGCCACTTCACACAGGTTGACGAGTTACGACCGTTTGCTGGGATATATTGCATTATAGTCAAGGTATAAATGATAGAAGTACACCTTGTAAGGAACTGGATTTTAGGCTGTCCAGGCCAGCTTAATGGGTGGGTGAGTTTTGCACAACCCTTGGTGACGTGCTACACAAAATACCTGTATCTATGTCGGTCAGCACGTGTACGCTGGGATTGCTAAAACTCCCTACTGTGGTAAAGGATTCAGTCAGGCAGGTAACCTAAAGAAACACATAAAGAACCCACACAGGAGAGAAATCCCATGTAAGTTCACACTGTGATAAAAGGTTCACAGATGGATGTAACTTTATGACACATATGATAGAAACTACATGTGTGTTCACATTGTGGTAAAGGGTTGAGCTGTCTAGCTAGCCTTAGGAGACACACATTGACCCATACAAGGAAGAAGCTGTATGTGTGTTCACAATGTGGTAAAGGATTTATCCATGCAGATGCCCTAAAGAGACATAATGATTACACATCTCAACACCTTAAAAGCATGTGTCAACAGGGCACAGTATTCTTTCTCTGATAGAGGATGAATTGGGAAAACACAACTAAGAGCGAGGCACTATCATAGTTGTGATTACAATGGAAGAGAGGTAGGTTAGTGAGAGGCCCTATTTCTTCCTCCAATTGAATAGGTACCCCAACATGTTAGCTTTCAGGTAACAGTAACAGATCCAGGGGGTGGCCAGGGGCACATGCTCCCCTAAACTCCCTGCAAAATCAAAATGAGCCTTGGTTAAACGCTTAAATATAGGGAAAATAGTACTGAATTCATAGACCAGATTTTCTTGGCTGTGTCCCCCTGTTCTGGATAATCAGATGAATATTCTGAATCAAATAGATTGAGATATGAAGCTGAATGCATCATTGGTTACCACATCATATAACATGTTGAGGCATCAGGACGTAGCTCGATTCAATGTAATGAGTAATAGTGCCTCCCTCTCAGCTTTCCCTCTAAGATTTTGACTAGGACTATAACAGCTGCCTGGTTAGCTCAGTAGGAAGAGCACTGGACTACTGATCCAAAGGTAGGTGGATCTAGTCCCAACACATCCACACCATTTTTTTCAGCTCAAGACCCTTGCCCACTTCATAAAGAATGTAACAAAATGATTTTTCATGTTTTGGTGTTTTCATTTCTTTTATTTTCAAGTATAATGGCATTGAAAGAGATATTAAATTTAAGAACATTGGTAATGCTATGAGAGGAGGGAAAAGTAGCCATCACTGCTCAGACTAGATCCACCGACCTTCAGATCATATAGTAAACTGGGCTAGCCCATGTGGGCCCCAGCTGGCTTCCCTGACATTTACCAGCATTTACCCATCTGGGCCAGGCCCGGAAAAATCCCATCTGGGGCCCATGTGGTCATGCTGGCTGGGTTGATTTCATAGCTTAACCTGTAACTGTACCTAGGAACCATTCAATATTTCAAAGTCTGGAAAGGCACCAAATAATGCTATTGATATATACCCCACATAAAGATATAGCCGACCTTACCTAGACATGATAGAATACAGATGAAAAGTAGTGATGTGTGCATTGTGGATTTGTTGTGACTCTACACAGTAACCTGCCGCTGGTGCTGTCGCATTGTAATTCCACACGATTAGGAGAAGATGTAAGAGTAAATTTTAGGTAGAACCTGGTAGAACATGGTAGAACATCGTCTTAAGGTATGTATGATCTGTGTTTGATAACCTGTATTTTATTTCTAATAAAAGGACAAAAAAAGATAAGGTAGTCTAAGTCTAATTTTGCAATACCAAATTCACTGAGAGTAGAAATGTGTCAAATTCCTCATCTTACCCCTGTAAAGTATCCCATATTGATAATGGTTCCTCTTACCTGAAGCTTGCGGCAATGACCATCACTGATCACAGCAGGACTTTGGTACTGGTCAAAGGTCAATTCACCCCCCCCCTCCTTTCTCTCTTATGACAGACCCCTGAAAAGCTATATTTAGAGTTTTTCTACAGCACTTATGGGTACCAATGTTGGTGAACAAATCAGACATTATTTTTGGATTCGTACATGCCCAGGGACCCCTAATCAATTTGCTAGACATCTGGGTCACGCAGCCAAGC
Organism: Acholoe squamosa; assembly: GCA_949317995.1. Taxonomy (NCBI): domain Eukaryota; kingdom Metazoa; phylum Annelida; class Polychaeta; order Phyllodocida; family Polynoidae; genus Acholoe; species Acholoe squamosa. The sequence goes on from OX439045.1 coordinate 57,047,788, forward strand.
TTCAATATCCACCAAAATGTACCGTAATCCTTTGATTTACCTCTGATTCCTGTATAGAAGCCCTAACATCCTTACTATTATTGTTATTATTTATTGTCATAAGCTCTGCCCGATGGGACGTTTTTCCACTCACCGTTTGGTGGCTTGTAGGCTACAATCTCATGGTGACCATTGGTCCAGGTTGCAGGATGCTAATGAGCAATATTATCTACATAGTATAAATATCCATTTCCTAATAAATCAAAAGTTGTGGGGCCAAGAAACGTATCAGTATACAATTATAATATAGGGGCTCATAGAGCGTGATATAGTGTAAGCGTCTTCCTCGAGAGGGCAGTTTGAGTGATGCGTCCACTACCGGTAGCTACTAGAGGTCGCTAAGACCACTGGCTGCTGCAGGGTGGTGGCAGCACTGTTCATCCTCATTCAGCTCCTACCTGGGGCCAGGGAAGACGTAAGTCAGATTTTGACCACCCTCAGAGTCAGACCAGTGCCAGTTGCAATAACCTGAGATACCTTGTCTTGTCTACTTCAAACTATACAAGTTTACTAAATCGAACCATTATACTGGTGCCATGACCAGTTCTTGGTTTTTAGTGTGTGGCCCTGGAGGCCAAACACAGGCACACTGGATCCCGAATTCAAAGGTTGAATACTTTGGGATCCCCGCACACTGAAACCGATGTTAATAAAAATGAACAATTTGAAAGCCCAAAAGTAACAATGAACAATGAAAACACCGATGGTTATACATCAATTATCGGGCCTAAAGTCAAACAGATAATCCGGAGACCCCTAATATAAGGATTGTTTGACCATACTCAAACACCTTAGGATTCTACTTATAGAATTGATAGACATTCTGTGGAACATGCTCCACTGATAACAATGATGACTTTAGACGCTCGAATACAAGCTTCGAATACCTCAGATGCATATACACCAGGTGATATAAATAATCCATGATCCTTAGATAACTTGAATGTATATTTCTTTAATGTAGGAGGTTCGAATAATGTCAGAGATTCTGCCGCTGAATATTTACATGAACAAGCCAAGTTGAGAGACAAAGCCCTAAATAAAATTTATATCCACCAAGGATTACAAAGAATAGAAGATTCCGAAAGGAAAGTACTAAGATTACAGAATCTAGAGAAACAATGCAACAATATGAAGACGAAAGACAAAGATTGGAAAATGATATTCAAGAACTCAAAATGAAAACAGATGAGAATGAAATATACAACCGAAATCTCGAATATGAGATGTATGTCATTCAAAAGAAGTTAGAAATAACCAAATCCAAATGGGAAAATGAGAAATTAAAACAAGAAGTCAACTTGGAGATAATCGAAGCAACATCCATGACCCGAAGAATAGAGTTACAGGATGAAAAAGAACGAGCAAATGCTGAAATCGAACAATATAAACATGAATCTGATAGACTATTGGAAATTCGAGATTGGTGTATCTTAGAGAATGAGGACTATCTTAATGAATTCTATGAAAGAAAGCAATCAGGATTTGTATTTAAAACAACAAGGGCTATGTCTCGAGATCGCAAACTTGACCAAGAGAAAATCCTTGAAATGGGATCACCGATTTTTATATTTAGAATGAAATCATGTTTCCATGGCAACAAAAATCACCAAAAATGCCTATTTAGGCCCAAAAAACATTCTTTTTACATATCTGATTTGGAAACTTTAGGCCCAAAATAGAACGTTTTGTCAATAATCATTAAATTCCATAGTGGTGCCTCCTGGTGGCTAAATCAGGTACTAAATCCTGCAGGAACCCCCATGTCTGCTTGCTGGCTCACATTTGCTTTAGACACTTATGTAACAGGCATAGAAAGCTATGTTGCACTACCCCACGTTACTACTGATGGACAACACGAAAATACTCATGATGAATCATTTAAGACTGATACCACAGTATCCGTGACTCAGCTTGATTTGGACTATAAACAAGAAATCAAAGACAATGAAATACCCTTAAATGCAACCTTTGTAAAAGGCGTTGCTCCTACTGTAACATCTACACCGGCAGAAGCATTAAAGAAACCAGATCGGTCCGATCCTTTCGTTGATAATGCCAAGTCCATGTTCGAAACAATAATGTTTATGATCCAACACATAAATCTGGTGGGGGTGGAGGTGAAAAACACCTGATAAAATTTAGCGTGGGTGGAGTAACATTGAAAGATGGTGAAGAGACTGATGATGTATGTTGTCAAACCACGGATACCTTACTACAAAGTGAAGAAGGTCACTTTGTATTGTCCTATGACGATGACTCGGTACAGGAACCTGAACCTTTAAGTACTGGGAATCAAAGAGCAACTGGAGGTGGTACTGGAGGACCTCCTCCTCCATCACATGGAGCAACTGGAGGTACTAGTGGAACTTCGAGGCATAGATCTCGAAGTAGCATTCTAGAAGAAATGTTAAATCGATCGGCTAATGCTTCGAGCACTGCACACAGTGAAGAAACCATACGAGAATGGAGTGTGAACGAATGCTATAAATTGGTACGCACCAATAATGCCGCCCAACGACAAGCAATAGTCCCTAAACTGTATGAAGGCATCAAGACCTGGAAAGAATGGTTTTCAAACTTTACAGATGACATGCGTTGCAATGCATGGACCCCAGAAGAAGCGCTCCCGCACCTTATACGTTGCCTTAAACATGGGCCAGGAAGGATTGCAGGAGAGAAATGGAACGAGGTGTACAATAAGAGAGGTACATTTCAACAATTGGTCAGCCTCTTGTTGTATAATTGGCCAGGCTCTTGTTGTATAATCTAGTGAGTGAAGACCCATTTTTGCTCTTCAAAAGGCGGACTCAAAAACCAAGAGTCATTTCAAGGTTACAGATATGAATTGCAATCCCTATTATAACGAGCTCGCCCAGGTACTAACCCTGCGGACAAGTATTTCCTGAAGGATTTGTTACCTTAATTCGTACAAGGATTACGAGATGAGGATCAGCAACAGGCTGCATTAGATGCTTGGAAGGGGAGGAATCCCACTTTAATGGACCTATCCGAAGGAATAGAGTGTTGGTCGGTGAAAAAGACACTGATGGCTGGTAAGGTGGAATTGAAAACCTCAGCTTCAAAAATATTCTCAGGTACTGCCCCTGTGTCAGGAGTACACCAATTGGCACTCTTTGACATGGAGGAACCTAACTTCGAAATAATTGAAATCAAAGAGGAGGATGGAAGTATCTCGGCGGTACAAGTTCAGAAAGTTGTGAACGTATGTACATCCCTCGCCGGATGTATAATAAGGGTGCCAATGGATCTCGAAGAGAGGTCCATCCACTTACTGATGCATGAAGCAATGAAACAGCCATAAGCAGCACTTCGAGGCCCCCAGCTGCCATGGCCCCAACACTTCCTGACCCTCCAAAACCTCAAAATATCCAACCTATGGATGATGGAGGACATGATGAAAACCTTTGCTGAAAGTATGTACATCCGACTTCCCCATTCACGTGTAGATAGAGGCAGACTCAGGTGTTACTGTTGTCAGGAAATGGGACATTATGCCCATGAATGCACATCTCCGAAACCAGTGAACGCAGTAGAAGTTAATGTCAAAGAGGAAAACTAAACTTTGGCAAGGGATGTGATCCATGGTATGAAAATCTGCCAAAATAACACGACAAGTGAATCTGGGTTAGTTCGAGAGTCAGTACCTTCCGGGGGACTGGTAGATGGGACGGATCCTCCCACTCCAGTCAGGGCCAGGGGCTTCGACGAGGTAGGGGCAGGAGAGAGCCGGAACCTGATGGAGCAATCCTACATTGAAGACAAGGGAGGTTGGATTAGAGAGTTGGCACGTGTGAGTGTGACACACCTCCCCCGATCCATCTATGTGTAGCTTTATTAAAAGGATTTGAATGGGAGATCGGTGACTCTAAGGAACAACTTCAATTTGCTGAGGACCCTTCCGCTCTAGGGGGGAAACATTGGTACATTGCTGTATCGGTGAAGGGGCAGACAGGGGAATTTTTGATAGACACCGGTGCCAGCCATTCATGTATTTCAAGAAAATTCCTCGATCTGGTGTCAGGCAACCATGAAACACTACCTGTTGGTGTTAATGCTTGCACGGCCGACTTTTGGTAAGTCGTTTATCCAGATTGGAATAGGTGGGTATGAGTATGTTATTTGTCCCACCATTACTGAGATAAGTGATGATGGGATCATTGGGTTGGATTTCGCTAGTTTGTATGGTGCTGTTTTGGACCCCCGGTTTGGTCTGTTGAAGATCTGTCAACCATACAATTGTGAAATCCAATGTGTACTAAGACATGTATCATCAGCTGCCACTGTGGTACAAACTGTGAAAATACCTGCTGGTATGACCTGTCATGTGCTGTTTTCTTCGAACACAGCACTTTGAGGTTCGAACGCAGTTTTTGAACCGCATCAAGAAAAAATTTCCAGTCTACAGCTCAAATCTGTGGATACCCTGGTTGGAAATGGGGCGAGGACAGTGGTCCCAGTCATGAACAGGGGTTCTACACTGATTTATTTGGAAAAAATGAGAAGATTGGAGAAATGTGTTTGACTGAACATATATCACAGTCCATATTTCGGACACAGTTCGGGAACTGACGGATGAAATGAAGAAATTGGTAAAAGACTCGTCTTTGACTAATAATAGAGATCGAGAGAGACTTCAAACCATGCTGGTAACCTACGCCGCTGCCTTCAGAAAACCCGGGGGCGCTGTAGGTCAAACCAACAAAGTGTTACACACCATTGACACTGGAGATGCTAAACCATTTAAGATTCCTTATAGAAGGTTACCTATGAAAAAGAAAATGGAAGCCAAGCGGCAAATATTAGATCAATTGGAAAAGGGTGTGATTGTGCCCAGCGCGAGTCCCTGGTCCAGTCCTGTATGTGGGTGTGTCTCATGAGATCCGTGCATTGTCACCTTTCTCATCGGGCAGAAAGGTGACATATCAAAACCCATCCAGGGTTTAATACTCTCTGTTTAAATTTTCTTAAATATGATTTTTGGTATCGAACAGCGGTCATACCCTGTTCGGGGTATTGGTACCTAGGGGGCCTCCCACCTGTGTGACCCAGTGCCCTACCTGTCACACACCTCTCACCTGCACTCCACTCACCTGCACAGGCAGGCCCAGTCAGTTCAGCCCAGTCACTCCACTCACCTGCACAGGCAGGCACAGACATTCAGTTCACCTCAGCTCTGTCTGTTTATTTTTTTCTGTCTGTTTGTTGGAATCATGGTGGTATGTGACTCTTGTCAGCATGAATATCATGGCAACAAGAGAGCATGTCCACAGTGTACATGCCCCAACCCACGCTGGAAGGCAGGAGACCAGATGGTGGGACACAGAACAACCGGGATTACAGAAGGGGCCACCGGGTCTACAGACCAGGCGGCCGGGACTACAGACCTGACAGCCGGGGAGAGCGACCTGACAGCCGGGGAGAGCGACCGGGAGGAATGCCCCCCCACAGAGGACCCAGACTGGGAGCTACTGCAGCAAATCAGGCAGGAGAAGGCCAGAAAGGCCAATATTGACAGACTTTCAAGGAGGAAGGAGCTAGAGCTGGAATTAGCAAGTCTTCGGGCCGATAACAACTGTTCGGTTCATGACATGAACGATGGAATACGGGCTTGGCAGGGCACCATGAGTGCGTTCGATCCCCAGGTTTCATCTCTTACCGTAGGTTCTACCATTACAAACTCCTCAAAGTACAGTGCGGTTGGCTACGAGAGGGGGGAATCGAACGCACCAAACAGTAAATATGGCGCCACGAATGTGTTCGATCCTAAAGTTTCGTCTCTTACCATGGGTTCTACAGGCATGGATCATCAGGAGAGCAATACAGTATGCTACAAAGGTAGGAGCTCGAACGCACCTGACAACAAAGATGGCCGTGCTGGACTTCCTGTCCAAGCTGCTGCATCAGATTACCAGAGTTTTCTACCAAAATATGATGAATTTAACCCTTCCGTGGACAAATCTGTCCTGGATTCAGTTAGATATGGGTCTGCCAGAGTTAATCCTGCTGTAATTGAAACTTCTGGTACAGGGGGTGATAACATATACAAGTCGCTCTCCCACGCGGACAAGCCGAGTACCCGGTACAATCACCCGCACCCCCAGGGGAATCAACCTGTCCCATCACAGCACTTGGGGGAGGTAGCGGGGCCTACTAAAAAACCTGGTAGTGTCAGTGCACCTCCAGGTCCTGTACAGCAAGCCCCTTTAGACATCTCTTACCCTGCTTACTTAAAGTGGGTTCAACAGCAACAACAATCATATGGGACCCAGGTGGGACTGTTGCCGGACCTGCCTCCTGTATCATCCCATCCACCTTCCCAGCATCAACAGCCAGTTCACCCTCCGGCGGGGTGCCACATCCCTTACATGATGTCATCACAGCGCAGCAGCAGCAACTTCAGGCTATGCAGCAACAGCTGCAACAATTACAGCTTCAGTATCAGACCCGTCCCGCGGGCAATATCGGTGCTACCAACCAGCATCACCGGGGCAATCCGGCCCCCCTGTTTTCTGCGGAAGTGAAATCTCCATACCTACAAACCCTTCAATCAGGGTTGACATCAGCAGGCCTGACAGCGTCATCACTAGGTCTTATCGACGGGAACCTGAACAGTTTATTTTCAAATCAGGGGGGTGTTTCAGGTATTGATGACCCATTTCTCAAAAATACGAATTTGTTCTCAGAGGCTAGCAAACGTAAATGCTCTACAAACTGGCTGCGTCCAGATTTTCATATTGAATCAGATAAAAAGTATGAAGAGATGTCTGTTACGGCATTATTGTATGGCATGCAGGGGGTCTACGAGGTCCTTATTCAAAAGAATTTACCTGAACTTCCAGCATCAGCTTATCTCGAACACATGAGATTTGTAAAACTGAAGGCGCAGGGAGGTTCTTTCTCAGCCAAACAGTTGGCCAAATATGATTACAAGGTAGTTACCAGGGTCCTCGAACAAAAGATCCCATTCTTCGTCGTGGGGGACGAAATATCCATTCAAGCCTGTCTCAGTGCGGAACATATGTCCTGTGTTCATGACCCGAAACCATTTCCTACAACAAGTCAGGGTAACCGTAGACGCAACCGCGGTAGGGGGACCCGGTACGAAGATAAGAAATGGGAATATACGGATGTATGTATTAATTGGAATTTCACTGCCTGTTCTAATGACGAATGCCCCCGCAAACACATTTGCAAACACTGTAGGGGTTCCCACAAGGGAAAAAATTGTAGTCTAGACCGCAACTACCAGTCAGCCAATCAGGGTGGTAACCAAGGTCAGGCATGACAAATTAAGACTGTCCCGGAGTTCAGCTGTAATAGCACTTATGATATGAAACTTAGTGGTCTCTTTCCGTTAACCTTTGATGACATTTGTTGTTGTAGTGATTTAAATGAATTTCTTCAGATGTACACAGACTATGCTCCTTTATGGGACATTAATTCACCTCACTTTCTATGTGGGGTCAAATCTCAAATGAACTTAGCAGGCTGGAGGAACATGCTTTCAGGGGGCCATAGTCAGGTATACGACAAAGGCATTTGGGATCATAACGTACACTTCCTCCTAGATGGTATCTGCCACGGGTTTAAACTGACGGACCCAGGTGTGCATATAGAAAGTTACTGGTGTAAAAACTATAACTCAGCCACAGTTACAGCCTACCAGGACATCAGTGACATCATCTCAGAGGAGTTAGCCTTGGGGAAGCTAACGGAAGTGAGTGTCCAGCCTCAGTGCATTCACGCTTTAGACGCAGTTAAAAAACCATCAGGAGGCACCAGGCCAATAACCGACGCTAGCCGTCCCGACTCGTGCTCAATCAACTGCCATATGAGTCAAACTTTCAAGTCATTTAGTTACAAATCTGTAGATACTGTATCGGACCAGTTAAAACCCGGCTTGTACATGGCAGTGACTGACATTACGGCAGCTTACCGCTCAATCATGGTCCGGGAGTGCGACATAGCTAGGCAGGGCCTGTCTTGGGAGTCTAAGTTTATTCACGACAACTTCTTGTCTTTCGGTACCCGCGTTGCACCGTACGTCTTCAACAGTATTACAGACTCAGTAGCACGGTACCTCATGGCACACGGTATTTTCTGTGTCAATTACTTAGACGACATGTTGGTTATGGCGGACAGCTTTGAAGCCTGTCGGGAAGCTCAGCTCTTCCTCCACAAGACACTGCGCTCCTTAGGTTTCTACATTTCCTACAATAAAGTGCGCTCCCCCAGTCAGATTCAGACTTATCTGGGAGTGGAAATTGATTCAGTAAATATGCAACTGAGACTACCCGCAGACAAATTGCGCAAACTTCAGATGGAGTTGGATTTTTTCAGTGGTCGTCGCAGGACGACGAAAAAACAACTTCAAAAATTATGCGCAATTCTGGCACATTGCGCGACTTTGGTTCGGGGTGGTCGCACTTTCTCTCATCGCGTTATCGCAATGTTAAGTTGTTTCACACCCAAGAAAAGGTACATCACATTGTCCAAGTCCTTTCACCTAGATCTAGCCTGGTGGGGAGACTTCGCCGCTTGGTTCAACGGCACAGCGAAAATAATCCAGCCTCCAGTTAATACTTCTATGGTGTGCACTGATGCATCTGGTACTGGTTTCGGTGCTTACTCCAGCGTGGATTGGTTGTGCGGTAGGTGGCAGGAGGACTTCGAGATGAAGGGAGACCGCCACAACCACTGTGTCCCCAAACCGGTCCATGATGTACCCTGTAATATTAATGTTAGAGAACTGTACCCTATTCTGGAGGCCCTCACTAGATGGGGCCACATGTGGGTGGACCACCGGGTAGAATGCGTCACGGACAATACGCAAGTGGTGGCGGCTATAAACACTGGTAAAAGCGGAAATTCAGCCTCAATGCACCTCCTCCACTCAATATTTTGGCTGACAGTGATGTTCAACTGCCATCTGGTGGGAGTGTATCTACCGGGCAAGGACAACCTGGTAGCGGATACTCTCTCCAGAGCTACCCTCATCAATGAGTTACCGGTCTTTTTGTGTTGCAGAGGCCCGTCAGCGAATCCGGGAACTGGACTACCTCGCAGCGGAGCTTCGCAGTCAGGCGTGGGCGCCAAGTACCTGGAAGACTAAAGCATCTCAGTGGCGCAAATATATCAAGTTCTGTGCATCAATTCGATGCCCGGCAGTACCCACAGACACAACCCTTATGTGTCGCTATGCAGTCAGTTTGGTTCCAGATCTGAAATATAGATCAATCCAGAACTATATCAGTGCAGTGATATCTCTGAACAATTATTCCGGTTACGACATTAAAAATGTTAGATCAGAGTTTGAGTTGATCGCCACCCTAGCGGGTATACGCCGTAGGATTGGTGACCCGGAACCGACTCGCCCGTCTTTCACTCTTCGGGACTTATTATTGTTATCAAACTGTGTTAACCGGGATCGGGTGGAGGAGAGGGTCCTATGGACTTGTATAGCGGTATCGTTTCGGGCCCTTCTACGAAAATCAAATATTGTCCCTGATTCAGCATCAAACCCAGTGGGCCATTATCTTCGACGTGGAGCGATAGGTCTCACACCGTGGGGCATAGAACTGAGTATCTCCTCATCTAAGACAGTGCAATATGGTCAGACAATCCACAAAATACCCATAACTTTTAGTCGAGGTTCACCCCTTTGTGCAGCCTCCCTTGTACGGGATCACCTTGAGGAATTTCCTTCCTCTGATGCCATGTCCCCAGCCTTTGTAGTACCCAAAGGGAATCGCCTCATCCCGGTAACCTACCCTATGCTGTTGGGGTACCTCAAAAAACTTATGATCTCAGCAGGCATGAACCCACAGAGGATGGCCATACACTCCCTAAGACGGGCAGGGGCACTCTATATGTATAGCCTTGGGCTCACCCTGGAGGACATCCGTCAAGCGGGGAACTGGAACAGTATGGCTGCCCTTATCTATCTCACCAAACCTTATCGCCTCCGCGTGGACATGGACTTGATTGTGTCTAAGTGCCTCAGTACCAATCTACAATTATGAACATTACTCCTAGTTTGGGAGTTGCCGGCGTATTCGCGCAGGCCCAAGTGGCTACCTTGTTCCTGTTTCTCCCTCGCTAGGATCAATGGTATCGAACAGCGGTCATACCCTGTTTGGGGTATTGGTACCTAGGGGGCCTCCCACCTGTGTGACCCAGTGCCCTACCTGTCACACACCTCTCACCTGCACTCCACTCACCTGCACAGGCAGGCCCAGTCAGTTCAGCCCAGTCACTCCACTCACCTGCACAGGCAGGCACAGACATTCAGTTCACCTCAGCTCTGTCTGTTTATTTTTTCTTTCTTTCTTGTTTGTTTAAATTGTTAATAAATAGGCCGGCGTATTTGCGCAGGCCCAAGTGGCTAACTTGTTCCTGTTTCTCCCTCGCTAGGATCAATCTCTCTAAAATTCATGTTTTCTTTCTCCTCTCTTGCAATTTAGAGTTTCTCAGCATTTCTCATCGTATTCTACCTTATTTTACTTATAATTTTTTTTCTCACAAAGTTTTTCCCATTTTTTCTTCACATCAAGGATGTAACTCCCTTTGTCTTTCCTATTACCTGTTTTCTTTTTTTCTCATCTTCTTCAATTTTATGTGTAGGGTCTCTTTCACCTTGTTCCATTTTTTGTTTTCATTTATTCATTGGCTACTTCTATTTAACTTATTTCTTTCTTTTATCCTTCTTCCTTTAAGGCTCTTTCATCTTTCCTTGTTTTCTACTTTCCTACATTGTATCTCCTCTACTCATTATGATCTTGTTTTCCCTCTGTTGTCATATCCAATGAGAAAGGTGACATACCGATGAGAAAGGTGACAAAAGAGAAAAAGAACACAAAAAAATGTTTTCTTTGGTTCCTTTGAGACTAACTGCTATATTTGTATTCTCATCCTTTTTATTTGGTTTACTCTTTAGTTCTTCTTCTAGTTTTATCAAAACAGTCTATTTAGAGCCAATGAGAAAGGTGACAATGAGAAAGGTGACATGCCAATGAGAAAGGTGACAAGAGAACAAAGACACAAAAGACTACCTTCTCCATTAGTTTTCTTCTTTGGATCCTTTGATGCTAACAGCTATATTTGTATTCTCGTCCTTCTCATATAGTTTATCCTTTAGTTCTTATTTTAGTTTTATCAAAACATTCTATTTTCAGCCAATGAGAAAGGTGACGATGAGAGAGGTGATATGTCAATGAGAAGATGAGAGAGGTGATATGTCAATGAGAAAGCTGACAAAGTAGCAGGAATTCATATCTTTTTTGTACAAATGCCTATCTTAAATTCATTTTTATCTATGTTGACATGAAACAGATGTTTTTTTTTCTTTCTACCTATGTCTAACTTTATTCTTAACTCCTCTTCAAAACACTTTTACCTTCTGTTAAATAGTTTCTCAGTGGCTCCACTGAGAAACTCTGTTTCTCATTTGAGCCTCTGAGAAAGGTGACATTTCTATTTAGGAAGGGGGTTAAATCACCATAAGATAGAAAATATAATAGGAATAGCTCATCAGATAAATTAGGGAGGTGTAGGAAAAGGGCATTGATAGGCATGCAGAAGGAATTAAGTTAAATATATAAAGGAGAAGAAATAATTTGGTATTAAGAGACCTGGGGGCTAAACCACTTTTTCCTTTACAAATATATTCATATCAAAGAATTTGTGTAAGTCTTCTTTCTAATTCTTCAAAAGAGTTAATATGTTCAGCCGATGACAATGCACGGATCTCATGGGACACACCCATGTATGACCACAAAAAAAAAGATGGACATGGCAAGCCAAATGGATAAACTTCACAAAAACCCGGTTTTTGGTCCAAAACCCGGTTTTTGTTGCCTAAAACTTGGTTTTTATAACAAAAACCTGCTCTTTGCCCAAAAACTTTGTTTTTGCATTCAAAGACTGGGTTTTTCACCAAAAACCCAGTTTTTGTACCAAAAACCTGGTCCTTGCACCAAAAAGAAACATTTTTGTACCAAAAACTCGGTCTTTGCACCCTAAGACCAGGTTATTTAACCTAAAACTAAGTTTAAATTAGAAACCATGTTTTTGTGCCTAATGACTGAGTCTTAGTGCCTAAAACCAGGTTTTACTAACTAAAACTCAGTGTTTGTCCATAAAGTAGCGGGTGTACAAAGACTGGGTTTCTTGGGTTGCCATTAATCCTAAGTTTTTCTTCCAAAGTATAGGTTACATACCAGAACCCCTACATTGGTAACAAAGCATGGGTAACAGTGTACAAAAACCAGGTTTTTGTGGTAAAAACCTGGTATTTGCACTAATGTCTTGGTTTGTCTTGATTGGAGGGAGTGACCTGGTTTATGGGAGGGTAGGGTGAAGGGAGACCAATGCATGGCTATTGCAACCCCTGCTTTGACAATAACTAAGTTTTTTGTACAATAACAAGGTACAATAACCCAGTTTTTTCTGCAGAAACTAAGACACAGACAAAAACCTGGTTTTTGGATCAAAAACTGGGTTCTTGACCTTGAAGCCAAGTTTATATCCATAATGCTTGGGTAATTAATCAAAGACCAGGTATCTGACACAAAAACTCAGTTTTTGCCTCTAAAACCTGGTTTTTGCCTTAAAACCCCAGTTTCTGCCTCAAATACTGGGTATTCACATGCAAAAACCAAGTTTATGCACATGGCATGTATTCCATGGTCAAAAACTGAGTTTTTGAATGCAAAAAAGCTAGTTTCTGTCCTGAAAACCTAGATTTTGTTGCTAAGTCCAGGTTTTTGGTCCAAAACCTCAGTTTTTGCCAGTAAAAACCGGCACTTTGAATCAAAAACCTGGTTTTTGTCAAGTTTACCCAAGCAGCCTGCCATAGATGGAACCATTCAATTCTGTGTGGAATATAGGAAATTAAATGGAATGACGAAAAAAGAATTCATATCCCTTGCCAAGGATAGATGAAAAGTTAGATTCGCTTGGGGGGAATAAGTATTTCTGTATTTTAGACCTCCCATCCGGATACTGGCCATACTTGCTAATGGATTGATTTTAAAAGCTAAGAATCAATTACATGTCTTGGTTGTATAATGACTCCAGACGGTGTAAAAGCAGATCCTGCAAAACTTCAAACTGTATCTGAATGGCAGAAACCTATAAATGAGGAGAAAATCCGTTCCTTCCTAGGTTTCTGTTCCTATTATCGAGACTTCATTCCGAATAATTTGAGAGTGAGTTACCCCCTCCAGATATTGGCACATTGGACTCCAGAGAGGGCAAAGGAACGCTTTCCCTGGGGTTGTGAACAAGATAAGTCTTTTGAGCAAATAAAACAATTATTTGCAAACATGCCAGTTCTGAAATATCCCACTGTGGCGCATCATTTCAATATGTTCTATTGTCATGGACATATGACTACGGACGCTAGCAATGAGCGGCTCTATCTCAGGTCCAAGATGGGGTCAAAGTACCAATTGCTTTTGCGAGCAATAATTTGAAAAAGGCACAGCAAAACTACTGTCCTACCAAGTGAGAGTTAGTGGTTGTGGTGGTGTATACCAAAGAATTTCCTGTTGGGCACCGATTTTACTCTTCATACTGATCATTCTTCTTTGAGGTGGCTATTGAACTTCAAAGACGCAGAAGGAATGATTGAACGATGGCTGGCACACTTGTCATAATTTGTTTTGAAGCATAGCCAGATCCAACATCCAGCAGGTACGAAGCATACTAATGCTGATGCCTATCCCGAAGGCCCATTAGGAAGTGCCAAAAGCTTGATTGTGGTGCTCACAATGCGATAGTTGCCGGAACTCGAATGAAACACTTCAAGCCCCTATCGTATGCTTGCACGGAGAATGTTGTAGAATTGCCAGCAGAGACCATCAAACAGTTCTAACAAGCCGATCCTGCAATCAAAAGAATGATTATATTACTGAAATGTAATGAGAGGCCCGAAAGACCTGCATTATCCCTCGAAGACAGAGAAACTCGTAAGTTCCTAGCTCAATGGACCAAGCTAGAAGTTCAAGAAGGGTTACTTTGTAGCTGGAAAACTTGCCCATACTAAGGAAAAAGTTTTACAGATAGTAATTCCTATGCCCCTGAGACGTGACATTATGTTCTATTGTCATGGACATATGACTAGTGGACACTTCGGCAAGAAAAGAACTTTAGAACGTCTTCCCAGAAGATATTACTGGCCAGGCATGCATAGTGACATCACAAGATGGGTTATGACTTGTCCTGAATGTGGGAAAAATAAACCTGGCCCAGGTATGGAAAAAATACCATTAATGCAAGGACTGTTCGGCGTCAAATTTGCTCGAGTCGCAATAGATATCATCAGTGGAATTGAACCTACACCTCAAGGCAACACCTGTATGATGGTAGTAACTGACTATTACACCAAATATACACTTGTATATCCTTTACCTGACTACTTGCGCTAGTGCATTTGTTTGAGGCTGGGTATTACACCTAGGGGCACCTCTTATGATGCATAGCAACCAAGGAAGGGAGTTCGAGTCAAATTTGTGGCAAAAAATGTGCCACTATTTGACCATTTGTAAAACTCAAACCAATCCATATAGACCGCAGTCTGATGGACAAGTGGAATGATTCAATCGAACATTGATACAACTCCTGATATCATAATGCCTGCTGATCTAGAATATGGAGCTATAGGAGTCCCGAAGCTCCATGCACTGTGATGTTTGTGGAATCTCTCAGAGACCAGTTTAAAAGGGCCTATGAACTAGTTCCAAATGAATTATTAAGGAATGCTGAATGGCAGAAAAGTGGATATGATACCAATTTAAAAATGAGACACTTTAATGTGGGAAATCAAGTTTGTCCTGTTAATGTGTGTTGTTATGTGTTTGGAGGTTGGAATACCTCAATCCTGATTCGAAATACAATCACAACGTGTATAACCCCCCTGTTTATGGTCCCTGTGGGTGGCAGACAGCTATGCTCTTTTGTATGCATGAAGCTACATGTTTTCTGTCAAACTCCCAATGATATAAACGGAGAAGGAGGTTGTCCCACGAATGGTCTATAGAAAAAACCAAGCTCGAAGGCCGGTTGCCGGCGTAGTGTGTGTGCTTGCCACTGGCAGGAAGGGTGGCACTAGTGAGCCGAGGTCCCGGAGTGGCGCAGTGTGGTCGCGCGTGTGCACAGGTCCAGCTTTGCTTGTTGTGACCCTAACATCAACCACAGCATGCGAGTGCCGAGGTTTTGTCTTGCTTATAAAGCCTTCCCACCTGAAATACCTGAAACTGATATCTCTCCTGATTGTTAGATGAGAACTGCCTGAGCATGAAACATGGCTCAGTCGGAGGTGGTGGCAACCGCAATGGCCAATCCTGAGGGACATCCAACCCCACTACAAACTGATGAAACCGAATCTCGAAGTCCCTTAGTGGAACACATGGATACTACTGAATCTGAAATGGTTATCACCGAATCGACATTGACTACAACTAGCACCATGAACATTCCTCCTGGCGCTGTGTTGAGTCCCCCTGCAACTCGAACTACAACTACGTCTACAGACACTAGGCCGCAGTCAGTGTATATCGAAGTCCCAGTGACTTTTCCAGACCGTCCTCAACAAGCCGTCGTAGATGCCATCGCCGAAGACAATTGTATCCAATGTAAGGGTACCTACCCTATCTTGTATCCACTATCCACTCTACTGAAGTTCCACTTCCCAGAATGAACAAAGAACGGATATTTGCTTTTATGAGTGAGTCCCAAAACAATTCTCCTGTTCGAGATGAGGAGGATGCCTTACTGGCAGATCCGGATCTCGACAGGGAGGATGTTCGAATTAGGAATGAGGAGGCTTGTGATGGTGATGCAGCTGCTAAGATCCCTGAAGCAGCTTCGAACACTGAGGGTACCGCCTGTTTCTCTACTAAAGTGACTGAATCCCATGTTTAAAAAGAAATGACCCTTGAGGAATTGAATGCCCGTCAGGAAGCACTTGACAAAGAATGAAAGGAGCTCATGAAGCGTAAACTAAAATTAGGAAAGAAGTTGAAAAGGCTGTCAAAGAATCAAAAGATAAAACTGAAACTAAGACAAATAAGTTGAATCGTAAGAAGAAGAAGGTGGTGCAGGAAAAAGACAAAGATAGTGACAATTCTGTGTCCTCTACTTCATCTCGAAGTTCTAGAGGTAGACGTCGAAGTGGTAGAACCGCTAAAAGAGAGGACTCTCCTTCCCTGGCTCAAAGTACCAGATTGAGGACTTCTAAGAGGACTACTCCTCTAGCACTCCTCTAGCACCCCGAGATGCTTCCTTGACTGTGACAGTTACTCGATTCCTCCAGCCACCAACTGCGGAGGCGAGAGTGATGACAAGGAATGGATGAAAGTCCTGATAAAAGACGCCGGTCCTGCTAAATTCTATTGAGTATGGATAGCATCACTTGGTGACATGGAGAAAACACCCAGAAGTTACTATGCGTTTGAGCACCGTTCTAAACTTCAGTATGCTGCTTCAAATTGGACTGAAAATCCAACTTGTCCCTTTGAGATTTGTATCAACAAATCAGAACATGAGCGCATTTTGCAGCCGTCATAAATTGTCGCGGCTATCAGTGCAGGAATTTTTGTAAATACACAAAAGTTCCTACACAGCCTCAAAGGATTAGTACTTGTTAGTTGTAACACCGGCAGTTTAAATAGGAAAAATTACTAGATGCCAAATTAGGGTGGACTGTGATATTTTATGCATATGTGAGTCCTGGACTGTGGAAGGCACAGACAATACATTGGTACATTGGGGCAGGAAAACAATTTTCAGGCTCGAGCATACATCAGGTGGTGGTTTATTGACCTACATTAACAACGATCTTAGTCCCCATTGTAAGAGCTGCCGAGAACTTGAGATAATGACACCGGTATTTGAAATACAAGCCATTGAATTTGATAAGCACACGTATACATAAAACCATGATGATTCTAAACCCTTATAGACCGCCTCAAGCCATTATAGCGGATTCATTTGAACAGTTAAGAGCGCTTTTAGATAAAGTGGATCGAGATAAGTATGAATTGTGGCTTCTTGGTGACTTTAACATCAATGTCAGAGACCGAAATTCTACTTGCTCAAAGGGACTGTTTGATGTTTGTAGAGAATATAGGGTCACAAATCATAGAAAGTGTGCATATGGGGCCTTACATGTCATTTTCCCAGACATGTGCCCAGAAAAAAGAATTCTTATAAGTATGCTTCTTTTACAATAGCAAGGACACATCTGACATAAATGATAATGTGATCTACAGGTCAAAATAGTCTGGACCTGAGATTTTCATGGAGGTATGAGGATTGTTTCTGTAGGAAATTAAGCCCTCAACATGGCTTGTTACTCAAATGTCATTCTCCCAGACACAATTTCGCCCAGACAATTTTGGTCATTTTGGGCACATTTTACCCCCCTGGAGCCCAAAATATGCATATGGGACCATCAAAACCCATATGTAACATGAAGATCTCATCCAGCATGACACTTTGAGCCAAAGAAATAGAGGGGGAAACTAAAATTCAAAGAGTAGGGGCTGGAATACCTCCAAATTCGTCATATGTAAACCTTCTATGACTTTCGACCATGTTCTTGTTTAGGCAAGATAGATGACATAAGAAAGGAGGAGGGCTTGCATGTGAGAGATGATATAAAGGCTGATATTACAATCAGACAGGACTTGAGTTGTTCAAACAAACATCTTGAATGCCTGGCGTTAGATATAAAGTTTGAGACACATATTATACAGGTAGTAACCCTTTATAGACCACCCTCTGGTAAACATGATGAATTTTTGACTAGTGCTGATAGTATTGGAAGATAGTAAGCAATGGATCATGGGTGATATCAATATTAACACATTACGTGAAAAGCTGAGTGGTTCCACACGATTGTCTTATGTGTGCAAATTTGAAGGCTACCACAAATTAATTCATTAATTTTCTGGTTAGTGATCACCTTCCTGTTTTTGCTGTTAAAACCAAAGAAAAACTAGTATATACAAAAAGAAAAATATGGGTGAGAAAGAATAAAGGTGTAGGGGCTCGTAGATCGTGATATAGTGTGAGTGTCTTCCTCAAGAGGGCGGTTCGAGCGGTGCGCCCATCACCGGTAGTGACTAGAGGTCATTACGATCATTGGTCGCTGCGGGGTGGTGGCAGCACTGTTCGTCCTGCTCCAGCTCCTACCTGGGGCCGGGTAAGGCGTTAGTCTGGCTCTGCCAACGATCGGAGTCGGATCACTTTTCTCTGAGCTAGTTCTTCTACTAAGCACTTAACCTAGAGGTGGATGTAAACCTTTACAGAAATAAACATGTGCCTGTTGCACTAACGCGAGATACCTTGTCTGGTTTTACTTCGAACCATACGAGTTAATAATCTGAACCATTACACTGGTTCCGTGACCAGTTCTTGGTGTTAAGTGCGTTGCCCTGGAGGCCGAACCCGAGCACAATGGATCCCAAGATCGAGCTCCGAATGCCTCGGGATCCACAACCACCAAAAACGACAGTTTTGATGGTGCAAACCAAAACTGGATGAAGGGGTAGACCTCAATAAGTGGACGGAAAGTGGAGCAAGTGATTCGAAAGCCTCTAACACAAGAAATACTTGCTCCAGATACAAATTCTACATACAGAATAAGTACAGACTCCACAGAACAGATGACTATGATGACTGCTGATGCCCAACGAAAAGCTTTGGCCACAGCAGAAACTCACACACCTGATACTAGACGATCCTTGGATGCCTAAAATGTTTTGGTATTCAACATAGGAGGTTTGAGAAATGTTAAAGAATCGGCAGCTAAATACTTGCACAAGCAGGCTAGGTTAAGACGATGCAATGAATAAAGTTTGACTACACCAGGGACTATCACGAGTCAAAGACTCTGAAAGAAAAGTCTTAAGGCTAAGGAACCTGGAAAAGCAGTGTGATCAATATGAAACCAAGCAGCACAAGATGAACAAAATCAGGGAATTAGAGGAGAAAACAGGAGAAAAACAGAGATTAAACCGAAACCTCGAATAACAAATATATATGTGATTCGGAAGAAACTCGAACTTGCTAGAGTGGGAGAATGAGAAACTCAAACAGAGAGTTGACCTAGAAGAACAGGAAGCCACCTCTACAATTCGAAACATCGAATTGAGAAATGAGGCAGATCAAATAAAGGCCGAAATGGAACAATACAAATATGAAGCAAATAAGCTATTAGAACTTCGAGATCAGTGCATCCTGAAAAATGAGGATATGATGAATTCAATGAAAGACAGCAACCGAGAATTATTCCTGAAGCAGCAAGAGCTATGTCTCGATATTGCTAACTGGAGAAAAAGGAAACATGCTCTAGACACATACGTGTCAGGGATAGAGGATCACGTTACAACCGAGAAAACAAGTCTCAATGAAGGAAATAGGAATGAACATAACAGATCATTCGAAACCGACACAAGTGCATCAGTAACACAACTGGACTTGAAATACCAACAGGAAATATTGGATAGAGAAATATCTTCCGATGAGACCTTTAAAAAGGGTACAGCACCCATAGTGACTTCAACACCAGCTGAAGCTTTGAAGAAGCCAGACCGATATGACCCTTTCATAAATAACAATGCGGAGGCACATGTCCGAAACGACCCCACGCATAAATCTGAATCTGAGAAGCGTCAAATAACATTCAGCGTGGCTGGAGTGAGGCTGGGTGAAGATGATGATATCAATGCAGAAAACGATTGTACCCCTTAGGGGAAGAGGGGCACTTCGAATTGTCAAACGATGATTCAGTGAATGAACCCGAACCTTTAGGTACGGTAAATCAGAGGACGACTGGGGGTGGCGCAGCCGGTGCCACCGGAGGGCCAACACCTCCCCCACAAGGATCTAGTGGCGCCCGGGGGGGACCTCGAAACGCAGATCCCGAAGCAGTGTGTTAGAAAATATGCTGAACCGCTCGGCTAACACTTCGAACATGACGCACAGTGAAGAGACCATTAGGGAATAGAGTGTCAACCAATGTCAAAAATTGGTACGCACTAACAACGCGGCCAGACGACAGGCTATCCTCCCGAAGATCTACAAATGTGTGAAAACCTGGCAAGAATGGTTTTCGAACTTCACAGAGGACATGCAATATAATACATGGACCCTCGAGGAGGCTCTGCCACGCCTGATCCGCTGTTTGAAACATGGCCCTGGTAGGATCGCTGTCGAAAAATGGAACAGAGTGTATTTCGAGAGAGGGTCATTCCAACAGCTAGTCAAGATTGCCAGCATCCTGTTGTACAATCTAGTGAGCGAGGACCCTTTCATGCTCTTCAAGAAACAAACTCAGAAACCTCAAGAGTCATTTCGAGCCTATGGGTATGAGTTGCAGTCCCTACTACAAAGGGCTCATCTGGGCACTAATTCCTCTGATAATTACTTCCTGAACGACTTGTTGCCACAATTCGTACACGGACTCCGTGATTAAGACCAACAGCAAGCGGCTTTAGACGCTTGGAAAGGTAGAAACCCTACATTAGTGGACCTATTCGAGGGGATCGAGTGCTGGACAGTGAATAAGACCCTCATGCCAGGGAAGGTAGAGATGAAGACGTCAACCACCAAAGTCTGTGCAAGTTTGAGTACTGCCCCCATGTCAGGGATACATCAACTGACTCACCCCGAGGTTGTGGACAATGATTTCAAAATCATCGAGATTGAAGAGGAGGACAGAAGCATCTCTGCCGTGCTTATGAAGTCAGAGAAGGAACAACTTTGAACATTGCTATCCACCTACTCCGATGCCTTTAGAAAGCCTGGAGGTTTGGTGGGTCGGACTAGCAAGGTATTGCACACAATTGACACTGGCGATGCTAAGCCATTCAAGATATAATCGGAGATTACCTCTGAAGAAGAAGTTAGAGGCCGAGAGGCAAATTTTGGATCAGCTGGAGAAGGGAGTTATTGTGCCTAGCACAAGTCCCTGGTCCAGCCCCGTATGCATGACTACAAAGAAGGACGGAACCATCTGGTTTTGCATAGACTACCGGAAGTTAAATGGCTTAACTAAAAAGAATTCTTATCCTTTACCTAGGATAGACAAGACATTAGACTCGCTAGAGGGAAACAAATACTTTTCTACCCTAGACCTCCAATCTGGTTATTGGCAAATCAGGATGGACCCAAAAGATATGGAGAAAACAGGGCTTATTTCAGTATAATGTTTTACCTTTTGGGCTGTGTAATGCACCAGCCACTTTTGAGGCTATGATGGAGGAAATGCTAAGTGACCTTCTCTGGAAGAGTTGCTTGGTATATCTGGACGATGTCATAGTATTTGGAAAGACTTTCGAGGATTGTACCCACAACCTCGAACTAGTCTTAAGAAGGATACTAGCTAATGGTTTGAAGTTAAAAGCTAAGAAATGTAATCTGTTGAAAACATCCATTACTTATCTTGGTCGTATAATAACTCCTTACGGTGTAAACGCCGACCCTAAAAAGCTTCAGACAGTGTCCGAATGGCAGAAACCCATAAATGCGAAGGAAATTAGATCCTTCCTAGGGTTCTGCTCATACTATCGAGATTTCATTCCGAACTATTCCAAAGTGAGCTATCCCCTACAGATATTAGCACATTGAACCCAGGTAGAGCAAAGGAACGCTTTCCCTGGGGTGATGAACAAGACTTAGCCTTTCGAGCAAATAAAACACCTGTTTTCTAGCACGCCAGTATTGAAATATCCTACTGTGGATGATCATTTCATATTGGACACGGACGCTAGCAATGATAGTATTGGTGCGGCTCTATCACAGGTCCAGGATGAAGTCAAAGTACCTATTGGTTTTGCTAGTAACACATTGAACAGAGCACAACGAAACTATTGCACTAAACGAGAGTTACTGGCTGTAGTGGTGTATACTAAAACTAAAAAGTTTCACACAGGAATGATTGGTCGTTCGCTGGCACATCTGTCAGAATTCGGGTTGGAACATAGCCAGATCCAACATCGAGTGGGTTTGAAGCATATAAATGCGGACGCCTTATCCAGAAGGCCTATTAGAAAGTGCCAGAAGATTGATTGTGATGATTGCGGAGCTCACAATGCAGTAGTTGCTGGAGTTGGAGATAGACAGCTCAAACCCCTATCGTATACCTGTATGGAGAATGTTGTTGAATGGCCAATAGAGACCATCCAACAGTTTCAACAAACTGATCCTGCAATCAAAAGAGTGATTTTATTCTTGACCACAAATGCTAAACCCGAGCAGCCTGCATTGTCCCTTGAAGATAGAGAACCCATAAGTTCTTGGCTCAATGGACCGAGCTGGAAGTTTGTGAGGGGTTACTGTGTCAATGTCCTACAAAGGAAAAGGTTCTACAGATAGTGATACCTATGTCACTAAGACGCGATATTGTGTTCTATTGTCATGGACATAAAACCAGTGGACACTTCTTGAAGAAGAGAACATTGGAACACCTTTCACATAGGTATTACTGGCCGGGCATGCACAGTGACATCACAAGATGGGTAATGACTTGCCCGGAATGCGGGAAGAGTAAACCTGGTCCTGGAATGGGAAAAATACCCCTGATGCAGGAACTATTTGGTGTCAGAGTAGCAATTGATATTATTAGTGGGATCGAACCTACTCCACGTGGAAACACTTGTATGATGGTAGTGACCGATTAATACACTAAGTACACTCGAGTATACCCTTTACCTGATCACGCGGCTGCCACTTGTGAAAGTGTTTTTGTGAGAGGATGGGTCCTACACTTAGGGGCTCCATTGATGATGCATAGTGATCAAGGGAGAGAGTTCGAGTCTAACTTGTGGCAAGAAATGTGCCACTATTTAGCCATCTGTAAAACTTGAACTAACCCATACAGACCCCAGTCTGATGGACAGGTAGAGAGATTTAATCGAACATTGATACAAGTCCTAAAACCATTGGTAAATTCTTACCAGGATGATTGGGATGAACAATGTGACTTTGTGGTACATGCTTATAATAGCACTGTACATTCTGCAACGAACTGCTCTCCAAATTTGTTAGTATTTGGGGAGGATATCATAACGTCCGCGGATTTAGTATATGGAGTTATAGGGATAAGCCCTGAAGCCCCATGTACAGTGATGTTTGTGGAATCTCTTAGAGACCAGTTCAAGAGAGCATATGAGATAGTTCGAAATGAGCTACTAAAGAATGCAAAATGGCAAAAAGTCGGATATGATACATAGTGAAGATGCGCCACTTTGACAGTGTTGGCGATCAAGTATTTAGGATACATGAACCTCTAAGGTGTAAGAAACTAATTTCGAGCTGGGATGGCCCACATGTGGTCACTCGGATTATTATCGGAAAGTACTGTAATGCTGATGAGTTTGGCAACTGGCCGAATGAATGAGTCCAATGTATGCAGATTGAGGAAATGGAGAGGGTGCGATGCCGCTAACATCGAATGTGAAGAAATTTCAAAAAGATTGAATGAAGAGAAAGATGAGATCCTAGTCAAGACTAATGAATTGACAAGGAAATTGAAAGAAAACGCCTGAAACGTAAGAGGGGTCGACCATGTAAGAGGATTAGTGATGCGAAGCCTAAGAGGGGACGACCTAAGAGGGTTGACACTGACAAGAATTTAAGATCTAATCGTGATAAAAAAGTCTCAGTGGAACGGAGAATCCAAGGTAGGGGGAAGACGTTGGCATCTTCCACAAAACCTTCTTCTGATACTCAGTTGAAAAACCAAGGTAGAGAGGTGAGGCGCAGTCCCAGAATTGCTGGGCGGACTGCCGTTACCCAATGTTCCGAAATCAGGAGTGTAGAGTCCTGTTTACATGTATTGTTATGTGTTTGGAGGTTAAGATACCTGGTGTACGATTCGAAATACGACCTCAACGCATATCACCACCCTGTTTATGGTTCTTGTGGGAGGCAGACAGCTAGCCTGGCATGTACGCTTGATGCTATATGTTTTTCAGCCAAACTCCCGTCGAGATAAACAGAGAAGGAGGTAGTCCCACCAACGGCCTATGGAGAAAACAAAACTTTGAACCCCGGTTATCCGGGGTAGTATGGAGGCCTGCCACGAGAGGGAAAGGGGGCGCTAGTGAACCGGGGACCCGGAGTCATGCATGCACGTTGGTCCCGCTTCGCTTATTGTGACCTCAATATCACTCACAGCACGTGAACCATCTTACAGTGGTATGACGTGCCGCTGTTTTTCTCTTCCTTTACGAGCCAAGAAACCCAGATATCCACAAATATCTTGCACCTCCTTAGTTCTCAAACAAGGGAGGGCAATCCCTGAGCCGTCTGAGCCCAGAATATGGCTCAGTCGGAGGTGGTGGCGACCGTAACGGCCAATCCTGAGGGGCACCCTACCCCACTCAGAGCTCAAGATGAAGCACCTCGAAGTCCTGCTGTAGAGCTGATGGACACCACTGAAATGGAGCAGACCCTTCCCGATGCGACTTCGAGTACCCTGAGCATCCCTGTAGGTGCAGAACTGACCGCCCTGGCGACCCCCACATCGAAAACGCCCGAGGGAACTACGCCTTCAGTTATCATCAAAGTCCCTGACCTACCTCCAGCCCTCAGATACGTGAATGTGACCCAAGGGTTTATCTGGACGGCCCCAGGTAAAAATAGATACTGTCCACTGCAGTATCTAGAGCTCAAGGGTGAGCCACCTTAACTGATCCCCTATGACCTGCAGATAAGAATCTGTCGAGGGTGCCCCGATCTAGGAGTCTCTGATATTGCTGACATCTGGTTCGAAAACTATTTCGGACTGGCTGAAGCAATGTGCATCAGTGATGGCCTAGTTGCCGTCGTTGATGCTATCTGCGAGGATGACCGAATTAGGTCACAAACCGCTTACCCGATTCTGTATGGCCTAGTAGGGTTCGAGGAACACTTGCCAAGCGTCCACTCGCCCAAGGTCCTAATACCCCAAGGAGTGATAAAGGAACAAACCTATGCGTTCATGTCTGAATCGCAAAAAGAACTCGCCAGTAAGAGATGAGGAGGATGCCCTACTGGCTGACCCTGAGCTCGAAAAGGAGGAGCAAAGAATGAGGAATGTGACAGCTTGTGACAGGGATGCCACTAGCAAGGTCCCTGACGCTGCCTTGAGCATCGAAGGTGGAGTTTGCTACTCCACCAAAGTTACCACCGTGCATGCTTCTAAAGAGATGAGCCTGGAACAGTTAAACGCTCGACAGGAGGAAATCAACAAAGAAAGGAAGGAGCTCATGAAGCGAAAAACAAAGATTCTGAGAGAAGTCGAAAAGATAAGACCGAGACTAAGGTGAAGACAAGCCGCAGGAAAAAGAAGGTGGTCGAAGAGAAGGCAGAAGACAGCGACGACTCCATAGCCTCGACTTCATCGCGAAGCTCTCGGAGCCAAACCAGAGGTGGCAAGACCACCAGGAGAGACGATTCCCCATCTACGGCTCGAACTACTCGATCTAAGACCGCAAGAGTACTCCCCTCGCTCCCAAGCATGTCAGCAGTACAACAGCCGAAGGGGGGGGAACTTCAGGAGGAAGCCAAAGACGGTAATGGAGATCGAGACCAGCAGTTGGCGAAAAGGAGCAGGCAACTGCTGGAGAACATCGACTCTTTGGAGGAACCCCTGAAGGATGCTCCTGAAGAGTCCAGTCTGAACAAATGGTTAAATGCTCGGACTGGCTTTCCTGATTACACCCCGAAATGCTTCATGGACTGTCAGCGCTACACTGACAGTTATTCAATCCCTCCCACCACTAATCATGATGGCGAGAGAGATGAAGAAGAATGGATGAAAACCCTAAGGAAGGATGCTGGTCCGGCAAAATACTATCGCGTGTGGATCGCATTCTTGAGTGACATGGCTAAGACACCCAAGTCTTACTATGGTTTGAGCACTGCTTGAAGTTGCAATATGCTGCTTTGAACTGGACTCCATTCGAGATTTGTGTTAACAAATCGGAGAGAGAGAGAGAGTCTGGCCTAGCAAAGACTCCTTCTTCCGACACCTTGTGGAGTACCACATGCACCATGCCCCCGTGTATAGGTGCACTAATGAAAAAAATCAAAATCAGAGGTGTCAGGGCCTGAAAACCATGAGACGAGGTGGTATGGCCGAGCATTTGGCTCAAGTCGATGGTCTCAAGGCCAGTGACGCCAGATTGAAAGCTCTGAAGCTCCACAAGCACCTAATGACCAAATGGGAGGAGATGAGCACCGAGGAAAGGCATAAGATCACTCTGAGGACCGATCACATTTGCCATGCCATCGAGGGGAAGCAGGACGCCTACTTCCTCAAAAATGTACGGTCGCATCGATTTGACATGTCCGCAGAAATGCAATGGCATGTCAAAGTCCAAAGAAAAGACCCTGCTGCCCTCAACCGTAATGGAAAACCGCGTCCCCACCCTCGATCTCGGGATGCTAACCGACCGAGGTCTGAGTCTCAGTCACCAGCCCCCACACCTGACCACAAATGGAAATCCCCTGACCCAAGTAAGATCTTGGGAACATTAGTTCAAGATCCAGCTAGTATGGAGCAAGTCTCCCCTCTGGACTCGAGCGCCTA
This sequence comes from Acholoe squamosa, assembly GCA_949317995.1. Classification (NCBI taxonomy): domain Eukaryota; kingdom Metazoa; phylum Annelida; class Polychaeta; order Phyllodocida; family Polynoidae; genus Acholoe; species Acholoe squamosa. The sequence goes on from OX439045.1 coordinate 57,074,435, forward strand.
ACGATCTCCGGCACAACCACTTGCTGGCAACCTATAGACTCGGTTCGAGGGGCGGACCACATTGTCTCATTCCGATTGAATGAGAAGCGATGTGGATACCACTCCACGATATCAGGCTACTCCTGAGGAGGATGCTCTGCTCCAGAAACTCAAGCAGCCTCCAAACCCTGATGACTTCCCAACTCTGACTGCCATCCAGAAACCAGGTCCAGAGTCTCAGACCCTACTGCCTTCGGGAAAACCGAAGCCTATGGGCCCCCCTGCTAGCCCGGCCACCGCCACTGGTCGTCTTCGAATGCCTGCATGAGATCCAGAGAAGGGAAATAACCCGAATCTCCCGGGATATGCAAGGGCAAGCCAGAGATCAGCTCCGAGCTTCCCTCCAACGCGAGAACGAAGCGAAAGTCATGAAGCTGAAATATGAAAACGAACTCCAAGAACTGAGGAGACAATAAGACCACCAGGACATTTGATTCATGGCAGCATTTGGCTGCTTCATGAAGGATTGGGATGGCACCTCTGAAAGTGCATTTGAGAAGCTCCAGGCTAAACTGCAGGGGGGCGTTACAGAAACAACGATTCATCATTACATCATTCATCGCTGCAAATACGACTTAAAGAAAGTTTATTTTATCTTACTGTTACACAATAGCTTACGCATGTAACAACGAGAGTCGTTGTGGTAACGATGATTTTGTGTCGTTATAGAAATACCTGCCCCTAATGATTCTCACATACCAAAGGCAACCAGCGTAACTTGACCTAGTTCTGTTACAAGTCACTTCCGGTACTATTTTCCGCCTTCGTTCAGCTCAGGCTTCACCTCCTTCTTCAATCGTCCCAAAGTTGTCTAAAATGGTAAATATCTTTTTCTTTCTTCTGTCATATGACATCCCATGCCCTTCTTCTCCTTATGTAGTAGCAGTTTTATCTTGACATTGCACATCTTCCCTTCTTCGACGATTTTCTTCCCGGGTCGGCGGGCGATAAAAGGGGAAAAACGCTTCTCGATGTGGCGATTCAGTCAACTATATACATTTTCTCTCCCTTTTATCGTGCTATAGGGGGATAGTTAAGGGAACGGGCCCTAAAGTTATCTCTTTCATACTTCATGTCATGTTAAGACAGTACAAAAAAGCCGATTTATTTTTTCTTGAGTCTAGACTCACATTTTTTACTCCTGAGAACATTATGTTAATCCTTTCCTCTTTGTAACACAGATAAATTATTTCTTTCTTTTTTCTGCCTTTTCCTCAGGAGAAAGACCCGTACGTCCTCTCTGAAGAAGAGGACGACCCGGAGAAAGAACTAGATGATGACAGGGACGTAGATTACATCCCTCCTCCACAGTCCTCTTCAGATGAGGAAGACTGTGATGACAGCAACCTGCCTGATATCTATGTACAGCGAGCTCCTATATCCATTGTGGGTGGAGGACCTTGCGAGAAAGGAAAGAGTACAGCCAGGAAAGAAGACCCCAATGAGTCGAGTGAATTGTCAGAAAGCAGGGGCAAGCAAGAGAAGCAAGTGAAAAAAAAAACAAAAATCAAGGTGGAAACCTCTCCTGAACCCAACCTGTTACTCAAGTTGAAACCCCACAAGCCACAAAGGTAGAGGCCAGTGTGTATTCTGGAATGAGTGATCTGGAGTTAAAGTTTATTATGCACAATGCCACTCCCATCTTCAAAGAGACAGTTATGAGTGGCCGACTCAATGCAGTCAATAAAGATGGTAGTGTAGTTTCACCCGCTAAGCTTACTCAGAATGGGACGGAGCGGTTGAGGGAGGAGTACTGGACTCGCGAGGATCACTGCGCTCTGTTTTTCCAGCTGCTCCAGCAGCGACACCTGATAAAAGCCAAAGGAGCCGGATCCCATTGTAGCCGTAAAGAGGGATAGGACACTGTCCTAGGTACTTATTTATCATATTATAATTTCACTGAAATGTATGATGTACAATAAGAAGATGCGAGACACAAGTAAATCCATGTCAGAACAAAACCTTTCTCTTTTATAAATCATCATGTGTGATAACTACCAGAAAAGCTTTGTTCATCTAGCAATGAAATAATTTATTTGGTCCTTATATTACAAAAAGGAGTTATAACTCTTACTCAAAATACTTTTTTCCCATATTGCAACCATGTTGAACAGCGTCAGGAATACAGAGCGGAAACTGGAGAACCTCAGACCACACATAAATGACTTCTTCTATAAAGCTACGAAAAAGGTAAATCTTTTTTTATTTTACTTTTCTGTCTGACATCTAATTTTTTCTTATATCTTATACTTTTATGCTTTCTGGTCTGGATGAACGCAATGTTGACGTCTTTTATAAAAAAAAAGATTTTTTTTTTTAACTTGAAATTTCTATTTTCAGAACTCTGAGTACCTGTCCCTAATAAAGGCGGGAGAGGACTGCCTGGGCTTGCTCAGTGAGGAGATGATGTGCCTGCGCTACAAAGGCGAACCTGAAATAGCAGGTATTTGAACTTATATTTAGGCTGTACTTTTATTAACTATACTAAAGATATCTTTATAGATTAATTCTATTGTTGTCTTTCATGCAGAAAGTTGTAAAAGTATAACACCGTCAGTGGTCATAAAGAGAATTCTGTCCGGTTTTAGCTTTTTAACTTCAAAAGTTTTTTGCTTTTCTTTTTCCTGATGGTAAAATCCTGAGCGGGATCCAAACAGCTGCTGCCAGCAACAACGACAGTGGAGGACAAGATGGACGGGCTGAACCAAAATCTTCCACTTCCTCCTACAAAAAAACTACAGTACCTAAGACTTTAAAATCAAACCCTGATGGCAAGGAAACCAAAGCAAAAAAAGAGGTCAAAAGTAAGGTGGTGGCTTCTTCCTCGGTCTCCAAGGGGGCCTCTTCCTCCTCCCTGGCCAAGAACGATCTCAACGACACTCAACCGATCGATGTTATAGACCAACAGCTTCTTCAAAATTTCTTGTTACTTCAACACCTGACAAATCATCCAAGTCCTCCAAAGAGCCTTTGAGACGAAGTCCCAGGTTGGTATCAAGTAAAGGGAAGAAAAGTCTCAGTTTCTTGAACTCCATCGACAACAAAAACGAGGCTTTTGCTCTCCCAGAGAATGACGATGGTCATGTAGACAATTCTATGCTTCCGCAAGGTTCAGCTGTCGATCTTACTGAAGTCCCAAGGTCTGAGGACATGGATGTACGACTAGCCAAAGTAGAAGACATACTATGCTCCATGGAGGTCGACAGGCGGGACAACAAAAACCAAACATGTGACTTAATAGGAAGACAGTTGGACATCCAAAAGAAACTGACTGAGTTAGTAAGAAAGCAGGTGGAAGTCAGTGGTAGGACCATGTCCTGCCTGGAATGGGTAGTCGGAGACGGTGAAATTTTATTGGCTAATCTTTCCAACAGCCACAACAACCAGCAGCAGTTAATTAAAGGTGAGAAATGGAATAAAATATTGTCCTCATGAAAATGTAAGATATGAAATCATTTTGTTAAGGTACTTCTATAAAATTATTTAATGTATATTACATTTATAACTTTAAGTAATATACTGGATCAAAGAGTGAGAGAACAGAGTTATGATTTAGACTACAAATACCTTAACATTTATTTTTAGTCATTGCTACCTTGATCCATGTGAAGGAGGGAGCCAAGAGAAGCAGGACGATGGGCACAAGATGGCCTGAGTCTTCCACTTTGAAAGGTGTCCCAAAAGGTCTTGTCTCAAAGGATGCTGAGAAGCCCACAGGAGATAGCCAAAAGGATCCCCAAGAGGCCGCCCCAGAACAAAAGGATCCCCAAGAGGCTGCCGCAGCACAAGAGGATCCCCAAGAGGCCGCCGCAGTACAAGAGGATCCCCAAGAGGCTGCTTCAGTCAAAGAGGATCCCAAAAAAACGGCTCCAGAGCAAAAGGATACCGAACAGACTCATGCTGATGTTCCAAAGGACACAAATGACAACAAGGAGCCTGGTAATGGAGATGGTTCAGGTGAGGTTCGTGACCCAAATAAGAGCCAAGAGACTGGTGACACTGGTGAAGGTAAAAAGATGGAGTGTAAGTCCCCCCCCTGGGACCCCGATAGACCTCTCCAGTAGTGGGTACCAAGTCATAGACTACAGTAAGGTGAAGGGGCAAAAAATGGAAGAAGAACCAGCTTCTCGTAAAACTACCAAAAAGAGAGGGGCAGCAGGTTCCAAAACCCTAGAACCTAAGGCTAAAAGGCCCAAGAGAAAGGCTGCATCAAGGAAGTAGAGGACGGTCATAAAATCAGTCTGCACACATTTTATTTTTCATTGTTATAGTATATAAGTACATGTTCTTCAAGTGACGTTGAACCCCGAGCCCCTGCAGAACCACGTGTCAGATATCATTCAACATAGAAACCGTTATTAAGTATTCTTTTAGTTTGTGCTACCAAAGTGCCTTTCTTGTACTAGTAGGGTTCTAAGTTTAGTTGGCATAAAAAAAAAAGCATGTGTTTTTCATGTGCACTACAATGAAGATAATAAGGGCCTTTCAGTATTTTTTAAGTGGATTCAGCCCAGAGCCTTCGCTCAAAACTGTTTCTTTTTTTTTATTTTCTTTTTAAGATATATCCAAGAAAGAAGCATGCTTCCCAATGTTAAAAGGGACTAAGATGTAAGAAAGATAAAGCAGACAAAATGAAAGGAGAAATGAAGGCTGTATAACTTAATCATATATCCCAGATAATAAATAAAAGTTTGAATTTTAATAACTTTTTTGTTTTTGGTGTATGTTTTTTATGGGGTAGCATAGCAGGGGATAAATTATTTTTTTCAATTCATTGAGAAAGAAACAATATTAATTTGTAGTATATCCATTATCCAAAAACCTACAAAATAGATAACAGCTGCTACATACAGTCTACTACTCTCTACAGCGATGTCTAGTTCATACATATAGCGTCGTAGTTCCCATGTTAAACACTAGGTGGCCTCACAGTCGTTATATCGTTAGTGACATCACCACACGGTGTCTTGCAAAATAATACCTTTTTTGTCGTCCTCCATGCCCAAATCAAAGGACAAGGTAAGGTTTAAAATGTTCATGGAAGACTGCTGTGCTGCAGTACAAAGAAAGTCAAACATTTGTAGAGAAATATCGAATTCAAAATCTGTCTTTCATGACGTCGTGTTACCTCATAGAAACATTGTTACTGATGTCGTTATAACGACTGTCATTGTACCGGTATATAAAGAAATAGATAAAAAAAATATTTAAAAACCATAGATGCAGGAAAAAACGTCTTCTATCTTTCTTACATAGGGGGCCACCCCTCGGCAAGGGAGGGTAAAGAAGCAACTGGTCTTGTCTCGCATAAACCAAAGTGTTAACTCAGAAGATTCAACTCTCCCTTGGGTTCCTTCTATCCCGGACTTTAATGACAATGGACTAGTGGGCCAGGAGAATGTAAATGTAACTTTGGAGAAGACTTTAGTAGGACAACATGGATCTGATTCTGAAGGGAGCAATCTGAGTGATCCTGAGGATCTCCCTCTGAGGCCTGACCTGCCTGTCAAGAACGGCAGATTCATTTGAATCATTACTTTGATTCTTTACTTAATGGACTATAATATGTGAAAATGACGTTCCAGTTTATAACAAATTTTAAATGAAAAGTGAATAAAAGGGTCTTCACTATGCACCTACTTTTATAGACGTTCAGGTAATAAACTTAATTATTTTCAGTTCAATTATTATTGTACAGCAGACCCGCTACACTGGTGGGCTGCTATAGTTTAACATATTGTCTATTATCCATTATCACTACTATGTACCTATGTATAAAAAAGTTACTTCATATACATATCGAACCTAATATACTCTACTAAGTTTGATCTCATAAAATATTTATTAACATAAAAATGTTAATTGGTGCTATAAACCTATGAGATTTGTAACTCGAAATTCATTTACAGAAGTATATTTTTACACTCCATAGTACATAGCTCTCAGGTACAAACCAAATGTGTTCATTGTTAATTAGTAACAGTCAATAGTGGTAGATATAAATATAAAAACCAACGGTTACTGTAAACTGTGTAAAAAAAACTATTATATAGGGTTCATACCTGAACTATCAAAATTTTCTTTTCGGGTTATGTCCAAACATAAAATATTATAAACGAAAACCAACTTGGTATGTTATTAATCATACATATTAATACTTTAATTGTATGCATGGATTTGAACTTGTTCTTTCGAACTTGTTTTGATCCTTTTCCTAATTATATTCGAACTGTGTTTTCATATAATAAATTCAACTTATAATTTATGTGGTCGACTCATATTAATATGACATCACACAAATAACATATCACGTTCTACTTCGAACTCTTGTATAATACTTCGAGCCCTATTCTAACTGTAGAATAATGAATTTGTTCTACCATTATGTATATATTTTCTATACACCCCCTTCCTTATTTTGGTGGGGGTAGTGTAGGGGCTCGTAGATCGTGATATACTGTGAGCGTCTTCCTCGATCACCGGTAGTCACTAGAGGTCATTACGATCACTGGTCGCTGCGGGGTGGTGGCAGCACTGTTCGTCCTGCTCCAGCTCCTACCTGGGGCCAGGGAAGGCGTTAGTCTGGCTCAGCCCAAGATCGGAGTCAGACCACTTTTCTCTGAGCTGGTTCTTCTACTAAGCACTTAACCTTGAGGTGGATGTAAACCTTTACAGAAATAAACATGTGCCTGTTGCAGTAATCCGAGATACCTTGTCTGGTTTTACTTTGAACCATACAAGTTAATAATCCGAACCATTACAAAGGTTTCAATGAGGATTCCTTCATTGACTGTTTAGCCATGGCAGATTGGGATTATTTTAACACCATGGGTGATCCAGATATTGCTTGGAAATTCATTCAAAGCCATATTTTTGTCTATTTGGATTAATACTGTCCCTGGCAAAAGATTGAGGTTGTCAATAGATTTAATAAATGGATGACCCAGGAAATCCTTAGTATGATCCATCAGCGTGATAATTATGTCGACAGTTTCCTACATACCAGAGATGAGTTTTACTTAAATCAAGCCAGGTCTCTTCATTGTAGAATCAACAAGGCTACTAACTATGCTAAAGCCACCCAAGTCAAGTCTTGGTGGCTCTTGATGAGAATAAGCATTACCCTAAAAGATTTTGGCAGGTGATAAATGGCATATTAAAACCTGAACTACAAATATCACCTCCAGAATTGTTAGGTGATGATGGTTTTGTCAAATCTGTTAATTATTTGAATGAATACCTTTCCAATATTGGTGCTAAGTTGTCCCAGGACATCACTGATAAGGGATTCCCAGAAAGAGTTCTATTGGAGGAGCCAGCTGAAGATATGGTAAAAGTTGATAAAGGTTTGGTTGAACTCCTGTTTAAAATAAGACATAAGGTATCAAAGGATTTAGGTGTGACATCACCAAAACGGCACTTCTTTTCTTACTGGAACCTATGACTTGGTTGTACCGGCTGACTTTCTCTAGTGGTATATTTCCAGAGTCATGGAAAATTGCACGAGTAAACCCCATACCTAAATCTGGTAACAGCAAGTTTATATCAAACTGGAGGCCAATCTCCCTGCTTCCAGTTCCTTCAAAGATTGCTGAGCGATTAATGTATATACATCTTGAGGATGTCTTGAAAAAGCAAAATCTTTTGTCTAAATCACAATATGGATACAGGCCAGGCAAGGGTACTGGGGATGCAATATTTGGACTGTTAAATGATCTTTTTGAGAACAGAGATTGAGGTCACCTAACTGGTGTGTGCTACCTGGATTTACGTAAAGCATTTGATTCCGTCCACCATAAATATTTAATAGAGTTGCTTGGTGAACTAGGTCTTCATGACACCAGTCTTAACTGGCTCATGAACTATTTGACAGGATGCATGTAATACACCAAAATAGGCACCTACATCTCTGGCACTCAATCTGTAAAATACAGTGTGCCGCAGGGCTCAGTGCTCGGCCCGCTTTTGTTTATCATGTATGTAAATGATGTCAGTGATTTGCTAGATGACTGCCAACATTACTTATATGCCAATGACTTAGATATATAAAGTTCCAATAATAAACTGGACCTAATAAGGGAAATGCTTCAGCGAACATTAAATAGCCTAGAGTCTTGGTTCATTAATAAGGGCCGGACAGTCAATACTGATAAATCCAAGGTTGTGTGGTATGGCTCAACCAAAAAGTTGCGCAGGACTAAAGGCATCAAACTATACTTATGTAACAAAGAGCTTGAGGTGTTAGACAATTATTGTTATCTGGGTTTGAAGGTGGACAGTGCACTTAGTTTTGGCCCTGCTTTAAAAGATCTAAGTAGTAAGATACATCACAGGCTGTTCAGGTTCAGTTAATTTCGCAGTTGCCTAACTGAGAATGTGGCTATATCTGTATACAAAGCGACCATTTTATCTGTTTTTGATTTTGCTTGCTTCGCTTATGCGGGAGCCAATGATAGGCTACTAAAAAAACTAGACAGACTCCAGAAGAGAGGTCTAAAAATATGTTAAAGGGGTAAGCAAATGCCTTAAGATGAAATGTATGAAGCTTCTGATATTCCTAAGCTGAAGAGACGTCGCCAAGAGCTACTTTTAAATTATATGTACAAACTGTCCAAAAGACCGGAGTGGCTAGACTTGGATATCCGTAGACCAGGATTACGGTCTGTGGCTAAAATACAATTTGTTCTGTGCACGCAACTTTGGATATAAAAATGCGCCGTTGTATAGGGGAGTCACCCTTTGGAAATATTCAGATGTCCAAAAAAAAACTGAAGTTTAAGAACCGGATTAAAGGAGTGGAGGACTTGACCAAGATCCCCGAAGTGTCAGATGTGGGTAATGATTGAGCAATGATTGAGCTTAAAGCATCTGCAAATGTATGATATTGGTTGCTAGGGAGCTGTTTGTTTGGAATACACCTATAGTAACAAGTATTTTTTCCTTTCTTGTTTAGAGGTCAGCGGAAAATGTCCTGGAGAAACCGGGAGTCGAACCCGGGACCCTCCAACCTGCAGGCAGAAGCTCTACCGCTGAGCTACTTCCCCGTCTGACATTCTCTACCTTCCACCTACATCTGGATCGGTATGATACACAAGGGGGGCAGCTTATACCGGCTGACCAGCCCCTGAGGGCTGGTGCAACCGGAACGGGGCAGATGGCCTACCGCCATGGACTTACAGCCAGAGCTGGCCCCTACACTTGTTAGAAGCTCTTTACATCGCATTCCCTGCTTCAATTACACACATAAAAATGTCATATTTTAGTTAGTCAGTAACTAGGGAGCTGTTCACTTGGACCGCACCTATGGTGGCTGGCAATATGCTATAACCTGTTTTTCCTTATGATGCCTTATTATATTAACACAAAATAGTGTACCATCAACCTATTCAGCAAATTTAGTTTCCCTTTTCTGACATTTAACATTCTGCCAGTGAGCCCATGGTTTTGTATTCACTTCTTGAGGTCACATGTTCTATTTCTGTATATAGTATATATTCTTTATTTATTTATTATTTCCACTACTGTATGCTTCATCTGTCATTTTTATTTGGTTTATCATTATATTCACCGCTTGTGTAAACAATCTACTGATGGGATATAATTGATAGAGGATGTCACCTTATTGTCATGCTACCACTTTTGTATAATCGTGATTTGGCAATAAAGTTTTCAAACCTTAAAAAAAGTTCATCTTTGAGAAGAACGACCCCAAATTTTACATGATGCAAGCAGACAACCAAGAGTTTTGGATCAAGATAACCAAAGCAGAAATGAGCATCAAGCAGGTGACAGTCCATGATGAGGTGGTCTACACTCACAATAAACGTGTCATCGATCCGGAGTTCGGACCATTCAACTACTACATATCAAGGTGTAAAGTGACCAAGCACACACTGGATGGTGGTTCGCAAGACTACAGGTGGACTCAACCGGACACCAGTCAAATCCCCACAGGTTTGGTCTTGGCTATGGTCAAAGAGACGGCTATTTCTGCAGGCAGAAAAACTGAGAACCTGTTCAACTATAGGCACTTCAACCTGAAGGAGCTCTCAGATTTAAAGACCAAAAGTTTGAACTGAGAACGGCTTTCGACATGCTTACAACCAAATGTACACTGACAGCGGACTCTTAGCACTAGTAGGTGCACTCGGACAAAACTGCGACATCTCTCCGGAGGAGTTCACGGACGGGTACTTGTTCTTCATTTTCGACCTAACTCCAGACAGAACTCCTGAAGATTCTCGCATCAACCTCATCAAACAAGGAAAACTAAGCGTAGCACTCAAGTTCGCTTCTCCCACCACCCACGCCATTTCGGCCATCCTGTGTTTCTTCTAAAAAACAACAACATCCAACTCACAGTTGACCGCCTCCTGGTGACAGACTACCACATGAACTGGGAATGAAAACTGGCGACATAAAAGTCGTGTTGAAAAACCACCTGCTCACACGATGTTACTACCTGGGAACTTTTTCCAGCGACCAATGTCCTAAAACCCTCCACATGCTTCGTAAGCAACACCAACCCTAGTTCTGAACCGGGTCAACATTGGGTGGCTTTCTATGTGAAAGAAAACGGTCAAGTTTTCTTCTTTGACCCATATGGCATACCACCTCTAACTATATACCATCGCGAGTTCTTGTCGAAATTGTCAGATGGACATGGACACTTCAACAGAACGCAACTTTAGAACCTCTACGCCAAAACCTGTAGGGCTCACTGCATCCACTTTCTCATAGAGACATGTTGAAGCAAGGACTCCTTTCACACAGTGAAAACCTTCTCTCAACTACCAAAAAACCTAATGGACAAAATAGTCCAACCATGGATGAGGACGTAGTTTGCACGGGACATCCCGCATGTGTACGGATCAATTACATGCACATGGTCGACGACATGCAACAAATAAAAGTGGGAGTGGAACTAGTCCTGGAACTCGTAGACAAGTTGGTAAACAAATTGACCACATTGGAGGAAAGAGTGTGTGTGTTGGAAAATGAAACACCACCAGCAGCGAGAAAATCGGGGTGTTCTTGGAACTGTACTAAAAGCTCTATTAGCATGTAGAGTGTAAAATCCTTTTTTGTAGTTAAAATAAAAGAGAGAGAAAAATTGAAAAAAGCCTTCCAGTTGTTTTTTCACATGTATTAGCAGCATAGTAGAAACTGTCAACGGACGGTTACATGTGGTGAAGTGAATGTACACAGAATCCAGGGAAGTTCAGTTGATCCTTTTATTGCATAGCTGACATGAGTGTTTCATAAAGGTGATAACAATAATAACACTCGCCAAGATCTAAGCTCTGCCTCCGATCCTATAGCTCAACCTGTCGTAGGTTCTAGGTATAGGTGTAAGGTGTAAGTTGGGAGAGATGATCTTAGAATAGATAGCTTAGAATAGATAGCTTGGAATAGATGACTGGGAGCTGCTCAAGCTACCTTATATACTGAGGGCCTGAGCAGCTCACAGTGTTGTGAAATGTTCTGTACATGTGGCTCAATAGAATAGTGACACATGTCATAAGGAGAGAGTACCACCTGTGGGTAGATTATGTTAATGAGGATTGAGAGGAGATTGTGAAATATCCTCTCATTCCAAATATGGCACCACGGGTGGATCCCACTTCCTCCAGTTGGACTGAGTAGATAGGGTTGGAATGTTATTACATCCTTGTACCTTATGTCACAGAGTCTAATAGAGGAAGTGTGTTTGTGATGACTAAAGGATCCTGGTTCCTATTGAGGAATACAGGAGATTATGTTTTCTACTGCGGCAACCTTGCCAACCACATGGTCGGTTTTTTTTTGTTTACTTTTATTTGTTGCAATCACATGATCATTATGTGATGACATCATAGCTCTCAGCCAATCAGAGCTTGAGAAAGTAGGTCACATGCCCATATATTGTCACTTTCGGTTTCAAAACTTGGTCACTTCCGGTTTGTAAGTAGGTCAAACGGATTTCAGTATCTGTAGCTGTGCACTGAGTTTACCCCTATACTACTAGTAATAATGTATCTTGATATTTTAGGCTGTAAATACCTTAATAATGGTCTAATTTGCAAGCTGTAAAAAACAAAATGTAGTCCACGGTCCCAAGATGACATTCAGGTTGGCAGTTTGGAAATTTCCACTGGCCGGGCAGCCATTTTACAAACAAAATTTGATGCCCGCCAACTGACGTTTTGCAAGATTCTGAAGCTAAGCTACACGACCCAGATGTCTAGCAAACTGATTTGGAGTCCTTAGACATGTACCAAGGGTAAAAGCATTGTCATATTTATTCACTACACAGAGAGAATAAACAGAGTCACAAAGGGAGTCTGGGGTATAAAAAGGGAGTCAATGCTTCCCTGACTCCCTTCTCAGGTTATCTGACTCCCTTCTTGTTCAGAGTCACAGGATTCTGACTCCCTTTTGACAGAGTTTGAGAGAGTCAGTGGTTAATAAGGGAGTCATGGGTGACCTGGACTCCCAAAGGGAGTCAGGGTAAGCCAGGGGGAGTCAAGCAAATGATTTCCACTAGGTGGAGGCACTATCTCCATAGAGGATTTATCTGGATGCACTAATCTTTGTTTCGATTGGAAATAAGACAATGGCATTTATATTGAAAAAAAATCAATTATCCCAGGATCAGTACATACCCTAAAAATGAGATACAGTAAAATAGGTCAAACTACTTAATGTATGGCCAATCTAATCACTTTCAAAAGCCTTAGACACCCATTCTGTACCAATATCATAAAACTAAAGCCATAATGAGTCACCTGCTTTGTCATGTCAACTAATGTACCTTGAGGGAAGCTCAGTATCCATGCTGTCTTTCATCATGAAAATCACAAGTGTACAAGATGAAGTATGACTGGCATTACACTTGATATCCAGAGAATATGGGTCTAGATGTAACTGTTTTTAAGAATAATTGTATCTTCCCGAAGGGAGTCAATGATTGGCCAGACTCCCTTTTGGAAGGGAGTCAAAGGTGCCCTGGACTCTCCTTTGGAGTATAGGGGAGTCAATTTGAAGGCAAAACCTGGACTCCCTTAAGGGAGTCAGTTGACTTTTGTCAGAAAGGGGAGTCAATCTGAAGGCAAGCCTGGACTCTCCTTTTGACTCCCTTTATTTTCTCTGTGTACAATTGGTACCGTTGAACCATTTTTGAGGCCCTGGCTCATGCTCTAATTATCAGACCTGTCTATTTCAAAACGTTAGATAGCAGCCTCCTCTTTTTGGCACCGATGAATACTGATGTTGTGTTAATATCAATGACGTTAACACCACTATTGGAAACAAATCCCTGATACATCCTCTGTCACCGGTCTTTAGGGTCGGTGCAAAGGCTGGTACCTAAATCATTACAGAGTGACCCCCACCCCCTTATGAATCATGATTCCATATTAATTATCATAACTGGTGCGATGAAAATACAAAAGGGCAAGGACATGTTTCCTTGGTATTGGGAAAAAAAGTTGAGATTTGGGGCCCTTGTAAGGTATTCAACCTTACATCAAGTGTACAGTTAAATAATTGCACAATTAATTGAAAAAAGAATTCGTACCAACCTTCAGTTATTTTCACCATCTGCAAAGATTACCCTGATGCGAACCATTAACTCCTGCGCATTAATTGTTACTGATGATTTACCATATTCCCTTTTGGAGAATTGAAATGTTTCTATGTGCCTCACGGTCTAGAAGTTAAAAAGACTGCACAGTGTTATCCAACCCTTGGGGAAAAAGATAAGCCTACCTGTTGCATGCACAAATCACCTCGTCCCCGCAACTTTCCATGTTAAACTAAACACACCGTTTCCATTTTCTAAGTGCCAGGCCATGCTTAATGCAGACCTACACAGGAAATTGGTACGGTTGCTATAGTGACATCATTAGACACATAAAAGGCCAGCAAAGCGTTCAATAAACATTGCCCAATTGCTTCTACTGCTGGAAACTGGCTGCACTGACCGTCAGTTGTTGTAGGATAACGTCTAAATGAAATAGTTTGTCATTACAATCAAAGTCAACAGTTGGTTGCTATTCTACACGTTTTTGGCGTATTTGGAGTCTAGTACAATTAACTCCATCTGTTTTATGTGTTGCATTGATGTGTGCTAAATATGCTTTTTTCTGTTGTTGTTTTTTTTGTTTGTCTTTTTGTTGTTGTTTTTTTGTAATTATGGGGAGCTCCATGATATCGATTTATTTTTTGTCTATATGCAAGGACATGTTGGACCTCACAAAGTTAAGGTGGACTAGCAAACAGCATACTTTATTGTTTGGAGATACGCTCTGTATTGAGTGGGAAAATATCCAGGCGGGTGACGACTAAATGTGGATCAACACGGTAAAAGGTACGCCCGTGAGGGGGTGCCTGGGCATACCTTTTACCATGTTGATCCACAAATGCATGCATAAATGCCTGAGTTATGATTTACTTTATGTGACCAAACTGTAACAAAATGTCATTGAAATAACGACGGAATGCTGGTCCCAAAGTTGCCAGAGATCTGTCACTATTTTCACAGAGATGTTATTTTCCCAGAGATTCCTTGTACCACTATACTACTTCCTGGGGCTTCTTGTAAAAACTACACTAGCTCCCTGTTGTATTGTTACAGTGGTGCACTGTTCGGTTTTACAAGGACCCCTGGTAGATTCAACAGTTATTTTTAACAGTACACTTCAGATTATAAAAGGCCCTCGCACCTTTTATTATTTACTGCAGCAAATAAATGATCATTACAGAATAGCAATCTGTTGTCTAGTCTTGTGGCGTCATAATATATCTAGAAATTACAAATGTTAATGCTGATAGGTATCCAAACAGGATATTGGTCACTGATTGGTAAGAATAAATTACATGGTGAAAATGAAATATTATTGAATAAAATAGGAAACCATGCATAATGCAGAAAACTTCTTTACTGGAATTTGGTCTTTGATATCTCTGGCTCCCTCTGAATCGATGTCATATCTGAAGGTCATCAGTTTGAGATGGTTTCAATAGAATCTACATGATACGGTCCATGGCCCTTTTGTACAGTGTATCGTTTATCTGTAGTAAATGTCCCTGGTCTGTTTCTATAGGGGACCATCCCAATCTTCATCTCAGAGCTTACTACAGAGTAGGTATCATTGTGTCTTTTCCTACTAGGTATAAAGGTACTGAGCCTCTTTGGTGTCTTTCTACTCCACCTCTTTACTCTCTGGACTAGGTTTAGCTGTTCCTGGACAGATAGCTTGTCCTCTTCGGGTCTGAGTCGCCTCTGCCTCACCTGGCAGAATTTACTCAGAATTATGGCAACTATTACTAAGAGTACAAATTCACAAATGCCTCCAATTAGACCAAGCCGACCAGGTGGATACTCCCATATTGTTTGGATGTATTCAAGGTAGCCGACAAAACCTTCCTGGTTGCCATATAAAACCTGCAAAATCAATATCAAAACGAACTTTAATCTATTCTAAACTATCAAAGAGATCAGGAATACATGTGCTTCCTGATTATAGAGGTGAGATTGGTTTACATTGAAGTCAATTTAGGTTAATAGCAAACTCTACAATGAGCGTTGATGGAAGCTTATCAGACTTTAAACGTACGTTCACAGGGATTCTCTTAAAGATAGCATTTTCCCCAGCTGCTGGTCTTTGTCGTGGTGGTTCACACACAATTAAGTTAGAGTACACCTCAGTAATAAGGCATGCAGCAACACCGATCTTAATAATACAATCATTCTCCTGTAGGCCATCCAGAAACATATCACCCTGCAATGAATGAAGTACATATAAAAGGCGATTCCACATTGCTAGACAGTCAAGAATTCCTGAAACATGAAACATGAGTATTATCAATGTTAGATGAATTTATATATTTATTTTATATGGTGACTAATGGGAAGTGCTGAAATTATTCCTAAACGTCATTGAATACCTCATAGGAACACATCAATATTACTAACCGGAATTTCTAAAAATCTATCTTTGACAGGCCATGTTGATATAAACTGTAAAACTGTTGGTTCAAATCTAGTGATGACAGGGTCAGCATACACATTAAGTCTGCTGATGGAGGATAGATTTGCTGCTGTCAAGTTTCTGTAGTCTGGGACTCCATCCAAGATAAAGGCAATGACAACATCAAAGTCTTGCTGCACATTAAGGCTGACGGAGGTTTGTCTCCTGGATCGTATGTGTGAATGTCTCTTGGTTCTGTTCCTAGACATTATGAATGTCCTCATATCTGGTGTTGTACAAACCATTCTTACAGCTTCGTCTTCTTAGCATGACCGTAATAATTCAAAATAAAAGGAAGCCTTATTCTCAAATAATTTCCCTACATGTGAGGCACTTAATTTGTTGAGTCATCCTACTCAACAACATTAAAGTTCTGGAGGCCAATGCTTAAGGCACTACGATCGAACGAGTACAGCACTACGACTGCAAAATGTCAGTGCAATGCTGGGTTGGTGGTAGTCTGTTAAGAAATGGCCTTCTGATGCTATTTTGAAACTTTGAAAAGGGGGGAAAAGAAAAAGAAAATATTATTATTCATGAATCTGACCAGGAATTCGACTGTAGTTAACATAGGTGAGAGTGAGACTTAATGACAATTTAGGTTCTATGTAGAGCGTCACGCATCTTGCAGCTATTTGACAGGTAATTTATGTGTTATTCGTGCATGGTTAGCGTGAGTCCCCCTAACCTCACCCCCATCGATCAAAGGACCATATTTGGACATACTTTGGACCAGACCAAACCACAATTATCAGTGTGAGTCTAGATCTGTTAGAGCCCTCGGCTTGGTGATACATAGAAATGTGTACGCAATAATCAGTTGGCGATGTGCAATCAAGGGTAAAATAGTACAATGTCATGATAAGTTAGCAATTAACTTTCCTCTTTGTAATAATACCGTCTATGCGATGTTTGATGACCCAGAAGTGTGAGGTAAAATATTATACACACCGTATATGAGACCACTACAAGGGCACATTTTGTCATCGTAGTCTCCATGATCCGTACTCTGGAAGAATTTAGGTGGTTTCCCTCAACTGTTAGAACCACGCCTCCTCTATAAATATTATGGGATTAATATCACTTTGAGCAATTTTGCGCCCATATGTTATTGAAATATGACATAGCATCCTTCTTTTAATACAACACCTTCTATATGGAAATCTCTTGTTGATGTTTTGTTGTTGTTGCTGTTGTTGTTTTTGACGATGAATTTTAGATTAAAATCGGAATAGGGACATGCAGTAAAAGTAAACTTACGTAAGGATCGTATCGAGTGGAAAGACATCTACGATGCTTGGGTCTGGTAGATATGCAAAGTTGCGTTGAACTGTTTGAACCGATTGATTCCCAGCTTGTTTAACCGATATGCCTAGCGGTTGTCTCGTAAGGCTTTTATTTGTCTGTTCTGTTGAGTCACAAATGAGGAGGACAGGAGTGCTGGAAAAATAACAGTTCTACATATTAACAATGTAAAGATATCAATGAATATGGTTTATTGTTGCGGATTTATTATTCAGGAAAGTAGGAGGCAAGATAAGTTAGATCTAATCCAAGCTCTAACAGAAGTAGAAATAACAATAACCCTAATGATACTGCCCCTATACGCCATCCGTCAGTGACTGCATTATTGGTGGCCATCAGTCGGCCCGTCATTAGTCTTGTTTCACTTTTTTTTACCCTATATATTTGTTTCACTTGGCCCTATGCGTTTTTTATGAGGAAAATGCCATAGTTTTAACCAAGGAATCTCTTACTTTGAATTACACCATAGCCTAGTGAAAACTGTTCTGAGGGGCACATAGGCCTATCTGCATTCAAGGCTCAGACACATCATCATACATTCGCCCCTTGTTTCACTTTAACCAGAGTGTTCCTGACGGTTTCCCATGCCCTCTCATGAATTAATCTTTTTCTTATTCATCGGACGGCATCGGGAGGGCTCTAGATATGCCCCTAATTCAAAATTTGGAGCAAGTTAGCTCTGGAAGGCATTACTCAAGATGGTACGACTAGACCCCTTTCAAGTCGTAGTGAGATCCCTCGGTTAAATGCCATTACAGCCCTGCATCTAGTGGTCACTAATAACTACACTGGTACAACTGCCCTACCAAACCCTATGTAATTACTGCATTAAGTGCTGATCAAACAGAGTAGTCATAGTGTGCTGCCTATGATCAGCCACTCTGATATTGAGGGTTTCAAGTCGTACTGGCTGTGTCTAGTTGTACCATCTTGAGAAATGCCCTCCAGATAGAACGATTGTTTTGGTGCAAAATTTAGGTAGGATCAGGCCACACCTGGAATAATTGTATGCACATCCTGTTCCTAATTGGTCTACATCTATACAACTGGTATAATTACCTGATGTATATTTGGCATCTGTAGGTATCCACGGAGACAGACTCTACCAAATTGATATTCTGCCCTGTGAGAGTAACCGGGGTACCACCGGCTCGAGGTCCATGCCTGTGCTCCACACGACCTATCAGGGGCTCTTAATGTAAAATGAGTGGGCATAATCAGGATTGATTCTGAGAGAATTAGATTGATATCATACCAGTATATTATTCATACAAATAATTTTATACATATCTTGAATGCTTTGACATAATAATAAAGACATCTGAATTACTTTCAACTCACGTAACATTATGTTAAGCAATATGTGATTCCGTACTAAAGTCTAGATAATCTTATCAAATACCTGGGGCAAGGTTTTCCAGAAAAATAGCAGTGTCATTTACTGGAACATTTTGCACAGAACCATCCTTGAGCTCTGCAGAGAAGGACGCTACTATGTCTTCATAGATAGAACCTGTGGTGTTTGTCTCAAAGTACACCACTATTCTCCTAGCAGGATTAGGCCAGAATTATAATTAGGGTATATATAACAAAGATCATATATCTGACAGATATTTTAGATAATTACTGTGTAAACTCGTTTCTTCTACTGCCAATTGTTTCTAGCTGAATCCTTTGTACTTTCAACATCATCCTTTTTTCTAAATAGAAGTAGTTCTTAATGGCATCACTGTCACTGAGAAATCACAGTTCTTAGCAGTATATATTGGGAAAATACCTACGCAACTCCAATAAAATTGATGTCAACCATATGGACATTGGCAATCGTGATTTCAACCTGAAATGATATTAAAAATAAACAGTGATCACTGAGTAGGGAAATGCTCTAATTACCAGGCTACCTCCCACATAAGTCTGCCTAATACGTGGGGTATTACAAAAAATTGATTTTCCATGAATGACAAAAACTTACTAGATGCAGCTTTCTTTAATTTGGGGAAGGGGGTAATGTAAGGCATTAGGTAGGCACATCTCCTGTGGATTATCGTTCAATTCGATAGACCTCATCAAGTAACTTTCAGAATTGTTATCAATTATCTTCTATGATAAATAGGAGAAGTATGTAAGGTCACTAGAAGCGGAAGCGAGAGGTTAAAATATCATGTTGTATTTTTATTGTGATTGGATTCATATTCAGCTTTAAGGTACCATGCTTAACGGTTGGAGAAATACCTCCTGACAAATGGCTCGAAGAGATGGGATAGAACTGCATTCCTTTTCTGCCAAGTCATCCGTCCAATCTAACAGAACTGTCACCCCTATGACGAGATTTAGTTGAGGATCACCTGGTAAATTGGAGCAGTGTTATATTCAACAGTTATAGATAAATAAATCGTGATTTTAAAGAATGTCCATCTAAGTGCCAGATTTCAAATTATTTATCTGATAATTATTGATGAGGTTAACAAACCTGTCGTTGTTGAAATAGGCTGTGTGGACGTTGTTTCCATCATTGTGGTTGGGAAAAGAGGCTCTATGGACGTTGTTTCCATCTCTGTGGTTGAGGAAAGAGGCTCTGTGGATGTTGTTTCCATCACTGTGGTTGGGGAAAGAGGCTCTGTGGATGTTGTTTCTATTTCTGTGGTTGAGGAAAGAGTATCTGTGGACGTTGTTCCTATCTCTGTGGTTGAGGAAAGAGGGTCTATGGATGTTGTTTCCATCTCTGTGGTTGGGAAAAGAGGGTCTATGGATGCTGTTTCCATGAGGTTAACAAACCTGTCGTTGTTGAAATAGGCTGTGTGGACGTTGTTTCCATCTCTGTGGTTGAGAAAAGGGGCTCTGTGGACATTGTTTCCATCACTGTGGTTGAGGAAAGAGGCTCTGTGGACGTTGTTTCCATTTCTGTGGTTGGGGAAACAGGCTCTGTGGACGTTGTTTCTATCTCGGCCGTTGTGGGAATGGAACCTGTTGATGTTGCTGTAGGAGGAAAAATGTCATTTATGGGTTAGATCTAATATACATGTAGGACAGTGTGAGGAATAAAATCTAATAACTTAAAAATTATGGGACTGATATGATATATCAATTGCTAAACCCAGTTTGATTCTAAAATTTATATCTAGGTCATTTAGATTACAGTTAATTGTACAGCCAAACAATAAGGGTCCCCCAGGGAAAAGTCAATTTTTATATTCAGGCCATAAACTTTCCAACGATGTATAGCATAAGAAAATATCTCTCCTAGTTTTCAAGTTAGGGCTCAATGAACTTAGATGGTTACCAACCTGTACAAATCCCAAATAGGGTCTACCTTGTATATTTGTGACAAAACTTGGGAAACCCTAACATTAGGGGGATCTAGTGTTATTTATTGCCACCAGGGGGCACAACCAGTGCTGAACATGGAATGTTCTCCCACTTTCCCTTGTCAGATTTTGATGATCCATATATCAAAATGATCATTGAGATCTTCTCAACCCAATTAAAACAAGTATGGTTTAATTGGTTCAATTAATATAATCTTGGCAAACTGCTTACTCAAACCAGATAGATATACCTGAACTCATAATATCACAATTTCTGTCGACCAGCACAGTTATTTTCTATGTTAGGCATGATAACATGCTTATCTGTGTTGTAAAAGAGGACTTTGCCCATTATTTAGGGTCTATGATTGTCCAAATATGTGGAAAGACCCATAGATAGGTCACAGTAAATATACCTTCTTGTTCTTTTTGGCTGCACCACCTAGAAGCTCTGAATATCACCAAATCCCCGTAATGTTAGGTTTTCCAACGTCTTGTCACATTTTATGAGATATCTCAGATGTTATGCATAATTAAGCATAATTCTGTAAATTAGAGAAATTGTCATATTCTTCACATTCTTTTTCTTCTCATAAAATTTGATCTGTTAATCAGATTTTTACCATTTTTTCAACACATCAATCCTAGTGGGTGTGGCTACAAATAGGCTTTTTTTATTCTTGAATTTTGAGTGAAAATCATGTTTCCATGGCAACTAATGTCAACAAAAGCACTGATTTCTGTCCCCAAATGTCCAAAAATGTTCTATTTACATTCCACATTTGGAAGGCTTTACTCAAAAATAGGAATTTCCTTTTAAGACCATTGTAATCTACATATAAAGAGGTACTATAACTTTTTTCTGTATATTGTACCCTTTTTAACCCATAGTGGTGTCCCCCTGGTGGCCAGAATTAGATGGTCCTTTTAACTTGCCTCCTCACTACTCTTTCTTGCATTCGGTGCCAGTGAATCCACTCCCACAAATACAGTTATTACTTCCTATTTGACAGCAATGTCGCAGGCCTCTTGGTGTCCTTATGCATTATGCTCTTTAACCTTCATATACTTATGATTGCAGCGCTAGTAAGTAAAAACCAGTGGTGCGTTCAACTTTTAAGTATTATCACTGATCATACCGACCCTCTATGTTTGATACAGTCTCTGAGGATCGTCATGATACACTGCCTTGGTGCTGGTGCACACTGATGACCAAGGAATATAAGCCTAGAGGGTCAGTCGACGCTTCAATAGCTAATTAGATGACCATAATGTGTTAGCACAGGTCTATTATAATGACCAGCTCATGACACTACTTTCTCAAAAATAGATTTTGTCTTCACTATTTGAACTGGGAAATTACATCTGAAATTGATCCTCATATAAAATACATCAACCGTGAATAAAACGCAGTAGTACATAAACAATATCACCAGTGTTGTGGTAGGCCCAGATAATTCACTCTGCCCCCCTTCGTGTCATGCAGAATTGAAATGTTTTTTTAGTCATAAACAGCCATATCAGTGAGCAAGTTAATAGCCTTACTCACTGATTTTCTCATTGCTTCGTTACGTAAAGCACCCTTATAATATTATTGTGATAGTTATGATAACCGATAGCTTATATTTACCAGTGGCCGACAGGAGGTTTCCCAAATGGAGCATGGCCACAATCATAAAGCATGTCCATCCACGTGAGCAGCATATCCTAAAAGGTGTAAATTCTACCAGTAATCAAAGAAGTGTAACTAGGTGTTGACATACATTTTAAAGAGTTCAAATCCCTTTATAAACAGTGTACATACTATATTTGCCTACATAAAATCTTAATATACGTTTTAGATATGCATTTACAATATTTACTGTGTTGTAAGCGTGTTTCGAAAAAGAAAGTTGATAATTGAATGCATGGATAGCCTATATAAATTTACCCTACCTTCCAAATGTACTGCCTGGTAATCTGAAGAAAAGGAAACATAATGGTTAGAAAACTGGCAGCAAACTACATCGTCTGAATCATCATTATGTAGGGTAAATTAACCTAAAGACGTCCACATACCTTGAGACATCCACCCCACCAGATGACTATTCAAATGGCTTTGCTACCTGAATCAATATTGCTATTTTTTATGAGCATTGAATCTGCCACCTGGTAATGTTTTTCCAACAACAAAACCCCTGAGAAATGGCGATATTGTTGGATGGATGCCTCAAGGTATGCGGACGTCCTTAGGTTAACCTAACCTATAATGTTCAGCAGCGACTATGATAACAGCTACCACTGAATCTAGATGTCTCCATTATTCCTTCTTGTCATTGCCACTAAATAGGGTTGTTCATATATAGCTTGAACTTGCCCCTTTACAATGATTAAATTCTCATCACTCGTGGACCAACATTGAATCAACTTTGTAACGTGTACCACAATTCGCCCCATGTTGAACTAACCTGCGCAAGCATCTAACCAATAATAATGATATTGACAAATCAATAATCACCAGTGACTAGGTTGACCAGTACCTGGCGGGTTAGAGAAAGCCTTACCTGAAACCTCACCATTCGCTCCTCATGTTCCCTTGAGTATAGTCAGCTTGATTTTAGATTTCAGAACTTCACATGTGAATAAAAGACTGTTCTACATCCATATTGACCAATATCCTACTTCACATTTCTACCATAATGTATGGGATTCGTAACGCTGACTCCTGACAGGGCTGAGACTCAAGTGTGTATAATCGTGAGGTTCAGTGTCTACAGAGGATCGACTGATTTTTTTTTATACAATACTAAAAAGCTGTTACTTCCCTTTATGATGATTGGCGTGGACGTATTTCCTGGTGTTCTATAACCACCTGCAAATCACGTTGGATACTAAAAAGCTGAGCTCCACGTGCTGAAACATTATAACATTTGTTTGAGTGAACACAAATTATTTGCTGGAAATAAGCGATAACATCGGGGGATGGGGGTCTTCAACATTGAGTATCAGATCAAGGGCAAATTTTCATTCCATAGATAAACAATAGCCAAGGCCTATTGGATCTCATGTAAGGTTTGCCTCAGATTATGTGAGAATAATTATACCAAAGATTTGTTCTCAGAATTGCGTGATGGAATCGACCCTGTAGACCTCTACTTGGTAGTCACGATCTAGCTGGTAGCTTTAAGCCGATTTATTCTATACATGAGGCACATCGGCATTCTGCCCCACACGACTAAAATATTTTAAGGGAGGGTACTATTATTATTAAACGATACAATAATTGTTGTTAACCCACTTTAGACACTTAAGAAACCACGCGCATGTTTGAAATTGCATGTGGAAAGGGACTCTTCCTTTTAAGGGTATGTCCTACGACTGCACTGTACGATCAGCACTTAATGTAGCATTTACAAGGTCAATCATTAGATCATTGGCTGTATGGCTGTACTGGCATTAGAGTGAGGGATCCCACTATGATTTGAAGGGGGTCTAGTCGTACCATCTTGATAAATGCCTTGAGATATACTACACTTTGGGATTCCTTATAATGAAGTAAAATAATTGTATGTATGATTGATATTCATATATATACTCTATTTTAGGGACCGTTTTATTGTTTGATTTTTTTTGGAAATAGCCAAGGAAAGAGTTAACTACCATGTAGAAAATAAACTGGCTGCAATCTTTCACTCTCTCAATGACATACAGTTGCCCTTTGACCTACCTCAGCAATAACCTTATTTCCTTGAAGGTTATCTAAATCAATCTTGATGATCTTACCAATTGAGCCTAGACGCTATAGTATTCATACTTTTGCTTGTGCTCTAAATCTGTATAAAAGGATAAGTGGATGGTACAATTGATGTTTTCTTCTTTGTTTTCTTTCTTCTTTTTTTCTTCTCTTTTTTTTCTTATTTTTTTTTCTCGATGTGCCTAGGGTGTCAGGGTGAGAGCATCACTGTATCATAACCAATTCAGTAGGTCACTATTACAAGTGATAAAGGGAATCTGGACAGTATGGCAGTGAGGACCAGTATGAGTATCAAAATGAAAACATCAAGGATGTTACTTCAATATATAGTTTCAGGATAAAAGCTGGTCGTACATTGAGCCCAGCCTATAGCTCCAACATGACATTGTATTGCTATAGATCGAATCCCACTACATGAAAAATGGGTTTGAAATGTCTGTGATTTTGGATATCGGCAGCCTTGGCCTATTGCCCATAATCTAAATCACAAGGGGTCTCACTCCACCTTTAGCCTACCCAAATCCTACCAGTAGCCGATATTGAGCACTGGATCTCCGTGATTTTGATTCCATTGTTGTTATTAGGCAGTTGATCTCTGTGATTTTAAGTCTATTGCCAATATTGGGCACTGGATCTCTGTGATTTCGATTCAATTGCTGTTATTGGGCATCAAAGTCCTGTGGAATACGCAGTTAGACAGTGGAATCACTATGATACACTAAATCACAGAGATTTCTGTCCCTTTGTGAAGCAAATATCAGAAACCTTTCTCCCCAAATACCAGCATTTTGGCAAGGATTCTTAGCCTTTATAGGCCTACTTTAGACAATATTTCCATCCCAATATCGGCTAAGCAACCACATATCCTATATCACGAAGATTTTCTGCCCATTTTCGTGTTGTGGGATTTGGCCTTATTCAATCAGAGTAATAGTAATAAAAGAAACTATGTACACACGACAGATTACGATTTGGAGTGCATTAATAGTCTAGACATAACGGGAATAAAACAAAGCAGGGCTGTGGAACTCTGTGCCATTCACTTGGCTTCTGTCGGCCGATTGAGTCATTCAGATCCTGGCCACAGAGACCCAGTGGACTATTGGTCTCATGCATACACAAGATATGTTTTACACTAGATGGAGCTTCCGGAAGCCCAGGTAAATGTGATCCAAGCTTTCTCGACTGGATTTCTACAGGTAAGATTTACTATGAAAACTGGGATCACGTTTTCCTGAAGCCCCATCTCGTGTTAAACCGATCCCTCGTCCTTATTGCCATTTGACGCAAGGTATGGGAAGATAAGACAGCTATAGAATAGTCGTGACCGTTCAATATTTTCGACTATCATGCAGTACCCTTTACTGTTATAGTTAAAGAAACACAAGAGGCCATCCCATTATTTATGATACCTTCCTTTGGTACAGTCTTTCATGAAGTAATGCAGGGGGTACTCTGATGTAATCTATGACGTCAAAATAGACTACAAGCATCAAAATGCTGCATTATCATAAAGATAATTAAGTTAAAACACCAAGTGTTTGGACAGCAAATACACAATTTATGAAGAGATACATGTTGTCATGTTGCAGTTTCTCAGGGTGCGTAATATTAGATCCTCCATCTAACTTCCACAACAAATGGTGTATCAATATTTTTTGTGCGTGTAGTTTAAACCAAAAGCTGACTCTGTAGTTGTCCAAGTGAATTTACCCTTACCCTAATTCTCTCTTATCTTTCTGAGATATAGACTCGTGACAATCCTGTGACCAACACCATTTCCTACTTGAGAATAGTAATTGAGTGTAACTTGTTTCAATCTCGAGTATCATACACAGGAAAGAACTCGAGTGCCTCCAAGAAAAGTGAGTCTACATTTTCCAGAGAGGCACTCAAGTAGAAAATCTCAGGATACACACGAGTGAGTGAATGAGTGGAATCCGGATTCCACTCAAGGTGCTGTTTGGTGATTTGACTCTGCATGTCTCCTCGATTTACCTAAATTTGCCGATGGAAATATTACAGATAATAATCGCCTCTTTCTCAATTCATTGTTCTTGTATGTCAGTATAATATAGGTCTTGATAAATTTCTCCTTTGGAATCTTCTCTAGCCGTTGTTGGGGAAATCATATAGCTAGGGTTAATAAACCTTGGGCAAATGTGAGTTTGTAAACAATGAAAAGACAACATAGGAGACCACGTTGATATGCAATACTATATCTTTATTGATTTTTCATACATGTATATACATAGAACCCTTTAATACAGAGTAAATAAATACTAAATGATAATCATGATCCAGACGAAGCCTATAATTCATCAGCTAAATCCCCTCTGTCCTCATAGTATCAGCGGTTTAGTTGATCTTTGTGGTGATTGCTGGTACGTTGGAGCTGGCTGGTCCAAAGGGGTTGTACTGGCAAGCTTCGCAGGAACATGATGTGATACGTACATACTCATGCATGACAACAGTGTTGTTACCTGTGGGAATGCAAAGAAAAATAGAAACATTTAGATTCGGTGGTACACTCAAGTGTTGTGCTGCATTAGATTTGATATGTTTCATCACATATGCATGCATCAACCTAAAATCAATTATATTTTATCTGGAATATTTAATGGTTTATTGAGGACAGCACTTGTTCCTCCGCGATAAAGTTTTGATATTCTTTTTTTGTAGTTGTTGTTGTGAAGAATAGCCTGCTTAACTCTCAAATGAATACAAAAGCCTGTTGATGAACTTTTATCAAGACCCCATACAACAATAAAAAGTCTAATGGTTTGTCGAAAGCTCAAGGAAAATACTAGAATCAAAATGGGTCATAACTTACCACAAGTGAGTGGGACCTGGATGCGAGTCATAGCTGTTGGCTTGCAACACTTACAGTCGGTCTTCATGTATGGGGCACTGAATATAGCCATGGCGCTAGAGTCACATGTACCCTGGCAGCTGGTCTTTTCTACTGGTCCCTCAGACACGCAGCCATCGATGTTCACAGTCACATTCTTGGACTTGTGCACACAAGTAGAGTTCTTTGGCTCTGTACATGCAATAGAGGATCGTGTTTGATATTGGTTTGTGGATCTTATTGTCATATTTTACCTGATTAAGATTTTAGGTCAGAGTATTCAAACATCAATCATTGAACATATATACAGGTAATGGAATTCAAGCATTGCATTCCTACTACAGAAGGTTTCGTAATGATTATTAATGATTTGTTTGGAGGTTTATACATAGGTCTACCTTCTTAAGTTCTATTGATTCTCAAAAATAGAACCAAGATCTTTGAACTACATTACCTTAAACATGATATCATGAGCCTTTAGATATTGTTATAATGTATCCAAACATATCATGAATAATCCAAACCAAAGTACTATACTTACTGCAGACTGGGCAGCAGGTGCCTGGCTCTCTGACCAGCTCTCCGTCACACTCGGTGACATCACAGTGCTCAGACTTGTCGTGACAATTTGTGCTTCCCTTCTCACTGCACTCGCATTCCACACAAAGTGATGTGGTCCACTTCTCTCCTGGGTTGTAGATTGTGCCATTGTACTCACCTATGGAAATATCATAGTTGAATTATTCACGCTTCTAGATTTCCAGAAGGTAAGGTATTTGCACATAGAACCACAATCCAAGCTACACATTGCAAATGTGGATATTATAGACTAATATTTGAACAAATGGTTAGAATTACTCAACAATTATATTAGAGCAAAGGTTACCCCTCTAGTGTTTTTTTTTTCAAAACGACCACGATGCTATATTTTATCCAACTTTAGAAAAATGCTTACAATATGTCTTGGTAGTTGTTGGCATGACTGTTGTAGTTGTTGGCATTACAGTGGTTGTGGTGGCAGTGGTTGTTGGCATTACAGTTGTTGTTGTGGTTGGCATCACAGTTGTTGTGGTTGTTGGTATAACTGTGGTTGTTGTTGGTGGCATTGTGGTTGTTGTTGTTGGCATGTATGTGGTTGTTGTAGTTGGTGGCATTGTGGTTGTTGTTGTTGGCATGATAGTTGTGGTGGTTGTTGGCATAGTGGTCTTTGTTGTTGTTGGCATTTCGGTTGTTGTTGTTGGAATTGGTTCTATAAGGTAAGATTTTAAGAAAATACTTTAAACATGGATGAAAATGAAGACTAATTCGCAATATTAAGAAATGGCCTCTGTCGGCCCCTTATGAGAACATCTCACCAGGCAAGCGTCAACTATGGTATTTCAGTTACAAATAACTTCCAAACGGACTTTGACGATTTATATTACAGAGAGCTGAAAAAGAAATGTAGCTTACCCCAGCCGAACAGACACACTGCAATGTCAATGGCGAACTCGATCTCCTCCAAATCATCCTCATCATCAGCAGTCTCTGGCACAATCTTAACACGAGCCATATCAACATTATCGACATCGATGATTCCATCTGTCACATCGACTGGACCATCGAAAAGGTCGATCCATGAGTTGTCATTGTCCCTGCTCTTGTACAGGATAGTGGCGGTCTCCAGGTTACCAAGGTAGAACTTGATGCCCATAACATTGCCATAGCTGTTCTCGTGCTTCTTATCATCAATGTCAACGGTGACGTAAGGCTTGCCTCCAGAAGTGAATGTGATCATGTCTCCATCTGGACGCAGGTCATCCACGCTGTGTGTCTCGCCTTCAGGGTCATAGAAACCAATCTTGTCGGATGGGACAATGTCAGTGTCATCCATGATCCAGATAGGCTCATCACCGCTTGGACAGAGATCTGCAGGATTTACAAGAATAAACAATATTGTAAATTAGTAATTACAAACTATATCATAAAAGTATGTGTACATATCAAAGGAAAAGATATCTTCATAAATGTAGAATGTTCATTATCAGAGGGAAATCATAAATGTATTTTTTTAGAAATAATGAGTTGAAGTGTTTTGCAGGTGTTATCATTCGTAATCATTTCAAACATTGCAGGTCGAAACCAGTGAACATACATGGCAAGGTGGTTGTTGGCATTGTGGTCTTTGTTGTTGTTGGCATCTTTGTAGTAGTTGTTGGCATCGTTGTCTTTGTTGTTGTTGGCATCTCTGTGGTGGTTGTTGGCATTGTGGTCTTGGTTGTTGTTGGCATCTTTGTAGTAGTTGTTGGCATTGTGGTCTTGGTTGTTGTTGGCATCTCTGTAGTGGTTGTTGGCATGGTTGTCTTGGTTGGTGTTGGAGTACCTGTTACTTGAGTTGTTGTTGGCATTGTAGTCTTTGTGGTTGTTGGCATTTTAGTTGTAGTTGTTGGCATTGTAGTTTTAGTAGTTGTTGGCATTTGTGTGGTTGTTGTTGGTGGCATTGTTGTTGTGGTTGTTGGCATGTATGTCTTAGTTGTTGTTGTTGGCATTGTAGTGGTTGTGGGCATGATAGTCTTTGTTGTTGTTGGCATTTCTGTGGTGGTTGTTGGCATTGTTGTTGTTGTTGGCATTTCAGTTGTGGTTGTTGGTGGCATTGTGCTTGTTGTTGGTGGCATTGTGCTTGTTGTTGTGGGCATGTATGTTGTTGTCGTTGGTGGTGTTGTTGTTGTTGGCATCAATGTGGTTGTGGTTACTGTTGTTGTTGTTGGCATTACTGTTGTGGTTGTTGTAATAGGCTGGCATGTGCCGCAGCACCTATTGGGGAAACAAATGTAGGCTTATGTCATGGGACTCCATGGAAAATTTTTGACATCTTTGGTGGCTCGTACAAAGCACATCCTTTGTAATGCAGCAAAAATTACATCTGATAAATTATTCAGACCTTTATAGCATGAATGACTTACTTGAGAGGTGTTGAAACAAGGATGTAGCCATCTTGGCATTCATCATCGGGACAGTCAGTGTGGGTGTGGTCAATGATCCATGTTGGCACATCTGGTGGGCACTTGCACACGTAGCTATCGCAAGCTCCATCATGCCAGATCTCTCCACACTTGGAAAATGGAAATGTGAAATGACTATTGGTGTAGGTGTCTAATTATCAGGATAGAGAACCTTTCCCAGGTCCACAATTGTCTTTAGTCTAAAATTTCCAGAGTTATCATGCCATCATGCCATCACTATAGCTCTAGGTGAGAAACTAAACATTTTGCATACATAAAAATGCATGTGTATATGGACAATTATGTTTCAATTTCTAACATATATATGGTTCCACCTTGAGTAAAAAGCTGAGTGGACAGAATACAATGGTACTTACTGCATGGGACACCTTTTTAGAGTCAGTGCAGCCAACATCACAGCACCTACAGCACTCGCCGCCATCCTCCTGGTGGCAGAGACGCTTACCCTGGGCACGGCACTCATCCTCAGTGATGTTGCAGTATTCAACCCTGATGACCTCTCCAGATTTAGTCTTCTCACAGTGTGTGCAGTTAGTCTCAACACAGTCACACTCCTCAGGTCCTAGAGACAAGTGTGACATTAGTCATTGTCTATAAAAAGGTGGGAATTTTCACCGATGTAAGAACCCTCCTTCATAAATTGCCTTGATCCAAATAGTGAGGTCCAGAGGGTTTTCATGGGACAAGCATGAGATAACAGGGCATGATCTAGAATATGAGCAACTGATCATTATAAGCAGGTTTCTTCTTGAAGGAAATTTTATTAGGAAATTGATCATTTCAATCAGATTATATATTCAGGGAAATGTTATTGTTTGTCCATATAATCATGCTTACTTGGATTGTTGTCGATGATCTGGATAGACTGGTCACTACAGATAGCGTGTTCACACTTGTCTGTGTAGACAACGTCGCCGAACTGTTGATAGAAGATAATAATTGATGTATAATTACTAGCTCATCTTCACGGAGATTTCTATGTACAGATCAACATGTACAGAGTGGGCTCACTAGACAAACTATTCTGGCTGCATAGTCATATTCATACATAGCTATGAAAGCTTTTAAGTGCGTTAAGAAAACTAAGAATGATGAAGGACTATGATAAAAGAACATTCAATACCCTAATCTCTATTCCAACTACTTGAAAGGGATGGATAATGTATGCCATCCCTCTTATTACCCTATGAATATGTTATGCCATCCCTCTTATTACCCTATGAATATGGTATGCCATCCCTCTTATTACCCTATGAATATGGTATGCCATCCCTCTTATTACCCTATGAGAGATGTAGATTTATCAACAGCACTGCATCATACTTACAGCATAGGTCTGACCCTTGTAGGTGCATGGGCATGTCTCCTCACGGATACATTTACCGTCATGCATAACCATATCTGTTGGGCACTGGCATCCAATGACACAGTCTGGATCTCCGAGCTGTGGGCACTGAGCCTGCATGTTGTCACAGGTCTTGTTACACAGGCAGTGAGTCTGGATGAGTGGTGGACTGCACACTGCCAGGCATTTACAGGATATAGTGTTACTTAATTGCAAAGATCTATTTGGGAATTCCACTTGCCCCCCCCCCCCCACAGAAATGTGAGAAAAGCACTAAACCATGCAAGTTGGCTGTGAGATGCTGATCTCATTGCATACTGATAACATATTGCCATTAATTGTAATTGTGGTGGATCGGCCTAAGTAGAGATAAGCTGTTAGTGACTTGGTATCAATTACCTGGTGTAGTGGTTGGCATTGTTGGTGTTGTAGTGGGTGGTGGTGTTGTTGTTGGTGGGAACTTGAAGCATCCATAAATGTCGATAGAGAAGTCAAACACATCAGCGTCATAGCGAGTTGGTGTAACTGGTGTGATCTTGACCTTGGCTACATGGCTGAAGATATAAGAGTATAAAGGTATTTATAGATATCTAGATTACCTGTCTGCACATCCAATGAATAACCACTGTGTCAGAAGTTTACTTGGAAATCTGGAATTTGGAAATAACTGCGACCTACAATGGCTACTACTTGTATGTATAATGAATAAGCTGGTGGTGTCACATAAAATTACCATGAGTTAAAACACTTACTTGAATCCTGCTGGCAATACAATAGAGTGACTAGCATCCATGTTGTAGACCATCTCCCATTGACCAGAATCATCTTCCAGTTTGAAAGCAACATCAACTGTAGCAACGTTTCCTGCCACTCTAATGGCAATAACATCAACGTGTCCGTTTGGTTCATCGTATGGATCAAGGTCAATGGTTACTGATGCCTGAAATCAAATGAATAATTAACTATAAGAAAAGAAAATAGCCTAACGATGAGTGACATTTTAGGTTGAACACAAGTGTACAATACACCTTCCTCATTGATTATTTCAAAGCAGGATCCAACTGCTTAGCTCATTGATCCAGATGCTTGATTTCTTTTTAAATATTATTGATGATCATGTGTCACTTGTGTGTGCTGCTTCTCATAGAGGGTAGAAATCTTGATATAATAAAATATAGATTGACTGAATTGTCAAAAGCTACTGGTCGAAAATCATAGAAAGTTTGCATATGACAAATTTGGAGGTATTCCAGCCCCTACTCTTCGAATTTTAGTATCCCCCTCTATTTCTTTGGCTCAAAGTGTCAAGCTGGATGAGATCTTCATGTTACATATGGGTTTTGATGGTCCCATATGCATATTTTGGGCTCCAGGGGGGTAAAATGTGCCCAAAATGACCAAAATTGTCTGGGCGAAATTGTGTCTGGGAGAATGACATTTGAGTTACAAGCCATGTTGAGGGCTTAATTTCCGAAACAATCTTCATACCTCCATGAAAATCTCAGGTCCAGACTATTTTGACCTGTAGATTAAGAAAATCACATTATCATTGGTGTCAGATGTGTCCTTGCTATTGTAAAAGAAGCATTCTTATAAGAATTCTTTTTCTGGGCACATGTCTGGGCGAATGACATGTAAGGCCCCATATGCACACTTTCTATGATTTGTGACCAACTTATGCTCCACCCTGGTAAATGTATTCAAGCTTGAGAGCTTATTGTGGTAGATGGGTAAAGGCGACTTACTGGGGTAGCTCCAACACGTTGCAGTGGGAGGATGAGTCCAGCTCCCCCAGGACGGATGTCACTGGGTTCAAAGTCTCTGTCAGAGTTCTCAATGAGAATGTGGCTATCAGGGATGAGGACTGAGTGTCTCATGCCCCAGATGGGGTTCTCACAGGGGGCTAAAAACAAAGAGTTTATTAATGGTAATCATGATAAAGTAGCAACTATCGTATGTATACATGGGAATCGTATCCTCACTGTGGAGCTCCACATCACCCATATTGAATCATTGGCTTAAAGCATGATGGCCTCATACATTTCTATATGGAATTTGTATTATTTCGTGAATTTTACTTTTGATCTTTCCCACCACATAACAATAGTTCCTCCAGTTCTTACCTATCCCACTGCCGTATAAGTTAAACAGGTGGACTTTGGGAATCTTGGTTATCTTACTACAAGGCATTGGCATTTTTTTTTTTTTTGGGGGGGGGGCAGGATGAAACATCTTCAAGACCCTCTCCCCTGTGATTTTAGGGGGAGGGGACAAAGGCACACTTCACAATGCAGCTGGGGTACTTAACATATAAATGCCAATTAAAAAGAAATGTAGTTCTCACAGCTTCTCACGGCAAAAAACATAATATCACTACTATTTCTATTGGCACCTAAAAAGGAAGAAGATATGCATTTCATTGAATTTACTGACAAATGATTTTAAAAGCTTACGTTTATATGTAGTTGTGGTTGGCATAGTAATGGTTGTTGTTGGCATTTCAGTTGTGGTAGTTGGCATGGTTGTCTTTGTTGTTGTGGGTATTTCGGTTGTGGTTGTTGGCATTGTAGTCTTGGTTGTTGTAGGCATTTCGGTTGTGGATGTTGGCATTGTAGTCTTGGTTGTGGTTGGCATTTCAGTTGTTGTAGTTGGCATCATTGTCTTTGTGGTTGTAGGCATAACAGTGGTTGTTGTTGGCATCTTGGTAGTTGTGGTTGGTGGAAGTGTTGTTGTTGGCATTGTTGGTGTAGGAGTACCTGTAACAGGTGGTGTTGTTGTTGGCATTGTGGTCTTTGTAGTAGTTGGCACGACTGTGGTTGTGGTTGTGGGTGGCATTGTCGTGGTTGGCATTGTAGTCTTGGTTGTGGTTGGCATGGTTATCTTAGTAGTTGTTGGCATTTCAGTGGTTGTTGGCATGGTTGTCTTAGTAGTTGTTGGCATTTCAGTGGTGGTTGTTGGCATGGTTGTCTTTGTAGTTGTTGGCATTTCAGTGGTGGTTGTTGGCATGGTTGTCTTAGTAGTTGTTGGCATTTCAGTGGTGGTTGGTGGCATGGTTGTCTTAGTAGTTGTTGGCATTTCAGTGGTGGTTGTTGGCATGGTTGTCTTAGTAGTTGTTGGCATTTCAGTAGTGGTTGTTGGCATGGTTGTCTTAGTAGTTGTTGGCATTTCAGTGGTGGTTGTTGGCATGGTTGTCTTTGTTGTGGTTGGCATTTCTGTTGTTGTTGGCATGGTTGTCTTTGTTGTAGTTGGCATCTTTGTTGTGGTTGTTGGTGGCATTGTTGTTGTTGGCATGGTAGTCTTTGTGGTGGTTGGCATCTTTGTTGTGGTAGTTGGCATTGTAGTCTTGCTGGTAGTTGGCATTTCAGTTGTGGTGGTTGGCATTGAAGTCTTGGTTGTAGTAGGCATTTCAGTAGTGGTGGTTGGCATGGTTGTCTTTGTAGTGGTTGGCATCTCAGTAGTGGTGGTTGGCATTGTAGTTTTGGTTGGTGTTGGAGTTCCTGTTACTGGAGTTGTTGTTGGCATTGTAGTCTTTGTTGTTGTTGGCATTTGGGTTGTTGTTGGCATTATGGTCTTGGTTGTTGTTGGCATCTTAGTGGTGGTTGTTGGTGGCATTGTGGTAGTTGGCATGGTAGTCTTGGTTGTTGTTGGCATTTCAGTCATGGTTGTTGGCATGGTTGTCTTTATTGTTGTTGGCATTTCAGTGGTGGTTGTTGGCATGGTTGTCTTTGTTGTGGTTGGCATTTCAGTCATGGTTGTTGGCATTGTTGTCTTGGTGGTGGTTGGCATGGTTGTCTTTGTTGTGGATGGCATTTCTGTTGTTGTTGGCATGGTTGTCTTTGTTGTGGTTGGCATCTCTGTGGTTGTTGTTGGTGGCATTGTTGTTGTTGGCATTGTTGTCTTGGTGGTTGTTGGCATCTTGGTGGTTGTGGTTGGCATTACTGTAGTTGTTTCTGTGAGAGGTAGTTACAAGTTTTATATTTTATTAACATTATAAATGTCTTGAAGCAGATCACTATTATTTTACATAAGTAATCTCAGTCCTATCCAGAATGAGGTACAATCATGATTATCACATTCCCATACCTTAGCAACATGTCCTCAGCCTGCACAAGCATAGATTTCTATGGGACATTTAAATAGTTGCGGACATTGATTATCCTAAAAGTTATCATTGATTTTCATGAAGGTTTCACTTACCACTGGTATAGTTACAGATGGCAATATCAAAGTTGAAGACAAGGAACTCGTTATCTCTTGTCTCACTGCCAGTTTCTGGAACAATCTTGATCTTGCCCATCTGCTCACCATTGGGGAACCTGATTTCTCCATCACTTGGGATGGTTCCAGTGTATACCTTGGTCCAATCCTCATCATCATCAGTTTCCTTCTTGTAGACGCTGATAGTCTCGAGATTGTCATTGTTGATCTTGACAGCATATACAGTAGCATAACTGTGATCATGTCCTTCCTCATCAATATCAACTGTGACGGATGGCTTGCCTCCTGGGAATCTGGCAAACCTGAGCTTCTTGTTGCTTGGACGGGCTTGGTTGACATCATGCTCTGCCCCAGGTTCAGGGTCCTCAACAGTAATGTGGCTCTCTGGCACTGATTTTGTGCTGTCCATGATCCACACAGGGGGCTGACCAGCAGGACATGTCCCTGTAAAATAAAAGCAATTTGTGTTCAATTGATCAACTTTACTTTACAATATATAGTAATTTGGAAATGATGGCACAAAGTGAACAGAGAGTGAAGGTGTGAGATCATGGATGGATGCAGAGGGATAACTTGGAATATTCTCTCAAAATTTCATATTCCCCATGCATACTAGCTCCTATTATCTCACAATTTGGGTTGTTTGAGTGCCTTTTTTGGTCATAACTAGCATAGATTATCTGGAAATAACAGCACTCTAAACCTTTTCCACCCAGACCAAGAGGCATTTCAGTACAATTCAGACAGTTAAAATAGTCCAGTTAAAACCATTCAAGCTCTATGGGGAATCCATTGCCGGCCATAGTGGCAACAGGCGGACGCATATGACATTGCTCCAAAGGAACGGTACTATAGGTCTACATGAATATAAGTTTTACTCACTTGCCCACCATACCTCCATGTTTGCACCAGTATTTTCAATATAATCGAAGCTTGGCATGTCAAATCATTTACATTCACACATCTAGAGATATCAAAGATTGTGTTCTCATAGAATTACTCTAGTCTAGTATGTGTGAGATATGACAGGTTTTGTGAAAACATCAGATTTTATAGGATATAATGTATGAAATAGTTACATGTGGTAGTGGTTGGCATTTCAGTGGTGGTTGTTGTTGGCATTGTGGTCTTTGTGGTAGTTGGCATCTTGGTGGTGGTTGTTGGCATTGTGGTCTTTGTTGTGGTTGGCATTTCTGTTGTTGTTGGCATTGTGGTCTTAGTTGTTGTTGGCATCTTAGTGGTGGTTGTTGGTGGCATTGTTGTTGTTGGCATGGTAGTCTTAGTTGTTGTGGGCATTTCGGTGGTGGTAGTTGGCATGGTTGTCTTTGTTGTGGTTGGCATTTCAGTGGTGGTTGTTGGCATGGTTGTCTTAGTAGTTGTTGGCATTTCAGTGGTGGTAGTTGGCATGGTTGTCTTTGTTGTGGTTGGCATTTTAGTGGTGGTTGTTGGCATGGTTGTCTTGGTGGTGGTTGGCATAGTTGTCTTTGTTGTGGTTGGCATTTGTGTTGTTGTTGGCATGGTTGTCTTTGTTGTAGTTGGCATCTTTGTGGTGGTTGTTGGTGGCATTGTTGTAGTTGGCATGGTAGTCTTGGTTGTTGTTGGCATTTCAGTTGTGGTTGTAGGCATTGTAGTCTTAGTAGTTGTTGGCATTTGGGTTGTTGTTGGCATTGTGGTCTTGGTTGTTGTTGGCATCTCAGTGGTGGTTGTTGGTGGCATTGTGGAAGTTGGCATGGTAGTCTTGGTTGTTGTTGGCATTTCAGTGGTGGTTGTTGGCATGGTTGTCTTTGTTGTGGTTGGTATTTCTGTTGTTGTTGGCATGGTGGTCTTTGTTGTGGTTGGCATTTCAGTCGTGGTTGTTGGCATTGTTGTTTTGGTGGTTGTTGGCATGGTTGTCTTTGTTGTGGTTGGCATTTCTGTTGTTGTTGGCATGGTTGTTTTTGTTGTGGTTGGCCTTTCTGTGGTTGTTGTTGGTGGCATGGTTGTTGTTGGCATGGTTGTCTTTGTGGTTGTTGGCATCTTTGTTGTAGTAGTTGGCATGGTTGTCTTTGTTGTGGTTGGCATTTCAGTGGTGGTTGTTGGCATGGTTGTCTTTGTTGTGGTTGGCATTTCAGTGGTGGTTGTTGGCATGGTTGTCTTGGTGGTTGTTGGCATTTCAGTTGTGGTTGTTGGCATGGTTGTCTTGGTGGTTGTCGGCATGGTTGTCTTTGTTGTGGTTGGCATTTCTGTTGTTGTTGGCATGGTAGTCTTTGTTGTGGTTGGCATCTTTGTGGTGGTTGTTGGTGGCATTGTTGTTGTTGGCATTGTTGTCTTGGTGGTTGTTGGCATCTTGGTGGTTGTGGTTGGCATTACTGTAGTTGTTTCTGTGAGAGGTAGTTACAAGTTTTATTTTATATTAACATTATAAATGTCTTGAAGGAGATCACTATTATTTTACATAAGTATCCTCAGCCCTACCCAGAATGAGGTGCAATCATACTTATCTCATTCCCATTCCTGACCAACATGTCCTCAGCCTGCAGAGCATAGATTTCTATGGGACATTTAAATAGTTGCGGACATTGATTATCCTAAAAGTTATCATTGATTTTCATGAAGATATCACTTACCACTGGTGTAGTTACAGATGGCAATATCAAAGTTGAAGACAAGGAACTCGTTGTCTCTTGTCTCACTGCCAGTTTCTGGAACAATCTTGATCTTGCCCATCTGCTCACCATTGGGGAACCTGATTTCTCCATCACTTGGGATGGTTCCAGTGTATACCTTGGTCCAATCCTCATTATCATCAGTTTCCTTCTTGTAGACGCTGATAGTCTCGAGATTGTCATTGTTGATCTTGACAGCATATACAGTAGCATAGCTGTGATCATGTCCTTCCTCATCGATATCGACTGTAACAGATGGCTTGCCTCCTGGGAATCTGGCAAACCTGAGCTTCTTGTTGCTTGGACGGGCTTGGTTGACATCATGCTCTGCCCCTGGTTCAGGGTCCTCAACAGTAATGTGGCTCTCTGGCACTGATTTTGTGCTGTCCATGATCCACACAGGGGGCTGACCAGCAGGACATGTCCCTGTAAAATAAAAGCAATTTGTGTTTAATTGATCAACTTTTCTTTACCATATAAAGTAAATTGGAAATGATGGCACAAAGTGAACAGAGAGTGAAGGTGTGAGATCATGGATGGATGCAGAGGGATAACTTGGAATATTCTCTCAAAATTTCATATTCCCCATGCATACTAGCTCATATTATCTCACAATTCGGGTTGTTTGAGTGCCTTTTTTGGTCATAACTAGCATAGATTATCTGGAAATAACAGCACTCTAAACCTTTTCCACCCAGACCAAGAGGCATTTCAGTACAATTCAGACAGTTAAAATAGTCCAGTTAAAACCATTCAAGCTCTATGGGGAATCCATTGCCGGCCATAGTGGCAACAGGCGGACACATATGACATTGCTCCAAAGGAACGGTACTATAGGTCTACGTGAAAATAAGTTTTACTCACTTGCCCACCATACCTCCATGTTTGCACCAGTATTTTCAATATAATCGAAGCTTAGCATGTCAAATCATTTACATTCACACATCTAGAGATATCAAAGATGGTGTTCTCATAGAATTACTCTAGTCTAGTATGTGTGAGATATGACAGGTTTGGTGAAAACATCAGATTTTATAGGATATAATGTATGAAATAGTTACATGTGGTAGTGGTTGGCATTTCAGTGGTGGTTGTTGTTGGCATTGTGGTCTTTGTGGTAGTTGGCATCTTGGTGGTGGTTGTTGGCATTGTGGTCTTTGTTGTGGTTGGCATTTCTGTTGTTGTTGGCATTGTGGTCTTGGTTGTTGTTGGCATCTTAGTGGTGGTTGTTGGTGGCATTGTTGTTGTTGGCATGGTAGTCTTAGTTGTTGTGGGCATTTCAGTGGTGGTAGTTGGCATGGTTGTCTTTGTTGTGGTTGGCATTTCAGTGGTAGTTGTTGGCATGGTTGTCTTAGTAGTTGTTGGCATTTCAGTGGTGGTAGTTGGCATGGTTGTCTTTGTTGTAGTTGGCATTTTAGTGGTGGTTGTTGGCATGGTTGTCTTGGTGGTGGTTGGCATAGTTGTCTTTGTTGTGGTTGGCATTTGTGTTGTTGTTGGCATGGTTGTCTTTGTTGTAGTTGGCATCTTTGTGGTGGTTGTTGGTGGCATTGTTGTAGTTGGCATGGTAGTCTTGGTTGTTGTTGGCATTTCAGTTGTGGTTGTAGGCATTGTAGTCTTAGTAGTTGTTGGCATTTGGGTTGTTGTTGGCATTGTGGTCTTGGTTGTTGTTGGCATCTCAGTGGTGGTTGTTGGTGGCATTGTTGTAGTTGGCATGGTAGTCTTGGTTGTTGTTGGCATTTCAGTGGTGGTTGTTGGCATGGTTGTCTTTGTTGTGGTTGGTATTTCTGTTGTTGTTGGCATGGTGGTCTTTGTTGTGGTTGGCATTTCAGTCGTGGTTGTTGGCATTGTTGTTTTGGTGGTTGTTGGCATGGTTGTCTTTGTTGTGGTTGGCATTTCTGTTGTTGTTGGCATGGTTGTTTTTGTTGTGGTTGGCCTTTCTGTGGTTGTTGTTGGTGGCATGGTTGTTGTTGGCATGGTAGTCTTTGTGGTTGTTGGCATCTTTGTTGTAGTAGTTGGCATGGTTGTCTTTGTTGTGGTTGGCATTTCAGTGGTGGTTGTTGGCATGGTTGTCTTTGTTGTGGTTGGCATTTCAGTGGTGGTTGTTGGCATGGTTGTCTTGGTGGTTGTTGGCATTTCAGTTGTGGTTGTTGGCATGGTTGTCTTGGTGGTTGTCGGCATGGTTGTCTTTGTTGTGGTTGGCATTTCTGTTGTTGTTGGCATGGTAGTCTTTGTTGTGGTTGGCATCTTTGTGGTGGTTGTTGGTGGCATTGTTGTTGTTGGCATTGTTGTCTTGGTGGTTGTTGGCATCTTGGTGGTTGTGGTTGGCATTACTGTAGTTGTTTCTGTGAGAGGTAGTTACAAGTTTTATTTTATATTAACATTATAAATGTCTTGGAGGAGATCACTATTATTTTACATAAGTATCCTCAGCCCTACCCAGAATGAGGTGCAATCATACTTATCTCATTCCCATTCCTGACCAACATGTCCTCAGCCTGCAGAGCATAGATTTCTATGGGACATTTAAATAGTTGCGGACATTGATTATCCTAAAAGTTATCATTGATTTTCATGAAGATATCACTTACCACTGGTGTAGTTACAGATGGCAATATCAAAGTTGAAGACAAGGAACTCGTTGTCTCTTGTCTCACTGCCAGTTTCTGGAACAATCTTGATCTTGCCCATCTGCTCACCATTGGGGAACCTGATTTCTCCATCACTTGGGATGGTTCCAGTGTATACCTTGGTCCAATCCTCATTATCATCAGTTTCCTTCTTGTAGACGCTGATAGTCTCGAGATTGTCATTGTTGATCTTGACAGCATATACAGTAGCATAGCTGTGATCATGTCCTTCCTCATCCATATCGACTGTAACAGATGGCTTGCCTCCTGGGAATCTGGCAAACCTGAGCTTCTTGTTGCTTGGACGGGCTTGGTTGACATCATGCTCTGCCCCTGGTTCAGGGTCCTCAACAGTAATGTGGCTCTCTGGCACTGATTTTGTGCTGTCCATGATCCACACAGGGGGCTGACCAGCAGGACATGTCCCTGTAAAATAAAAGCAATTTGTGTTTAATTGATCAACTTTACTTTACCATATAAAGTAAATTGGAAATGATGGCACAAAGTGAACAGAGAGTGAAGGTGTGAGATCATGGATGGATGCAGAGGGATAACTTGGAATATTCTCTCAAAATTTCATATTCCCCATGCATACTAGCTCCTATTATCTCACAATTTGGGTTGATTGAGTGCCTTTTTTGGTCATAACCAGCATAGATTATCTGGAAATAACAACACTCTAAACCTTTTCCACCCAGACCATGAGGCAT
Source organism: Acholoe squamosa (assembly GCA_949317995.1). Lineage (NCBI taxonomy): Eukaryota > Metazoa > Annelida > Polychaeta > Phyllodocida > Polynoidae > Acholoe > Acholoe squamosa. The sequence continues at coordinate 57,116,228 of OX439045.1, forward strand.
TTCAGTACAATTTAGACAGGTTAATAGTCCAGTTAAAACCATTCAAGCTCCATGGGGAATTCATTGCCAGCCATAGTGGCAACTGGCGGATGCATATGACATTGCTCCAAAGGAACGGTACTATAGGTCTACGTGAATATAAGTTTTACTCATTAGCCCACCATACCTCCATGTTTGCACCAGTATTTTCAATATAATCGAAGCTTGGCATGTCAAATCATTTACATTCACATATCTAGAGATATCAAAGATGGTGTTCTCATAAAATTACTCTAGTCTAGTATGTGTGAGATATGACAGGTTTGGTGAAAACATCAGATTTTATAGGATATAATGTATGAAATAGTTACATGTGGTAGTGGTTGGCATTTCAGTGGTGGTTGTTGTTGGCATTGTGGTCTTTGTGGTGGTTGGCATCTTGGTGGTGGTTGTTGGCATTGTGGTCTTTGTTGTGGTTGGCATTTCTGTTGTTGTTGGCATTGTGGTCTTGGTTGTTGTTGGCATCTTAGTGGTGGTTGTTGGTGGCATTGTTGTTGTTGGCATGGTAGTCTTAGTTGTTGTGGGCATTTCAGTGGTGGTAGTTGGCATGGTTGTCTTTGTCGTGGTTGGCATTTCAGTGGTAATTGTTGGCATGGTTGTCTTAGTAGTTGTTGGCATTTCAGTTGTGGTAGTTGGCATGGTTGTCTTTGTTGTGGTTGGCATTTTAGTGGTGGTTGTTGGCATCGTGGTCTTGGTTGTTGTTGGCATCTTAGTGGTGGTTGTTGGTGGCATTGTTGTTGTTGGCATGGTAGTCCTAGTTGTTGTGGGCATTTCAGTGGTGGTAGTTGGCATGGTTGTCTTTGTTGTGGTTGGCATTTTAGTGGTGGTTGTTGGCATGGTTGTCTTGGTTGTAGTAGGCATTTCAGTAGTGGTGGTTGGCAAGGTTGTCTTTGTAGTGGTTGGCATCTCGGTAGTAGTGGTTGGCATTGTAGTTTTGGTTGGTGTTGGAGTTCCTGTTACTGGAGTTGTTGTTGGCATTGTAGTCTTCGTTGTTGTTGGCATTTCAGTTGTGGTTGTAGGCATTGTAGTCTTAGTAGTTGTTGGTATTTGGGTTGTTGTTGGCATTGTGGTCTTGGTTGTTGTTGGCATCTCAGTGGTGGTTGTTGGTGGCATTGTGGTAGTTGGCATGGTAGTCTTGGTTGTGGTTGGCATTTCAGTCGTGGTTGTTGGCATGGTTGTCTTTGTTGTGGTTGGCATTTCAGTCGTGGTTGTTGGCATTGTTGTCTTGGTAGTTGTTGGCATGGTTGTCTTTGTTGTGGTTGGCATCTCCGTGGTGGTTGTTGGGGGCATTGTTGTTGTTGGCATGGTAGTCTTTGTGGTTGTTGGCATCTTTGTTGTAGTAGTTGGCATGGTTGTCTTTGTTGTGGTTGGCATTTCAGTGGTTGTTGGCATGGTAGTCTTTGTTGTGGTTGGCATTTCTGTTGTTGTTGGCATGGTAGTCTTTGTTGTGGTTGGCATTTCTGTTGTTGTTGGCATGGTAGTCTTTGTTGTGGTTGGCATATTTGTGGTGGTTATTGGTGGCATTGTTGTTGTTGGCATTGTTGTCTTGGTGGTTGTTGGCATCTTTGTTGTAGTAGTTGGCATGGTTGTCTTTGTTGTGGTTGGCATTTCAGTGGTGGTTGTTGGCATGGTTGTCTTTGTTGTGGTTGGCATTTCAGTGGTGGTTGTTGGCATGGTTGTCTTGGTGGTTGTTGGCATTTCAGTTGTGGTTGTTGGCATGGTTGTCTTGGTGGTTGTCGGCATGGTTGTCTTTGTTGTGGTTGGCATTTCTGTTGTTGTTGGCATGGTAGTCTTTGTTGTGGTTGGCATCTTTGTGGTGGTTGTTGGTGGCATTGTTGTTGTTGGCATTGTTGTCTTGGTGGTTGTTGGCATCTTTGTGGTTGTGGTTGGCATTACTGTAGTTGTTTCTGTGAGAGGTAGTTACAAGTGTTTTTGTTTTATTAACATTATAAATATGTTGAAGCAGATCACTATTATTTTACATAAGCATCCTGAGCCCTACCCAGAATGATTGCAATCACATTTATCCCATTTCCATACCCGAGCAACTTGTCCTGAGCCTGCACAGGCATAGATTTCTATGGGACATTCAAATAGTTGCGGACATTGATCATCCTAAAAGTTATCAGGTTGAAGACTGCACCCCCTATAGTCCCACTTATAGATGTACAGCCATGGCCATTTCGGGCCTTGAATACAGCATAATAGGATCATGGTCAGATCTACGGCTGACATTAAATTATATAATTTCACCAATTTTGATTACTTTCATGATTTTGAAAATGGCACCAAATGAAAGATGAATGTTTATTTACCCAGGAACAGATTCGACGTGAAGCATGGCAGTATATATATGAAGTAAATAATAGATTGTGTCACCACATGACCATAAAATATAGCTGTAGGCACCACTAAAACAAATTTCTGATTTTTGTGTTAAATTTCCTAAAGAAAATCTTAAGTCCATGTTAAGGTGCAAAGCCTTTTCTACAAGAAAATACTAAAATGTTTAAGATATGAATCTACCATTCTAAGCTATTAACAATTTTCTGATATAAAATATGTTTAAATGTGGTACACACAGTACACACACAGGAGTACATACACAGCCATATCAACTCATGTTCTGATTGGATGCACACCAGTACAGGGTGGTCATGGTCCACTGATCACAGGCAACCAGGGTCAGAAATGGCCCTGGGTATACTTCTAGTGCTGTCTACAGATATATCCATGTTGATACTCTTGAGTACAGACTATGTTCAAAGTCTGGGTCTTCTTCTCAGCCTCGTCTCAGCCCTGGTTATCATTGATTTTCATGAAGCACTTACCACTGGTGTAGTTACAGATGGCAACATCAAAGTTGAAGACAAGGAATTCGTTATCTCTTGTCTCACTGCCAGTTTCTGGAACAATCTTGATCTTGCCCATCTGCTCGCCATTGGGGAACCTGATTTCTCCATCACTTGGGATGGTTCCAGTGTAAACCTTGGTCCAATCCTCATCATCATCAGTTTCCTTCTTGTATACGCTGATAGTCTCGAGATTGTCATTGTTGATCTTGACAGCATATACAGTAGCATAGCTGTGATCATGTCCTTCCTCATCGATATCAACTGTGACAGATGGCTTGCCTCCTGGGAATCTGGCAAACCTGAGCTTCTTGTTGCTTGGACGGGCTTGGTTAACATCATGCTCTGCCCCTGGTTCAGGGTCCTCAACAGTAATGTGGCTCTCTGGCACTGATTTTGTGCTGTCCATGATCCACACAGGGGGCTGACCAGCAGGACATGTCCCTGTAAAATAAAAGCAATTTGTGTTCAATTGATCAACTTTACAATATATAGTAATTTGGAAATGATGGCACAAAATCAACAGAGAGTAAAGGTGTGAGATCATGGATGGATGCATAGGGATGACTTGGAATATTCTCTCAAAATTTCATATTCCCCATGCATACTAGCTCCTATTATTTCATGATTCTTGGTGTTCCAGTGCCTTTCCGGTCATAACCCGCATGTATTATCAGGAAATAACAGCACTCTGAACCTTTTTCACCCAGACCAAGAGGCATTTCAGTAGAATTTGGACTGGTTAATAGTCCAGTTAAAAGCTGCACGGACGACCATCCAGTCGGTGGTTTGGGCAATGCCCCTCCCCTTGTGCCATATATGGGGAACCTGACCTCCTGTGGTGATAGAGGCCACATGTTCAAGAGAGTGACTGAGAAGATACTGACAAATAGAACATACATCAGATTTGCTCAAGCCCTGTATCAAAAGAACTTCTACATATACATTCAGTATATATGTGAATGTGGATGTATATACATGCAAATATTGCTGAACATAGGTACGATTAAAGGAAGTCTTTCAAATGACAGCAGATGTTTTTCTTCTGAGGGGGACTATCAGAATCTAGGTCTAGGTCTCAGACCTAATCAAGCAATCTAATTTACAAAATTTAAAGGAGGTGTTTTCTGGTTTTTCCCCACATGGACCTATAGGCAATGTACATGTAGATGTAAAGAGAGGGTTTGAGTCCTCCTGTAGATTTTTCACCATACATATCACCCTTGGCATTTAGTAAAGAAGTATACTATTCCACATACATGTATATGGTAGGAATGGAGGAGTATCAGTGAGTCAGTGTTAGAGGACAGGAGTGGGACATATCTGGAGCTCATTCAAATATGGATCTATAGACTTTTCATATAGATGCATGCATTTATAATAGGTGTTGCATCCTGCAGTAAGGAAGTAGGCCAACTTCCCATCCCGATCCCTGACTAGGTGCAAGTCAAGTCAAGATGACTGTACCTCATGGATTATGTTTTCAACAGACAGCATCATTGCTTGCCATGGTACCCTGTCTGTCAATCAAAATGGCCTAACTGTCAAGGATATTTGAATATAGTGATAGAAAAAGGAGTAAATATCATAACTGAGATAATATAATATCAATTTGGTTATGTATGTCTATAAAGGGTACATTCATGGACTCAAATTCAGGGTAGGTTTTGCATTCTGTTTTCCTACATTTCAAATTTCGTGCAAAGGGCCCTCACAGTTCCAGAGGGGTTTGAAAGCTTGGGGGTACTGACTGGGGGCCACCATGGCCCCCCTATATAGTTTTTAAAACCATTCAAGCTCTATGGGTAATCTGTTGCTGGCCGTTGTGGCAAGAAGCGGATGCATATGCCATTTCTACAAAGGAATGGTACTATAGGCCTAAATGAATGTAAATTTTACTCACTAGCCTGCCACACCTCCATGTTTGCTCCAGTATTTTCCATAATCTAAGCTTGGCATGTCAAATCATTTACATTCACACATCTAGAGATATCAAAGATGGTGTTCTCATAGTGTCACTCTAGTTTAGAATGTGTGAGATCTGACTGGTTTGGTTAAAACATCAGATTTTATAGGATATAATGTATGAAATAGTTACATGTGGTGGTGGTTGGCATTCCAGTTGTTGTTGTTGTTGGCATTGTGGTCTTTGTGGTGGTTGGCATCTTGGTGGTGGTTGTTGGCATTGTGGTCTTTGTTGTGGTTGGCATTTCTGTTGTTGACATTGTGGTCTTGGTTGTTGGTGGCATTGTTGTTGTTGGCATGCTAGTCTTAGTTGTTGTGGGCATTTCAGTTGTGGTTGTTGGCATAGTTGTCTTTGTGGTTGTTGGCATTTCTGTTGTAGTTGTTGGCATAGTGGTCTTAGTAGTAGTGGGCATCTCTGTTGTGGTTGTTGACATGGTTGTCCTTGTTGTGGTTGGCATTTCAGTTGTAGTTGTTGGCATGGTTGTCTTTGTTGTGGTTGGTATTTCTGTTGTTGTTGGCATGGTTGTCTTTGTTGTGGTTGGCATCTTTGTGGTAGTTGTTGGTGGCATTGTTGTTGTTGGCATGGTAGTCTTAGTTGTTGTAGGCATTTCAGTTGTGGTTGTTGGCATGGTTGTTTTTGTGGTTGTTGGCATTTCTGTTGTAGTTGTTGGCATTCTGCTTTTAGTAGTGGTTGGCATCTCTGTTGTGCTTGTTGGCATGGTTGTCTTGGTTGTTGTTGGCATTTGAGTTGTTGTTGTTGGCATCTTTGTGGTGGTTGTTGTGGGCATCTCAGTTGTAGTTGGCATTGTAGTCTTGGTTGTTGTTGGCATCTTTGTTGTGGTTGTGGGTGGCACCGTGGTGGTTGGCATTGTTGTTTTGGTTGTAGTTGGCATTGCAGTAGTGGTAGTTGGCATTGTAGTCTTGGTTGTTGTTGGCATCTTTGTGGTGGTCGTTAGCATTGTAGACTTGGTTGGTGTTGGAGTACCTGTTACTGGAGTTGTTGTTGGCATTGTAGTCTTAGTGGTGGTTGGCATCTTTGTAGTTGTTGTTGGCATTGTTGTCTTGGTTGTTGTTGGCATTTTGGTAGTTGTAGGCATTATAGTCTTTGTAGTTGTAGGCATCTTTGTGGTGGTTGTGGGGGGCATTGTAGTTGTTGTTGTTGGCATAACAGTTGTTGTTGGCATAACAGTTGTTGTGGTTGGCATAACTGTTGTTGTTGGCATAACTGTCGTTGATGGAGCTGAAATCAGTGATATTCAGTTTAGTAAACATTTGATTTTTTTTTTATGGAAGAATTTCATAATTTTGTTGTAAGCTATGTTGCATTAGATGACAAATGACCAGAAGATCTTCAACTTACGGGCCTCGAAGCATCCCCATACTTCTACACGAATCTTGCGGAACTGTGACATCAGAACCGGCTTCTCCAGACGGATCTGAAGTGCTTCAATAGACTTCATATCCTCGAAAACTAGAGGCTCATCATTGGCCAAGTCCTTGTACTCAACATCAAAGTTGAATTCCTCCTATAAATACAAAGAGGTGGTGAATGTGGCATCACAGTTGTGTTGGAGCGGGGAGGGGGGGTGATTTATCTAACTACATCAATGAAATCTCAACAGCATACATCATTGACCGACCCACTGCTACAAGGACAGGATTACCCACAGAATCAATGTGACAGAGATCTAATACAAATCTGAGATTGAAGTTTGGCTAATTTAATCTTCAGAACACTGTAGACTCACCTCTCCAGTTGTATGCATGAATCCCAGGGAGTAAGCCTCGATCAGACCATGGACAACAATCCTCTTCACAAGGACTGGAGTAGACTATGATAGAAGAAACAACCTGGTTAATATATAATTACAGCAAAGGCAACAGAATTAACTTCAGAATGAAATGGCCAAGGAAGTCAGTGCCGAGGGATCAATATACCGGTTTTACCTATATCAATGAGAAGGGGTGTAACATGTGGTAGGTATTACCAGATTTTTCTACCTCCCACTCATTCCCATAGACTATTCAAATGTCAAATATTCAAATGCCTGTTGACCTTCATTTTAGTTAAGACATTAGGTTGAGATAACACTTACATCTGTACGTGGTGCCAGCTGGATCTGCATGTATGGGTGTGGCTTGGAGTCAGTGACTGTCCAGCCCACACTGTTAACACGGACAGTGGTCACAGCATTGTGGATGTTGGCACTCTCTGGGCCATAGGTGATGGCACTGTCAGGGATGATTCTGGGGTCTGCCAGACCATCAATGAGCCTACACTCAGCTGTGTTATAAAGGTAAGCAGACATATTAGGGAGTGCGAACTTAAAACCAAAATCTGACACATATGGATATATTATATACTATTGCTTTAGCCATTAAAAGACATGCAAAGATGCTATGCAGCCACCTAGAGTGGTGTCAGAATCTCTGAAAGTCGTTGAATTCACATTATGTGTTTATATAATTTTGTTTTGATAAGATACCCATGTTCAAAAAGTATAAAGTTGTAGGTCGTTTTTGATATTGCTGTACTAACTTGTTGTTGGTGGTGTGGTGGTTGGGGTAGTTGTTGGCATTGTGGTTGGTACTGTTGTTGTAGTTGGTGGCATAGCTGTAGAAAATTATAGATGTGTTGTAGAATACCAATTTTAATAACATAGAAAAGTAGCAGGAAATCATCTTATGCTTATTTTCTAAGCCTCAGTCAATCTTCTCCACATTATTTACTTATTCTGCATCTGCAGACAAGAATAAACCTATCCATCATCAAAAATCAAAATGCTTGCGAATCATACTCACTTGGAGGTTCTTCGAAACAGCCAAGGATGTCGAAGGTGAACTTGAAGATATCGGCATTGTCACGGGTCTCAATTGGCACAATAGCAATGCTGTAGATGGTCCTGGCTGGCTCGAAGGTGATGATACCATCAGCAGGTACAGCAAGGTACTCAAATACACGCTCGTACTCATCATCAGTATCCTCAAACATCATCAGGATGTCCACGTTAGCCACGTTACCAAGCACCTTCACTCCCTGAACCTGTGGTACAACAAAAAGTAGTTATGCATTAATTCCTAAAGGATTCAGATGGTGTCGGGGCACATTAACCACAACATTTGTTGCTTGGACTTTACAGTGGAGCTGTAAGCCCTGGCCGACTTCTAGCACAGGTCCATTTCCAGACTAGATTCCCCCTCCTTCGGGCATTTGCCAAGTAATTTTACCAGTAAATTCTGGTAGGTTTGATCAGCTAAGCATGGGGGGGGGGGGGAAATGACCTCACAACACAAGGCCCATCAGAACAGTTTGACTAGCCTGACTTCAACTCCCTAGCCAGGCAATCTAATCTAATCTGGATGGCAATTTTCACAAGCAGAGCCTAATAAAAGTCACTACAGTATTTACCTCAGCAAGGTGGCTGCCTCCTGGTCCAGTTACATCAATCTCTACACGAGGGTGCACCAGTTCTCCTTCAGCCTTCTTAGGCAGAGCAAGTCCTTCTCCACCCAGCATAACAGCCTCAGTTGGGTCTTCATTTAATGGCTTTCCAACAATCTGAGAGAGAAGCAGGTTGCTGTAAGGTCTATCAAAACATTATCACACGCAGAAATACAAAATACATGTACAGAATGAAGTAAGACTAGCAAATAGACTACCACATGTTGTAACTTAGTTATTTAGTATTTTACTAGACAGAAGAAAGCTTGCAATTATAAGACATCTAAATACCTTGATGTATTTCTTGAATAGAATTCCATGTTCCTCGATTGCCCAAGTGCGTTCACAAGCTGAAAGTCAAAAGGGTTCAGGAGGCATGAGTAATCAGGTGATAGTTCATGTTTTACTGTTCTGAATGCACATCATTTAGCACATTGTGTAGACAAGTGAATGGAACACCTACGCTTTGGCGTGGTTGTTGGCATTGTAGTCTTGGTGGTTGTGGGCATCTTGGTAGTTGTTGTAGTTGGCATTGTGGTCTTTGTAGTTGTTGGCAATTCAGTAGTGGTTGTTGGCATTGTAGTCTTGGTGGTGGTTGGCATCTTTGTAGTAGTGGTTGGCATTGTGGTCTTAGTTGTTGTTGGCATCTTGGTGGTGGTTGTAGGTGGCAGTGTTGTTGTTGGCATCTTTGTTGTAGTAGTTGGCATTGTGGTCTTAGTTGTAGTTGGCATTTCAGTGGTTGTTGGCATCATGGTCTTAGTAGTTGTTGGCATTTTAGTAGTGGTTGTTGGCATTGTGGTCTTAGTAGTGGTTGGCATTTCTGTTGTTGTTGGCATCATGGTAGTGGTTGGCATCTTTGTGGTAGTGGTTGGCATTGTGGTCTTGGTAGTTGTTGGCATATTTGTGGTAGTGGTTGGTGGCATGGTTGTTGTTGGCATGGTGGTCTTTGTGCTTGTTGGCATCTTGGTGGTGGTTGTTGGCATTGTATTCTTTGTTGTGGTTGGCATTTCTGTTGTTGTTGGCATTGTAGTCTTAGTAGTAGTTGGCAGTTTAGTTGTGGTTGTTGGTGGCATTGTAGTAGTGGTTGTTGGCATAACAGTTTTGGTAGTAGTTGGCATCTTTGTTGTTGTGGTTGGCATTGTAGTCTTTGTTGTAGTTGGCATCTCTGTAGTTGTTGGCATTACGGTTGTTGTGGTTGGCATTGTTGGTGTAGTTGTGGCTGAAATCAAACATTGAATACATTGAGAGATTTTTAAATCAACATTCTGAATATACTATGTGCCATGAAATAGACAACAAGCATATTATATCATCATACCTCAAGGTGTAATTGATCAAGATGATACTTCACTGTAAGACACACAGTGATATCCCTCTATTCATCTGTGATTGGTGCTGCTGACATAGCTTGTAGGAAGCTTTAGCGTGATGAATACTCACCTGCATTTTCCATAATAGATTTGAAGAGAAAAATACTCACTTGTCCATGTTGGCACAGTGATTGTTGGCTCATATGGTGTGTAATCAATTCCTTCTCCACAAGCTAACAGGTCAATCTTCAGACCATTGACGACCTTCTTTGAGTTGAGGATTGTCCGCACCTAATAAGTGTAAGATAAGTGCAAATGTAAAATTAACTCTTTTGCACATTAGAAATTGGTGTTAAGCTCGTCCTGGGTTCTCCTATTATGCTAATAATGAGCTTATTGAGTGGATTGCTGACCAGAAGTCCGCCTTGTTTAACAAGCAACCCCTAACAACTGTGATATCAATAAATTATGTATTGCAGTATTTCCCCACCCAGAACAAGTGTTGTTGAATAGTATGCACTATAAGACAGTACTAAGTGTTCTACAAGACATAATAACACTTATTATCATCATATGGTAAATTAGCAATATCTACAAAGAACACTAAAGTTTACGAAGCAACAAAGGCTGCTGGCAATGATTTTGCTCCTGAGCTAAAATCTGACATGCATTCCTCTGCTTACTCCAGGCCCTAATTATGTCTAATGTAAGGTAAGGGGTGAGGTAAGAGCATGACCAATATATTGCATGTAGCTATAAGTCAGATTATAATTCTTGTTTTATTATTACCTGCGGGTACAGTCCTCAGATTATAACTACCACCTAGGCCCTGTCTACTGTGGTATAAGGTAAGGAAAGCGCCAAAGTATCTCAGCAGGTGGTTTACTTGAAATTTAAAATTGTATCCCTCTAAAGAGTATGTATCATGATGCTGACCTGGAACTTGAAGGATGACATTAGGACTGGTGGATTGAATTTCAAGACGCCTCCCTTAGGCATCTTCTCCTTATCGAGTGCTTGGACCATCTTGTCATCAGTTGTCTTGTAGTAGAGGTCAATCTTTCCAAGGTTTTTACCAGTGATCTTCAATGCATGAACTTCAGCCTGAAGGAAATAGATAATACTGAGTTCATTCCCACAAAGAAAGGACCTTTTAAGTATTATTGTCATGACCCACCAAGAAAACAATACAGGCAACTTGCCAATACCTCATTAATTAATGGGGTTGAACTTTCAGTGCATGTCAACCTTAAACAGGCATTCTGTTGCATCATGCAACCCAAGTAATTAACTCAATCTTTGTATTAATTTAACTCAAGGTAAGATTAATTTGAAGCATGATTCCCTTATGATAGTGGATACACTTCTGATGTTTTAGATTTGGTCATCACATTGCACATTGCATGATTTGCCAATTGTTGGGATGTTTGAGGACTTGAATATCAACCAATGGCATGATGGACTATGCTCTATGGTATCCAGCTTCTTAATATTAGTTTGTATGGTATGTAAGTGAGATGAAATAAAAGCTTGAGTGACATGTGAGCTAGTCCTTGACAACAAGATGATCATTAGATGATTCTTTATGAGTTACAGAATACAATGTTAAATTGCATTAAACAAATGGTCTTTACCAGTGCAGTGCGGTTGTAGCGAGAAAGTCCCATTATACCAAACTCTGCTTTCTTTGACACAACGAGTCCTTTTCCATCACTAAGCAGGGCATTGAATGCTTTCTTCAATTCATCAGTAGTAAGTTCATCACCATTATTCTCAGCAGGGTAGAGCTGCTCATACCAAATCTTTGTGGTCTCTACATCCTTTAGCATCCACTTCAGGTCACAAGAAGCTGTTAACAAAATGATAATGAATTATCATCTGCATTAATGATAATGACAGGTACAGGTGAGTATTTCTTACCCCGAATAAAACAATCCAATTATGTTTCATACACATCTGTTTCCATTTAGACATTTACACATCAAAATAGGGATCTACTTACCAGTTGTTGTTGGCATTTCTGTGGTGGTTGTTGGAATTGTTGTCTTTGTAGTAGTTGGCATTTCAGTTGTGGTTGTTGGCATGGTTGTCTTGGTAGTTGTTGGCATTGTTGTTTTTGTTGTAGTTGGCATTACTGTTGTTGTTGGCCTTGTGGTCTTTGTTGTTGTTGGCATATTAGTGGTAGTGGTTGGTGGCATTGTTGTTGTCGGCATGGTAGTCTTAGTAGTTGTTGGCATCTTTGTTGTGGTAGTTGGCATAACTGTAGTTGTCTCTGTCAAAGATAGGTATAATTAATTTTGATTTACTAACATCCTGAATGAGTTGACCTTGATGAATTTTATTTTACACATATACACTGATCCCAGTCTCAAATGAGATGCAATCACATTTTCCCATTTCAATTCGGAAACATCATGTTCCGAGCCTGCACAGGCATAGATTTCTCTGAGATATTTAAATACAACAGTCATATGGACATCGATCTTACTAAAAGATATCACTGATTTTCATGAAGATGTCACTTACCACTGGTGTAGTTACAGATGGCAACATCAAAGTTGAAGACGAGGAACTCGTTATCTCTTGTCTCACTTCCAGTTTCTGGAACAATCTTGATCTTGCCCATCTGCTCGCCATTGGGGAACCTGATTTCTCCATCACTTGGGATGGTTCCAGTGTAAACCTTGGTCCAATCCTCATCATCATCAGTCTCCTTCTTGTAGATGCTGATAGTCTCAAGATTGTCATTGTTGATCTTGACAGCATATACAGTAGCGTAGCTGTGATCATGTCCTTCCTCATCGATATCAACTGTGACAGATGGCTTGCCTCCTGGGAATCTGGCAAACCTGAGCTTCTTGTTGCTTGGACGAGCCTGATTGACATCATGCTCTGCCCCTGGCTCAGGGTCCTCAACAGTGATGTGGCTCTCTGGCACTGACTTTGTGCTGTCCATGATCCACACAGGGGGTTGACCAGCAGGACATGTCCCTGTGAGATAAAACGATTCATCTTCAACCATTCAATTTTACTTTACAATATACAATAGGGTTTGGAGATGGTGACAGAAAGCCAACAGAGGGTAAGGAGTGTATTGGGTGTGATATCATGGATCGATGCATAGGGATAAGTTGGAACTTTCTCCCATAATTCCATTTTCATCATGCATACTAAATCCTAATCACTTCCCATAAACAAATACATTTCACAAGCTGTCTCATTGTTATCTATTTGTCTTTAATCTGTACCTACTAGTATAGAATGATGATTCCATGCCTGATAATGACAAATAATTCATTCAAGATGTTCGGCACAGTTGTCTTTGTACTTCCATCATGTTGCGTTAATTATAGTGTGCAGTTACAGTTCAGAAAGATATACATGTGCTTTTCACATCCTTGTAGTTGTCTGATCTGGCGGTAGCTATTTTTGTTTGTGTTCATGTTATTAAATAAAAGACATTTTAACGAGCCTTTAGGCCTGATCTTTTGTAAGGTGTACATAATCATTACTATGATAACCAAGAAACTAATGTTTTAAAAACGTTTACTTTAAAGAAGAAATGTCAATTTAGAAAGCAATGCTAATGGTATTTTCAATTCAAATATGAAAGGAACAGTGTCAAAACAAAGTCAAACATATTTTAGTAGACATAATAGGTGAGGTATTTACATGTGGTAGTTGTTGGCATTTCTGTTGTTGTTGTTGGCATTGTGGTCTTTGTGGTGGTGGGCATCTTGGTGGTGGTTGTTGGCATTGTTGTCTTTGTTGTTGTTGGCATTTCTGTTGTTGTTGGCATTGTGGTCTTGGTTGTTGTTGGCATCATAGTGGTAGTTGTTGGTGGCATTGTTGTTGTTGGCATGGTAGTCTTAGTGGTTGTTGGCATTTCTGTTGTGGTAGTTGGCATTGTTGTCTTTGTTGTGGTTGGCATTTCAGTAGTGGTTGTTGGCATGGTTGTCTTGGTGGTAGTTGGCATGGTTGTCTTTGTTGTGGTTGGCATTGTTGTTGTTGTTGGCATTGTTGTCTTGGTTGTTGTTGGCATCTTAGTGGTGGTTGTTGGTGGCATTGTTGTTGTTGGCATGGTTATCTTAGTAGTTGTTGGCATCTCTGTTGTAGTAGTTGGCATCGTTGTTTTTGTTGTGGTTGGCATTTCAGTAATAGTTGTTGGCATTGTTGTCTTTGTTGTAGTTGGAATTTCAGTTGTGGTTGTTGGCATGGTTGTCTTTGTTGTTGTTGGCATTTCAGTTGTGGTTGTTGGCATGGTTGTCTTGGTGGTTGTTGGCATTGTTGTCATTGTTGTGGTTGGCATTTCTGTTGTTGTTGGCATAATGGTCTTGGTTGTTGTTGGCATCTTAGTGGTAGTTGTTGGTGGCATTGTTGTTGTTGGCATGGTAGTCTTAGTGGTAGTTGGCATTTCTGTTGTGGTAGTTGGCATTGTTGTCTTTGTTGTAGTTGGCATTTCTGTGGTGGTTGTTGGCATTGTTGTCTTGGTAGTAGTTGGCATTTCAGTTGTGGTTGTCGGCATGGTTGTCTTGGTAGTTGTGGGCATTGTTGTTTTTGTTGTAGTTGGCATTACTGTTGTTGTTGGCATTGTGGTCTTTGTTGTTGTTGGCATCTTAGTGGTCGTGGTTGGTGGCATTGTTGTTGTCGGCATGGTAGTCTTAGTAGTTGTTGGCATCTTTGTTGTGGTAGTTGGCATAACTGTAGTTGTCTCTGTCAAAGATAGGTACAATTAGTTTTGATTTACTAACATCCTGAATGAGTTGACCTTGATGAATATTATTTGACACATATACACTGATCCCAGTCTCAAATGAGACGCAATCACATTTTCCCATTTCACTTCGAAAACATCATGTTCCGAGCCTGCACAGGCATAGATTTCTCTGAGATATTTAAATACAACAGTCATATGGACATCGATCTTACTAAAAGATATCACTGATTTTCATGAAGATGTCACTTACCACTGGTGTAGTTACAGATGGCAACATCAAAGTTGAAGACGAGGAACTCGTTATCTCTTGTCTCACTTCCAGTTTCTGGAACAATCTTGATCTTGCCCATCTGCTCGCCATTGGGGAACCTGATTTCTCCATCACTTGGGATGGTTCCAGTGTAAACCTTGGTCCAATCCTCATCATCATCAGTCTCCTTCTTGTAGATGCTGATAGTCTCAAGATTGTCATTGTTGATCTTGACAGCATATACAGTAGCGTAGCTGTGATCATGTCCTTCCTCATCAATATCAACTGTGACAGATGGCTTGCCTCCTGGGAATCTGGCAAACCTGAGCTTCTTGTTGCTTGGACGAGCCTGATTGACATCATGCTCTGCCCCTGGCTCAGGGTCCTCAACAGTGATGTGGCTCTCTGGCACTGACTTTGTGCTGTCCATGATCCACACAGGGGGTTGACCAGCAGGACATGTCCCTGTGAGATAAAACAATTCATCTTCAACCATTCAATTTTACTTTACAATATACAATAGGGTTTGGAGATGGTGACAGAAAGCCAACAGAGGGTAAGGAGTGTATTGGGTGTGATATCATGGATCGATGCATAGAGATAAGTTGGAACTTTCTCCCATAATTCCATTTTCATCATGCATACTAAATCCTAATCACCTCCCATAAACAAATATATTTCACAAGCTGTCTCATTGTTATCCATTTGTCTGTCATCTGTACCTACTAGTATAGAATGATGATTCCATGCCTGATAATGACAAATAATTCATTCAAGATGTTCGGAACAGTTGTCTTTGTACTTCCATCATGTTGCGTTAATTACAGTGTGCAGTTACAGTTCAGAAAGATATACATGTGCTTTTCACATCCTTGTAGTTGTCTGATCTGGCGGCAGCTATTTTTGTTTGTGTTCATGTTATTAAATAAAAGACATTTTAACGAGCCTTTAGGCCTGATCTTTTGTAAGGCGTACATAATCATTACTATGATAACCAAGAAAATAATGTTTTAAAAACTTTTACTTTAAAGAAGAAATGTCAATTTAGAAAGCAATGATCATGGTATTTTCAATTCAAATATGAAAGGAACAGTGTGAAAATAAAGTCAAACATATTTTAGTAGACATAATAGGTGAGGTATTTACATGTGGTAGTTGTTGGCATTTCAGTTGTTGTTGTTGGCATTGTGGTCTTTGTGGTGGTGGGCATCTTAGTGGTGGTTGTTGGCATTGTTGTCTTTGTTGTTGATGGTATTTCTGTTGTTGTTGTTGGCATTGTGGTCTTGGTTGTTGTTGGCATCTTAGTGGTAGTTGTTGGTGGCATTGTTGTTGTTGGCATGGTAGTCTTAGTGGTTGTTGGCATTTCTGTTGTGGTAGTTGGCATTGTTGTCTTTGTTGTGGTTGGCATTTCAGTAGTGGTTGTTGGCATGGTTGTCTTGGTGGTAGTTGGCATGGTTGTCTTTGTTGTGGTTGGCATTGTTGTTGTTGTTGGCATTGTTGTCTTGGTTGTTGTTGGCATCTTAGTGGTGGTTGTTGGTGGCATTGTTGTTGTTGGCATGGTTATCTTAGTAGTTGTTGGCATCTCTGTTGTAGTAGTTGGCATTGTTGTTTTTGTTGTGGTTGGCATTTCAGTAGTAGTTGTTGGCATTGTTGTCTTTGTTGTAGTTGGAATTTCAGTTGTGGTTGTTGGCATGGTTGTCTTTGTTGTTGTTGGCATTTCAGTTGTGGTTGTTGGCATGGTTGTCTTGGTGGTTGTTGGCATTGTTGTCTTTGTTGTGGTTGGCATTTCTGTTGTTGTTGGCATAATGGTATTGGTTGTTGTTGGCATCTTAGTGGTAGTTGTTGGTGGCATTGTTGTTGTTGGCATGGTAGTCTTAGTGGTAGTTGGCATTTCTGTTGTGGTAGTTGGCATTGTTGTCTTTGTTGTAGTTGGCATTTCTGTGGTGGTTGTTGGCATTGGTGTCTTGGTAGTAGTTGGCATTTCAGTTGTGGTTGTTGGCATGGTTGTCTTGGTAGTTGTGGGCATTGTTGTTTTTGTTGTAGTTGGCATTACTGTTGTTGTTGGCATTGTGGTCTTTGTTGTTGTTGGCATCATAGTGGTAGTTGTTGGTGGCATTGTTGTTGTTGGCATGGTAGTCTTAGTGGTAGTTGGCATTTCTGTTGTGGTAGTTGGCATTGTTGTCTTTGTGGTAGTTGGTATTTCTGTTGTGGTTGTTGGCATTGTTGTCTTGGTAGTTGTGGGCATTGTTGTTTTTGTTGTAGTTGGCATTACTGTTGTTGTTGGCATTGTGGTCTTTGTTGTTGTTGGCATCATAGTGGTAGTTGTTGGTGGCATTGTTGTTGTTGGCATGGTAGTCTTAGTGGTAGTTGGCATTTCTGTTGTGGTAGTTGGCATTGTTGTCTTTGTGGTAGTTGGTATTTCTGTTGTGGTTGTTGGCATTGTTGTCTTGGTAGTAGTTGGCATTTCAGTTGTGGTTGTTGGCATGGTTGTCTTGGTAGTTGTGGGCATTGTTGTTTTTGTTGTAGTTGGCATTACTGTTGTTGTTGGCATTGTGGTCTTTGTTGTTGTTGGCATCTTAGTGGTTGTGGTTGGTGGCATTGTTGTTGTCGGCATGGTAGTCTTAGTAGTTGTTGGCATCTTTGTTGTGGTAGTTGGCATAACTGTAGTTGTCTCTGTCAAAGATAGGTACAATTAGTTTTGATTTACTAACATCCTGAATGAGTTGACCTTGATGAATATTATTTTACACATATACACTGATCCCAGTCTCAAATGAGACGCAATCACATTTTCCCATTTCACTTCGGAAACATCATGTTCAAAGCCTGCACAGGCATAGATTTCTCTGAGATATTTAAATACAACAGTCATATGGACATCGATCTTACTAAAAGATTTCACTGATTTTCATGAAGATGTCACTTACCACTGGTGTAGTTACAGATGGCAACATCAAAGTTGAAGACGAGGAACTCGTTATCTCTTGTCTCACTTCCAGTTTCTGGAACAATCTTGATCTTGCCCATCTGCTCGCCATTGGGGAACCTGATTTCTCCATCACTTGGGATGGTTCCAGTGTAAACCTTGGTCCAATCCTCATCATCATCAGTCTCCTTCTTGTAGATGCTGATAGTCTCAAGATTGTCATTGTTGATCTTGACAGCATATACAGTAGCATAGCTGTGATCATGTCCTTCCTCATCGATATCAACTGTGACAGATGGCTTGCCTCCTGGGAATCTGGCAAACCTGAGCTTCTTGTTGCTTGGACGAGCCTGATTGACATCATGCTCTGCCCCTGGCTCAGGGTCCTCAACAGTGATGTGGCTCTCTGGCACTGACTTTGTGCTGTCCATGATCCACACAGGGGGTTGACCAGCAGGACATGTCCCTGTGAGATAAAACAATTCATCTTCAACCTTTCAATTTTACTTTACAATATACAATAGGGTTTGGAGATGGTGACAGAAAGCCAACAGAGGGTAAGGAGTGTATTGGGTGTGATATCATGGATCGATGCATAGGGATAAGTTGGAACTTTCTCCCATAATTCCATTTTCATCATGCATACTAAATCCTAATCACCTCCCATAAACAAATACATTTCACAAGCTGTCTCATTGTTATCCATTTGTCTGCCATCTGTACCTACTAGTATATAGAATGATGATTCCATGCCTGATAATGACAAATAATTCATTCAAGATGTTCGGCACAGTTTTCTTTGTACTTCCATCATGTTGCTTTCATTACAGTGTGCAGTTACAGTTCAGAAAGATAAACATGTGCTTTTCACATCCTTATAGTTGACTGATCTGGCGGCAGCTATTTTTGTTTGTGTTCATGTTATTAAATAAAAGACATTTTAACGAACCTTTAGGCTTGATCTTTTGTAAGGTGTACATGATCATTACTATGATAACCAAGAAACTGATGTTTTAAAAACCTTTACTTTAAAGAAGAAATGTCAATTTAGAAGGCAATGCTCATGGTATTTTCAATTCAAATATGAAAGGAACAGTGTGAAAACAAAGTCAAACATATTTTAGTAGACATAATAGGTGAGGTATTTACATGTGGTAGTTGTTGGCATTTCAGTTGTTGTTGTTGGCATTGTGGTCTTTGTGGTGGTGGGCATCTTGGTGGTGGTTGTTGGCATTGTTGTCTTTGTTGTTGTTGGCATTTCTGTTGTTGTTGGCATTGTGGTCTTGGTTGTTGTTGGCATCTTAGTGGTAGTTGTTGGTGGCATTGTTGTTGTTGGCATGGTAGTCTTAGTGGTAGTTGGCATTTCTGTTGTGGTAGTTGGCATTGTTGTCTTTGTTGTGGTTGGCATTTCAGTAGTGGTTGTTGGCATGGTTGTCTTGGTGGTAGTTGGCATGGTTGTCTTTGTTGTGGTTGGCATTTCTGTTGTTGTTGGCATTGTTGTCTTGGTTGTTGTTGACATCTTAGTGGTGGTTGTTGGTGGCAATGTTGTTGTTGTTGGCATGGTAATCTTAGTAGTTGTTGGCATCTCTGTTGTAGTAGTTGGCATTGTTGTTTTTGTTGTGGTTGGCATTTCAGTGGTAGTTGTTGGCATTGTTGTCTTTGTTGTAGTTGGAATTTCAGTTGTGGTTGTTGGCATGGTTGTCTTGGTGGTAGTTGGCATGGTTGTCTTTGTTGTGGTTGGCATTACTGTTGTTGTTGGCATAGTGGTCTTCGTTGTTGTTGGCATCTTAGTGGTAGTTGTTGGTGGCATTGTTGTTGTTGGCATGGTAGTCTTAGTGGTAGTTGGCATTTCTGTTGTGGTAGTTGGCATTGTTGTCTTTGTTGTGGTTGGCATTTCAGTAGTGGTTGTTGGCATGGTTGTCTTGGTGGTAGTTGGCATGGTTGTCTTTGTTGTGGTTGGCATTTCTGTTGTTGTTGGCATTGTTGTCTTGGTTGTTGTTGGCATCTTAGTGGTGGTTGTTGGTGGCAATGTTGTTGTTGTTGGCATGGTAATCTTAGTAGTTGTTGGCATCTCTGTTGTAGTAGTTGGCATTGTTGTTTTTGTTGTGGTTGGCATTTCAGTGGTAGTTGTTGGCATTGTTGTCTTTGTTGTAGTTGGAATTTCAGTTGTGGTTGTTGGCATGGTTGTCTTGGTGGTAGTTGGCATGGTTGTCTTTGTTGTGGTTGGCATTACTGTTGTTGTTGGCATAGTGGTCTTCGTTGTTGTTGGCATCTTAGTGGTAGTTGTTGGTGGCATTGTTGTTGTTGGCATGGTAGTCTTAGTGGTAGTTGGCATTTCTGTTGTGGTAGTTGGCATTGTTGTCTTTGTTGTGGTTGGCATTTCTGTAGTGGTTGTTGGCATGGTTGTCTTGGTGGTAGTTGGCATTTCAGTTGTGGTTGTCGGCATGGTTGTCTTGGTAGTTGTGGGCATTGTTGTTTTTGTTGTAGTTGGCATTACTGTTGTTGTTGGCATTGTGGTCTTTGTTGTTGTTGGCATCTTAGTGGTAGTGGTTGGTGGCATTGTTGTTGTTGGCATGGTAGTCTTAGTAGTTGTTGGCATCTTTGTTGTGGTAGTTGGCATAACTGTAGTTGTCTCTGTCAAAGATAGGTACAATTAGTTTTGATTTACTAACATCCTGAATGAGTTGACCTTGATGAATATTATTTTACACATATACACTGATCCCAGTCTCAAATGAGATGCAATCACATTTTCCCAATTTCAATTCCGAAACATCATGTTCCGAGCCTGCACTGGCATAGATTTGTCTGAGATATTTAAATACAACAGTCATATGGACATCGATCTTACTAAAAGATATCACTGATTTTCATGAAGTTGTCACTCACCACTGGTGTAGTTACAGATGGCAACATCAAAGTTGAAGACGAGGAACTCGTTATCTCTTGTCTCACTTCCAGTTTCTGGAACAATCTTGATCTTGCCCATCTGCTCGCCATTGGGGAACCTGATTTCTCCATCACTTGGGATGGTTCCAGTGTAAACCTTGGTCCAATCCTCGTCATCATCAGTCTCCTTCTTGTAGATGCTGATAGTCTCAAGATTGTCATTGTTGATCTTGACAGCATATACAGTAGCATAGCTGTGATCATGTCCTTCCTCATCGATATCAACTGTGACAGATGGCTTGCCTCCTGGGAATCTGGCAAACCTGAGCTTCTTGTTGCTTGGACGAGCCTGATTGACATCATGCTCTGCCCCTGGCTCAGGGTCCTCAACAGTGATGTGACTCTCTGGCACTGACTTTGTGCTGTCCATGATCCACACAGGGGGCTGACCAGCAGGACATGTCCCTGCGAGATAAAACGATTCATCTTCAACCATTCAGTTTTACTTCGCAATATACAATAGGGTTTGGAGATGGTGGCAGAAAGCCAACAGAGGTGTAAGGAGTGTTTGGGTGTGATATCATGGATGGATGCATAGGGATAAGTTGGAACTTTCTCTTATAATTCCATTTTCATCATGCATACTAAATCCTAATCACCTCCCATAAACAAATGGTCAATTCTCACGAAAATGGAGCACAGGCTCAACATACCTTTCTCTGCCCATGTACACTTAACAGGGGGTCTAACTGCTATATTGTTGATACATTCACATTACAGCTAACATTATCATACCATGGATACCCACTTTTGCCTATGTAGTGACATAATCTATGCCAATTACAGGGTAAAAGTTGCATATTTCAAAGGTTTTCAACAGGAAAAATATAAGTAAAACACATTAGGTGATTTATTTGAGGTACAATAAGATGCATGATAACACTTTTCATATGGACTATTGTAAAATTGAAAAACAAAAATTTTGACACCATCAGATCTCATTTTCTATTATTTTCTTGTTATCTATTAGGAAAGATATAGTGGTGTAAAATTTGCATTACTGTACATAGGTACATTAGAATGAGTATAATGTCAAGGAGAAAAGCCTCTTGGGATATATAGATGTCTCAGTTTTTATGGCTCAATGGATGGAATATAATGTTAATACAAAAATATTTCTAACATGGACATGTCAATAACCTATAGGACTGACAAGCATGTGGTGTATCCCTTAGCATCACTGTACGTAGGTACATTGCATCTTTGATTTAAGAAGAGTGCCCACTAGTTAGTAAATTATTTCATAACATGTTAATACATGTGGTCCAGGGAATGTACATGCAAAATATTGTCATAACTTGATGAATATATTACAATCTATGGGGAGATACCATGGAAATATCACCGTACATAGGTACACCACCTTGCATATGTCCATGATTGATACCTATGCCATAGAATGATAAAAAATAGCTAATGCTATCTGTAAATTTGTTGATATACTTCAACTGATTAGGGATCAAAACTATGCAACAGTTACAATATCAGAAATCAATAAATATGTGAAGATAATGACTGCAATGCATATACATCACCATACGTAGTTCCAGCACCATGAGTAGGTATAATAAATTGCAGCATAATCTATTCTTATCATTGATGTAAATGATATAGACCCCTAGCCAACAAATTATGAACGTATGAACAAATTATGTCAGTTTTCTTGCATATTATCATTCTATTTTATAGCAATCCATGTAATATGTTCATATACAAGATTCATCACTGTACGTAGGTCCACCAGTTTTCTTCCTAAAACTGTCATAAAATCTTTAATTTTCATAATTAATGTTCCCAATTTTGTCAGTAATTAACTTTATATGCTGCCTCTCCACCCATAAGAAATAAAAGACATCTGAGCACTTCGGGGCCATGTGATCCATTTTCATGAGAACTGACCAAATACGTTTCAGAAGCTGTCACATTGTTATCCATTTGCCTGTCTTCTTTACCTACTAGTATGGAATGATGATTCCATGCCTGATAATACCAAATAATTTATTCAAGATGTTAGGCACAGTTTTCTTTGTACTTCCATCATGTTGCTTTAGTTACAGTGTGCAGTTACAGTTCAGAAAGATATACATGTGCTATTCACATCCTTGTTGTTGTCTGATCTGGCGGCAGCTATTTTTGTTTGTGTTCATGTTATTAAATAAAAGATATTTTAACGAGCCTTTAGGCTTGATCTTTTGTAAGGTGTACATAATTATTACTATGATAACCAAGAAACTATTGTTTTAAAAACTTTTACTTTAAAGAAGAAATGTCAATTTAGAAAGCAATGCTCATGGTATTTTCAATTCAAATATGAAAGGAACAGTGTGAAAACAAAGTCAAACATATTTTAGTAGACATAATAGGTGAGGTATTTACATGTGGTAGTTGTTGGCATTTCAGTTGTTGCTGTTGTTGTTGGCATTGTGGTCTTTGTGGTGGTGGGCATTTTGGTGGTGGTTGTTGGCATTGTGGTCTTTGTTGTTGTTGGCATTTCTGTTGTTGTTGGCATTGTCGTCATGGTTGTTGTTGGCATCTTAGTGGTGGTTGTTGGTGGCATTGTTGTTGTTGGCATGGTTGTCTTAGTAGTTGTTGGCATCTTTGTTGTAGTAGTTGGCATTGTTGTCTTTGTTGTGGTTGGTATTTCAGTCGTAGTTGTTGGAATTGTTGTCTTTGTTGTAGTTGGCAATTTAGTTGTGGTTGTTGGCATGGTTGTCTTGGTTGTTGTTGGTATTTCAGTTGTGGTTGTTGGCATGGTTGTCCTTGTGGTTGTTGGCATTGTTGTCTTTGTTGTGGTTGGCATTTCTGTTGTTGTTGGCATAGTGGTCTTGGTTGTTGTTGGCATTTTCATGGTGGTTGTTGGTGGGGTTGTTGTTGTTGGCATTGTAGTCTTAGTGGTTGTTGGCATTTCGGTTGTGGTGGTTGGCATGGTTGTCTTAGTGGTTGTTGGCATTTCAGTTGTGGTGGTTGGCATTGTTGTCTTGGTTGGTGTTGGAGTACCTGTTACTGTAGTTGTTGTTGGCATAACTGTCTTAGTGGTTGTTGGCATTTTGGTAGTTGTTGTTGGTGGCATTGTAGTTGTTGGCATGGTAGTCTTAGTTGTGGTTGGCATTTCTGTTGTGGTGGTTGGCATTGTAGTCTTGGTTGTTGTTGGCATTTTACTTGTAGTTGTTGGCATTGTGGTTTTAGTAGTTGTTGGCATTTCTGTTGTGGTGGTTGGCATTGTTGTCCTAGTTGTAGTTGGCATCTCTGTAGTAGTTGGCATCACTGTTGTTGTGGTTGGCATTGTTGGCGTTGTTGTAGCTAAAATTGATATCAACATTTAATACTTGGAAAGGATGTTAAATCATGACATTCTGAATATGCCATCAGCTGTCAATCCAAATACACCATAGGCCTATATCATTATACCTAATAGCTTAATTGAAATTATCTTATACATAACTGCAAGACACAAAGTGAAATTTCTTTTTTTCATTTGTGATCAGTACTGATTACCCAGCTGATAGGATGTCATGGCCCGATGACTAGACACCCATATATTTCCCATAATATTTAATGGAAGCATCCTTACACAATATGTTATGTGGCAGGCTTTAAGTAGACCACCAGGATAATGTTATGATAGTGAAGAGAGAAATACTCACTTGTCCACGTTGGCACAGTGATTGTTGGTTCATATGGTGTGTAATCTATGCCTTCTCCACAAGCCAATAGGTCAATCTTCAGACCATTGACTACCTTCTTTGAGTTGAGGATTGTCCGCACCTATTTAGGACAAGATAGCAAATATGAATTTGACTCTTTGACATATGGCATATGAATTAACTTACTTTACATAAGAAATTGCTGTTAAGGTGGGTCGCTACTAGCTCATTCTAGCTTAAGTCTTTTGAGGGTCGTCTTTGAAGGCAGAGCACGACACATTGGGTCATGCAAAAGGAAATATGGTACTTGATTTCACACAACCAATAGGAGAGTAATAATAATGATCGGCAGAAATTATCTAAGGTCTGCCAATGCATCAGCTTTAATTTGGTACCACTACTGTGTTTGTGCATAATGCCTTAAGCGTTTTACAAGCATTTACATGAGAAAATACATGTATAATTTTTCTAATTAAATATTCGGAAATGATTTTTTTCAGAAATGAAGATCCTATGAAAAGGCTGCAATACAATTATTTAGATGTCCCACTTCACCCTCTAATATTTTCTTTCAGGTTGATATAATTGAGGGAGAGTTGTCTGACAATTATTTTATTCACTAGATAACTGTATGTGCCTTTAATTAACTGTTCGGAAATGAAACCCTAAAAATATCTATGTTTTTTCACAACTTTGTAGAGTAATGAATTACTTACAATGTATGCCTTGCATAAATGTCCTAGGCCATTAGGTGGTACCCATAATGTATATTAAATTTTATTCTATGTAAACACAAATGACCATTGGTATAAAGATCATACCTTTAAGGCTTCTTATAATTATTCATTCGGAAATGAACTGAAATCTGATGACATTAGAAATAAATTCATAGAAAATAACCTATTTACCACAGGCTCAAAATTCCAAATGTATTAGAAAATTGAAATGGCAATGATGTCATCAATTTACATATGTGAAGTATTACTATCAAAGATCATTTTACAATTTTGCTTCAAAAATGAAAATTTGAGTTGTGGACAGATACTTTTGACTGTCTGCCCATCATTGAACATATATAATTTATGCAAAGTATCACACAAACACATCTTAATGCACATTCGTTGGAAACCATTTACATCATTATATATACATTAGATCTCATTATATGAACCAAATAAATCTGAGGACATGGAAAGATAGACTTAAGCTGGAATGAGCTTATGTATGCCCTAATTGTCTAGAAAAGGATTCGGGGGATTTTGTCCAAATCTGTCCATTTTATGACAACTTTAAATTTTGGCATATTTACATCTGAATTATTTTCTTCATTCTCTGGCATTCTTTTCGACCTTACAATTAACCACCTTATATTACCTAGACAATGCTTTTAACATGATATGCTGCTCACAATGATTGAGGGCATATCATGAAATGATGTCATGCCAAGGATTTAAAAGTTTTACATTTTATATAATATGGAGTTTAGTCATTTTTTCCAATACTTTTTTATTTCAAATGACCAAAACTTTAAAATTATGCATGGGACCCCATATCAAAATTCGTTTTATTTAAAAGCAAATTATCTGAACTACATTCTTAAAAGGTTTAAAAAGAATCTAGTGGTTAGATATAGCTGATCTAATAATTTTTGCTTAGAAATGATAGAAAATTTATTGTTCTTTTGGTCGAATCATTAGGAATTCCAGAATTCTATGTAATGGAGGTTCAAACAAAACTTCTTGATAAATGAGGATATTAGAACTTTCATCACTTTCATATTATTTTCAGGTAAAAATGGAAATGATTTTATTTTTCAAAATTCAATATTAAAAAAAAGTAGTTCAGGACCCTTACCTTTCTTTGCAAAAATCTTATTCTAGGTGATATAAAGTACATTTGACCGAAAAATGGAGGAATTCTACGAACTTTGATTCAATGGTAGCGACCCACCCATTTGCAGGTAATAATGAGCTTATTGAGCTGAATGCTGCCCCTAGGCCACTTTGTTTTACAAGCAAACAGATTTATAATCAAAACATGATGTCTGGTAGTATTTCCCAATCCAGAAAAAGTTACAACTATTGTTGAAAGGCATTTACACTAGAAGACAATACAAAGTGTTCCACAAAACATTTCAGTTCTTATTACAATATGATAAAACAGTACACAGAACACTAAAATTTGTGGGCCAACAAAGGTTGGCAATGATAGTGCTCCCTGATCCAAAATCCAACATGTATTGCAAAGGTTATGAAGGTTTCTTCATATTATCCTCTCCTGGCAGAGGCGTAGAAGGTGTGTTTGATTAGAAGCATAGGGGGGTAGAAAAATTGGCAGCTATTTTACTGTGGATTTTCTTCTCTATTTAGACCATAATGGTGAATAAACCTGTTGCATTGTTTTGGTTATTTCAGGTTAGTTATGTGTAAAGTAGGGTCATAGGTGAGGTAAGAGACCTTTATGCCCTGTCTATAGCCTACTGGTATTATAAGGCCAAAATGCATCAACATAGCTCAGCAGGTGGTCACTGGTGTATTTGAAATTGAAGATTGTATCCCTCTAAAGACTATATAATGATACTGACCGTGAACTTAAAGGATGACATGAGGACTGGTGGATTGAATTTCAAGACACCACCCTCGGGCATCTTCTCCTTATCAAGTGCTTGGACCATCTTGTCATCAGTTGTCTTGTAATAGAGGTCAATCTTTCCAAGGTTTTTACCAGTGATCTTCAATGCATGAACTTCAGCCTGAAGGAAATGGACAAATGATTATTTTTACATTAGTGATCATTCCCACGTTGAACCCTGCAAGGGTTGCATCACACCTGAAAAACTTTGTGAACGCTGCTATCATGATTCACTAGGAAAACACTCACAGGTAACTCACCCATGCATCAGGTTCAAATTTCAGGATGTGTGAACGGAACGTCCATTGTATATTATGCAATCCCAGTAATTCACTCACTTTTTGTATTAATTTAACTCAAGGAAAGGTTGATTTGAAGCATGATTCCCTTTATCTTAGATACACCCCTGATGATTTAGATTTGGTCATCACATTGAACACTGCATGATTTCTCAACAATTGGAATACCAACAAATATCTAGGTGCACAATGCTCTATGGTATTCAGCTTCTCCATATTGGTTTGTATAATATGTATATATGATAAAATATGAGCTTGAATGACATGTTGCTTAGGTTTATGATTAACAGAAGATAATGTTGAATTGCCTAATACAAATGGTCTTTACCAGTGCAGTGCGGTTGTACCGAGAAAGTCCCATGATACCAAACTCAGCCTTCTTTGACACATCGAGTCCTTTTCCATCACTAAGCAGGGCATTGAAGGCTTCCTTCAGTTCATCAGTAGTGAGTACATCACCATTATTCTCAGCAGGGTAGATCTGTTCATACCAAATCTTTGTGGTCTCCACATCCTCCAGCATCCACTTAAGGTCACAAGAAGCTGCAAATGAAATGATAACCAATTATCACTTGCATTAATGATGTGATGGGTGTTTATTAACCCAGATAAAATAATTCACTTCTGTGCCATACACTTCTGTCTACATTTCCACTTCAACAGAGATATCTACTTACTAGTTGTTGTTGGCATTTCAGTGGTGGTGGTTGGCATTGTAGTTTTGGTTGTTGTTGGCATTTCAGTTGTGGTTGTTGGCATGGTTGTTTTGGTGGTTGTTGGCATGGTTGTCTTTGTTGTGGTTGGCATTTCTGTTGTAGTTGGCATGGTTGTCTTTGTTGTGGTTGGCATTTTTGTGGTGGTTGTTGGTGGCATTGTTGTTGTCGGCATGGTAGTCTCAGTGGTTGTTGGCATCTTTGTTGTGGTAGTTGGCATTTTTGTCTTAGTTGTGGTAGGCATTTCACTTGTAGTTGTTGGCATTGTAGTCTTGGTTGGTGTTGGAGTACCTGTTACTGGAGTTGTTGTTGGCATAACTGTCTTAGTGGTTGTTGGCATTTCAGTGGTGGTTGTAGGCATCTTTGATGTTGTTGGCATGACTGTCCTTGTTGTTGTTGGCATCTTAGTAGCTGTTGTTGGTGGCATTGTAGTTGTTGGCATTGTAGTCTTAGTTGTTGTTGGCATTTCAGTTGTGGTTGTCGGCATTGTGGTCTTTGTTGTTGTTGGCATCTCAGTGGTGGTGGTTGGCATTGTGGTCTTAGTTGTTGTTGGCATTTCTGTTGTGGTTGTTGGCATTGTGGTCTTTGTTGTTGTTGGCATTTCTGTTGTGGTTGTTGGCATCGTGGTCTTTGTTGTTGTTGGCATTTCTGTTGTTGTTGTGGGCATTGTGGTCTTTGTTGTTGTTGGCATCTCAGTGGTTGTGGTTGGCATTGTAGTCTTGGTTGTTGTTGGCATTTCAGTTGTTGTTGTGGGCATTGTAGTCCTAGTTGTGGTTGGCATCTTTGTGGTGGTTGTTGGTGGCATTGTTGTTGTTGGCATGGTTGTCTTGGTTGTTGTTGGCATTTCAGTTGTGGTTGTTGGCATACTGGTAGTAGTTGTGACAGTTGTTGGGGTGGTTGTTGCTTGATAAGAGAATTGAAAACATGTCATTAGAGACTTCTCATAATCAATTTTATAAAAATGGTCTGCAAATTGAAGGAAAAAATAATTCTTAATGATATTCTCCAACTTGCTTCAACTAGATTTCTCTGTACAACTCTTTCATCACAAAACTGGGTTCATCAACGTTCTTGTTACACTAATGTGTGTGCATATAGTATAAAATATTATGATAAACAACATTGATATAAACATACTGCTTGGGGTGGGTGTTGGAGTGCCTGTTACTGGTGGCGTCGTTGTTGTCGGTCTCCATATTGTTGTTGTTGGAGGAAGAGTTGTTGTAGTTGGCATTTTGGTTGTTGTAGTTGGCATAGTAGTTGTTGTAGTTGGCATTGGAGTTGTTGTAGTTGGCATTGGAGTGGTAGTAGTGGTTGGATGCACTGTGGTGGTGGTTGGAGGCTCAGTTGTTGTCACTGGCACTGTAAAGCAGGGTAAGCATATATATGTCAGTGTACAGCCTATTGGCCCTTATATGCACTGACGATTCAAATAGGTGCCAGTCTCAAAAAGGTATTGAGGTTCATAACTGTCCATGCATACATGTATGTTACAAGATCAATAAGAAGAACCATCTAGCTATAGGCTATTTTATCATTCATGCGGGGTGGGAAGTGATAGAAGGGATATATATGTAAAACCAGATCGTTGTTCGAGGAATTGGATTTTGCTTTTGAATACTTTGACCCCAATATTATTTTCAAATTTCACTGGTTCTGTCGACCACTTTTATAATGGTATTTCACATCTATATTGTATCATTCAGTTCTACATATCCTCTCATCCCCTTCATTGTGACTATAAAAACAATACTTACTGACTCCAAATCCACAGATAGCAATATCAATATCCAACAAGTAGACAAACTTGTTATCAGTGTCGCTACCATCCACAACAACAATCTTGATCTTGCCCATTTTCTCTCCTCCCTCAAAGCGAATCTCTTCACCAATCGTAACATCAATGTCTTCCTCAACAGCAGTCCACTCAGTGTCAGAGTCATCCTCCTTCTTGAAGATGCTGATCTCGTTGACATTGCCACTAGTAATCTTAACAGCATATACATAGGCAAAGCTGTGCAGATGGTCCATCTTGTCAATATCAATGATAATCTCAGGGTCTCCATATGGCACTCGGTAGAAGCTAGCCATGCCATCTCCAGGACGGATGACGTTGGTGTCCTCATGCTCGGCATCAGTATCAGGATCAACGAAGGTGATGGCAGAGTCAGGTATCAGGGTTTCATTTGCCATGATCCACAGAGGTGGAGAGCCAGCTGGGCAGGTCCCTGTTCATGAGATATAAGACAAAGGGATTGAGCATCTTTAGAAAGACATTCAGCTAGAACTAAACATTCAATCATTACTTGATTAATATTTACATTGGACCTCGCTTCCATGCTGGTGAGAAGTGTTTTCATTTGTCTCCCATACTTTCACAAATCTCCAAATTCCTACTAATACCTGTGGCTAAAAGGATGATGGATAGTGCAGCTGAATGTTCTCGAAGATGGTGGTCCTATCTGTGGGTTTGAATATAATTTTGCGTACATTCCAACTGACCAGGGTAGCAAAAGTGGATACATACATGGTGTGGTGGTGGTTGGCATTGTTGTAGTGGTTGTTGGCATCACTGTTGTAGTAGTTGGCATTTTGGTTGTGGTTGTTGGCATCTTGGTTGTTGTTGGCATCCTGGTTGTCCTTGTTGTGGTTGTTGGAGGTCTTGTGGTTGTTGTTGCTGTTGTGGTTGGCATTTCAGTGGTGGTGGCTATGAAAAGAGAAAAAGGACCTTAGCATTAGAAAATCTGGTTGTATTAGTTCTAGTCACTATATATTAGCAACTAGAAAGCGATCATCAAAAGGTCTTATAATATCTCTAAATGATAATTGTGTACTACTCTTAACCAATGAATTTTATCATAGCAATCAACATGTTCTCCCCTGAAATTATCGCAAAGTACCCAGTAATATTTCATATATGCTTACTTGGCATCTTATAACAACCAATCATCTCAAGGTTGACAATGCCGTTAGCAATTCCAGTAGTATCGATAATCTTCAGCTTGACCCATTCATACTCAACAGTAGGAATGAACCATCCCTCAGTCCACACATTGTCGCCATTGACGGTCCAAGTCTGGAATAAACATGTATTATTTTGTTTAACGACAGTATTATGATATTATTTCTGGGTTTTGAAAACTACTTATACATCTCATAAGGAATGCCGTGAATATCATCAATGATGTTTCTATATTTGCCCCAATATGAGAAGATAATTATATAAATGGGGATTGCATCAAAAGCTGTTTATGAACACGCTGATTATGCAGAGAACCGACTGCTTAATCACTCTGAGGATTGATGTTTTATTTTATGTGAATAACTTCTTCCCATAGAGATAGCATTGCAGGGCCGATCCGCACACCCCCAGTGGCGTAATGTGTGCCGATCCACCACAGCGGCCGATCCACCACTGCAGCCTCGTTCTGGGTGCATGTAAACATTCAAAATGGCGGACCGGCGCTCGTACGGGGAACTACGGTACCAGATTTTGATAATTTCTCCTTATTTAAACCCCCTAAAAACATAAAAAAAATATAGAACTAAACTCCCCTGGTGTCCTCGGTGGCCGATCCACCCCTCGGGGGGTGGTCTCCCCCTCGTGGTGGATCGGCCACCTCGTACACCACGGTCGTTTAGTTCTATCTATTTATTAAAGTAAGTTCCCTATAGTGGAGTGACATATGGTTAGATGTGTTTGGTTGATTACTTACATATGGGTAACGCTCCCATGTGTGACCATCCTTGCTGAAGAGGAACTTGAAGTGTACAATGTTGGAGGTAAGGACCCTGAAACCAGTGATGTTAAGGACACGGTCAAACCTCATCCACAGCTCCTTCTTCTGGTCCATAGCAGCTGGCATCCAGCCAATACGGTTTATCTGAAATAATAATAATAATAATAATAATAATAATAATAATAATAATAATAATAATAATGATAATAATAATAATAATAATAATAATAATAATAATAATAATAATAATAATAATAATAATAATAATAATAATAATAATAATAACTGTGCTTTCCTATAATGCACTTCGAAATTGTTTGGAAATGACCTCCTGTATGTATAATATGCAGTGGTCCATTTTTAAAATATTGAAATTCTCTTAAATCCTGATTCTTTATTGTGAAAATAGCAGTAGAAGTTTAGCCTGTCCTACCTTGGATTCCCATGGTCCATAGACACCGTTCATATCAGAGAACTCTGAGGATGCTGCCATGGTGACCAGCAGATCTGTTCCACTCATCAGCACATCAGAACATGGGGCTGCAATTTTAATGTACATTGTAAATCATATATACATCGATATGGACATTATACGTCTGCCAATGTGTGAAATTGATGTGGTTGAAACGATATATAGCCATTATTATGCTTACATTCGTATGGTGTTGTTGTTGGAGGCATTGTGGTTGCTGAAAGGAAGAAGATGTATATTTAGTGTATTGTATTCCTGCAGTCCCTTTCATTTGGACCATTGGCAGATTTCTACAATCAAATATACCAATACAGTCCTACACAGTATTTATGATCATGAGGCTGCTTTCCATTATCATAGCGGGCTATTCGTCACATAAATTTATAATGAATAAAAATTTCAAGTTTAGTCTAGAACTGCTCCCTAGGGCCACTGGCACAAATAGAATATTATTATAATGGTGTCCACTCACTGCAGCCAACTGGTGGAAGTTCACAGACGTTGTTCTCGTTCATGAAGTAGCCCTTTGGACACTGGTAGCCTGGGCAGCATGGTGTGACAGCGGCACAGGAGTCCATGGTGAAACAGTCGGGGTTACAGTGGCAGGAGTCATCACTGTAGCATGCTATGTAAGGTGTAGAGAAACCAAAATTATTTTATCATGGCATAGGCTGTCTTCATTGCCATTGCATTATTCACGTACTGGATACCCGCTGGTAGTTACAAGACAGCTTTGATGTCTGTTAGGTATATTTCAAGTCTTGATTTAAGTTACAATAATGCTGTTTCAATCTCAGCAAGTGATGGGGAAAAGCAGGAAAAAGGTTTAATATGTATTACTTACGTGTGGTAGTTGTTGGTGGCATTGTTGTGGTGGTAGTCTCATTACCTGTGGGAAGGTGAATGAAAATTCAGTGTACACAAAAGGACCAACATGTAAGGAGATAAAATATAGTATAAGGATTCTGGCACAAGTCATATGGATCTACCTCTAAAATAGAAATCTACATTATTATCAATGTAGCTACCGGGGTATTGTAATAAAAGCTGCATAGACGCTGCATGAATCTGTGGCATAACTTGACACTGCTAGTTTAATCAAAGAATTGGATTAGGCTAAAACTTAAAAAGTAAGCCATGACAACCATGGCTCTGCAGCAAAATTTGCATCTAAATCCCAATGGCTTGCAAAAGGTATGCATGCCTCCTCTATAACCCCCAACAAGTAAATCCCATTTAAATGTGAAAGATGTGAGGTCTATACAAGTGATGTAAAGTAACTTACCGTGGCATTCGTCACAACACTTTCCTTCTGGACGTGTCTTAGTCTGGCCCTGGATAAGGGAATATCATAACTTGGATTATGGGTGATGATATAAATGAAGAAAATGCACCTCCATGTATACACATTGTGTTCAGGAAGTTTAGGATATCACTAGAGATTCTTTGTAACGGGCTTATATCCAATATACAAAATATAATTCAAATATTTATTTACGACCAGAGGCGACTAAATTGTTTACAGATGGTATAATCTACGTACTGGCTTGCACTCAAGGATGACGTTGCAGGACACTGGGTGAGATACAATCTTGTTGTTCAGACACATGTACTGCATACATGGGTCCTTGGGGTCGGTCCACATCACTCCAGGCTAAAACAGACATAATGATAATAACATGAAAACATAAGGACGTGATTATCAATCTATGACATGCTTATTGGGATAAATGCAGAGGTATTCACCCATTTATTGATATTGATTTTAGCAAAGGAGACTTCTTAGCATTGTGGAAAGTGCTTTTTAGATTTAATGACTGCCTAGGATAAATATCATGAATAGCTCACCACGCGCACGTTGCCCTCATCGTCAGTACAGTTACAGTGGGCGGCCTTGACACAGAATTCACCGTTGAAGGCAAAGCCCTTGTTACACTCACAGCAGTATGGTGACCTGTGGGGAGAAAAAAAATTCAATGTATGAAGATATACATAATTTGTCAGAAAACAAAAATATATCAGTTAGATTCAAGTGATCCTCTCATACTGTTTTAGCCACTCAGATTCCATAAAGTTGGCAATATCAGAAATCTAGAAATGTGAATTCCAATTGGCTTACTTGTGGCACTCATCCTTGCTGTCATGACATGTGTTGTTCCTGCAGTAGTCTCTGGTCTCACACTGGTGCAGTGGGATCTCCACTTCAGGCTCGTCACAGCAGTCACGGCCAGTACATGCTGTTAACCAAGAAGAATTATCATTATTATCATCGACTTTTTTGGGATCCATATGGGATCGACATTTTCTCACTAAAGCAAATGCGGTCTAGAAACTGATTGAATACACAAGTGATGATAGATATAGATTATAGGAAATAGCCATTTATTTTCCCACTGACTTCATATGATCAACCATATAGTATAGCTATAGAGAATATGCTGAATTTCATAATGCCTTGGGTAAATCTATTCAAGAGTACCCCAGAGTTACTGATATTAAACATGTGATTACTTACTCTTTGTAGTTGTTGTGGGAATCTCTGTGGTTGCTAAAATAGAACCAAATTTGACGTTTGTTAACCTATTCACATATGGCAATACTGAAACTATCTATAGCTTATTATTACTTAAGGCGATATATATGATACAGCTTATCATATTGTATTATTGACTGAATTCAATGTTTATTGATAATACTCACTTGTTGGCATTGGAGTTGTGGTTGGTGTTGCTGAAATGAATATGAATGGAATTTAGTGAGAGTGGATTAGGCCTATTTTAGCACGAGGGCTAGGAGTCACCAAAGATGGACACTAGTTATTAAAAGATCACAAAGAGAAGCACTTGGCAGACTAGTTTCAGGATATAACTTCTGAAAACCTTTTTTCTACATAATGTATGTATTCATTTTCTTGAAATTAGATAATCATTTTTGTTCATGGCATTTAGATACATTTATTATACTTACTGCAATTGCTACAGCATTGTCCAGGTACACTGACTGTGACCTGTCCTGGTGCACAGGAATCACACTGCTCCAGACTACACTGCTTCTGTCCCCACTTGTCACAATAACAGGACTTACAGGGGTCCTTCTCATCATCCCAGTTAGAGTGGATCTAGAAGAAACAATATCATCTATTTTCAAACTGAATCCCAACTTCACATGAAAAAGAGAACTTGACATAAAGTCTTTTTATATACAATTCCACGTGTAATATCTAAAGGAGTTATTGAGCAACAAAATTTGGAGAGGTGACATGTGGGCCTTGGAAATTGTTTACATTATAAAGACTAAAAATCCCTCACAACTATTCCACTATGAAAAATATCAATATTCAGGTGCCACTTACAGGCTTGCAAACATCATCGACAAGACATCCATCGCATTTGGTCGTAGTTGTTGGCATTGTGGTGGTCGTGGTGGGCAGGCTGCAATTGGAAGATATAAAGAACATGGTTGTCATCTCCAATCTCCTGTGCTGATGGTAGACATGTTTGAGTGACTATTTAATATATGGCATCCAGGTATTATATAACTACACCACATCCAAAAAAGGTGGTGTCTAACTTTAACCTTTAGATTCACTATGGGCCCTGATTGACAGGGAGTCTTTGGGTGACGTTTTCACCAAAGAGAAATAAAATAACCCAAGATGTATATAAAATAGTATAATAGTTTATCCTCTCACCATTTGGGTGTGTTGTCTGGGCCACAGTTGATCTCTCCCTCATCGTTACAGGTGCACACACGGCATGAGATCACCTGCTCCTCACTGTCCTTCTCTGGGAATGACTCTCCTCTCTGTCAGGTATGTCAATGTTGCGGCATTAGAGTTCAACTAAGCAGGTCATAATCATAACTCAAGAAACATCAGGCAATGTCACATAAATGAGACAAATAGATTTACTCTATATATACTTACTATATGTACAAAGGGTTTGATACCATTGGTGTTACATGTTTAACTATTTTCCTAACCCGTGTGAGCCTATAAATAATCACATTTGGCTTACCTCAAACTTGACACCATGGTAGATACACTGCACACAAGGCTGCCTCTTGATACAGAAGTTGACCTTGTTAATGTTGTCGATGCTGGCTAGCTGTGGCTTGTAGCCCTGCTGGACTGGACAGTAGCACCAGTCCGCAGTTGGGGTCACAACCCTGCAATTATATACAGAACATAAATTATGCAACCATTATATATTTTTTTTATAATAATGATCTTTATTGACCGATCCACTACATGTCGCAGTGATAATAAATGTCAGTCAACTGTGTGGTTGTAAAAATAAATTAAGTAGCATCTTATGATAAGGAAAAAGAAAGAAAAAAAGACAGTATTCTGCCTGATATGAAAGTCCTAAATCACACAATCAAGGTCACTTAGGAGGAAGGTTATATTTACAATGAACGATGAGATTATTTTGTTATACTTTTGATAGTTATTTACTCAATCCTTATGTGATTGAGATGTGATTTCTGAAAAGCACATAGAAAAGATGAAAAAAGTACAATAAAATATATACATTACATACAAGAATGATGCCTCTAAGACCCTTTGGATCACACAAAAAGCATCTGCTTGATTGACTGCCATTTGATGACGTACAAGAAAGTAAATAAAAAATACACAAGAATACAAGTACATAGATTCCAATACTAACAGAACTTGATATTGAGTCGAAACATTTTGGAACTGCAAGGGACCACACAGTTGAGACATTTAAAACTTGTCCTTGAATGACTGAGTGGATTATCCGTTACTTCAGCATGGCGTTTTAATATGGGCATGGAGTTTATAGAACACAGTTCTAAAGGATATATAACAGAGAGGTTGACTAACTGACTAGATGTCATAAGCATATCTATTTTTTATGTAAAAAAAACATACCTCAATGGAGAGCAGGCCCATAGAACTGTAATAGGGCATTTATAATGTATCATGCCCATCGATAGTCATGATAATGAATGCAGCCCTGGTGAGAAACTGCATTAGCCTCTGGATAGATATGGCGGAATGATGATTGAATGCACCCCAGGTGTGTCTACCCATCAATGCTACATTTATGTATATTGAGGACCAATGATAAGGATGCAATACTGCATTAGCTGCACTTAAAGTGCGGGTAATAATGCTATCCTTACTTGTACATCTCCTCCAGGGTCTTGTTCTTAGCAGCACCCATGTAGATAGCCTCACAGCTGATGTCCTCTGGGAAGTCACATGGCACGTCACAAAGGATGTTCTCACGTGGGCAGGCTGTGGTATACAACATTGAAATACTTCATAATATCATAGGTGACCAATAACGGGGATTTCAGCTAAACTATCAGCAGAGGTCCTAGACACAGAATCACATTAGAATAAATCAGTTAATCCTGAATTGACTCTATGGAATAGATTAAACATTTTATCATAGTAAGGATACTATAGACGAAGTGCTGCTACATCTGCTATAGAATTGTATTGTTATTTATAATAGCGGTATTCTTACGTGTAGTTGTTGATGTGGTAACAGTCACAGTGGTTGTGGTTGGTGGCATTGTGGTGGTTGCTGAAATGGATGTAAAATTATAAGTTTAGAATGGCAGACAAGGACATATATTTAAAAAAAGGTGTCTAGGATTTAGGCTCTCAATCCTGTAATACACATAATCATAACTTATAGAGTAGCATCAAGACATATATCACATCACTCAAGGTGTGTGAGAATGTGGGGGTTACATAATATCTTTTGATACAATCATGATGGTTTTTACTGACTTGTTGGTGGTGTGGTTGTGATACAGCCTGGCAGAGTCCTGACATGGACAATGGTGTTGCTGACACATTTGTACACACGGCAGTCCTCCTCCCATGTCTTGTTAGCCTAAGCAAGGATATAAAATATACAATGTAGTGTACTTTAACTTAATGTACCCGTTTCAACAGCTTAATACATTTCAAGCATTTTATGTCTTAAAACTCTCGTGCTATTCTATTTAGCCAATCAATAGCAGCCAGTTGCATTTACTTAATTCCTGTCATGTGGCTTTGATTGCATATGGAGAGAAGTGTGTGATGCTCACCTCTGCTCCACTATTATTCTCAATTTACACCAGAGTTGATTCAGCACCATATCAAGTGAGCAAATCAATCAAACAAACAGTAGTAATCATCAATTATAACTTACTGGTACAACTTCATTAGTGTCTGGCTTCCTACAGAAGCAGTCCTCTGGTTCCACACATTTCTGTCCATCCCAGAGAGTGGTACCGGGACAGTCACAGCCGGGCTCACACTGGGCGGTCTCCTTACAGTCAGGCTTCAGGCCCTGGCACAAGCTGCACTTCTTCTTACACTGAGTAGGTACGAAGGGTGGTGCACAGACTGCAGGAAGAATATACAGGTCATACAATGAGCTATGGTGTCATCTATAAGGCCATTTGTAAAGACTGAGATCTATTCGACCTACATCTGCTTTTGGGATTCTCTCATGAATCTGTTTTATTAGTATCTGAATAAAGATAATATTAGAAATAGCATAATTATACTTCACTTGTGTATAGTTGGTTCATTAAAAAAAGGCTAAGATAATAATCAAGCTCTATCAAGCAAATATTGTGTATGAAGTAATGAAGTAAAACTCACCTGTTGTTGTTGTTGGATGGTATGGAGTTGTTGTTGAGGTGATGATTTCAGTTGTAGCTGAAAATCAAATAAAGTCAGTAAATGTCTGGTCTTCCTGTATCCCTTTCTCATATTTCTGTGCCTTTATAGCAATAGCATAGCTGGTGTCAACGATTCTACCAACTCTATAGTTATTGCATTGCCCCATGCATGAACTGGAATATCCAGCATATATAGTCAAGTTATGTTACATGCTAAGCTCTACTTATAACATCCATAAGCTTTAGCTCTCTCCTAGTATTTACCCTTTAGATTGAAATAGTAAGAACCATGAGGTCATTGGTTCCATAAAGACATTATACATCTGCATTTTATGTCCACATAAAAATTATAAACATATCTCATAGAGGGCTGAGAAATAGCTATAGGATCTTACTTGGAGCAACACACTCGCAGCACACATCATTGTTGTACTTTACAAGGGTCTCCTGCAAAATAAAATAGTAAAGTCAGTGCCTATATCCAATGGATGAAACAATTCAGCTTCAGTAATTCCTGCTGTAACACAATTGCAAACTAATGTAAATCTATAAGCTAAATCGATCTGTACATTTATTGATAGTAACATACAGAATTACTTACATGCTCGTCACACTTGCGGTTACAGGCAAGCACAGTCTTGAACTTTCCATCCTCACATGTGGAGTTGTGGCATTCATCAATGACACTTGTCTCACCCTCCACACACACTGTGGTGGTGTGCTCTGTGGTGGTGTAGCTGGTAGTTGTAGTGTAGGTGGTGGTAGTTGTTGGAGCAGTGGTGCCTATAGTGGAGTAAGGTTTTCAGAATAAACATTGAGTCCTTTGTTAGCAGATGTATATTTTATGATCATACTTAACTTGCTTTTTTTTTGCATTTAAGAAAGTATTACATTCCTATGGTTTCGAATAGCTGGTTTGCCAAGTAGGTATAGAATTGTTGATGCTCATATGACTTTGAATGCACATGGGTAATGAACACTTAGTCCTGCCTTCTTCAATCTTCTAGAGAGAGACATACTTAATGTCAATTCACATGACTGAAAATTACAGAATACTGGTAGAAGGATCATCAGTTTTAACAATGATATGTTACTTACTTGTTGGTTCACAGGCACAGCACTTGCTGTTGTCATCAGCATAGAGGTTCAGCATGTAGCCCTGAAAACGTAGCATACAAAACATGCATCATTCTCTTATTAATTTACAGACCTGCAGTTATCTATCACAGCCAATCAGTTAGATTGAGATGTATTTGTTGTTCTTTGGCTGCTGTTCATTTCAGAAATACCAAGGGCTAGAAACACACCATTTATCTTTTTCTTCGATATGACCATTGTAGTGAGATAATTAATCTGTATAGACGTAGTATGGCTTTCTCTTACCTGCTCACAAGTTGACAGACCACAAGTCTTGTTCTGTACAATATCTCCATTCTTACACTTGCACATGCTGCATTCATAGCACTCAAATGTCTCATCGCTCTGAAGACAAGAAAATCAAATTAGGTTATAATATACAGACAATTGGAGTATCTATGAACATATTCAAGCATGGAAGAGAGTGGACTACTTCTCTATAAAGCAATATTCCTCAGTTGTGGCCATGCAACTAACAAAGTACTATTTCATCGACATTTATCTCTTTGCATTGGCCACCTGTATCCAACCTCCACTGCAATACTACTCACTGGAAATTCTCTTTTATCATAACCTAGTGAGGTAAATAGCTACAACTATCAACTTCCTAATAATTCATAAAAAGCATTGTCTTGATCCATAACATGTGTCCTACCTCATAAGTCTTTCCATTGTATTCACAGGGGCAGTCCTGTTCATCTTCACCGTTGGGGCAGTCTGGTGTCTTGTCACAAGTCTGAGACTCATGGTAGCACTTGCCGCAGCCATTACATGGGATCATACCAGGCTTGGGGCAGGCACATTTAGTTGTGGTGGTGGGCACTGTTGTAGTTGTCACAGGCTCACAAGAGCAGCAGTCTGTCACTGGGGAAACAACCTTGGTGTAGCCCTGAATTTGAAAAAGGTAGTATATGCCATAAGAAATCATAGCTGGTACCTATGGTGTCAATGGTAATGGCAAAGAGAAGAGAGACATTTTCTCTTGCAGATTATTTCTGCTGTTCATCAATGGTTTGAAATGACAATGATTTCGCCTTGATTGTTCATCTACAGCACAATCCTTGAGCAGACTTGACCAAAATTTGAATTTAACCTCAGTCATCCAGAATTAGTTTACTGGGAAAAAAGATAAACTTACAGGACCACAGTTGGTGATACGGCAGATAGGAGTACAGGTCTTGTTACAGTTTTCATCACAAACACAGGAATGGTCACAGGAGTGCCTCTTCTCTGTGAATGGTACGCCGGGAACCTTGTCCTGTGAAGAAAAGTCATAAGGGATAGAATCAAGTGGAAAATACAAATACCAGTCATTCATATCCAATTCAATTCAAATAGATAAAGGAAAGGCACCTCTATACATTATATCCACTTATGCACCACACATAAATGGGTAATATCTGTTAGATTAAGAAGATGTTATGGCATGATTATATATGAGTTAGTTTATTCACCTTGCACTGGCTGTCCTCCTCACAAGTACAGTGCTCCTTCTTCATACATTTACCCACATCATCCCTAACCTGTCCTGGTGGACAGTTGCAGCACATGCCTATAAGAAAGCATTTATTAAATGTTAGTAAACGTGTCAATGTGTAATCCATATATAGAAAATGGTAAAAATATGTAAGTTTTCACTCATTCAGTAATAAGGACAAATACTTTCAGAGGAGACTCAACAGTACTTCATGGATGCATCATGAAAAAGAATGAACATGATTCACTAATGCATCAATGGCCTATAAAAGGGCACAGTAACATTTGTTTTAGCCCCAATATCTGTTTAAGCTCTGTTTTGACACATGCCGCTAGTATATCATTTCATTATCACCATGCCCAGCTAGCACCTTACATAAAAAAGACGTCCAATACTCGTCATATTCACAGTATTATGTGAAACTGACCAGATAATTATGTCATTAGGAGGTAAAGACTTTTATGTGATAAATTGACTAGATGTTGATGTAAAAGATACATCCTA
Source organism: Acholoe squamosa (assembly GCA_949317995.1). Classification (NCBI taxonomy): domain Eukaryota; kingdom Metazoa; phylum Annelida; class Polychaeta; order Phyllodocida; family Polynoidae; genus Acholoe; species Acholoe squamosa. The sequence goes on from OX439045.1 coordinate 57,157,952, forward strand.
TATGGGATGTAAAAAAGACATGTCCTATTTGACATCATAATGATGTCTTTATCTAGTGCAATCATACACATCATAATTATTATGCTGTCATGAATATGCTATGATATTAGAAGTGTTAAAAAGTTGTGTGCCATTTGACATCAATAACACATCTCATAGTAGTTATTTTGCAATGTAAAAAAGTGACACATGAGTGATGTCTAAATTACATCTTGATCTGGATAAACTTGAGACATTACAGAATTACATCTATTTCTTGTCTCTTTGCTCTTGAAAAAAGAAATGATATTATGTTACCTGCAATACTACAAATACTTGTTTACTGAATAAATCAAGCATACTAAATATTACATAAGATATTTATGTCATTATGATGTGAATTCAAAGCTGTTGTATTCTTGTAAGAATATGACGTCACGATTATACCCCTAGATAGTTCTGAGATCTGACACAAGTGGTCTAATCTATGCACTTTCCTCACTACCTGATCTGCATTGCCACATTCCCCAATAAATAGTTGGGTCAAAGTGAACTAACCACCTGCAGTTATTGGAATGAACTGAAAGAAAGGTCTTCAATATGTTCTCTGTTGTTTCTGTGACATTCAAATGAGAGGTAATGACTACAAAAACAATGCACATGATAGACACCTCTTTTAGGCTTTAAGAAAATATATAAGAACCAATACTGACTTCAAGTAGACATCATACCCTGGCCTCTGGGCTAGGTTAAATGTGTAGTGCCCTCTCTATGGATATGGAATACCTGTGAATACTTTTCACCAAACAGGTATTATTTATATATATATATATATATATATATATATATATATATATATATATATATATCCTGTGCAGAGTATCCATGCAGGATGCAATATTTGCATCTAATAGACATAATATTCTTATGTCTTGGGATATCTTGAGGTATCCTATCTGACTATGATTTGTGGTCAGTATTCCCATTTCAATAGTATCTTTCATGTAATGTTGCCATCTTTATATCACATCATATTTGTATGGTAGCACTTATGTTGAAATTACATCCATGAGTAACATCTTATTTATGACATAAACCATAGTCAGCTCACATGTCAAGATAAACATCTGTTTGATGGGTTTCAAGTACATCATATTGACGTATGATATGTACGTGCAGAGACATCTCATAGTTACGTGAAAACGTCTTGCACATACGATGGGTTTTTTCCACAAAATTCGCGCAATAATATTATGTCTGTGAGGATCAGCACAAGATGTAAAAATGACATGATTTATTATGAGTTTTGCTAGCTAGGATGCTCACCATTGGCATCTGGGGTTGTCTTGGAGGTGCAGTTCCTGTTGTACTTGATGTCATCACATGTGAGGTCACACTGACAGTAGTCGTACACCTCTGGGGGCTGGCAAGGTGAGGTTGTGGTGGTGGTAGGCATGACAGTGGTTGTAGTTGTTGGCTTTGTCACTGATAAAGGAAAAAGGGCATACAAAGGTAAGTAATTGTGGATTTCAGGCATTCTTTGGGATATATCTAGATCACTCTGGAACCCAAATACGCTGCAAATCGATTGTTAGGACACCTCATCATGACAATTAGGGCCAAACTAATGATTGAATGCAAGTTATCAAAAATTAGTCAAAGATGCTTTACAATAAGGGGGATTCTACAATAAGCACCATAGTAAGGTGTTCTATATATACCTGGTGTGAAGCAAGCCCTGATGATGAGGTCCTTCAATGTAACAGTCTCTCCATCCTCACGTGTCAGCTTGAAGGCTACAATGTTAGCCATGACCTTGGAGTGGAAGGCAACGCTGAATGTGTTGTCCTTCTTGGTGTTGGTGTAGTCGGTGGTCTGTGGAGAATATTTAAGCAATGTTCATTTAATGGACACAATCTTAAGTAGTCAGCACAGTCTGACAGAAAGGCTGCAAAGTTCAAAGGAGAAGAAGGTGTCTAGAGAATGGAAAGAAAAATATAACAAAACTCCTGAAACCATAAGGAGAAAATGTATTTCTTATGGCTGCTCATAATTGTTTGCACCCCTATCCTTACTTGATCTACATAGACGAAAGTTAGTTGATTTATGATATACTCTACACCTGATGGTAATAGTGACAGATAGATTTGCATTACCTGTGTGTAGACCTTAGTTGTGGCCTGGTCCAGATCCAGAGTCAGGCTCTTGACACCAGTAGAGACAACCTCTACATCAGTGATCTGGGCTGTGTGTCCAACACCATGGATCTGCAGGTAGAAGGTGACTGTGTCCTTGTCTGTATCCACTGACTTCCACTCAGAGTCTGAGCCCAGCAGGGCCATCTTAGCCTCCTCCTTGTTGTCAGTGGCAATCACGGTGAGTGAGTCAGCATGAGCGATAGCGTCAAGCTCTGGACACTGCACTGTTATAATGAAGAATGAAAGAGTGAATATTGGAATAAGAGATCATAATGCAATTGTTGCCTCTGACCGTGAAATATTTTGATATAGGATGAATCAATAGATTATGTCTGAAAAAAATGGAAGCATAATATTCTCAATCATAGTTAGGAAGCAAGAAAATAATAGCCAGTAGTCTGGAAATGAATTTCTATTTACATGGCTTTACATTCAGCCTTGAAATATATTTATGGGGTTACACAGGTTATTGTTCCAACAACATTGGGGCAAAAGGAATGGGCCATGCTTGTTTACTTTCCATTTGGCAACTCAAGCTGATTGTCTCACTTTCCTCAAAAGCTGTGACAGCTGTTCAGTGGACACAGCAGGATCTTCTGAGATTTCAATATCCCCCCCCTTTGTATTACAGGGGTATGAATGTAAATGTACGTACTGTGTGTTGTGGTTGTTGGCATCTCTGTGGTTGTTGTTGGTTCTGTTGTAGTGCTGTAAGATGTCACAGTTGTTGTTGGTGGGATGCACACTGGGCAGTCCCTGTCTGCTACAGTTACCTTTCTGTATGTCTGTAATGAAATTGGGCAATAAGGTAAATACAATACATGTAGTCCATGTGATGGCAAATATGGTATACCTGTCATATAACTGATTCATCAGCTAAATAAACTATGACTGGTATGGGACAATTACCATAAAGAACTGATATAAATTCATGGATCTACTGGTGTGATGCAATGCCCTTAAAATTACTGGAGGATCACAGAATAAAACAAGCTGTTCTTTATTGCTGAAACTGTCTATACTTACAGGTGGACATGTGATTGGGATCTTCTCACAGATCTGCTTGTTCTTTACACACTTGCACTTGGTGCACTCATCAACAGTCCAGTACTCATTGGGCTGAAACACAAGAAAACATGTAAATGCAGAGCCATCATTGACAAAGGGACTATACTACATTGACATCAAAACCCACTGTGTTTGGGGTGAAAGTAGTTACACATCCCCAGTAAGAGTACATGTAGGTTTTTCTACCTGGATTGAGGCTAAGGATAAGCTGTCTGAAAATCTAGGAAATGCTGAAAAGAGATCTTGGTTTACCTGGCGGGTGACATTGGCGATGCTGTCGTAGCATGGGCAGTTATCGGTCTTGATGCATACTGTGCCATGTCTGGAGTATCCCTCAGGGCATTCACATCCTGGGCAAGGAATTAAAAGCAGATTACCACAATGATAATAGGACATGTTTCATAATATAGCCGTAATTCTCTCAAATGAACCATCCAATATGTATACTCCATAGAAGACATTTTTTCTGAATTTTCTTGGTGTTGTTATTTATAACTTAAGCCACTTACCCTCAGGGCATGAAGGTTCCTTGTCACACTGAGTCTTGTACTGGTCATTATGACACAGCTTCTCACACTTTGGTACACAGTCATCACAGGTTGATGTTGTAGTAGGGTGGTAGGTAGTGGTAGTGGTAGGTGGCATTGTAGTTGTGGTTGAAGCTGAAAACACAAGACAATTATGCTTAGAATGTGCACTTGCATCTTTGTTTTACAGGTATTTGTTGTTTTGTTATTTTTAGTTTTGTGCTCTTTATTCTGAATACAATGGTATCATAGACCACATGAGCACACCACTCTGGCATTACAATGTATCAAATTTTAATTTCATCTGAAAATATTTTAAAGGAGATAGGTGTATTATTTTGTATGCTATATCACTGTCCACTTACTGCAGCCTTCCTCATCATTGGGGTGTACACACTCACGGCGACCATCACATCTCTTAGCGCACACACCAACCGGTGTCTTGCACACAAAGTCTTCACAGTATTCTGCAATAGATTTATAGTGTTCAATATGTAATATCATGTGTTTTACTAAACAACCCATACATATTATAACCTTGTAAATTCCATTAGTGAACACTTGTTATCTTTTTTAATGTAACCTATGATGGTAATGTAATTGTAGTAAGGCAATCGTGTATACTCCTACCAGTTGTAGTTGTTGGGATGGTTGTTGTGGTTGGCATTGTTTTTGCTGTTGTTGTTGGCATCGTTGTGGGCTTTGTTGTGGTTGTTGGCATTGGTGTGGTTGTGGTAGTTTTGCACATACCAGTAGAATTGCACCTCCAGCGGCAATCATTCTCTGGGCACTCACTGTAAAGATAATGTTATCAAATGTAAACTGCTTCTGCAAGTTGTGTTATATCTTCATACCCCCTTATCTCACAATCTATTGATCTGGTACGGGCAGGGTAAACACTTACAAAAAATAATGTTACTATTGGTAGTATTTGCAACCCAAAGATTTCAGAATAGATAGAGGGATAAAGGTAATAGATGGATACCTACCAAATCTCACAGTCTCCAACAAGCTTTGTTCCCTGGGGATAGCTCTTGCCAGTCTCTGGGTCGGTACATGTGAGGGTGTCACGCTTCACACACCTGCCATTCTTGGCTACCTCGTCATCTCTGCAGCCACATCCCTCAACACACTCATACTTGCATGACTTGTTGTGATACTCCTCATTGCATTCAAGGTCCTGGCATGGGTCGACACATGGCTTGTAGACAAAGCCATTCTCACATTGGATTGCTGAAAGTAATCATCCTAGATACATTTGGTCATCTCACCAAGATACCCAAAGCATTATTCTTGAGCACCATAGGTGTGTATGAGCAAAATTTAACTACTTTAATGACCCTGTTGGAACCTTTCCCTTCCCACTGTATAAGATTTATATTCAAAGTTTCCAAGACATCCCAAACTCAAAAGCATTATTTGAAGAAATAAAATCCATACTTACGACAGTTGCCCTGGTCTCTCCATTTGATGTGGATACCATTGAGGTTGCACTGTCTAACATAGGCAGCCACAGCTGTACACAGACACTCACAGTCACCTCCTCTGTTACAGCCACAGGAGTCCCACATACAGGCATCACGGTACTGTTTGACATCAACCTGAAAACACAGAGGAGTGAAGATATCAGTACCATTTGAATAATTCTTTAAATTATTTGGCAGCCTATTTTCATCCTTTCCCTTGCAAGCTGGATACAAATACTAATACATGCATACAAAGTAGAATTATATTGTGTGATATGTTACATAGTATAAATGAATGGATATAGAGAGAGGTTAATAATTAAATTGATTCATTGAAATATCATAGATAACATGGTTGATTCTGCATAATTGGCATAAGTATAGCATTTAGTATTCACTTACAACAGAATGGCATGGGGCAAATGCAGGGCTGGTGAGAACGTTGCAGGAGAATGTAGCCCAGTATTTCCTTTCTGGGTGAAGAACACATGGGTCCCTAGGCTCCTCTGTCACATCTGGACAGGACTGACTTGTCTTCCAGGAGTTGGCAAAAGCAAGTGATGTGGTCTCAATAAGATCACTACGAGAGCGGAAGTCGTTGTCAGCCTTGTTGTCATAATCTCCACACAGACCACAGACCTTGCCCATGTACACAGGATCCAGGGTGATGTAAACTCTCATTCCCTTGTCCCACTCAACAGTGATACCTGTAGGTATAGAAAAATGAAAACTATACTACAACCCAGCATGTTACATAGATGATGATCTATCATGCCTGCATTCATAATTAGTGCCCTGTAGGACCTTCCTGGTTCAACTCAAAGCAAATGTTACACAAGTCTAAAGGTTATCAAGGAGAGATCGGGAATGACATTGTTCATACTCAGAACTTTGAATTTTGGATAACACATTGAACCTGAACTCATATTTTGAAATTGAGCATTATTTTAAATTTAGGATCTAAAGAAATATTTCTTTAGGTTATGCTACATTGACGTTGAGAGAATCAGGAATTGTATGACCAATGGAACTTACCATGCTCTGTGAAGACAAACATGAAGAGTCCAACTTCCTTGATCTGGAACTTAGCCTTGGGGGAGTTTGGTGGAGCAAGAGGGTTGCGTGAGGTAACTGGGCGAGAGCCTCTCAGAAGGTGGATTACGGTATCGTGAATAGAGATCTTGATGCTCTTTGTGCAAGAAACACCTTCAGCACCACATGGTACATTCTCAGCAGTGATAACAAAGGTTCCCTGAGTTCCGCAATAATCCTCAGTCAGTACATAAGAGCAGGCACCCTGAAATACAAAAAGGTTACCATATCACTTAAATTTGATGATGATTGTGATGGCGCACTCATATTACAAAATAGTAATCTTAAGTAAAAGAGAATGTTTACATCAATCAAAATTGTGCCTTCATTGTGAGCTCTCATTAGGTATCTATGCCATACTGCCTAGTGTAAATTGCTGTCTAAACTCACCTGGTATTCATAGCTGGCACCATCAAATGTAACATAATGAGGATCTCCATAGGCCTGGCACATGGCAGGGCATGTGTTGTTGCTGCAGATCCAGGTGCTGTCTTTGCAGATACTGAGGAGAAAGAAATGGGCTTGTCAGTATACAATCATGACAAATTATGCCAATCATATCATAGGTTTTTTTATACTAAAACTAGTGAACAATCTCATACCTTGAATAAAACCACTGAGATGTTTTGTTTAATTCCAGGTCATGATCAATCAATGACACTTTTTTCTGAGGACAAATTACTGAGCTGATTTAGGCAGAGTGACATACCACTTGTTGCATCCTCTCTTGCTGATAGTTCCTTCACCATAGCTCCTGCCACGGTAAACACAGGAGCACTGGTTGCTGTCTGCACACTTTCCATTCTCTGCCTTCACCTTTCCTGGTGGACAGACACAACCTTCACGTTTACAGCTGGAAGCAGGGCACTGGATGTGCATGTTCTCACAAGTTGGCTCACAGTCAGCGCAGTAGCTCCATACCTTACCATTGTCACAGACCTCAACATCTGTAATAAGATAATCATATTTGAGGAATAAATCATTTCAATCAATTCAGATCTTTATATGTATGCCATATTTGTGTAGGTAATATTGCATTATAATTCTTCAGTTACTTTCAGATTTATCAATATGAAATGATCATACATTACCCAACCAACACTAACCTGTGCAGTTCTTCTTTGTGCATTCCCATTCTCCATCCTTGCATTTACTGAAATAAATAGATTACATAGCAGATAAATTTGATGAAACATCTTGTAATCTAGGGATTAAATCACAAAAAGTTTATTATCAAGGTTTATCAATAAATATCATTTACTACCCATCATCTTATTCTGAAGCTTTATTACCTTTCATACTCCATCTATACTTAGACTGGACTAAATTGGATAGAGTTTTATAATTATAGATAAAGATCCCACAAATGGATGCCTAGAGAACACTTTATCATAGCATATATACACACCATGTGTTGCAACGGTCGCGACGGGATGACCCTGGCTTGTAATGTTCTGCTCTGTGATAGCAGCCACAATCTTCATATGGAATACACATTCCTTTCTGCTCATCCCAAGTTTTACCATCAGGGCAGGTGCATCCAGGAACACACTCCTCACGGCAGTTCTCTGGCTCAATGCGACGGCAAGTCTTCTTGCAGTTGGTTCCACATTCCTTGTATACGAGTCCATGCTTGCAGGTAACAGCTGGAAGAAACATCATTCATAGCTTAGTTGACACATTTCTTGACATTGATACATCTGAGAGATAGATGTTGTTATGGGAGTTATGATTACATGAGATGCTTTAGATGTCAATTATTGATTTGAATTTTTCATACTCTGGATACTTATGGCCCATTACACTTACAGCATCTGTGCACAGCACGCCAGTTCAGAATAACTTCCTTCAGGGCACATTCACGGGCATAAGTTGCAAAAGCTGAGCATTCACAATCTCCATGGCCAATAGTTTCCTGGTTGCCACATGAGCATACCTCAGATTCACACTGGTCAATGAATGGAGAGGGGTCTACCATATGGTTGCATGGAGCAAATGGACCTGCAAAGAAAACAATGATAATTATGAGTATCTCTTTAGTGTAAAAATTGTATGGGACCAAACAGAGATGAAGAATATGTTGTAGAATAGTTGGTACAATTATGTCTGTACAGCATTGTCATATATGTTTGTTACCTTCACGAAGCTGTGCACATTTTGACTTGGCATAGTCCTCAAACTGTGTGCTGTGGGAGCAGGCTCCATGGTACTTGGATGGGCGAGTGACTGCACACTCAGCATTTGTCTGCCACTCAGCAGCGAACTCTGTCACATTCTTGTTGTCATCACCAGATGGTGTCAGGGAGTCGTCATTGATGTTTCCATTGAAGTTTCCACAGATTCCGCTCACCTTCAAAAGTGTGAATCAAATAATGTTAAGTGAGTGCTTTAGTCTTAATGAGCATTAATTTTGACTGTGCATGAATGAAAAACTATGCTTTTATCATCAGATGCAATTGAAGTTTTTGACATTATTCATGTAGCTATGAAATTTGGAGAGGACATGCACAGACATGCAGATAAGCCAAAATTGATTGCCCACAGATTAGAAGGTTATCATAACATACCTTGTTGTGGTAGCCGCTCTCAAGCTGAAGCTCAATCCTCTTGTCACCATCCCACAGAACCTCCAGACCAACATCCAGAGACACTCTGTATACAAGGTTTGTCACTGGACGAATAAAAACTCCATCCTTGCCATATGGAAGACTGATGCCTACATTGTTAACACTGAAGGTATTCTGGTCCATCCTGCAGAAAACAAACATAAAATTTCTTTATGCACTCATGTGACACAGACTACAACCTTTGATTTCTCTCTGGAAATAAGATTCAAAGATCCCTTTGTTTTAATTAAGTTAATTCAAACTTATAAATCCAGGTGATTCACAAAGCTATGCATTTCACCTTGTTCTTTCCACCCATTAATATCAATAGGTTATCTAGATTTAAATATAAACCTTATCAAGGGATTACTGATCACTCCATACTTGCTGCATGATTATTTATCACTGGGTGGGTGAGTATATGCATACAGTATCAATACCTATCTAGCTATGAATGTGCCTGATTCTACGTGGCACAAGAATAGATTCATTCTGCAGAGAAAAGGTTGGTGTACAAGCACTGCTAGAGAGAGGTAAGTCTGGAACAACAAAGAAAATGCTTACCTGATGGTGACTGTGTTGTCTCCAGATCCTCTCTGAACTGTGACACTCTTTGAGCAGGTCCTAGCTTCTCCCTCATTACAATCCTTGTTCTCAACCCAGACAGCAAATGGAACATCCATCTCCACACCAAGAGCTGGCATAGTCTGTGGAATAGATATCATTAATCTAAGACTTTTTCATCATTACACAATGAAGCATCTTATATAGCCATTTGGAAGAAAAGAGCAAATTGGCCATTAACATTACTATGCTTTGGGGCTTCTTCCACCAAGAAAATTAAATAATATTTCTTAACATTTGTACTCATGTGATAATGATATGGATTATATACCAATTCAGAAATCGACATACTTACCAATACATATTCACATTGTCCCTCAAAGCTGAATTTACGATGATCGAATGTTTCATGATATTGTTCACCAGAAATGATACACCTTCCAACACAAGCATCATTAACTTTGCAGTCCCAGCGACCACCCTCTGAGCATACACTGTAATGCAACACAAAAATACATATCTTTATCAAAACTGTGATTAAAGAAAGCCTACCATATATAAAGTTTCACCTGCTCATGCATAAGTGCATTATGAGACCTATCATCTAGAAATTATAATTAAAAAAAAATAGCTATCTTAATATGTATGCACTTAAACAATTGAACACATCTCTGTAAAATAGGTTCTTATTATACAATATATTTCTCATACACACCACTGTTCACATCCAGATGCAAACAGAGCACCAATTGGGTAGTCAGTGTTATCCTGGGATCTCCTGCAGCTGCACTGTTCCCTCTTCACACATTCATGTCCATTTGAGAAGTGGCCATCTGGGCAGAAGCATCCATCAACACACTGTTCTCTGGCACAGTCAGCCATCTGTCCCTCCAAGCCGCACATCTGACCGCAGTCAGAACCACACTCCTTGTACACCTTAGAAGGTGGGCAGGCAGCAGGTGCTGTATATGAAATGATAAGATAGGGCTTAATATGATAGTAAAGGCAATGATGATCTTAGATCAACATCGTAAGAACCTAGAAAACTTTGAAACTTGCTATGGCTGATAGTTATTCTATTGTATCAGATTGAAGGCAAAACCTTTACAAACTCAATACTATCCCTAGAAAATATACTTACGGCAGAAAGTCTCAGTCCTCCACTGCAGCACAACTCCCTTGTTTGAGCACATCCTAGCATACTGGGTAGCAGCACCACAACGCATGTTGAGGCATTGGTCCTTGGTGTAGTTGGAGTTGAAGCAGCTGCACATATCAATCATACACAGCTCAGTGTAGGCATGGGGGCTTTCATATCCAGCACACTCATGGAATACATATGAAGGGTCCTGGAGGAAGCCACACAGCTTCTTTGCTGTAAGGATCTGGAATGAAACAAGGTAAAAACATAACAATAAGTCGCTCTTCTAAAAAGCAAAGGAACCCAGAACATCTCCTTTAGCCCTACACCTTTTGTAGCCCTGGGTAGTTAATCAGCAGAGCTGCATTCAAGCAACATGAAAACTGATAGACACAATGCATTCAGGAATTGGACGCTCTTAAAAGGTGAAAAGATTGTACAATCTCTTTTGTATATCAATGTGACTTCAGAAAAAGTAAGCAATTTTCTTTCCTACACAATCTAGTTAGTGTCAAAGATGTTACTTTAACTTATATATCTTGTTAAGCAGATAGGTACTTACCTGATCATGTGTAGCATCTTTGCAGGGGTGCTCGAACCTCTGAACAGGCTCAACCTGACGCTTCTCTGTTGGGTCCAGCCAAGCATTGGCAAATTCAGCATAGTCTGGCATTTGGCGTCCATCAATTGTGTAGTAATCATCATCAGGGTTATCATTAAAGTTACCACAAAGACCGCAAACCTGAAAAGTACAATTAGAGTTGTTACCATGTAAAGCTTTACCTAGTCTTTTTCTAGTTGGTTGATTTAGAGAAAAATGTTATGATATTTACAATACATGCAATAGTGATTTTGTGAGGCAAAACTTGAAGGATTGCTTGAACAAAACATACCTTATTCTGCATTGTAACTGGGGCATACAGATAGATACTCTCGCCAGAGTCGTACATCAGGCGCATCTCTGTGTTAACAACAATATGTAAAAGTCAGTACATCAAACAAATCTGAATAAACACTGCATGAAGATCATGTGTGGAACTAGTGAAGATCATTTTCCTTTTTATGGAAAATTTAACAGGCAAATGCACTGGTGAAAAAGAGAATCTTTCAGAGAGAAAATACACGCTCTTGATTGCCTCCTGGAAGTGCCACACCAGGATTATATACCTAAGCAAGCTATACATCATTACTAAAACACATATTTAGCTGATCCATCTGAGATTGCATAATCCCTCAAACAAAAAGATACTTTGATGATAATGAAATTATTCAAGAGATGAAAGATATTGAAAGCTCACCATCAAGTCCTGTAACCTGAATGTAGGTGCCAATATTGCTAACTGCAAGTGGACCCACAGATGTTGGGAGAATCAGAGGGCGACCATTAAGGAAGGCGCCATCAGGTGTCAGGTAGAGAACCACATCCATCACTTCAATCTACAAAACAGTACAGACTAATTATGAATGTTTGATTACAGTACACATCACTACTAAATCCCTCATTAGACCCAACCCTGTGATGAGGCAATTCCCATTATGTTAGTGACTGTCTCTTTTGATGCTAGAAATACCTGTGATAATTTTCTAGGAGTGGTGCTTACCTTTACAGCCTGCTTGCAGAATTTGTGGGCTGGCATAGGGCAGTCATATGTCATGTTTACAAAGACCTGGTAGGCTGGTTTGTCACTGCCGATACACTCCTGAGCCAGAGTATATGTTCCCTGACCTCTGAAGGTCATCAAATGTCTGTCAAAGGTCATGAAGTTACGGGATCCCCAGGCAACACAAGCAGACATTTCGAACTCTGTATGGTTATCAACTGCAAACAAAAGATTTAACATACATACTTGTATTATAAATGTCACAAAGAAGGTAAGAGGGCATGAACATCTACTTTTCTTGTATTAGGTATTTTGATGGCATTATATATAATTTGTTAGGTCTTGTTATAATAAATCTTTTGTACCTTTGACATTGGCCATTGTATCGAAGACACTGAAGTCACAGGTAGCGCCGGTGAAGCTTGGTGGGCATGAGCAGTGGTTGGGACCTGTGCACTTTCCGTTATTCTTACACTCCTTGTCACAGATGGCTGCATCACATACAGAGCCAGTCCATCCCTCTGGACATTCACAGTGACCACCCATGTTGTCATTCACACAGAGTCCTCCATTAAGACAGTCCCTGATGCACTCAGCTGAAAGAATTGCATGTTCAAATGGTGGTGTGAGGATTAATTGGGGTAAGTGTAGTTAAACTGGCCTTGCTTGATTACTGGATGTATGTTTTATTTTTCCCATGTTAGATATATCTGGATCCTCGCACACAACAATCCATTTTGTATGATTTGCTTAAATGGCAAATGACCATAAATCAAAGTTCAATCATTTAGATACAAAATTTAAGATGAGGTATGTGTTTCATCATATCAATCAAATGCGCTGTGGCCCAGACATTCCCAGGACATAGCTAAAATTGTTCTCTCTAACATACACTACAAAAGGATATTTATACAGAAAAGAAAATACTTACAGTTGGTGCAATCTTCACCAGACCATCCCTGGAGACAGGTGCACTTGTTGGGCCCAGTACAGACTCCCTGTCCCTTGGCACAGCCATTGGCACAGCTGAACTCCTTACAGGAGTAGCCTGTGTAGCCCTCTTCACAAGTACACTTGTTGGGACCAGTGCAGCTACCATGCTCACCACACTCTGGGTCACAGTGAGCTGCAAAATACATTCAGATGTAAAACAATTAGTTTAAACTTGTAAACCTTAGATATATATATATATATATATATATATATATATATATATATATATATATATATATATATATATATATATATATATATATTGATAATCATTAATTCAGTGATTGTCCAAGGAAAGGATGCAAGAATGCATCAGACACATTCTATAAGCCAACTTTATCATCATCGATCAGGAGTTCAGACTGTCCTTGCCCATTTGAATCATTGAATTCAGCAATTGTCTCAAGAAGTTCTTCAGATATCTCCCAATAAAATATTAAGCTACTCCCTAGAAGCTGAAAAGATGTGACATAAAAGATTTATCTTTCTTGTTATAGATATTATGAATAACACATAGGATGTATTGTAGTGATTATATCTTACATAATAATTGTGACACGATCTGCGAAAAGGGGTCTTAGTGCAGGGGGCAATTAGACCCCCTTTCCCAGTACATGTCACAATTATAGGAATTAGGTACATCCTACCTTCACCACAAGTTGCTCCATTGAAGCCTGTGCCTGTGCAGTCACAGACATTAGGGCCGACACATTTTCCTCCGTTTTCACAGAGGTCAGTGCACAGTGCAACGTTACACAGCATGCCAAGCCAACCCTCGCAGCAGCGCTGCTGGGTCTCCATGCGCGTGACATTCTGTAAGACCTCTTCGGTCTTAGTACTGAAATATGCCAATATGACAGTCAATCAGTGTGGTAAAAGAGGTTCACTGAATCTCACAGATGAAGATATAATACATATTCCATGATCTTCTTTAGGCAATTGTCCAGTGAATATTGTTTTTGCTTCTTGTATTTCCAACCTAAGCTGATATAGTATGCTGATTTACAGCACTGTTTTCTAAGCTAAGCCAAAGGAGACTTTTTATCACAGAAAGCTTGATAAATTCTGATGACACAATAATGCAATGATGTATCATTATGAGTAAAATTCTCTGATGTATCAATTTCATCTTCCATCTTACTTCTTTGATAGATCTAGACCATCTATGGTCTCCAAACATCTAAAATTGAATAAAATGCAGAAATAAGTTGCTTACACGTTGACTGTACACCATTTGGAGTCAGCCTGGAGCGAGTCCCGAGATATGATTTGACTCTCGGGATAGTCGTCACAGACCTGGTAGGCCTTAACCTCCCAGGTGGTGATCTCTTTGCGCTTCAAGGATGTTACTTCAGTGTCGAATGAGCAGTAGTGGCTGGCAGTATCAACATCTTGAGCACTGTAAATGATGATATTATTGTACATTTTGTATTATTATTTCTTTTACCATTATCTATCTTTATACCTTTTATATCTAGCGAAGTGGATTTGGATGTGACGATGGAAGGATCATTTTATTCAGACTCAACAAGGTTTCATCTAAGTCATGCACAAAAGATACTAGAAGGAAAGTGATATTTCTTTTTGTAAAATGGAAGATTTGGATAGGGATAAGTTACATATACGGAGTATTGCAGGGATTGTTCCAAGCTTTTCAATCAATGATGGTTGATTTTACACAAGAAAAACATTGAAAAGTCATATCCCTATCGATGAACAATTAGGCCTAGCTGTGTGAATTGATTCCATTGTGACGAATGGATATCAATGTCTGGTTCTAATGTGGTTTTGATATTGTAGTAGAAAATATATTATTGCCAGTGCAATGCAATACCTATTAGTCAGTGTGCCGAGGACCATTCATATACCTAACCTCAACTATAATGGCATTATCTATGTTGAGCTATATAAAGGACAGGCCTAAATTTAAGTGGCGGGCCTAGAACCCTTGTAAATTAGCGATGACATGGAGTATTGACCACAACCCTTGTCCATGCACAAGGTGGGGACGACATGATGTCAAGGGCATGTCAAGGACCTGGAGGACCTCAAGAGGCTGTCCACGTGGCAGTCTGCACCTGGAGGTGGGAGGGGGTGGGGGAATAGTGTAGACGACACTGTATAGGTATATCTAAACGCCAGCCTCTCAAATAGGCGTAAAGGTATAGGGGCTAATGGATCTCATATAAATGGTGGGGTATTGGGTGCTGTGATAAATCTTAAGCACTTTAATTGTATCTCACGTAAGCGCCAATCTCATAATCATAAGGGCAGGGGTGCAGGGGTACTGAGGTCTATAAGTATCAGGGGCGTTTTAAAGGGTCACTACGGTATATGTATAAAGATTCATGATTGTGATCATGAGTTAAACATGTTCATCTTTGCAGAGATATGTGTGCTGGCAAGTTTATACTTCGTCGAGGATTTGGTCCAAAACGATGATTACGTTATTTTACTGGTCAATGAGGTTTAAATCAAGAATGGCCTAAAATCATCAGAATGTTTAATTTAAATTTACATTATTGAAGAAAATAACAGTAATTCGATAGTACCAAATTTACATACTCATTACGTGAATCTAAATCGACTATCGATTACAGTTGGGCTTTTTCACATTATTAACCAAACTGATACAAAATGCATGAAATACGAAGTTATTGTTCCAGTAAGACAGTTTCAATTATGCAAGTGTTTCTTTTTTATCTATTGAAACGCCATAAAGTACACACATCGACTAGCCTAAGTATCATGTAAACCATTTGTGGACATTTCAGACATATTTTGGTCACTTGAATAATCACTGTTTACCTATTACCTATGTTTTGAGTTGTATGATATATCAATGTTCATGTGTATACGTTATGATACAGCAAGCATCATGGCGGCCCTAAAAGATTCGAATACACTTGGAAGGGTCTATTAATGACCAATCTAGTGCTAGCGGGTACGCCCTAAAGGAACATCAGCATGAACTTGAACATTCATTATCATGGGTTGGGATTAAGAAACTAGCGATTGTGGGTAACCCTTCCCTTTTGAAATTTGACTTTTGGGATTGGCAAAGATTGCGATACATGTTTAAGCAACTTCCAGAAATTATCGTGCTTTTGCTCTAGGTGTCCTACTCAACCTCAGCTAAGTTTTCTTTGTTTGATTTAAATCGTCTAGACCTCAACAGAATCCCGAATAAAGGCCTGCTCTGTGTGATGCCACTGGAGCTCCAAAGGGATTGTTTTTCCTACAGATATATAGGTTCACAATGCTTTATAGAAACTAAATGGGCTAGTGGCGATAGCGTTTGGCCGGGACTTTTTAAGAAAGGGACTTGTAGGGTGCACATTATCACAGGTATTTAGATTTTGAAATTATGGCTGGATTTGGAATCAACAAATGTTGATTTAAATTAGTCTGGGCCACTAAATTTGACATAGTGACGTGAGCATCTGGGGATTTCTTAGATTCATCATGAATTGTTAGATGTGACATTAAAGTGAAAGATGGCATGAGCATTTCTTGAATTTTATATGCACATGGGGAGCCCCTTATCCAGGGCCCTCAATTTCTCCTATAGGGGTAAGGGATGGGATATACATCAGTATCGGTCAATTAACTACAGATAACATAGTTTTCCACGGGTGTCCATGAGTACAAAGGGGGAGGGGCACAGGAAGGGGTGATATAGAACATAACCCACCTATCAGCAAGGATCGTCACCGGAGTAAGGAAGGCGATAACCAGGAGGAATGGCGCCATAAATGTAGTCGCCATACTGTATGGACGAGCCCGAGGGGCCGAAACGGTCCAAGCTGCTTGCTGTCCTTGCACTCCTCGAAAATAACGGTCACAACCCAAGACACAGAATCCGTGAAACTCTCTACTTCTCTAAAGTCAGATGTGTAGTTCTGACTCTATGAGAGGCATGTGCTCTGTTGTCTCACCCTGTCCCCTTGCTTTATATACGCAACACCATGGGACGCATTGATCTCATCGTTCCGTAGCCACAGTATGGAGAGGTCCTCTCTGGGTGGGAGCCCACTTCCAGACACCTGTAGCTGACCAAATCAATGGCTATCCTATTGTTCAGATCGTCGTTTGGTAACCTAGAGTTGGCTGAGGGTGGGGTTGGAGAACACCTGGGGGTACTTGAGGGGGTTGTGGGGTGCGGCCTTTGCCGCACGCTCCATGGACGTGCATGTTTGTAGTACTGTTTTTATAAAACTCACAGCAGACGACATCTCGGGCTTTCTAGTGGTGATTTCCCGCCAAATGCGGCTCTGCCAGGTGCTATTCTCAAACAGGGCTGGCTAGGGTAATGAGGGGCGTCTAGGGGACTCGAATCGCACATAGGACAAGGGGAGGTACAGAAAGTAAGGTCTAAATTTATAGAAATGTGCTATTGCAAAGTTCGACAGGGCCCAGGGCGACATTGTCAATTTTGGGACTTCGATGATAATATGAGACAAGGTACTTTGCTTAAAATCATCAGGAGGGCATTTCTCAAGATGGTATGACTACACACATCCACTACAATTTGAAAGCCTCAAAATTAGAGTGGGTATCGTAGGTGATGCACTACAACTGCTCTGTACGATCAGCACTTAATGTAGTAATTATATTGGAATTGATGGGGTGACCATTTCACGCAGGGTTGTAATGGCATTAGAGTGAGATATCTCACTACTAGCTGAAGGGGTCTACTCATACCATCTTGTGGAATGCTTTCCAGGGGGACATGGAAATAACCTAAAATTAAGAAAGTCATGGGACGCCCAGTGCACTGGGATGAGTGGGATTGAGAGATCTTGAAGCACAGAGATATATGTATTGGTGCATGGGGAAGCAATAAACTGCACAATATGTTATTTCTTAACAATTTTAGTATGGACCTATTGCAACTTCTCCTTTCAGGTTGCACCAAAATTGTCATAGAAATAGCACTGGAATTCTGCAGTCTTATTTGTGTGTGATCGTTATACCTTAGATAAAGACCTCCAGATATGTGTACTGGCACTTATTGTACACGGGGAGGCAGTGAGACAGTAATAAGTATACAGGGATGTGCATCAGCACAGGCAGTGAGACAGTCATAAGTGCACAGAGATGTGTATTGGTACATGGGGGGGGCGGTGAGACAGTCATAAGTGCACAGAGATGTGTAATGGTACATTGGGGGCGGTAAGACAGCCATAAGTGCACAGAGATGTGTAATGGTACATGGGAAGGCAGTGAGACAGTCATAAGTGCACAGAGATGTGTATTGGTACATTGGGGGCAGTGAGACAGGCATTGGTGCACAGAGATGTGTATTGGTACATGGGAAGGAAGTGAGACAGCCATAAGTGCACAGAGATGGGTATTGGTACATTGGGGGCAGTGAGACAGGCATTGGTGCACAGAGATGTGTATTGGTACATGGGAAGGCAGTGAGACAGTCATAAGTGCACAGAGATGGGTATTGGTACATTGGGGGCAGTGAGACAGGCATTGGTGCACAGAGATGTGTATTGGTACATGGGAAGGCAGTGAGACAGTCATAAGTGCACAGAGATGGGTATTGGTACATTGGGGGCAGTGAGACAGGCATTGGTGCACAGAGATGTGTATTGGTACATGGGAAGGAAGTGAGACAGCCATAAGTGCACAGAGATGTGTATTGGTACATGGGAAGGCAGTGATACAGCCATAAGTGCACAGAGATGTGTATTGGTACGTGGGAATGCAGTGAGACAGTCATAAGTGCACAGAGATGTGTATACTGGTACATTGGGGATGGTGAGACAGCCATAAGTGCACAGAGATGTGTAATGGTACATTGGGGGCGGTGAGACAGCCATAAATGCACAGAGATGTGTAATGGTACATGAGAATGCAGTGAGACAGCCATAAGTGCACAGAGATGTGTATTGGTACATGGGGGGGGGCGGTGAGTCAGTCATAAGTGCACAGAGATGTGTAATGGTACATTGGGGGCGGTGAGACAGCCATAAGTGCACAGAGATGTGTAATGGTACATGAGAATGCAGTGAGACAGCCATAAGTGCACAGAGATGTGTATTGGTACATGGGGGGGGCGGTGAGTCAGTCATAAGTGCACAGAGATGTGTATTGGTACATTGGGGGCGGTGAGACAGGCATTGGTGCACAGAGATGTGTATTGGTACATGGGAAGGCAGTGAGACAGCCATAAGTGCACAGAGATGTGTAATGGTACATGAGAATGCAGTGAGACAGCCATAAGTGCACAGAGATGTGTATTGGTACATGGGAAGGCAGTGAGACAGCCATAAGTGCACAGAGATGTGTATTGGTACATGGGAATGCAGTGAGACAGCCATAAGTGCACATAGTTGTTAACTGGTACATGGGGAATGGATGAGACCGCCATAAGTACGCATAGAAATAACAAGCCTAGGGGTAAGGGGAAAATGCTATTTTCTTCCTAAACTTGAGTACTCATGACATGTAAATCAGTGTGAAATCCTAAAAGGGTTATTCAAGATAATAAAGGGATCAACGAAACCCTAACCTTCAAATCAAAATGAAAATTTACAGAAAACAAAGATAATTATTTAGTTTGATATAGAAACCTGATTAGCACATCTCTTTATGGGTCATTATCATCATATCTGTAATATTATGAAATCTGACATAATCAGGTTTCTGCAGGAGGGAAAGAGACAGACAGAGATGGACTAGCTGAGGAGGCAGACAACTAACATGCAGGCACCTTTTAGACAGAATCTCTTAATTAAGATTTTGATAGTATAATATCTATAGTAACTTATTGCTTTGGTATGTATTTTCTCAGAACATCAGTATCCAATAACCAACATCAGTGATTTTTTAGGCGCTGCACTGACAGTCAGTGGGATGGTTTGCTGAGGTACTAATAAACTATATAGTAACTGCCTACGTATAGATCTACACGCCATAAATTGGCATTCCTGAATGTTATGGCTGCCTCATAGTCAAACTCAATGAATATGATTCACATTGAAACATTACTCATTTTCTATCTACTCAATAGAATACTTTTACAGGGCATCCTTCCATGCACCTTCTAAACACATGCCGTTATATAACATGTAATCAATCACCAATATGCCATAGGCCTATGTGATAGAAACCCTCTTAGCGGAAAACATTCAGTAAGTGATGAAATAAACGTTTATATATTAAAAACCTGGTAATACAAAGAAACGCATAATTTATTAGAGATTAGGCATGGCAATTCTATTCAATGCGCCTTGGTCAGGTCAATTGCTAATTGGAAGATCACAAAATGAAATGGCAGTAATTATAATACAAGCAAATCATTAATGTTAACATTTTCATGGGCGTTAATGAATAAAATCATTATCATTATGAAGAAGATGAAAAAATGGCTTATAAAAGCCGGCTTCAGGAGTTACCTAACACATACACTCAGCAAACACTCCAACATGTGTTCTATTATAAAACTTACACTGTATTGCCCTTGGAGTGTCGAATGTATCCTACATTACCACAGAGACAGTGATATCTGTAACTCGAGTTGTGGAGATCATTAATATGTTGACTCACATTTGAGACTTCTACTGAATTACATTAGCATGGAAGTATTTTCATTTATTTCTGTGATCAACTGGTTAGATCAAGTCTTCATTGCTTTGATATTTTCTACCGAAAGAAATCCGCATGCACAGGCCATGGGAGCTTTTGCATAAGGAACTGGGTAGACAAGTGCAGGCTCAACTTTGTTATGTCCAATTCTAGGCCTATGATGGCAAAATATGAAAATTATATCAACGATGTGCAGAATAGTAACCCTGCCGCATACCAATAAAGAACCCAGTTAATTTGAATCTATCGTATTGTCTCAACCAGTGTTCTTCCAACAAAAAAATAGATAATGGTTTTGGTGTTCACGGGTGGATGGGTATTGATGTGTCAGGAGATTGCTTTTGTAAGTGTTTTTTTTCACATTTATTTTTTTAACTGCTGCGATGACCTGATAACAGGAATGGGAGTGTATAAATCGCATTGAAAGGTTGAGACTTTTTTAATTAAGAAAACTATAAAATGATGTCATAGGATGTTCATCACGTGTGTTATCAAAGTATAATTAAAACCCTTGATAAAGATTTAGCTGGCAGTTCTTGACAATCGGTCATCAATACATCAGTGTCAAAGCAGATGGTACAATGATCAGGAGGCTATTTCTAAAGGTACTACGATCACACACAGCACTACGACTGCAAAATCTCAGTGCTATTCCTATGGGGAATTGGGTATGACTTGGAGGGTGCAGTCGTTGCGTGTTAAGAAATGGACTCCAGTGAGCCTTGGTGATTTATTTTATGTGAATAACTTCTTCCCGTAGAGATAGCATTGCGCGGCCGATCGCCACACCCCCAGTGGCGTAACGTGTGTCGATCCACCACAGCGGCAGATCCAGTACTGCAGCTTCGTTCTGGGTGCATGTAAACATTCAAAATGGCGATGGGCGCTCGTGCGGTGAACTACGGTAACGGATTTTGCTAATTTTCAGTTTATTAAAGACTCTAAAAACATAAAATAAATATAGAACTAAACTCCCCTGATGTCCTCGGTGGCCGATCCACCCCTCGTGGTGGATCAGCCACCTCGTACACCACGGTCGTTTAGTTCTATCTATGTATTATCTATACCGTAATTCCTTGCATATAAGCCCCACTCCGTGTATAACAGACACCCTGAGTTTGAGGAGACCCTGCCCATATAGGGCCCAGTTAAAGTCATATTTTAGCCATTATGTTATTGCTCTATAGTTTAGAATTCTCGCATATATAAGGCAGACCCCTATATTTGGCTGCTTCTATATGGCACACTAGATGCCTATCCTAGTGTGTAAACCACAGCCTATATCCGGAGAATTACAGTATTATGCAAATTATTTATGTTCTTAGTCCTGATACATAAAGATGTAATTGGATTTTCAACTTTTTCTTCAATTTTATCAATCAAGAGAACAATGAACGATGATTTTTGAGATATTACAAACTGTTTTTTTTTTTACTTATCCCTCGCCAGTATTGATAGTCATAGAAAAAATAATAGGGATGGGGACATTGTGAGTTAGATAACAATGCATCCCATCATTACCTGTCATCTACTTGTGTAACTTTAATGATGTGTTTGCGAGTCAGGACTTTGTTATTACATTTCGTTGTCATACCAATCCCAGTGAGTGCTATTTTTTCATTTGTGGGTTTTTATTTTTCTTCTTTTTTTCTAGTTATAATAGTAGGTATTACCTAATTGTTTACCAAGCAAGCTGGATGCATCCCAAGTAGAAGCACAGATTTATACGAACAGTCACAATATATGGACAGTGTCTCGTATTGGCTACTGTTGGAGTTGAGTCTTTGGATTTCCACTTCATTGATAAAGTACTGATTAGTTCGTTTGAATAGTCATCTAAATGTAACCTGTGTATTATCAATCTTTGTATTTTATTAATTTACTTGTTAGGAGGAATGCAAATACATTTCTTGATGAGGTATTGAAGAACATCATAATACTTATAGGCTTGTAAGATATTTATTTACTATAAAGCTTGATAAAGAAGCTATTAGCTCATAGCCAGACAATGCATATGCCCATAACACTCATAGTACAGGACAGACTATCTGTTACGGCATCTACCAGTATAGGCACAGTAGGTTGTGAGAGAGATATTATGATATCCATGAACACATGGCAGTATATTCAAAACGCAAATCTAACGATATGTTTCATACAAATTCCTTATTCATGTTACTCCAATATCAAAGAGCTTGAAATATTAGGAATTCAGCATCCCTTTGAACACATTAACATCTACAGAGTGTTCAACAGATGGTTGTTTATTATCCCATTGCCGACAACCACTGGAGGAGGCTAGAGAGGGCTAGATATGTGGGTTCCCAATGCCGTTGGCTTCAATTGGTAACAGAAAAGTTACCCTTTAATTTGCATGGTGATGTTTTTTCATGTTTGTTTTATTATTTTACCAAAATCCATTAATTAGTTACATTTTTTCCACGAGTGGCCTTGAATAAAAATGTCTATCATTTCACCTGCGTGGTGATGTTGGTTCCTTTTGGCTTTTTTTTTGCAATAGAAATCTTTTAGATACTTTCTGGGGTGACCTTAAATGAGGCTGTACCACTGGTTGGCCTTGTCCCTGTTGTTGAGTGTGACACCTTTCTGGTAGAGACCACAGGAGGAGGACGTAGTATGGTACCTGTCACAGTTAGGGTCCCTAACACACCTGACAGCACACACTATCACTGACTGGGCTGGGTGCTCCTCCAGTAGGTATCTACTACCAGGCCATGGTCTGTAGCCTGGATGTGGAACTCCTGAGCTGTGGAAATCAGAAAGTAAAGTCAATAGTTCTAGCTGACAATATCAGGCATTTATGTTAAAGCTGATCAAATTAATAAATTGCACTGTCAGCACTGATTAGACAGCTGTAGGACTCTCAACAAGGGGTTGTCATTATGAAGAACATCTGTCAAATAGTAATTCATAATGGGCACCAGTTAATGAAAAGTAGATACTTCTATCAAGTTCTGTGAAAAAACTCAGGGTTATCAAACATTTTGAGGTATATGGAACTTTTACCAGGGACTTGAACTGACCCCCAACTGATGGAATTGGTCATTTTTTATTGAAGTGGGCTTTTCAAGGAGCCTCACAGCCCCCTTCCCACCCCACCCCCAGTAAAGAAAGTGCAGCCACATTTTATACTAAAGAAGCATGTCATATAACCACATGATAAGCATGGCATACAGTCACACTCTACACTATGCAGGCATGGCATATTGCCACACTCTATGCTATACAGGCATGGCATATGTTGTGTTTAATATGGAGATGTTATGTGATAAATGAATACGGCCTCTTCTACCAGATTAAGAAACTCACTCTTCAATTGAGGGCTTTGGCAGAGTCCCTGGATATTCCGTTCACAAGAGATGTCATTCCATTTCCATTGCCTTAGCGGGGAGGTGTGGACACAATTCATGTCTCCCCGTAGAACTTGGTTCACCCGGCCACCAGTTAGTCCATACCACCAGTGTTCCATCATCCCAGTGTGTATTTAAATCATTATAACCAATCCGGGTGCCATCCAATGTGTTGTCATTGGCCCTATTAAAGAGATTCTCTGGTATAGCAGGAGGTCACAGCAGATGAATCCCATCAGACCTGTACCCATTTTGCTGTCCCAAAATGTTTTTGAATGTTTTGAGCATTAAGCAAATGTTAAGACTGAAAGCTAGAAATAGAAACATATTTCATTATGTCAAACAAACCTTTTTTGTGTACATACATTAACGTTTTACCTTGAAAATAAACATTTGCAATACTCCTAATATAATACACATTTTTAGATCAAAAACGGTTTTTTTCTGTCATCTGAATAACCTCCTGGTAACAACAAATCTTCTATCTCAAACTCAATATATTGTATACTTACCTCATCAAGTTAAGAAAGTGGTTGGTGAATGCTGAAGTTTCAGTAGAATCAATTGTGGCTAGGACACCATCATTTGCTGCGCAGGCAGCCTGTTGTGGGTAGTAATATGCCTTTAGGCCGTGGGCTGATAGGGCCCACCATGCACCCCCCCCCACATCCCAACACGACGGGTATTTTCTCGATCCTTAGGGTCCCCTGAACAAGATTCAAGATGTTAACATTGATTATCTTGGGATGCACTACCAGTTTTTGCTCATTATCCATGTGCGGGCACAGACCACTTTTGAGTCAATTTTGGTACCATGTTATTCAAGGGGTATGCTCAATCCCTCAGCTCTAATACTAGCTTACCTTGTATGGATCCTGAAGCTGTTGGTCTTGTTGGAAAGAGGACATAATAAGCTTTTCATTAAGTCCTAATATCTGTTTTTAAGTTAAGATTTGAGTGTACCAGACGGTCGGGAAGACGGAAGATTGAAATCACAAGGTTGATTTTTTAACTGAAAATTTTAAATATACTCCAGATATATGTATAAAACATCCCCTTATCTCCCATCTAACCACAATATCTACAGGCTCCTATAGAGAAAATAATGAATATTTTTATTTTGAAACTCTATAGTCACCATGGATGCTCTTACCTGAGTGTAGAAACAAAATCTGAAAGATAGGGTTGAATTTCTGAATAATTCTCACAATACCATCAAATTCACAGCAGAGTGGTCAATTAAAAAAAAACTTTCTAGACACAACAATTTACATTGATAAAAATCCCAACCCTACACATGTCTGTTCACCAAAAGCACAGACACCAACAGTTACTTGAGGTATGACTCTGCACATCCAACATGTTTGAAAGTCTACCGTATAGTCAGTTTCTTTGCCTAAAAAGATTCCGCAAGAAAATAGAAGATTATGAAGCGTGCTTGAAAATAAAGTTCAATCAATTCCTAGAGAAAGGATACCCAAGATGGCTCCTAGACGAGGCCAAAGAGAATGTACATAAAATAGACAGGGTAACCTTATTGACAGAAAACATCACACACACAAAAAACAAATCAGCAGAAGACAAAAGAAAAACAATAAAACTGAAGATAAGAAAGAAAAGGGGGAACCACCACAAGAAAGAATCTTCCTCACTACTACTTTCAGACCAAACTATAACAAATTACAAAAGATTGTAACAAGAAAAATACAAAGAATGAAACTCGTCGCAGGGTACAAGAGACCCAAAAATTTACAGGACTACCTCGTGAGGTCGAAAATTAACTTTGAACCAGTTAAATAGGACAATGAATCTGCCAAAATTGCAGAAAAAAACGCCTTGTATCCAAACAAATGTATGCACTGATCCTAAATGCAAAGTATGTCCGAAATTGGACAAAACTGGAAATATAAAAATTTCCAGTAAGGTACAAAGAGAGACCAAAAAAGCAGTGAGTTGCAATAGCTCAAATGTAATCTACTGCATAGAATGCATGAATTGTGATAAGAGGTATGTAGGAGAAACCTACAGAAAAGTTGGAAACATAATAACTGAACACATAGGAGATGTGGACAATAAGAATTATGACAAAAGTAAATTCGCTTACCACTTCAACCACAATAGTTGGAAGGGTACCCAGAATATGAAAATATATATTGTGGACTGGGTGTATGAGCACCGCCAATCGAAGATTGGCACAAAAATCTGGAAGTCTATAGAGTTTTCTTCTTGGATGCAAAGATTGAAATCTATTGTACCGTGTGGAATGAATATACTGGAGAGTCACTATGGTTGAACTGAACCCTAAATGCCATGTCAAAAAAAAAAACTTTCTATGCTCAGACCTGATGTAGAACATGTAGAACATCCATGGCGACTATAGAGTTTCAAAATAAAAAGATTTATTATTTTCTCTATAGGAGCCTGCTTCCACCCAACATGAGACTGGAAAGATTTGAAAACAGTGATACTGTTATCAGTTAAAAAAAATGTGACTCCTATGACTCAGATCCCTTTTGTAGTGCAATCCCATAGGCAGTCATACAACATAACATTCTGTGTCCTGTACACAGTAGGTCAGAACCACTCTGTAGTTGAGTATACACTCCTTTTGAAAAAAGCAATAATTACTCACCAGAGGGTGTATAAAAATCCAATCAAAATAGTCCCCGAGATTACACCTGATGAGGCCATGAGATGGCTGAAACAAACTTTCCACTGGATTTGAGACTGGTTCACAACACTAACCTGGGACCATGGGAGTCCAACAAGTTTTTTGAGAACAGTGAACTGTTCTTCTATAAATAAGCAAACGTGACGGGTGTAGCTGTCACTGAAAGTTTAATATACTTTTAAAATAAATCAGGCATTTTTTGCGAGAAAATATCTGACCTATTCATCTCCATGAACCAATCATAGCAGAGGAAAGGGTGTCACATGACCTGCAGGCGTCCTGAGGGCACATACCTGAGTCATACGGAGTGTAGTGTTGGGGCTATCAGCATCAGTACCACCTCGTTCCTTGAATCCACAAAATCCTTTATCCCTCAAAGTCATTTATTCTACATATTCCATATCCTTCAAAACCCTTCCTCCTATAAAATCATCTATCCAATAGAATCATTTATCCAATGGAATCATTTATCCAATAGAATCATTTATCCAATAGAATACCTTTATAAGGTGGGCAGTATATTTTTCTTCAACATAATTATGGGTAGACTTTCGACCTGACACAGAGGTTTCCATCTTTTATCCCATAAAATCTTTCATCTTAAAAATTCTTCATAATACGATCCTGATGATACATAATCAGTAAACCCAATAAGCTGTGAAAAGTTAAACACCAATCATGTGGACTAATGTATATACAGATACATGCTCCTGTTGGCAAGTCCACCAGGAGGATGTTTCACCTCATAACATACGGGGGCCGTATATGACATGCGGGGTCCGTATCAAAAAGAAAACGTTTCTGTTCTATTTTCCGCATTAATTTTTTTGACATACGGAGGGCCGCATTCAAAAACGGCTTATTGGGCATTTCACCTCAAGATGCGGAAAACCTGTTTTCCGCATGTCTTCCGTATTTTCAGGTTAGAATGTGGAGGGGTCAGGTACCCCTCCATATGTCACATACGGGCCAAATAAGTAACATGAATATATCCTAAGTAGGTCGTGACCTCCCTTTTCACCCTAAGTCTTGTGACCTATGTTTGGCCATACTACACCAGGGACAGAAATGCCTAAGTACATCCTGAACACTGCTAGGCAGTATTATGAGAGAAAGGGTCCTTTGTCCTTCTGCACTGAGAAAAAATTTCTGCAGCGCTACCGTCTTCATGTATCCTTTTATTGTCATATTTTTTCCGTACGATACCTCATTTGACTTTATAATGGCATGTTAATACAATATCCTTTCCTTTGCTTTCTTCAGTTCCTGATTGCCCTGAGGTATTTTGCCACCGGTGCCAGCTACAACTCCATAGGAGACATTCACGGTGTCTCCAAATCCACTGTGTGTAGGTCTGTAGAGAATGTGACTTTTTCCATGTACACCTACAAGAGTATGTCCATTGGCCACACTACTGGGAGGAAAAGAACAGCAAGGCGATGCTCTTCTATCGCAAACACAGAATGCCCAAGCTGTTCGGACTCACAGATGGGACACATGTACCTATACAGTGTCTGCGAGGGGTAGTGGCAGACGAAAATCAATTCTTTTGTTACAAAGAATACTACAGCATAAATACCATGGTAAATTACATTTCTTTATATATATATATATATAAGTTATTTGCTACCAGGGAATAAGATACCGGTAATATGTAAGGGAACGATTATATTGTTACCGGTATTGATACTCAGGTGGAGCCACTGCCCCACTTCAGGTGTGTGCTACCTGTACAGGTGTGTGTTACCTGTCAGGTGCTGACCTACATTGCTGCTACCAACCCTCATGCTGGAGGGTCTGGTGCTTGGTCACAGCTGGGAAAATTTCTTTCATCATGGTGGTATGTGAGGCCTGCGAGTACGAATACCATGGAAATAAGAAATCTTGTCCCGAGTGCTCAAGCCCCAACCCTCGCTGGATGACAGGAGACCGGATGGTTGGACATAAATCAGCCGGGGAGAGCGACCAAGCACCCACGGAGAGCGACATGGAGGAGAGCCCACCCCCCCCAGAGGACCCAGACATGGAGCTGTTACAGCAGATTAGGCAGGAGAAAGCCAAAAAGGCTAAAATTGACATACTTTCTAGGAGGAAGGAGTTAGAATTGGAGTTGGCAAGTCTTTGGGCAGAGAATAACTGTTCTATTAGAGAAATCAACGATGGAGTACGTGCTTGGCAAGGGGCTATGGGTGCGTTCGATTCCCAACCTTTATCATCTACCATTCCTCCGCTGGTCCCCAGCAATAATGCTTTGTCAGACCAGGCACAAGTGGCCGAACACAGTACGGTAACCTACGAAAGCGGGGAATCGAACGCACCTGTTCCTTCCCTGGTACCCGGCATGGATGCTCTGTCAGACCAGGCACAAGCGAATCTAAATATTTGCTGCGGAGGCCAAGATGGCCGACCTATCCTTCCTGTTGACAAAGTGCAGGCATTTGGGGCAGCTATTTCAGGCCAAAAAGGCCTTCCGCAGGCCATTAGGGTGGAGAAAATGTACTACAAAGACTCAAATGGTATGTTTCATGAATTTTCTAACCCAAACATTCCCAATATAGCCCAAATAAGCTCAGGAGATCCATCGCTCACCGGAGGTGTGGGTGTCAACAAAGCCTCCGGTGGCCGCACACTCAACAGAGACCCCTCATACCAAGAATACCTTGCTTGGAGGAAAAGTAGGTCTGGATTGTGCACTGATACTGATGCAAATAAGGGTAATTCTGCTGTGCTCCAGGGCTTACGTCCGCTTGGTGGGAATGAAGGACCCACACCCCTGGGGGAAGGTAGAAATCCTTTACAGTCTGTGCACCCTCCTAACCTGCCTCAGCGTATTCTACATAAAGGCATGGTGTATGAGGTGGTTCCTAATCAGCAACCCAATCAACAATTGGGATCAACTCAACAAACAATTCAAGCTGGTCTAGCTAGTGCCGGCTTGTCTTCAGCATCACTTGGGATTCTGGGGGACGACGCGAGCAGTCTACTCACCAATCCTACCCCCACAGGTATGCCGGATTTAGACTGGCTTAACAACTTTAAAATGCTTTCCGACACCTCAAAACGTAAACGCTCAACCAATAAATTGAGGCCTGATTGTCACATAGATACAGACAAAAAGTTTGAGGACATGAGCTTTCAAGAGTTGACCAATGGTATGAACTGTGTAGCTGAATTCATTAACACTACTGGTTTGCCCCGGGTTACTTTAGACGGCTATCGGGCACACATGAGATTCGTTTCCCTCAAAGCTCAAGGAGGAGCCTTCCCAGCAAAGCCCTAGCTAAATACGATCATAAGATACCGGTAATATACGGATGATAATATAAATAGGATACCAGACTGTACCGGTAATAAAGGGATATTAATATATGATACATGCAATAAATGATCTATCACAGAACACATGAGTTTAGTGGGTTACTGACCTTGGGGCTATCAGCACCATACATGCCTTTATTAAAACAACTATAATAATTAGTTGACAAAAAACATAGTCAGTACAATGCATAATATAATAACAATAGTATAACAATAGTACTAACGATAGTAAAAATTTAAATTTCCAGGAAACACCCAGCGTGGTGTTACCTGTACAGGTGAATCGAGCCAATTGACCGTTACTTTGAAACTCCCCCTTATATACTGGAGGAGTATTTACTATGACGTCATGCTATGACATCATAGATACCAAAGCGCTGCAAGTAGTCCCTAACCGTCCGCGGCTAATTATATAAATATACACGAGTGTATATAGTTCCATAAGTTATTCACTACCTGGGAATAAGATACCGGTAATATACGGATGATAATATAAATAGGATACCAGACTGTACCGGTAATAAAGGGATATTAATATATAATACATGCAATAAATGATCGATCACAGAACACATGACTTTGGTGGGTTACTGTCCTTGGGGCTATCAGCACCATACATGCCAAAAACACACAAAAACATGCCAAACACATGTGAAAACACATACCAATCAGCATTGCAAATGAGATTGGCACAACCTTTCATGATGTAATAATTCATCCTTATGATTATGAATATAACCATAAACAGCAGTAGATTTCCAATTAACCCTCTTCTTAATATCCTCCATACCGAGGCCAGAATCCTTCAACAAGGTGGCACCACCGTGCCTAAGTGAATGGGTAGAAACACAACCTACTATGTCAGACTGCAAGGCTAGGAGTTTCAATCTAGAGTTGACATACTGATAATCCATACCATCACTACCAGATTTGAATAAAAGGTCATTTTTACCTCTACCACTACACAAACGTTGTAAACCCTTATAAGGGCATAGCAAGGAGCTATCGTTCCTTACCAAAAATACATGGAAAGAATCCTTACCAAGTTGATCTGTCTTAGATGTTCTAATATGTAAACTGACATTATCAATTTCAAATTTAGCATCGCCTACCCTCAGGGAGTGAGGGGATTTAACTACATGGCCTATTCTAAGTACACCCCTAAAACAAGTTAAAATGGCCAACCAAAATTTCATATCTGCTCTGTTAGAAAGGTCCAGATTAGACCTTAACCTTAATATTTCCTGAGGATTAAAAGGATGGACTAGTTTAGAAGGATTAGAATTACACCTTTTGATCCCATCTAGAGTTTTTTAAACCATGAAATTACTACTGTAGTCCACAAAACCCTTAAGTTTTTGTTGATACCAAACTGCAGACATGTAACTTTTTACAGATGAAGGCTTCATAAATTCAGACAAATACACCGAATAAATAGAACCTTGGGATAGAGAACACGGAAAAGGTTGAAGTTTAAATATATTACAAATTTTTTTATACCTTTTGAGTTGATGTTTCCTCGTTCTCTTAGTATTGTCTGAAACACCCTGGGCTAAAAGTAACCTTTTTCTGTTTAGTAATCTCTCCCACTCTGGAATCGAAGCAACACATATTATTATCATGGAGAGAGGCTATACATTTTTCAGGCATACCCTTATATGCAAGTCTAGACAATCGGCCAGATTTTGTCCTCTGACTTAATATAGGTTGCGTATATTTCCACATTGTTAATGAAACACAGCCAAAAAAATTCTCTTAGCCATTCCATACAAAGTTTGTTCCTCGACCTGCCTGTATTAATCATAGCTAGAACTTGCATATTATCTGTTATACAATGTATTCTTTTGTCTTTATAACTAGAGATCCAGCGCTTCAAGCCCATCATAACAGGGTACAATTCATATACATTGATATTTCGATGATGGTTTTTTAGATTATCCAAAATTGGGGGAGCAGTAAAATGGTCTATACCAAGCTCAAATTTATCAAAGAATGTCCAGTCTCCGTACAGAAAATCTTTACCCATCCATGCTCCAAAGCCTCTAATAGAGGAGTTGGAGTACATTGGAGGATTAACCAAGTCATTAAGGATTAAATTTTCACAGTTAAAAGTATCACAAAAATCTAACCCCCACTGAATGTCTCGCCTGGTACATTCTGAAACTTTAATGTAACCCCTAGGCCTAGCTCGTGCACACAAATCAAAGACTCTCCTGCTAAAAGTTCTACCACCCTTTACCACCTGTGAGCAAAAAGACATGAAACCTCCAATCCTCTCAAGGTTCTTCTTGGAAATGAACTTTCTATTAACACTGTCTAATAAGATGCGCTTCATCTTGTCTATTTTATCTTCAGGTAGGGATAATTCTAGCTCAACAGAATTAATCAAAATACCCAGAAATTTGCACTCTTGTGCTGGCTCGGTTACCTTCCCCGCTGAGATGACAAAACCCATGTATTCCATACATTCTATTAGCAAATTTCTCTGTCTTAGACACTCTCCGTATGAATCAGCAATAATTATAAAGTCGTCTAAATAATTAACAACTTTCTTTACACCATAGAATTTTGCTACCTCTACAATAAAATCAGAGACCCTATTAAATATATAAGGGGCGCATTTCAGACCAAAAGTTAACCTGTTGCACACATAGTAATTTTCACCTTGCCCAAAATCCCATCTGAAACCTTGCATGGTTGTGTGAGGACCATATACATTTATAGACCTATAGGCTGACTTTAAATCCACCACACTCATAAAATCGCTCTTATTCAATTGAGCAGTCACAGTGCTAATATTATTATAAGAAAACGACGAGCTGGTGGTGTCCATAAAGTTATTAATAGATATCTTCTCGGGCATACAACAATCAGTTATGGGTCTTAACTTGCCATTTGACTTTTCTACACCACCCTGCGAATGGATACAACGAGGTTTAATATCACTTTTTGAGACTAGACCCGCCTCTAACTCGTCCAATAATATACCACAAAATTCATTGTAGAATCTTCCCTCGAGGATTGATTTATAATTTCATAAGTAGTCTGACAATCCGGATCTACAATTTTAAACCCTTGAACAATACCATGCCATAAAAAATCAGCCTCCGTACCACTAATATCAATGAGACCCTTTTGTTGAAGGAAAGAAGCTACTCTACAAGGTAAAATTTGAGCTCTCTTCCCACCAATGTAATGAACACACGTACATACACCTTTTATACACTTGTCATATACCCTGATGCTAGGCAAATCTCTGACACAAACCGTAAATAGTGGTTCATTTTCAACCTGTATTAGATCATTACAAGTAACATCTACATCATTTCCTGGAGAATTAAATTCTTGGAAAATACTTTGTTCTGACACGGACTCAGTCGAAAAAATATAATCATTGACCACCTCTGTATCATTCACCTCCTGTACTGGAGTTTGTGAAGGTAAGTCGACATCTACCACACCTACCATAAACCGGTCAGGCATCAAACAAAAATCATTACCAGCTATGGGACATCGACCACCTACAGTTTCCTATTCAGTCCTGGATTTTTGGCATTCAGTTTTACCATGTCCAGAGGAACTGCATCCACTGCAAACATGCCTATACTTGCAGGGGTCCCTTACACAGCCTTCTGCTCTATTAAAAGCATAACAAGAATTGTTTGAGATTTTTTGTTTGGTCCCATTCCTAGTTTTGGTGGCGTATGCCTTCTGTGCTTGAATAGTACCATCATAAGAGAGGTGCCTGAGAATGTCAGAATTATCAATAACCCCAAAGGCCTCTATACCATCCTTATTTGCTCTGGTCCTAACTGATTTATCGTAAGCCAATAAGGCTGCCACTGTATACATTTTAGTCCCAGCTTTCTCTACCAAAACCTGTAGCTGCTTTAACATACCCTCCACATCGCTGTTATCTTTGTAGAAATCCAATACAAAATTTAGATTGACTAGTACCAGTTTCTCTATGGTGTCGATCTTCTCCCGTTTTTTTACATAGATTTCATGGTCAAACTCACCACATTTGGTACTGGTGTGTAGCTTGGATGAAGTAGATTCTATTGACGACCCTCTCGACAACGACCGAGGTCTGTGACGAGCGGAAAACGAAGATTTCGACCTCCGGTGACAACCACGATGCCTAACTTCGTCCCACCTCGACCCGTTAATAAGGACGCTCGGAGACAGCTGCCTGGATACGCGGCTGCGCCCTTGGTGATATGACGTCATCGGTCATTGACAAACATTCGCACGTGTTAGATCAAGTCTTCATTGCTTTGATATTTTCTACCGAAAGAAATCCGCATGCACAGGCCATGGGAGCTTTTGCATAAGGAACTGGGTAGACAAGTGCAGGCTCAACTTTGTTATGTCCAATTCTAGGCCTATAATGGCAAAATATGAAAATTATATCAACGATGTGCAGAATAGTAACCCTGCCGCATACCAATAAAGAACCCAGTTAATTTGAATATATCGTATTGTCTCAACCAGTGTTCTTCCAACAAAAAAATAGATAATGGTTTTGGTGTTCACGGGTGGATGGGTATTGATGTGTCAGGAGATTGCTTTTGTAAGTGTTTTTTTCACATTTATTTTTTTAAATGCTGCGATGACCTGATAACAGGAATGGGAGTGTATAAATCGCATTGAAAGGTTGAGACTTTTTTAATTAAGAAAACTATAAAATGATGTCATAGGATGTTCATCACATGTGTTATCAAAGTATAATTAAAACCCTTAATAAAGATTTAGCTGGCAGCTCTGGACAATCGGTCATCAATACATCAGTGTCAAAGCAGATGGTACAATGATCAGG
This sequence comes from Acholoe squamosa, assembly GCA_949317995.1. Taxonomy (NCBI): domain Eukaryota; kingdom Metazoa; phylum Annelida; class Polychaeta; order Phyllodocida; family Polynoidae; genus Acholoe; species Acholoe squamosa. The sequence goes on from OX439045.1 coordinate 57,192,968, forward strand.
AGGCTATTTCTAAAGGTACTACGATCACACACAGCACTACGACTGCAAAATCTCAGCGCTATTCCTATGGGGAATTGGGTATGACTTGGAGGGTGCAGTCGTTGCGTGTTAAGAAATGGACTCCAGTGAGCCTTGGTGATGTATTATCTATACCGTAATTCCTTGCATATAAGCCCCACTCCATGTATAACAGACACCCTGAGTTTGATGAGACCCTGCCCATATAGGGCCCAGTTAAAGTCATATTTTAGCCATTTTGTTATTGCTCTATAGTTTAGAATTCTCGCATATATAAGGCAGACCCCTATATTTGGCTGCTTCTATAGGGCACACTAGATGCCTATCCTAGTGTGTAAACCACAGCCTATATCCGGAGAATTACAGTATTACGCAAATTATTTATGTTCTTTGTCCTGATACATAAAGATGTAATTGGATTTTCAACTTTTTTTTCAATTTTATCAATCAAGAGAACAATGAACGATGATTTTTGAGATATTACAAACTGTTTTTTTTTTACTTATCCCTCGCCAGTATTGATAGTCATAGAAAAAATAATAAGGATGGGGACATTGTGAGTTAGATAACAATGCATCCCATCATTACCTGTCATCTACTTGTGTAACTTTAATGATGTGTTTGCGAGTCAGGACTTTGTTATTACATTTCGTTGTCATACCAATCCCAGTGAGTGCTATTTTTTCATTTGTGGGTTTTTATTTTTCTTCTTTTTTTCTAGTTATAATAGTAGGTATTACCTAATTGATTACCAAGCAAGCTGGATGCATCCCAAGTAGAAGCACCGATTTATACGAACAGTCACAATATATGGACAGTGTCTCGTATTGGCTACTGTTGGAGTTGAGTCTTTGGATTTCCACTTCATTGATAAAATACTGATTAGTTTGTTTGAATAGTCATCTAAATGTAACCTGTGTATTATCAATCTTTGTATTTTATTAATTTACTTGTTAGGAGGAATGCAAATACATTTCTTGATGAGGTATTGAAGAACATCATAATACTTATAGGCTTGTAAGATATTTATTTACTATAAAGCTTGATAAAGAAGCTATTAGCTCATAGCCAGACAATGCATATGCCCATAACACTCATAGTACAGGACAGACTATCTGTTACAGCATCTACCAGTATAGGCACAGTAGGTTGTGAGAGAGATATTATGATATCCATGAACACATGGCAGTATATTCAAAACGCAAATCTAACGATATGTTTCATACAAATTCCTTATTCATGTTACTTCAATATCAAAGAGCTTGAAATATTAGGAATTCAGCATCCCTTTGAACACATTAACATCTACAGAGTGTTTGGGCTTCCCTAGCCCACTTAAAAGGGTCTATATCTCCTCTTTTCTATCCCCTCAGGATGTGTGTGGTGCACATATGCGCGGGCACTGACACATTCCTCTGTTAAATTATCAACCTGTGAAGCACGGGATAGCCACTTAGTGCCGCTAAAGTGCTGTAAAACACAAATCAATCAAATCTACAGAGTGTTCAACAGATGGTTGTTTATTATCCCATTGCCGACAACCACTGGAGGAGGCTAGAGAGGGCTAGATATGTGGGTTCCCAATGCCGTTGGCTTCAATTGGTAACAGAAAAGTTACCCTTTAATTTGCATGGTGATGTTTTTTTCATGTTTGTTTTATTATTTTACCAAAATCAATTAATTAGTTACATTTTTCCACGAGTGGCCTTGAATAAAAATGTCTATCATTTCACCTGCGTGGTGATGTTGGTTCCTTTTGGCTTTTTTTTTGCAATAGAAATATTTTAGATACTTTCTGGGGTGACCTTAAATGAGGCTGTACCACTGGTTGGCCTAGTCCCTGTTGTTGAGTGTGACACCTTTCTGGTAGAGACCACAGGAGGAGGACGTAGTATGGTACCTGTCACAGTTAGGGTCCCTAACACACCTGACAGCACACACTATCACTGACTGGGCTGGGTGCTCCTCCTGTAGGTATCTACTACCAGGCCATGGTCTGTAGCCTGGATGTGGAACTCCTGAGCTGTGGAAATCAGAAAGTAAAGTCAATAGTTCTAGCTGACAATATCAGGCATTTATGTTAAAGCTGATCAAATTAATAAATTGCACTGTCAGCACTGATTAGACAGCTGTAGGACTCTCAACAAGGGGTTGTCATTATGAAGAACATCTGTCAAATAGTAATTCATAATGGGCACCAGTTAATGAAAAGTAGATACTTCTATCAAGTTCTGTGAAAAAACTCAGGGTTATCAAACATTTTGAGGTATATGGAACTTTTACCAGGGACTTGAACTGACCCCCAACTGATGGAATTGGTCATTTTTTATTGAAGTGGGCTTTTCAAGGAGCCTCACAGCCCCCTTCCCACCCCACCCCCAGTAAAGAAAGTGCAGCCACATTTTATACTAAAGAAGCATGTCATATAACCACATGATAAGCATGGCATACAGTCACACTCTACACTATGCAGGCATGGCATATTGCCACACTCTATGCTATACAGGCATGGCATATGTTGTGTTTAATATGGAGATGTTATGTGATAAATGAATACGGCCTCTTCTACCAGATTAAGAAACTCACTCTTCAATTGAGGGCTTTGGCAGAGTCCCTGGATATTCCGTTCACAAGAGATGTCATTCCATTTCCATTGCCCTAGCTGGGAGGTGTGGACACAATTCATGTCTCCCCGTAGAACTTGGTTCACCCGGCCACCAGTTAGTCCATACCACCAGTGTTCCATCATCCCAGTGTGTATTTAAATCATTATAACCAATCCGGGTGCCATCCAATGTGTTGTCATTGGCCCTATTAAAGAGATTCTCTGGTATAGCAGGAGGTCACAGCAGATGAATCCCATCAGACCTGTACCCATTTTGCTGTCCCAAAATGTTTTTGAATGTTTTGAGCATTAAGCAAATGTTAAGACTGAAAGCTAGAAATAGAAACATATTTCATTATGTCAAACAAACCTTTTTTGTGTACATACATTAACGTTTTACCTTGAAAATAAACATTTGCAATACTCCTAATATAATACACATTTTTAGATCAAAAACGGTTTTTTTCAGCCATCTGAATAACCTCCTGGTAACAACAAATCTTCTATCTCAAACTCAATATATTGTATACTTACCTCATCAAGTTAAGAAAGTGGTTGGTGAATGCTGAAGTTTCAGTAGAATCAATTGTGGTTAGGACACCATCATTTGCTGCGCAGGCAGCCTGTTGTGGGTAGTAATATGCCTTTAGGCCGTGGGCTGATAGGGCCCACCATGCACCCCCCCCACATCCCAACACGACGGGTATTTTCTCGATCCTTAGGGTCCCCTGAACAAGATTCAAGATGTTAACATTGATTATCTTGGGATGCACTACCAGTTTTTGCTCATTATCCATGTGCGGGCACAGACCACTTTTGAGTCAATTTTGGTACCATGTTATTCAAGGGGTATGCTCAATCCCTCAGCTCTAATACTAGCTTACCTTGTATGGATCCTGAAGCTGTTGGTCTTGTTGGAAAGAGGACATAATAAGCTTTTCATTAAGTCCTAATATCTGTTTTTAATTTAAGATTTGAGTGTACCAGACGGTAGGGAAGACGGAAGATTGAAATCACAAGGTTGATTTTTTAACTGAAAATTTTAAATATACTCCAGATATATGTATAAAACATCCCCTTATCTCCCATCTAACCACAATATCTACAGGCTCCTATAGAGAAAATAATGAATATTTTTATTTTGAAACTCTATAGTCACCATGGATGCTCTTACCTGAGTGTAGAAACAAAATCTGAAAGATTGGGTTGAATTTCTGAATAATTCTCACAATACCATCAAATTCACAGCAGAGTGGTCAATTAAAAAAAAAAACTTTCTAGACACAACAATTTACATTGATGAAAATCCCAACCCTACACATGTCTGTACACCAAAAGCACAGACACCAACAGTTACTTGAGGTATGACTCTGCACATCCAACATGTTTGAAAGTCTACCGTATAGTCAGTTTCTTTGCCTAAAAAGATTCCGCAAGAAAATAGAAGATTATGAAGCGTGCTTGAAAATAAAGTTCAATCAATTCCTAGAGAAAGGATACCCAAGATGGCTCCTAGACGAGGCCAAAGAGAAGGTACATAAAATAGACAGGGTAACCTTATTGACAGAAAACATCACACACACAAAAAACAAATCAGCAGAAGACAAAAGAAAAACAATAAAACTGAAGATAAGAAAGAAAAGGTGGAACCACCACAAGAAAGAATCTTCCTCACTACTACTTTCAGACCAAACTATAACAAATTACAAAAGATTGTAACAAGAAAAATACAAAGAATGAAACTCGTCGCAGGGTACAAGAGACCCAAAAATTTACAGGACTACCTCGTGAGGTCGAAAATTAACTTTGAACCAGTTAAATAGGACAATGAATCTGCCAAAATTGCAGAAAAAAACGCCTTGTATCCAAACAAATGTATGCACTGATCCTAAATGCAAAGTATGTCCGAAATTGGACAAAACTGGAAATATAAAAAATGCCAGTAAGGTACAAAGAGAGACCAAAAAAGCAGTGAGCTGCAATAGCTCAAATGTAATCTACTGCATAGAATGCATGAATTGTGATAAGAGGTATGTAGGAGAAACCTACAGAAAAGTTGGAAACATAATAACTGAACACATAGGAGATGTGGACAATAAGAATTATGACAAAAGTAAATTCGCTTACCACTTCAACCACAATAGTTGGAAGGGTACCCAGAATATGAAAATATATATTGTGGACTGAGTGTATGAGCACCCCCAATCGAAGATTGGCACAAAAATCTGGAAGTCTATAGAGTTTTCTTCTTGGATGCAAAGATTGAAATCTATTGTACCCTGTGGAATGAATATACTGGAAAGTCACTATGGTTGAACTGAACCCTAAATGCCATGTCAAAAAAAAACTTTCTACGCTCAGACCTGATGTAGAACATGTAGAACATCCATGGCGACTATAGAGTTTCAAAATAAAAAGATTTATTATTTTCTCTATAGGAGCCTGCTTCCACCCAACATGAGACTGAAAAGATTTGAAAACAGTGATACTGTTATCAGTTAAAAAAAAATGTGACTCCTATGACTCAGATCCCTTTTGTAGTGCAATCCCATAGGCAGTCATACAACATAACATTCTGTGTCCTGTACACAGTAGGTCAGAACCACTCTGTAGTTGAGTATACACTCCTTTTGAAAAAAGCAATAATTACTCACCAGAGGGTGTATAAAAATCCAATCAAAATAGTCCCCGAGATTACACCTGATGAGGCCATGAGATGGCTGAAACAAACTTTCCACTGGATTTGAGACTGGTTCACAACACTAACCTGGGACCATGGGAGTCCAACAAGTTTTTTGAGAACAGTGAACTGTTCTTCTATAAATAAGCAAACGTGACGGGTGTAGCTGTCACTGAAAGTTTAATATACTTTTAAAATAAATCAGGCATTTTTTGCGAGAAAATATCTGACCTATTCATCTCCATGAACCAATCATAGCAGAGGAAAGGGTGTCACATGACCTGCAGGCGTCCTGAGGGCACATACCTGAGTCATACGGAGTGTAGTGTTGGGGCTATCAGCATCAGTACCACCTCGTTCCTTGAATCCACAAAATCCTTCATCCCTCAAAGTCATTTATTCTACATATTCCATATCCTTCAAAACCCTTCCTCCTATAAAATCATCTATCCAATAGAATCATTTATCCAATGGAATCATTTATCCAATAGAATCATTTATCCAATAGAATACCTTTATAAGGTGGGCAGTATATTTTTCTTCAACATAATTATGGATAGACTTTCGACCTGACACAGAGGTTTCCATCTTTTATCCCATAAAATCTTTCATCTTAAAAATTCTTCATAATACGATCCTGATGATACATAATCAGTAAACCCAATAAGCTGTGAAAAGTTAAACACCAATCATGTGGACTAATGTATATACAGATACATGCTCCTGTTGGCAAGTCCACCAGGAGGATGTTTCACCTCATAACATACGGGGGCCGTATATGACATGCGGGGGCCGTATCAAAAAGAAAACGTTTCTGTTCTATTTTCCGCATTAATTTTTTTGACATACGGAGGGCCGCATTCAAAAACGGCTTATTGGGCATTTCACCTCAAGATGCGGAAAACCTGTTTTCCGCATGTCTTCCGTATTTTCAGGTTAGAATGTGGAGGGGTCAGGTACCCCTCCATATGTCACATACGGGCCAAATAAGTAACATGAATATATCCTAAGTAGGTCGTGACCTCCCTTTTCACCCTAAGTCTTGTGACCTATGTTTGGCCATACTACACCAGGGACAGAAATGCCTGGGTACATCCTGAACACTGCTAGGCAGTATTATGAGAGAAAGGGTCCTTTGTCCTTCTGCACTGAGAAAAAATTTCTGCAGCGCTACCGTCTTAGTAAAGAGGTAGCCCGAATTCTCATCAAAAACTATGTCGCTACAAAGAAAAAGAAGGTGCTGAGGGGCAAGGACGCTGTTCCACATAGGCTTAAGGTAAGGGAAGCCCTCTTGGTAACAGAGTGCATCCTTCATGTATCCTTTTATTGTCATATTTTTTCCGTACGATACCTCATTTGACTTTATAATGGCATGTTAATACAATATCCTTTCCTTTGCTTTCTTCAGTTCCTGATTGCCCTGAGGTATTTTGCCACCGGTGCCAGCTACAACTCCATAGGAGACATTCACGGTGTCTCCAAATCCACTGTGTGTAGGTCTGTAGAGAATGTGACTTTTTCCATGTACACCTACAAGAGTATGTCCATTGGCCACACTACTGGGAGGAAAAGAACAGCAAGGCGATGCTCTTCTATCGCAAACACAGAATGCCCAAGCTGTTCGGACTCACAGATGGGACACATGTACCTATACAATGTCTGCGAGGGGTAGAAGCAGACGAAAATCAATTCTTTTGTTACAAAGAATACTACAGCATAAATACCATGGTAAATTACATTTCTTTATATATATATATATAAGTTATTCGCTACCAGGGAATAAGATACCGGTAATATACAGATGATAATATAAATAGGATACCAGACTGTACCGGTAATAAAGGGATATTAATATATGATACATGCAATAAATGATCTATCACAGAACACATGAGTTTAGTGGGTTACTGACCTTGGGGCTATCAGCACCATACATGCCTTTATTAAAACAACTATAATAATTAGTTGACAAAAAACATAGTCAGTACAATGCATAATATAATAACAATAGTATAAGTTATAACAATAGTAATAACAATAGTACTAACAATAGTAAAAATTTAAATTTCCAGGAAACACCCAGCGTGGTGTTACCTGTACAGGTGAATCGAGCCAATTGACCGTTACTTTGAAACTCCCCCTTATATACTGGAGGAGTATTTACTATGACGTCATGCTATGACATCATAGATACCAATGCGCGCTGCAAGTAGTCCCTAACCGTCCGCGGCTAATTATATAAATATACACGAGTGTATATAGTTCCATAAGTTATTCACTACCAGGGAATAAGATACCGGTAATATACGGATGATAATATAAATAGGATACCAGACTGTACCGGTAATAAAGGGATATTAATATATAATACATGCAATAAATGATCGATCACAGAACACATGAGTTTGGTGGGTTACTGTCCTTGGGGCTATCAGCACCATACATGCCAAAAACACACAAAAACATGCCAAACACATGTGAAAACACATACCAATCAGCATTGCAAATGAGATTGGCACAACCTTTCATGATGTAATAATTCATCCTTATGATTATGAATATAACCATAAACAGCAGTAGATTTCCAATTAACCCTCTTCTTAATATCCTCCATACCGAGGCCAGAATCCTTCAACAAGGTGGCACCACCGTGCCTAAGTGAATGGGTAGAAACACAACCTACTATGTCAGACTGCAAGGCTAGGAGTTTCAATCTAGAGTTGACATACTGATAATCCATACCATCACTACCAGATTTGAATAAAAGGTCATTTTTACCTCTACCACTACACAAACGTTGTAAACCCTTATAAGGGCATAGCAAGGAGCTATCGTTCCTTACCAAAAATACATGGAAAGAATCCTTACCAAGTTGATCTGTCTTAGATGTTCTAATATGTAAACTGACATAATCAATTTCAAATTTAGCATCGCCTACCCTCAGGGAGTGAGGGGATTTAACTACATGGCCTATTCTAAGTACACCCATAAAACAAGTTAAAATGGCCAACCAAAATTTCATATCTGCTCTGTTAGAAAGGTCCAGATTAGACCTTAACCTTAATATTTCCTGAGGATTAAAAGGATGGACTAGTTTAGAAGGATTAGAATTACACCTTTTGATCCCATCTAGAGTTTTTTTAACCATGAAATTACTACTGTAGTCCACAAAACCCTTAAGTTTTTGTTGATACCAAACTGCAGACATGTAACTTTTTACAGATGAAGGCTTCATAAATTCAGACAAATACACCGAATAAATAGAACCTTGGGATGGAGAACACGGAAAAGGTTGAAGTTTAAATATATTACAAATTTTTTTATACCTTTTGAGTTGATGTTTCCTCGTTCTCTTAGTATTGTCTGAAACACCCTGGGCTAAAAGTAACCTTTTTCTGTTTAGTAATCTCTCCCACTCTGGAATCGAAGCAACACATATTATTATCATGGAGAGAGGCTATACATTTTTCAGGCATACCCTTATATGCAAGTCTAGACAATCGGCCAGGATATTGTCCTCTGACTTAATATAGGTTGCGTATATTTCCACATTGTTAATGAAACACAGCCAAAAAAATTCTCTTAGCCATTCCATACAAAGTTTGACCCTCAACCTGCCTGTATTAATCATAGCTAGAACTTGCATATTATCTGTTATACAATGTATTCTTTTGTCTTTATAACTAGAGATCCAGCGCTTCAAGCCCATCATAACAGGGTACAATTCATATACATTGATATTTCGATGATGGTTTTTTAGATTATCCAAAATTGGGGGAGCAGTAAAATGGTCTATACCAAGCTCAAATTTATCAAAGAATGTCCAGTCTCCGTACAGAAAATCTTTACCCATCCATGCTCCAAAGCCTCTAATAGAGGAGTCGGAGTACATTGGAGTATTAACCAAGTCATTAAGGATTAAACTTTCACAGTTAAAAGTATCACAAAAATCTAACCCCCACTGAATGTCTCGCCTGGTACATTCTGAAACTTTAATGTAACCCCTAGGCCTAGCTCGTGCACACAAATCAAAGACTCTCCTGCTAAAAGTTCTACCACCCTTTACCACCTGTGAGCAAAAAGACATGAAACCTCCAATCCTCTCAAGGTTCTTCTTGGAAATGAACTTTCTATTAACACTGTCTAATAAGATGCGCTTCATCTTGTCTATTTTATCTTCAGGTAGGGATAATTCTAGCTCAACAGAATTAATCAAAGTACCCAGAAATTTGCACTCTTGTGCTGGCTCGGTTACCTTCCCCGCTGAGATGACAAAACCCATGTATTCCATACATTCTATTAGCAAATTTCTCTGTCTTAGACACTCTCCGTATGAATCAGCAATAATTATAAAGTTGTCTAAATAATTAACAACTTTCTTTACACCATAGAATTTTGCTACCTCTACAATAAAATCAGAGACCCTATTAAATATATAAGGGGCGCATTTCAGACCAAAAGTTAACCTGTTGCACACATAGTAATTTTCACCTTGCCCAAAATCCCATCTGAAACCTTGCATGGTTGTGTGAGGACCATATACATTTATAGACCTATAGGCTGACTTTAAATCCACCACACTCATAAAATCGCTCTTATTCAATTGAGCAGTCACAGTGCTAATATTATTATAAGAAAACGACGAGCTGGTGGTGTCCATAAAGTTATTAATAGATATCTTCTCGGGCATACAACAATCAGTTATGGGTCTTAACTTGCCATTTGACTTTTCTACACCACCCTGCGAATGGATACAACGAGGTTTAATATCACTTTTTGAGACTAGACCCGCCTCTAACTCGTCCAATAATATACCACAAAATTCATTGTAGAATCTTCCCTCGAGGATTGATTTATAATTTTTACAATCATAAGTAGTCTGACAATCCGGATCTACAATTTTAAACCCTTGAACAATACCATGCCATAAAAAATCAGCCTCCGTACCACTAATATCAATGAGACCCTTTTGTTGAAGGAAAGAAGCTACTCTACAAGGTAAAATTTGAGCTCTCTCCCCACCAATGTAATGAACACACGTACATACACCTTTTATACAATTGTCATATACCCTGATGCTAGGCAAATCTCTGACACAAACCGTAAATAGTGGTTCATTTTCAACCTGTATTAGATCATTACAAGTAACATCTACATCATTTCCTGGAGAATTAAATTCTTGGAAAATACTTTGTTCTGACACGGACTCAGTCGAAAAAATATAATCATTGACCACCTCTGTATCATTCACCTCCTGTACTGGAGTTTGTGAAGGCAAGTCGACATCTACCACACCTACCATAAACCGGTCAGGCATCAAACAAAAATCATTACCAGCTATGGGACATCAACCGCCTACAGTTTCCTATTCAGTCCTGGATTTTTGGCATTCAGTTTTACCATGTCCAGAGGAACTGCATCCACTGCAAACATGCCTATACTTGCAGGGGTCCCTTACACAGCCTTTTGCTCTATTAAAAGCATAGCAAGAATTGTTTGAGATTTTTTGTTTGGTCCCATTCCTAGTTTTGGTGGCGTATGCCTTCTGTGCTTGAATAGTACCATCATAAGAGAGGTGCCTGAGAATGTCAGAATTATCAATAACCCCAAAGGCCTCTATACCATCCTTATTTGCTCTGGTCCTAACTGATTTATCGTAAGCCAATAAGGCTGCCACTGTATACATTTTAGTCCCAGCTTTCTCTACCAAAACCTGTAGCTGCTTTAACATACCCTCCACATCGCTGTTATCTTTGTAGAAATCCAATACAAAATTTAGATTGACTAGTACCAGTTTCTCTATGGTGTCGATCTTCTCCCGTTTTTTTACATAGATTTCATGGTCAAACTCACCACATTTGGTACTGGTGTGTAGCTTGGATGAAGTAGATTCTATTGACGACCCTCTCGACAACGACCGAGGTCTGTGACGAGCGGAAAACGAAGATTTCGACCTCCGGTGACAACCACGATGCCCAACTTCATCCCACCTCGACCCGTTAATAAGGACGCTCGGAGACAGCTGCCTGGATACGCGGCTGCGCCCTTGGTGATATGACGTCATCGGTCATTGACAAACATTCGCACGTGTTAGATCAAATCTTCATTGCTTTGATATTTTCTACCGAAAGAAATCCGCATGCACAGGCCATGGGAGCTTTTGCATAAGGAACTGGGTAGACAAGTGCAGGCTCAACTTTGTTATGTCCAATTCTAGGCCTATAATGGCAAAATATGAAAATTATATCAACGATGTGCAGAATAGTAACCCTGCCGCATACCAATAAAGAACCCAGTTAATTTGAATCTATCGTATTGTCTCAACCAGTGTTCTTCCAACAAAAAAAATAGATAATGGTTTTGGTGTTCACGGGTGGATGGGTATTGATGTGTCAGGAGATTGCTTTTGTAAGTGTTTTTTTCACATCTATTTTTTTAACTGCTGCGATGACCTGATAACAGGAATGGGAGTGTATAAATCGCATTGAAAGGTTGAGACTTTTTTAATTAAGAAAACTATAAAATGATGTCATAGGATGTTCATCACGTGTGTTATCAAAGTATAATTAAAACCCTTGATAAAGATTTAGCTGGCAGCTCTGGACAATCGGTCATCAATACATCAGTGTCAAAGCAGATGGTACAATGATCAGGAGGCTATTTCTAAAGGTACTACGATCACACACAGCACTACGACTGCAAAATCTCAGTGCTATTCCTATGGGGAATTGGGTATGACTTGGAGGGTGCAGTCGTTGCGTGTTAAGAAATGGACTCCAGTGAGCCTTGGTGATGTATTATCTATACCGTAATTCCTTGCATATAAGCCCCACTCCATGTATAACAGACACCCTGAGTTTGATGAGACCCTGCCCATATAGGGCCCAGTTAAAGTCATATTTTAGCCATTTTGTTATTGCTCTATAGTTTAGAATTCTCGCATATATAAGGCAGACCCCTATATTTGGCTGCTTCTATAGGGCACACTAGATGCCTATCCTAGTGTGTAAACCACAGCCTATATCCGGAGAATTACAGTATTATGCAAATTATTTATGTTCTTTGTCCTGATACATAAAGATGTAATTGGATTTTCAACTTTTTTTTCAATTTTATCAATCAAGAGAACAATGAACGATGATTTTTGAGATATTACAAACTGTTTTTTTTTTACTTATCCCTCGCCAGTATTGATAGTCATAGAAAAAATAATAGGGATGGGGACATTGTGAGTTAGATAACAATGCATCCCATCATTACCTGTCATCTACTTGTGTAACTTTAATGATGTGTTTGCGAGTCAGGACTTTGTTATTACATTTCGTTGTCATACCAATCCCAGTGAGTGCTATTTTTTCATTTGTGGGTTTTTATTTTTCTTCTTTTTTTCTAGTTATAATAGTAGGTATTACCTAATTGATTACCAAGCAAGCTGGATGCATCCCAAGTAGAAGCACAGATTTATACGAACAGTCACAATATATGGACAGTGTCTCGTATTGGCTACTGTTGGAGTTGAGTCTTTGGATTTCCACTTCATTGATAAAATACTGATTAGTTCGTTTGAATAGTCATCTAAATGTAACCTGTGTATTATCAATCTTTGTATTTTATTAATTTACTTGTTAGGAGGAATGCAAATACATTTCTTGATGAGGTATTGAAGAACATCATAATACTTATAGGCTTGTAAGATATTTATTTACTATAAAGCTTGATAAAGAAGCTATTAGCTCATAGCTAGACAATGCATATGCCCATAACACTCATAGTACAGGACAGACTATCTGTTACAGCATCTACCAGTATAGGCACAGTAGGTTGTGAGAGAGATATTATGATATCCATGAACACATGGCAGTATATTCAAAACGCAAATCTAACGATATGTTTCATACAAATTCCTTATTCATGTTACTTCAATATCAAAGAGCTTGAAATATTAGGAATTCAGCATCCCTTTGAACACATTAACATCTACTGAGTGTTTGGGCTTCCCTAGCCCACTTAAAAGGGTCTATATCTCCTCTTTTCTATCACCTCAGGATGTGTGTGGTGCACATATGCGCGGGCACTGACACATTCCTCTGTTAAATTATCAACCTGTGAAGCACGGGATAGCCACTTAGTGCCGCTAAAGTGCTGTAAAACACAAATCAATCAAATCTACAGAGTGTTCAACAGATGGTTGTTTATTATCCCATTGCCGACAACCACTGGAGGAGGCTAGAGAGGGCTAGATATGTGGGTTCCCAATGTCGTTGGCTTCAATTGGTAACAGAAAAGTTACCCTTTAATTTGCATGGTGATGTTTTTTTCATGTTTGTTTTATTATTTTACCAAAATCAATTAATTAGTTACATTTTTCCATGAGTGGCCTTGAATAAAAATGTCTATCATTTCACCTGCGTGGTGATGTTGGTTCCTTTTGGCTTTTTTTTTGCAATAGAAATTTTTTAGATACTTTCTGGGGTGACCTTAAATGAGGCTGTACCACTGGTTGGCCTAGTCCCTGTTGTTGAGTGTGACACCTTTCTGGTAGAGACCACAGGAGGAGGACGTAGTATGGTACCTGTCACAGTTAGGGTCCCTAACACACCTGACAGCACACACTATCACTGACTGGGCTGGGTGCTCCTCCAGTAGGTATCTACTACCAGGCCATGGTCTGTAGCCTGGATGTGGAACTCCTGAGCTGTGGAAATCAGAAAGTAAAGTCAATAGTTCTAGCTGACAATATCAGGCATTTATGTTAAAGCTGATCAAATTAATAAATTGCACTGTCAGCACTGATTAGACAGCTGTAGGACTCTCAACAAGGGGTTGTCATTATGAAGAACATCTGTCAAATAGTAATTTATAATGGGCACCAGTTAATGAAAAGTAGATACTTCTATCAAGTTCTGTGAAAAAACTCAGGGTTATCAAACATTTTGAGGTATATGGAACTTTTACCAGGGACCTGAACTGACCCCCAACTGATGGAATTGGTCATTTTTTATTGAAGTGGGCTTTTCAAGGAGCCTCACAGCCCCCTTCCCACCCCACCCCCAGTAAAGAAAGTGCAGCCACATTTTATACTAAAGAAGCATGTCATATAACCACATGAAGACCCTCTTAAAACTGCTGAGGAGGTTCGACTGGAAATGGCCCGAAATCAAGATCTGAATCTATCCCAAACATGAATGGACTCTACTTGATAATCCTAGTAATATACCGGTATATCTAACATAATGAGCAGAATCACTCTTTTTTAACCTATATGTTTGTGTAAACTTTCCCTATGCCCAATATGCCCATCAAATCTAGCTGAAGACTCAATACCTACCGGTACCATGGGTGGCATAAAGGCCTATGCCCGTGTAATTGTACCGAAATTATCTACTAATACACTGTACCAATCATTATATACTGATTTAATCATTTATTATATTCCTAACTATGTACAGAATGGACTCGAGAGAGATTTGTCAAACCAGGTTGTACTCCAACTCTTAACATGTCACAAGACGTAACTAAATTGGCTGGCACCAAGGGTATTCATATTGTTCACTTAAACGCCAGAAGCCTAAGGGCTAACTACCCTACTATATGTACAGAATTATATAATGATAAGATTGAAATATTTTCCTTCTCTGAGACATGGCTGAAGTGTGAAGACCCTGAAACTTCATATCAGTTTTGTAATTATATTAGATATAGATTAGACAGACAAACTCTGGATGGTAAAGGTAATATTAAGACCGGTGGTGGTTTGTGTTTCTACATAAGACAAAATGTATCACATGATTATTGTGCATTTGAGCATTTAAATCTCTCTGAGGAACATATTGAAATTCAAAACGTTCTGATCAATAAGGATCATATGAAACCTATAATTGTATTTAATGTATACAGACCACCGGAAGAGGGTCTGAAACAAATGTTCATTGATTCACTATTGAATACCATTGATAGCATTAACAATATTAATAACTATGAAATTGTTATAATGGGTGATTTCAACTTTAATATAAGAGATGACAATGATATGGTAAATCAACTGTTAAATAAAATGAAAAGTCAAGGCTTCATGCAAGAAATTAAACAATCTACTCGTAAAAATGCTATACTTGACCTGGTTTTTACAAATTTGAGAAGAAACTATATCCAGACGGGTATATTGGAATCTTATATTTCTGATTATCTTCCTATATACTTGGTAAGAAAGAAATGGCATATTGCACCCGTAAAGGTAGAGATTACTGGTCGCTCATATTTGAAACTCTCTAATGATCTTCTGTTTGACAAATTTGATAGCTTTGACTGGACTACATTTAATCAGACTAATAGTGTAGATATTGCTTGGGACGAATATGAAAAAGCTGTTCGTTCAATCCTTGATACTTATTGTCCTGTACATAAATTTTCTGTTAATAAATTAAGAGATCCATGGTTCACTCCTCAGCTTATTGAACTTATCAGAGACAAAAATTCTAAATTGAAGGCTGCTCGGATATCCAAAGATGAAAATGATTGGAAAGTTGCTGATAAATTAAGAAATAAAACTAATAAATTGGTCAGCAAAGCACGAAGATTATTTTACAAGGAACAAACAGAAATATACAAAAATGATCATCGTAAATTTTGGAGGGTTATAAATAAATTGATCCCAGGTCATGAAAATAGAGCTGGTGACATTAATTTGGTGGACCATGAAAATCCTAATACAACCATCCCTAGAAATGACACTTCTGATTTTATCAATGAGTACTTCTCCAACATTGGACCAAAATTAGCTACTAACATGCACATACCTTGGAAAAGTTATGATCCACCGACTGAAAATTTTATAACAAATTTTCATACAAATGTTCAAGAAGTCAGCAGACTGGTTCACGACATTAATCCACTTAAATCTTCAGCAATAGACCAGATTTCATCCAAAATTTTAAAGAAAGTTTTCTCACATGATCCCAATAAACTTGTTAAAATATTTAATCTATCATTTACAACAGCCACTATACCGGCCAAGTGGAAAATTTCCCAAGTTACCCCTATCCCTAAATCTGGAAATTTGAAATTAGTAAACAATTATAGGCCTATCTCTTTGATTCCCTTACCCTGTAAACTAATTGAAAAAATTGTTCACAATAGATTGTATGGTTTCTTGACTGATGAAAATATTTTAACAAAATTTCAAGGTGGTTTTCGCCCTGGTTTCAGTACTGTTGACACCCTTGCTAAATTTACGGATGATATTAAGAGAGATCTTAATGTAGGCAATTCCACTGTTGCTGCTTTTATAGATTTGAGGAAAGCTTTTGACACTGTGGGCCACTCTGTTCTTCTTATTAAACTTCATAACTATGGTATAAGATCCGACACTTATCACTGGTTTAAAAATTATTTATTTGAAAGAAAACAAATTGTTAAAGCAAATGGTATTGCTTCTGAAATGTATAATGTAATATGTGGTGTTCCTCAAGGATCAATACTAGGTCCATTGCTTTTTTTAGTTTATGTCAATGATGTAATTAAATGTATAAAAAACTGTAAAATCAGGTTATATGCTGATGATACTGTGATCTATGCATCGCATAATAATTTTGAAACTGCTAAAATGGGTTTACAGGAAGACCTAGAAATGTATAATACCTGGTGTGAGCAAAATAAGTTGTCGGTTAATATTGCTAAAACCAAAATAATGATTTTCTCATCTTGTACTATGAAACTCAGTACTCTGTCAGCCAATATCGACATGAATAATATACTGTTACAAGTTGTACCTAGTTATAAATATCTTGGAGTCATATTGGATCCCTTACTGAACTATAGTCTACATATTAAAAACCAGGCTAAAACAATTGCCCATAAAACCTACTTATTATGTAACCTAAGGAAATATATCAATACCAAGCTATCACTAAAAATTTTCAAAACCACTATTTTACCATATATGGACTATGCTGATATTATTTTCCTTACCACATATGAAAAATATCTGGAAATGTTCCAGTATGCTCAAAATAGGTGCTTAAAGATTTGTCTCAATGTACCCCATCTCACCAACACTCACTATATTCACCATATATCAAACTGTAATTATTTATCTGATAGAAGACAAATGCATTTATTGTGTGGTGGTCCCGTGTCGTCTTCGAGGTACCTTCGTGGTCCTCGTGGGCGACATCGAGAGCACCTCTATTGCCCGACGCCTGGGGGCGCTGGAGTCCAGCGCCACGTCACCACTTGGTCACGTGGCCCTTGACTCCGGTGTATATAAGGCCGTTGTACGGCCTTCCTCAGGGTCAGTCCAGCCCGGCTACCATATCCTAGTACTCCTCTGTGCTGCTGCACAGAGGAGGTGTATGTGGAATATCAACTGTAGACACTAGAAGGCCTAGTGTCGAACCTGTTATAGAGTTCAAACTCTGCCACCTGTAACTGTGATCGAGAACGGCTGATGCCTATGTGTTATTAGACAATAAAGTTTTAACTGGAACCTGAATAGTTGTTCTTCGTTGTTTATCGAAAGATTCGATATAACATCGAGGGGTAGAACGCTACACTGGTGCCGTGACCAGTTGTTAACTTTAGTCCGCATAGGTACTGCGAGCTTAAGTTCGACATGCAGGGTCACTTGGATGAAGGTGATGACCCCAATCACCAACATCAAGTGACTACAGGCCCATTAGTGGATAGGAATGATCCACTAATTGGTGGTGGTTTGAACCACACCCTGATATTAGGTCCATCATCTGACCCGTTGGGCCTGTATCAAAGGAGCCGACTACTCAATTGGCGAGTATCGACTCAACTCTCTCCGGCGGCTGAGAACTTCGTAAGGACACAGAGTCTGTCCTATGTAGAAAAATCAGCCTCGCCCGTGGGAACTCCAATGGGCCTTGGCAGTTGGTCCTTCGAGGGTCCCTCGCCCGTGTCGATACAAGGAAGTATTGACAGTGGCAGGGGACTCAACGAGGAGTTGCTACAAGAGCAGCAACGCCAACTGCGCCAGGGTCGCCAGCAGTTGGACGCTCTCGCGAGTAACACCACGAAAGCTCAGGAGAAGAGTACAGAAATAGAGCTGAAATTGGAACAGCTTAGGCAGCAGGCGTTAGAGGCTTCGAACAAGACTCAAATCGCGAATAGGGAACTTAATGATCTTCAGGAGAAGGTCAAGCAGCTCTCTAGCGAAAAGGAGTCCTTGCTTGCAACGAAGTCAGAGATCGAGCGTAGTCGGTTGACAGCAGTTGAGTGTCAATCGCTAAAAGCGAAAATCGATCGCCTTGCTACTAGCCGCCGAGAATGTGTCGAGAGAGCTCGAAACGATTTTCGGGATGCCCAGCACGAGCAGACGTCCCTTAAACATAAGTTGAAACTACAAGAAGTAGAAAAGACTATGTTAGAGGAACAACTGCAAGAGTTGCGGCATGAGTTGAACCAACAATCAGCCGAGCATACTGAAGAAGTAGCTGAGCACCTAACGGCTTATGAAAAGCAGGTGAGCCAGCTACGTCAGGAACGGGAGTCGTTACTCTGTCAGATGCAAGCTGACGAGGATGCTCGAGCCAGGGACGAAGCAGAAATGCGTCGTCGCTGTGAGGAACGAATCGAACACGCAAATAAAATGGCGGAATATCAGGTCCTAATGGAACAGAAAGCGAGGCACGAGGCCGAGCTTAATTCCTTGAAGTCTGAATCCCTAGTAGCCCAGTCACTGAAAGATCAGAAGAATTCGGATACTCTGGGAGCAATGCGTGATGAAATCGATGAGCTCCGACGAGAGATATTGTCTCGCAGGAAGGCTGACGAAGCCAGGGTGAATAAAGAAGTTCGAGATGAACTCGCACTCGAAGAACGTCTGAAGGAGCAGACGGAATCGAAAGTGCGTACCGCTAGACTTCGAGATAAGCAACAAAGTAGTGAATGCAGCACTACTAAGGTTGCTATTCAAGGGGATCTAGTCGAAAACCCTGACTACAGAGAGTGGCTCGACCGTGCCATGAAGGAGGTCAAGCAACTCTTTGCCATCAGCGAGCAACGAGATCTCTCGAAGCCTGAACATACCCGCCTGGAATTCCTAGTATCGGAATTAAGGCAGGCGGAACGTTCAAAACAGCAGGCAGAGATAGATAGAATGGTGGGAGCAATCGACGACATCTCGAAAATTGATTCGAGGTCGCGTCGGACCCTACCTGTTCCTTCGATGCCATGCACCGATGGTCTAAGTGGAGTGATCGGACAGTTCTCGACCCCTACCACGACCCAACAACATGTTGATCCGCCCAAATATAGGGATATCAGATTCGAGGCTTCGCGCTTGAGTGAAGCTGATTCGGGTAATCCCTGGGGGATGAACCACAGTCGTGCAGACACGACTATGAGAAACATGGGGATGGACCATCAAATACCTAGAAGAGGCACAACATTCGCTCTCGATCAGGTCAGGAGATCAAGCAGAATGTTTGAAAACACCTCTATCGGGCATGAACCAGCCCGTACTAGGTCAGTCGAGTGCCCTCCATTTACATGGAAGGACGATTGGCTCCGTTGGTACCACGGATTCAATCACGTCCGTCGTGTAAATGTATGGACCTCGAGTATGGCATTAGCTCAACTCCTCATGTTACTCCAGAATGGCCCTGCAGCTGATACTGTGTGGCTATGGGAGGAGCATGGAGATGGGACTCTGGAGGGACTGGTCGACATGGTAACGAAAGCCATGACTTCTAGCCTTCAGGACCCCATTGTTACAATGGAGAAGAGACGCCAAGGCAAGAACGAAAGCATTAGAGCCTATGGCTTTGCTTTAAGACGTCTTGCCGGCGATGCCTATCCAGGTGTGGACTTCTCGGTTGAATGGCTCATAACCAAAGTCAACCAGTTGTTCATAGGAGGATTGTATGACGTTGATTTACAACAAGACGTTCTTCGGGAGTGGCGCACTTACATGTCCCTAAAGGATCTCATGGACTTGGCAGACGAGTTGTTGCGGAAACGACAACTCCTGCCGAAGTTGGTGAATCCTACCTCGACAAATGCATTGTCGGCGCTGGCCGACGCCGCTTTGGTCGAGGAAGGGCAGGGGGAAGTGTCCTCATACTCGAAGCCCGGGGCGGGGAGTAAGACTAAGAAAGGTCAGAAATCCGCTAGTAAATCGAAAACACCAAACAAGGCCTCCAAACCAAAGGTACAGGAGCAGACCTTCTCGCTGAGTCAATTGAAGAATTTACTCAGGGTTATCGAGGGAGGGGATGTCCCTGGTACTAGCTCGGAAAAGCCGAGTACCCCTCCGTCCGACGCCAAGTGTTGGAACTGCAAGAAGCAGGGGCATTTCGCACGAACTTGCCCCGAGCCGATTAAGGGTCTACCACCTGACGCGACGGAAAACAGAGGCGGGCGGCTCGACGTGGCAATCGAGCTGCCCGACCATCGAAAAGCCAAGGTATCAGCACCTCTGGCACTCCTGATCAGACGACAGTAGATTCGAGGGAACTAGGTAAGGTCCCGGTAGGGCCGTCCCAGCCCTTTACCACAGTGGCACCGGTTGATCACCGGTCGGGTTCCGAAGATGTCGGTGTAGAAAAAGCCTCAATGGCCAAGGAGCAGGGCGCTGGCAGCCCGAACTCCGAGGTCGAGGGTTCGACTGGATCAAAAGTGAAAGTCGACGCCGGGAGAGAGGCCCTGATGCGGCAGCTGGCCAGAGTCTGCGCAACAGAGCTTCCCTCAGATGATCCCTGTCTCTCTTTTCTGAAGAAGAGAGGGATCGATCTGAGTACTGATGTAGGGTTAAGAATGCTAGCAGGAACCGCCCCCTTGTCGGGGAAACGATGGTACCTGTCTGCAGAGATTCGAGGACGTTCTCTAGACTTCCTGATAGATACTGGTGCCAGCCACACCATTGTCTCTCGGGAACTCGCGAAAACGTTAGTGGTGCCGTCAGATAATCTCTACGAGGGAATAACGGCGTGCACTGCGTCTGGAGCTGAAATGCGGACCTATGGTCGATTGGTTCTACCTCTTAAGGTCGCATCGACCCACTATGTGTTTAGCCCAATAGTGGCCGATGTGGCTGACGATGGCATTTTGGGGCTCGACTTCGCGGCATTATACGGTATGATCCTGAATCCAAGGACGGGTCAATTGGTCATGACCGAGCCGGTAGAAGAGCACCATCAGTGTAAACTGAAGAGAGTGTCATCGATAGCCTCAGTAGCACAGACCACTAGGATACCTGCCAGACATCGGTGCGATGTCTTGGTAAAATCCGACGGTCTGGAAAGAGACCGACAGGGCATAGTCGAACCCGACCTGAAAACTCTGAGAGCTTTCGGGTTGGTTGGTGAGGCTGCCCTTGTCAGCAATGTCCGTCGAACAGTGTTTCCCGTCTGTAATCCACTGAATGGAGACATTGTCCTGGAGAAAGGCCAGGTGGTCGGTACTGTACAATACGCTGACAGAAACGGTGAACTTTCTTCACCGGAGGTAGGATCTGTGATGACGCGTCTCGAGCAAGAAGCTGCGGACATCGAGACGGCGGAAATCGCGAGCACCCGCACGGGGGAGCTCCCTACCTGGCTGTTAGACATGTATGGCGACACCCACCTGACTCAGCCAGAAGAAAGACTGAAACTGTCCGCCTTACTACGTAAGCATGTGGACGTCTTTAAATCCCCAGATGAACCGTTAGGGCGCACCGATCGATGTCTGCATAACATCGACACGGGTGACGCACAACCAATCCGAGTCCCTTATAGAAGGATTCCGCTCAGCAAGAAAGCTGCGGCGGATGAACAACTTAAGGAGATGTTGGATACGGGGGTGGTTAGGCCAAGTACTAGTCCCTGGTCCAGTCCCGTCCAGATGGTGACGAAGAAGGATGGAACCATGAGATTCTGCGTCGACTATCGATGTCTGAATGGAGTGACTAAGAAAAATGCTTACCCCCTCCCGCGCATCGACGAATCCTTAGATGCCCTAGGAGGAAATAAGTGGTTTAGTTGTCTCGATCTCCAATCGGGATATTGGCAGATCGGGATGAATCCCGACGACATCGAGAAAACCGCTTTTTCCTACCAGAGGGGGCTCTACGAGTTCGATCGTATGGCGTTTGGTTTGTGTAACGCCCCCGCCACATTCGAGCGAATGATGGAGGAGATGTTGAGAGGTTTGCTAGGTAAAAGTTGCCTGGTTTACCTCGATGATATCATCGTCTTCGGCAAAACGACGGATGAAGCAATGGCGAATCTGGCAGAAGTCTTCAACAGGATTCGGGCATGGGGACTGAAGCTGAAACCTAGAAAGTGTCAACTTTTTAGGACTTCAGTCGAGTACCTCGGCCGAATCGTGTCTGAACAGGGTATAGAAGCCAACCCGGGGAAAATTAGCGATGTAATGACTTGGGCTAGGCCCACTACAGTGAAGGAAATTCGATCCTTCATTGGTTTTTGTTCCTACTACAGTGAGATCATCCCGGGGTTCGCGGAACTCGTAAGCCCTTTACAGGACTTAGTGATCCAAAAACCTAAAGGTAGTAGAGGTCGTTACGAGGCATTCGCATGGACGGAAAGAGCCGGACATGCCTTTGTCGAGTTAAAACGAAGTTTCAGGGAGACACCTGTGCTTCGATTCCCAACATCCGACGGTCGTTTTATCTTGGACACTGACGCTAGTAATACCGCGATCGGGGCTGTTCTATCCCAAGTACAGGATGGAGTGGAGGTCCCGATCTCGTTTGCTAGCAACACTCTAAGTAAAACACAACGAAACTACTGCACCACCAAAAGAGAACTGCTGGCGGTTGTCGTGTACACCAGGAAGTTTAGGCACTACCTTTACGGTGGTAACTTCACTATCCGCACCGATCATTCGTCTTTGAAATGGCTCCTGAATTTCAAAGAGGCTGAAGGAATGATGGGTAGGTGGCTGGCCCACCTTTCGGAGTTCGGTCTCGAAAACTCTAAGATCGAACATCGAAGTGGGGCCAAGCATTTAAAACGCCGATGGTCTTAGTCGTATCCCTGTGCGGCTATGCCAGAGGTCGGATTGCACAGACTGTGGCAGTCATAATGCTGTAATGGCAGCTGTAGGTGGTTTAGTAGACAGCCGGGTGGGAGTTGCATTTTGGTCTCTCGATGAACTCATTGATGCTCAGAAAGCGGACGCGGACATCAAACGAGTTGCTGAATGGCTAGTTAAGGGGGCTAAACCCACTAGGCCTGATGTATCAATCGAGAGCGCCGAAGTACGGAAATTAGTAGGGCAATGGCCTCTATTAACCTTCCGTGAAGGCTTGTTGTGTCGCTGGAAAGTCGAGGCGGGTCGAGCTAGACACACGATTCAAGTAGTTGTACCACGCCAACTGAGGGGTGAGGTACTCTCCTTTTGCCACGGACACTGAACAGCGGCACATTTTGGTCGTAAACGAACGCTCGAAAAAGTGAAAAGGAGATATTACTGGCCCGGAATGGGAAAGGACATAGGTCGTTGGGTTCGGCACTGTCCTACCTGTTGCCTGGTAAAGCCCGGCGAGGGCATGGGTAAGTCTCCTCTGCACCAAGAGTTGTTCGGGGTGAGATTCGGGAGGATAGCTATGGATATCATCTCGGGATTTGCACCCACGCCAAACAAGAATACTTGCATGTTAGTAATCCAGGATTACTTCACCAAGTATGTACGCGCTATTCCCCTACCAAATCACACGGCAGAGACCTGTGCAGAGGCCTTCGTGGACGAATGGGTTTTGACCTTTGGTGTCCCGTTGCTTCTGCATTCCGACCAAGGTCGAGAATTCGAATCTCGACTCTTCTCTGAGATGTGTGAATATTTGACGATTGTAAAACAGAGAACCAATCCATACAGACCACAGAGCGATGGTCAGGTGGAAAGGTTCAATAGAACGTTGATCCAGAGTCTGACTATGTTGGTAGACAAACATATGGACGACTGGGATGAACAGGCTAAATATGTGGTGTCCGCATATAACAGCTCTGAGCACAGTTCTACTGGATGCAGTCCAAATATGATGGTATTCGGGGAAGAAATTCTCATGCCAGCGGATGTGATTTTCGGCTCAATCGAGAACCCACTCGAAGTCCCTTGTTCCGTCACTTTCGTGGAACAACTTCGTGACCGATTGAGGGAGAGTTATAGCATGGTAAGGGAAAACTTAGGTAAATCTGCGGAACGCCAGAAGGTCGGGTATGACTATAGGCTAAAGCAGAGAAGATACTCAGTTGGGGAACAGGTGGTGAGGTACCACACCCCCCAAGCAGCTATGAAGCTTGCCCCCAACTGGGATGGGCCGTTCGTAGTAGATTCTGTCCTCTCTGAGTCGACATTATTACTTCGATCATCCCGCGGACGGTTGCAAAAGAGCAATGTTGATAGAGTGCGCCGGTGGTTGGGCGTAGAGCTATCACAAACTGTCGAGTTGTTGCAACCACGACTTGATGATGATTCACCTTCTCGTAAGGCTACGAAAAGGGCTAAGTCTGTTTCTGGACAGGTCAAAATAGAGATCGAAAGGTCGCGGCCAGAAGTTCAGTCTAAAAAACTAACTACGCAGGGTCATCGAAAACAACAGCAAAAGGCTCGAAAACTGAGCGAGGTGGAGGTGTTGGATGCCAGTAAACCATCAAAGCGGCGCCGTGGTCGACCGGCCCGTCGAGATAAGTCGAAAGCATCTAAACCGCCTTTGAAGGGATGTCGGAAGACCGGCCCCCCCTCGAAGGTGCGAACGACTGAACAAACTTCACATCGAAACGTCTCGATTGAAGTCAAGGATCAGTCACTCCAGTCCGGACCTATGACTCGAGCGAGGCTTAAGCGCCAAGGCTCATCAAAGGAACGGTCAGCGAGTGTCGAGGATGAAAGGAAATCCAGAGCAAACACTCTGGCTCCTACATCCACACCGTCACAAGTGATGGGAGGCAGACGCCGACAGAAACGGGTTAATAGCCCGGTCGGCCCGGCCACATCAAAGGACGGCGGGCTAGGGGGTGATAGTAACCCGCCCCGAGGCTCAACACTCGTTCCTGTAGTAAAGGTTAAAATCAGGAAAAGTCCTAGATTAAACCCTACTCAGTAATCGATGTTTCGCACAATACTAAGCAGCAGCTTTACTAACCTGTGTTTTTAACGAGGCTTTAAAATAACGGGTGCCGTTCTTGAGTAAATCTGTCTGTGGATGTGAGGCCTACGGTGAATAAAAAATTACACAACGAGAAGTCATGCGATTGTCTCTTAGTTTGAGACAACCTGATGCTAGAGACATGGAAATGTGGGGCGTCCGTCTTTTATTTTGACTGTGTGGAGGGGTTCCCAGCATAGGCTGGTGGATTCTGCCCGAAGGGTAGATCCATATTGGAACCATTTTTTTTAAATCCCGGTAATCTGATGAAGGGGGTGGGTGCCCAAATTATCCATGTTAATAGTGTTGGAACCCATAGACCGCATAGGAAATAACGGCATATGCAAAAATTGCGACTGGAGAACCAGAGCGTGACGGTGAGGGGAGAGTGAGTCGTTCTAGTTTTTGAGCATTACCTTATTTGGTCATGGCGTGATGCGCTGTGGACCAATAGGGCTCGCCCTCCTCGGTCACGTAGGCCCTTCCTCCAATCAGAGGCGTGCGCCACAGGGATAAAAGGCCGCGTCGCCCACCACGGAGGTCACATCTGCGCCCTTCTCGTGAGAGTCGGACGCAGATAAGCTGGACTAAGCCTAGCTTATTCCAGCTGGTACGCTCCGTCTGGGGACTTCCTACCTGAGTGTAGGAGGTCTCCCCGCCTAGTGTCGAGGGACACGACCTGCGTGAGCGCAGGTTCGTGTTCTCTCGAGGCTCCAGTCTTCAGTCCCTCGAGCCGCCTGAGTGCGGTTCGAGGTACATCGAAGGCACCTTCGAGGCTTCGACCCGCCAGAGTGCGGATCGAAAAACCTCGAAGATTCTCTTCGACGTCTCGTCCCGTCTGAGTACGGTTCGAGACCCGGAGTCTTCTCTCCCTGGTGGAACCCGGCAGTTCAGGAAGAACCATGGGGTCCTCGTCCGACGAGCAGTCAGGGTACAGCTCTTCGGCGAGCCACAAGTCGCAGAAGAAGAAGAAGAAGAAGAAGTCCAAAAGGACCAGACCCGAGCAAGAGCTCGAGTCCCAGGCCCAATATGATATTACCAAGAGGGATAGTATCATAGAAGGCTGGGAGGAAATCGACCGCGAATTCTTTAGAGTCTTCGGGGTCCAACTCTCGGAATGGATGAGGGACAAACACCATGGCGTCCGAACCCTGAAGCCTGTTCGAACCGAGCCCTCTCGCGAAGCGCAGAGGTACCTCGTCGAGGGTGGAGTGATTCCTGACGTCAGGACGCTGGCGGCTCAGACGAATCCATTGAGAGAATTGTCTCCAAAGATGGACAGTCTGAGCTCGGCTATGACGATGTTGGGCCGAGAGCAGGTGGTGCAGGACAAGCCTGACACCCCGGGTAGGTCTCTCGGTGCCTCCGTCTACCCGCCAGCAGCCCCGTCTTCCTCCTCGGTTCCCTTGATAACCCTCTCGGGAACCACCGAGCCTACGCCGCCACCGGTCCAGAGAGTGGTGTCACCGGGGATCCATCCGGATCTTCAGGGCATCATTCCTCTGGCCCCGGCGAACGTAGCCGTCTGCCCGGACCCGTCGGCTTCCGCCCAAGCAGTAGAACCTGCCGCGGTGGAACAGTCGATGGATATAGACGGGGACGTTTCTACGCTCAGACCTGATGTAGAACATGTAGAACATCCATGGCGACTATAAAATTTCAAAATAAAAAGATTTATTATTTTCTCTATAGGAGCCTGCTTCCACCCAACATGAGACTGAAAAGATTTGAAAACAGTGATACTGTTATCAGTTAAAAAAAATGTGACTCCTATGACTCAGATCCCTTTTGTAGTGCAATCCCATAGGCAGTCATACAACATAACATTCTGTGTCCTGTACACAGTAGGTCAGAACCACTCTGTAGTTGAGTATACACTCCTTTTGAAAAAAGCAATAATTACTCACCAGAGGGTGTATAAAAATCCAATCAAAATAGTCCCCGAGATTACACCTGATGAGGCCATGAGATGGCTGAAACAAACTTTCCACTGGATTTGAGACTGGTTCACAACACTAACCTGGGACCATGGGAGTCCAACAAGTTTTTTGAGAACAGTGAACTGTTCTTCTATAAATAAGCAAACCTGACGGGTGTAGCTGTCACTGAAAGTTTAATATACTTTTAAAATAAATCAGGCATTTTTTGCGAGAAAATATCTGACCTATTCATCTCCATGAACTAATCATAGCAGAGGAAAGGGTGTCACATGACCTGCAGGCGTCCTGAGGGCACATACCTGAGTCATACGGAGTGTAGTGTTGGGGCTATCAGCATCAGTACCACCTCGTTCCTTGAATCCACAAAATCCTTTATCCCTCAAAGTCATTTATTCTACATATTCCATATCCTTCAAAACCCTTCCTCCTATAAAATCATCTATCCAATAGAATCATTTATCCAATGGAATCATTTATCCAATAGAATCATTTATCCAATAGAATACCTTTATAAGGTGGGCAGTATATTTTTCTTCAACATAATTATGGGTAGACTTTCGACCTGACACAGAGGTTTCCATCTTTTATCCCATAAAATCTTTCATCTTAAAAATTCTTCATAATACGATCCTGATGATACATAATCAGTAAACCCAATAAGCTGTGAAAAGTTAAACACCAATCATGTGGACTAATGTATATACAGATACATGCTCCTGTTGGCAAGTCCACCAGG
This sequence comes from Acholoe squamosa, assembly GCA_949317995.1. NCBI lineage: Eukaryota > Metazoa > Annelida > Polychaeta > Phyllodocida > Polynoidae > Acholoe > Acholoe squamosa. The sequence continues at coordinate 57,221,063 of OX439045.1, forward strand.
AGGATGTTTCACCTCATAACATACGGGGGCCGTATATGACATGCGGGGGCCGTATCAAAAAGAAAACGTTTCTGTTCTATTTTCCGCATTAATTTTTTTGACATACGGAGGGCCGCATTCAAAAACGGCTTATTGGGCATTTCACCTCAAGATGCAGAAAACCTGTTTTCCGCATGTCTTCCGTATTTTCAGGTTAGAATGTGGAGGGGTCAGGTACCCCTCCATATGTCACATACGGGCCAAATAAGTAACATGAATATATCCTAAGTAGGTTGTGACCTCCCTTTTCACCCTAAGTCTTGTGACCTATGTTTGGCCATACTACACCAGGGACAGAAATGGGTCGAGGGGTAGTGGCAGACGAAAATCAATTCTTTTGTTACAAAGAATACTACAGCATAAATACCATGGTAAATTACCTTTTTTAATATATATATATATAAGTTATTCGCTACCAGGGAATAAGATCCGGTAATTTACGGATGATAATATAAATAGGATACCAGACTGTACCGGTAATAAAGGGATATTATTATATAATACATGCAATAAATGATCTATCACAGAACACATGAGTTTAGTGGGTTACTGACCTTGGGGCTATCAGCACCATACATGCCTTTATTAAAACAACTATAATAATTAGTTGACAAAAAACATAGTCAGTACAATGCATAATATAATAACAATAGTATAAGTTATAACAATAGTAATAACAATAGTACTAACAATAGTAAAAATTTAAATTTCCAGGAAACACCCAGCGTGGTGTTACCTGTACAGGTGAATCGAGCCAATTGACCGTTACTTTGAAACTCCCCCTTATATACTGGAGGAGTATTTACTATGACTTCATGCTATGACATCATAGATACCAATGCGCACTGCAAGTAGTCCCTAACCGTCCGCGGCTAATTATATAAATATACACGAGTGTATATAGTTCCATAAGTTATTCACTACCAGGGAATAAGATACCGGTAATATACGGATGATAATATAAATAGGATACCAGACTGTACCGGTAATAAAGGGATATTAATATATAATACATGCAATAAATGATCGATCACAGAACACATGAGTTTGGTGGGTTACTGTCCTTGGGGCTATCAGCACCATACATGCCAAAAACACACAAAAACATGCCAAACACATGTGAAAACACATACCAATCAGCATTGCAAATGAGATTGGCACAACCTTTCATGATGTAATAATTCATCCTTATGATTATGAATATAACCATAAACAGCAGTAGATTTCCAATTAACCCTCTTCTTAATATCCTCCATACCGAGGCCAGAATCCTTCAACAAGGTGGCACCACCGTGCCTAAGTGAATGGGTAGAAACACAACCTACTATGTCAGACTGCAAGGCTAGGAGTTTCAATCTAGAGTTGACATACTGATAATCCATACCATCACTACCAGATTTGAATAAAAGGTCATTTTTACCTCTACCACTACACAAACGTTGTAAACCCTTATAAGGGCATAGCAAGGAGCTATTGTTCCTTACCAAAAATACATGGAAAGAATCCTTACCAAGTTGATCTGTCTTAGATGTTCTAATATGTAAACTGACATAATCAATTTCAAATTTAGCATCGCCTACCCTCAGGGAGTGAGGGGATTTAACTACATGGCCTATTCTAAGTAAACCCCTAAAACAAGTTAAAATGGCCAACCAAAATTTCATATCTGCTCTGTTAGAAAGGTCCAGATTAGACCTTAACCTTAATATTTCCTGAGGATTAAAAGGATGGACTAGTTTAGAAGGATTAGAATTACACCTTTTGATCCCATCTAGAGTTTTTTTAACCATGAAATTACTACTGTAGTCCACAAAACCCTTAAGTTTTTGTTGATACCAAACTGCAGACATGTAACTTTTTACAGATGAAGGCTTCATAAATTCAGACAAATACACCGAATAAATAGAACCTTGGGATGGAGAACATGGAAAAGGTTGAAGTTTAAATATATTTTTTATACCTTTTGAGTTGATGTTTCCTCGTTCTCTTAGTATTGTCTGAAACACCCTGGGGTAAAAGTAACCTTTTTCTGTTTAGTAATCTCTCCCACTCTGGAATCGAAGCAACACATATTATTATCATGGAGAGAGGCTATACATTTTTCAGGCATACCCTTATATTCAAGTCTAGACAATCGGCCAGGATATTGTCCTCTGACTTAATATAGGTTGCGTATATTTCCACATTGTTAATGAAACACAGCCAAAAAAATTCTCTTAGCCATTCCATACAAAGTTTGTTCCTCGACCTGCCTGTATTAATCATAGCTAGAACTTGCATATTATCTGTTATACAATGTATTCTTTTGTCTCTTATAACTAGAGATCCAGCGCTTCAAGCCCATCATAACAGGGTACAATTCATATACATTGATATTTCGATGATGGTTTTTTAGATTATCCAAAATTGGGGGAGCAGTAAAATGGTCTATACCAAGCTCAAATTTATCAAAGAATGTCCAGTCTCCGTACAGAAAATCTTTACCCATCCATGCTCCAAAGCCTCTAATAGAGGAGTCGGAGTACATTGGAGTATTAACCAAGTCATTAAGGATTAAACTTTCACAGTTAAAAGTATCACAAAAATCTAACCCCCACTGAATGTCTCGCCTGGTACATTCTGAAACTTTAATGTAACCCCTAGGCCTAGCTCGTGCACACAAATCAAAGACTCTCCTGCTAAAAGTTCTACCACCCTTTACCACCTGTGAGCAAAAAGACATGAGACCTCCAATCCTCTCAAGGTTCTTCTTGGAAATGAACTTTCTATTAACACTGTCTAATAAGATGCGCTTCATCTTGTCTATTTTATCTTCAGGTAGGGATAATTCTAGCTCAACAGAATTAATCAAAATACCCAGAAATTTGCACTCTTGTGCTGGCTCGGTTACCTTCCCCGCTGAGATGACAAAACCCATGTATTCCATACATTCTATTAGCAAATTTCTCTGTCTTACACACTCTCCGTATGAATCAGCAATAATTACTTTCTTTACACCATAGAATTTTGCTACCTCTACAATAAAATCAGAGACCCTATTAAATATATAAGGGGCGCATTTCAGACCAAAAGTTAACCTGTTGCACACATAATAATTTTCACCTTGCCCAAAATCCCATCTGAAACCTTGCATGGTTGTGTGAGGACCATATACATTTATAGACCTATAGGCTGACTTTAAATCCACCACACTCATAAAATCGCTCTTATTCAATTGAGCAGTCACAGTGCTAATATTATTATAAGAAAACGACGAGCTGGTGGTGTCCATAAAGTTATTAATAGATATCTTCTCGGGCATACAACAATCAGTTATGGGTCTTAACTTGCCATTTGACTTTTCTACACCACCCTGCGAATGGATACAACGAGGTTTAATATCACTTTTTGAGACTAGACCCGCCTCTAACTCGTCCAATAATATACCACAAAATTCATTGTAGAATCTTCCCTCGAGGATTGATTTATATTTTTTACAATCATAAGTAGTGTAAGGGTTTGTGGCCTTACGGACCTGGGGGGTTCGGGTCTTACGATTCGGAAAGAAGGAGTAAGACAGTATTCCAAGTGTATGCCAACGGTTAGGTTTATTACTTAATGCACACTCACGGCTGCCGAATGATATCAAAGAGGCAGCTAATATTAAAAGACAGTGGTTTACATAGTGTGGAGGCCAGAAGGGCCTCTGACGTAGCGGCTGAGCCCTGGGCTTTATATACGGACCCAGGTGTTCGTCGTCAGATGTCCCCACAGACCCGGATCGGTGCTGCCACCTATCCGGAACCTGAGGAACGTCCGACGACTCGACTCACCCGCCACGTCAGACGGTACCCAACTCCTATGGTAGTAAAGTGTACCTCTACACCACTCCCCCAGACATTTAGGAGGGTGTTATACGTATAATATTACTTAGGATAACATTTCTACATGTCTAAACCTTTAGTAATAGAGGTACAACCATAGGTATAACATTAGCACTAAATAAATTGTGAACCAGATGTCATATATATATATTCGATAGTGAATTTTAGTTACATATAACGATTAGGATGTTGAAATATTATACGAATTACTTGAAGAAGAGACAGTTATGTGAAACGGAACTGTCTATTTAATTATTATACCACATAATATTGTATTATATTTCAGGTATAATTAATAAGACAAGTAATATGAATCGTATACATGTGATGATGACAGCTATATGTAACGGAACTGTCCATAATAAAACATATCACAAAATAACATCCGTATGTGTGTTTGTAGTCATTGACAACACATTTGAATATGTAGTCTTAAAGAAGACTGTTATAGTAACATCACTATCTAATGACATGTCGTATATTAATATTATACGAATCCGTTAAGGATTCCGTGAGTAGTACGAATAGGATTATTTATAACATACACTTGAAAAAAAGAAAAAAACATCACGGTGTGGTAATGAATATAATAATATATTATCACCGTGTACCTAATAACCTTTATAGCACCAGATCATTATACTTATTATATAATTTGTCTCACAGGACAATAATATGTGTTATCTGGTGAAGTTTAACGGATCTTATAATATAAATAATAATAGTGATTAGAGATCCGTATCAGGAAATGTATATGTACCCATATTATAATATGTATCTAGTGGATATGTACATACATATAATATTATAGAAAAATAGAAATATGACATTATACACAATATACAGGAATTATAAATGCTGCTGGAGTCTTCTGCTGTATCCTCCGGGTACTAGTAGGTAGGTGTGGTCAGCTAACCACGGGATGGACGTGCTAAAGTTTATAGTTTCCTTATATTGAGTGAACACGGTAGTTGATTTGGGGCAGCTACCCACAATCCTCTAGTAGTGCTAAAGTTTATAGTATATCCGAATGGTGTAGATTTGTAGAATATTAGTCCGGATGTGTCAACTGTGTAGAGAACGTAATCCTTTTTAAGTTTTAGTTGACATAAGTAAAATAATAGTCCGCTATAGGTTGATCCGGAAGTAATAGTAGTAGAGATATAAGTCCATTCGGGAGTACAGATGAGCTGTAGAGGTAAATCGTAAAGTCCATCCTAGTAATTGGTTAGCACGGGTAACAGCAGGAGTCTGGAACTGGCATCCGGATACGTCTCACAGCAGCAAGTCTACTATCGGATTGTTCATAGATGAAATTATAAATCCGAATAGGCTATTCAGGGTGTAGTAAATGTTATACAACCTGAATAATAGACTGGTCAAAGGAACCTGGAACACATAGCATAGGTGTTCATGCACTAGTAAAAGCATTCGCAGACCTTTAGGGTTCCGCAAAGACTATATCTGGTCATTTGGTGTTGGAAAAAAAATTATGGAAGAAATAACCCTAGCATGCTTTAAACGGATTTCTTAGCATGCTTCTTCTTCAGAAGAGCTAAAGCCGACTCGGGAGTGCCGTCCCACTCGTCCAAGTCGACTCCGAACACCCTCATGAACTTAGTGTTCAGGTTGGTGTTCCGAGTGATCTCCTCCTTTACACGCTTTTCCAACACGTGTACATCCATAGCTGCTTTTTCTTGAGCAGCTGAGGCAGCCTCCTCCTGGGCCTTTACATCGTCCCGGATGAGAGTCTCGAGACGTTGCTTTTCAGCGTCGCCCACCTGTTTCATACACAACAGGGTTTCGTTTAGGAGACCCTGATGAAACTCGATCGCTTTCTCACGAACGGTCTTCTCCCAATGGGTGTAGATGGCCTTCTGGACATCTGCCTCCCCTTGGCGAGACTTCTCAAACCAAACTTCCGCATTACCAGTTTTAATGGTAATGGCGTCCTTTGGTTTCTCAGGTGCCGCGACAGCCTTGGGAGGAGTCGAGGCGGCCTGTGGACCACTTCCGGGTTTAGGACTCCCGGACACACCTGTCGTTGGTACACAGAAGGCAGGTGGTACGTTCTGTTTCAGTCCCATTTGCAGGTACATGTTTAACTGCTCCTGGGTAAAGGTAACTGGTGGGGCGGCTGGAGCGGATGCAGATCCGGCGGCAGCAGATGCGGTGGTCTTCTTTGGCATAAGGCGACCATCCTTTCCTACCACCAAGGTCTGGCTCTCAGGTCCAGGTCCCTGGTTTAAGGACGGAAAGTTTCGAGAACTCACTTTCCCAGGTTTAGATACGGCTCCAGCGTATCCGGCAGGTTCAGGCTTCTTGAACACCGGAGTGCCCTGAGCCTGTTCTGCGGGGTGCCTTGTCAGAGGGGACCTGGAACGGTCCTCTGCTCTGACCTTCGGTTTTGTTGTGCTCTGACCATTACCATTGCCGCCACGGTTCTGGTCTCTCCTGCTCCTTTCACGAGCTCTCTTTGCATCCTTTCCGGATTCCTCGCATTTCTGCCAGAGAGACTCGTGCATGTCCAGTTTACCCTTTCCAGGAGTCAGGACTATCTTTGCTCGGAGTTTCGAATCCTTGGTCTTCGGAACTTCGCAGAGGACTTGGTCCCCTGGTCGGATCTTAGACCAAGCATCCTCGCTCAGGCTATCGAACTCCTTCATGAGTTCCTGATGAAGCTCCATGATGCGCTTCCGGGCCCCGTCCAAACCTTCTGCGTGGCATTTCTTCTGGTGTCTAGCCAGATCACTACGTCGGTTGTATTGCACCTTCGTAGTACACTTCTTGCCCTTCTTACCATAACTCGGATCACAAATGTAAACCGGGTGATGGTGGAAGTGGGCCTCTACCAGATGCCTTTGGAACCGGGCTGGAGTACTCCAGGTCCGGATCGAGACATCACTCGCATCCTGGCAGATAGAGAAGGGACAGGACTTTTGATCGTCACCGTACCACTTCTCTAAAGCCCAACGCAGCTTCCTCCTCTGGGTATAAGTGTAATACCCTTCGGTGTGGTTTAGCATAAGCCACATCTTTCGATAGGCTTTGCTCGGATTGGGGTCCTCGTCCGAAAGGCGCATCCAATCTTCATCATCCGACTCATCGTTCTTATTGATTGAGTCTGGACAGGCATAGAGGGTAGAGCCGTCCTTCTTAACTCCGTACGCACAGTCGGAGAAACACGTCGGGATCCGGGTTTTGAATCCGGATTTGGCGTTAGCCCAACGTTCGGCCTCGGTTTGAGTTGATGGAGTGGCCTTCTCATCATACTCAACCGAGGATTCGTGCACCGACTCCTCGTCAGACGACTCAACCTCCATGGCAGTACTACCAGTGGTTGAGGTGCTGGGTTTCGGCTCGGCTCTCGCAGAATCCGGGAGATTCTTGAGCTTCCGAGCAGCAGATCGTCGGTTCTTACTGACCTTCCAGTCTTCCTCCGGTTCCTGGGTTCCGGATGTGCTGGAGGTCGTGGCTTCTACTGGAGTAGTAGCGCTGCCGGTAGCTGATGTAGCACTGGCGGAGCTTCTGGTGGCAAGCTTCAGGTCGGGGATAGGAGGTGCGGGTGCTTCCGCGGCCCTCTTAGCCTCTTCCTGTGCCTCCTGTTCGGCAGTCATGCGGCGGACAATAACCGTCCGAAGGGCTGCAGCTCGGTCCAATCCGATTAGTGAATTGTTCTGGACATCCACCAATTCCTGTTCGGTTATGTAATAACCGTCGTCCCACTGCTCGAAGTTAGCAGCGGCCTCCCGGAATTCCTTAGTGGTCCGGCACGGCGTCCGGATAGCACTAGGGCGGGGGTAGGTCTGGCCATCGGTATCCCAGACACAGCCTACCCAGTTAATGTTCGTAGCCTTGACGTTCCACAGGGACTTGTCAGGCTTCGGATACGCTCCGAGCTCGAAGGCTCGGTTAGCCGCGTACACGGTTTCACGGAAACCGGCGTCCACCATAAGTCCCCGTTGGAACCACGGCCAGTCTCGAAGCCACTCGGGAGGCATCCTGGTTAGCTGTTCGGGAGCCATGACGCCCTCGATAGCTATCCTGACTTTCGGGTCCATCCTGACTGGTGTCCCGTCCGCGTAGGTCACTTGTGCCTGCAGTTCCGGGTGGACATACAGGTAGCGACCATCATAACTGGCTGGAAAAGGCTCCGCCACTGCTGGCTTCCACTCATCCTTCTGTCCGTCAACTTGGGTAGTTTCGGACTCTGTCGCTGCGGGTTCAGCACTCGCAGTCGCTCCGGATCCCTCTGCTGGGAGTGGAGATAGCAGTTTCTCTGGCTCATTGAGTGAGAATGAAGCCAGCTTCTCCTCGAACGAGCGATCCGTGGGTTCCTCCACGTCCATCATCTCGCTCTCTTCCTGTGTAACAGGCGACAAAGCTTCCGGAAAAGCTTCTGCGGACGGAGTCAGCTTATCCGGGTCACCGGATAGCTTGGCTGCAGCTACGGATTCCTCAGCCATGACTGGGGAATCGATCACGGGAGTAAACTACTCCTTTTTCCGGCTTTTACGGCGCCGGGGCCGGCACAAACGGAGTCTGTCTACCAGGAGACAGACTCTGGAGGAGCAGCGGGGGGTTTGCTTAGCCGGTAAAATCCAAGAAGGGAGCGAGCTCGACCGTCTTGAACGTTACCGAAAACAAATATGGCGACGGGCCAGCTTTCGTGACGTCATTTCCCCGCGGTCCGCGAGGTCACGAGAGGTCAGCCGAGACTGGACACGGTGACGTCATGCGGAAACGCACGTGCTACAGGCGGTACATCAACAAACTGATTGTTTTTAGGTAATTATCGCTCACCCCGATGACTCGACTGGGGATTTAAGTGGAGATTATGGAAAGCTTAAGCAAATCCACCGGATTATCCGTCCACTACCCATTGGTACATCATGCGGGGGCGACAAATAAGCCTTTAGGGTCAGTTGTCATCCGTTCCTCTAAATGTAAACATTACACTCGTTGTGTATACAGGTTAGGTCACTGCAGTCCTCTGGGCAATTCGGGGGCTGCGGCGAACGTATCTCCCCTTCTCGGATAGTTCTTTATCGGACCTGACAGTATGAAGAGCTTTCTCTAGGTGCTTCTTAGCCTTAGAAACACCTTTCCTCTTCTTTCTGTCTTCACCTGCCGAGACTTTTTTAACTCCCCCACGCTTAATCGGTGTTGGCGTGGGTGTCACTGATTCGGAACACTTTTTGGGTCTACATTGACCACGCTTCACTATAGTGTTCTTTACCTGGTCTATTATGCGATTCTGATTCAGGATCCTTTCGGAACCTTCACCATACATTTCTGTGGAGGTCTCCCTCCCAGACCATCTCCTTAATCTAGCCACATTTGACTTATAGAGTCGACCAAGGTCAGATTTAATAATTACGGTACAATCACTGATAATTTGTGTTATAGTAAAGGGACCGTCCCAATTAGACGCTAATTTTATGTGTCTAAGTGGTTCGTGTAATCTGAGGACTCTGTCTCCGGATTGGAATTTCCGATGCTTTAGATCGGTATCGTATCCTACTTTCTGCCATTTGGCACTTTTCTCCAAATCAATTCGGACAGACTCATATGCTTTTCTAAATCTGTCTCTTAAACATTCCACAAAAACTACATGGCAAGGTAGTTCAGGGTCCATTCCTACGACTCCAAAAACTAGGTCAGCAGGCATTATCAAATCCTCTCCGAATACTAAAAGGTTCGGAGAACAATTTGTACTTGAATGTACCGTACTATTATAAGCATGTGTCACAAAATGACATTGCTCATCCCAGTCATCCATATGTTCATTAACGAGTGACTTTAGGACTTGGATGAGGGTTCTATTGAACCTTTCCACTAATCCGTCGCTTTGTGGTCTATACGGATTGGTTCTAGTCTTGCAAATAGCTAAGTATTCGCACATACCCTGCCAGAGATTTGATTCGAACTCTCTGCCTTGGTCACTGTGTAACATTAATGGTACACCGAAGCTTAGTACCCAACCTTTTACAAAAGCTTCGGCACAAGTAATTGCTTTGTGATCCGGTAGTGGAAATACTTTAGTGTATTTCGTATAATAATCACACACTACCATCATACAGGTATTATCATTAGCGGTTGTATTAAATCCACTAATAATATCTACCCCGATTCTTGCGAATCTAACTCCGAAAAGTTCTTGGGATAGGGGAAGTTTGCCCATCCCGGGTCCGGGTTTGTTTTTACAACAATCCGGACAGGTGGTTATCCATCTTTGCAAGTCCCGTGTCATGCCAGGCCAATAGTATTTCTTGGAAAGTCGTGCTAGCGAGCGTTTCCTTCCGAAATGACCACTGGTCCGATGTCCATGACAAAAGTACATAATGTCATGTCTCATGGCATGTGGTATCACCACTTGCATGATTCTATCACCATTATTACATGGCTTCCAACGGTATAACACGCCTTTCCGGACTTCAAGCTCGGTCCATTGAGCAAGAAACCTTCTCATTTCTCGATTTTCCAGAGAGACCTCTGGTCTAACTGGACGTATACCCTTTGGTACTAATTGCAGTAGCTGTGCAGTTATCGAGTCAGCTTCCTGGAAATGTCGTATGTGATCCATAGACCAATCCAGTATACTGGCAACTAGGGGTACGAATGGTCTTCGAATCCCTGCTAACACTGCCTTATGAGCTCCACAATCAGTACAATCCGGATTATCACATTTCCGGATTGGTATTCGAGACAAAGCATCAGCATTTAAATGCTTAACTCCGGGTCTATGCTGAATCTGTTGATGTTCAAGCCCATATTCGGATAAATGGGCTAGCCATCGGCCTAACATGCCTTCAGCATCTCGGAAGTTCAGTAGCCACCTTAAAGAGGAATGATCCGTACGCAGAGTAAAGTTCGTTCCCCATAGAAAATGTTTGAACTTCTTGGTATATACGACTACTGCTAACAACTCTCTTTTGGTTGTGCAGTAATTGCGCTGAGTCTTGCTCAGTGTGTTGCTGGCAAAGGCAATTGGTACTTCTCTCCCATTTTGGACTTGCGAGAGAGCTGCACCAATGCTATCATTACTAGCATCAGTATCCAGTATGAAATGATCCGTCTCATTCGGATATTGCAATACGGGAGTACTCGTGAACAGGTCTTTTAGCTTTCGAAAAGCGTTTTCCTGTTCATGTGTCCAAGGAAATTTTTCCTTGGTACTTCCTGGAGTCCAGTTAGCTATTGATTGTAATGGGTAACTGACTCTAGAATAATTCGGAATAAATTCCCTGTAATAGGAACAGAATCCTAAAAAGGACCTCACTTCCTTGGGTGTTTTAGGTCTATTCCAATTCGTGACTGATTCGATTTTTTCCGGATCAGCCTTTATTCCTTCATCACTGATGATGCGGCCCAAATAATTTATGGACTTTCTAAACATGTGGCATTTCTTAGGTTTCAATTTGAGACCATTTGAAATAATACGTTCTAGTACCATTTTTAGGTTATTAGAACATTCTTCGAATGTTTTTCCGAAGACAATGACATCGTCTAGATATACAAGACATCTTTTCCACAATAAATCACTTAGAATTGTTTCCATCATTGCTTCAAATGTTGCAGGTGCATTGCACAATCCAAACGGCATTACATTATATTGGAATAATCCAATATGACTTGAAAATGCAGTTTTCTCCATATCTGAAGGGTTCATTCCCACTTGCCAATAGCCTGATTGCAAGTCTAGGGTACAAAACCAACTGTTTCCTCCTAAGGAGTCAATGGTTTCATCTATTCTCGGTAATGGATACGAATTCTTTTTCGTTATTCCATTCAACTTCCTGTAGTCTATGCAGAAACGGATAGTACCGTCCTTTTTTGTTACCATACACACAGGACTACTCCATGGGCTATTGGAAGGGACTATTACATCCTGTTCCAACATCTTATTTATTTCATCCTCAGCTACTCTCTTTTTTGCTAAGGGTAACCGTCTATACGGTATCTTAAAGGGTTCGGCATCTCCAGTATCTATTTTATGTAATACCTTATTTGTCGTACCTAGTTTTTCACCAGGTTTGGCAAAGGCAGTATGATACTGACAGAGCATATCATAGAACTCTTTCCGGTGTTCCGGATCTTCTAATGAAGTTTCTTCATACAACTTAAGTAAGTCTTCCGAAATTTCATCATCTCCTGTTACCTTCTGTAAGCTTAGCTTACTATCCGTTACAGTTTCCGAAAGGGTCACGTTTCCAAAAACTTGTCCCTTTTTCAAGTAGATAGTAGTGTTTCCAGTATTGGAGACAGGTACTACCGACCAGGATGCATTCGCTACTATAGTGTCTACAGAATTTAATCCAATACCTGACAAAGTAACTACATCCGGTTCTATCACTGCAGGTTTGTTACGCATTGCAGGATCACTTCTTACAAGCACATCACAGGCTACTCCCGGAGGGATTCGCACAGTGTGTGCCACACTAGCCATACTGCTCACTTGTCTCAGTGCACATCTAACCTTCACGGGGTACGGGTATCTCACACTCAACACTCCTGTTTGGGGTTCCAATACAGCACCATACAGGGATGCGAAATCCAACCCGAGTATCCCCTCATCTGCTATATCCGCAACGGTGGCGCTCATGACATAGTCATGTATACCATCTAACTGTAGTCTCACACAAGTTCTACCATACGTTTGCAAGATACTGCCGTCGGCCGTCTGAGCACTTCCTCCCGATTTGAGAGTATCATGTTCATCCGGTATAAGGTCGTAGAACCCCTTGGAGATACAAGAGTGGCTAGCTCCCGTATCCACAAGGAATTCGGCAGACCTTCCGTTAACAGTAAGGCAAACATACCACCGCCTTCCGTTTAGAACAGAGGGCATGTCCGTGACAATCGGAACGTCATTTTTCACACCAGGAGTCAATCCACATCCTTTTAAGAATTCCAGACAAGGATGACCCGGGGGCAGGTGGGCACCACAGACCTTGGCTAACGAATAGCCGCCTGCCTCGTTACTGATATTGGGTTTCCCCTGTGCTCCCATAGCACCTGTTATATCAGCTTCCCTAACCTTCCGGGTGTCTACAACCACCTCGGTGTTAGGCGATCTTGTTACTTCATGTGAACTATCATCACGGATGGTGATATCATGGCAAGATTTGTCACTGGGATCCCCTTCTTTGCCCCTCGGGAGACCCCTCCTTAGTTTTCCTCTGTACTTACTCCAGAGACACTCTCCTGTCTACGGGGGACAGGTTTTTCAGCCATACATTCTGGAGCATAATGCCCCAGTTTCTGGCATCTGAAACATCTCCTCTGAGATTTGTCAACTCTCGGTCTCTTTAGAGCTTCTGTTAATCCGGCTAATAATGTTTCCATCATGTTAGTCGGAGCAACAGGGGCTGCTACAGTTGGGTTCGCCATAGAGGCTACACTGCCAGGTTGAGTTGATCCGGAAGCTGTTTTACCAGCAACAGATCCTCCTCTCCCTCTCGAATGTACTTTCCTATACCGCTTTTGTCGGTAATACTTTCCAGCTACATGCACTGAACCAATATAATCTCCGTTTTCATCGGAGACATATTCATCATTCTCATCAACTTCATTCGATTCAACCGGAGCTAATTGGGAAGTATCGTATACCGGAGCAGGTGTACCTCCATATTGGAACGGAGCTGCTCTTATTGGATTAGGTCCGAGACCTACCAAACGTTTCTTCATGTCATGTCCATCGATTGCTATGAACAGATCACTGAAGGAAGTGTCATCTTTCCAAGAGTCCCAGACCACTTGCTTGTGATCCGGATCACGCAATCCACTGTAGAATTGTATAAACAATTCTTGTAGATAACAATCATCATCGTGAGCCCAATTTGGACGTGCTTTCGAAAGCAAGTCCTGTAGCTCCAAACCAAAGACTTTGTGTGATTCTTTAGGTTTTTGTGTCCTCTTCTTGAAGCTTACCCACGGATCTTCTCTAACGATTGATCCGAAAAGGTATGCGGCACATTCGACCAGTTGATCATAAGTACCGTATATTCCGTAAGCTGCTCTCCATTGGTTGAGGGCTACTTTTCCGCCTTTATTTAACCAACAGATCAAATATGGCAGAGCTTCTTCTTTTGTCCAGCCACTACAATTGACTTCGTCAACAAAAGCTTGATACCTGTCCTTCCATGGATCATTAGAATCATATGGAGGGGGTATCCGTGCCTGCCTACGTGCCGGATTATTACATCCGCGTAGTCTATCTGCTTCTCGCATGCTCCAGTTCATGACTTCCATGCCGTCTGCTCCCTTTCGGTAGCAGTCAATGCCAAGGTTTTGTATACATTGGCTTCTATCAAAGATGGTTTGCATCCCTGCAGGCATAGAAGTTCTCCTGTTAGGTTTCCTGCCGTCTCCTCCTGATCCTGATCCTCCGAATCCGGATCCTCCTGGGCCGCCTGGAGGGTTTCCTCCTGGTGGACCATTATTATTATAGCCTCCAGATGAACCACCAGGATATCCACTATTGTGACCGGTGTTTCCAGAAGAAGCATATCTAGGGTAAGAATCATTTTGATTCCATCCCTGGTTATAGCTATTACCATTCTGATAATTGCCACTTCCCGATGGATTATAATTATTTCTATATCCATAGGAAGATGTTCTCGGTTGGTGCGTACCGCCGTTGATATTGTTTTGTGGCGGATTTGGTCTCGGAAAACGTCCATCAGTAGGACCATTACCAGAACCTGGGGGTGGATTCGGTAATCTTGGTACTGCTGGTGTACTGTGACCGGGTTGGGGGAAATATGAAGGTGGTGTCAACATATGTCTCATTGGTCCGGGTGCTCTTGGTTGTGCCACGGGTGAATTATTATTATTCCCTGTAGCACCATCGTGAGTCGCTTTGATTTTGTGACTCAAATCTGGTATTGGTGGTGCTGGTCCTATCGTATCCAGCATTGGAACTACTGGTTTAGATGCGGTTCCATTTACTGCAGCGTTATCCGGTTTCTTATAGATTCCGGATACCACATTCTTGTCAGCCCCATCATCAACGAATGGGCTGTATCTAATTGGGGTTGCATCTTTAGATGTCTTTCCCAACATTGTAGATACCACAGCTGGGTCTATATTACCTATAGTTAACTGGGCTGCTTCTACATATTTATCTAGAGTTATTGCAGTGGCCTGCAATTCCTGAAGCTCATTCGTGAGTTTCTGTCTATCCTCCTCCAGTTGTTTGTTGTAAGCTATGATGCCTACCCGGATGGTCTCATTATCTTCAGCTTGTTTACTGCACTGAAGTTTCAATTTATCCAACTCCTCCTGATAATGGCGAATTTCGGATTCGAATTTTGTCTTATCAAGGTTTAGTTGGTCGTTCGTATCTATGTATGTTTGGATACGAATGTGTCTATTGTCATATTCTTTATTGAATGAATCTCTCATAGATTGAAGTTTTAGTTCTTCACTCTCGAGTTCTTTCATGTACTCGCTCCTTCTGGCTTCGAATTCCTTTCGCATGCCAGTTAGGTCCTCTTCCATTTGAAGTTTTTCATGCAGTACTTCATCCTTAGCTTTGACCAAGGTATTTAAATTCTCGTTCAAAGTTACATAGGTTTCATTCAACAACAGGACATCCGGTCGTTTTAATTCTTCACCTTCCGGTACCGCATAGGTTAAGTCGCCATCTATAGCGCTATAATCTAATATTGGTAATTCGGGCCTGGGTAACCTATAAGGTAGTTCTCCGAATGTTACCCTTTTTCGCATTGGTGCCGGATGTTCTGGGTTAGTACTACCACCGACTTCGAACATCGAATCACATAATTCGTCAACAATTGAATGCTGGCCTATTAAGTTACTATGTCTCTGTATGGACTGTTCGCGTCGTACAGAGTCTGGCAGATTCTCCTCACTATCATTATAGTGGGGTCCGGGATCTCTCCAGGATGCTGATTCTGCATCTTGTGAGTCCGAATGGGCTTGGAGCATTAGCGATCCATTTCCATTCTCTTGGGCAAGTAATTGCCCTGCTGGGTTAGCTTCCCTAAGGGTGTCTAACCCATGTACTAGCCGTTCGGACGTTATAACGTCCGGGCTATACACCAGAATTAACTGGTCATGGCACCAGTGTAAGGGTTTGTGGCCTTACGGACCTGGGGGGTTCGGGTCTTACGATTCGGAAAGAAGGAGTAAGACAGTATTCCAAGTGTATGCCAACGGTTAGGTTTATTACTTAATGCACACTCACGGCTGCCGAATGATATCAAAGAGGCAGCTAATATTAAAAGACAGTGGTTTACATAGTGTGGAGGCCAGAAGGGCCTCTGACGTAGCGGCTGAGCCCTGGGCTTTATATACGGACCCAGGTGTTCGTCGTCAGATGTCCCCACAGACCCGGATCGGTGCTGCCACCTATCCGGAACCTGAGGAACGTCCGACGACTCGACTCACCCGCCACGTCAGACGGTACCCAACTCCTATGGTAGTAAAGTGTACCTCTACAGTAGTCTGACAATCCGGATCTACAATTTTAAACCCTTGAACAATACCATGCCATAAAAAATCAGCCTCCGTACCACTAATATCAATGAGACCCTTTTGTTGAAGGAAAGAAGCTACTCTACAAGGTAAAATTTGAGCTCTCTCCCCACCAATGTAATGAACACACGTACATACACCTTTTATACAATTGTCATATACCCTGATGCTAGGCAAATCTCTGACACAAACCGTAAATAGTGGTTCATTTTCAACCTGTATTAGATCATTACAAGTAACATCTACATCATTTCCTGGAGAATTAAATTCTTGGAAAATACTTTGTTCTGACACGGACTCAGTCGAAAAAATATAATCATTGACCACCTCTGTATCATTCACCTCCTGTACTGGAGTTTGTGAAGGCAAGTCGACATCTACCACACCTACCATAAACCGGTCAGGCATCAAACAAAAATCATTACCAGCTATGGGACATCGACCACCTACAGTTTCCTATTCAGTCCTGGATTTTTGGCATTCAGTTTTACCATGTCCAGAGGAACTGCATCCACTGCAAACATGCCTATACTTGCAGGGGTCCCTTACACAGCCTTCTGCTCTATTAAAAGCATAGCAAGAATTGTTTGAGATTTTTTGTTTGGTCCCATTCCTAGTTTTGGTGGCGTATGCCTTCTGTGCTTGAATAGTACCATCATAAGAGAGGTGCCTGAGAATGTCAGAATTATCAATAACCCCAAAGGCCTCTATACCATCCTTATTTGCCCTGGTCCTAACTGATTTATCGTAAGCCAATAAGGCTGCCACTGTATACATTTTAGTCCCAGCTTTCTCTACCAAAACCTGTAGCTGCTTTAACATACCCTCCACATCGCTGTTATCTTTGTAGAAATCCAATACAAAATTTAGATTGACTAGTACCAGTTTCTCTACGGTGTCGATCTTCTCCCGTTTTTTTACATAGATTTCATGGTCAAACTCACCACATTTGGTACTGGTGTGTAGCTTGGATGAAGTAGATTCTATTGACGACCCTCTCGACGACGACCAAGGTCTGTGACGAGCGGAAAACAAAGATTTCGACCTCCGGTGACAACCACGATGCCCAACTTCGTCCCACCTCGACCCGTTACTAAGGACGCTCGGAGACAGCTGCCTGGATACGCGGCTGCGCCCTTGGTGATATGACTTCATCGGTCGTTGACAAACATTCGCACGTGCCTGCCACGCCCCCTTGGTAGACTTTGTCTCATCTTTACTGTCCTTTCCAGCTACTAGCTCCTGGAGCTAACTTCTGATACTGGACAATTCGCCTTCCAACGATTCCAACCTCTCCGTCTGGTCAATGAACTGCTCGTCTCCTAGCCCCTTAACATGGTTGGGCGATGCAGACCTCTGATCCACAAAAGACGAATCCAGCTCACTCGCAAATCCAAAATTGGCCGATTCTACTATCTTCTTTGCCAATTTAGCCGATTTTTTAGAAGTAGTAGCCGCTTTGACACCTCTAGTTGCTTTTCTCCCCATCTTGATTCCAAAAATTAAAAATTAACCAAGAAAAACTTTAAATTTCCAGGAAACACCCAGCGTGGTGTTACCTGTACAGGTGAATCGAGCCAATTGACGGTTACTTTGAAACTCCCCCTTATATACCTTATTAACATTTTTGTTCCTTTTTTTACTCCTCCCAGATTGTCTGCGACTTTGAGTACCTCATCACAGTTTGGGGGATATTACCTCTTGGGAGATTCCGGGTTAGTCATTTATATATTTTTTGGCCAAACTTAGCTACACATAACTCCTTTCGGAATACATCCTGATGGAATACATATCAATGAAATCCATATACAATAACCTAATATTTTCCCTTCAGATATCCTCTCACTGACTACCTCCTCACCCCTGTCTGTGTGCAGACAACGAACGCTGATGTGGCGTACAACAAGTGGCACCGAAAGACTAGGAGTCAGGTAGAGAGGACTATAGGCCATTTGAAGCAGCGTTGGTGGTAATTCATTATTTTTTTTATTTTCCTACATTTATCCTTTATATCTTTTTCCCTGTCAAAACTATGATCTTCTTTAAGAAGTTACTTGGTACAATTTTTCATATTTCCCATTTTATCTCTCTCTTTGTTTTCAGTTGTCTGGACAGCAGTGGGGGATATCTGGCCCATCCTCCTACCACAGCAGAAAAAGTCATCGAGTCCTGTTTGGCGCTACATACCTGCGCCAAGGTGGCAGGCAATCCCCTCCTGAAGGACAGTATGGAAAAGGACTCGTTCAAGCCGAGATTCCCACGCATCACCCAGCCAGACAATCTCTCCGGTAAGCCCCCGGCTAAGTTTGAGAACCTGCGGAAGGGTTTCATCCAAGATGACTTCAATCCCCGCTAAATAAGTTAAATGAAATTAGTTTGACTTTATAGTGTAATTCTATTATGTAATATTAAGAAAATGAGATGGACAAGAAAAAATTTCTGATGGCAAACTTTTATTCCAATGACTTGAATAAAACAAACATGGGTTACATAACCATGTCATGTAATAAATTAAGCTAACATGCAAAATTTAATGAATAAATTTTAAAATAACCTCTTTTTTATTTCCACATCCTGTGCTGAAATGTTTTCTTTGCCTAGCATGTATAGAGAACAATCAGTTACTTTGAATGTACTATGTATTATATTAATTCAGACAACTTCCATAACAAGAAACAGACTTTTTAGAACATGTCATGAAGCTGAAACAAAAATGGCTGTTTGGCATCAACATATCTTGATACATACATGTATTCATTCTGAACTTAAGTCTTTGTTCCCTAGGTTGTAACGAGTACTATCATGTATATGGGACATCAAAAATCAGTGCATCTTTTGTATACCAGTATCTTTACTCATGTACCATTTTACACAACTTAACATAAAATATGTCTGTCCTCGCTGAACGGTATACATGACGAGCGTCCATAGGAAAGTTTCAAAACAGGCATGCATTTACCTTAAAGTGAAAATAACTAGAACCATGCATATAGATGTATCATATATCCTTAACGAATACCAGTTTTCATTTAGTCCTGAAGGAAGACTCCAAAGTTAAAGTCATGAACTTAAAGACACTCTTTTTTATCTCGGACCATATACGATTCTATTAAAGACTTCTATCTTTCATTTTTTACCTTTAGTGTACGATTCTATGAAATAACGTTGTCTAGCTGGAAACTTCAAACCTGATATCTTCATATTGTATATGACATTCTCCTAACAAAGGTAACATACTTGAAGCTAAGGCATTCAAAATTGCCTAACAATAAAATATGTTATAACTGTTAACTACAGCACCGTGTTTTATTTGTTATATATGACACAAATCAAATTAGTCCTTTTTGGTAGGTTTCTTGTCCCGCCAGGACCTCCTTAAAACCAGCTCAGCATTGTTGTTGCATAAGTTATCGTCCCGGACAAATACCACTTCTTCATTTGACATGACATTGTAGGCCGGCAATGAATTTGAATCCAGGTCTATCACTTCAATAGCTGGAAAAAAGGAGAAGGTGAAAACATCTGTAACTGCTACAAATCGGCCACACAGGAAATATAATCACATGTTTCTTTATCATGTTTTTTTTTTTAATCATGATATAACATCATGTATTAAGGGGGGTACCTTTGGGCGTCTTTTTTTTCTTAAACTTCAGGCTTTAAGAACAACTGCAAAAACCTCTAGTATGTTTAATAAATATCATATATCCTGGTTGGTTACTTATCATTCATTAGAAAAGAGAATGCATATATTAGGCCTATACCTGACGCAGGGATGAGGAACAGGCCTTCACCTCCCTGTACATTTTGACATGGAAGGAAGACAGCTGAACCGTGTACAACCTCCGTGTCGGTTGGAATGGCAATCGTTGCACCCTGCATGGCTTGGATGTCTGTGTGTCTCTCCCCTTCACCGGTGTTCAGCTCCTCTGTCTTAAAGAGGAATACATATTAATATACATAGTTCTTATTTATTTCAAGTAAATACAAAGATAAACTAAACTTAATGGAAACAGAAAACCAATGGTGAACCAAATTTGATATACAATGAATAAAATTCTATAGTTCAAAAGATGAATGACATATCAAGGGTACACAAAGGAATACAGGTGGAATTAATTTCAGTTTAAATATATTTAGAAATACAACATTTTTACCTTGGCTGTCGGACACTTCCATGGCCACTTTGTCCTTTGCGTCCATGAAAAAATAGGGACCACGTGCTGAACCTTCCCATGGGTCGTTGTGAATTAGTTTAACTGTCATTTTATCTTCCTTGTCAGATTTAACTGATATATTGTCTTCCTGGACATTGGGGGAAACAGGTTTGTCTCCTACTGTGTCACCCTCATCTGCACATGGAGGTAGGTCAGCTTTTGGATTTTTTCTCAGGGACGGGTGGTAGGCCAGGTTGGGGTACTTGATCCCCATGTGGAGGTTCATCGTCTTGTGAAATTGTCTGATTGTCCGTCTGGGTACATGTTGAATTATCTTTAGTTGATTTTGCGTTTAACTGAGTAGCAAAGAACACAGACATCTTAGTCATTTCTTTCCAAACTTTCTCCGCCTCTCTTTGGGCTGACAGTTGAAGGTTCCGGTTTTCCTGAATCTCCTGATTTAACTTCAAGTTTTGCAAATGTAACTGTTTCTGTGCATCTAAAGAACTTTTTTGATTTTCCAGGATGACCGATAGACTACTTGATAGCTTTGTGGTACTTTCAGTCATACCTAACAATCCAGTGGCCAAACAGTCTTGTCCTTTCTGCATTCTTTTGAATGTGGCATGTATTGCAGTACCTACCAGATTTATTCCTTCCACAAATTCTGACTGGTTATTTGACATTGTCTCATTTGTAGCCTTAATGCAGGCTATGTGCTGACGTTCAAACGCTACTGCAGTATTTTTAGTCTCCTCCAGTTTCTCATGCAGGTCATTGGTCATTGCCTGTATGGCTTCCAGGCACTGACGCCTACATTTTTCTGCTTGTTCACAAATTTTTTCAGCCATTTCCCGTATGCCCTCTAAGTAGCTGGTCTGGGTATCTTTGATTTTAGTGGAAGTGGTGTCCATATGCTCATTTATCCTCTGACTGATGTCTTTTAAACCATAAACATAATCACTCTGGAACTTAGCTATTTCTTTCATAATCATATCTTCTTCCCTTGGTTTAGAAAATAGTTCTTTTTTCTTGGAGGCAGAAGCCTGTTGGATACGGGATAAACCTGAGATGTTAACAACGTTCATAGCGGAAGGAGAACTGAGAGGTGTACTGTTAGAAGGCTGATATGATTCAGTCTCCATTTCTTCTGACCCTATTATTTCTGCAAAGTCTTCCTCCTCGAGCAACTTGGAGAAGGAGGGGGCATGTCGGGGCTTTTTATGAGGTTGCTCTTGTATACCTTCGTCATCTGCAGTCCTTTTTTTATTTTGGGGAATGTAGTAGGTTGTGCTGCGAATAGGCGATATATATGTGGAAGATTGTTGAGGTATATTATTGACCCGACTTCTGCTAGAAGTAGCCTGCACCCGACTGGTAGAGGCTTGGGGTTGGGACGTATATGGCTGACTAGCTTGGGGTTTAGACATATGTGCCCGACTTTGGTTTGGGGTTGAGACTTACGTTGCGTTTGAGAGGTATTTGCTTTGGTCCTGCATTCAGCAGGTTGAGCTGTTCCTACTTTGGATGTTGCTTGAGAAGCATTTTCCTCTGATGTCAAAGTTTTCAAAGCCCTCCTTAGCATGGAAATCTTTTCTGTGCGTTGAGGGTCTGAGGCCAAAGTAAGTGATGCAGCAGCCCTCTTTTGTGGATCAGCATCGTTAATAAGGTTGTTAAATCCTTGGCAGATGTTTAACATGTCAGTCCATGATATGCGGGGTTCAAGAGGTACCTCTTTCTGTAGGTCTTCGAATGTCACAGGATCGTTGTCGTCCTCAGGTATATCCTGCTCTGGTAGGGTTTTGTGGTAATCGTCCTCGGGTACCTCATCTAGATCTTCCTCGTACAGTTCTCTTTCGTCCTGGGAGCCTGGTGGGGGGTGTGAAGAGCTCCCGTCATCCCCTGAAAAATTTGAATAGATCACAACATGCGAGAACAGTCGCTGAAAAGCTTTGTATTAACTTCATGTAAGGACACCTAGATATATCAACTTAATAGTAGGTATATGTTCACAATATCTATATGTTAAGGTATACATTTCAATTTCTGTATCAAATTTCTTGAAAAATAGAGTCATAGTGGTCCACATATGTATGTACATGTGTATATATATATATATATATATATATATATATATATATATACATATATATGTACATATATATATATTTTTATGTATATGGAAAAATGGAAATGTATATACCTTCCTCGAGTAGATCCCCCTCCCTTACTGCAGCCATAGCTGAACTCGGCATTGGGATGTCAGCATAATTTGGTTTGTCTGAACGGTTTTGGTCATAGCAGGAGTTCGGGTCCGACCGAGGACCACCGTCTAATCCAGGGAGCTTCAGTCCGGGTATTCCTGGAACCAAAATAACATGTGGCATATGTACATATATTTATATATATCTGTTCCATACAATATATTGTCATATGTAGGTGAAGGGTACTGTTGGCAATGCATGAACATGAGCAGGGTGTTGTACTACTGCATACATTATAGGTGAGTACAGTATAGTGATGGGTAATAGATGTTGCAAATATGGTATTATGTGCAATATAGTTGAAATAAAGACAGATGTATAGACAGAAATTCAGTTCTCACCTAGCACAACATCTTGGCCTGCATAGTCACATGCCTCCTGCTCCAAAGAGGTCAGATAATCCTCATCTTCACGCTGACCACTCCCGCTTTTATACTTAGAGTCTATCACCTGTCTCTTAAAAAAAAATAAGAAAGGTACACATAATAGACAATACATCTCTCTGAAGAGTTTTCCGAAATATTATTCTTTAAATAACATAATTCATTATTTTCAGAGATACTAATAAATCACAGATATATAGAGCATAATGATACATTAGAATCTAAAAGGGACAGGGTATTCCTACCTTTTTCTTAGCCTTTTGAACAAAATACCCAAGCTTGTCCTGACACTGCTCACGTTTCCTATGCCTTCCTCCATTAGAATTAACATAGTCTGAAATATAGGAAGGTGAACTTACATGTTAAAGATATCACCTTTACGTCAACAGATTAGTTATATTGTACCAAAAAAGGAAAGGCAAATTATGTATTCTACCAAGGTCAGACGACATGCATATCAGACTGAACATAAGAGGAATATATAAAAAGAAACAAATTTTAAAGGAATTTAACCTCACCTCTTAGTTCCTCCCACGCCATTTTCTTTAGTTCCTTTCCGTCAGAGCTATGTTTGAAGCGCCCTTTAAGTACTGGCTTCAGATGGTTAGCACCCTTCAACAAGGAATCAAGCTCGTCTTCCCTCCAGTGTTCTCCTTTCTTAGGGGTAGGGACCCCCCCTTTTGTGGCACCTTCAGGCATGGAACCGCTACCAGAAGCTGCAGGAAGACCTACTCCAGGAGACCTACCACGCCCTCTTCGATTACTTTGGTTCAGAGATGATCTACCGCATGCTGAAATGTCAGGAGAAGGTGACCCACGTCCCCTCCCCCGGCCAGAAGTAGTGGATCCTCTAGCCCTGCCTCGTGAGAGGATTCAGGGATCGCAAAATATGTGGGGTCTTGGTGTTCAGAGCCTTTTTTTCGTTGACTGTAGGAGCTGGGTTTGGAACAAGAAAAGGATGGATGGGATGAGCTTGGAGTCTTTCCCTTTTGCCTCTTCATGTTGAGATTCTGCCGCTTAAGCAAGCTGCACATGTATGCTATTGCTTGCTCTCCAGCATCGCCCTGGTAGTCGCTTTTCATCGTCGTTGAACTTGTCGTGCTCATCCATAGTTTCTACTCCCTCATCTTCGTCCTCGTCTTTGTCAGATTCCTGGAAAAGAAAAAAGAAATAAACTTCAATAGACATCTAAGGGAAAATAAAATATAGTCTGAGAGCTAAAGAACTATTTATTATTCTACGTTAAATAGATACTTTAAAAAAAAGAAGAGGAATAGGTTTACAAAAAATAAATAAGGAATAACAAAAGGAGGGCATATTTGGAATTGTAATGGTTCGTCTCGTTAAGTTAGATTAAATCATAACGAAGAGAGAGAAAAAGTTTCCGGGTAGGCAACCGAGCTTTTATTTCATAGCTTATGTTACATACGATCACAGCCTCAGAGGACTACATGCTACTAGGGCATTCGGTTACCCTTTCGGCTAACAACAGTGAGCAGTGGGTAAACCACTACTGAAGAACATGGGCTAGGACCAGCCTTATATAGGGGTAAAGCCCGCGAAACTCAGACCGGCCACGTGACGTGTGGCGGACGAGTGGTAGGCCCTCTGGTGTAATGGATACGAACCCAGAGGCAGGTGCTGCCACCTGCCATCCGGATTCCCCCACCACACCCGAAGGACCTAGGTCTGAGTCTCACGGGTACATGAACGTAAAGTGTAAATACCATACCCCTACACTGCCCCCCTTAGACAATAACTTGGGGGTAATTAAACCGCAGTGTATTAATAACCTAGTAAGTGATTGTTTACAATACTAAAAAGGGGTATTAATTACACTTGCTCGATGTGAAATAGGCTATAGTATAATACTATCCTATTTCTGAAAAATTATACAATAATAGCATTGAGTGTCGTTCATTTCATTTCCACCAGTAGCTTATAACAACCACAAATGATAAATATATAATTATCACAGATTTATAGTAACGTTTTGACAACAGTAGGGTCCTGAAAAGGACCGGTGGTTGTAAATAATGATCGTATTACAGTTATTAAACCCGGAAAAAAAAAATTTCGACTTTTTAAATTAACAACTCTGTCCACTTTACAAAGTGAAATGAATATTAATGATCAGATATGAACAATTAATCTGATACTATATGAACACAATTAGGTATCAACCTGAGTAATACAATACTAAGTTTAGAGAAATCCGTTGGACCTTCTCTTATTTTATAGAAAAATATTTATACTTTTGAGACGCAGCTCAGTTTATACCTTAGTGTTTTATATTTACAAGTTACAGAAGAAGTATAGTCTCTTAATATATTGAGACCAGGAATGACCTATATAGACAGTTATAGGTCTAGGATTACCTTAAACAACTTTTAGGATTCGCAGATCCAGTATATTTATAGGTACCCTTATATAATAATATATCTTTATAAAAGATATTTTTTGGTTATAAATACAATTTTACATACAATATAATATTATCAACAAAGTTACTTGTTTTCATGATTGGAGGATGTAACAGGAGTCGGATGCTGCTGATGTCTTGGTATGGGCGAGCTGAACCCTGATGCCTGAAGTGCTATGGTAAACTTGTTGGTGGGTGTAGCTAAACCCTGATGCCTGAAGTGCTAGCTCACTGGAGATAATAAGAGGTCCATTCGTAGATTATTGAAGAACTTTATGGGCGTAGCTAAACCCTGATGCCTGTAGTGCTAGCTCACAAATAGTAGTGGTGTAGTAGTAAATCCGGTTTGTAGTTCAAAAGTCCATATTAGTGTAAATTGTCCATGATTTTATAATAGGCACAGTCATTATATTATAGCACAGTACAATTAAGGTGTTTACAGCGTTCGTACTCCTCCTCCAGAGTGACTTGTTTGTTTCTCCTTCTGTTTTCAGTTTCCGGATTAGGGTACAGTTTGGTACCCGAATCAATACGGGTTGGATAGAAAAATGGTTTCCTATCCATCAATACATAGGTAATAGCACCCAGGGACACACAATTATGCCCAATCTTCATGCAACAGTTTTCACTGTTCCATGTTCTCCTCGGGTGGCTGGTTTGGACCCGGTTGTTGAGCCTGTGGCTGAACGGGGGGGTCCACACCGGTTCCATCCGTAGATGCCAATGCGGGGACAGCAGGTGTTAGTTTCACCTTTTGGCGTGCCTCGAACAGGTTCAAAGCATGCTCAGGTGTGCCGTCCCAGTTATCCATGATAACTCCAAAAACCTTGAAGAACTTTTGCTGGTTCTTCATGTTCGTTGCTCGTTCTAGGTCGAGCATCTGAGAAGCTGTTTCCTTCTCGGATAGGGCCTCCTGCCACAGATTAGCAGCTTCCTGCTTTTCTTTGGCAACATCCGCCTTTATCTGAGTCGAGATCCGGTTGATCTCTGACTTCTGGATCGCGTCAATGCACTGGAGAGTGCTCGACATGGTCCGACGATACATGTCCAGGTGGAGGTTTTCCAGATGGTGCTGTAACGTTTCAAATTGCTTGCTCTGAATATTGCAAGACAATTTGTCCTCCTTCTTGAAGAAGGTCTCCACTGTCTGGATCAGCTTAGGCTGATGAACCACAGCACCAGGTGGGGGTACCTGACCCTGAGGCTTCGGCTGTGCTCCAGACCCACTCGCAGTGACAGCTACACGCGTGTGCGAAGAAGCAACCGCAGTAGTAGCCGCACTAGCAGTGGTCGAAGAAGGGCCATAATTTGGTAATCCCTGAGCTAGGGGCAACCGCGACAATTCCCTTCTAAGGTCTTTGGCTGTCAACAATGGCGCGGGTGGACGTTGTCTCACCACAGCACTCATTGTTGGTCGGGGAGCTTGACCTGCTTCGTACTCGGTGTGAGGGAAGCCAACTTCTCTGCATTGAGGCCCTTAAGGTTACCGTAGAGTTCAGAGTGAATTTTCATCACCCGATCTATGGCTGCCTCCAGGCCCTCTCCATGCGAAGTCACATAGTGCCGGACCATGTCTCCGCGTCGGGGGGTGACACATCCTGTGCATTTAGCACATTTCTTGCCAACCTCCCGGTCGCAGACATATTCCGGCCTCTGGTGCATATGAACCTCCACGAGATGACGAAGGAACTCGTCTTTCTCGATGAAGAATTCAACCTCACCCTCACTTTGAGTACAACGTTGAAAGGGACAATCCTTACGATCCTCCCCGTAGTACTCATCTAGAGCAAACTTGAGCTTGCCCTTCTGGTCGTAATTGTACAGACCATTGGGCGAATTCTTAACGAATTCCCAATAGATCCAGTACATATTGGCCGGCTTTCTATCGGAGAGCTTCTTGCGAAGCCACTCCTCCATATCTTCACGCTTCTCACAGGTGATCCGAGGGGGCAGTCTCCATACAGATTTACTCCCCTTCAGTAGAGGAATGAAGTCAGCAAAGTTGCTATTGGCGTTAGCCCAGATAGCAGCTTCTTGCTCGTCAGTCGGAGTGGCATCCACAACTGGGTCAACCGGCTCCTCTCCCTCTGGGTCGGATGGTACATCCACAGGTTGCACAACGGGTTGTTGACCCGCGAGAACCTGGGCTGCGGCATCTTGAGCGTCTCCACTCAAATCGGCCATTACGTCGTGTAGCTTGACGATTGGCACACCGAGCTCAACTTTTACGGTTGGGACAGCCGGTTCAGCTTCTGTATTATCGGCTTGAACGTCTACCTCGATAGGTTCAGGTTTGCGTTGGTCAACCTTCTTCTTATTCCGCCTGCGGGATCTGCCGTTAGTAGAAGTGCCAGGCTCGGATGCGTCCGTCTCATTGCCGGAGACATCCGAAGCCTTAGCACCCTTCTTATTGGCCGAGCGTGGAGACACCCGACGGGTTCGGGTACTGTCGGCCATACTCGTGCTGGTAGAGGGTTCGGTTCCTGACCGCTTCCCTTTACCCTTACCTTTGGTGGGGGTTGCTTTACCCTTTCCACCAGCTGCTTTCCCCTTTACTTGCTCAGTCTTCGTAGGGGTAGACTGAGCAGTTTTAAGGGAACCATCTGCATCAGGTAGGGCCTTCTCAGGTACTACTGCTGCTTCTTCCAAGGTAGGAGCTTCAGCAGGAGACATGAGACGGTCCATCCGATCGGCCATCTTGGCTGTTACGTGCACGGGTGCGGGTCCGGGTACTAACTCCGGATGCGCCAGTGCATACTGCCTCTCCAATAGACGTACTACGAGGTCCTGTATTACCCCGAGTCTGTCTAGTGGAGATACACCAATACGGGCCTCTTCCGCCTCAATGGTTTGAGACGTAATGGGGACCCCTGGACAGTAATCCACAACAGCGTTACCTGCTGCTTCATACTCATCCACTGTGCCTAACATTAGGATCTGGTCTCTATCTATGTATCTAGAGACCTCATCTGCCTTGACACCGGTATAACCCGTTTTGTCAGACACGTAGGAAGGCCTATAAGAGGTATTCCTTCGGAAAGCCATTTCTGCGTCCCAGACGGCTTTACGAAACCATAAGTGGACTACCAATCCTTTGGCCATCTGATGGTAATCCATCAACCAGGACTCCGGAAAGGTATTAGCCCATTGCGGATGAGCACATTCCCAGATTGCGTTGACAACACGTTCGTCAACCTCTCTGGACGTCCCATAACAGGTGGGTATCAGCATTTCCTCAGAAATTGCTAACATCCGTCCGTCATAGGGACCGGCTACATCGTGCCATTCTGGACTGTCTGGGAGGGGCAGCTCTAGGTACATTGGCCTGTCAACCGGAGAAGCAGGTCCCAAAGCACCGAATGAG
This sequence comes from Acholoe squamosa, assembly GCA_949317995.1. Lineage (NCBI taxonomy): Eukaryota > Metazoa > Annelida > Polychaeta > Phyllodocida > Polynoidae > Acholoe > Acholoe squamosa. The sequence continues at coordinate 57,250,059 of OX439045.1, forward strand.
GTACTCCCACCAAGATGGGGCGGCAATTGAGGGGGAGGTGGCATCAGAGCCCTGTCATGAGACTGGACTCCTGCCGGCTCTCCACTCAAACCTTCGGATGGAGGGGCTACGTAAGGCTCACCTACATCAGTTTGTTGTTGAACACCTCGGCGTTCAGGACTAACTTGTCTGGAGTTGTCTGGAGTTAACGAGGGCACACCTCGGAATATGGCTGTCACGGGCTATCAGACTCCAACAAGAGTAAGACCACCCTCGGCCACGTCTTCTTCCTTCGCAGGAATAAGACAATATGGGGGGATACTCGAACTTGAATCGCTGCGCTTGATCAAACCGGCGCCTCACGTGACCATTCGAAAATGGGTCAACAACTTTCCCGCGTGTCCTTAATTAGGTCACGCGCCCTTACATAAAAACAATACAGTACCCGATCGGTCGTCTGTCCGTACTCAGGGTTCAACCATGACAACTCGCTAGGTATTATGGAGTTTATGGATAGCATAAGCATATCCACTGGATTATCCGTCCAAAACCATGGGTACATTGTCATAGGGCCTTTTCCAGAAACTCATGACCGGCTCAAATATACATTGAACTAGGTTACAACATATAACAGCACACAGTACAGGACAACACACTCGTTGTGTTAACAGGCTAGGTTACGGCAGTCTTTAGCAACCTTGGACTGCGTCTAAGAGGTTTTGAGGCCTCTTTTATTGACCTGGTATCCATAAGAGCCTTTTCCAAGGTCTTCTTAGCCTTAGAAGGACCTTTCCTCTTATTTTTACCTGCGCCTGCCGAGACTTTTTGTATCTTCCCTGTTTTCCGGATGTTACGACAGGGGGCACCACCCTCTTCGGGTCTGCAACCTTCCGTGGCCGCCCGGGTCCTAGCTTTCGGGTCGGTACCACTCCGAGTTGCTTAACATGACTCTGTTCCATTACTTTCAATAGACCATCACCATACATTTCGGTGGAGGTATCCCTCCCTCTCCATGGGCGTAGTCTCGCTACATTTGACTTGTAACATTTACCAAGCTGTGATTTAATAATCACTGTGCAATCACTAATAACCTGAGTTATAGTGAAAGGTCCATCCCAATTGCTGGCTAATTTCAGGTTGGCTAGAGGTTGGTGTAGACGCAGTACTCTATCCCCTAGATTAAAAAATCTAGCTTTTAGACCTGTGTCATAGCCAACTTTCTGCCAACGCGCAGTTTTCTGCAACTCGTCTCTAACCCTCTCATAGGCTTGTTTGAAATTATCCCGTAGGGATTCTACAAACATCACCTGGCAAGGGGTTTCCGGATTCATTCTTATTACGCCAAACACCAAATCGGCTGGCATAATCAAATCCTCTCCAAAAACGAGGAGATTAGGAGAACAGTTTGTGCTCGAATGTACAGTGCCATTATAGGCATGTACCACGAATTCACATTGTTCATCCCAATCATCCATCTGCTCATTTACCAGAGACTTCAATACTTGGATCAAAGTCCTATTGAATCTCTCTACCTGTCCATCGCTCTGTGGTCTATAGGGATTAGTTCTTGTCTTGCAGATCGCCAGACAATTACACATCTCTTGCCACAGACTAGACTCAAATTCTCTGCCTTGGTCACTATGTAACATGAGTGGGACACCTAGGTGCAGCACCCACCCTTTTACAAAGGCCATAGCACAAGTAACAGCCTTATGATCCGGTAGAGGAAACACTCGGGTGTACTTGGTATAATAATCAGACACGACCATCATACACGTGTTGCCACTAGGAGTGGGGGGAATCCCACTAATAATGTCAACAGCTATTCTAGCAAACCTTACACCAAACAGTTCCTGGGATAATGGCAGTTTGCCTAACCCGGGTCCTGGTTTGTTCTTACAGCACTCGGGACAGGTCTCCACCCATCGGTCGAGATCTGTACTCATGCCGGGCCAATAGTATCGTCTGGTTAGACGTTCTAGAAACCGTTTCTTTCCAAAGTGTCCACTAGTTCTATGTCCATGACAGAAATACATAATATCTCATCGCATAGCACTAGGTATGACAACTTGCAAGGTTTTCTTCCTATTAGAATGGTTCTTCCATCAAAACAGAAAACCATCCCGGACTTCTACCTCGGCCCATTGAGCTAAGAATCGTCTCATTTCTCTGTTTTCCAATGACACTTCGGGTCTTGGAGGACAGATACCCTGATTAAGGAACTTAATCAAACGTGATGTGACTGCATCAGACTCCTGGAACTGCTGGATGGTCTCCAAGGACCAATTCAAGACATGTTCCGGATGGGTTTCGAATGGAACTCGAACCCCTGCCAACACAGCATTGTGTGCTCCACAATCAGTGCACTCAACATTTGCACATTTCCTCACTGGGATTCTAGACAAAGCATCTGCATTCAAATGCTTTGCCCCGGCTCGGTGTTCAATCTGGCTGTGATTTAGACCGAATTCGGATAGGTGCGCTAACCAGCGACCTATCATCCCCTCTGTATCTTTGAAGTTCAATAACCATCTGAGGGAAGAGTGGTCAGTCCGTATAGTGAAATCACTCCCCCACAAAAAGTGCTTGAACTTCTTCGTATAGACCACCACAGCCAACAACTCACGTTTAGTGGTACAATAATTTCTTTGAGATTTACTCAACGTGTTACTAGCGAAGGCTATAGGAACTTCAACCCCATCCTGGACCTGAGAAAGGGCGGCTCCTATGCTTTCATTACTAGCATCCGTATCTAGAATGAAATGATCATTCTCCGTAGGGTACTTCAACACAGGTGTACTTGCAAACAAATCCTTTATTTTCATAAAGGACTCGTCTTGCTCGGATCCCCAAGGGAATCGTTCCTTTCTTATCCCGGGTGTCCAGTGGGACAAACTCTGGATAGGAAAGGCAACCCTTGAATATCCTGGGATAAAGTCCCGGTAGTAGGAACAGAATCCGAGGAAGGATCTGACTTCTTTCGCATTCATGGGTGCCTGCCAATTTGACACGGCATCCAGTTTCTCCGGATCGGCTTTAATCCCTTCATTCGAGATTATTCGCCCCAAGTAATTAATAGATCTTTTGAAAAGATTGCATTTCTTGGGCTACAGCTTCAAACCATTAGTTATGATCCTTTCCAGGACCATACCTAAATTTTCCAAGCATTCTTCGTATGTCTTCCCAAAGACAATCACATCATCTAGATAGACGAGACATTTCTTCCATAATAGGTCACTTAATAAAGTTTCCATCATGGCTTCAAATGTCGCCGGTGCATTGCACAATCCAAACGGCATCACATTATATTGGAATAACCCAACATGACTGGAAAAGGCCGTCTTCTCCATGTCTTTAGGATGCATACCCACTTGCCAGTACCCGGATTGTAAGTCTAGAGAGCAATACCATTGCTTACCTCCAAGGGAGTCTATAGTCTCATCAATCCGTGGTAAGGGATATGAATTCTTCTTGGTCATACCATTCAATTTCCGGTAATCTATGCAGAAACGGATGGTACCATCTTTCTTAGTCACCATGCACACAGGGCTAGACCAAGGACTGGTTGATGGAATTATTACATCCTGTTCAAGCATTTTAGCTATCTCCTCCTCAGCTACCTTTTTTTTTTGGCTAGTGGGAGTCTTCTATAAGGAATCTTAAAAGGTTCATTCTCACCAGTGTCAATCGTATGCAGTACCTTATCGGTACGCCCCAATTTTTCACTTGGTGCTGCAAAAGCTTTACGGTACTTGTATAACAAGACGTTGTTCATCACTTTCTACATGGCTTTCGGCTACTAGAGTGTCTAGTTCCGGGCTCCTTTCGGGTGAGGAAGGGGCTCCGGGTGCCGAAACATGTTTACAGCCTTCTACAAATTCAGACAGGACAACCGACCCGAGGATCGTATCCTTCTGTACGTAGACAGTCTTACTACCGGTATTGGATATAGGAACCACCGTCCAAGCAGCGTTAGCTACTAGAACGTCGGCGGATTCCAATCTGATACTTGACAACATGGCCATGTCTGGCTCTACAACTCCAGTTTTTCCTGAAAACTGTCTGTCCGCTCGACATAAGACATCACAGGCTGTGCCCGGTGGTATCTTAACAGTCTGGGCTACACTGGCTACACTGCTTACTTGCCTAAGTACACATTGTACCATGAGATGATACGGGTCTCTCACTTCCAATATTCCCCTCTGGGAATCTAACCTTGCTCCATATAATGCAGCAAAATCCAGACCAAGTATACCATCATCCGCGATGTTCGCCACAGTAGGAGTAAGGATGAAGTCCTTATCTTCCTGTAGACTGAACCTCATACATGTTCTACCGAACGTTTGTATCATGCTACCGTCGGCCGTACGAGCATTTCCTTCCGTTGTGAAAGTTTCATGATTCGTAGGCAAAAGATCGTAGAATCTCTTAGCAATACAGGAGTGGCTAGCACCCGTATCGACAAGAAACTCAGCGGATCTACCACTCACAGATACAACTGCGTACCACCTCCTACCTTTCAAGTAGGTAGGACTACTTGCGTACTTAGCAAGTTCCGTCTTAGCGCCGAGGTCAAATCCACATCCCTCCAAAAACTCGAGACAAGGATGACCCGGGGGGAACTGGGCACACCCCACCCTGGCCAACTCGTTGGCCGCTCCCTCTGGACTGATATCGGGTTTCCCCTCTGTGTTCTTCTGCCGGTTCTTGACACCTGGTGTACTATCAGTCTCCCCAGCCTCATGAGTAAGGAACTGCTCAGGCTCCTTAGCTTCACTGCTGGGCGAAATCGCTAGAGGATTCTCACCAGTACCGCAAGCGGCGATAGGCTGGCAGTCATGGCAATCACTCATTCGGGGGGTAATCCGGTTGCCTTCATGGACACCCCCTCTCAGTTTTCCTTCTTCACTGAGTCCTCCTTACCCGGATTGTTCCGGTAACGAGTGTTTCTATAAACTGGCTTATCTGCCTCACACTCGGCAGCATAATGCCCAGTTTCCTGACATCGGAAGCATGTCACAACGCTCCTATCAGGCTTAGGCCTCCTAAGATTTTCAGTAATCTTCTTTACCAAATTGTTAACCAGGTCCTCTGATAAAGACGGACCCGTAGTAAGTTTGGTATCGGGTTGAGTCACAGGAGGTTTAGAAGTAATCACTTTCTCCTTGACGTAACCCGGTTTCTTTCCCCAGTTCCGGTTATACCGGGGGTTCCCTTGGCCAATGGCCCCAACGTTTTCATCTTCGTCAGGTTCCCCTGATTCGGATGAATCGGTTTCGGGTATTCCCTCCGGGATTATCATTGCTGACATCCGTTGAGGTACCTTCCCGGCAAAGATACGGGCCTTTCGATCATAATGATCTAGGGACTGGAACAAATCTGTCAGAGAGGCATCATTCTTCCAAGCTTCACAGGCTACTGTCCTGAGTTCCTGATTCCGCAATCCTTCAATGAATTGTTTGAACATTTCATCTAGGAAGCATTCATCATCTAGTCTCCATTGAGGTCTGGCTTTATGCAACAGTCGTTGACATTCCAAGCCGAACACTTTGGCAGATTCCTTAGGCTTCTGCGTTCTTTTAGTGAACGTCAGCCAAGGATCTTCTCCAACTATATTCCCATATAGATATGAAGCAATCTCTATGAGTTCATCATATTTTATATGGGCTGAGAGTCCTACTATTTGAGAATCTCTCCATTGTTCCACGGCTCCTTTTCCGTCGCCTTCCTTTAACCAGCATACTAAATAAGGGAGAGCTTCCGCTTTACCCCATCCATTGCAGTTAAAGACATCTGCGCAGCCTTGATACTCCTCCTTCCAAGGGTTCTTGGCATTAAAGGGGGTAGGTATCTTAGCTACTCTACGAGCCGGATTCGTGGATCCAGTAAGGGATAAACCCTTACTCCATTCCATGATCTCCGTATCGTCCAGACCTTGATTGTAACAATCAACACCTAAGTTAGCAATCGCTGCATTAGAGTCATGCAGCGCTTGTAACCCTGGAGAAAGAGATACTCGGCGACTGAGTCTCTTTTTCCTTGGAGGATTCGTACCATAAGTACTTCCAAAGCCTCCGGGCGGTGGTCCTCCTCCACCCCCTGATCCCCCTGCTCCGTATGGAGGCACCTGTGAGAAGGTGTATCCGCTGGTTTGAGGAGTTGGCCCAGGATTATTGGTGGGTTGTGTATTTCCACCAAAGCTAAAGAAACCACTATTCGGATTAGTGTTTCCTCCTGTTCCATTCGACTGATTTCCATTATTGGAACCAGTCCCACCAGCAGAGGATCTGCTTCTGGAACGATCTCCTGAAGGTCCGGATCCTTGGTCACATCCGGATTGCCCTCCAGCTGGACTGGAATTTCCGGATGATTGTCCGGTTGTTCCTCCGGACATGTTCCGGGTGTTACCTGTGGACGGATTTGCTCCTGTTTGGGATTGACTCCATCCATACTGGGCATACGGGCCATTTGGTCCCCCTAAAGGTGACTGTTCTGGCCATCCGCCGTCAAAGGTGGAGGTTTTTGCCGAGTGGCTTTGTTTAGTTCCACTCGCAGAGTCACCCCCACTATTTCCCGTACCTAAACCAAGAGGTTTGAAGGTATTGTCCGTAAATCTAACCTGATGACTCTTTATTCCTTCATAACGAGGTACAGTTGTCTCTGTTACCCCGTCATCGCCCCTCAAAGAGTTCATCTGTTTACTCGTCGTGTTTAGGGCAATTCCTGAAACAGTGAAGTCTGATTCAAGAGTGCCTACTGCACGACCAGTATCTTCTAGATACTTTGACATCTGGATAGCTTTAGCTTCCAGTTCGGAATAATCATCCATCATCTTTGTCTGTTTGGCAGCCAAATCTGTGGATTCACGTATCCATTGACCTTTGAGTTTTTCATGCTCATCGGTTTGTTTTTGATACGTTTTCCGAGCATCCTTGAAGGCTGATTCAATTTTCGTCAGCTCTTCTTGGTACTTACCATAGGCCGTTTGAGTTGAATTTAACTCTTGTTTAGTTCTATTCAACTCATCACACGAGGCTCTGTATTCCAGATCCGCCGTGTATAGTGCATCACGATACTGTTCTTGCTGGAGTTGAAAATCTTGTTTTTCTTCTCCATCTGATCCACTAACAATTGTTGTTGGCGTCTACAACTTTGATCGTAATCAAGACGTTCTGATATCAACTGTTTGTTTTCAGTTAGAATCTTGTCTCGGGTTCCGGTCAGTGTAATAAGATCCTTTTGGATCTTCTCGTATTCAGCTCTCATGTCTTCAAGCTCGTCCATTTTGTTCCTTTCGAATCCACATTTCTGGTGTTTAATTCGAGAACTATATGGAGTTTCAAACATACCTGCACTAGGCTTTGGTACCTCAAATGGTAGTTTACCAAATTGAGCAGTACTTTTATGCATTGGTGCAGGTTTCGAAGTACCTCCTGGCATGAATAAGGAGTCTCCAAATTCATCCAGTTCAGTATGTAAGTTTTTTCTTACATCCTCTAACCCATCAGGGTAGTGTTCCAGTGGATTTCTCCACTCTGTACCTTGGGGTGGTGACTTGATTTCACCTTCCTCCATCGGGGAGTTTAGCTCATGATTTGGGCCATTTCCCCTGACTGGGCTCAGCTCAGTCATTTCTGACTGCGCTTACCCGAAGACCAACTGGTCACGGCACCAGTGTAATGGTTCGTCTCGTTAAGTTAGATTAAATCATAACGAATAGAGAGAAAAAGTTTCTGGGTAGGCAACCGAGCTTTTATTTCATAGCTTATGTTACATACGATCACAGCCTCAGAGGACTACATGCTACTAGGGCATTCGGTTACCCTTTCGGGTAACAACCTGGTTGAGCAGTGGGTAAACCACTACTGAAGAACATGGGCTAGGACCAGCCTTATATAGGGGAAAGCCCGCGAAACTCAGACCGGCCACGTGACGTGTGGCGGACGAGTGGTAGGCCCCCTGGTGTAATGGATACGAACCCAGAGGCAGGTGCTGCCACCTGCCATCCGGATTCCCCCACCACACCCGAAGGACCTAGGTCTGAGTCTCACGGGTACATGAACGTAAAGTGTAAATACCATACCCCTACAGAATCAAATTAAAGCTTACGGTGCAAGAAAAGGTAAAAACATGGCAACATGTACAACCTAGAAAATTCCAGGCTCTGGTAGATACATAAAGAATAATGAATCACACAAAAACGCCTCATTGATAATCAAAATGGCTCGGACGGTAAAATGTAACCTCACATCCCACGGCCTAAAGGAGTACCTGATGGACTTTGCTTCACATCATGCACCAAAGAATACTTGGTGACTTAGATGTGAGTAATAGTCTATTTAGGCTGGGTAGTGGAAAGGGGGGTCTAATTATAAGAACAGGGAGATCCCTTCTTCATTTTCTAGGAAGGATTAAGTCACGATGTCAACCACAGAAGGGGGGAAGCCGTCTGCTTGACCCAAAAAAACACTTCGAGAAAGCGGAAGTTGTCTTATGACGTCATACGGGGGATACCGGAAAGGGGTTCCCTCATTTTCCTAAGTTGAACGCGGCTTTTACGAAAAAAAAAGCTTCGCGGAGCCAACATACGGAGGGTCCGCATGTGTATATGGACTGTCCACATGTGGGGAGCCGTATGTTAAAATAAAAGGCCGCATTTAGAGATAAAAGTCTGTATCCTGTGTCACACATACGGACAGGACACGGCGACCTTTGAGAAACAGTTTTTGACATAAAGATTTTTTCTCCCACATGAGGTCCACATGTGGAGGCCGTATATGTATAATTCACTACCTATGAGGTGAAACATCCTCCAGGTTATGTGCGTATGAATATATTTGGCGGCTGCTGCAAGTTATGTATGTACTATGGCAATGGTAAATGAATGAGAAACTGCCCACTGAGAGGCCCAGATATAAGGGTTGGTGCGAAATACTGCTTCTTTTTTTTTAAACTGGTGAAAAGCTCATTACCAAAATGTATTCAGCAAAAAAAAGATGCATTCCTTGTATCACGTAATTTCCGACAAGGTTCAAGGAAGATATAATGATGTACACCTTCGAAATTCTCTCCTCCCTTCAGTTAATTTTCTTGGACTATTTCATCTGATCACTTTTGGTAATGTCAAAATCATGCTTTTTGGTAACATTCATATGTAATATCTATGAACCCTAGGATCTTTTATAGTTCGGGTATTTGATATAAAGAATATGAGGAGTAAATGATTTTGCAGGATAATGGATTTTGAGGGATAAAGAACTTTCGAGGCATAAAGGATTTTGCAGAATAAAAGATTTTGAGGGATTAAGGATCTTGTGCTTTAACCCCAATATTGTAGGATAATGGCCCATGTTGGCCTTTATCCTACAAAATGATATTTTTTTGAGGGATAGAGGCCCTACACCCCCTTATGGAGAACTCACTATTATTCTTTTGCAGTCTCCTCCATAGCATGAAATCGATTCACGTTCAGAATATATAGACTATTTTGGGAATACCTTAAGATAAATAAAAGCTGACTTTAAAAACTTTGAGATATCAGGATAATAAAGAGCTTTATTCCCACGATGAATAGGACACATTAAAGAATACTCTTTTACTGTCCACTATAAGGCAGAGCTCATAATTATTTGTTTTCAACATAACATCATGGCACATTTCTGCACAATAAAAAAAAGGTATGCAGGAAGGCCATATCATTCCATTTCAGCTTACCTAGAACTACGTCCTCCCCTACCCAATTGAGGATAGCCTTCTCCGTCAAGTAGTCTTTTTCATCGCATTGGCCACTACCAGTTTTGTACTTGTTGTCGACGTACCACCTCTGTCAAATAAAAATTGAGATATACCATGTAGGTACATGGTGATAAAAGAAGAGACACATGACTAGATATGGTCATTTTAATTTCATTATTTCAGTACATCATATATATAGTGTTATGGCATTAGGAATAGGCAAACAGGATACACATAACTAGATATGGTTATTTTAATTTCATTTATTTCAGTACATATGGTCAATTGCATTGAGATGGGGACAAACCCATTTTTCACCATGGGAAGGGGGTAAATGTGACTAAAGATTGAACGTTTTGGATATTTTTTATTTCCATTAGGTGGGTAAGGCCAGGATCTTGCTTGGAAACTATGGTTTTGCCCATGTATTTTTACTATTTAAAGCAGTAGACTACAAAATATAAGCTTTTTATGGGGTATTTCAAACATTATTTCATAGTGCTCCCACTGGTATGGGCCAAAGTAAAGAGAAAATGCATTGGAAATGTATAATTTTTTTTATATTTCCACTAGCCCCCAATATTTAGCATTATATATAATCACTTTAAGAACTATTCCCCTTATCTGCCTGGAGTTATTGCTAAAAAGCTTGTGGTGTAGGTAAAGTGGAACCATATGTGCCTCATTTTTTAATACATGATAGTGGGGAGAAATAAATCATATTTATCAAATGCAAATATGTATCAAATGCAAAAATATAATTGGAAAGCCTAAGGTGTCAACTATCAGTCATTAGGTAAAGAATTTTAGATTCATTAACATTATACCTCAGTATTGCCATATTTGAAATGGCAATGTGCATTGTCATAAAGATTAAACACTTATGCACCTATCTACATGTAAATATTCCAGTCCCATTATATAACTCAGTGGAAATCTATGGCAGTTTTTCCATGTCAGGAACCATACGTGTATTATGCCTGAAATATCATGAATTAAGAAGTTTTGTTGTTATAACAGATTACTATTATAAAAGGACAATGCCCAGCATCATGCAAAAATGATATCATATGAATCTGTTCACTTGAGGGTAGAAAAATTTACTCCCCAAAAATGAGTCTATTTTGACCAGAATCCCATAGGAACTAATGCTAAATAATGGGATTGACACTAAAATTGACAATTTTTTATATTAGTGTTCCCAATTTTCAGGGTAGGTGCCTCAGTACACCAGTATTTTGGGCACACAATTTCAAAACAATCCAAGCAGTTTAATTTTTACCCCATAGTGAGCCCTGTGTGACCCCAACTCAGTGCAATTGACCATATATATATATATATATATATATATATATATATATATATATATTGTAGCGTTTTTATCGGAGTCCACTATTGTAATGCGGAAGTATCACACAACTCGGCTTCTTGTTATTAATGACACTTTATTGCCTGGCATTCTCTGCCACACCAGCTAAGTATCCTTGCGTAACTCCTAGCCTATGGAGGGGAAGCCTGAAGATGTAGACACCAGCACCCGTGGATCCAGACTGCCTCAAGGTGTCGATCCCCTCCTATTTATACGCTTCCCGTTCCTCCAACACTGGCGTCTCCGACAGAGATCCAGCGTTGGAGGAACCCTCCTCCGAACGCAGGTAAATGGAACGTTTTTGGGTGTGACTCCGAGGTCGGTGGCTCCTCCGCCCCCGCACCAGGACGGTTTCGGCATCGCCCCCGACCCCTCGGTCTACACCGACATACATATATGGTAATACGAGAACGTCTGACGTGACTCCGGGGTCGGTGGTTCCCCCGACCCCTCGGTCTACGCCACACTCTCCCCAACTAATTAATAGCGTACTGGGTGAAAGTGATATATGACCCTCCTGCAGATGGGTATCCAATTTTGAATAAACTATATACACCATGGCCCCTGGGTGTTTACGTGTTATCATTATTTACACATACATACAAGTTATCATTGTTCATATATACATACAATCATCTAGTAAGCTTGACTCGTATGAACCTCCACCGTAGTGACTTAGCATGACCTATAGTAGCGTGGTCCGTAGCGACCCTTCTTATAACAATGTCATTCTGGTCATTCTGTAGGATCGGTGGCCCCCCTGGCGGTGGCGCCCCGGTCCTCCGACACCTCCGACACCTCCGTCTGTCGCCCTTCATCCATGTACCGTAAACTCCACCTTCGTTTCCCGTAATCCTATCCCCGGCCGTCGCCGGTACGTCTATATACATACTCTTATCGTAATTTCAAGTTCTCTCGTATAAAGTCAAAACCGGCCATCTCGTAAATCACCAACAAGGCGTAAATATACACTTGGTACTCCTCTCGTATAAAGTCAAAACCGGCCATCTCGTAAATGACCAACAAGAGGTGCATGTACCCTTCGTACTCCGTAGTGACGTCCTCCTCTGGCAGCCACCAGTCCCCATCCGGACCCCTCCACCGACCGCCTCCGTCGTTCGCCCTCCGAGTTGGTCCCTCCGGTGCTCCTCCTTCGGCACCCTCTGTCCGGACTCCCCGATCCATTACTGTAACAACAAGGTAAGTAGCCTTTCATAACTACCGTTCCCCTGCTCGTGCTTTCGTCTGAGCTGCTTCCCCTCGTTCTTCTCAGTTTCTGGGCCTGTACTGGCCAGCGACCCGTGGACTCGGCCGTCGCTACCTTCACGTCCCCCTTTAACCTTACGAGACAGCTCCCTCCGACCCGGCAGCACCTCCGATGTCTTCCGTTCCCCCCGCTTCCGTGGGAACGCCGCGCCTCTGTACTGGAGCCTTCCCGTCAGCCCTGCCCCCAGAGCTTGCCACGTAGTGTCACTTACCCTACTCACAAGAGGTGGACGCGTCGGCTCTCTCCGTCTGCATCTCGGTATCCTCCTCCGCCTCCTCAGTCGGGACCTCGGTAACGTCTGCCTCCGCCCCCTCCGTCGGCTCCGTCCCCATCTCGACTGTCGCCTCTTCTGCTTTCGCTCCTTTAGGCCACCTCTGACCACACCGACTGCATAATCCTTTGCCCGTGCTATCCCCGTAACGCGTCCTCGTTACCTGCACCAGCTCGAACTCTCCGTTAGCGAGACTCTGTATGGAGGCGGAGGCCATTCCTCCTGGAATCACTCGCAGGTCCGGTCCCATGTAGGTTGGCTGCCGCAGCTGCTTCGCGTAAGCCCGGAGGGCCTCCGGTCCCGTGTAGTTCCTATGCCACGGCATCAGTCTGTCCTTAACCGATTCCCCCTCCTCCTCCGTATCCTTCTTTTTTACTGGTTCTGCTTCCTTGACTACCTCCTGTATGGAGACTACTCCCTCCGTTGAGGCTACACTTCCCCCCGCCGCCTCATGTAGCTGGGCCCCCGTCACCAGGACTAACCTATCTGTCTTGGGTAAGGGTAGAATCCTGTCGCTGTTGATGTCCTCCTGAATCGTCTCCGTCCCCTCGGGGACGAGGACCATAGTATCGGCCTTACCTCCTTCCTCCCCTCCTTCTATCTGGAGGAGAAAATCGCCCCTAGGGGACTTCACTATTAGTCCGTCCAGTCCAATCGTTATGCACCTGGGTTTCCGGGTTATCTGATACGGTGTAACTCCTTCCCCAGTCCTCCCTGATCCCGTGCCTGTCTTTGGTGGAGGGGGCTGCCTCCTCCCCTTTGACCCCTTTTTACCTTTGGTCGGGGTAGTCCTCTCCGCTCCTGACATGCTTGCCCTCGCCTCCGGGTGACTTCCCCCCATATAGTCCCCCGTCCTGGGGGTTTCTACTGACCTCGCCCGTCTCTCTGGGGAGGTATCGGACTTGTTCTCCGGTGTAGATCTTGACCGTAAGAGGTCCGCCTCATAGTCCTGCTCGATTTTCCTCATATCCAGGGAGCCCGGGGGTAATTCCGTCTTCAGACGGACCAGCATATGAGTCGGGGATTCTTTCTCCTTCCCGTATACTCCCGTGAGAACGTCCAACACATACCCGACCCGCTTCTGCTCCGCCTCCGACAGGAGCCGCGGGCTACCCTTTCCCTCTTCTCCACTGTCCCCCACTCCCCCTTCCTTTTTCTCCAGGGCCACCGCCGGTTCCTCTGCCGGCTTCTGGGGGGACCGCCGTGCTTTCTTCCCCGGGAGGGCCTCCGCCTCCTCCAGCTCCTTCCTTTTCAGGCCCTTTCCCCCGGAGCCACTCCGGGTGACTACTCCCTCCGGGACTGCCTGGGGTGGGGTCCACAGACCTGCCAGTTCCTCCAAGAACTTGGAGGCCTCCAGGAGTCCTTCTTCCACCTCCTCCTCCCCTATCCCGATGCCCGGAGACACCAGGGATGACGTGGTGGAAGCCGGGGTGGTTGCCCCCCCGGTCGTCCACATGTTGGGCTGCCGACAAGACAAGGTGCTGGGTTGCTGGTCAGGCTCGGCCGTTGAGGTGCTGGGCTGTGGCTGTGGCTGCTCTGCCTTCCTCCTCTTCGGCCCGGAGGGCGATGCCCCCGCCGCCTCCGCTGCTTTCTCTGCTTTTTTTCTATCCTCCTCTGCCAAGATCTTCTCCGCTTTGGCTTTCGGAAGCCCCAGGGGTAGGGACATGGTTTCCTCGGGCTGTACCCAGGGACCCCTCTCAGGGTGGCGGCGCCCCACGTGGCGCTGCATGTCGTCGCCCCGGTCCTGTGCCACCATGTGCAGGCACCCGGGCTCCGGGCACCTGTAGCCGTCCTGGTAATTTTCGTGCCTTTTCAGATGTCTCGTCATCCCATCCTTCCTCGCAAAGTACCAGACTCTTCCGTCCCCTTCTCCCGCCTGGACTGCCCCGGTCTCCTCCGTCCCAGTGTCTGCCTCGTCCTCCTTCCCCTCCGAGAGGATGGAAGCATCTCTGGTGGTGGAGGTGTCCTTCTCCTCCGACTGGAGGGAGGTACTCTGTATGGATTGTTCCTCCTCCTCCGATGATTCCGAGCCGTCAGCGCCCCGACGCCCTGGTGATTTAGGGTCCTGCCTGTCTGGCCCCCTGTCTGTTGTCCTCTGAGGAGACTCGGGCGAGTCTATCCTTACTTGCTTCTTGGCCACGCCCATGCCGGTGAAGAGGATGGGCTTAGGCTTCTCCCCGACTATGGCGTATTCACTTACTTTCTCCGGGCTGGAGTCCAATCCCCCCGAGATGGTGTGTTTCCCCCCTCCCTTCTCCGGGCTTGACTCCTCCTCCTCACTCTCCCCCGACCCTGACACATCATCAAAAGTTCCGCTTTTTAACAGAGTTCTTGTTAGGGGCTGCCCTGCTTTGGTAGCCTCATAGTCCTGCTCGATTTTCCTCATATCCAGGGAGCCCGGGGGTAATTCCGTCTTCAGACGGACCAGCATATGAGTCGGGGATTCTTTCTCCTTCCCGTATACTCCCGTGAGAACGTCCAACACATACCCGACCCGCTTCTGCTCCGCCTCCGACAGGAGCCGCGGGCTACCCTTTCCCTCTTCTCCACTGTCCCCCACTCCCCCTTCCTTTTTCTCCAGGGCCACCGCCGGTTCCTCTGCCGGCTTCTGGGGGGACCGCCGTGCTTTCTTCCCCGGGAGGGCCTCCGCCTCCTCCAGCTCCTTCCTTTTCAGGCCCTTTCCCCCGGAGCCACTCCGGGTGACTACTCCCTCCGGGACTGCCTGGGGTGGGGTCCACAGACCTGCCAGTTCCTCCAAGAACTTGGAGGCCTCCAGGAGTCCTTCTTCCACCTCCTCCTCCCCTATCCCGATGCCCGGAGACACCAGGGATGACGTGGTGGAAGCCGGGGTGGTTGCCCCCCCGGTCGTCCACATGTTGGGCTGCCGACAAGACAAGGTGCTGGGTTGCTGGTCAGGCTCGGCCGTTGAGGTGCTGGGCTGTGGCTGTGGCTGCTCTGCCTTCCTCCTCTTCGGCCCGGAGGGCGATGCCCCCGCCGCCTCCGCTGCTTTCTCTGCTTTTTTTCTATCCTCCTCTGCCAAGATCTTCTCCGCTTTGGCTTTCGGAAGCCCCAGGGGTAGGGACATGGTTTCCTCGGGCTGTACCCAGGGACCCCTCTCAGGGTGGCGGCGCCCCACGTGGCGCTGCATGTCGTCGCCCCAGTCCTGTGCCACCATGTGCAGGCACCCGGGCTCCGGGCACCTGTAGCCGTCCTGGTAATTTTCGTGCCTTTTCAGATGTCTCGTCATCCCATCCTTCCTCGCAAAGTACCAGACTCTTCCGTCCGCCTTCGCCCTGCACTGGTCACACCGGAACTTCGGAATCCATTCCCCGTCAACTAGTTCTGTCTTTACGGGCTTGCCCTCGATGGTGTGCTGTCTTCTCATGATGATCGTCTTCGGCCACTCTGCGGTGGGTTTTGTGAGATCAATAGAGTTAGCTCCATCCTTATATCCCCGGCCTCCGCCCACCTCCGCCATCCTGGCCCCTCCCCTTCTCTCCTCCTGACCAATCAGCGGCCGCGGTCCTCCTCCCTCTGCTTTGGTGGGATTCCCCCATCTTTCTCGGAGTGGTTCCGCGCCTTTCCCACGCTTTCCCCAGTGTTTCCTGCCTCCGTAAGCGCAGCCATGGGACTTGGAATGTTCTCGCCTTCCGTTCCCACGGTCTCCGCCGTCCCACTGACTCTCCTGGGGTGACCTCCCCCTCCTGCTCCCCTCCGTCCGTGTGCTCCCCCGGGGGCTTGGGAGCCACTCAACGACCTGCTAGAGGAAGAGTGGGGTGGGGAGCGCCTCCCTCTCTCTTTTCGCCGGCCCTCTCTACTCCGTCGTCTCCCCTGGCCGTTTTCTTGCCTCCTCACCTCCACCACCGTGGAGCTCAGTCTTCCTCCTCCTCTTGAGTCCTCCTTTTCACCGTCAGAGAGAACCACTCGTCGTCTCTCGTCGCCCATCGCGCCGGACATGACCGTTATTGTCCTTGCTCTCTTCCCGCCTCCGTCCTCCGCATCCACTTCGTTGCCTAGCAACGCCACTTTAGGCGGGACTTTATCCCCGCTCGGGGGCGCCACCTCCCTTGGTGTTTCTGTTTTCGGCGGGGTTTTCCTCCCTTGCCCACTCGGCGGCGCCACCGTCGCGTCCCGTGATGCTTTCCGATCCGCCATATTTGCTGCCTCGGGAGCCCTTGGGCCCCTGAGGTCACGGCGTACTCTCCTCCGTGCCTCCCTTTCCTCATTGGTGGCATTCTCGTGCTCCGCTTCCTCCAGCATCTCGTATACCCGCCATCTCTCCGCATGCCACCCCAGTATGGCCTTCCTCTCCGGATCTTCGCGTCTTCTCCTCCATTCTGCCCTTTTGACGTCGTTCCGGGCCCGGAGAGCAACTCTCTCTGCTTCGCACGTCCCTTCATCGGCCTCCTCCAGGGGAGAGATGTATTCCTCGTCAAGTGGGGGCTCGTCCTCGGGGCATTCACCCCTCCAGTGAGCCATAGCTCCCCACCTGGCTGTCTTCCTCTCTCCCTCCAACCACTCCTCATACCATGAGCTAGTATCCGTCGTCATCCTGCATGCTTTGGGAGTAGACGCCGCCTCTGCCTCCGCCCGGCTGTCCCCGGGAGCACCCCTCTTCAAGTCCCGGATGACCGCTCTTACCGCCCCCGCAGACTCCTCCTCCTCCGACTGGGCTGAATCCGTCTCCTCGTCTGGCCCCTGGCTCTCCTTCCCCGGCTCTTCCTCCTCCGATGAGTCCTGGCCCCCGTGTAGGGGCCCTGGGGGAACCTTCTTGAGGGCGTCATAGTGCACCAACTTGGTGACCTTCCCTTTTTTTATTTTATATACCGCTTCACCGATTCTGGCCATTATCTCCCACGGTCCTGTCCAGTAGCTCTGCAGCTTAGGAGTCAACCCTTTCTTCCTCCGTGGGTGGTAGTAGAATACTCTTCCCCCGACGTCAAAAGTGCCCTCCTCAGCCCTCGCGTCATAGTTTCTCCGTTGCCTCTCCACCGTCCGCCCCAGATTGGCTCGCGCTGTCTTGTAGGCCCGGCTCATGCCTTCCTGTAGTTCGGCCACATATCCCACGCCGGCCCTTGCACCATTTTCCAATGGGTAGATCAGGTCCAGGGGTACGGTTGTCTCCCTCCCCAACATCATTGCATTGGGGGACACCCCCGTTGACGAGTGGACTGATGATCTATAGGCCGCCATTACGAACGGCAGCTGCCGATCCCAGTCCCTCTGCGACTCCGCCACCACCGTCGCCAGGAGCATCTCAATCGTGCGGTTCGCCCTCTCCACCATCCCGTCGCTCTGCGGTCGGAAAGCACATGTTCTGGTCTGTTTTACTCCCAGCAGGGCCACCACTTCCCGGAACAATCCCGATTGGAAGTTTTTCCCTTGGTCGGTGTGTATCTCCACCGGTGCCCCGATGCGACAGACTAACTCCTCCACAAACTTCCTGGCGATGGTGGGCGCCTCTTGGTTGGGGAGGGCATAGGCCTCCGTCCACTTGGTGAAGTAGTCGGCCACCACCAGGATAAACTGATTCCCCGCTGATGTCATGGGGAGTGGTCCCATCACATCCATGGCCATCCTTTGCAGTGGGAGTCCTGCCCCTACATGTCCCATCCGTGCTCTGTGCAGGGGAGGGCCTGCCTTTCTCCTGATACAAGTTTCACACCTTTCGCACCATAGTGTCACGTCCCTCCGGAAGTCCAGCCAGTAGTACCCGCCCTGTAGACGCCTGATGGTTTTATTACGTCCCAGGTGGCCGGCCAGTGGTTCTCCGTGCACCTCTCGTAACACCGTCCTCCGCTCCTCCGTTGGTACGGCGATTTGGAAGTGTTTCTTTCCTGCCTCCGCCATCCACCACCGACCCAAGACCCCCTTCTCCACGGACATCCTGGTTGCCTGGGCGTGCCATGCCTTCCTTTTGTAGTCCCAGTCCCTCCTCTCTTCTTCCCCCGGGGTCTCCGTCCCTTCCACCCAGCGCTTTACCCTTCGGAGGAGCGGGTCCTCCGCCTGGAGTACCGCCCACTCTCGCCCTGGGGGTCTCACGGGTAGTGTGGTTGGGTTTTCGTTTCTCCCTGCGAGGCTTTGGCTCTGTGCCCGTGTGAAAACACGACAGTGGAGGGTCTGCTCTGCCTCATCCTCCCTCCCACATTGTCTACATGGAGTTCTGGAGAGTCCATCTGCATTCCCGTGCAGCCGTCCTGGTCTATGCTGGATCTGGATGTCGTAGGTCCCTATTATCTGTAGCCACCGGGCCAGCTGGCCCTCCGGCTCCTTGAAATTCAGTAACCAACGAAGAGAGTTATGGTCGGTCCTCACTCTGACTGGACGGCCCACCAAGTAGTGCCTGAATTTCCTAAGCCCGAACACTATTGCAAGGAGCTCCCTTCGGGTAACGCAATAGTTCCTCTCCGCCTTTCCCAGGGTTCGGCTCCCGTAGGCCAGAACCCTCTCCACTCCGTCTTGGTCCTGGGCCAGTACCGCCCCCAGTCCTGTATCGCTGGCGTCGGTGTCCATTACCAGGGCCCCTTCCGCTCGGGGGAATGCCAGGATGGCCGCCTCCGTTAGTCTCTTTTTGAGCTCCTGGAATGCCGCTTCACATTCCCCCGTCCACTTGAACGCTCTCCCCTTCTCCGCCAATGAGCTCAGCGGCTTGGCCACCGTAGAAAAATCAGATACAAACGTCCTATAGTACCCCGCCAAGCCTAAGAAGCTCCTCACCTCCGTAACGCTCTCCGGCGTAGGCCAGGACTGCACGGCCTCAATTTTGGACGGGTCCGTTTCCACCCCCTCCTGACTCACCTGGTGGCCCAGGAACAAGACTCTCCGCCTCACTAACTGGCACTTTGACGGCTTCACCTTCAACCCCGCTGTCCTTAATCGGTCCAATACTTCCCCCAAGCGCACCAGGTGCTCCTCAAAGGTGGCGGAGAAAACCACAATACCGTCGAGATATACCAGACACGTTTTCCACTGTAGTCCTCTCATTGCCACCTCCATGACCCTCTCGAACTTCCCCGGTGCGTTACACAGCCCAAAAGGCATTCGGATAAATTGATACAGGCCCTTATGCGTGGTAAACGCCGTCTTTTCCTTGTCCTCCTCCGCTATATCGAGCTGCCAGTAGCCGCTCGCCAGATCCAACGACGAAAACCAGGCGGCCCCCACCATGGTGTCTAAACAGTCCTCCACCCGGGGAAGGGGGTAGGCATCCTTAACGGTTGCCTTGTTGAGCCGGCGATAATCTACGCAGAAACGTGTGGTTCCATCTTTTTTTTTTACTAGGACCACCGGCGATGCCCACGGGCTCACTGATGCCTCGATGACCCCCGCTTCCAGCATCTTATCTACTTCCTCCTCCACCGTCTCTCTTCTGTGGGGAGCTAGCCGCCGCGGTGGCTGCTTGATGGGGGGGTGGTTTCCCTATCGATTCGGTGTTGCGCGAGGCTTGTGTGCCCTTTGTCTTCCTTATGGCATTGGAAGGCATCGATGTATTCCTCCAACAGTCGGCCCAACTCCTTCCATCGGTACGCTTCCGAGCCTGCCACCAGCTCCGTGATGAGTGCTTTATGGTCCATGCCCTCCGCTCTCCGACACCAGCTGCCTCCGCCTGCCTCTGCCTCCAAGGACCCCGTTCCAGCCTCCACCGGTTGTATCGCCCCCAGTGTCATATCCCGGTATATGATGACCGATTCCCTCCCGGGGTTGAGAACCCTGACCCAGGCTTCCCTACCTTCCGGTCGTATCAGTCCTCTCCCCACCAAGAAGTCTGGTTCCCCTTTGTGCCCTGCCAGGCCCTCTATAATACCGTCCCCTCCGGTCTCCCAGGGGCCTGTGATTGCTCCTTCCACGAATGTCTCTTCCCCCGACCCCAGGACCGCCGAACGCACACTGACTATTCTACAGACTTCCTCCACCTCCGTCCATACCAACCGTCCCTTCGCCACATCCACTATGAGGTTGTTTTCCCTCAAGAACGCTGCCCCTAGGATCCCTTCCGTGCTTGTGTCGCTAACTACAAAGGTGGCTTCCACCGTCCGTCAACCCAAGTGCAGCTCCGCTCTCATTTCTCCCATCAAAGTCATCGGCCGGCCCTCCACGGAGAAAACCTTCTCCGTTGTTGCTGCCAGGGTCCTCCTACCCCCGTGCTGTTCCCACCACCGCTGTGAGAGTAAGTTAAGAGAGGCCCCTGTGTCGACTAATAGTTGCACTGGTGCCCCCGCCAGGGTCCCTGTCACTATTACTCCGCCTCCTCCACACTCCCTCCTTCCTTGTATCACGTTTCTAGGCCCATTCCCCCCGACCTGTACTTGGCCTCGCGTATAGGTCGGTTCTAGTTTCCCGCCGGCCGCGTTTCCTCTCCCGTAACTGCTCTCTCTCCAGGATTTGTTCCTTTCGCCACCGGGCAGTCCCTCCTAAAGTGGCCCTCCTGGCCGCACCCGTAGCAGGCCATGCTCCTCTTTTTTTTGTCTCCCCCTCCGGCGGCCGATCCCTCCGACCTCTTCATGAGGGTCGTTAGCATCTCCGCCACTTGGTTCATCTTATCGTTGTTAGCCTGAAGGTGTTCATTTACGGAGGCGTCCGCAGACCGCACCCGTTGTCGCGTCTCCTGTTCCACCTTTAGGTATGCCTCCGCCCCCACCGCTGTCATGACCGCTGCCTGCAGATCCTTGGGTTGGGACTGATACACCCACTGCCGCAGCGGGTTCTCCAGACACAATAAAAACCTATCTAGAGCCAGAGTGTCCGTCGTCCGGGCATCCGCCTCGGGGTACGCCAGGCAGTGTATTTCATGAGGTCCTCCTGCAGCTCCTGGAGCCCTTCTCCTGTCTTCCGCACTCTCGTTCTCAGGAATGCCTTATACGTCTCCTCCTGGTTTGTAGGTTCGAACCGCTCCACTAGAGCCTTCCTCAGGTCCCTGTACCCGTCGGCGGTGGCCGGTTTCCGCCCCGTGAGGAGTCGTCTTGCCGCCCCCGTCAGACTCAGGCCCAAAAACATTCCTGCATCTGCCTCCGACCACCTATTTACCTTGACGCACAGATGGAAATGGTTCAAGTAGTCCTCCAGGTCCGTTGTTCCATCGTACCTTGTGGGTTTAACCACGGGCTTTCTTTTGGAGCTACCCTCTCCGTCGGCCCCTCCCCGCCTTTCCAGCTCGGCCTCCAGGCCGCCGTCCTCCGTCTTAACCCTCCTGTACTCTCCTCCTGTTGCCTCTGGCATTTTCTCCCGTTTCACCGCCTCCTCCATCACTCCCTCTCGAGCTAAACGCAGGATAGCCTCCGCCACCTCGTTTTTCTCCGGGGACGCCTGGCGCCTCCGTCTCTGGTCTTCGGGTCGATCCCCTGCCGTCAGGCCCCAATCTCCGCCCGACCACCTCCGGAACGCTTGGTCTGTCTCTCCCTCCCTCTGCGTTCCCTGCCATCCTCCCCGTCCTACCGGGGTCCTCCACTTCTGTTTCTGGCGTCTGTCCTCGTCCCCTGGGCCTGTACCTTCTTTCTCCCATGGCCACAGGAGATCTGCAGGATTGGGCCGCTCCTCCCTTCTCTTCCCGCTATCTTCTTCCACTCCCGGGCCTTCCTCCAACTGCTCCCGCTCCAACGGCTCTACCTGCCGTTCGGGGGCCTCCTCTGCTGGTCTCTCCAGTCCCGGTCTCCGGATCGTGATATCTTCGTCCACCACTTCTAGCAGTGTTCCTCGCTCCTCGCGGCCATCTCCTGTCTCCGCCTCCCAATCTGGAATCGGTGCTGCTTCTGCCATCCTATCCTTCCTCTTATCAGTGTGGGTCTGTAGAAAAACACCGCTGTCACCAATGTAGCTTTTTTATCGTCCACTATTGTATTGCGGAAGTATCACACAACTCGGCTTCTTGTTATTAATGACACTTTATTGCCTGGCATTCTCTGCCACACCAGCTAAGTATCCTTGCATAACTCCTAGCCTATGGAGGGGAAGCCTGAAGATGTAGACACCAGCACCCGTGGATCCAGACTGCCTCAAGGTGTCGATCCCCTCCTATTTATACGCTTCCCGTTCCTCCAACGCTGGCGTCTCCGACAGAGATCCAGCGTCGGAGGAACCCTCCTCCGAACGCAGGTAAATGGAACGTTTTTGGGTGTGACTCCGAGGTCGGTGGCTCCTCCGCCCCCGCACCAGGACGGTTTCGGCATCGCCCCCGACCCCTCGGTCTACACCGACATACATATATGGTAATACGAGAACGTCTGACGTGACTCCGGGGTCGGTGGTTCCCCCGACCCCTCGGTCTACGCCACACTCTCCCCAACTAATTAATAGCGTACTGGGTGAAAGTGATATATGACCCTCCTGCAGATGGGTATCCAATTTTGAATAAACTATATACACCATGGCCCCTGGGTGTTTACGTGTTGTCATTATTTACACATACATACAAGTTATCATTGTTCATATATACATACAATCATCTAGTAAGCTTGACTCGTATGAACCTCCACCGTAGTGACTTAGCATGACCTATAGTAGCGTGGTCCGTAGCGACCCTTCTTATAACAATGTCATTCTGGTCATCCTGTAGGATCGGTGGCCCCCCTGGCGGTGGCGCCCCGGTCCTCCGACACCTCCGGCTGTCGCCCTTCATCCATGTACCGTAAACTCCACCTTCGTTTCCCGTAATCCTATCCCCGGCCGTCGCCGGTACGTCTATATACATACTCTTATCGTAATCCCAAGTTCTCTCGTATAAAGTCAAAACCGGCCATCTCGTAAATCACCAACAAGGCGTAAATATACACTTGGTACTCCTCTCATATAAAGTCAAAACCGGCCATCTCGTAAATGACCAACAAGATGTGCATGTACCCTTCGTACTCCGGGTGTGACTCCGAGGTCGGTGGCTCCTCCGCCCCCGCACCAGGACGGTTTCGGCATCGCCCCCGACCCCTCGGTCTACACCGACATACATATATGGTAATACGAGAACGCCTGACGTGACTCCGGGGTCGGTGGTTCCCCCGACCCCTCGGTCTACGCCACAATATAGTATCATGGCATTAAGAATAGGCAAATAGGACATATGAGGTCCATATGTTTTAACTTTTTAGGAGACCTACCTTCCTCTTGGCATCTTGGCTGAAATACAACAGTTTATCTTTATACTGCTTAACTTTCTATTTGCGCTTTCCTATGGACTCAAGGTATTCTGAAAATGAAAAGAAATAAAGGACTTGTCATTATAACAGAAAATTTTTTTTTTTCTTCTTTAAAACTATTCATTTCTGTATGTGCATAAACGGCTAAGTCAAATTGTATGGTAAAACACACCCGAAAGAATGTATAGTGACAGCTGCATATGGAAACTATCAACTAAAAATAAATACCTTTGTTTCTTTTCATTACCACACATCACTGAAAGGAAATCATTTTTTACTGCGTTACCCAATGATAATAGATGAAGAAATAGTTACCGGCAAGTTCCTCAAAGGCTAATTTTTTCATGGTCCTTCCGTCAGTGCTTTCTTTGAACTTCCCTTTTAATATAGGTCTGAGATGATTCGCTCCCCAGATAAGAGCCTTAATTTCTAATTTGTTCCACTTTTTTAGGGTTGACTCTGTCAATGAACCAGTAGATACATTCGCAGATGTGTTACCGCCACGGCCATGACCTCGGGTTCCTCTTGTACCTTGCGAGCCTCTAGTTCCTCGGGTTCCTCTTGTTTCTCGATTAGCTCCCCTCCCTGAACTGCCAGAGCCTCAAGGCCTCCCCCTTGGCCTTGGTCCCTCCGCGGCCTCTCACAGAATGCCCTGGCCGCTAGGAGCAGAGCAATATTCTTCCTCTGAAGGCATATAGTCGGGGTCAGACATTAAATCGTCCTCCTTAAGGGGGGAACACTAGGTCTGGGTTCTATACCAAAATGAGACGGGTGCTCAGAACTAGGAGCTTTACCCCTCTGTCTTCTTTCAGATATTCCATCTTGAGACCTCTGGCGGATAAGATTTCTGCAGTTGTTAAACACATAATAATCAATGTCTTCCTTACCCCCTATTTTCCTGTGTGCTACATAAAGATAATTACATCTCTAAATACAAAAGATACTATGGTAGGCTAAGGGAGAGCTTAATGTAACCTAAATACACAGGGCCTGTTTTGGTGTTTATTCAGAAGCAGTCCGACTGTTTAATAGTGAACAGACACAGGCTGAAAGGTTCCTGACTGGCGTACTGAAAGTACTACATATACTTCCTGCACTTCAGGACCCGTTTTTTCTTCAACCCCCCCCCCTTACATATTGGAAGGACTCCCTATACCCCTAATATGGGCACAAATATTGAGCAGAACACCTGACACACAACCCTCCCCCTCTGTTGGCAAAGTCTCGTTGTACGTTTACTATAGTGACAAATGCGAGTCGCTGAATGCCGACAAAAAAACTCATTGGATTTACTGTTTTAAGTTGCTGACACTCATAGCTTGATAGAAAACCATGCCCTACATGTTCGTCTACATCTTTCAGACAAATGGGGCTGAGTTTAACTCACCTTGTGAGTAGCTTTGGCATGTTTTAACTCGCAAAAGACACACAACAGTGTTTTCCAGAAGGTGGAGGCCACCATTGATATCCTATAATTTCAGCCCCAACCCCTGTATTCTACGGGAGAGGACTCATATGAAAAGCTTTCTGTTCTTAGGGCCAGGGTCGATGATAAGTCTGATCTCATCTGCACCATGCCTAGTTTTCTATGATCTACACCCATATGAAAATTTTCATTGTATGCTACCGAAGAAAATGTCATTTCTCCTCCATTCCCTTCTCTCCCCAATCTCCTCTCTTCCGCTTTAGCTTTTCCCTCTCATTCACATGTTTCTAATTGCTCCCACTTACTGTTTTTTTCTCCATCTTCTGCCTTATCTGTATAATCCCTCCCTTCTACCTCAAGTTTCTACCTGCCTTCCTGTTTTAAATATCATCAGCGAAATTTGGGGGTCCACTTTATAGGCAACGATATGTCATACAATAAAGGACCACTCAGTCAAGAACCTAACCTTTCAAAGAGCCAAAAACCATTCATCAAGCTGGCTCATACGAAATATTTTCATCCAGCTGACTCATACGAAAACATTTTCATCGACCCTTTCCATATGAAAAACTTTCATATACAACAATCAACATTTTCATCAAACTGTCTCATATGAAAAATATTTTTAACTGCTCTTCCGTATGAAAATGTTTCATACATCCAAAAACCTTTCATTGAGCGCTTTCGTATAAATATATTTTCGGTGATCTTTCCCATATGAAAAACAATCATAAACCTATCCACTTTTTCATTGGACTGTCTTGTATGAAAATATTTTCAGTGACCATTTCCATAAACTCTTATCCTTTTTTATTGATCTGTCTTATATGAAAATATTTTTAGCGACCCTCATCCTATGAAAAACATCAGCCTTTTCATTAAGTTGTGTCATATGAAAATATTTTTAGGAACTCCGACCATATGAAGAACTTTGATCTACCTAGAGAATATTTCATTGTGTGATCTTGTATGAAAACATTATTATTGACTCATTTTTGATGAGAATGTTTTCAAAGGGTCCCTGTCATGCCCCTCCACTCCAAAATGTTTTAACCAGTCATGCCATATGAAACTCTTATACACACTTTATGAATAAGCTTTTCAGTAGATGGCAGCACAGACCAGATATAACCAATTATTTTCAGTGGCCTGTCCCACTTACGAGTTCCTCAGTAGATGGCACTGTGAGCTAAAGCAAATCATTTATTATCAAATTTCTTATTTCGTGTTTCATATTGGTGGCAGTGTCCTCTCCTTATGTTATACACAATATATGTATGCATCATATAACATGCGGCATTATAACCTCCCAGTAATCAGAAAAATGTTATACAATGTGAAAAAATGTTTTTTAACATTTTAAAACATGAAGCCATAATAAGGAGTCATAGGGAAAAGTTCTGAAAGTTTTTTTGTTATATAATGGGAAGCAAAGAAATCTGGAAATGATAGGGGGCAATATAATGGGGATGTACGGAAATTGAATCGGAAGGCAGGGGAATGGAGCCCCTTGTATTTAGAGTTATATATTGCAGCATTTATGTGGGATTTTTTGTTTCCATATGTTGAGCTGAAACAGGTAAATTTCTGCATGTATTCACATCTAGACCTCCATATGTTTTCTTTTAACTTATGAAAATGTGAGCTAAAACAGAAACAGGCATACAGACAGCCATATGTGGCATAATTATGTGGTACTATATCTCTGTGGTAAAACACCCACCAAGAAATGTATTGTGTCTTTGACAATAAAGATAAGAAAAAAAATATATAAATCAAACTTGTTACAGAACATACAGCAATTTGCTATTGTGCAGACAGTACAATATGGTATATTACTGGGATATGGTTTTCACAGTTTGTATATATCCCTTCCCCTCTTCCTAGATATCACTTATCATGCTGAGGGATAGCTCACTATACACAGCATATGGCGTTAGTTTGAGATGGTCGATCCTTCTTGCTGGACAAATAAACTATTCAGTTGATCAGTGTTGCTCACCTTATCTATCCTAACATTGACCCAAATACTAACCCTTCCCCTCACCCTAACCCTAGACTTGGGTTGAATTGGAGTTAGGTTTAGTTTTAGTATTAGTGGAAGTTTTAGGCTCAGGTTATAGGATTTTAGGAGTTGTTATGAGGATGTGATAGTGTCGGTATTGTTGTAAAAATTAGTGTTAGACTTGGATTCAGGATATGGGTTAAGGTTAGGTCTAGGGTTGATTTTAGGCTAAGAGTTTCAATTCCCTGCACAGCTAAAGCTAAAAAGTGTCTATCATTGTCTGTCTGCTAGTGCATTAGCCGACATGGCTACCAAAGGGTTTGGCATACTTGCGATGCTTGACTATAAACAGGGTTAGTAGAAGGGTCAGGATTATGATTAGGATGAAGTGTGGTAGTAGGGTTATAATTGGGCTAAGGCTCAAATTTTAGATTAGGACTAAGATTAGGTTTAGGGTCAGGGTTAAGCATTACTGAATATCAGTCGCAATTGTAGTTGTGGGAGTTAATTCAGGAAAAGCACTTTTATATGTCTCTTTCTTGGTGGGTGCACTCACACTTTACTCCAGAAATCCCAATGCAGTGCTCAGTGGCCGTCACAAGACAGTCACTCATAGATTCTAGCATTACACATAGCATTAGTATAAAGATTAGGATTAGAGTTTAGGTTAATGTCAGGATCAGGGTCAGGGATTTAATGAGCATTACTCTAGAGGTACAGATAAGTTTGAAAATATTATTCTCATGGTGTAGGGAAATTTTTTAATGAATGGAACTCTATGAAAACATTTTCTTTGAAAGGACCTGTGAAAATATTTTCATATGAGACCACACGATGAAATATTCACTGGGTAGATTAAAGGAATCACTGAAAATATTTTCATGGTGGAGAGAAGATTTTCATATGAGTACTCGCTGAAAATATTTTCATGAATGGAACTCTATGAAAATATTTTCATTGGAAGGGCCCATGAAATTATTTTCATAAGAGACCACACAATGAAATATTCTCTGGGTAGATTTTCATACAGAAGGAGTCCCTGAAAATATTTTCATGGCAGAGGGTGGATTTTCAAATGAGCCCTAACTGACAATGTGTAAGTGTATGAAAACATAAAATATATTTGTACTGTATATATATATATATATATATATATATATATATATATATATATATATATATATATACACACACACACACACACACACATGTATATATACATCCAGGTATGTAGTCTGGTCTTCTGAAAGAACAGAGGGAGAAAAGGGGGAGAGGCAGGAAAAAGGACAGGAAGAGAGAAAAGTGGGTACGGCTGAGAACCAGAAGGGAGGTACTTATATTTTAGAGAGATGGGACAGAAGGGTGTAAAGGTGGGGGAGAAGAGGGGAGGAAGCTAGAGATGGGAGGGGAGGGGATGGAGTAGGCAGAGGAGGAACAAGGAGACATGAGAAAGATGGAGAAGGGAAGGGAGGAAACGGGGAAGGAGGGAAAAGGAGGAATTAAAGGGGCAGGAGTAGAGGGAAAAGCTAAGGAGGGAGGAGAAGGGGAAGAAAGGAGAGAGAAGGAGGGGAGACAGGACTGCATGGCAAGGAGCAGAGGAGAACTGACATTTTCTTCGGGTAGCATACAATGAAAACTTTCGTACGAGTGTAGATCATAGAAAACTAGGCATGGTGCAGATGAGATCAGACTTATCATTGGCCCAGGCCCTAAAAACAGAAAGCTTTTCATATGAGTACTCTCCCGTAGAATACAGGTGACTGGGGTGATAATTTATGATATCACAGGTTTTCCCTGGGAAACCTGGACAACTATCACGGATTAGGCGCCCATACCTAATATGAAAAATAATTAATTAAATGAATGCGGAGGGTCGAACGCAGACGTCCGTGTTCGAGGGTCCGCCTTTTGTTGAAAGGGTCCGCGTTAATTTTTTTCACGGAGGGGTGACGGACTAGGAAAAGAAACGGTTTTAGGGAAAAAAATATGGAGTCCATTTTAGGGTCCACCTTCATAGGCCGTGTTCTTTTATCATTTAAATTCTGCGGTAAAACGGCCTCCTGACAGAATAACATATATAGGCCTACATTTAATATCTATTGTCTTACACATGTGTTCTATGATCTAAAGGCTAAGACACACTAAAAGTTTAAGATGGTGTCTCTTGGCTCATCAACAGGAATACTCAATTTCTGTCAAACTGAAAAAGTAAAAAAATATTCTCTTACCTTTTGTGCCCACAGTTCTATTAATACTTTCAATTTGTTGTGTGGAACACAACTAGATTGCATACATTATGTTAATAATCCTGTGTTCAATATTACCAAAAGGGTGTCCAGGTTAAAAAAAAGAAATTTTTTAACTTACTTTCCATCAACATAGCCATCATCAGTAGCATCCAATAAACATGATTGTTCAGACAGTTCATCTTATAAAACTATAAAATCTAGAGTATGAAGGGAATTGTAGTTAGGATGATAACTTTTCAGTTTCATTTTCACGACATACAGATCCATTTAAATTGTGCTTGTTTCTCGCAATCCAAAAAGCCTCCCTAAAATATACATAAATGTCTTTAGATATCACTATTCTTTATATTACCATGAGTGTATACCCACATTCACAGCACAGGGTTAGTGTGACTTTAATACCTTAGATCTTGTGAATTATATACCTTACTGCTTCTAACTCTATATCAAGTGTAACCAGTGTCAGGAGGCTATTTGTTAACAGCCTACGACTTTACTCTCCAAATCCTATCAGAATTCCCATAGGAATAGTATTGAGATATCAAGTCGTAGTGTTGTGTGCGATCGCAGGGCATTAAGAAATGACCTCCAAAACCTTACAGACGCCTTGACCCTTGTTGTATCTATATGGTTTGTATGCTGACAGTATGGCTCGTATTATAGACTGGTCAGTTAGTGATGTTGACTTGCTTATAACGGTTGACGGTGAATAAAATCATGTACATGTATATGATCAATCAGGTACAATAATTGAGATGCCCTGGGTCGATTATGGCTTTATTTCCTGTATACATGCTGGTTTAGGCCTGCATATTGGATGCATTACCACTGAACACCCCAAGGTTTTGACTAAGGATTGCCATTAACGAATGCATGCACTAAAACAACACTATACCGGTATGTATATGATACTCTGCTGAAGCATCATATACAATGATGCTTTCGTGCATCGCGATGTTAAGTTTAATATCATGATTTGAGACAGAATACTATGCTGAAATAATCCACAGTGCATTTTTATACCCCAACTTTGTCTGTATACTATCATGTACACTTTAATAATGCCATAAACTGTAACATATGATTGTATTAATGCATATAAAATGAGGAATTAATACATACAACTCCATATGAGCGTTCACGGTGCACTGACCACCAGCTAGGTGAATATATAATGTAAAGGACCAAAGTAACCGACCTCATGGTCCACTGACCATGAACAATAGTGTTGAATTGTTAAAAGGTCTGACCTAATGGTTTACTGACCATGAACAATGGTGTATATAATTATTCAAGGACAATCCAGACCGCCGTCACAGGCCTCTGAGCACCATAGACCAGCAGTAGGCTATAGAGGTGACGGCATCATATACTTCTGGTGGCATTTACGCCATCTTACAGACGTCAAAGGCCAGATTCCAGAGCTAACCCGGATGCGCCCGGATGAGGCGCATCTCATGGTTTTAATCCAGTGTCAAAAGTTCCATTATTAAGGAAGTTAGACAACCGAGAGTGTTTTAAACTCCTGGTGCGCCACAGACCAACCAGCGCAAATTACGCGCATGCGCAGTTGGGTGCAGGGAACTGACATGTTCTCCTTCCAACATGCGCAGTTACAGCAGCGCAGTTGCATAAACAATTGACATACGGGCGTCTGAACATGCCAAACTGACTGGGACAATGGGGGCACCGGTTGGCTTATAGGGGCGCTCTATACACCCCTATGGACATGAAAGACTCAGCACTAATGGACAAAGGCAGTGGCAGATGCCACTGGCTCCACCTAGTCTGGAAGAGCAAGCCCTGAGTTGGCTACTTATACCCAGCCTCCAGCCTCTATGAAGGCAGTATCCAGAGAACCACCTCAGTGACAACAATAATCTCCAGTCCAGCTCTCCTGCAGCCTGCTATGCATCTGCCACAAAACACTCTGCTGGGTTAGACTATGTCAGACAGGCATAGGACTACACCCCACTTGTGGCCAGAAGCTATCTTCTTCCATCTATCTACAAGAGGGTAAAGTTACACATTATATTATCCCTCTATCAGCAGGCCAGGAGCTAGGTTGTGGGAACCCACCTAGAACCTATATTGGACAATGTATTATTACTATTACACATAGGAGTGGAACACTTACTTATACCCATATTATATTTACTGTGTGTGTGTGTGAATTACCTGTACATTGACATTTGTATTACTGATACATAAATACTGCCTAAACCTTGAATAAACCAGTGATAACTGGAATACATAATAAGAGCTTGATATTCTTACTCACTATAGCCACTAGTCATATGATATGCCTCATGTGACAACTTGATCATACACATATTCCCTAGTATGACAAAGTGGTGGATAATATCCTACTAAGATCCCAAATTATCAGTCAAGCTGGCAGAACAACATACAAAAACTTTACATAGTCAGGGATCTGCTGAAGAGGTCTCCCTACCCTCTAGAGCTAGGAGACCCACTGGGGGCAACTCAGCCTCCAATACAGCAGATCCAAACACAGTAAACCCCTGAGAAGATAAGGGCCTATGAGAAGACCATCCAAGATGCAGTTACTGCTCTAGAGGTGAACAAGGCCCACCAGGATGCTCAGGCCCTTGCCTCAAAGGAAAGGGAGAGGATCCTCAGCCAACAGGTGGCACAAAGGGAGGCGGAATTAGATGGCCACCGGAAGGCCCTAGACAAGGCGCAACAACAGATAGCAGATCTCATGAAGCTGGTATCAACTCAGACCTCACAGCCTCCTACACCCACCACCACACCTGAGAGAGAGAGAGAGAGAGAGAGAGAGAGAGAGAGAGAGAGAGAGAGAGAGAGGGAGGAGGAAGAGGGGAAAGGGGGAGGGAAAAGAAAAGTGTAGAGGGGCCCAAACAGGATTACCTCATGGCTATTTCTAATACCATAGTCGGGATATCTCTTATTATAGTCTTAATATCTGGCGATGCATTGACCTAAAGTGTGTGGAGGGGGGGCTTACGAGAATTTCCAGATGGGGCGGTGATATTCAAGAACTCCCTTCATGTTGATGTCTGAGGGCACTAGACCTATTGGTTCTGGGAATTCCGATGTGCTAGATGTATAATGTAGTCTGGAGTGGGCCTTGGAAGGGGGGGGGGCTCATGTTGTGATGCTTTACTGGTGGGTTCTGGTAGCAGTGTAGGCCTACTATACCCATACTGCGTACAGGGGAGTATTTTCCTCATAACTCACACGATTTTATCTCGTGATTTGTTTGGTCTAATGAGATTCCATTTTGCCACTTTTCTTTTGGGGCTGTCTTGGTATACTGAGGGTATTTATTCTTAGGCAGCATCAAAATGCACCATTCAGCCTCAAGGATTTCAAAATTTTCCTGGTGGATACCCCCCTCCCCACCCACAAATCTGAACAGATAGTGATGTACTTTCAATGGCAAAGTTCAGTAGGTACTATGCTTGTAAAAATGCAATCAAAATGTTCTGTTTCAAGTAGTGAATTTCATAATTATCTTTGGAGGTAGGGGTGGAAAAGTTGTGCCAGAATGCACAACTTCTAGTCTAAGCCCCCAATATTTTCTTGGGGTGGGGGCATGCCCCAAAACCCCGTCTGACCACTGTCCTTTGCTTGCATTGATTGGGGCCATGTAGTACCTCACCAGCTTTCACCAAGTCTTGCCCCCGCCCCTCTGGACAATCCTGGATCCGCCACTGCTAGGAATTCTGCGTCCTTTTGAATATATTAAGATCTGCAGAATGTTGAACAGGTGATTGTTATCCATTCCTTACTACCCCTATAGAATGGGTTAGATAGGATAAGATGTATGTGTTCCCAATGCCATCCAATTAGTACAGGAAATGTCTATACCCTTTTATTTGCATGGTGATGCATTTTCCACGTCTCTTTTATTTTTCAACAAAATAAATCAATTTGCTAGATACTTTCTGGAGTTGCATTGGATGGAAATGTCTATACTATTTTATTTGTATGTTGATGTTAATAATACTTGTTTCTTTTATTTTTCACCAAAAAAAATAAAATACATAAATTAAATACTTTCTGGAGTGGCCTTAAATGAGACTATACCACTGGCTGGCCTGGTCCAGGTTGTTGACTGTGATACCATTCACGTACAGCCCACAGGTGGAGCTGGTAGTGTGGTACCTGAACCTGTCACAGTTTGGGTTATTAACACACCTGACAGCACACACTATCGCTGACTGGGCTGGGTGGTCCTCCAGTAGGTGTGCCGCTACTACCTGGCCATGGTCTGCAGCTTGGATGTGGAACCCTCGAGCTGTGGGAATGAGAAGTATAGTCAATGGATGTGGTTGGCAATGTTAGGCATTTCTGTTAAGCCTGATAAATTTGCATTGTCAGCATTGACATCGAATTATTAAATGGGCACCTTTGGGGCTCTCAGTCAGGGGTTGTTAGTGATTAGAAGAAAATCTTTTAAATAGTAACTTTTAAAGGTTAATGAAAAGTAGATGCTTCTATGAAAGAAGGGCTATTTTCAAAACATTTTGAAGTGTATGGATACTTTAATAGATAGCCACTTATCTGGTCCCTCTACTGATGGAATCAGTGATTTTGAATAAGTGGCCTTTTGTAGGAGCCTCACAGTGTACCTCCCAAATACAGAAAATGGATTTAAAATAGAAATGATGGATGACCAATTAATGAGATTACAACTCATGACAATGTCATATGGCCACACCATATGCAGCGACACTGTATACATGCTATGGAGGCATGGCATACAGCCACACTGTTTACATGCTATGGATGCATGGCATATGTATATGTACACTGTACGCTATGGAGGCATGGCATCCGGCCACACCATATATACTGTGGAGGCATGGCATGCAGCTATGCTGTATGCTAAGGAGGCATGGTGTATGGCCAAATTGTATGCTATGGAGGAATGGCACATGGCTACACCATATGCTATGGCATGGCATACAGCAACACCATATGGAAGCATGGCATATGTACGGAGCTCCTATTCATTTAACATGGAGAAGGGTGATGAATAAATATGGCTTCTTCTACCAGATTATGAGACTCACTCTTCAATTCGGGGCTTTGACAAAGTCCCTGCTTGTTCCGTTCACATGCGATGTCGTTCCACTTCCACTGTGCTAACTGGGAGGTGTGCACACATGCCTCGCCTGAAGAACTCGGTTCTCCAGTTGGTCCATATCACCAGTGTTCCATCATCCCAGTGTGTGTTTAACCTATTATAACCAATCCAGGTGCCATCCAGGGTGTTGTCACTGGCTCTATTAAAGCAAAGGAAAGTTTATTAGTTTAATTAAGCAAGACTGCATTGTACATTTCACCATGACGATCACAATTTTCCTTTATCCACTTCGCAAAAACGTATTTGAAGTTTTGGGAGCGTTTGAATAAGGTTCAGATAAAACTTTTGTAAAAGACATTCTTACACCCAAAAACATGTATTCAAAAACCTTTTTACCTTTACATCAAAATCATGCTTGTGAAAGCTAGAAATTAAATCGTTTCCCTTATGTTAAAAAACATTTTCTCTTGTGTGCACACTTTGATGTTTAACACAAACATCTGCAACACTCCATCCTAACATGTTTTACATCAAAATATTATTTTTCTGCCACTTGTATATGGGAATAAACAATACTATGAAGATGATGACAATATCGTCATACACTAATTGATTCTTCTCCCAGACCCAATGCCATGACTGATCCATTAGGGCCTATCATACAGATATTGAGCATCTATAATAAAGTATGATTTTGAACTATTTCTATTGTAGTGAATGTGAGACTAGAATGCATGATTGTACTGAAGTAAACCCCAGATACCTTAATCTAAATATTTGTATATCACTTACCTCATTAAGGTAAGAAATTCATCAATAAATGCTGAAGTTTCAGTAGAATCAATTGTGGCAAGGAAACCATTGCTTGCTGAACAGGCAGTCTGTTGTGGGTAATAATATGCCTTGGCTGTTACCCAATAACACACACCCTTATGTCTATTGATACGAGACTGACATTTATTTACTGAAATATGATAAAGCATTGCATTTATCAGTGTTTATGGCATCATCTCAATTTTGTACAGGAACCATCACGTGAATGTGGTTTAGTAAGAGTATACATGGAAGACCTTGATGATATTTGAATAAGCCTGTCAATATTAGAACCCATGTCAATCTTTAGGACTATCTCTATTGACCACATAAGTCACTGCATTGCACCCAAAAACCAGTGATAACATAGCCTCAAATTTGGACAGAAATACGAAACACGCTATGCTTTAAGTATGGGCAGTTTTGAACTATGGCAAATTTCCTAATTATTATTAATAACAAGAGATTTGTAAGTAAGAGAGGATACTAACAACATTTCTACATGTGTGATACACAATCCTTTTAAGTAGACCATGGGCTGGATAGTGGGACCTTGCGCCCCCCCCCGGATTTCCTAAGATTTTCCTGGTAGACAATTACATCAGCTATGTGAATTCACTTAATTAATAGGTGGGTGTGAATGTGAGGACCTATTATTTGCATAAACCTATTAATATTTTGCCATCATGCTGCAATCTCTTGATTGCTCACTGCTTCCTTAATAATCAGGGTAGAAGGATCGGACTAGAACCCAACCAAAGCATAATTATTGCCCTTCAACCTCAATTTCTGATTTTCTAAATTATCTAAATATTATTAAATATTTATGATTATTCTAAATATTATTTAAAATATTTCGATATATATATATATATATATATATATATATATATATATATATATATATCAAGCAGAAATGGGGGTTCCTGTGGGATTTAGTACATGTTTTAGCCACCAGGGGGCATCACTATGGGCTAGAATAAGAAATATATGCCTAAAACTGTTTTAGTGTACTTTTTCATGGAGAATTCAATGATTTTTTGATAAAATGTTCCATTTCAGGTGAAAAGGTTCTAAACAAGGCATGTAAAAAGAACGTTTTTGGGCCTAAATAGGCATTTTTGTTGATTTTTGTTGCCATGGAAACATGATTTTCATTCTAAATAGGAAAATCAATGATCTCATTTGAAGGTATGTTTCACCAGGTATACTATGGTGAGAACAGAACGAAAATGCCATTTCTAGTTCAAATGTTATGGGCAAAAGAATTTCAAAATTATGCTAATTTAACTAATTAGAATAAATTATGCTATTTTTAGATGTATCTCATGACCAATTAGATGAAGAGCTTATTGCCATTCAGGTCATAACTACCCATATTTAGCAAGCCATTCCTCTAAGACTAACAGGAGTATCTTCTTTTGCAATATATCACTAAAAAGTTAGTGATCTGAATTTTAAAGTTGACATTTAGCATGGAGCACCCTTTCTGCTTGCCTCTACTCATATATATCTGACTTAAACATTTAATGAATTGACTAAAGACTTTAAACCGAGCCCTAGTATGTTGTAACAGGAGATAGTGGTATTTGATTTTAAGGATATTTATACTCATGCTTATGTCATAGGTTGATTTCAAAAGATATCAAATAATTCTAACATCTCAGAGAAAGCATTATCTCCACCACAACTTCCTTAATAATCAATATAGTAATTTCTCCTATTTATGTGACTAAAGTATTGATTAGCATTGCCTCACAACCACATCCACCCATGAACAAAGTGCAGACAAGCGGATTCCAATACATGTAGCTCATAGGGTCAGGTTCCTGAAGATAATAATGTGTCTGCGAAAAGACACACCTTATCATAATCATTTAGTGGAAAAGGAGACACGGGGGTCTCCGATGAGGAAGAGGCATATTCATATATCATAACTTCTGGCACATAATATTAAAGCTACGGTCCTATATGCATGCTCCCTAAACTAGAGACTAAAGTGAAATATGGTGTTGCTTGGCTCACCAGCAGGAATACTCAATTTCTGTTTAACTGAAACATCAGATTTGCTCCCTGGTCTTTAGTGCCCAGAGCTCTCGAACTACACTTAATTTATTAATGATTTTTTTTTTAATTTTAATAATATAACTGAACAGCGCCAGATAGCATACATAAGTCACTAATCTTGTACTCACTGTAAATGAAACCAAAGATTGAAATAGTTTAAGAATACAACTTTTGACTTACTTGAAAATGACGTTCCTGGTTCAATAACGATGGCCGCCATCCAAAGCATCCAATGCACATGTGTATTCAGACAATTCATCTTAAAGTAAAAACCATGAACTGTAGGAAAAGATGTGGATACATGTGGATAGGACATTGACATCTAAAACAGTAACATGACATAGAGCTACATTCGTTTTTATTAATGTTATGCAATTAAATATCTCCATTGATATACAAAAAAATACGTCCAAACATAACTGTTCCTTACATTACCAAAAGCGGATATACACCCACATTCACTGCACAGGAGGTATATGGCCTACTTGGAAGTAGTTTCATGAGATGCCAGCGTCAGAATGTTACAGACTGCCTTGGCCCTTATGCCTATATATATATATATATAGTTTGATGATACTATGGTTTCTATCGTAAACTAGTCTGCCAGTGATGTTGACTTGTGATGATGCAAATGAAGTTGAGGGGGAGCAAATATTGATCATGTATACAGTAAGACCAATCAATAGGTACATTTACAAGCTTGAGATGCCCTGGTGTAATTAGACCTATGTTTCCTGTATGCTGGTGCATACATGCGTCTATGACGTATTACTATCGAACGCCCCATGACCAATTATTTAAACACAAATGCTACAGGCTGACTGGTACCTGGTAGCTGATCTTCTATTGATAATCTCAAATAACTCTGCTTGATATTAGTTTGATGTATTAGGAACCGGAAGATGCAAAGAGAATTCCTATGCCATGGTGCTTATTTTCATTGTATGAACATTTGCATAAATATACCTTAACTATAGAAAGGAATGGGAAAGCAGTTTTTTCACATTTTGTGTCACAGTTATTGACATGTTTTATTGGTTCTGTTCCATCTATACAAACATTTTGGTGACAGAAAAATGGGGGGCGGTCATGCTTGAAATGAAAACGTTGAATTTTTCAAAAATATTAATTTTCCCTTAAATATAGCATCCTACGGAATACAACTGATCATAAATGTCTTTGAGTATTCATACTGATCAGAAATGAGCTGAGAAAATATGGACAGGTAAAATTTAGTATGTGAAAAAAATGTTTAAATAGTATCAACTATAGGTTTCGTTGTGGGGTTTTTTTTGCCACCAGGTGGCTTCTGTGTATCTTGTAATGTTTGTCTTTAAATTTGTGCCTTCATCATGATGCATACTGAAAAAAAAGGTGTTTAAAGATACACACCAAATTTTCTCAACAACGGCATTTAAGCGCCTCTAGGACAATACCCCGCTGGACACTAACCTCCAGACATTAATCCCCAGTCATTAACATATAATATCAACATATAATCATAGTAGTCTCTGTCTGACTTGCTGTATTAATTTAGTTATGTTTATAAGTTAGGGTGGGTATATAGTTCTTATTGTAGTTAAAGTATACGAAGTGTCCCAGTTTGTTCCAAAAAGATATTATTATGCATTCATATTTCTATGAGGAATGGTAGGTGTTTATATGGCCAGATCACAACAACTGGTCATTAACTGTTTGGTCACGTTATTATTACTATTACCCAATAAATAGGTTAATTATTATGTATTACCGAATGTACATAGGCTGACGAACTCATGGAAATTATAAACTATTTTTCATCTAAATATGTACGACCATATGTCGACTTATAGACTGTGCCTATGTAAACATGATGAAATACTTTCAGACCAAATAAAGTTTAAAGTTGTTCAAAAAAAATAGTCCATGGGATATTGTCCTGATACCCATTTACACACTTAGGCACCTGAAGTGGTTATGTGTTAAGCTTTTTAACACTTGTCTCTCACCTAAATACTTCAAAGTTTAAGTGTTTAGCATTTAAACAGTTGGTTAAACACTTCATAGTTAAATGTGTTTAAAATTGAACGCGATTAGCTCTAAAGAGGTGTTTAGAAAGGTGGGACAAATCAGTCTTTTACCAAGTTTTTTTTTAAGGTCTAAACACTGTTTTACAGCGGAGTACTTGCATCGTGATTAATTAAGGATTGCCATTTATAAATGCATGCATTAAACCAACACTATACACTGCCAAAGGGTCAGAATGGTAGGCACTACAGTGGTAGGTTAATGTACTGTCAACTTCTCACTCATTTACAATGATGCATCGGTGCAGCGTGTAGTTAACTTAAATATCATGGTTTGAGAGAGAATACAATGCTGAAAGGGCTAATGATCACTGTGCATTTTCATACCCCAACTTTGTTTATACAAAGGGATAAGGTACCGGGATAGTGGCAATATGACAATTAGGCTGGTCGAATCTTATGAAACTGCTTTCAGACATGTTAAACACTGGTACCCATAGTTATGACATCCAGGATAAGCGTTCGTCTGGTGTCAAACGAGAAGAAGGATCATTTGATATGCCCACATTTGTCCACAGGTTATCAAGTTTCCAAATCCTAATAGGTACAGATTTCTGCTGGAAGCTGTACACATTCTGGCATAAGACATGATGAGATCATTAATTTTAGACAATGGGGAAAATCGTTTTACAAACCTTTGTCACTCATCAATTGTTTATCAGTGAAGACATTGTTGACCTGGCAGACTTATAACATAACTTACAATGTACACGGAAATCTTTATGCTTTCCTGATGAAGATACATTAACTGTATTGAAACGTTGATCATATCTACAAACTCTACATGCATCTCCCACCATCTATGTAACATATGTTCCATTCATGATCATTAAAATTTGCCAAATGAAAACTTATATGACTGTGTCTGGTTTTGTGTGCTCTTCTCCACTTTAGTAATTTCTTTATGCTTTCCTCCTTTAATAATGAGAAAGAAATGTTTTTGCAACAAATATCCTGACTCATTTCATAGAAATAAGTTTCTGTTTCTGCTGAATTGGTGGCTTTGTAGAGGATACTTGTGACGTCACTGACATAAGCCGTGAAAGGAGACCTTTGAAACCTCCTGTGGTAACGGATGTGTATGAAATATTGGCATACCGTATCGTCGTGTTTAGGCGCCGGGATTTAAATGAGCGCCGGTCTTGTATAAGCGCGGGGGGTTATCGGGTGCTGAAATATCTCTTAAGCACTGAAAACTAGATCTTGAATAAGCGCCTGTCTTGTTTAAGGGCCGGGGGTAACCATGCCTCCAAGGTTTTAAGCGCCTGGGCAGTTATTCACGACGATACGGTAGTCCACACATGCACACGTCATAGGTTCATTACCTGTGTGCATTCTGACACTCTATAGTTGTAATAGGTGCATACAATTCAAACACTTACACGGAACTGTGTGTAATTCCATGTGCATGTATAAAAGAGGACAGTGCAGGCACAGGGTATAGTACACAGACACCATGGCACAACCTCCTACCCCAGAGAGACCCTTACACCGGGGACTCTTCACCTGGCCACTCACAAATTGGAGAAACAAAGGTATAGATACTGATTACAAATTGTCAGCCTTTTCCTGGTAATGTAACTAAAATAGCGTCAAGTATTATCAGACCATTATTTAAATATACAACAGCAAGGTAAGACAAAATGTACAACATATCTCTTTAAGAACTGGAGGGCACTACGACCGCACACAGGACTACAACTGCAAAATGACAATGGTAATTCCTATGGTACGACTAGGAGGGTGCTGTCGTAGCATGTTAAGAAATGGTCTCCTGGTCTAATCAATTAGGGGCGAACACAAAGTCAATAATCAAGTTTATATTTCCAGACAAATAGGCCACAGGGTGAGCCACCAAAATTTAATTATGAAGTTGTGTTCCAACAAGAGGGGGAGTACAAAATTTTTGTGGTTTTGTATAGGTAATGACCCTAGGAATCATATATCAAAAGTTCTCCGCTCACCTCCCTGCAGTTTTTGCGTAGGTCAAGGTCAAAGGTCGAGAATTTCCCTCTTTATTCCTATTTAAATCTGTAAAACCCAGTAATTAATTGTATGTTGTCTGTGGACTAGGCTAAAAGGCTAGAGGAGGGTTTTATGGTTTAGTCTGAACCAGAAAATCAAATTGATTTCAAATATAATTGATATATTGGTGTAAGTATAAAAGAAGTACCTGAAAAATGGGGTTTAAAAATAAAAGTTTATTGAAAATATGTTAAAATATCAAAAATCAGTAAAACATGAAATAAACCCTCAATGATCCACCTAACACTTAATTCAGTTAGATGGTGGGTGAGATGCATAGCAAGCATGACCTAATTAGGTTATTAAGCCATGACCTACTTAATTAGGTCAAAGGTCACAGAAACAATATTTGCCATATCTCTGGTTCTAGGAGGGCTTTCTGCACAATTTTAAGTTCTCAATAGGGATTTCTGACACAGGAATTGATTGGACTAGGTTTAAACCTACTAGGATGCATTTTCAAGTCTCAAAATCTGAAATCAATATTGAATATCTGTGTGAATACAGATGTCTGGTGAGAATGATTTAACCAGATAGCATCACAGGTAATATATTGTAATATTCCATTTGTGATGGGTAGAGGGTCTTAAAATAATCATATGTAGGCTGGTAAGTGTTTTAATCAGCTTGCAATAATTAGGTTGTTAGGTCTTGACCTATATCTAATTAGGTCAAAGGGCACAAGAAACATGTTTGCCAATATCTCTGGTTCTAGCAGAGCTTTTCACACAATTTTAAGCTCTAAATAGGAGTTTCTGATATAGAGTAATCCATTGGAACTTGTCTGAACTTCCTAGGATGTGCTGTCATGTGCATAAATCAGAAATCAACAATTTTCCACCTTTTGAAGAAGCTAAAAGCTAGTACATGAAACCTGGAGGGTAAGTACTAGGGAGGGGGCACTCGATTCACCTTTGATGGGGGTGTACAGCCTGGCCTGTGACAAACAAATCCATGGTGATAGTGATTTTGGGATAAAGGTGACCCTTAATCCTGAGGTACACCTATGATCAGAAGCGTTTACCTCAAAAGGGATAGATCTTCATGAAAACTAGACCCTAAATGAGATGGATTGTCATCAAAAAGTGGCCTTGTCAACTGGACACCCCTGTCTCTGACATATATTAAGTGCCTCTGTTTTTTTTGTGCTGTTCTACAAGGTCTTTTTTCAGTACTAAGGTATTTCTTATGCTGGACTAGCATGACATTTGCACCTGGGGATCTTGGAATCCCTGCCCCCCTTATACCAGTGTATGCTGGTACAGGAGTCTTGGAAAAGTTTGAGAGAAATCCCTCCCTGCACCTAAAAGGTTGTCATCAAAAAGTGGCCTTGTCAACTGCACACCCCTGTCTCTGACATATAGTAAGTGCCTCTGTTTTTTGTGCTGTTCTACAAGGTCTTTTTTCAGTACTAAGGTATTTCTTATGCTGGACTAGCATGACATTTGCACCTGGGGATCTTGGAATCCCTGCCCCCTTATACCAGTGTATGCTGGTACAGGAGTCTTGGAAAAGTTAGAGAGAAATCCCTCCCTGCACCTAAAAGGTGCACCAGGGGTCCATTTTTTAGTTCAAACAGAGCTGTATACACAATGTATAACAACAGGATAACTCCTTAAGAGGGGGTGCCTTAATGATTTACCCC
This sequence comes from Acholoe squamosa, assembly GCA_949317995.1. Taxonomy (NCBI): domain Eukaryota; kingdom Metazoa; phylum Annelida; class Polychaeta; order Phyllodocida; family Polynoidae; genus Acholoe; species Acholoe squamosa. Next base: position 57,293,179 of record OX439045.1, read on the forward strand.
TTATGCTCCCCCACAAGTGACCATTCCACTCCTTATAATAGGTCAGCCCACCCCAGCCCCTATCCTTGCATTATTTTGGGCAAGACCAAGCCTATACAAGTGATTGAACAGAGTTACATGATCAATACAACAGGGGGCACTACCAACGAAAATTGTGCACTTTGGCTCTCTCCAGCGGGCATTACATAATAGATTTCTAGGGGAATGTCTGGATATTACCATAGATATCTCAATATTGGTTGTATTGACCAATCAAGCACATCAAAAGTTTTGTATCAGTAATCCTCATTGAATGATAATAGTGGAAATATAGTATTAAGTAAATTAAAGTAGATATGACACTACAGCAATGGTAAAGAATAGGCAAATTGTCATTTTCAGCCAATTTTGTGAAAGAAGAATGTACTCTAGCATGAGGCTGAAATTACTTATGTCAATTAAGATCATTGGATACACATGTAACACTACTTGGATGGCACAATTTGCCTTCTTTCTCATTCATTCACATGTATATGGTTGGAGACACAGTTAAATATAATTCCATGTTTAGGGCTCACATAGACAACAATGCATTCTAGGAGGTTAAAACGTACACCAATAAATTCCCCTATGTCAGAAACCCGTATTTAGAACTTAAAACTGTTTAGAAAGCTCTCCTAGAACCAGAGATATTGGCAAATATGGTTCTTCCGTCCTTTGACCTAATTAGATATAGGTCAAGGCCTAACAACCTAATTATCGCAAGCTGATTTAATACTTACTAGCCTACATATGATTTTTTGGTCAAATTTTGAGAATCAAAATAATAAATTTTGGATTCAGCAGGACTTTTTGGTATAGGTGGCCCCTTGTTTCCATTTGATATCACTCTGATAAAGATTCCTGACATCTCCATAAACCCCCTTATCTTACATAGGACTCAATACTGAACACAAAAGGGAGCCTACTTTTAAGGGGGGATAGAGGGGGGGGGCTGTTACACTGTGTCCATAGGTAAAGCTTTGAGTTTCACCTCCAATCTATTGAAGCTTCTTGACCAAAGCTTCAATATTGCTTGATATTGGCTCTGTATTGCATTTCCTGAATACTCATAACTCAGTGAAGACTTTTAGTTTATGAAATTTATTGGTCAGGTTTGGTAACCATAGTTACCAAAACATTCCATTTGTTGTCATTGGTAGTATTTGGTCTCTCTTGTGTACTATATAGACCCGCCCCCCCCCATCCATATATATGTGTACTACCACTCAGGAGACATAATGTGCTAGTAACAATGCATGGATTATCTCTATGGATATGAACATTTCTTTTAGAATCTAATGGGAGTATGGGACGTTGGATGTATATGATCTAGCGTAATATTGGTGTCATGTCTGGTCTTAGCCCCCTTGAGGGTGACCCTCTAATGAATCATTTTCAGATTTTGACTCCCTGTGTTAGGTATAATGGCGATAGAGAAAAATGTATTGTGATGGGGAGGTCATGGCCATTCTATAGAGGGTCTAACTTTGCAGATTGGACCAGTAGAAGTATCTGGATGATAGTTTCCTTCAATATCAGTATTTAAGCCCCATTTAAGCCCAAAACCGTGCTTTAAAGCGCGCTTGGGCACCTAGGGGTTAAGGCTCAATTAGAGGAACAATGCATGGTTGATAACATTGATGCTTTATGATTGATTGATGATGGTGCTCATGATATCAGGTGAGTTCTTTTGCTATTGCATCCATGTTTTATTGGACAGATCTTTTCAAATCGAAATGAGAAATGTATATTTTTGAACATTGGTTCCATGCCATATGAAAACATTTCCCTTTATCTTTATCATTAATAAAAAGTTGTCAAAGTGTTCTGTGTGTGCATCTGCTGACTGTTATATACTACAGGACAGGATGACTGGCAACCTTCTCCAGGACATTTGGGTGTCGATATCATCAAAAATGATGTCATGACTGAATTATCTGACATGGCGGAAGGAACTGCTGTGAGTACCAATCTCTCATTACCATTTTGCATTCAGGAGGATTATGTCTCCAATTCAGGAGGATTTAGTCTCCACCTGTAGACACTGTTACAAAAATGTTTAAATCTAGTATTGAAAGTTGCCTATTTTATGGAAGATCATGGTAACCTATAGATGTAAATGAAGATGCTCTAGAATCTGATTAAACTCATTAAACTGAAAAATTAATAATCTTGAAATTATTTTGTATACTTCAGAATGATGAATCATTTGCTATCTTTGACCTCGGAGTTGTGGCAGAACGCTACTGGCAGTGGAAGAAAAGCTTCCCTAATATACAACCATTTTATGGTAGGACATAACATCTTAAGTAGTATATAGGTGCAAACTCAGCGCATAGAAACAGCTTCTGAAATCTGTTTCACCTACTTACAAACCGGAAGTGACATAGTTTTTAAACCGGAAGTGACCATATATGGCCATGTGACCTACTTTCTCTAGCTCTGATTGGCTTAGAGCTATGAGGACATCACGTGATGATCACATAATCACAACAGAAAAGGTAAACAAAAACAAACCAACCTCATGGTCGTCACAGCAGAAAACATAAACAAAACTGAACCGAGTTTTGCGCAAGGTAAACACTGCCTGCTGCTGAAGAAGCCTACTGTAGCTTGTTTATTTCTATGGTCACCATGGGGTGTGGTTGCACCATATGTTTTGAGGTTAAGTGGAGCCCCCTTGTGGTTAATAAAAAAACTAGTGGCACCCTCACGTCTGACACCTAGTGGATATTATTGGAACTGCTTATAGTTGCATTTAGTGGAGCCCCTTGTGGTTAAAAAAAAACTAGTGTTGCCTTCACCGGGGAGTAATGGGTTTGACACCAATCATATCTATGACAAAGTTAATGATTATTTGCTATGTACAACACTGAATCTGTGTTGAGCAACGGTTGTAATCTATATATTATTTTCACAAAATGAAAGAAATGTTCCATTTTACTTTTTTTCATTTTTCTCACTTTTATTTTCACTACAAAAAAAGGGTTACACACACACACACACATTCTACAGCTATATGCTAATAGAGTTTTTAGTACAGTTGCTGCTGGTGGTGTTTCACATTCCAACACACACACTTTTTCATCCAACGTGGTCACCTTGTTCACCAACTTGTCTACGAGTTCCAAGACTAGTTCCACTACGTCTTTTATTTGTTGCACGTCGTTGGCCACGTCCATGTCACCAATCCCTACACGTGTGAGATGCCCCATACAAAAACTATGTCGTCATCCATTGTTGGACTATTTTGTCCATTAGGTTTTTTGGTAGTTGAGAGAAGGTTTTCACTGTGTGAGAGAACAAAAATTCTACTTTTTTACACACAAGATTTTGCTATGTACAACACTGAATTCACCTTAAAACACAGTTTTAACCTATGTATTTCTTTCACGAAATGAAAGAAATGTAACATTTTATGAAAATGTTACAAAATTTTTGTAAAATATTACAAATTTACCAAAATGTTATGAAAATTTTACAAAAAATGTTACTTTTACACACAGGAAAAAGAGAAAAATGTCCAAGGGTAAAGTGCTTACACCGTCTTGACACATGTGTCTTTTGATATACTGATAACTTAATCCCTGTTTGTGTGAATAAGTACTGACTTGATGGTTTACCACTCTGAATCCTTTGTTGGTCACAATAGCGCTTTTTTCAGTTTGCAAAACCTTTTTGTAGTCTTCAGCTGTTAATTCATTTTGTTTTTGAATTATTCCTTTGCAGCTCATATTTTTGACCCCTTCTCCAGTTTCTATGTAACATTTGGAGTTTAAGGCCATCATCTCGTCTCCTTCCCACTCCACTTTGAAAAGACCTGGAGTTCTCTTGTTGAATGCCAGACATTTGAAAGAAATGTAACATTTTACTAAAATGTTACAAAATTTTACAAATTTACCAAAAAAAGAATTTTTAAATTTTACTTTTAACATACAAGATGTTGAGCTATGTACAACACATAATACATGTTAAACACAGCTTTAACCTACATATTTACAAAATGAAAAAGAAATCTTAGCTTAAACATCAAAAATTAATCCTGGATAATGTATTACATGTCCATGTCTGGGTTTTGTCAGTGGATAAACAGTGGTCGACATAGTCTTAACTTAGCGTTGGATGCTGGTTGTGGCATGTCACCAAAGCATACATCATGCTGCTGCTGCCTCTGCTGCTGCCTAAACTACTATCTCCATTAATCAAAGTTTAATAGCTTACCCTACATAGTACTCACTGCCCCACAGTTTTGGATAGAATAATAGAAATCTGTTTTCTAAAACACAAAACTTCCTCAATTTGTTGGTCAAATTAATATCCAAACCCAGCACCTGCCATACTAGAGGTGACCCAGGGATTTGTCTTTTAAGTAAAGGCAGCAGCAACCTGAAAAAGTGACCCCATTAATCACCAACACAAAATTCCAGAAAATCACTCCAACTTTTGAGCAATATTTTATTACACCCCACACCCTTGAGTTTCAGAGAAGCAGCAGGGTAGTTCTACAATTTTCCTTTGCTGTTGGTACACAACTAGAAATGATACAACTTGAACAGCAATTAACCACCAAAACTGATGTGGTCGAATTAGCTACTCATTTCCTTCTGAACATATCTGAATTTAATTATAAAGCCCTGATACAGATAATGTTCTATCAGTGCTACTGCCCATCATACCATGTATACTTGGACTACAGCACCAGGAGCCAATGCACAGGACTATCTTTAGGGCAAACTATGGAGTTCTATTTACTTAGATTGTTCCAGCCCTTGCCCTTAGACCTAATGATCAATAATTTTATTCTTCAAATCTTAAAAAACATCCTAGACCTACTGCTCAAATTAATTACACCTTCTAAAAAAATAGCCACCGCAGAAATGCCCCTGGAAAGGTCATAGGTGTTGCTATTAACCTAGGGACCTAACCTGAAATTGATATTTTAAATTCAGAAAAGCTCTTGATACATAACCCTGCTTCGTTACTTACCAGCCCTAACCGCATAAATTAACTTCTGGAGTCAACAGGTTGTCTGTCACAGGATAACCACAGATTGTCACAGGATAACCAGTTGTCACACAATAACCAGTTGCTGCTGCTGCTCAGATTAATACAAAATTGGTTTTAAAGGGATTAAATTGCAGCTTAATTGACACAGACTACCTTTACACTCATTGTAGCTACATGCTTATAGCTAAAGATGTGATCGACATGACCATTTGCTTATGCTGAACCACACGCTCATGGAAAACCGGGTAATTGTCAACACCTTATCCTCGACACAGCCAAGACAGCCTTGCCATGGAAAATTGTCAGAAACAGACACAGAAAGTGTCAAGAGGAAATCTTTTGGTATGAGGACCCATACTTGTTGAAACATTTCTTTCACCTTTTGTATATTTTCAAAATACAAGGGCAGCAGTCCCTTTCATTGCACTCATTTCCATCTTCATAGTGCACATACAACACTCCAACTCTTGGGATCACATTTACAACCATTGGACTTTCTTTAAACCTAATTACAGTGTTTTATTCACCGAACTGTCTCAGACATTGCTATCTGAACATATGGTCTATCCCCTAGTATTAATCATTCTGCTTACACTGACTGGTCTTGGTCACGTGGTATTTAAATATATACTGTATATACTACCTCATGCTTAATCCATCCAGGATTTAATAAAGTAGGCCACAACATACAGGCTTTGGGACTTCATCTACATCTACTCCACTGTACATTGGTGGAAAGTCCTTCAATATCAAGCAAAAGTTAGCTCCATTACACCTATAGCCTTCTACACTGCTCACTCACATTAGGATTAATTTATAAACCTACTTCACCAGCTACACAACTAGGAACACGGTATAAACACCCAAAAGTGTAACACAAAACTATATATATAGACACCACAATGTCTCATATAGGACCCAATAATCAAGTGGAAATTGGAAATGACTATTCTCCCTGCCAAAGGTCTTACTCAGGCTCCTACAACGTAATTACTCCAGACAAATTAAAGCAAATGTTACCTCTATCAGCACATCCACAACCTCTTCAAGACCTCCCACATGATGATGATGGCTTTTGGAGAGAAAAAGTTTTTATAGCTAGACCCATCCACTGATAGGCTACCATTAATAAAGGGGTAAGGCAATATTTAACCCAATTAGTCAGCCCACCCCTGGTCAGTCAAGCATGCAGCACTTTAACAATATCTATGCCCTCTTTTCTGGCACTGTCAAACCCTTGTCTGTGAATAAACCACCATGGGGGAACTGGCTTACTGTTCACTATAATTCCTCTCAATTCACAGGTGCTTGTGTGTTTAAAACAACTTTATAAGTATTTTGTCCCAATGTCCACAGTAGGTCAGCTATGAACAAGTCACCAGTGGACAGAACAGCTTAAACAATGGAACCCATATAAATCATGAAATTAGGTCAAATGGTGCCTCTAAAGATTCTCAAGCACAAACTAAAGTTTACACATCGCCGTATGCAAAATGGATTAGAAGAAAAATGTTTACTTTTAGCACCTACATCATAACATTCTCCCACCACAACGTAAAAAATAAATGACCCTATCGACATGGTAAACACTGTCACACCACCTGTGCCATATGTTTCAAGATGAAAGAAATGAGTTACTCAACATAACATTCTCTCCACCACAGCGTTAAAGAATGAAAGGACTCATATCACCATGTACAAATTAGAAGTTTACATGCTGTTTACATGTTACACTCTGTTCACGACCATCTGTGCTACATCCTCCAGGATCAGAGACATCAGCAGCAGCAGCAACACTCCCAATGGTACCTGTGTTCCAGGATCAAAGCCAGTCATCGGATTTTACCCCCTATCATAACATTCTTTCACCACAATGTAAAGTCTATGGTCCCCACTGCATATTCAAACCCTATGTTAACTCTATGGTATTAACTCCATACTGGACGCTATGGTATGTTTATGGCGACCATATTTTAATAAAATGTTATATTTCTTTCAAACGTCTGGCATTCAACAAGAGAACTCCAGGTCTTTTCAAAGTGGAGTGGGAAGGAGACGAGATGACGCCCTTAAACTTCAAATGTTACATAGGAACTGGAGAAGGGGTCGAAAAAAAATGAGCTGCAAAGGAGTAATTCAAAAACAAAACAAATTAACAGCTTAAGACTACAAAAAGGTTTTCCAAACCGAAAAAACACTATGGTGACCAACAAAGGATTCAGAGCGGTAAACCATCAAGTCAGTACTTATTTGCAGAACAAACAGGGATTAAGTTATCAGTATATCAAAAGACATGTGTGTCAAGACGGTGTAAGCACTTTACCCTTGGACATTTAAAAAAGTCTCTCTCTTTTTTATTTCTTTTGCTGCTACACACAGCAAAATGCTGTGTGTAAAAGGTACGTTTTTTGTAAAATTTTGGTAAATTTGTAATATTTTACAAAAATTTCTTTCTTTCATTTTGTGAAAGAAATACATAGAAAACCGTGTTTCAAGGTGAATTTAGTGTTGTACATAGCAAAATCTTGTGTGTAAAAAAGTGGAATCTTTGTAACATTTAGGTAAATTTGTAAAATTTTTGTTCTCTCACATGGTTAAACCTTCTCTCAACTAGCGAAAAACCTAATGGTCAAAATAGTCTAACCATGGATGAGGACGTAGTTTGCACAGGGCATCTCACACGCGTAAGGATCGGTGACACGGACGTGGCCAAAGACGTGCAACAAATAAAAGTCATACTCTTGGAACTCGTAGACAAGATGGTGAACTAGGTGACCACGTTGGATGAAAAAGTGTGCATGTTGGAATGTGAAACACCACCACCAGCAAGAAAATCGGGATGTTCTTGGAACTGTTCTAAAAACTCTATTAGCATATAGCTGTATAATGTGTGTGTGTAACCCTTTTTTTGTAGTGAAAATAAAAGTGAGAAAAATGAAAAAAAAAGTAAAATGTTACATTTCTTTCATTTTGTGAAAAATACATAGATTAAAACTGTTTTCAACACAGATGCAGTGTTGTACATAGCAAATAATCGTTAACTTTGTCATAGACACGCTTTGCGTCAAACCCATTACTAAGATAAGGGTAGGTGAAGGCAACACTAGTTTGTTTTTCTAACCACAAGGGGGCTCCACTAAAAGCAACTATAAGCAGTTCCAATAATATCCACTAGGTGTCAGGCGTAAGGGTGCCACTAGTTTCTTTTTAAACAAGGGGGCTCCATTAAACCTCAAATCATATGGTGCAACCACACCCCATGGTGACTATAGAAATAAACAAGCTACAGCAGGCTGCTACAGCAGCAGGCAGTGTTTACCTTGGGCAGGGCTCGGTTTGTTTTTGTTTACGTTTTCTGCTGTGATGACCACGTGGTCGGTTTGTTTTTGTTTACTTTTTCTGTTGTGATCACATGATCATCACGTGATGATGTCATAGCTCTCAGCCAATCATAGCTCGAGAAAGTAGGTCACATGCCCATATAATAATGGTCACTTCCAGTTTCAAAACTAGGTCACTCCCGGTTTGTAAGTAGGTCAAACTGATTTCTGTAGCTGTTCCTATGCACTGAGTTTGCACCTATATAGTACTATCTTACCATAAACTGTAAAAATTTACTGTTGAATTTATTTAAGTTGCAATTATCTTTATAATATTTATCTCTATTTCATGAGATCAGTCCTATTCCTTTCTCTTCTGTTTTGTTGTTATTTTGTTTGTTGTTTTGGCCCACAAGTTTTCTTCACATATTGCTCAACTCCAACAGATTCAAATCTATCCCTTATGACGTCAGAAAACCATCAATTACTGGCATTTGAGCGGCATTTGATACGGTTGTCACCAGAGAAAAGAATGGGGATTTGGGCATGAATCATTTCATAATTAACCCATATCATTTTGCAGCTGTCAAGGCGCTTGATGATCCTGCTGTAGTTAGTGTTCTGGCCCATCTGGGTGCAGGCTTTGATTGTGCCAGTAAGGTATGTACAGCATACGCTGGCCATGCGTGCTGGCTTTTTTTCCCAGATTCTGGGTAGTAGTTCACTTGAACTCCACTAGATGGCAGTTTTAGATCACAGTCTATACGGCACTACCACATTGCTAGTACTGAGGAAAATCAGCTAGGTGGCTCATGTAGTCGGGGGCTAGATCAACATTTAGCCTCTTTGTACAGTCTACTTTGATGGTCTCTTCCTCATTTACTATCTGTAGGTATTCTCTAAAATTTATATCTTTGTATAACAAATACCTTCAACTTTAACTAGATAATCTTAGTATAAATCTAATACTTTAAATACAAGAGATATTAAACTTTGATATTTCAATATGACATCACATGTCACCCGCATTGAGTACACCCAGGCCATTGTCTCCCTACCAAGCTAATCCACTCTCTTCACATCTGAAAGAATGGGGAGGTACCTAGGGTGATTAAGATGAGGGTAGACTTAGCTTATCAGCCTTATCAGCCATTGTTCTGTAGTGAATGAGGGTGGGGACAACAGATTACACAGAATGCTATGATAAAATCCAAGATGGCGTCGGGGGCTAAGAACGAAAAAGGGGACCCCCATACAGGGATAGCTATCTGCCCTATATTCCAAACATCTGTTTTGGGGAAGATTGACTGGCAACTGCTTAGGCATGGCCTGCCTGTATGTATACAGTATATAATTAAAATGTCCCCGATATACAGGCAGGTAGCCAGCCAAATGTCAGCACCACCTAGTTAAACATTTGCTTGTCTTTAAAAAATATTATAGTGATGTCTCGGTAGGCCTCAATGAAAGCAATGACAAGACCCCTTATGAGATTCTTAGCCAAACTCGTAGCGATACATGGATTGTAGGCTTTGAACTACTGAATGTATGTTTCAGTTCAGAATGGCCAATGGGCCTACTGTAGCAAGTGTAGCCTGTCCTATGGCATCCCTCAAGGAAGCTACTTCTGCCTGCTTTTATTATGATTAAGTTAGTTGATGGACCTTACAAATATCATTTTTGTGCTAATGTGTTTTTGGTACTTATACAGGGGGAACTAGAGATAGTTCTTGGTCTAGGTGTGAGCCCAGGCAACATCATCTTTGCAAATACTATAAAGTTCCCATCTCACCTGGTGTATGCTGACAACACTGAAGTCACACTGATGACAGTGGATAATGAGGAGGAGCTGTTCAAGATAAGGAACCTTGCTCCAAGGTCAAAGTAAGATTTCCCCTCTTCTTTGCAAATTGCAAATAAGAAATTGCATATTCTAGGTTTCAAACGAATTTAACGCTCTTAAGTAGAACTGGTAGACATTAACAAAATGTAAATATACACTTTAATCTTTATAATTTCATTGTAAATCATTCAATCAGTAGTGTGTGCACATATTAAGCCATGGCTACATTTAGGCTATATATCCTTCTGTGGCTCATCTGTATTTGGTCCAAATCACAGTTCATGATCATAAGAATCGATGTACCTCTGACATGACCTCCAATATCCCTCTAAAATTCAATACAGATTAGTTATTAGGTTGGTTTCACAACGAGTTGGAGAGATAGAGTATGAACTGAAGCTGAAGTTTGGCTGCTCAAGGACCAGGGCGAAGGGTCTTCTCAAATTGGCACGTGAACTAAACCTTGATGTTATCGGAGTGAGGTTAGTTACCTGTATCTGGAATGTCACATTCAACAATCTTTTGATAATGCTGTATTTGGACTAGTCAATATGGAAACGCGATGGATGGTCCAAAAATAGATCTCATTGATAGAAGATCTCAGATTTACCATTAGATTTCGTAAAGGTTGTGAGGCTTCCATTTAAGATTATGCTGGGACGCCTGCCAGATTACATGTAGAACAATTTTATTGAACACTCTCAATGCGACCCTTTACCTCTATGGTAGGTTTATAAAGGTGCAGCTGCCTCCCCCAACTTAATTACCATGTAGGAAGTTGGATATGGGCTGTCTCTTCTAGTTGCCATTTAGGTATACAGTTAATGCCCTGTTGTGAACACCTTTGAAAAGCTACTGTACAAATTCTGTACATTAAGATATATTAATGAGTTGTGTGTCCCAGTTTCCATGTGGGGAGTGGTTGTTGTGATGCCAACACGTACATAGAGCACATCAAGATGGCACGTCAGCTGTTTGATGATGCAGAGTTGGAGGGCTTCCAGCTCCAGCTGTTGGACATTGGTGGTGGCATGTATGGTAATGCTGGTGCAGAGGATAAGTTAGAGAAGGTAACCTGATAACAACTTTATATAAACTAACCATGTGCATTACCAATCTGACAACCTATCCAAATTAAGTTTTGACAAGACAATATGATGCCTAAAGGATAAGAGAATTATATATGAGATATACTGGGATTCTGCAACCTTTTACTATGATCTGTCTCCAAGCATGAAACGAATTCCTACTCTGTTCTCTCTGTCTGTCTGTCTGTCTGTCTCTCTCTCTCTCTCTCTCTCACTCTCTCTGTCCCTGTCTATGTCTCTCTCTGTCTCTGTATCCCTCTCTCTCTCTCTGATTCTGTCTCTGTCTCTCTCTCTCTCTATCTATCTATCTCTCTATTTATCTCACTTTCTCCACACTTTCTCCCAGTGCTCCTCTCAGATCTTAGACATTGTCTCTGTGTTCTTCGCCCTAGATGAGTGGTGCTATTCTAGATACACTGAAGGAGTTGTTTCCTGAAAAGTCAGGAGTGAGGGTGATCTCTGAGCCCGGCAGGTACTTTGTGGAGTCAGCCCTAATAGTAGCAGCATGTGTGATTGGTAAAATGGTACCAGAGGATTTACTCATAGATGAACCCAGTAAATCAGTCACCAGGTCTAACCAGGAGACACAACCAGGTAAGGACACCTACCGAGATAGATATGGATACCTCACATTCCATATTTAAGATTTGTTACCAATGCACTACCATTATAAATTATAACACACTCTTGCAATAGCAGCAATAACCAGTATACCCTCAGTTGGGGTTTTGAAAATTACCTATGTCAGAATATCATTTGAAATTGAATGTACCGGTACTTAGCATTTGGCAGGCTCTCAAAAATTCAATATTTTGCTTCTGCTTTATTCTATGCTTTTATCTATTCACCAAATGCGATTCCTTTCATTTTTCTCCTTTTCCAGCACTTGGGCTAGTAGAACAGATGCATCAGACACATTACATACAAACTGATTTTGAATATTACATCTCGGAGTCGGTGTTCAGTGTGCTTAACATCGGACTGCTGTTTGCAGGTTATGACTACAAACCCATTCTCTTGAATGTAGGTCCTACTCTGCGTGCCTCCATATAATTAGTGCTCCTCTGTTACCGTAAGGAAGTCATTTAGGCAAACATTCAAATTCCATCTGTGAACTTCCCTCGACGATGTATGGTATAACGTCCTCAAATATTTCCTCACTTCTTAATTAATGTAGGCACTTGGAAATCTCGCAGCAGTGGATCCAGAAGTGCAGTCAAGCATGGCAGACTAAAATTGGCCCCTCTATTCCAGTTTGACTAACATGACCCTATGGGATTTTGCTCTTTCTAAGGCCCTGTTGTACATATAAAAGCATGGACTATCAATTTAGAGAGGCATTTAATGGGGCTAGTGTCTAATTTGCATCAAACGTTTATTTGTTTTGCACAGCTCATATATATAAATTAATGAAAAATATGGTTCAACTTTCACTCAGGAGATTTCATCGAAATATTCATGACCCCTTCGCATAAACATATGACCTGGACCGTTTTGACAGAGAACTTGCCCCATATGCAATTACAGGCAGATTGAAGGGGATGCAGAGGGTTTTCTAGGATGCACACAATGTCACTTGTAGATATTAAATGACTACCATTTCCTTAGAAGAAATGGTTCCATACACAAACACTAGGATTTATGGTGCTGAGCCCATAGGGAATCCACAACCTGATACCAGGTGTCACTAGCTCACTCCTATTAACCCCTGATCTTCTGCACCCTGCATTGTGGGATATAGCCTGTACAGGCTAATTAGATGCATATATCATTGGGCAACACAAGAAGTAGACCCTATGTTTAGTACAGCCCAATACATGTATTGTGTCATACCTGCATATAGGTGCAGTGGTACAGGTGTGCATTGTACCAGGAGTATAGAGGTTACATCTAGTATACTTACCTAACAACAACATATCTCAAACACAATCAGCTGTGACTATGCATTTAGCTCAACATAACTTGGGCTGAAGACCTGTGTGGGAATGTGAGGTGTTTGTCTACCACAAATCAACACAGTCCCACTAGCTCAGGCAGTAGAGAGTTGAGCTCCCAATATCAGGGAGGTGGGTTCAAGTCACCATATGTCCACTAGGTCAATACTATCTATTTTGTGAGAAAATATTACCAGAAACATCACCTCTGCTTTGAAAATCATAGTTTCTTTGAACAGTCGTCTTCACTTATTTTATAGATATTGATTGCAATTTATTAACACAATCAAAATCTAAAAATAAAATGATTTGATTCAATAAACCAAAAGCATCAGGCACGGCTAGAACTCAGTTACCCTGCCAGTGTTCTAACCACTACCCTATTCTGGACAGGTTATATATAGGGTGTTAAATCCCCCAAACCCATTCACAATGCATGCTGACCAGTCAGACCACAGCTCCCTCTAGTGTTTCATCCATACATAACAGAGACTACTTTCCATTCCCTTCCCATCATACATAGGGCAGAAGACCAGAGTCTAGGACGCTAGTACTTAACTCTGGGACCAGTATGAGGGAATCCACAGTACAGACTATGATTAGTTCAGACACATCCAGCTAGATGTCACCACTCTATTGATCCCTGACCATTTATTACCTCCTACAAGGTTGACCTCCTCCCAGCCAATTAGCCTTGCCTGTAAAAAGTTGTTAAATGGATTGATTGATTGATTCACATTTATTGTGCATTTCGCCCTTAGAAGTGGCGTTCTTCTGTGCATATTGGCCATTTTAAACGGAAGATAATGAAATTAACCGGCCATGGTGTATACAGTATTATTGTGATTTCTAATCAATGTCCTATTAGTAAGTAAGAGATGGGCACAGCAGTTTGAACAGGACTCAGGTAGAGAATGGTCATTCAGTCTTATACAGAGATGACAAATGATAGAATGGAGATAATAAGACTTTGTAGAATTACTCTTGAACTATGCAGTTCATTTAAACAGTTCTTTAATTCTTGCTTTGAATTCTTTAATGTTAATTATATGTTGGTCTTCGGGACTCAAGGTGTCCCATAGCTTTACTCCTCTGTAGTAGGGACATCTCTGGTAGAAGCTACTACGGGCTCGGCATATGTGGAATTTCTTCTTCCTATCACCTCGGGTCCTGGGTTCACAATTAATCAAGTTGTCGGGGCATTGTGACCTTTTCCACATATAGGCTAACAGTTGGTGATTTCTGCGAGTCTCAAGTTTGTCCAGTCCGGCTCTATGATGTAAGTCATCAACACTATTTCCTTGAACCCTTGCCTTCATGCATACTCTAATGCCATGATTTTGTAACCTTTGTAATTTCTTCAGTTCTTCACCTGGGGCACACCCTAGATAATGGCTACAATATTCAAGGGTTGGTACAATCATGGTTTTATAGATAGCAATACAATCATCTTCACACATAAACTTTCTTAACTGTGTCAACTTATACAATTTATTGGACAGTGATTTCTTTAATTTATTTACATGTGGAGCAATAGTAAGTGCACTATCCAGTTCAACACCCAAGTAGCAGTACCTTTCAACTACAGGTAGCTGAACAGTACCCATATGCATAACTGGTTCAGGCATCAGGTTTAAATGTCTCCTTGAGTCAAAACGCATTATCATGCTTTTGTCAGTATTTACCGTTAGATAATTTCTTAGACACCAGTCATAATAATGACAATAGGTCTGTTTGCAAGCGGGCATCTAGTTCAAGTTGGTTTTCACAACTGACATATAAGAACAAATCATCAGCATAAAGTACAGCCTTACAATGGGTCAGGGTGTCACAGAGGTCATTTATAAATAAGACAAATAGTAACGTCCAACATACAAATTAAGACACAATTCTTATTACACAATCTATATAAGACCATATAAAAGGTTACCTAAGATAGCTGGGGCTAATATGTCTGCTTTCAATGAAGTGATTAAACAGAGAAGGCAGCCTACTGTTACTGGTGCCAATCTCCCACTGCCAGGCTAGTACAAATCTAAAGTAGGTGCTTGCTTACCCAGCCCCTCCACATTCACATTGATTTCTCTGCTTCTACTGGAAGTCATTTCTCAGAAGCTAAGTTTTGAGTACCCCCAAATCGTACTGACCTGGCCTGGATCAGAAGGGAATTGTTGATTTTACAGGGACAATCACTATGACTGGTGCAGATATAGAGGTGAAGGGCATGCATTTGAATAGGCAATTGTAGGTAATATATAATCACCCAGGGTCAATCACTACGATAGGACTGGATCGTATGGGTGGTTGAAATTGGAGGGAAAGGGGTAGGATCATAGCATTTGAGAAATGGCTAGCTGGTGATAGAGACATAATCAAGTATGCTTTGGAAAGGATTCAATGTGGCCTATCACATGGGAGTGGAAAAGTCCGATTTTTTGTCATTTGAAAAAATATTTCCAAGTGCCTACTGAGTTAATGGATGTAAACAATTCAAAATTACATATCTATAATTGCAAATGCCTCCTGAACCATATCATACAGTTAGGATGATCATTCCATGAGGTGACCTAATTCACACACTTATATATCGAACATTAATTTACAACTATAATATTTCCCTTTTATGTGCCACTGAACAGAGGCGCCCCCTCCAGACAGAAACCTACACTAGCCGGCTGTGGGGACCCACCTGTGACTCCATAGACCTGGTACAGGAGTGCTGCCACCTACCGGAGCTTGAAGTAGGTGACTGGCTGGCATTTCGTGACTTGGGAAGCTACACCCTGGCTATGAGTAGCCCCTTTAATGGTTTTCCATTACCCACCGTGAGAAGGGTAATGACACAGAGGATGTGGGACCAACTCGTGGATAAAACACAGGTTTGCTATAAAGAAGAGATCACCCTGTGACGGAGAAAGGTAAAATAATGACTGATTGTGTTCCAATTATCACTGTGAACAATTGCATACCGTATGTGGTCGACAGCATTGAAATGATAACTGTAAACTAACTTTGCTTATAATATTTGAACAGTGTTTTGGTGGTGTAATTGATTTTTGTAAGCCTTCTTTTTACCTTTGGTGAACCAGATGTGATTTAATTAAATGGAGCCTACCAGAAACGTCAAGTGAAGTGGAAATAGTTCGTGCTATTGAAAGTACAATAGACCATTCCGGTTGCCAATATCCTGTATAGATAAATGATTAGGGACACCGGACTAACAGAATAACTAAAAAATGTTCATCGGTGATATTAATAAGTTACATATTGAGCTGAAGAGGGAAAGGGTAGACCTTAAACACATATACAGTCGGATCTGTCCATTTAAAATCTTTACTATGTCTTCAACGTTTATGTGTATTTGAGTTATGAATAAGCCTACTGATAATATACGTTATAAAAAGACATAAAATTTAATGACTTATGGACTACCTCAGAACATAGCTTATATTGATGACCAAGTCAAAGAGGCTTACACTACTACTTGGCATAACAATATTTTGCAGTCCTGGACGATTGCAGTAGGCCTGATGCATGCCGACATTCCATATATACTACTCGCTAATGACCAGTCTACTTCACTTCTGCACCTCTATAACATCACATACCAGCGCCTACGACGCTGTGATCATGGGCAAAATTATAACAGAAACTTGATTGGGTACATGCATTAGAAAAAAAAAAGATGTACAGATATAATCACTGACAGCCCTGCAGTATTTTCACAGGCATACTTGGTGCTGAATGTGACAAACACATTCTGGCCAAGGGGGAGTGCTGCTCACACTCACAGTCACGGTAAAGTTAGATTTTGTGCCGAACTCTCAGTTGCATCATAATCATGATAATGATGCATGCTGGGACTGCCTTAATGAGAGTAAAATGAGCCTGATGGGTGGGGGTAAATCAAAGATTCAAGTGAAAATCAAAGATGTTATTCCTATTTGACAAATCAGCTTGAAACTTGGGAGTGAAATGTTATTCTCATAGTTAGAAAGGTTGAAACAGTAGGTGTAGAATGAAAAAAAAATACAAAGTTTGGGAGGGCAAGAGTTACATCAGTGCATGAAAATAGCAGACGAACAGACAGACTCGAGTCCACGTCAGTCGGAAGTGGGGGAGGTTTCATAGATAAGGGGGGTGACCAGTTTTTCCTCTGCTATTTTTTACCTTCCACTGCTATTTTTTCTCTGTGGACCTGTTACCACTCTGCACAGTTGTTAGCTGCTTGGAATAGTGAAAGGAGGGCTGAGGCTAACATCGCTCACTAAAAAGTTGTCAATTCCCCTTTAATACTATATTCAGTGGCTCATATATAAATGAATATAGCATGAAGTGTCTATTAGAGGGAAAGGACGATTCACATCATATGTTGTGATAGTATTTTTCCAGCATGTCTACTGCCTATTTATTTGACATAAGACATAGATCTATAGGGTCTTTCCCTAATTTGGGCATATTCACATACTCCTAATAGTTCCCCTACCCTCTAAATTAGAAAGAGATCATGTATTGATCAACATTGATAATAAACACATGTCCTAAAACTGTTCTCCAAAATGCAACCTTCAACTGCACTACACATATCACTGGCACTGACGCTGGTATTATAGTGCGGTTGAATACCAACACAATGCAGATAAGGTAAGTCGTGTATTTTATACAAAGTAAATAAAGGATGAAACCTTTTCAGCGTATTGATCCTATTAAACCATTTAAATTCCCCTCTATGAGATTCATCCTCTTGTTTAACCTAACGCTTGTGGGGCAGCTATAACCAGTGAGCCCTTAGTAAACTGAATCGGAGCCTGTTTAGAGCTCTAATCTACGATACGGTTGGCTTGCTCCACCCTTTGAGTTGATTTCCTCGCCCCTGTGCAGTAGGGAGGAGGACAAAGGTGGTAATCAATAAAATCAATACACATTGATATAGTCTGTAGTTCGATTAGTGTACACATCCACATTTTCTATGTTTATTCTACCATATAGAACATTTTACCAATCTCATTAAATAAATAGACCCATACATATGATGCATTTGACTTAAGCTGCAGTTAGAAAAGTTAGGTAAGCCAAGAGATGGAAAGTATCTGAAATAGGGAGAGAGCACGATAGATGTTAAAGCTATTAAAGTCCCAAATAAACACCCAAATAACTAGTTGGTGACCATGTGGATGCAAAACCATACATATACAGAGGAATGGCATGTGCCAGGCAATACATTGTTAAAATTAGTAGCAATTACAAGTACCAAATGTTTATTTCCACGAACAGTATACACAAAATATAGGTTTACAACAGAATAAGATCTTTTCTCATCTCTTTCCAATATAGTTATGCTGCCTGTTAGAATGATGATTGTAAAAGGACTTCAGGTGCAGATTGTGATGTGTGTGTGTATTTATAGCAATTGAAATGTATCAGACATTATGACTGCATGACCAATGATAGTAATGATCTGTAAATTTTGTTGTCTGAGTTTATGCAATTAGCTGCCTTGTGCAATGGTGTCAATACATGTAGTAACTTTATAAGAATCCAAACTGTGTACATTGAATTTCACTGGAAAATTAACTTCTAGCAGATATAGGAGTATGTGGACATTTTCCAGCCATACTTGGTGTTAATGGACAATAGAATCTACAATCACCACAGACAACATATATGAACCGACCAAAGACCATCCACAATGAATCACGATTCATGTATAGATAAGACACCAAGATAGTTTGTATGTAAAAAAAATGAAATGAGATTACAACAAATAAAAGTGGAATGTGTACTACTCCATATGTGGGTTCTTTTGTTTTTCTATTTAATATTTAACTACCTTATGTAAATTTTATTTTTACTAAACCCGCCCCTAGCCAAGGGGCGGGTTTACTAAAAAAAAAAGGGGCCCCACCCACCCAAGGCCCCCCCAACCCAATGGTTTCCCCAAAGGCCCCCCCCCCCATCCCAAGGGCCCCCTCCCCTCCCCCCCAAATATTTCCCCTTTTTTCTTTTTTTTTCTTGGCAAGCTTTCAGCTTGCCTTTTTTTTATTTATATAAAAAATATCTCACTATAGTCACACCCACATCTACATAATAAACCACACCTCTTTATGCTAATAAGGTCACATAACTACTTGCTTGCTGTGCTGCATACAGCTGACTGACGGTATGAGGTGTGGACAGCCAACCAACCAATCAGAGGTCTCCATTTTTTTTTTTTTTTAGAGTCATGTCACCAAATTTTTCAAATTTCCCACCAAAATGATGACCTCTGATTAGTCCATTCAAATTAGGGTCATGTGACCTTATTTGCATAATAGAGGTTATGTGACCTAAACAGCCAGCCAATCAGAGGGTGCCATTTTGGCGGCACACCACAGGGGGTTTGGATCACATGACCATTTTGAATTTCCCGCCAAAAGGGAGGGCTCTGGTTGGTCCATTTTGGCGCCACACCACGGGGGTCTAGGTCACGTGACCCCACATTTGAATTTTCGCCAAAAGGGAGGCCTCTGATTGGCTGCATCCCTAGTGAGTAATATCCTTAGATTAGCTATAGTCTCGTTCCGATACATACTTTACTACTGACCTCTGCTCTGCCCTCTCTCCTCTCTCTCTCTCTCTCTCTCTCAAAGGTTGTTCTCTGATATTTGACAGGTAATCCCAACATTACCCAATTGAAGCCAGTTTTGCTGAAACAACGTTAATTCTACCTAGTAACATCTCCTATCAATGCTGATACATAACCATACAGGCCCTAATCTATGACTAAGAGGGGTATAAGT
Source organism: Acholoe squamosa (assembly GCA_949317995.1). Taxonomy (NCBI): domain Eukaryota; kingdom Metazoa; phylum Annelida; class Polychaeta; order Phyllodocida; family Polynoidae; genus Acholoe; species Acholoe squamosa. The sequence goes on from OX439045.1 coordinate 57,313,171, forward strand.
GACTCCTGGAGGCTGTTGCTCCTTAATATGGTAAATAGAGGTGTCAGTATGTGCCCTCTTTTCAAAACAAGTCACGCAATGCTTCACCATTAAACTTGTACTCACCACATTAGTCTAAAAAGTCACCTGCCTTGTTTAAAATAGAGACCTGCACTATCAGGTACCTACTTGTGTCGCACACTCTATACTCTACTATACTAACTGACTTCTCCTGACTAGGTACCTACTCAAATCACCCTTTTCTAGCACTGTACTAGCACGACCACTTGTGAGCAATACAAGTGAAAAGTTACCACTACATGGAAAAGTTCTGCAGAAGAGGCACTTCTTAGCCAGTACTACTTTTTCCCATAGGAGCAACAATCTCCATATTTAGGACTATGGCACATGCCAAGGTACATGCACTATGGCACTTCTATCTCCAACAAAGCGCCTCTCGTCCTGGTCATTGTCACAGGTGTGCGCATGCGCCACAGACAGGATGCGCACCGAGCGGCTGACTTCCGCTTTGACTACTTCGTCCCTGGTGGCCAGTAAGGTACCACAGAGATATTGTTCTGGGAGCACTTCAACCACTCGAGCTTCTGCAGTAGAGCAGCTTCTTACAGTTATCTCTACCCCAGATTCTACTCGTCCTGTCCTACTTTGAGCTTCATCATCAAACATGTATCTCCGTCTGAATTCCTCAGTAAGAATCACCTTGTGCTCCTTGTCTGGTTCTATGAGCACCATACGCTCTGCCACATCTCGAAACGATGGCCGAGAGACTGGTGCCTCAACAATGGCTAGAAGAAGGGTGTCTAACAGCCTCATGGCCGCACAGTGTAATGTCTGCGCTGGGTCTGTAACGAGAAGGTTTGAGTCACTCATGTAGAATTTTACGAGCGAGTCGTAAACTGCTCCTGTGAACACCCGCGACAGGCCATGGATGCTGTAGGGTGCGTTGGCCATGGTGAGATCATCCTGAGCATTGCGGATACCATAAGGTAGCCCACATGCTGCACCAAACTCCTCACCCAGACAGGAGAGGAGATTGGCAGCTCCAGTTAGGTCCCCTTTACACTCAGCAATCACTAATTCACACATATCGAGCTGCTCCAACAACCCAAATATAGCAACAAGGTCACAGAACGACTCATTCAAGGCACCTGTTTGAAGGCTGTCAATAGAATCAAGAAGCCATTGAGGTTGCAGAGCATCCAAGATGGCGTGTCCAGTTTCATGAGCGACAACGTCCCAGGATTGACAAGTGTAGACTGTTTTTCCGGTGTGTTCATCCTTGAAGTAGAAGAAGAGTAGTGATTGGTCGTCCCTCTGATAAAAAGCATTCACCATGTTCCCTGCCCTTGGCCATAGCTGGATAGGCCTGGGCCCCCAGAACCAGTGCAGGGGTTCATCCCTTCCCGACCTCCTCAAGGAACGCCTGCACAACGTTAGCGTCTTCTGCACTGTTGCTAGGGCACTCACAGCGTCAAAGGCCTCCGGTTCCATTTCCGGGTCATACATGAAGTCATCAGAGAGTCCAGTGGAGCCGTAACGTCTTGACAACCCTCGTACTTCTACGTCATCCGTCCTAGGACCATAACGCACGGTAGTTGGTAACCATAGAGACCGGACTTCAACTGCCCCCACTGACGCGTCTTGTTTGCGCAGGCGCACACGGCTTCCTTTGGTGTGACGGACGGACTGGATGTCTCCTCCACGAGGGGTCGTGGTTGTGGCTGTTACTCTTGTGTAAGCCATCTTCAAATACATATATGGATAATGGCAGACAATAGCTCACTGCTAAATTTATGGGTCTAGACCCCTAAATTCGACAGGGTGACATAGCCATTTCTTAAAATCGACATGTGACATGGAGCTTAGTGACAAGGACATAGAATTTAGAAAGGAAAAAGTTAGTGACATGAGACAAGCCCTTTCCTTAAAACCGACATGTGACATGAAGCCTAGTGACAAGGACATGGGAAAATAGAAATTTAGTGACAAGTGACATGGCCTTTTCTTAAAATCGACATGTGACATGGGGACCCCCCATCTAGACCCCCTAATTTGTAATTTGATGCCTTCAGTGAATAATGTAAGAGTGACAAGGTGTGCACTAAGGACGTATTGTGGACAAAAAGTCCGTACCTGGGTAGTTGAATTTGGCAGTTAGGCATACAGTCTTATCAGCCAACATTATTGATTAGACATCCATCATATTGTGATGAAGGAATGTTATCAATCACCTTAACCTTGCTAGGCAACAAGCCTTTTTCAGTCAACCAATTTCCATAGTGTTACCAAAGTTGATTTTCTCATTAGGCCGCCTACATCCAATGCCATTGGTTACTCCCTTGCTGATATGACTCACCAAGACTCATTTGTAACAATTTATCTATGGTGTACGTGTCTCTAGAATATTGTACGCTGATAGCTCCACTAGTCCGCTACAGTATAGGCCCAAAATGCTCACATCACTGCTAAATATAGACAGCGTAATGCTCCCATTGTCAAACTGTGGGGCATTGCTGTCTGCTGTCCTAGACATATTTGTTGATGACCATCCTCCTGCAGTCTGTAATCACCTTCAGCAGACGACATTTATCCACAATGACAGGATCTATGAAAACAATGGCAGAGTCTGAGACTGTTGTCAAGTGACACTAAGTGACAGTAGCCTCCTCCTGCAGGTGCTGCTCCCCTTGTACTATACTGGTACACCTACCGTCTACACCACCGACCAGGTATGGAGGGGACGTCAATACTTAACAAGCCGCCATCAGGCACCACCAGTGCCGCTCCAGGCAGCAGTTATTGATCTCTGAGACTCTAATCCTCTCTTGACTCCCCACACACAAACTAATTGTGCTTGGTGTGTGACACCAGGTGAAATATTGGTATTGGATATAGTGCTAACTTGCAATAATTAACTGAGTTTTTGTAAGTATTATCATCATTATGTTGTTATATAATTATGATAATGAGGGCTAGCATCGACTATAGTCGACACCATGGCAGGCCTAGCGTCGACTATAGTCGACGCCCATTATATAGGATTAGTACACTGCAAAAATGGTGTTTAGAACCTAAACACAGTTCTAAACATATTCTTGCAACGTTTTTGTAATCACATTAATTTCCTAAACATGTTTAGCCAAACAATGTGCTTAGCTCAAGTGTTTAGAAATCTAGGTGTTTAGATTCAAAATTGTGTTTAGATATTGATGAAATTTTGCGTTTAGATGTTTATGAATTTTTGTGTTTAGATGTCTAAGTCATTTGGTGGGAAGTAAGGGTTTGCAGACATGTATCTGTTAAAAAAAATAAAGGAACATCTTTTGTTTGTTTTCTTATTTACTGGAGGACATCAGCAGGTATTTACACTGCAAAGTCTCCAAAGATGTCAGCCACAGCTATATACATGTAGGGGTATGGTATTTACACTTTACGTTCATGTACACTGCAAAAAAGGTGTTTAAAGATACACACCAAATTTTCTCAACACCAACATTTAAACATCTAAACACTTGAAGTGTTTAGGTGTTTAGCTTTTAAACACTTATTCTCATACACCTAAACACTGAAGTGTTTAAGTGTTTATCATTTAAACACTTGGTTAAACACTTCCTAGTTAAACGTGTTTAAAATTGAACGGGTTTAGCACTTAAGAAGTGTTGAGAAAAGTGGGACAAATAAGTGTTTAACCAAGTGTTTAACTTCTAAACACTGGTGTTTAATCCCTAAACACTGTTTTTACAGTGTACCCGTGAGACTCAGACCTAGGTCCTTCGGGTGTAGTGGGGGAATCCGGATGGCAGGTGGCAGCACCTGCCTCTGGGTTCGTATCCATTACACCAGGGGGCCTACCACTCGTCCGCCACACGTCACGTGGCCGGTCTGAGTTTCGCGGGCTTTTCCCCTATATAAGGCTGGTCCTAGCCCATGTTCTTCAGTAGTGGTTTACCCACTGCTCAACCAGGTCGTTACCTGATAGGGTAACCGAATGCCCTAGTAGCATGTTGTCCTCTGAGGCTGTGATCGTATGTAACATAAGCTATGAAATAAAAGCTCGGTTGCCTACCCGGAAACTTTTCTCTCTCTCTTCGTTATGATTTAATCTAACTTAACGAGACAAACCACTACACTGGTGCCGTGACCAGTTGGTCTTCGGGTAAGCGCAGTCAGAAATGACTGAGCTGAGCCCAGTTAGGGGAAATGGCCCAAATCATGAGCTAGACTCCCCGATGGAGGATGGTGAAATCAAGTCACCACCCAAAGGAACAGAGTGGAGAGATCCACTGAAACACTACCCCGATGGGTTAGAGGATGTAAGAAAAAACTTACATGATGAACTGGATGAATTTGGAGACTCCTTATTCATGCCAGGAGGTACTTCGAAACCTGCACCAATGCATAAAAGTACTGCTCAATTTGGTAAACTACCATTTGAGGTGCCAAAGCCTAGTGCAGGTATGTTTGAAACTCCATATAGTTCTCAAATTAAACACCAGAAATGTGGATTCGAAAAGAACAAAATGGACGAGCTTGAAGACATGAGAGCTGAATACGAGAAGATCCAGAAGGATCTTATTACACTGACCGGAACCCGAGACAAGATTCTGACTGAAAACAAACAGTTGATATCAGAACATCTTGATTACGATCAAAGTTGTAGACGCCAACAACGATTGTTATTGGATCAGATGGAGAAAGAAAAACAAGATTTCCAACTCCAGCACAAACAGTATCGTGATGCACTACACACGGCGGATCTGGAATACAGAGCCTCGTGTGATGAGTTGAATAGAACTAAACAGGAGTTAAATTCAACTCAATCAGCCTATGGCAAGTACCAAGAAGAGCTGATGAAAATTGAATCAGCCTTAAAGGATGCTCGGAAAACGTATCAAAAACAAACCGATGAGCATGAAAAACTCAAAGGTCAATGGATACGTGAATCCACAGATTTGGCTGCCAAACAGACAAAAATGATGGATGATTATTCCGAACTGGAAGCTAAAGCTATCCAGATGTCAAAGTATCTAGAAGATACTGGTCGTGCAGTAGGCACTCTTGAATCAGACTTCACTGTTTCAGGAATTGCCCTAAACACGACGAGTAACCAGATGAACTCTTTGAGGGGCGATGACGGGGTAACAGAGACAACTGTACCTCGTTATGAAGGAGTAAAGAGTCATCAGGTTAGATTTACGGATAATACCTTAAAACCTCTTGGTTTAGGTACGGGAAATAGTGGGGGTGACTCTGCGAGTGGAGCTAAACAAAGCCACTCGGCAAAAACCTCCACCTTTGACGGCGGATGGCCACAACAGTCACCTTTAGGGGGACCAAATGGCCCGTATGCCCAGTATGGATGGAATCAGTCCCAAACAGGAGCGAATCCGTCCAATGGTAACACCCGGAACATGTCCGGAGGAACAACCGGACAAGCATCCGGGAATTCCAGTACAGCTGGAGGGCAATCCGGATGTGACCAAGGATCCGGACCTTCAGGAGATCGTTCCAGAAGCAGACCTTCTGCCGGTGGGACTGGTTTCAATAATGGAAATTAGTCGTATGGAACAGGAGGAAACACTAATCCCAATAGTGGTTTCTTTAGCTTTGGTTGAAATACACAACCCACCAATAATCCAGGGCCAACTCCTCAAACCGGCGGATACACCTTCTCACAGGTGCCTCCATACGGAGCAGGGGGATCAGGGGGTGGAGGAGGACCACCGCCCGGAGGCTTTGGAGGTACTTATGGTACAAATCCTCCAAGGAAAAAGAGACTCAGTCGCCGAGTATCTCTTTCTCCAGGGTTACAAGCGCTGCATGACTCTAATGCAGCGATTGCTAACTTAGGTGTTGATTGTTACAATCAAGGTCTGGACGATAGGGAGATCATGGAATGGAGTAAGGGTTTAACCCTTACTGGATCCACGAATCCGGCTCGTAGAGTAGCTAAGATACTTACCCCCTTTAATGCCAAGAACCCTTGGAAGGAGGAGTATCAAGGCTGCGCAGATGTCTTTAACTGCAATGGATGGGGCAAAGCGGAAGCTCTCCCTTATCTAGTATGCTGGTTAAAGGAAGGCGGCGGAAAAGGAGCCGTGGAACAATGGAGAGATTCTCAAATAGTAGGACTCTCGGCCCATATGAAATATGATGAACTCATAGAGATTGCTTCATATTTATATGGGAATATAGTTGGAGAAGATCCTTGGCTGACGTCCACTAAAAGAACGCAGAAGCCTAAGGAATCTGCCAAAGTGTTCGGCTTAGAATGTCAACGACTGTTGCACAAAGCCAGACCTCAATGGAGACTAGATGATGAATGCTTCCTAGATGAAATGTTTAAACAATTCATCGAAGGATTGCAGAATCAGGAACACAGGACAGTAGCCTGTGAAGCTTGGAAGAATGATGCCTCTCTGACAGATTTGTTCCAGTCCCTAGATCATTATGATCGAAAGGCCCGTATCTTTGCCGGGAAGGTACCTCAACGGATGTCAGCAATGATAATCCCGGAAGGAATACCCGAAACCGATTCATCCGAATCAGGGGAACCTGACAAAGATGAAAACGTTGGGGCCATTGGCCAAGGGAACCCCCAGTACAACCGGAACTGGGGAAAGAAACCGGGTTACGTCAAGGAGAAAGTGATTACTTCCAAACCTCCTGTGACTCAACCCGATACCAAACCTACTACCGGTCCGTCTTTATCAGAGGACCTGGTTAACAATTTGGTAAAGAAGATTACTGAAAATCTTAGGAGGCCTAAGCCTGATAGGAGCCTAGTGACATGCTTTCGATGTCAGGAAACTGGGCATTATGCTGCCGAGTGTGAGGCAGATAAGCCAGTTTATAGAAACACTCGTTACCGGAACAATCCGAGTAAGGAGGACTCAGTGGAGAAGGAAAACTGAGAGGGGGTGTCCATGAAGGCAACCGGATTACCCCCCGAATGAGTGATTGCCATGACTGCCAGCCTATCGCAGCTTGCGGTACTGGTGAGAATCCTCTAGCGATTTCGCCCAGCAGTGAAGCTAAGGAGCCTGATCAGTTCCTTACTCATGAGGCTGGGGAGACTGATAGTACACCAAGTGTCAAGAACCGGCAGAAGAACACAGAGGGGAAACCCGATATCAGTCCAGAGGGAGCGGCCAATGAGTTGGCCAGGGTGGGGTGTGCCCAGTTCCCCCCCGGTCATCCTTGTCTCGAGTTTTTGAAGGGATGTGGATTTGACCTCGGCGCTAAGACGGAACTTGCTAAGTACGCAAGTAGTCCTACCTACTTGAAAGGTAGGAGGTGGTATGCAGTTGTATCTGTGAGTGGTAGATCCGCTGAGTTTCTTGTCGATACGGGTGCTAGCCACTCCTGTATTGCTAAGAGATTCTACGATCTTTTGCCTACAAATCATGAAACTTTCACAACGGAAGGAAATGCTCGTACGGCCGACGGTAGCATAATACAAACGTTCGGTAGAACATGTATGAGGTTCAGTCTACAGGAAGATAAGGACTTCATCCTTACTCCTACTGTGGCGAACATCGCGGATGATGGTATACTTGGTCTGGATTTTGCTGCATTATATGGAGCAAGGTTAGATTCCCAGAGGGGAATATTGGAAGTGAGAGACCCGTATCATCTCGAAGTACAATGTGTACTTAGGCAAGTAAGCAGTGTAGCCAGTGTAGCCCAGACTGTTAAGATACCACCGGGCACAGCCTGTGATGTCTTATGTCGAGCGGACAGACAGTTTTCAGGAAAAACTGGAGTTGTAGAGCCAGACATGGCCATGTTGTCAAGTATCGGATTGGAATCCGCCGACGTTCTAGTAAGTAACGCTGCTTGGACGGTGGTTCCTATATCCAATACCAGTAATAAGACTGTCTACGTACAGAAGGATACGATCCTCGGGTCGGTTGTCCTGTCTGAATTGGTAGAAGACTGTAAACATGTTTCGGCATCCAGAGTCCCTTCCTCACCCGAAAGGAGTCCGGAAGTAGACACTCTAGTAGCCGAAAGCCATGTAGAAAATGATGAACAACGTGAAGCTCTAACTGACTTGTTATACAAGTACCGTAAAGCTTTTGCAGCACCAAGTGAAAAGTTGGGGCGTACCGATAAGGTACTGCATACGATTGACACTGGTGAGAATGAACCTTTTAAGATTCCTTATAGAAGACTCCCACTAGCCAAAAAACGGGTAGCTGAGGAGGAGATAGCTAAAATGCTTGAACAGGATGTAATAATTCCATCAACCAGTCCTTGGTCTAGCCCTGTGTGCATGGTGACTAAGAAAGATGGTACCATCCGTTTCTGCATAGATTACCGGAAATTGAATGGTATGACCAAGAAGAATTCATATCCCTTACCACGGATTGATGAGACTATAGACTCCCTTGGAGGTAAGCAATGGTATTGCTCTCTAGACTTACAATCCGGGTACTGGCAAGTGGGTATGCATCCGAAAGACATGGAGAAGACGGCCTTTTCCAGTTATGTTGGGTTATTCCAATATAATGTGATGCCGTTTGGATTGTGCAATGCACCGGCGACATTTCAAGCCATGATGGAAACTTTATTAAGTGACCTATTATGGAAGAAATGTCTCGTCTATCTAGATGATGTGATTGTCTTTGGGAAGACATACGAGGAATGCTTGAAAAATTTAGGTATGGTTCTGGAAGGATCATAACTAATGGTTTGAAGCTGAAGCCCAAGAAATGTGATCTTTTTAAAAGATCTATTAATTACTTGGGGCGAATAATCTCGAATGAAGGGATTAAAGCCGATCCGGAGAAACTGGATGCCGTGTCAAATTGGCAGGCACCCACAAATGCGAAAGAAGTTAGATCCTTCCTCGGATTCTGTTCCTACTACCGGGACTTTATCCCAGGATATTCAAGGGTTGCCTTTCCTATCCAGAGTTTGTCCCACTGGACACCCGGGGTGAGAAAGGAACGATTCCCTTGGGGATCCGAGCAAGACGAGGCCTTTGTGAAAATAAAGGATTTGTTTGCAAGTACACCTGTGTTGAAGTACCCTACGGAGAATGATCATTTCATTCTAGATACTGATGCTAGTAATGAAAGCATAGGAGCCGCCCTTTCTCAGGTCCAGGATGGGGTTGAAGTTCCTATAGCCTTCGCTAGTAACACGTTGAGTAAATCTCAAAGAAACTATTGTACCACTAAACGTGAGTTGTTGGCTGTGGTGGTCTATACGAAGAAGTTCAAGCACTTTTTGTGGGGGGAGTGATTTCACCCTACGGACTGATCACTCTTCCCTCAGATGGTTATTGAACTTCAAAGATGCAGAGGGGATGATAGGTCGCTGGTTAGCGCACCTATCCGAATTCGGTCTAAATCACAGCCAGATTGAACACTGAGCCGGGGCAAAGCATTTGAATGCAGATGCTTTGTCTAGAATCCCAGTGAGGAAATGTGCAAATGCTGAGTGCACTGATTGTGGAGCACACAATGCTGTGTTGGCAGGGGTTCGAGTTCCATTCGAAACCCATCCGGAACATGTCTTGAATTGGTCCTTGGAAAACCTTGCAAGTTGTCATACCTAGTGCTATGCGACGAGATATTATGTATTTCTGTCACGGGCATAGAACTAGTGGACACTTTGGAAAGAAACGGTCTCTAGAACGTCTAACCAGATGATACTATTGGCCCGGCATGAGTACAGATCTCACCCGATGGGTGGAGACCTGTCCCGAGTGCTGTAAGAACAAACCAGGACCCGGGTTAGGCAAACTGCCATTATCCCAGGAACTGTTTGGTGTAAGGTTTGCTAGAATAGCTGTTGACATTATTAGTGGGATTCCCCCCACTCCTAGTGGCAACACGTGTATGATGGTCGTGTCTGATTATTATACCAAGTACACCCGAGTGTTTCCTTTACCGGATCATAAGGCTGTTACTTGTGCTATGGCCTTTGTAAAAGGATGGGTGCTGCACCTAGGTGTCCCACTCATGTTACATAGTGACCAAGGCAGAGAATTTGAGTCTAGTCTGTGGCAAGAGATGTGTAATTGTCTGGCAATCTGCAAGACAAGAACTAATCCCTATAGGCCACAGAGCGATGGACAGGTAGAGAGATTCAATAGGACTTTGATCCAAGTATTGAAGTCTCTAGTAAATGAGCAGATGGATGATTGGGATGAACAATGTGAATTCGTGGTACATGCCTATAATGGCACTGTACATTCGAGCACAAACTGTTCTCCTAATCTCCTCGTTTTTGGAGAGGATTTGATTATGCCAGCAGATTTGGTGTTTGGCGTAATAAGAATGAATCCGGAAACCCCTTGCCAGGTGATGTTTGTAGAATCCCTACGGGATAATTTCAAACAAGCCTATGAGAGGGTTAGAGACGAGTTGCAGAAAACTGCGCGTTGGCAGAAAGTTGGCTATGACACAGGTCTAAAAGCTAGATTTTTTAATCTAGGGGATAGAGTACTGCGTCTACACCAACCTCTGGCCAACCTGAAAGTAGCCAGCAATTGGGATGGACCTTTCACTATAACTCAGGTTATTAGTGATTGCACAGTGATTATTAAATCACAGCTTGGTAAATGTTACAAGTCAAATGTAGCGAGACTACGCCCATGGAGAGGGAGGGATACCTCCACCGAAATGTATGGCGATGGTCTATTGGAAGTAATGGAACAGAGTCGTGTTAAGCAACTCGAAGTGGTACCGACCCGAAAGCGAGGACCCGGGCGGCCACGGAAGGTTGCAGCCCCGAAGAGTGTGGTGCCCCCTGTCGTAACATCCGGAAAACAGGGGAAGATACAAAAAGTCTCGGCAGGCGCAGGTAAAAATAAGAGGAAAGGTCCTTCTAAGGCTAAGAAGACCTTGGAAAAGGCTCTTATGGATACCAGGTCAATAAAAGAGGCCTCAAATCCTCTTAGACGCAGTCCAAGGTTGCTAAAGACTGCCGTAACCTAGCCTGTTAACACGAATGTGTTGTCCTGTACTGTGTACTGTTATATGTTGTAACCTAGTTCAATGTATATTTGAGCCAGTCATGAGTTTCTGGAAAAGGTCCTATGACAATGTACCCATGGTTTTGGACGGATAATCCGGTGGATATGCTTATGCTATCCATAAACTCCATAATACCTAGCGAGTTGTCATGGTTGAACCCTGAGTACGGACAGACGACCGATCGGGTATTGTATTGTTTTTATGTAAGGGCGTGTGACCTAATTAAGGGCACGCGGGAAAGTTGTTGACCCATTTTCGAATGGTCACGTGAGGCGCCGGTTTGATCATGCGCGGCCGAGGGTGGTCTTACTCTTGTTGGAGTCTGATAGCCCGTGACAGCCATATTCCGAGGTGTGCCCTCGTTAAAAGGCACCCGCCTTTCACTGGGTAAGCAGTCCTTACTGCTTATCCGGTGGATTGGGATATTTAATCCCCGAACAGCCACTTCTGTCGATGGCAGAAGAGGCCGTCCGCCTTGGCGGTGGTGCCGGTGCCAGCACCCCGCCGGAGTATGGAAGTGGTTCTCCCCAGAGTCCCACTTATACATACGACGATCAGCAATACGATGCTGATTGTGATCAGATGGATCAACAAATGAATGTTGATCAGTACTTCTCTGGAGTAGACGATAGCGACGTAGAATCGTTCTATGACGCATCCGACAACTCCAGACAAGTTAGTCCTGAACGCCGAGGTGTTCAACAACGAATTGATGTAGGTGAGCCTTATGTAGCCCCTCCATCCGAAGGTTTGAGTGGAGAGCCGGCAGGAGTCCAGTCTCATGACAGGGCTCTGATGCCACCTCCCCCTCAATTGCCGCCCCGTCTTGGTGGGAGTACCTCATTTGGTGCTTTGGGACCTGCTTCTCCGGTTGACAGGCCAATGTACCTAGAGCTGCCCCTCCCAGACAGTCCAGAATGGCATGATGTAGCCGGTCCCTATGACGGACGGATGTTAGCAATTTCTGAGGAAATGCTGATACCCACCTGTTATGGGATGCCCAGAGAGGTTGACGAGCGTGTTGTCGACGCAATCTGGGAATGTGCTCATCCGCAATGGGCTAATACCTTTCCGGAGGCCTGGTTGATGGATTACCATCAGATGGCCAAAGGATTGGTAGTCCACTTATGGTTTCGTAAAGCCGTCTGGGACGCAGAAATGGCTTTCTGAAGGAATACCTCTCATAGGCCTTCCTACGTGTCTGACAAAACGGGTTACACCGGTGTCAAGGCAGATGAGGTCTCTAGATACATAGATAGAGACCAGATCCTAATGTTAGGCACAGCGGATGAGTATGAAGCAGCAGGTAACGCTGTTGTGGATTACTGTCCAGGGGTCCCCATTACGTCTCAAACCATTGAGGCGGAAGAGGCCCGTATTGGTGTGTCTCCACTAGACAGGCTCGGGGTGATACAGGACCTCGTAGTATGTCTATTGGAGAGGCAGTATGCACTGGCGCATCCGGAGCTAGTACCCGGACCCGGACCCGTGCACGTAACAGCCAAGATGGCCGATCGGATGGACCGTCTCATTTCTCCTGCTGAAACTCCTACTTTGGGAGACGCAGCAGTAGTACCTGAGAAGGCCCTACCTGATGCAGATGGTTCCCCTAAAACTGCTCAGTCTACCCCTACGACGACTGAGCAGGTAAAAGGGAAAGCAGCTGGTGGAAAGGGTAAAGCAACCCCCACCAAAGGTAAGGGTAAAGGGAAGCGGTCAGGAACCGAACCCTCTACCAGCAGGAGTGTGGCCGACAGTACCCGAACCCGTCGGGTGTCTCCACGCTCGGCCAATAAGAAGGGCGCTAAGGCTTTGGATGTCTCCGGCAACGAGACGGACGCATCCGAGCCCGGCACTTCTACTAACGGCAGATCCCGCAGGCGGAATAAGAAGAAGGTTGACCAACGCAAACCTGAACCTATCGAGGTAGACGTTCAAGCTGATAATACAGAAGCTGAACCGGCTGTCCCAACCGTAAAAGTTGAGCTCGGTGTGCCAATCGTCAAGCTACACGACGTAATGGCCGATTTGAGTGGAGACGCTCAAGATGCCGCAGCCCAGGTTCTCGCGGGTCAACAACCTGTTGTGCAACCTGTGGATGTACCATCCGACCCGGAGGGAGAGGAGCCGGTTGACCCAGTTGTGGATGCCACTCCGACTGACGAGCAAGAGGCTGCTATCTGGGCTAACGCCAATAGAAACTTTGCCGACTTCATTCCTCTACACAGGGGACACCTGAAGGGGAGTAAATCCGTATGGAGACTGCCCCCTCGGATCACCTGTGAGAAGTGTGAAGATATGGAGGAGTGGCTTCGCAAGAAGCTCTCCGATAGAAAGCCGGCCAATATGTACTGGATCTATTGGGAATTCGTTAAGAATTCGCCCAATGGTCTGTACAATTACGACCAGAAGGGCAAGCTCAAGTTTGCTCTAGATGAGTACTACGGGGAGGATCTTAAGGATTGTCCCTTTCAACGTTGTACTCAAAGTGAAGGTGAGGTTGAATTCTTCATCGAGAAAGATGAGTTCCTTCGTCATCTCGTGGAGGTTCACATGCACCAGAGGCCGGAATATGTCTGTGACAGGGAGGTTGGCAAGAAATGTGCTAAATGCACAGGATGTGTCACCCCCCGACGCGGAGACATGGTCCGGCACTATGTGACTTCGCATGGAGAGGGCCTGGAGGCAGCCATAGATAGGGTGATGAAAATTCACTCTGAACTCTATGGTAACCTTAAGGGCCTCAATGCCGAGAAGTTGGCTTCCCTCACACCGAGTACGAAGCAGTTTGCGCCTACGGTTCCTGGTACTAACCAGAAACTAAAGGCTCGGTTTGCCCAGACTCCCGGGTCCGGCTCAGGAGGAGTACGATCTGTTGAACGAATGGAGGAGCAACAAGGCCCGCCGCCGTGGTGGGGCTTATGTAACTCCATCCGGAGAACAGATCCGAAGCCGCAGGGATTACTGTCAGGGACCCTCCGCGGCAGATAGGAAGAGACAGGCGTCTGAATCTCCAAGCCGAGCCAGGTCACCACTGGAGGCGCTGGAGAGACAGACGAATGGGGGAAGGAAGAAGCCACATTTTCCATCTCCTACTGGAACTCCTTCCCATTATGGACGAGCACCAACCCCACCAGGTGCACAGAACCCGACATTCTTTGGTGTCAGTGGACCGGGTGGTCAGTCCTCCCGGAAACACGCGCCTTTGAATGTCAAAGACCCAAAGCAGTACCCTGCTATGGGCCCACCCGGACCAGAGATGCAAATCTTTGATCAGTACGGGAGGGTCAAGCAGGAACTGCCGACAGTAGGAGGTCAAGCTCCCCGACCAACAATGAGTGCTGTGGTGAGACAACGTCCACCCGCGCCATTGTTGACAGTCACAGACCTTAGAAGGGAATTGTCGCGGTTGCCCCTGGCTCAGGGATTAACAAATCAAGGCCCTTCTACGACCACTGCTAGTGTGGCTACTACTGCGGTTGCTTCTTCACATACGCATGTAGCTGTCACTGCGAGTGGGTCTGGAGCACAGCCGAAGCCTCAGGGTCAGGTACCCCCACCTGGTGCTGTGGTTCATCGGCCTAAGCTGATCCAGACAGTGGAGACCTTCTTCAAGAAGGAGGACAAGTTGTCTTGCAATATTCAGAGCAAGCAATTTGAGACGTTACAGCACCATCTGGAAAACCTCCACCTGGATATGTACCGTCGGACCGTGTCGAGCACTCTCCAGTGCATTGACGTGATCCAGAAGTCAGAGATCAACCGGATCTCTACTCAGATAAAGGCGGATGTTGCCAAAGATAAGCAGGAAGCTGCTAATCTGCGGCAGGAGGCCTTATCCGAGAAGGAAACAGCTTCTCAGATGCTCGACCTAGAACGAGCAACGAACATGAAGAACCAGCAAAAGTTCTTCAAGGTTTTTGGAGTTATCATGGATAACTGGGACAACACACCTGGGCATGCTTTGAGCCTGTTCGAAGCACGCCAAAAGGTGAAACTAACACCTGCTGTCCCCGCATTGGCACCTACGGATGGAGCTGGTGTGGACCCTCCCGTTCAGCCACAGGCTCAACAACCGGGTCCAAACCAGCCACCCGAGGAGAACATGGAACAGTGAAAACTGTTGCATGAAGATTGGACATAATTGTGTGTCCCGAGGTGCTATTACCTATGTATTGTTGGATAGGAAACCATTTTTTTATCCAACCCGTATTGATTCGGGTACCAAACTGTACCCTAATCCGGAAACTGAAAACAGAAGGAGAAACAAACAAGTCACTCTGGAGGAGGAGTACGAATGCTGCAAACACCATAATTGTACCGTGCTATAACATAATGACTGTGCCTATTATAAAATCATGGACATTTTACGCTAATATGGACTTTTGAACTACAAACCGGATTTACTACTACACCACTACTATTTGTGAGCTAGCACTACAGGCATCAGGGTTTAGCTACGCCCATAAAGTCCATCAACAGTCTACAACTGGATCTACTATTATCTCCAGTTAGCTAGCACTACAGGCACCAGGGTTTAGCTACACCCACCAACAAGTTCTTCTATAGCACTTCAGGCATCAGGGTTCAGCTCGCCCATACCAAGACATCAGCAGCATCCGACTCCTGTTACATCCTCCAACCATAAGAACAAGTAACTTTGTTGATAATATTATATTGTATGTAAAATTGTATTTATAACTATAAAATATCTTTTATAAAGATATATTATTATATAAGGGTACTTACCTATAAATATTCTGGATCTGCGAATCCTAAAAGTTGTTTAAGGTAATCCTAGACCTAAAACTGTCTATATAGGTCATTCCTGGTCTCAATATATTAAGAGACTATACTTCTTCTGTAACTTGTAAATATAAAACACTAAGGTATAAATTGAGCTTCGTCTCAAAAGTATAAATATTTTTCTATAAAATAGAGAAGGTCCAACGGATTTTTCTGAACTTAGTATTATATTACTCAGGTTAATACCTTATTGTGTTCATATAGTATCAGATTAATTGTTCATATCTGATCATTAATATTCAATTCACTTTATAAGTGGACAGAGTTGTTAATTTAAAAAGTCGAAAATTTTTTTTTCCGGGTTTAATAACTGTAATACGATCATTATTTACAACCACCGGTCCTTTTCAGGACCCTACTGTTGTCAAAACGTTACTATAAATCTGTGATAATTATATATTTATCATTTGTGGTTGTTATAAGCTACTGGTGGAAATGAAATGAACGACACTCGATGCTATTATTGTATAATTTTTCAGAAATAGGATAGTTTTATACTATAGCCTATTTCACATCGAGCAAGTGTAATTAATACCCCTTTTTAGTATTGTAAACAATCACTTACTAGGTTATTAATACACTGCGGTTTAATTACCCCCAAGTTATTGTCTAAGGGGGGCAGTGTAGGGGTATGGTATTTAGACTTTACGTTCATGTACCCGTGAGACTCAGACCTAGGTCCTTCGGGTGTAGTGGGGGAATCCGGATGGCAGGTGGCAGCACCTGCCTCTGGGTTCGTATCCATTACACCAGGGGGCCTACCACTCATCCGCCACACGTCACGTGGCCAGTCTGAGTTTCGCGGGCTTTTCCCCTATAAGGCTGGTCCTAGCCCATGTTCTTCAGTAGTGGTTTACCCACTGCTCAACCAGGTCGTTAGCCGAAAGGGTAACCGAATGCCCTAGTAGCATGTAGTCCTCTGAGGCTGTGATCGTATGTAACATAAGCTATGAAATAAAAGCTCGGTTGCCTACCCGGAAACTTTTCTCTCTCTTCGTTATGATTTAATCTAACTTAACGAGACGAATGACTACATACACATATTTGTACACACTGCATTAGAATAGGAGACTTGAGAAAGTACAACAGTTTTGCAGGAAGGACATTGCTTTATACATTACAAAATAACATGACATGTTGTGTCTATTTAATTAAATGACAAGGAGTTTGGGGATATTTGACACAACAATTGATTATAACTGTGCGCAGATAGTCCATTCAGAGGTAGTGCTGCTACCTGGTGTGGATTTGACATCCAAGTATCTAAACATATTGATGTTTAAATCTAAACACCTAATATTCAACTGTTTAAACTCTAAATGTCTGAACATGTTTAGCAAAAATGTTTATGTATTTAGAATAAAGGTGTTATTTTCCTAAATGTGCAGTCGATGATACACCTGACTGGCGTATATGTTTAGATTTTAAACATGTTTAGACCTAAACATGTTTAAAATCTAAACACCATTTTTGCAGTGTATAGGAATTGAAAATAGGCTCGTCCTCTAGGAACTATACTTTTTTCAGAGGCCGTCCGCATGGCCAGGGCAACAATTTTTGCTCTGCCCTTAAAGAGTTATAAATGCGAAGCTCAAATACCTTCACTTTATTCACTGGAGACTGGGGTCAATATGTAGACAAATGTCCAGAAGTATACTTGTAGGGAAATTAGGAGAGAAGACGTTGGCAATAGTGGCAAATCGTGCCTTCTGGAGCATGTTCAGAAGTCTAATGATGACTCATCTTTCAATATTTTCATAAGTATCCTTCATAATTTTCCTATTTTATTTGATAGATTTTGAAACATGCTATAGGTAGTCATACTTTTGAACTACATGGTACGGACACTTCATGCTTGAAGGACTTGGTTTCTGTGGGGGAGCGTTTAATAATAGTTGCACGAATAAAATTGTGTTCTCTCATTAGACCCATTTGCAATGTCGGAACGATGATGGGGGAGGAAAATATAGTATTTTGCAATCAAATCTTTTACACCAAATCACGATTCTTCCAGATAGACTTCCGGCTTAATTATACCCCCCCCCACCGAATTGCTTACATTATGGTTCTACCCTAAGTGCACCCACCAAAATGCTCTGGATTTTGCCATATTCGATGCGTTGATTATCTCAACTTTGCCCCCTCCTTTTTTTCTTTTTTTTTTCTTTAAAGTTTCTTTAATTATTTTTGATCCCTTACAAATTTTGAATGAAAACAGGGTGTGTGTCCCCTCTTTTTGGGCCGCGCCCCCTCCTTTTCCAAATCCTGGATCTGCCCCTGGCCCCTCTCCCCCACTATTTATACCTTTATTCGGGCTCATCAGTAAATTGTGGATCAAGTTCAAGTTTGAAAGGTTTTAATGAATCATACACTTAAGTGATCTTACTTTATCAATACAGAGCAGAGCGGGTAGGCTAGTCTTGTTGGTTGGTATGGGGGGGGGGGAAGAATAGCCAATTACAATGTATGTCACAATTTATAATTTGTCTGTCCTTAATGAGGTAGGCATACAATTGATTCGCATATCAATGGTCACCTAAAAGTGGGTTCAAATGTGATGCAAACTATATGTACCTATATGATTCTATTTATACAGT
This sequence comes from Acholoe squamosa, assembly GCA_949317995.1. Classification (NCBI taxonomy): domain Eukaryota; kingdom Metazoa; phylum Annelida; class Polychaeta; order Phyllodocida; family Polynoidae; genus Acholoe; species Acholoe squamosa. Next base: position 57,331,565 of record OX439045.1, read on the forward strand.
GCTAGTCAATACATGGCTTATACATTGTATAGCATTGTTTACTGTGCAGTGCTGTGGACAGTCTGTACTGCAGCCAAATTGTGTCCCCACCTTGCATTTTATAGTTCCAAAACATGTGGTTCTTTGTCAAATTTCGATCGGCATATTATTGTATCTCATGCATTAGGCTCTAAATGTATCCCAACCCCCTCATACAGGTTGGTCGTAACAAGCGCATTAATTCGGCCCATATTGTATTCAATAATAACAAAAAGAGATCCAATTCAACTTGAGAGAGAGACAGACAGAGACAGGGACAGAGACAGACATGTGGGTCATTCTCATGAACTGTTAGCAGATCAGCATTTTAGCCTTATTATGTTATAAATCTCAGAGGATTGCTTTGAATTAATTTTCACTGATTCTATCAGGTCCACAACATGTTTGGCTACATTTGGGTATATAGTTTTGCCTCTCTATGGACAATATTAACTGCGTGAGAAACAAAAAACAGGTGGAAATAGCATATTTTTTGGTATTTTTCCTTAGTAAGAGAATGCTCTATGGCACAAAAAAATTTAATCAGGAAAGAAAATGCAGCCAATTTCATTTTTTTCACATAGATAAACAATGAATGAAATGCTGGAGTGCTTTAAACCTCTCATTAGTTCCTAAAATACAGGAAGTGGGCATTAAAATGAGATTGTGTAGTTTTTTGAAGCGTTGACTAACCCATAAATGGATGAAAAAAGAACCCCTATAGCTTTTGCCAAAATTACAATAAATGTTGTCTATAGGTTACTATGTAACACTTTCTACCTATACACATATGTATTAAAAAGGAATTGGGAAAATATGGAAAACACTTGCCTCTGTAGCCAATCAAACATTTTCATGGTATATTTGTGTAATATTCCCGAAGCGTTGACTAACCCAGAAACAAAATTATTTATCTCTACATCCCCCATGTTAAGCATATTTAAGTTTTCATTTTACACATAGATATTCTTTGTAATACTGTAAGCAACATATTGAAACGAGAGAGATTTGCTATACATACATAAGGTAATAGATCAAAGGTACATTGCATGTAATGTTGACTAACAGCAAAATTCTTGAGGCGTTGACTAACGCATAAAAAAGAAGAAATATCTACACAGCACCCATATTGTGTACATTTACATCATTATTTTGCACATAAACTATCTCTTTCAATCAATAGAACAAAATACTTAATCAAGAGAGTTCCTCTATATAATGGGCGGCATAAATCCATGCAGCATGGTGTGTAATGTTAACTGACACTTTAATCTCTCTGAAGTGTTGACTAACGCAACAAATTCATGTAGAGCTACACAGTTCCAGTGCTCTGTATAAATCTAACTACCTTAAACCCTCAACTACATACAATTTCTTTTTGGAAATTTTGATGTCTATTTATCATTGAAGTCAATTGTTTACCACATGCTCACAATTGGGCTATGGGTCAGGCTTTTCAAGTATTACCTTATATAGTAAAAAGAATACATCTAAATTGTGTTTATGTAGGTCAACATATTCCCTTCAAAGTCATAGTCCATGTGTACATGAGGTTAGCTTACAGCTATAATGTTGTGGTAATCATTTGATGCATGAATTGCCACATCATCAAGAAAATAACAAATAAAAGATAAGTCTGCTGCACACAGTTTTTCAAGTAAAATGGTCATGGTACAGTGGGTGATGTTAACCTACGGCTAAATTATACTACTTATGGGTGTTTGATATCCATATTAATAGTGCAGTCAAGATACCTGTTTCCTACTTTCCTTTCAGCGAAAATATTGAGTATATAGCGGTACTGAAAATAGGAGTGTCATTGATACCAATAGAATTGATATATCAGCATTTCTGGACTCATGATTATCGCATCGACAAAAGCATTACATTGATAAAATATGATATGAGCCGTTATCCCAAGCACAAGCTCTTTTAAATCGTGAAAGAATTTTAAAATTGTTCCAAATAGAACTAGAGTTATGGCCAAAGACAATTTTGGAATCCATATCCATTGATAATATAGAATATTCATGAGTCAACTGCCTGGTGGCTGAAAATACCTCAGGTCTAAAAAGTGGGATATTACTTTTGGCCACTGCCCTAGGATGATGATCAGTTGTCACTTGTACTCATATAGGAGCTGAGGAGTGGGAATGGAATTATAATCTACCAGTCCTTTCATTTTTGTCCTATGATTCTTTTCTGAATATCGATATATTTGAAATATCACCATTGTAATAGTGATAATCATCATTGAAATAGATTGCATATCAATGGCACTCCTAACTGAAAACTAAGTCCCTCATACAATCTGAAGTCAGCACTTTCGAATAATTACAAAGATACTGAATTGAAAAAATAATTGTATAAAAAGCAAAAGAATAGCTCACCTGCTTCTGAAAATAAGGTAAAATCTGCTCTTGTATAGTCTATGAAGCGTTGACTAACGCATTTATGAACCCCATCTTTATAGCTACTTCACAGGTATTTAGAGTACAAAAGGCCCAAGACCCACCCACCATTGGAAATAGGATAGTCTCTTTATACATTCATGTTAGAATTGAAATCTTTTAGTGGAATTCCACTTTGTGTACCTATTTGGAAGACATTACAATAAAATGATTACTTTATTCTATTTAACCAAACAAAGATAGCACAAAACCACCTGTATAAAGAATATATAAAGAGAGCAACTCAGCACATGATAATATGAAGGAAAATTCTGTGTATATGAGGCATAGCCCCTCCCCTACCTAGAGTAACTAACTCCAAAGGTATAACATACCTATATTATAAAAAATAAACCCTTGTAGTGCCTAAAATAGTAAATGCGTTAGTCAACGCCTCATGCAGTCTTACAATAATTAATATAGTGTCTTTAGCCAGGTGCCATAGCCACAGTTTTCTGATTTGATGTTCCCAATTCGGTATATGAGTTGGCCAAGACCCATAGTATTTTAAGACAAAAGGATTTTTATCTGCTCATAGATCTAAAAATTAGCCCTTTTCAGGTCACCCTCAGGCCATTTGCCAACAGTTCATGAGAATGACCCATGTGTAAAAAGTAGATTTCTATTCCGATTGTTAGTTGATAGTTAACTCTGCCACGTCAACAATGTGGAGGGGCAGGGCCTGGGGCATGGCTTTCTCTGTACTAGATCTCAGACTAAATGTTCCAGATTTCTCAAACTAGGAATGTACATGGATTCTTCAGGTGGGGAAGACACACTTTGATGTGAGCATCGGTGGTTCAGTGTTAGAATGCTCGCCTGCCACGCGGGCGGCCCGGGTTCGATTCCCGGCCGATGCAGGTCATTTTCTCCGGCCCTGGAGGGTGTTACACCATTGAAGCAATGATTGTACAGTATAGGATAGGTCAGTCCATACAGTCCTATAGTGAAGGCCAACCCCCCTCTACCCCCCCCATGAAACTAGGTGACCTTGTGTGTTCAGTATTGGGCCCTATATAGGATAAGGGGGTTTATGGAGCTATCATGTATCTTCCTGAAAGGGATACTAAATGAAATGAAGAGACCATCTAAGCCAAAAAATCCTGCTGAATCCAAAAATGTTGGTCTTTCTTATCAAAATTTGACCAAAAGTACCCGAAAATGATGTTTGATGAGGGAAATACTTTTAAAAATGTACAAAAATTATATTGAAAATGATTGCAAATCTTTAAATATAGAACACATAAATCAGAGTTAATACCTCAATCCACATACCCAAATGTCTGCCTATCTCTCAGTCAGGCAAGTTCTGGGCTTGTGCATTATTCTGCCTATCCCACATACAGCATATCAATTGTGTACCTATCACTCATCCTGCCTATCTCTTCAATCTGAAACATTGACAGTTCAATCTTATAATGCTTACCCCTCACCTTATAATGCTTACCCCTCACCTTACCTTATCTCATTTGTTCCTTCTTTCCTTTAGTCTACCTATCCTCAATCTGCCTATCATTCATTTTACCTATCCCTCATGGTGACTATCCCTCAGACCATCATGTTTAATCTGCGCTGTTTGTCTGCTATATAAGCCTTTATTGTTTAACGGTACATTCCTTACCATGTCTACTATTTCAATTTTACCTATCCCTGATAATGCCTATCATGTAGCCTACCTATCCCTCATTGTGCCTATCCCCCAACTCTGCACATCCCTTATATTTGACTTGCATATCTGTCCCTAGGATGCATGTTTTTTTATTGTTTTTTTTTACGTTTGCTCATCTTACAAGGTACTCTGTGCCTATTCCTTAAATTGCTAATTGCTCATACTGCCTATCCCTCTTGCTACCCATCCTTACCTATCCCCCATGCACTCTATACAGCTCTCTTACCCATCTCACCTCTCTTACCTACCTATGTCACAACCAACCTTCATTATGATGACCATTTCTTAGTCACCCTATCACCTAACATACTGGTTACAGTCCACCTTATTCATACATCTACCTATCATTCATGCTGCATATCTTTCAGTTTACCTATATAATGATATGAATGGAGGGTAGGCATAATGGGGGATAGGTATATTTCACAAGGCATAGACCTGGAGACAGGTGGAAGAAATTGAACACAAGCTGAGATATGTATAGAGAGAGCGAGTTAGATTGACTGAGCTGACATGGTAAGAAAACCATATGGAGAGCATGAGGGATAGGTATTCAAAAGGATTGGTAGCAAGGGGGATAGGTAGCATGTGCAATATCTAGTTTGAGGGATAGGCACAGAGAGTACCTTGTAAGATGAGCAAATGTAAAACAAGAAAACATGGGTGGTAGCGACAGATGGGCAAGTCAAATATGAGGGATATGCAGAGTTGGGGGATAGGTATAATGAAGGATAGGTAGGCTTTATGATAGGCATTGTTAAGGATAGGTAGGATCAAAATGATAGACATGATAAGCAATGTAACAGTTAACCATTAGGGCCTAAATAAACAGATGAACAATACAGTTTAAACATGGTGGTCTTAGGGATAGTCACATGAGGGATAGGTAAAATGAATGATAGGAAGACTGAGGATAGGTATACTATGGGAAACTTGGACCAGAGAAGATTAGCTAAAGTAAGGAGTAAGCTTTAGTATCTAGGTCTTTTGGGAGATAGCCTTACTTCAAGATGCTTTAGATTTAAGAGATAGGCAGTATGAGTGATAGGTAGACTAAGGGATAGGCAGTATGTGAGATAGGCAGACTAATGCACAGTTAGAATACTTGTCAAATTGGGAGATAGGCAGACATTTGGAAATGTGCATTGAGGTACTAACTCTGGTTTACATGTGTCTATAAAGACTTCTCATTATTTTGAATATTATTTTTGTACATCTTTAAAATATTTTCTTCATCAAACCTCATTTTCGGGTACTTTTATTCAATTTCTGAGAATCATGATAAAAAATTTGGATTCATCAGGATTTTCTGGTCCAGGTGGTTTCTTCTTCCCCTTTAGTATCACCCTGATAAAGGAATACCACAGCTCCATAAACCACCTAATCCTCTACAGAAATCAACAATGAAGACACAGGGGCACCTAGTTTCATGGGGGGGGGGGTAGAGGGGGGTGGCCTGTCACACTCTACCCATAGACTATGCTCTCAGTGACCTCTCCTATAGTATAAGCTTCTTGATTGAAGCTTCTTGGTTACACCACATAACATAACGGCCCCCCATATGTCACATACGGCCCCCATATGTTACATACGGCCCTTACTCTGTTTCTGTTCAAATTTCCACATCCTTAAATCAGGGATGCGGACCTCCACATGTGGATGCAGAATTTTACCTGTTTCTGTTTAAGATATGGAAATCTAAAATCCCACATAGAGGCCATATATATATATATATATATATATATATATATATATATATATATATATATATATATATATATCCTTCTAAATGTGGAGGGGTAAGGGGGTATCCTGTATGTTAAAACTATGAGAATATCACTTGTCCATATGTCAGGAAAAGGGTATTATATGTTGGTACATGTGAGGGTGAGATGAGGGGGTGGGGTCTATTGATTCTATACATGGTAGGTCACCCTCATGTATAAGCTGCACCCTGAACACTTCTGCTCTAAGATACCATCCCCTCATCTCTCTTATCACTGCATGTATCTTCCTTTCCATATACGGCACCTCTTGAAATAATTTCCGTATGTGTGACGTCATTATGGGAATCTCCAGGGGGTTTTCTGGAATGTAGACTGGATTCTGCCTACTTTTATAATTGAGACAGGTTATAATTCCGTATGGTGTATATTACATACGGAAATCTTATATAACATATGGACAGGACACGGCCACCTTTCTGAGACACTTTATTAGATAAAATATTTTTCTCCCACATAGAGGCCGTATCTTAGAGCCGTATGTGCACATATCTACACCCGTGTGCTGGCATATTTATGCCATATTGCATTTATACCACCTTTTCCTCCATTTTGTATTAATTTCTTACCTGATATCAACAGAATATAGCCATGAGAAGACATTTTGTAAAAGCAAGCGATACGGCCCGGGTCAGCGCTCTGCGCGAAGCCATTGTTTTTGTTCCTTGACGGGAGAGGTACCGCTGTGTTTACACACACTTTTCGTATTGAATCCAACCATGACAAATCCAGAAATTAACAGGTTCATATCCTTAGATAGTCTAGATGATCCCTCCATATGTGTTATGTCCAATATATTAAAAATAAAGAAGAATCCATTGATTTTCCAACACTGTTCGAAATTTTCGCTGTCTTCCTCGTACGACGAGCAGATGACCTATATCTACATCCGGGCCACTGACGCAATTTTGTCGGACAAGGAGGCGGGTGGGAATGGCCAGACCGTGAGCCCCTTACGATAGAAAAATCAATGGATTCTTCTTTATATTCAACAAAATGGAGAAAATTAGCACGCATTCCTCGTCTATGGATCATATACTTCTTGGGATTTTAATATTATAACATGACAAGCTTGGAATCAAGACGAAAACTGAGTGCAAACATAGGACTAGGACCGAAGGTTAGAACTTATTTATTTTTCCATTGAAGTCCATCACCGTTCAGTGTGGCGCTATGGCTAAGGCCTCCGGCTACCTCTACTGCGGCCGGGGTTCAATTCTCCTATGAGTTGGGATGATTTTTCACATTGAAACAATGGCGAGACTGAATTTGTATGTCCGCCAGTATTTCTCAAAATAGTCTAAGTCCAACTTGACCTCGAAAAAGTATATCCAAAAATCCCGAAAATGAACATGTGCATATAATTATGCTCTCATAATGCACTGGTAGGAGAGGGCATAACAGTAAGGGAGGTGGCAGAATAGTGGTATAAGCACATATCTACACCTATGTGGTGAAACATCCTCCTGCTGTTTCAAAGTCTGTGGTGCGTGACTGGATCCCTAAACCTCGAGCATTCGGCAGTCGTTTCTCACCTAGGGTAGATTAACCTAAAGACGACCACATACCTAGAGTCGACCACCTGTCAGCTTATTTTTCTCACTAGTGCATTCATCTTAAACCCTAATATTATTGAAATAGAGGTGTTATAGTACCCCACAGAATGATGTCCTGGAATATATGAAGTAATTGTCACTGCATGATAATACCCTAAAGTTCCCATGTTTGAATGGTTTTTACCATGACCAGCTGGTCGATTTCATCAGAATTCTCCAACTTTGGTTCGATACTTTGAAGATGACAAGTGCTCACATATTTTGACTCTAGGCATAGATAAATATCTTTGCTAAATGATAGCATAAGGAAAAGTGAAGAAATGTAAAATAATTTCTGTATAGGACTTATTTCCTAGAACATACCAATTTCACCTTGAGATGACCACCATTTCACCTTGAGTCAACCGCTCCTTATACAAATGTACACCTATTTGTGCATTTAATTGAATAGAAACCATTGATTATGTAGGATTACATCACAAGAGTCATGGCCAGAATAGTTTGGGATAGAAATCTTCACTGGATTATGCTCTGATGCATACATTTCAATCTTTACTGTAATGCTTTGGTTATTACTATATAGGGTAAAATTGGGTAGTTTCGCGCACCAAGTCACGATACATAAGCAAATGTCCATGACCAGTGAATAATTTGGCATCGTATTCACCGAGGTGGGGCTGCTGTATTCAACGAATCCGTTATAAATTATTCACTGGTCGTGGACATTTGCATTTATGCCATGGCCTGTGGGTTTAAATTGCTTTTAAATAAAGAATTATAACAATATTTCTGATTTTGAAGACGCTGCGTCGTCTCGGTTTGTTTTGATCCGCCATGACACCTTGCTCGACAAAGTAGGTCACGTGATACAGAGCTAGCCGCTGCTTTTAGTTTCAAATTAAATGTTCCTTGCGCAGGGCAATATCTTCTTTTTTGACATGCCACTAATACTTAGATATACCTTAAACAATTCATAACATATTATTTAACTAGTTCAATCATTCTTTTACCGTAAAACTTCTAATAACCATACCTAAACACGAAACTAATAAGCTCTGTATTAATTTCAAAATGGCGCAGCTGAATATGCGAGGATCGTATTCCATCCCCCCCATTGAATACGGCGTAAGTAGTACTAATCTATAGGGTCGTCAATATTAGCCATGGCATAAAACTCAAATGCACGCCCTCACGTGAAGCACAGAGGGCCGTGAATCATTGGTATATTTTCTGATAATAGCTGCTGGGTGCCCCAGTCCATCCATAGCACTAAAACTAACATAATGGCTGCATACTGGTGAAAGAGAGTGGAACTAGAGACTACAAAATACTTTGGGTTGTAACATCCACCTCAGGAGGTTAATTCAAAACATCCTGGGATCACAACCCCAGCGATCTTAGGAATTATTCTACCTTATTCTATTAAGCGATCTTAAGATCAGACTGCGTTCACATTTCCTAGCCAGCACTAAGATTGCATCGATCTTAGCCTCAGCCCTCCTACACTATTCCAAGAAGTACTGACTAGGCACAGGGGTAAGAGTCCCAAAATAAAGGAATAGCTGTGGAGTCACTCTTCTTCACAAGAGTGCTTATACCATCCTTCCCCATCCCCACATGGGCTAAGAAATATATTAGATTCCATCTGTAAATAAGGTAACTTTAATGCAGGATAAAATAAAAATATCTTACCTCAATAGAGAGAGACAGATGAACTTCCCCGAAGACAGAGTCTGGCTTGCAGCAAGAGGATACCAAAGGGAGTGGGGTAGGACTTCACTTCAAAACTTGAGAAGGAAGAATTACCTTAGAGTGCCCTTAATGCATGAGTAGGCCTAAGGGCCCTCAAGGACTCTCAGTAAACATCCTCCCTCCCCTGTTTATGTATATGCAGCAGGCTATTCACTCTTTCAATCAGGAGTGTTCCCTGTAAGTGCTCTTCTACTGAGGTTAAACCACTATGCAATTCTTTCACTAAGATCACAGTGATCTTAGTGCTGGAAAAGGAACAGTGAAGTGATCCCAGGACTTACTATTCCTGACAGGCCTGCAACCACTGCATTAGATAGGGTAGACTGGCCAGGCCATATGATATGTGCCTACACTAAGATCGCTGGGGTTGAGATCCCAGGATGTTTTGAATTAAGCTCCTGGGCTGTATCGCGCATTTCATGATACAACCCAAATGTAATGCATCTTCCCATAGAGCATGTATCGCGCATGTGAAAACAACTAGGGTCAGAGTGACTGCTGTCACACCTGCCAGGTCAGGACTAGCATCCTGATTTTTATACATGTACCTGTTAGACCCCATACCAATGGCTACCACGTAACTCAGTTTCTTCATCCTAATTAGCTTTTAAGTTTTAATTTTGTATCCTATATCATGTGTGCGATATAACAACAATATATGCGCAATATAATACTTATTTCTTTCACAATTGTTCTCTATGAAAATTCAATAATAAAATAGACAGTAGGGATGACGAGTTTTACAACATTTAGAATATATCATGTCAGTGACTCACGGAAGTAAATGTATAGCTCAGGTAGCCAAACTGCACTGGAATACGAGAACAGGTAACGGGGACAGCCACAGCAAAAGGAATTTTGAGAAATCTTCAATTCTTTTGCAAATAGGCCTCTGTAAGTGCCGGTGCGTGATACAATGAGATGTTCGATACTACCCAATTTTACCCTAGAGGAACTATTTGATACTGAAAGTGTGATGATAAAGTTAAGGAATGGATTATTATAGTCCACATTGAAGGTCTATTAAAGTACATTAAAAACAAAGCCTCTATAATGCAGGGTTGGAAATACCACCTCTATTTTGACGAGATTTACAATATCCATGGCCATAAATTGCCTTGAATGTCCATTCTAATTGAGTCACTATAAAAACATACATTTTCTTATGATGCAATAGTTTTAATTACGCCATATCTATAGAAGACACTTATACTTTTTTCAAATGATAGTTTAATGAACATAGCCCCATTACAAGAGTAGTTATCAAGTGGTCAGCTCAAGGTGCAAGGTGGTCAGCTGAAGGTGAAAATAGACTAACTGGGATGGTCTTAGAAATGATGAAAAACAATAGATAAACTTAACACATGGATTTGAGAAAGGTAATTGGTCCAAAAGCCCAAATTATTGCCTTTCACTTAGTACCTTGGGGGACCCTAACGCCCTATTAGACTCAGAGATATTAGCTACTACATTTCCCTTTTTTAAAAACCTGCACAGGAACGGTCGTCTTTAGGTTAATCTACCCAAGGCCTACATGCAGAGTACTGGGCCCTAATTCCGGACATACCCTATGGTTGGGGCGCCACCAGTACTGCCAACGATATATGCAGGCGATGTTCAGCCATTATGATGCACTTTCAAACATGTTGGCGAACTGACCAGGAAGTCATTTCTCAGACGCTAAGTTTTGGGCAGCCCCAAATCGTACCGACCTGGCCTAGATTGGAAGGGAATTCTCGATTGTACAGGGTCAAACACTACGACTGGTGCAGATATAGAGGAAAAAAGCCATGCATCTGGATAGCCAATCGTAGGTAATACAGGGCCACTCACTCCACCTCCCGGGGGGGACACTCAGATTTCTTTTGACGGGGGTGTGCGGCTGGGCCTCTGACAACCCTTACCCTTGGTGAGAGGGATTTTGGGCAAAAAGTGACCCTTGGTGAGAGGGATTTTGGTAAAAAAAAAATGTGCACAGTTAAGTTTTTTTATTTTGAAATTTACCCTTGATGTGCGGAATTTTTATCAAAACTGACCATATTTGGCAGAAATTTTGATGGAAATCCCGAAAACTGGCACTTATTTTGATGTGCAGGGTCAAAATATGAGAAAAGTGGCCCTTGGTGAGAGGGATTTTGGCTAAAAGTGACCCCTTGGTGAGAGGGATTCTGACCCAAACCAGACCCTTAGTGAGAGGGATTTTGGCCAAAAAGTGACCTTGCCAGCCGCACACTCCTGTCTGTGGCATATAGTGAGTGTCCCCCTGGGCTCCACCTCCCTACGAATGGCCTGGATTGTACGGGGTGGCCAATTCGTAGTGGGCAGTCTCAATTCGTAGCGTTTGAGAAATACCTAGCAGAGCTCCGCTCTTCTCCACGATTCTCTCCGTTAATCCCATCTTATCACATATTAAGACTAATAAATTTCAGGGAAACTGATAAAGTATACAATAGTCTAACAATGCGCAGCATTGAAAAGAAGGTAAAACATGGGAATACACGATTTCTATCATGATTCCTGTTGAATCTCATGGTAATATGATCAGATTTTCGCCCATGTCAACAACACACTTTCAGTTAGAAGTGGGTGGGGCCTGCATGTTTCTAATACTCTGGAACATCGTCCATAGTTATAGATTTTCATACATTATTTTTACTCTAATTTGTTGATAATAAACAAGATTCAATCAACAAAATAACTTCAACATTTAACTTGTTTTTCCAATCAACCATGACAGCTGCCATGGTCAGGCCCGGACTCGGAGAGGGAAATGGCTTTTGCCTTGTCGGGTGCCAAGTGGGGTATTTTGTACCCTTATCTTAGTTGCTCCTACTTGCTCGATGGCTATTATCTTCAGATAAAATGTCCATCTTTCCACTTCTATCACAAAATACTACAGTATGCCCCTTGCTGATGTACAATACATGTGAAAAGTTAGACAAATTTGAAGTTTTCGGAAGCCATATTGGAAGCACCTGTCAACTAAAAACAGGAACGATTTCTCCTCATCTCATCATTGTCATGGTCAGAGCATGTGTCTACCAGGGAAATGAAATGGTTTCTAACATAAATGTAGGGGTATGGTATTTACACTCGTACGTTCATGCACCCGTGGGACTCAGACCTAGGTCTTCGGGTGTGGTGGGGGAATCCGGATGGCAGGTGGCAGCACCTGCCTCTGGGTTCGTATCCGCTACACCAGGGGGCCTACCACTCGTTCGCCACACGTCACGTGGTCGGTCTGAGTTTCACGGGCTTTTCCCCTATATAAGGGCGGTTCCACCCCCATACTCTTTAGTAGTGGTCCTACCCACTGCTCAACCTGGTCATTACCTGAAAGGGTAACCGAATGCCCTGGCAGCATGTAGTCCTTTAAGGCTGTGATCGTATGTAACAAAAGCTTATGCAATAAAAGCCCGGTTGCCTACCCGGAAACTTCTCCTCTCTTCGTTATGATTTAATCTAACTTATTGAGCCGAACCACTATACTGGTGCCGTGACCAGTTGGTCTTCGGGTAAGCGCAGTCAGAAATGACTGAGCTGAGCCCAGTTAAGGGAAATAGCCCAGATCCTGAGCTATATTCCCCGATGGAAGATGGTGAAATCATGTCACCATATCCAGATGGGTTAGTGGATGTAAGAAAGAACTTACATGATGAACTGGAAGAATTTGGAGATTCCTTATTCATGCCAGGAGGTACTTTGAAACCGGCACCTATGCATAGGAGTAACGCTCAATTTGGTCAACTACCATTTGAGGTACCTAAGCCAAGTGCAGGTATGTTTGAAACTCCATACAGTTCTCGAATCAGACACCAGAAGTGTGGATTTGAGAAAAATAAAATGGACGAGCTTGAAGACATGAAAGCTGAATACGAGAAGATCCAATTGGATCTCATCACACTGACCTGGACTCGGGACAGAATTTTGACTGAAAACAAACAGTTGATGTCAGAACATCTTGATTCCGATCAGAGTTATAGACGCCAACAACAAGAACTGTTGGATAGAATGGAGAAGGAATAACAAGATTTCCAACTCCAGCCCAAACAATATTGTGATGCATTATACACGACGGATTTAGAATATAAAGCCTCGTGTGAAGAGTTGAATAGAACTAAACAAGAGATAAGTTCAACTCAATCGGCCCATGGCAAGTATCAAGAAGAGCTGAAAAAGATTGAAACAGCCTTCAAAGATGCGCGAAATACATATCATAAACAAACCGAAGAGCATGAAAAACTCAGAGGTCAATGGATACGTGAATCAGCAAATTTGACTGCTAAACAGACAAAAATGCTGAATGACTATTCAGAACTGGAAACTAAAGCTATCCAGATGTTAAAGTATCTAGAGGATACTGGACATGTGGTGGGCACTCTTGAACCAGACTTCACTGTTTCAGGAATTGTCCTATACATGGCGGGTGACCAGATGAACTCTTTGAGGGGTAAGGATGAGGTAACAGAAAACACTGTACCAGGTTGTGAAGAAGTAAAGAGCCATCAGATTAAATTTACAGACGATACCTCAAAACCTCTTGGTTTAGGTACGGGAAATATTGGAGGTGCTTCTACGAGTGGAATACAACAAAACCACTCAGTAGGAGCTTCTAACTTTGACAGTGGATGGCCACAACAGTCACCTTTAGGGGGACCAAATGGCCCTTATGCCCAGTATGGATGGAAACAACCTCACACAGGAGCGAATCCATCCGATAGTAATGCCCGGAATGCATCCGGAGGAACATCCGGACAAACATCCGGGAATTCCCGTGAAACTGGAGGACAACCCGGATACTCTCAAGGATCTGGATCCTCAGCAGGTAGTTCCAGAAGTAACCCCTTTGCGGGTAGAGCTGGTTTCAATAATGGAAATCAGTCGTCTGGAACAGGAAGAAACACTAATAACAATAGTGGTTTTTTTTTAGTTCTGGTGGAAGTACACAGTCCACCAATAATCCAGGGTCAACTTCTCTAACCGATGGAAACATCTTTTCAAAGGTACCTACATCTGGGGCAGGAGGATCAGGGGGTGGAGGAGGACCACCACCGGGTGGCTCTGGAGGAACCTATGGTACGAATCCTCCACGGAAAAAGAGACTCAGTCGACGAGTATCTCTTTCTCCAGGGTTGCAAACACTGCATGATTCAAATGCAGCGATTGCTAACCTAGGTGTTGATTGTTACAATCAAGGTCTGGATGATACGGAAATTATGGAATGGAGTAGGGGATTAACCCTGACTGGATCCACGAATCCGGCTCGTAGGGTAGCTAAGATACCTACTCCCTTTAATGCCAAGAATCCTTGGAAGGAGGAGTATCAAGGCTGCGCAGATGTCTTTAACTGCAATGGATGGGGTAAAGAGGAAGCACTCCCCTATCTAGTATGCTGGTTAAAGGAAGGCGACGGTAAAGGAGCCGTAGAACAATGGAGAGATTCCCAAATTAAAGGACTCTCAGCCCATATGAAATATGATGAACTCATAGAGATTGCTTCATATTTATATGGAAACATAGTTGGAGAAGATCCTTGGTTGACGTTCACTAAAAGAACTCAGAAACCTAAGGAATCTGCCAAAGTTTTCGGCTTAGAATGCCAACGACTGTTGCATAAAGCCAGACCTCAATGGAGATTGGATGATGAGTGCTTCCTAGATGAAATGTTTAAACAATTCATCGAAGGATTGCGGAATCAGGAACACAGGATCGTGGCCTGTGAGGCTTGGAAGAATGATGCCTCTTTGGCAGATTTGTTCCAGTCCTTAGATCATTATGATCGTAAGGCAAGGATCCTTGCCGGGAAGGTACCCCAACGGATGTCAGCTATGATAGCTCCGGAGGGGATACCTGAGACCGATTCATCCAAATCAGGAGAACCTGATGACGATGAAAACGTTGAGGCCATTGCCCAAGGAAACCCCCAGTATAACCGGAACTGGGGAAAGAAACCGGGTTATGTCAAGGAGAAAGTGATTGCCACTAAAACTCCTGAGACAAAACCTGATACCAAACCGAATACCGGTCCGTCTTTATCAGAGGACCTGATTTCCACCTTGGTACAGAAGATCACTGAAAATCTTAGAAGGCCTAGGCCTGATAGGAGTGTAGTGAAGTGTTTCAGATGTCAGGAAACTGGGCATTATGCTGCTGAATGTGAAGCAGATAAGCCAGTATATCGTAACGCTTGTTTCCGGAACCATCCGGATAAGGAGGACTCAGTGAAAAAGGAAAACTGAGTGAGGGTGTCCATGATGGCAACCGGATTACCCCCAGAGTGAGTGATTACCATGACTGCCAGCCTATCACCGCTTGTAGTACTAGTGAGAATCCTCTAGCAATTTCACCCAGCAGTGAAGCTAAGGAACCTGATCAGTTCCTTACTCATGAGGCTGGGGAGACTGATAGTACACCAGGTGTCAAGAACCGTCAGAAGAACACAAAGGGGAAACCCGATATCAGTCAAGAAGAAGTGGCCAATGGGTTGGCCAGGGTGGGGTGTGCCCAGCTTCCCCCGGGTCATCCTTATCTCGAATTTTTGAAGGGATGTGGATTTGACCTCGGCGCTAAGACGGAACTTGCTAAGTATGCAAGTTGTCCTACCTACTTGAAAGGTAGGAGGTGGTACGCAGTTGTATCTGTGAGTGGTAGGTCTGCTGAGTTTCTTGTTGATATGGGTGCTAGCCACTCCTGTATTGCTAAGAGGCTCTATGACCTTTTGCCTACGAATCATAAAACTTCCATAATGGAAAGAAATGCTCGTACGGCCGACGGTAGCACGATGCAAACGTTTGGTAGAACATGTATGAGGTTCAGTCTACAGAAGGATAAGGATTTTATCCTTACTCCTACTGTGGCGAACATAGCAGATGATGGTATACTTGGTCTGGATTTTGCTGCATTATATGGAGAAAGGTTAGATTCCCAGAGGGGAATATTGGAGGTTAGAGACCCGTATCATCTCGAAGTACAATGTGTACTCAGACAAGTAAGTAGTGTAGCCAGTGTAGCCCAGACTGTTAAGATACAACCAGGCACTGCCTGTGATGTCTTATGTCGAGCCGATAGAGAGTTTTTAGGAAAAACTGGAGTTATAGAGCCAGATGTGGCAATGTTGTCAAGTATCGGATTGGAATCCGCTGATGTCCTAGTAGCAAATGCTGCTTGGACAGTGGTTCCTATATCCAATACCGGTAACAAGACTGTCTACGTACAGAAGGATACGATCCTAGGGTTGGTTGTCCTCTCTGAAATAGTAGAAGGCTGTGAGCATGCTTTGGCACCTGGAGTCCCTTACTCATCCGAAAGGAACCCGGAATTAGATATTCTAATAGCCAAAAGCCATGTTGAAACTGATGAACAACGTGAAGCCCTAACTGACTTGCTAGACAAGCACAGTAAAGCTTTTGCAGCACCAGGTGAACAATTGGGGCATACTAACAAGGTACTGCATACGATTGACACTGGTGAGAATGAACCTTTTAAGATTCCTTATAGAAGACTCCCGCTAGCCAAGAAAACGGTAGCTGAGGAGGAGATAGCTAAAATGCTTGAACAGGATGTGATAATCCCATCAACCAGTTCTTGGTCTAGCCCTGTGTGCATGGTGACTAAGAAAGATGGTACCATCCGTTTTTGCATAGATTACCGAAAATTGAATGGTATGACCAAGAAGAATTCATATCCCTTACCACGGATTGATGAGACTATAGACTCCCTTGGAGGTAAGCAATGGTATTGCTCTCTAGACTTACAATCCGGGTATTGGCAAGTGGGTATGCATCCGAAAGATATGGAGAAGACGGCCTTTTCCCGTCATATTGGGCTATTCCAATATAATGTGATGCCGTTTGGGTTGTGCAATGCACCGGCGACATTTGAAGCCATGATGGAATTTTATTAAGTGACCTATTATGGAAGAAATGTCTCGTCTATTTGGATGATGTGATAGTCTTTGGAAAGACATATGAAGAATGCTTGGAAAATTTAGGTATGGTTCTGGAACGGATCATAGCTAATGGATTGAAGCTGAAGCCCAAGAAATGTGATCTCTTTATGAGATCCATTAATTACTTGGGAAGAACAATCTCGAATGAAGGGATTAAAGCCGATTCGGAGAAACTGGATGCTGTATCAAATTGGCAGGCACCCACAAATGCTTAAGAAGTTAGATCCTTTCTTGGATTCTGTTCCTATTACAGGGACTTTATACCAGGATATTCAAGGGTCGCCTTTCCTATTCAGAGTTTGTCCCATTGGACACCCGGAATGAGGAAAGAACAATTTCCTTGGGGATCCGAGCAAGACGAAGCCTTTATGAAAATAAAGGAGTTGTTTGCTAGTACACCTGTGTTGAAGTACTCGACAGAGAATGATCATTTCATTCTAGATACTGATGCTAGTAATGAAAGCATAGGAGCTGCCCTTTCTCAGGTCCAGGAAGGGGTTGAGGTTCCTATAGCCTTCGCTAGTAACACGTTGAGTAAATCTCAAAGAAATTATTGTACCACTAAATGTGAGTTGTTGGCTGTGGTGGTCTATACGAAGAAGTTCAAGCACTTTTTGTGGGGAAGTGATTTCACTCTGCGGACTGATCACTCTTCTCTCAGATGGTTATTGAACTTCAAGGATGCAGAGGGGATGATAGGTCGCTGGTTGGCGCACCTATCCGAATTTGGTCTAAATCACAGAGAGATTGAACAACGAGCCGGGGCAAAGCATTTAAATACGGATGCTTTGTCTAGATACCGGTGAGGAAATGTGCAAACACTGAGTGCACTGATTGTGGAGCATACAATGCTGAATAGGCAGGGGTTCAAGTACCTTTCGAAACCCAACCAGAAAATGTTTTAAATTGGTCCATGGAGACTATTCAACAGTTCCAGGAGGCTGATGCAGTCACATCACGTTTTATTAAGTTTCTTAATCAGGGCATCTGTCCCCCAAGACCTGAAGTGTCATTGGAGAACAGGGAAATGAGACGATTCCTAGCTCAATGGGCCGAGCTAGAAGTCGGGGATGGTTTTCTATTCCGATGGAAGAACTATTCTAATAGGAAGAAAGCCTTGCAAGTTGTCATACCCAGTGCTATGCGACGAGATATTATGTATTTCTGTCATGGGCATAGAACTAGTGGACACTTTGGAAAGAAACAGTCTCTAGAACGTCTAGCCAGACGATACTATTGGCCTGGCATGAGTACAGATCTCACCCAATGGGTAGAGACCTGTCCCGAATGCTGTAAGAACAAACCAGGACCCAGGGTAGGCAAATTGCCATTATCCCAGGAACTGTTTGGTGTGAGATTTGCTAGAGTAGCTGTTGACATTATTAGTGAGATCCCTCCCACTCCTAGTGGCAACACATGTATGATGGTCGTGTCAGATTATGATACCAAGTACACCCGAGTGTATCCTTTTCCGGATCATAAGGCTGCTACTTGTGCTATGGCCTTTGTAAAAGGGTGGGTATTACACCTAGGTGTCCCACTCATGTTACATAGTGACCAGGGCAGAGAATTTGAGTCTAGCCTGTGGCAAGAGATGTGTAATTGTCTAGCAATTTGCAAGACAAGAACTAATCCCTATAGGCCACAGAGTGATGGACAAGTAGAGAGATTCAATAGGACACTGATCCAAGTATTGAAATCTCTAGTAAATGAGCAGATGGATGATTGGGACGAACAGTGTGAATTCGTGGTACATGCTTATAATAGCACTGTACACTCGAGCACCAATTGTTCCCCTAATCTCCTTGTTTTTGGAGAGGATTTAATTATGCCAGCAGATTTTGTGTTTGGCGTAGTAAGAATGAATCCGGAAGCCCCTTGCCAGGTGATGTTTGTAGAATCTCTACGAGATAACTTCAAACAAGCCTATGAGAGGGTTAGAGATGAGTTGCAGAAAACTGCACATTGGCAGAAGGTTGGTTATGACACAGGTCTAAAAGCTAGATTTTTTAATCTGGGGGATGGAGTTTTGCGTCTATACCAACCCCTTGCCAACCTGAAATTAGCCAGTAATTGGGATGGACCCTTCACGATAACCCAGGTTATCAGTGATTGTACAGTGATTATTAAATCACAGATGGGAAAATGTTACAAGTCAACTGTAGCGAGACTACGCCCATGGAGGGGGAGGGATACCTCCACCGAAATATATGGTGATGGTCTATTGCAAGTGCTAGAACAAGATCGTGTAAGACAACTCGAAGTGCTACCGACCTGGAAGCAAGGACCCGGGAGGCCACGGAAGGTTGTAGACCGAAAGAGGGTGGTGCCCCCTGTTGTAACATCCGGAAAACAGGGGAAGATACAAAAAGTCTTGGCAGGTGCAGGTAGAAATAAGAGGAAAGCTCCTTCTAAGGCTAAGAAGACCTTGGAAAAGGCACTTATGGATACCAGGTCAACAAAAGAGGCCTCAAAACTGCCGTAACCTAGCCTGTTAACACAACGAGTGTGTTGTCCTGTACTGTGTACTGTTATATGTTGTAACCTTGTTCAATGTATATCTGAGCCGGTCGCGAGTTTCTGGAAAATGACCCATGACAATGTACCCACGGTTATGGACGGATAATCCGGTGGATATGCTTATGCTATCCATAAATTCCATAATACCTAGTGAGTTGTCATGGTTGAAACACGAGTGCGGGCAGATGACCGTTCGGGTATTGTATTGTCTATATGTGACCCATCCTAACAAAACGGTTCGGAAGTCGCACATACAAAATGTTTAGTTATTGACATATTCATTTACAGCTCATCAAGAGCTTTCATTTGGTATATAGCACTTGCATATTTGAACCAGGTGGCCCTCTACAGATTTTCTGCTGGTAAATTTAGTCGGATCAATTAAAAATTGATTAAACTGAGATAATTGACATATTAAACATATAATGATTTATGAATCCTATATAATTCCTATGTAATTCTATATAACCATGCCACCTATAGCTATGACTTTAATGGATTTGGCGCTAAAATTCAGTTGAGTAAGCAGAGATTCTGAAAGATATCTACCCATATGTTAGAAAAATGCTAAAATACCAATTTTGAAAAGTCTGATATTTTTGACACTATACCAATTGAAAAGGCTATATCTAGGCTCCTAAATATGCGACTTCAGTACCACTTTGTAAGGATGGGTCACAAATGTAAAAGGATGTGACCTAATTAAGGGCATGCGGGAAAGACTTGACCTCTTTAGGCTGGTCTGGTGACGCGCCGGTTTGATCATGCGCAGCGATTCAAGTTCAAGTAACCCGCCATATTGTCTTCAGTGGCCAAGGGTGGTCCTACTCTTTTGGGAGTTTGATAGCCTTTTGCAGCCGTGTTTCGAGGTGTGCCCTCGTTAAAAGGCACCCGCCTTTCACTGGGTAAGCAGTTTTAACTGCTTATCTGGTGAATTGGGATAATTTATCCCCGTAAAGCCACTTCTGCCGATGGCAGAAGAGGCCATCCGCCTTGGCGGTGGTGCCGGTGCCAGCACCCCGCCGGAGTATGGTAGTGGTTCTCCTAGGAGTCCCACTTACACATACGATGATCAGCAATACGATGCTGATTGTGATCAGATGGATCAACAGATGAATGTTGATCAGTACTTCTCTGGAGTGGATAGCAACTTAGACTCGTTCTATGATGCATCCGATAACTCCAGACAAGCGAGTCCTGAACGCTGGAGCGTGCAGCAATCAATCAATGTAGGCCAGCCTTATGTAGCTCCTCCATCCAAAAGTCTGTTGAGTGGAGGGTGAGCAGGAGTCCAGTCTAATGACAGGACTCTAATGCCACCTCCCCCTCAACTACCACTCCGTCTGAGTGTGAGCACCTCACACGATGCCTTGGGATCAGTTGCCCCCTCCAGACAGTCCTGAATGGCAGGATGTAGCCAGTCCCTATGATGGACGGATGTTGGCTATTTCGGAAGAAATGCTAATGCCCACCCGTGATGGGACACCCAGACAGGTTGACGAACGTGTTGTCAATGCAGTCTGGGAGTGTGCGAATACTTTCCCGGAAGCCTGGTTGGTGGATTACCATCAGATGGCCAAGGGACTAGTAGTCCACTTATGGTTTCGTAAAGCCGTCTGGGATGCAGAAATGGCTTACCGCAGGAATAGCTTTTATAGGCCTTTCTATGTGTCTGACAGAATGGGTTACACCGGTGTCAAGGCAGACGAAGTCTCTAGGTACATTGACCGAGACCAGATCCTATTTCTAGGAACAGCGGAGGAGTATGAAGCAGCAGGTAACACTGTTGTGGATTACTGTCCAGGGGTCCCCATCACATCTCAAACCATTGAGACAGAGGAGGCCCAGATTGGTGTCTCCACTAGTCAGACTCGGGGTAATCCAGGACCTCGTAGTACGACTATTGGAGAGGCAGTATGCACTGGCGCACCCAGAGCTTGTCCCCGGGCCAGCACCCGTGCAGGTGACAGCCAAAATGGCCGATCGGATGGAGCGTCTCATGTCTCCTGCTGAAACTCCTACCTCAGGAGGTACGGCAGAAGTACCTGAGAAGACTCCACCTGCTCTGCCTCGTGTGGATAGTTCCCCTAAAACTGCTCAGTCTACCCCTCCGAAGACTGAAAAGAAGTCAGGGAAACCAGCTAGTGGAATGGGTAAGAGTACCCCCACTAAGAACAAGGGTAAAGGGAAGCAGTCAGAAACTGAACCCTCTACCAGCACGAGTGTGGCCGACAGTACCTGAACTCGTCGGGTGTCCCCACGCTCGGCCAATAGGAAGGAAGCTAAGGCTTCGGATGTCTCCGGCAATGAGACGGATGCATCTGAGTCTTGCACCCCTACTAGTGGCAGACCCCGCAGACGGAATAAGAAGAAGATTAACCAACGTAAACCGGAACCTATTGAGGTAGATGTTCAACTCGAGACTCCAGAAGTTGAACAGGATGTTCCAACCGTAAAGGTTGAGCTTGGTGTGCCAGTAGTCAAGCTACATGACGTAATGGCCAATTTGAGTGAAGACGCTCAAGATGCCGCAGCCCAGGTTCTGGCAGGTCAACAACCTGTTGTGCAACCCATGGATGTACCATCCGACCCTGAGGAAGAGGAGCCGGTTGACCCAGTTGTGGACGCCACTCCTACTGACGAGCAAGAGGCTGCTATCTGGGATAACGCCAATAGCAACTTTGCTGACTTCATTCCTCTACACAGGGGATATCTGAAGGGGAGTAAATCCGTATGGAAGCTACCCCCTCAGAAAACCTGTGAAGGGCATAAGGACATGGAGGAGTGGCTTTATAAGAAGCTCTCCGACAGGAAACCGGCCAATATGTATTGGATCTATTGGGAATTTGTTAAGAATTCACCCAATGGCCTTTACAATTACGACCAGAAGGGTAAACTGAAGTTTGCTCTAGATGAGTACTAGGGGGAGGATCGTAAAGATTGTCCCTTTCAACGTTGTACCCAGAGTGAAGGTGAGGTTGAATTCTTCATCGAGAAAGACGAGTTCCTTCGTCATCTCGTGGAGTTTCATATGCACCAGAGACCGGAGTATGTCTGTGATCGAGAAGTTGGCAAGAAATGTGCTAAATGCACAGGATGTGTCACTCCTCGACGCGGAGATATGATCCGGCACTATGTGACTGCACATGGAGAGGGTCTGGAGGCAGCCATAGAGAGAGTGATGAAAATTCACTCTGAGCTCTATGGTAACCTCAAGAGCCTCAATGCCAATAAACTTGCTTCACTCAAACCAAGCACGAAGCAGTTTGCGCCAACGGTTCCTGGTACTAACCAGAAGCTGAAGGCTAGATTTGCCCAGACTCCCGGGTCTGGCAAACTCGAATATGCTCAGGAGGAGTATGATTTGTTGAACGCGTGGAGGAGTAATAAGGCCCGCCGGCGAGGTGGGGCTTATGTAACTCCATCCGGAGAGCAAATCTGAAGCTGCAGGGATAACCGTCAGGGAGCAGGCGTCTGAATCTCCTAGCCGATCCAGGTCACCACTGGAAGCGCTGGAGAGACAGGCAAATGGGGGACGGGAGAAGCCACATCTTCCATCTCCTACTGTGGTAAGACAACGTCCACCCACACCATTGTTGACCGCTTAAAGACCTTAGAAGGGAATTGTCTCGGTTGCCCCTAGCCCAGGGACTACCAAACCAAGGCCCTCATACGACCACCGCTAGTGTGGCTACTGCTGCAGTTGCCTCATCACATATGCAGGTAGCCGTCGCTCCAAGTGGGTCTGGTTCACAACTGAAACCTCAGAGTCAGGTGCCTAAGGTGATCCAGACAGTGGAGACCTTCTTCAAGAAGGAAGATAAATTGTCTTGTGCCATACAGACCAAGCAATTTGAAATGTTACAGCACCACTTGGAAAACCTCCATTTGGATATGTACCGTCGGACCGTGTCGAGTACTCTCCAGACACGATCCAGAAGTCAGAGATTAACCGAATCTCTACTCAGATAAAGGCTGATGTTGCCAAAGAGAAGCAGGAAGCTGCTAATCTGCGGCAAGAAGCCTTATCCGAGAAGGAAACAGCTTCTCAGATGCTCGACTTAGAAAGGGCAACGAACATGAAGAACCAACAAAAGTTCTTCAAAGTCTTTGGAGTTATCATGGATAACTGGGACGGCACACCTGGACATGCTTTGACCTTGTTTGAAGCATGCCAGAAGGTGAAACTTGCACCTGTTGTCCCCGCACCCCCTGTACCTACGGATGGAGCTGGTGTAGACCCACCTGTTCAGCAACCGGCTCAACAACCGGGTCCAAACCAGCCAACCGAGGAGAACATGGAACAGTGAAAATTGTTGCATATAGGTAGGACATAATTGTGTGTCCTGAGGTGTTATTACCTATGTACTGTTGGATGGGAATTCATTTTCTTATCCAACCCGTTAAGTATTGATTCGGGTATAAACTGTACCCTAATCCGGAAACTGAAAGCAGAAAACAACTTACCTTGCAGAAGGAGTACGAATGCTGTCTATAGGAAATACAACTAGTGGTGTCACTCTAAACTAGTTTGTATACTGTGCTATTACCTAAGGACTGTGCTTATTACCATTGAACTATGGACTTTTAAAACTGGATTACATTATTATGGATTTAAAACTACAACTTGTCAGCTAGCACTACAGGCATCCGGGTTTAGCTACGCCCACAAAAGTCCATCAATACTCTACAATTGGATTTACTACTACCTCCAATTAGCTAGCACTACAGGCAACAGGGTTTAGCTATGCCCATCTACAAATTTCAAGATTATATAGCACTTCAGGCATCAGGGTTCAGCTCGCCCATACCAAGACATCAGCAGCATCCGGCTCCATCTGTATTCTCCACCTACAAACAAGAAACTTTGTTAATATTATTGTATCGCATGTAAAACTGTATTTATAACTTTAATATCTTTCATAAAGATATATTATTATATAAAGGTACTTACCTATAAGTATACTGGATCTGCGCATCCTAAAAGTTATTTAATGTAGTACTAGACCTATAATTGCCTAAATAGGTCATTCCTGGTCTCAACACATTAAGAGACTATAATTCTTCTGTACTTTGTAAATATCAAACACTAAGGTATAAATTGAGCTATGTCTCAAATATATAAATATTTTCTTCTATAAAATAGAGAAGGTCCAATGGATTTCTCTAATTTAGTATTATATTGAAACCTTATTGTGTTAAAAAAATACAAGCATACCAGGGTGGGTGTTATATATTTTTTTCTACTAAGGTATCAGAATGATTATTCATATCTGATATTTATTGTTCAGTTCACTTTAATGTGGATAAAGTTGTAAATTTAAAAAGTCGGAAATTTTTTTTTCCGGGTATAATAACTGCATTACGGTCATGACCACCAGTCCTTTTCAGGAATCTATTATTGTCAAAGTTAATATAATCTGTGATACTTACACTTATCATAGGTGGTTGTCATGGTTACTTGTGGAACTGTGATGAATGATACTCGATGCTATTATTGTATAATTTTTCAGAAATAGGATAGTCTCATACTATAGCCTATTTCACATCGAGTGAGTGTAATTAATACCCCTTTTAGTATTGTAAAACAATTACTAGCTAGGTTATTAATACACTGCGGTTTAATTACTCCCAAGTTATTGTCTAAGGGGGGCAGCGTAGGGGTATGGTATTTACACTCGTACGTTCATGCACCCGTGGGACTCAGACCTTGGTCTTCGGGTGTGGTGGGGGAATCCGGATGGCAGGTGGCAGCACCTCCCTCTGGGTTTACGTATCCACTAGACCAGGGGGCCTACCACTCGTCACATGGCCGGTCTGAGATTCGCGGGCTTTTCCCCTAAATAAGGGCAGTTCCACCCCCATACTCTTTAGTAGTGGTCCTACCCACTGCTCAACCTGGCCGTTACCTGAAAGGGTAACCGAATGCCCTTGCAGCATGTAGTCCTTTAAGGCTGTGATCGTATGTAACAAAAGCTTATGCATTAAAAGCTCGGTTGCCTACCCGGAAACTTCTCCTCTCTTAGTTATGATTTAATCTAACTTATTGAGCTGAACCACTACATAAATATAGCATGTTATTGCTTTGCATGGTTGCCAAATATTAATATGTTAGGATTTATTTAGGTCATCTGGCAGAGGAAGCTCAAAATATCACTGCCGTGTTGTTGTTCTAAAATATTGCCATCGGTAGTACCAAAAGTCACCACCTGACTGCTTCCAACCTCCTCTGGACATATCCTAACTGCGCAGACTCTGACTTGATTAGTGATTAGGGTAATTGATAAGCGATTGATTACAAATCAAATAGTGGAACAGCACCTCTACATATGTCCTCAACTAACAACCGATAGGCCTATATTTCATGAATGGCTTTACAACTGGACTATCCTACCACTAAGGGGAACCTAGTTCCAGGCACCCTATAATTTGATAGATAAATACTGATGGATTAATTCAAAAATGACAAATACTACATGGGAAAACCATATGCGAGGTGCATTTTTTTACCTTGGCCATGCATGTTCCCCTAAGTTCAAGATCAACGCCCAACTCCCATTATTAAGGATGTTATGCAACCGAGACTGTTTTGACCTCCGAATGGGCCACAGACGAACCGGCGCAAGTTACGCACCTACAAAGCGGGCAATGGTAACTTGACATATTCAACTCTGCGCATGCGCAATATGAAGGTTGTAGATGCATAAACGACCGAGATATGAGGGTTGGAACATGCCAAACTGACCGAGACAATGGGGGACACAGTGGCGTCCATGGGGGTCCTTTGTGCGCCCACTGAGACATGAAAGACCCCCCTCTAACAACCAGAGACTAAGGCAGATGCCACTGGCTCCAGTCAGTCTAAGGGGCCAAGCCAGGAAGTGGTACTTATACACCTGGCAAGCACCTCTAGAAATCAGAATCTCCAGAACCAACACTGAGGTAACATCTCTAGTTCAGCTCTCCTGCTGCCTGCTATAGCTCTGCACTATGCTGGGTTAGACTATGCCAGACAGGCATAGAACTACACCCCTCTAGTGGCCAGAGGCTATCTTCCACCAGTCAACTACCAGAGGGTAAGTTACACATTTATACTATCCCTCTAAGCATTATTATTATTATTATTATTATTATTATTATTATTATTATTATTATTATTATTATTATTATTATTACACAGGTGGAGTGGAAGAGAACTTTATACTTTATAACCTATTGTATATTCACTATGTGTGGGAATTACCTGCATATTAACATTTGTATGACTCATACATAACAATACTGCCTAAGCTGAATAAACCAGTGATAACTGGAAGAACACTAATAAGAGCTGGATATTCTTACTCTCTATATACCACTAGTCATATGATATTTCTCATATGACAACTTGATCATGCACAATTACTAGTATGACAAAGTGGTGGAGAACATCCTACCAAGATCCCAAATTACACAAGCTCTTATCAGTCAAGCTGGCAGTATTACCAGGAAAAACCACACACACAGTAAAACCCACTCCACCCACCCCGTAACCTTGCCAACATGTTCAGAAGGTCACCAGTGAGGTCTCCTACATGTCAGTGAGGTCTCCTACATGTCAGTGAGGTCTCCCACATGTCAGTGAGGTCTCCCACACGTCAGTGAGGTCTCCCACATGTCAGTGAGGTCTCATACACATCAGTGAGGTCTCCCACACATCAGTGAGGTCTCCCACACACCAGTGAGGTCTCCCACACACCAGTGAGGTCTCCCACACACCAGTGAGGTCCCCCACACACCAGTGAGGTCTCCCACACACCAGTGAGGTCTCAGTGAGGTCACTCAACCATCAGTGATTTCTAAAACTCACCAGTGCTATCATCCAATACCATGAGTAATACCAAATCCTCATCCACAAACACTATGGACGAATTAACATCAACACATGAGTCTGAGAAGATGAGGGCCTATGAGAAGACCATCCAAGATGCAGTTACTGCCCTAGAAGCAAACAAGGCCCAACAGGAGGAAAGGGAGAGGATCCTCAGTCAACAATTGGCAGAGAGGAATGCGGTGATAGACACTCAGCAGAAGGCCATGGAGGAGCAGTAGAAGGCCATGGAAGACCAGCGGAAGGCCCTAGATAGGCAGCAACAACAGATAGCAGATCTCATGAAGTTGGTATCAACCCAGACCTCACAGCCTCCCACACCCACCACCACACCTATCGTCACACCATCTGCTACCCAAGACAATATTATCTCCAGAACTACACTCATCGTCATACCATCAGATCAAAGATCCAAAGATGATATCATGATCTCCATGATGTCCAACATGAACAGGATGCTGGATAGACAGATTCAAATTGACAGGAAATTCAAACAACACAAGGTAACAAAATCCAAATCTTCACACCCTGTAACATCCAGGTCAATAGAACCTTTCACAGACCACATGTTTCCCAAAATGTAATGTCAAACACTGTGACTCTCACCATAAAAAGAATAAATCTAAATCCCCTAGAAAGAGCCAAGGTACAAACACATCTTTGGTTGACTACAGGGACATGGACAAAAGCATAGACAATGACCCTGGCTATAAAACCTGTTGTCTCTGTGGCAAATACAGAAAGTACCCTAACAGCAGTGCTAACACCAACACTGCCACAGACCCCAGGGGCATATACAAAGGCAAGCATTATGACCCTGACTTTATACTTTATACTAAAGAGGAAAGTTGGAATCTGTAAAGGTCATGACATCACCTA
Organism: Acholoe squamosa; assembly: GCA_949317995.1. NCBI lineage: Eukaryota > Metazoa > Annelida > Polychaeta > Phyllodocida > Polynoidae > Acholoe > Acholoe squamosa. Next base: position 57,360,011 of record OX439045.1, read on the forward strand.
TACAGGCCAACACAACAACCCCAGCAGGGATACCAACACTACTCATGCCAACCCCACAGCCAGGCCCAAAGTAACCAGGGCTACCAATGAAAGGAAAAGCTCCAAATCTGTGGGAGCCAAAAGGAAAGTCACAAGGACCAGCAAGGCCACTCCACAACCTGGATTACATGGCCAAAGGGCTAGTATACTGTGACTACTAGCAACATCATCTACACCAAGTCAACACCTAGGACAATTAGAAACTGTTGCTCACAGAGCAGAGACATTACCCCATTTCAATCATGGATTATATACCATCAACAGATGCATCTCAAAGGATAGAGGTGAGAGTACCAAAATTTCTGTTGTACTTTTCAAAATGGCTGTATAATTGCTAAATTGTATGTAAACCTTGACACAAGTTGTTTGAATGATACAGATACAATTGTAACCTGTATCAAAAATTGTCCCAAACCAAATCAAGTCAAAAAAAAGAAAAAAAAAGATTATGCCATTTATAACATTCAAAATTATTGAAATTCGAAATTTTCAGAACCCCATCAGAATCTCCTTTGCATTTATTTCAAAAGTCTCACTAACCCACTATTCTAGGTATCGACTTGCCCAAAGTATTCATATCTCATTTCAAAAAAAAAATCTTAAGTCAGTTCATCTAGGCAAAATTATCGCCACCCCTCAATCAAAAAAAAAGAAGAAAACTGGCAATTCTAGAATATTTAACACCCATTGTATGATTTTTAAGAAAGAATTGGGCCCTAACCATCATCATAAAAAGGGACACCATTCCAAGTTTAGAAATTTGTGGTTACCCCCACAAAAAGTTGAAAATGCACCTCTAGCACCATTTATCACCCAAAACTAGAAATAGAAAGGTGCAATGATTAATTGGGCAGATGCCCAGCCTATAGGCTATGAAATTGATGTAAAAAGGATAGAAACATCAAAGGTTATATGACCTATACCCAAGTTATAGATTCTTATTATGAATTAATCAATGCTGATTTAGAATAGGCAGCATAGGACATGACAACTGAACACCAGGCTGTCATGCACAGATAATTAAAAGATAATAAGGGACATCATTTCAAAATCCCCTAGTATTTGATTAACATCAGACTATGACAAGTTTTACAAATCAATGCATTCAGTACTCACGGTACTGAAGCAAATCATTCTTACCAAAGGTCATAGGTCAACAAAGACAACATCAGTCTAAATTATAAATCCATTTTCATATATTTATATGGACAATGGACAAATTGTTACCAGCCTTTCATCAGGTTGAAAAATCCATCAAACAATCTACTAGTTCCCAAACCAGTAGATATTAATGTATTTCAAATTTTACAAACATATTGAGAAAATGGAATTGCCCCAAGGCTAATTCCATATACCTTAAATTAAGACCAAAATTCAAACCAATGATAGTTATCCCTAAAATAGGGACACTATCCATATTACAGTAAAACTTGGTTACAACGAACCCCTTGTTGCAAGCTTAAAAAATTCGTTGTAACCAAATTTCGTTGTAACCAAGTTCAACATTAGGGGGAGGGGTGACTTTGCTGGTCATGCACATGCATCTCCTAGAGGTGACAGGGGATGTGATAGGAAATCTCCCACCTGTCTCTATTGAACTATGGGTGGCAGTAGGGGGGGTGTCCTAGAGGTGACAGGGGCTATGATAGGACATCCCCACCCATCTCTATTGAACTATGGGCGACAATGGGAGGGGGGGGGGTCCTAGAGGTGACAGGGGCTATGATAGGACATCCCCACCCGTCTCTATTGAACTGTGGGTGGCATTAGGGGTGGGGGCGTCCTAGAGGTGACAGGAGCTGTGATATGGCATCCTCACCCATCTCTATTGAACTATGGGTGACAGTAGGGGTGGGGTGGAGTCCTAAAGGTGACAGGGGCTATGATAGGACATCCCCACCCGTCTCTATTGAACTATGGGTGACAGTAGGGGTGGGGTGGAGTCCTAAAGGTGACAGGGGCTATGATAGGACATCTCTGGGTGTGCCTGGGGTTCTCCACTGGCCAAGCACTGCATTTTATTTCACATTTTTCCAACCTTAAGGGTCAAAATCACTACGTTATAAACAAGTTTATGTCAATAGCACTTCGTTCTAACCAAGTTTATTTACTATAGAAATGCTTAGGAATGGTTTGTGATTGGGTATTTTTGTTTGTTATAAACAAATTTCATTATAAGGAAGTTTGTTATAAACAAGTTTCACTGTAGTAATTCTCTTGAAGATATACAAATGTATTATGGTTAAATAGCATTTGTCTATACCTATTGCTATAAACATATAACTATTGATCTCTTATGACAAAAACATTAATATTTTGGATCAAATATTTTTGACCAGATATCAACCAGGATAGTTATCCCTGAAGAAGGGACACTATTCGTCATTAACTTGATTACATGTTATGGTTAAATAGCATAGGCTTATTTCCATTTTGCTAGGATTGGATAGCCATACAACCTATTCACATTTTATTAGTAAAAGTTGGTCGAAAAATCTTACCAAAATTCCAAACCAAGGACAGTTAGCCCTGAAGAAGGGAGACTATCCATAGTGTATATTATTTGGATTATATATCATGGCTAAAATAGCATACGTATATCTCTATTGCTATGGTCATTAGCCATATAACTATTTATCATTTTAACAAGAAATCATTGAAATCTCTGTTAAAAAATCTGTTACTAACCCCCCCAAAAAAAAACGTGTAATCCGAGCGAACCATGTAAGTAAGGAGGGATAGTAAAACAATATACAGGCAAAAGATTATGTTATGTGGATACACAAAATTCTCGGGCTAAAGTCTGTGCCCAAAACATACAGTCTATCTTAGATGGAACTAGCACCTTGGAAATGTTTGAACCTAATCCCCACATAGAAGAGCACGCTATGCCGACATAGAAGGATCTAGAGAATACCTGACCTTATAAAGTGCTCCTATATAGCTGTCTAGGGGTCCAATAGGACTGCCCTTGGATGACAGTGGAGCCTAATACCTTATCACAGATTACAATTTTACTACCAAAGATGCTAAAACTGAAAGCCCGAGAGCTCAAGCTTTCAGGGAAACAAGGTCCCAGCCAACAATGGATGTTGGTGGTACTAGCCACATTTGGAGGCGGCTGCGACGATGACGACGTTGATGACGATGACGATGATGAATCAAGAATGGATAGCATATTTTCACCGGGAAGGCCTGGTGAGAATTGTTTTCATTGGGTCCACTCTGCGAAAAATCAGTGATCGATGCAGCTCAGAGAATTCTTTTGTATAATATTCTCCCTGCAGTGAATAAATTGGAGAGGAGATATAAACTGCTAGGGTAAAGAAGGAATTTAGTTACAAATAGAGTGCAGAGGAGAGAGAATGACTAGCCCAGTGAAGAAATTTTATTTGTTACAAACTCATGAGTTTGAGCTCAAGAAAGGTTTCTCACATGAAAGCGGGAGAGAATCCCTTCATGCAGGAGAACTGGAGGCTGTTGGATTCTCACTGTTGTAACTTACCTTCCAGTTCCTGGCTGTTCTGCTGCTAAGAACCAGCTTCTCACCTTACACTCAGAATCAATCCTCTTAGTGAGAGTCATGCTGGGAAGCATTCCCCAATTCATGACCACTTCAGAACCACTTCTATAGCCAATTTCCTTGCTGTAAAACAGGGGAGAAGTCATTGCCTGATGGTAGTCAGTTCCCATTTGGGAATAGCACCTCCGATACAATTAAATTCCTTTCCTTAAGCAACACCCTCCAGTAAGGAGACATGGGAAAGATGGAGAAGGGAAGGGAGAAAAGGGGAAGGAGGGAGAGAGAGGAATTAAAGGGGCAAGAGTAGATGGAAAAGCTAAGGAGGGAGGAGAAGGGGTAGACAGGAGAGAGGAGGAGGGGATACGGGACTGGATGGCAAGGAGCAGAGGATAAATGACATTTTCCTCGGGTAGCATACAATGAAAACTTTCATACGGGTGTAGATCATAGAAAACTAGGCATGGTGCAGATGAGATCAGACTTATCATCGGCCCAGGCCCTAAGAACAGAAAGCTTTTCATACGAGTCCTCTCCCATAGAATACAGGTGACTGGGGTGTCAGTTCTCTCTGAAAGAAATTAGAAGGTCTTTCCTTATTATGATTGGGCAAGAGCCACCTGGTTTAGCTGTAGTTCCTCAAACCAAACTAGTGACTATGCCTTTGAAAAAATTACAGTGGGCGTGATGCCTGAGCAGAGGTATACTAGAATAAACCATGGGTACCCTTCGGGGTAAAATGCCCATTAATCCTTGTGGTCCTGGCTCAAGCTCATGAGTTTGCAACAAATGAAAGTGAAAAAAGCTTAAGAAATAAATCTTTCTTTTGGGGTAATTTCTCAATTGCAATATAAAATATAGGTCTTCAGCAACATGGGTATGGAATTTTATGATATGGCTTTCATTATTTCACAGGAAATCATTATCCTGAAAATATCATTTAAAATCATATAAATCCTGGTTCTCACTAAAATTGGAAAGTTTTGAGATAAAAGGGCCTGTTGCTATGCAACCATTTGGAATAGAACAAAATTGAATATATCTGAATCTTCTCTACTCCATATATATGGCTCCATATGACCCCATATGGCATAACGGACATGTAACAGACGTCCTTAACATGGTCGTTTTGTGATATTGACTTTAACTATTTATAGATTTGCTTAAAAGGCATAATTTTAATCCAAAAAAGTGACAAAATATATCTACCAAAAATTTCCTTTCGTTCTATGTAATTTTCATCTAAGTTATTCTTTGTATTATACTTTTGACAAATTTCCCTAGATAAAAAGTTATCGATGATTATTTTATTTATTTTTGTGAAGCATTTTTCTGGAAAACACAGAAAATCATGAAAATACCATAAAAATCTTTGATTATCCATTTGGGATAGTATAATTATGAGCTTTATTATTAGCTATGAATCTTAATTGACTTAACATTAATTCTTAATGAATTTTCAAATTCATGTTTGGCATGCATCTTTGTGACATCCTCTCGTATGGGGTCTGTGGCATTCCAATGAGCTCTACCCTCCTTGTGTCTAAGGCACATACAACACCTGGAAACAAGCATGACCTTAAGGAAACGTCTTTTATAGGTTTTCAGTTTGATTAGATGAGGAAATGGTTGAATATTGGGAAATCAAGTATTGTATAAGTGCTAGGATCATCATATTCAAGTTTCAATGATTAAAACAAATATAGTTACAAAAGGGTTTTATAGATAATAGCTGAGGTGCTCCCAGCGGAGTAAAATGACCCACTCTTTGTCAAAGGTTATGGTTACTAAGGCCAGGCTGACAACTTATGCTATTCCAAAAGTATGAATCATTGTTCCATCCCTCGAGTGGTGTGAAAATACTCAGTAATAAAGAATAATTTTCTAAGAGCTGGCAGATGTATGTGTTATTAGGGCCTTTTACCCGAACCTAACCTATCATCCTTGGATATTGATATAAGATATCTAAAATGCTACTTTAGCTGATGTATAGATATTCAAATTATTTGTAGGTCATTGAGATAAACCATTTTACTTTCCATTTTACATAAACCATCCATATGGAGAATTTATTCCAATTATGGTATCGAATAGTAGTCATACTCACTGTTCGGGGGTAATTGGTCCTGTAAGGCCACCCGCCTATGTTCCAACCAGGGTGACCCAGTTCTACCTGTCACCTCACTCTCCACTCACCTGCACAGGCAGGCCCACAGCAGTCATTCAGTCATCCCACCGGTGCAGAGACAGTCCAGTTCTGTGTTTTTCTTTCTTTTTGTTTGTTAAGTTGGTTTAATGAATAGGTTGGCGTATTCGCGCAGGCCCAAGTGGCTATCTTGTCCCTGTCTTCTCCTTCACTAGCTAGGATCAATAATCATAATTTCTTTCTGTATATAAGCTCTATTTTAGTTAACATTCTATGAGCCAAGGCTGACAAGTTTTGCATGAAAAAAAGGAATTGCTAAATGATTGATTAATGTGAAAAGGATTTATTAACTACAAATACATATCTCAGTATATACACATTTCAAAATTAAGAAAATGACATAAAAAAAAGACTTTCACCCCGCCTTAACTTTTAAACTATTTGCCAAGCCCCTGGATAGGGGCCCGTGATAGAGGCATGGGTACATGTGCTCAGAAGGATTTTAGAAAGGGAAATTGCGATCTGCGATATGTGATAGATTCAAAAATGGGCAGGTGACATGGGCCCTTCTTCCATCCCACTCCATCTACACGACCATAGTTCCTTTATACAGCTGATATATCTTTTCCAGAATGTAGGCATGTTGGTCTAGAAACAATGTGCTTCGGTCAGGGCATACAAGGGAAAGATGGGAGGGTGAGTCGCAAGAGATCACTTTATGATAAAGACTTTCCATCATTTCATGGACTTTCTAAATGATCAATGTATTTGATTGACTGCGATTTGTTCACCTTAATTAGAGTCACTTCATTGACTCTCCCTGCTGGACTAGTCCCAGGAACAAACTGTATGTGCATTACTCCATAGAGTATGGCCGGTACAAACAGTATACGGACCACTATCACTGGGTCTAGAACTCTACAGCACACTTTAAATAGCCACATTTAAGTCTACACACAGTTTACTTAAAAGGGCACTCAACACGCGCGGAATTGACAATGTACACAGTGATAATGGATTTGTGGAGTATTATAAGGAGAGCGAGGCAAATAGTGTCAAACTCCTTTTCTGGTTCTACAAATACTAGATACACGTATACGCCAGGTATAGGCGCCTACCCCACACTCACGCATGGCTGACCTAAAACTCTATCGGAAATACATGGATCATATACCTCTGAGTGAGCTCACCTTTACAGTGGAGGTAGTCAATTTACATCGCCTGTACCTAGTGTGTATGGTAGAGTCGATAACAGTGTCCCATACTATCAGTGGGGGCTGGGAAAGTCACTGAGTTTGAGGCATAAACATCCTAGTCTTGACCAATAAGGTGGGTTGATATGTTAAGTAATGCCTTATTGTGGTTGTCTGTACCTCTCATAGTTTCATATACTTAGCTGTATAATTGCTGTAGCCTAAAAAGTGTCCGAGTTATCAAAATCCTTGATCCAAGTTGGCCATCTTTGGACTGTGTAGTGTGCTATTGTGCATATTTGTTTGCATTTCTGAACACTTTGGGCAGATGAAGACATAGGATTCACACTAATAGTGACCTCTAGGTATTGGGGTTAAACTTGTTTGCCCACTGCTAATCACCCCATCTCACAATCAGTGAAGTGTGAGGGCAGTACTATACCAGTCTAAGGCAGTACTACCTCCCCTTGTAGGGGAAGGGGTAAGGCTAATTGGATCTCAGCTCCACAGAGTGACACCACAACAAAGTGACAGAGGATAGGTTGTGACCAGGGAGCATTTTGCAAATGGATATGTAGCAGAGTTTCATTCGACTGACAGGCAACAATGTAAGTGAATTTACAAAGTAAAGTGTCCATACTTGAACATAGGGCATTCCTTAAACCCCCCAGTTCCCCATACTGCCTGAAACTTGTTTTTTCGATCCCCCTCGATTGAGTGGGATCTGTTACCAGCCAAGTCATACCCACTAGACTTGGCTGTCTTGCTAGCTACAATGGAGGATGTTAGACCCAAGTAGTAATGCCATTATAACTGGATATTGTCATGAGATTTAGTCTGGTGAGTAAATAGTAAGTAAGGAGTCATTGAAGGCGTGTCTGCAATGACTTCACAAATATGAAAGTGGGCGTTAAAGTGCTCTGGGGATCGTGTTTAGCCTATTTTTAATTCAGAGCCTCTGGATTATGGCCATGCCTTAGCACTGGATTGTTGTGCTTGTCAGTCTGTCTTTCCATTAGTCCTCACTTTTCTGCCTGTCTGTCCTCCTGTCTGTCCCTGACTCTTTATCTTTACCAATCTATCCATCCCTCTCTCTCTCTCTCTCTCTCTCTCTCTCTCTCTCTCTCTCTCTCTCTCTCTGTCTATGTCTACATGTCACTCAGTGTGTGTGTGTCTCTCTCTCCGCCTCTATCTATATGTATGTAGGCCTATCTATGTCTTTTTCCTTTTTTCTCTCTAGATATATTTGCCCCCGCCCCTCCCCCACCCATATCTGAACAAAAGAAAAATCTATCACTTATTTTCAACCACAGGATTGATCAGCTGCACAGTATCGATTATTATCAGATAACGATCCGGATGTCCTGCATATACTATTGAAAATAAATCATTGTAAACGCAAATGTTTGATGCCCAATTCTTTAGAACGTGATAGATGTATGAACAATGGCCAAAATGTTTAATTCAAAAGGCTTAAAATTGTCATGTAAAATTGATTGATGAGAAAGGGAATGTGCAATTCAGATTACCCATCCTACCAACCCAACAATACAGTGTCGATGGTATGGGGTAGCCATTCAATAACAACTGAAGTGGGGATACGGGTGTATGCACAATTATGTCTCTCCTTTTTGCAAAAAGGAATTGCCTCTGCATCAATATACATGACTATAAGGACCATGGGGGAATTTCAAAGCCCTAACCCACTTTCGTCATGGTGGCATAGATATTTCAAACCATCTTGATTTTCCATCAACCTTGTGCATGATTTGTTTTGTTTTATATATATATATATATATATATATATATATATATATATATATATGTATATATATATATATATATATATATATATATATATATATATATATATATATATATATATATATATATATATATGTGGATCAACATGGTAAAAGGTATGCCCGCACACCCCCACGCGGGCGTCCCTTTTACTGTGTTGATCCACATATATATATATATATATATATATATATATATATATATATATATATATATATATGGATTGATTATGTCATCAATATACAGCATGAAATAGTAATGCAGTTGCCTAATATTCATAACTTGTGCAAATTCCCCATGCCTATAACCAGGGCTAAGCCGACTATATCTGATATCTGCTGATAAAAAAAGCTTATCAAACCTCACCTATCAGTTTATCATAATCCTTCTGTCATGGAAGCAGGCACTGTGGGATGTGTTGGGCCGGGTGTTGGGACAACATTTACCAAACCTGGACATTGGCACTGATATGTAGGATGCACTGTATCAAGTGGACCCCCTCAGCGTTCACACTTGGAGAACAGACGAATAATCCTTAGGGTTTATTTTGGATTACTCTTCAGGGGGAATCTCTTTATTAATAGAATTTTGGCACTGCAGATACCTGGCTTTGCAATAATTTGGCAAGCACAGGTACGCCCACTATTTTTGGAATCCTGTTGGAAAGGTAAAGATATATATGTTGGCCTATATATAGTGTGGGCCTATACGGACTTAACAGGATTAATTATTAGCCATTCAGATAATCCCAACTATTCACTGCGGCCCTCTCGGGGGCCAACTGGTACCCATCCGATGGGCCTTATCAATGAACTCGTGGTAACAAGCTCCAGCAATGGCCGCGCCCATGTGACAACCTGCTACCTCAGAATAGGTTGTCCATCTGCATTGCTACACATATCCTTGCTAGAGATGGTCATGTCTATACCATTATTTAGCATACTTTAACTGAGCATTACATAATTGTGTAGTTTATAACATATTATCGTCATGTTGCACTGATTGAACCATCATAGTACATATTTTTATTGTTGGAGGAAACAGATGAGTACACACCATGCTTCACTGATTGATCAGTATTCATGTATTGGTATTTGACGAATCAATGATTGAACGCACGGAAAACTGTATTTTGGGATCATTCATAGAATACATATCTAAATAGAATAGTAATAATATACGTATATAACTATGAGAACACTTACAACTCTGAGGATGAAAGGAAAGCTGCAGATAGGGATTTCAATCAAATTTTAGTCCCCTATCTTCCTACCCTGAGGGATGCTACCTATAACAATTATGCACCTGATCATGCAGGTGTCTGTTATGATGACAAGTGTGTGTGTGTGGGTGGAGGGGATGAGGCAGGTAGCAGGAGGACACAGGTAGATGTGTTCAGGTGTGCAGCAGGGAGGAGACAGGTAAGTATAGGCGGTGGGTGACAGGTGCACAGGGCCATATAAATAGGTGTGCAGATCTAGGAGCTGAGTGTAGACCAGGCTAGGAGATGGATGACTATGGATCCATACAAGGGATATAACCAGCTGTCAAGGGCATACATGGTCAGTAATTGTCTTTATCTAAAATTGATAGGCTTTTAGTTCCTTTTATCTATTTTCGGTCTTTCTCTATTCTAGCTTGTAATTGGATAATGATTTCATAATCATCATCCCCTTGGTCCTCATCTAATGTGACGTTGGATCTGCTTATCTAAACAGAATCCCGGCAAGCAAAAACACCCCTCTGCAGGGCAATTCGTTATCAAAGTTCATCTCAAGATCTTTAAAATCAGACATCATTGGCTTAAATATTCCCAGTAAATATGTCAGGACCGCTCCTTGAATATCGTTTTTGTTTTGTTTTGTTTTTTGTTTTTTTTTTATTAATTAAAAAAAGACTTGCCAATACGGAGCACGCTGAATTCAGCTACTTCGTACCCTAGTGGGCACAGAATATTGAAGAATGTTGAAAACTGGTTGATGAATTAACATTTAACACTGGATGTGCAGTGCCTGCTGGGATATGGCACAGCTAGGGGTTATCCTCGCACGTGCCTTATATGGGTGGCATTGTATATGTACATTTAAGTAAAGAAAATTGTAATATAAACAGTTAAAAATTAAATGTGCAATGTTTGAGTATAGAAACAATATTTCATCAAAATATATTAAAATGGAATCATACTTTTATCTGCCCACAGATGAGGTCTGTATAACATAAAGCAGCCATGTCGAGGACGGACACACCGAGTGTCGAGCGTCTTCATCGACACATCAAAGTGTTTGAGGACAAGATCATCACTGCTCAGCACACCTTCTCACCTCGCACCTTCCATGAAATGATGAAGATGCTGAAGTTGATTAACCCCTCCACAGGTAGAGTCACCTCACTCTTAATGCTTAAGGAGATCATCCAGAGGGAGTACAACAATGCACGACACATGACTGAAAACACCGAATCCAGCAGCGAGCGACAGATCAGGGTCCGGCAACGAAGAGTCAGGGTCTACTTTAAGTGGTTTCTGGACTTTGTTGATTACTTGAGGGCTATGAAGCACAACTTTGACACCAAGATTCACAGATTACTGCTGCAGATGTTCCATGATAAGCTAAAAGACAGTCCTTATGGTACACCAGGGACTCCACCCTCTCCTGGAGTCCAAGCCACTGAGGAGTCCAAACTACTCTCTATTGTGTTAACAGACTTTGCCACCCTGTCAGGCAGTATGAACCAGACTGATCAGTTCCTGCAGAAAACTGTGAAATCCATACAGAATGAATACAGAGAAATAACCAACATCTATGAGAATAAAGACCTGGATGAATTAGCAGAGAGGCTATTAAGACAAAGTAGAAAACTGGAGCATCTCCTTAGGGAGGACAATGATCTAGATGTAGACATTTCCAAGATACCAAAGCCACATGATGGTAAAAAGGACATTGGCGATGATGTCTTCAATTTCATACATTTGATGAACTTTATATTTGTCAAATTTAAGAGTATCTGTGAATTATCCAAGTTTTGGTTGGAGACTGATTCCCGGAGGATGCAGATCCTGCAGGAGAAGATCAGCCGCCTTAAAGAGATCCAAAAGGCAATGAGCAGGAAGAAAACTGACTTGGGGTTTGCCATTAAAAAACACCAGCTTGATTTAGAGCGCGAGTCAAATGCACTGAATATCTTGTTGAAGCGAGAAGAGCGTGTGAATGACCTGAATGCAATGCACTTTGATACTGAACAGGCCATTGAGTCTTTACAAGGTGATTTGGCCAAGTCTCGTGAGGAGCGAGATGACATAGCTAAGGAGCTTCTCTCTGTGCCAAAAACAAGTAAGAAGCACTTCGCTCAACTTAAGGCGAGATACCAGAAGAACCGGATAAACTGCTTCATCCTGTTCAAGACCATCCAGGCCATGGAGTACCAGCAGAATCTGGTTGAGGAGGATAGCCTGGTGGAGACAGAACTTAGACCCTCTGTTATCCTCTCCACCAATGACGCCCAGGAGAAGTGTGAAAGACTTGAGGTGCTAGTGGCCGAAGAGCAACTGCAAAAGAAGATGCTGGATAACATCTTAGGGCCTTTGCAGAAAGACCGACAGACAATCGAGAGTGAATTTCTCCGGCAGATAATGCTGGATACTGACCGCCGCAACTCGCAGAAGAACTTTGTATGGGGTCCAAAATCAGTGAATAGCTCTGCACCCGAGCGCAAATTGGCCTCTACCCTTTCATTGCCTGAGCCAGATATTGAAAATGAGCGACTCGGCAGTGGCAGACTCTCACTTCTCAACCCCAAGTACTCAATAAGTGAAGTAGAGGAGGAGCTCGCTATGAGGAGGAATTTTACCAGCACTGACTTTAGATCTCGCTATACAGTGCTCCGAAATATAGAATCAGACCCTGGTCTCAGTAGTAGAGCCTCTATGGACACCTTGAGTATTGATGGTGCACAGGGTACATGGACTCCTGTTGTAGGAAGCTCTCGGCGAAACATGAGTCCAGACAGACAAACAGACATCTCAGACACGCCCAGTACCATAGGGCATGGGGGCTGGTACTGATCCCCAGTGGGCATTGAAATAGTTATTGTTATCGGACTTGGTGGCTAGTCATAGTATCCCAAGTGAAAATTAATATCATTTTTTTTTAATATTATGAATTATAATGAGTCAAATTAAAGTCAAGTATTTTCACAATCTCACTGTTTTATGTAAGTCAACTTCAATACTCATAATATACACCGTGTAAAGTCATCGTCAATATGGGTAAAACGCCAATAGTTACACTCAAGTCTCAATCTCAGGTCACAAATAAAATGATTTTACACATAATTATTATCGTCATCACTTAAGCATAGGATAATGTTCAATGATGCATAAACTTCCCACTCATCTTAAGCAGTGTTGACGATCACATAAAGCTGACAATATTGTCAGGCACTATAGATATCATATAAATTTACACTTTTGGTGTCACTTAAACCCCCAAAAATTATCCATGTGAAGTGCAATTAATTTCACCTGCACCTATGCGCATCTTGAAGATAGGTTATTTGATCTGCCTTATTTTCCTTACAGAATATCCAAAGTATCATATGGATATAATGATTTAGTGAGCTCCAGTAAACGACTTATCTAAATGAAAGACTACATATTAGGTTTCTCATAGTTCAGGTTTCTACATACAAGCAATGTGTTGTTTACTTTTATTGTTGTGAAGTATAATGTCCTATGTATAGGCCCGTGTTCAAGTATATATACCATTGCGTAACAATTCATTTAATATTTACACAAAATATGTATATTGTAAAGAGATATAGTTCTAGTTATATGTCAGTTACTGCCATTCTACCAAATGGTACGGTCAAATAGCGGCCGTTCTGACTTATTCACAATATATGCATTTTACCCGCAGGGTAATATTATTATCGCCAGCGATATGGGTGTTATATTTCAAAATCTGTCAAAAATAACTCTTAAAACTTTCTGTTCCTCATTATGATGAATTTTAACTCTATAGACATGGCTATAGAAACGGACTCTTTTATCCAGTTGACACACATATATAGCGCCGCTGTTATTTCCGCAATTTATCACCATTAAACTTATGAGCAAGAAGGTCACTGATTAATAGATATCTACAAATGATAATGGTACTCGTCCCAGTGACTGTTAATGAAAATATTCGATTGATACTACATTGTATGATATTCCGCGTCTATTGCCAAACTACACCCACTCTTGTTGTCAAAATAAACCATACACACGATTTTCATAAGTTGAAAGGTCACAAAATGTATAATAAAATATCCAATTACCTTCTGTAAGGAAATCCTGATTATTTAATGCTCACACAGTTAACTTAAGTGCAGGCAACTCTCGGTCATCTTTGGCATAAATTTTGGTCATAATTATTGAATTGGATTCTTGATAGGCTTCATAACAAAATGCCAATCTTTAAGATGCTTCAAGGTATTACAGGAGGTGCAGACAATATGATGACACAATACTAACAATATTAGACAAATAAAGTCTTGAGGTTCAAAATGCTATAAATCGACACTGACTTGATATCAATGACGGGGGTTGTTAATAGTTTTAATACATCACCGCTCAATGACAATATCATGAGACAACAATACTCACAATGTCAATCTTCAACAAACTACAGTAATTTGTAGTAACCTTTAGTTCTCAGGTTTCCAATGATAAAATGCGCTCTCTCTGAGAGGGGCCCAGATATGACTAACGGAGAGACCTCTAGTGGGATCATCTGTAAGACTTTCACTTGAACTTTTAGCATTTAAATTATTTTTATATTAAATCCTCCATGAGATTCCATTCATTATGCGTAGTATAACAAAATTGTTGCATGCTAATAAAGTCTTTCAAGGTTATAATAGGCCCTTAGTGGAGGGGATATCACATACAGGCTAAGTCAGATTACTTGCTGGGAGATGTGACTAGAAAGAAAAAAGTCCATATGATTACATCGTAAAGTCACTTGGGAACACTGCAAATATGATCCACCTTCAGTTCTTTATGGAGATTTAACCTGAATATATTTTTCTTGGTCAGTCAAGTAAGTACATGTTTTATATAGTATGAAACAATCTGAGTTTAGTTTTACTTTAAAATCTCATGCTCAGACTAGTCGAAAGTGTGCGTATCCCTATCTAAAATGCTCCCTCCACCTTACTTGGTAAAACAACAAACAAAAGAATAAATGGGAAAAGACCAGAAACAGTAATATAAATTTGCACTGTTTTTCACACAGTGGATCTGGGAAGTATCTCACGAATCCTGTGCAGCACTAAGTGAAGAAGGGTGTAAAACAAGGGTGACAGGTCATTTGTTATATATATATATATATATATATATATATATATATATATATATATATATATATATATATATATATTTCCAGGACGTTTAGGATATAAAGAAATTCAACAGAGCTCCTAATTATAGGACTAATGCTATTACCCCCCCCCCCTCCATCTGATGACGGGTAATGACGGCAAACCCCATGTGATACGGCCACTGGGTGGAAAGTGTGTCAGGAATTCGGAATTACCCTCTTAATAACATGTTTGTTTGTATCAGCCATGAAATAAGCACTACTATATGAGCCTAATGTAACCTCTGTCCTAAGCATTGTGTGGAAGGACGGTTCATACTGTAACACAAGATAATATATTCAAGCAGCATAGCAGTTATATTAGTATTGTTTTGGCCTTTTCTGTGCAATTCTCATTCTCATTTTCCCAGTGCCAACCCATTTTAAACCTAGTATACAGAAATACAACCCTCAGAAAATAATTGAGTAGATCTATATCACAGAGTTCACATTCAGGCATCCATTACCACCATAGCAACAAGTCACTCAGATATATACATGATTGTGTGCAGGGTTAATAATATATCATTATTGATATCAAAGAAATATTTCTGTTAGACAGACGCCCATGTCTGCCAAATATATATTGTAAGTATTAAAAAAGTAAATACCCCACACGCTGTCACTCTCAATTTAATAAAATTCATCTAAAAAATGTCTCAAGAGATTTAATAGTCCAAGGGCATTGCATTATTGCATTAACTCCCATCGCCTCCATTTGTTTCTTATTAGTTTTTGGTTCTGATCTTTTTGTTGTTTTTCTTTTCAGTGCCCAGTAATAACAGAAAAAAAAATATATGACTGAAAAAGAAAACCCGTAGCCAACACAAAGCTACACCCCTTGTCTGCCTATGATCCTCGGAATATTTGATTATACTCCCTTAGTGTACTATTCTCTATAGAGAAGTCATAGTTATAGTACTCCAGGTTTATATTGGGAATGGTGAGGTGGTCCAGGGCTGCCCAGTCCCAGTCCTGGAGTTCTAGCCATGTGGCTAGTTTGAATGGTACCCCAGTGATAGGGGAGAAGTAGAGATCAGGATGTGGGGTCCGTGCTGAGGCTCTCAGCTCCTCCTCACTTAGTATTTCACCAGGTAATGTAGACACTACTGAGGCTGCATCTGAGTGCGGTGTCCGCGGTGTTCTAGGTGTTCTGTTAGGGGAGAATGTAAGATATGTGTCAGACAAGTAAGCAATTTATGGCACCCTCTGTTATTTAGATTCTACAGTTATTGTTTCTAGAATAAAAAAAAATATTTGAACTTTTAATCTTAGACATCATTGTAATTAAATTGGTTAAGGTCACAGGCTAAGCCTGCGGCTTTCAGTGACATGCGATGTTCAATGTGCTCTATACGATGGTTATAAGGCCATTTAATTTTAATAACTTCGATTACGGATTTTGTGAGTCTCCATCTTGGCTGGCCAGAGGCAAAAAAAAATAAGAAAAAGTTCCAAAATTGGCACCAAAAGTCCCAGCGGCCAGAGAAAAAAAAAAGCCATGTAAAGTCATGTTTTGGGGTAACACATGTACCTTTCACCAAAAAACCTTTCTGTCTTTGTATAAACTCAGCACAACAACCCAGGCCACTAACAGATCCTTTCACCTACTACGCAGCAAGGTCGTTGTTCATGTATATATGATTCAATGTGCTGGCTCCCTGACACTGTTGAGGCGTGACCAGGCAGTACACACGGCCCAGCCTGTAGCCATGTGGAGTAGCCTTTTTTGTTTATGTCATCCAGTTCCGCCTTGTCACTCAGTTTCAATTTAATAGTCTGAGGTGCAGAGGTCACTTTCTACTGATGCCCTGGTTCTATCAATAAGGCCATCAACCCACATGTTCTGTCGTTGTTACTGAGCGCAGCAGAAGGACATGCCTCTCCTACCTGCTAAACCCTGGTTCTATTAAGAGAATTATACCCTTGGGGTGCTATGTGTATCTAAGGACCCCGGGAGCCTATATTCTATCCCTATGGCTAAATGACCTGCTGGTACCCCTACTACCATACCTTGGCCAGACAATAGGTTTATACAGAGTCTGACAGAGACCTATAAGCTACAACCTACAAGCTGTGCAATGTTCCAAGGGACACTGTATTTTCTTCCTAGTAGACATGCTTGATACTATGAATAACTTTATGGCATTGCTGGAATGGTTAAGCCTATAGGCCACAACAACAAAAAAAATTGTAAGACCCAGAAGCATGTCATAGAAATTCATTGTTCCTCCGTACAATCAACTATTCAGTGACTAAGGTCGTTGAATATATTATATACCACTGCTGTATTGGATCGCATATTGCATTAATTTATAACCAAAGGTTTGGACTGATATATCCTCATCAATACCAGTATATCATTATAGGTGTTCAATTTGCGGATAGAAGCCTTAGCTACTAATCCACAGCAGTTTCAATAGTCAATAATTATCATTCCCGATAGCCAACAAATGCTGGCGGCATACAGAATAATCATTCCCATTAACATTGACTAATATGGTCAATGTTGCCAAAATTTTCCTATCAATATTAAAAAAGAAATTCCAGCATCACAAGAAAATAATATGTATGTATCACCATTTCAATAATTACCTTCCAGACTGGTGAGTAGACCCGGGGCCGTACATGGGGAGTTCCTGTGGGTCAGGGGGTAGTGGGATGCCTCTTGGTGGTGGTCCACTATTTGTCCCTGGGTCACCACCCACATACTCAGGAGATATCTCAGTGGTCACCTGGTTAGAGGAACGCTGACCCATGGTTGTCTCGGTTGTCAGGTGTAAGAAGTGGTATGCTGGGCAGGCAGAGTCAGCCTGCACCTTGTAAAAAGAAATAGCATTTAATTATAATGGCAATTTACCATGATATGCCCTCCAGAGATGTGAATCGGTCTGGTCATCGGCTTCTCAATAAATTTTGAAAATAAGAGAATGGGGCATCAATGCTGTGTACAATACCAAATGTGAAACCTATTGGAAATTGTTTTAGCGATCTATTTGCTTACCTGAGACTCGTATGATGGCGGTGCGTCCAGGTAGCAGTAGTCTGGGAGATCAGGGTCTACATCATCCGGTCCTACCGTGCTACGTTCTATGGCTGTCTCACCAACTATCAGAAACCCATCCTCCTCTTGGTCTGATGGCTGAAATAATGTTTCATAAAGCCTTTTTGTCACATACCAATGTTGCCGTATTAAACGTAAGAAGAAGGCCCGGATGGAGGGCCCCCCTTGTCTTATGTCGGATTTAAGCAATGCCATGTTCCTCTGTCGATTTAAGAAATGCCATATGTCACAGAGCCCTAAATTGACCGATGAATCAAGAGGTCTAGAGCCTAGAGCTCATAGAGCACTTCAGAATTAGTATAGACCATCCATAGTAATTAACAGTTTAAATAAACCCTCATAAAATACCCCTCTTCTGAGAGTGAATATACTTTTGGGCTCGAGGTGAACTAAGGGAAATACACATTTTTCAGGGTAATTTAAATTCATTTCTATTTTAGCCAGCATGTGGAAGTAACGCTGCTTTGTAACATAAGGGCAATATGACTCTAACTGGGGTTTCTTTATCCCATCTACTCCCTTCTGTCTGCAGCAATGGATACTTCTGATTAAATAATGCCATAATTGAGGTCCAAGCATTTACCTGTTGGTTGCTACCTGTGTTGTTAATGGGTCGGCTCTGGCCCCTAGTCTTTCTTCCACCAAACAACGCTAGTCTCCTCAACATTCTACGCCATGGCACTGGCACATTCTGTATAACTATGGAAAAACGTATACAAAATAGTATACCACATGACATTTACACAATGATATATCAAACATGTATGTATATGTTGTCATGAACCTCATGAACTTACCACAAATATCACCTGGGGACTATTTTCTATCAATTTAGTGTATTCATGTAATATCATACAGGCCTGATGGTGCTGATAATACATACACCTGTAGGGGCCGGCATCATTGTATATATATTAGTGCCGTTCATCCGAGAGACGTGTTCGTGTGGTGCTTGTTCCTTCTATGCTAGCTAGGTGTCGCTTTGCGATACCTCGTTGGTACAAGAGGGGGCAGCACCATGCCTCGCGTCCAGCTCCTACTAAGGAGCCGGACGAGCGGCAGAAGGGGACTGGACATGGTCCAGTCCAGACGCTAGTACTTTGTTATCAAAGAGATCTAATAAAGTCCTACCCGAGAGGTAGGGGTTTCTGGGGCTTTGCCCAACCCGAACTACTCGTGTTGTGTTGGTACATCTAGTGGTAAGCGAGCCAAAGAGCCACCCAACATATAAGTCAATACGAACCATTACACTGGTGCCGTGACCAGTTGGTTCGGGGGTGGTGCGCGGCCACATTGGCCGAAAGCCTCGGGAAACCCGAAGCGGATCCCCCCAGCCCTGGGCTAGAGGGATTCGAAGAGGATGATTACACATCCCAGCATCTGTTGTTAGACTGGAAACCCGGTCAACAACAAATGTTTAATCAGGAGGGTGTACGAAATATTTTTTCTACACCCGACCTGATGGACAATGCCACCAGAGATGGCATCGTAAAATTGTATCCGGCTACACCCCAAACAGGAGTACCGGATACCGGATTGTTTAGGGGTGTGTTAAGACCCCCAACTTTAGACTTGAGCGATTGGTCCCAAGTTATAACTAGCAGACGCCAGCTAGGTCCTATGGTACCAACGGGCTCGGCTAGCGGCTTGGGTACACCAATTGCACAAAGCCCTATGCAGCGTACTGCAACCCCCCAGGGTTCAGCACCAGGTGGTGGAAACGAAGTAGCCCCACTAATGACATCGTCGGATCATGACAGCGACGATGGCAAAACCAAAAGGGACGCAATAGTCCCAGGCGCGAAAGCAAAAAATAAGCCTAGTGGTACCGGACCGAAAAGCTCGGAAAGGCATCACCTAGGCCGATCTCTAGACGAAGGCTTGTCTGACTCCATGTTTAACCCTGGAGGCAGTCGCAAGTCTATCTACGGACGTCGGATGGGTCCCGGGTATAAAAATACCCAGGCCTATTGAAAGCCAAGGAACAGGTGGAGTTGCAGGCTAAGAGGCAACATGAACAATTCATGTTAGCCCAATCCAAAATAGAAGAGGAAGCTAAGTCTCGGATCGGAAAATTACGATCCGTTGAGCAGGAGGCGATTCTAAAAGAATCTGACCTCAAATATCGTCTATCCTCCGTATCCCATCAGTTGGAGCGGAAGGAGAGAGACGCACAGGAAAAAGAAAAAAGGCTGGCTGAGTTGGAAATCGAGGAAGCCAGTAAACTTAGAGCAATCGACAAGGCTAGGGCCGAGGAGGTTGCTAAGGCTCGGGATGTAAATAAATTACAAACGGAGTTGCACGCAATGGAGGAGAAGCTTAAGAAACTTCAACTCCGGAAGGCTGAGACAGAAGCCAAGATGGTCTCGGAACAAGCCGAGATCAGGAAGGAGACTAGTGAATATAACAAGTCTCAGAAAGAGAAGGGTGAAAAGTACCGCCTACTTAAGGATACTTTTAAGCGAGAGGCAATTATCGCCCAAGAAGAAAGAAACCGAGCTGTGGCGGAAAATGAAAAGATTCGATCCGAAATCTTGGCAGAAAACGCACAGCTAAGGGAGGAACAGCGAAACCTGACTACAGACGTAGCTACCCTCACAATAAATAAGTCTGCTATGGAGAGTTATTTACA
Source organism: Acholoe squamosa (assembly GCA_949317995.1). Classification (NCBI taxonomy): domain Eukaryota; kingdom Metazoa; phylum Annelida; class Polychaeta; order Phyllodocida; family Polynoidae; genus Acholoe; species Acholoe squamosa. The sequence continues at coordinate 57,380,806 of OX439045.1, forward strand.
GGAGCAAGAGCAAACGCATGCCCCTCCGGCGAGTAGGGATACAAATCCGAACTCGACGTTCGTGAAACAGGGCGACCCGGTCTCCTGTTCTACACCGAAGAATCCGCAGTATAATCCTTTTGTAAATGATAATGCTTCGCGGAATGTAGATCAAGGGGGCGTTTACATCAGAACCCAGGATAAGCATGGCCGAACTAGTAGAGTCCGGATAAGTGAAGTGCCCATAGTCCACAACCTGGACCCGGACTATACCCCTAGAGAGGCTTCCGATAGTAGTGCGGAGACCAGTGGATTCCACATTCATGTGGATCCGAGTAACGACCCGGGGCTGGGTGCTGGTAATGACAACACCCAACCCAATCCATCGAACGATGGCGGCCAGTCAACGGGAAACCAGCCATCCGACGGCGGTTACCAAGGTGCACAAGGGGGAGGCGGTGCTTCGGGTGCCACAGGCTATAGCGGTACCTCGGGTACCGGCCCCAACCAGGGTGGTGCGAGCTACACGAACCACAGTGGTACACAGTGGACGTATACACAACCTCCACCACCGCCTCCACCGGGCAATTCGAGCTTCGGTGGTATAGGGGGCAATCGAACCTTGAATGAAACCAAGGCGATTGAATGGAGCAAACAGCAATGCACTAGATTGATGTATGCTCACAATTCTGCCCGAAGGGTAGCCGTTATTCCTAGAGAATATGACGGTACTCGGCCATGGAAAGAGTGGTTTGAAGATTTCATCGATGTGATGAATTGTAATGGATGGACCCCATACGAGGCCAAGCCACATCTGGTGAGATGTCTGAAAGGCGGGCCGGGTCGCATGGCTGTAGAGCAATGGCGAACCTGGTACGGCCTCGTTGGGAGTTTTGAGCAGTTAGTAGAAACTGCTAGTGGACTGTTATGCAACATGGTCAAGGAGGACCCGATGGTCCGTTTTAAGAAACGCACACAGAAGCCGAATGAAGCTTTCAGAGCATACGGTATGGAACTCCATGCCCTGTTAAGTAAGGCCAGACCCGGTACTGAAAACCAGGACTGGTATATGGACGATTTGATCACACAATTCGTCAAGGGTCTAAGAGACCGAGATGAACAATTAGCAGCGAGGGATGCCTGGAAAGAAGGCATAACACTACACGGCATATTTAATGGTATAGATATGGCCGTGAAGAAGCGAGCTATGTTAGCTGGGGACATACCTAATGCCAGCGGCTTGGTACCCCTGGCATCGGTGACCCAGCAGTCTGAGGTTAATACTCCCTCAGACGACTTCGAGTTGATTGATATCGAACAGGAAGACGGCACCTTCTGTTCGATGCAATTAAGGAAGAATACTTCAGGTAGGAAGTATATTCCCAGGAAATCTTTCAATAAACCAAGGGACTCTAGACCTTCATCCGAGGTCAAGAGTGACCCGAAGGCTGTCGAGAAGGCGGTCAAGCCCACTGTAAGCGCTGACAAAGCGAAGAGTCAGTCCCCGGACATGACCAAACTTCTGGAAGACATGTGTAAGAAAATTACAGATGCCATCCAAGCCAATCGGCAAAGACCCCGGGTGGATCGCCGAACGGTTAAGTGTTTCAGGTGCCAGCGCATGGGACACTACTCATCTGAATGTACCGCTACTAAGCCGGTAATGGCTGCCTTCTATGAAGCCGAAGACGACGGCGTAGGAAGGGAGGATGCTACGGATTCCACAGATGTGGAAAACTAGTGGGGGTTGTGTCAACGGCATCTGACATAGCCCCGAGTGGGAACGAATGCCAAAATGCTACCGGGGGTGCCCTGGTGGAAGATTTCGAGTCAATTACACCTGGAGGCCGGGTGGCTGAGGGTGCGCACCCCTGCACCTCGGCCGGGGCCAGGGACCCTAGTGTTGATATGTGCAGGAGCGATCATATGGAGGCGAGTGGCCGCACTAGGGGAGAGGAAGGATGGATCAAAGAGTTGATTCGAGTGTGTGGGACACGCCTTCCCCCAAGTCATCCGTGTCTGGAATTCCTGAGAGGACTCGGATTGAATCTTGGTGATTCGGGAGACTTTCACCAGTTTACCAGTAACCCCTCGCCTTTAGGGGGGAGACAGTGGTATGTACCCATATCTGTGGAAGGCCGGGTGGGGGAATTCTTAGTGGATACTGGAGCTAGTCATTCATGTGTGTCCAAAAGATTCTTCGATTCGGTGGCCGGCAGCCATGAGAACCTCAAAACGGGGGTAAATGCTTGCACGGCCGACGGAAGCAGTATGCGTACATTTGGTAGGACGTTTATGCCTATCCGTATAGGAGGCAAAGAATTTGTTCTTTCGCCAACTATAGCAGAGGTTAGTGATGACGGAATCCTCGGATTGGATTTTGCAAGCTTATACGGGGCCGTCTTGGACCCGAGGGACGGTACGATGGGTATACGGAGCCCGTATGGCTTGCATGTCCAATGCGTATTGAGACAGGTGTCTTCGGTCGCAGCAGTGGTACATACGGTGAAGATCCCACCGGGTACCACTTGCGATGTCCTTTGTGGCGGATCCATGGCTCAAAGGAATGAAACTGGAGTCTACGAACCCGACACGGTGTATTTGTCAAGCATCGGGTTAGACTCAGTGGATACATTAGTGGCTAATGCAGCTTGGTCTGTATTACCCATAACTAACCGAAGTGGTTCGGTGGTTTATTTGAGGCGAGGCGACAGTGTTGGAAGGATGAGTTCGGTAGAACATGTCGCCGAGGCTAAATTTAACAAACCACTAAACCCAGTTAGTCATCATCCCATGGATGAAGAATTCCAAAAGCTGATTGATCAGTCAGATTTAAAGAATACGGACGATAAGGATTGCCTAGCGAGACTTCTACAAAAGTACGAAGGTGCTTTTGGTAGGGAAGGAGGCCCGGTGGGTAGATCCGATAAGGTGTTGCACACCATAGATGTGGGCAACAAGAAACCTTTTAAAATCCCGTATCGTAGACTTCCTCTCAAGAAGAAGTTAATCTGTGAAGAGCAAATACAAAAACAGTTGGACCTAGGGGTAATCGTGCCTAGCTCGAGTCCCTGGTCCAGCCCTGTTTGTATGACTACTAAGAAAGACGGTACAATCCGCTTTTGTGTCGACTACCGGAAATTGAACGGTATAACAAAGAAGAACTCGTATCCTTTACCAAGGATAGACGAGACTTTAGATAGCTTGGGCGGAAACCAATGGTTCTGTACCTTGGATTTACAGTCCGGATATTGGCAAATACCAATGCACCCCAATGACAAGGAGAAGACAGCATTCTCCAGTCATATGGGGCTATTCGAGTATAATGTCTTACCCTTCGGATTGTGTAACGCCCCCGCTACATTCGAGGCTATGATGGAATCCTTACTGAGTGACCTTTTGTGGAAGAAATGCCTGGTTTACTTGGATGATGTGGTCGTGTTCGGCAAGTCATTCAAGGAATGCCTGGCGAATCTGCAATTAGTCCTCGACCGGATACTATCAAACGGTCTTAAACTTAAACCCAAGAAATGTAATTTGTTTAAGAAAACCATTACATACTTGGGAAGGATCATTACTCCTAACGGGGTGAGTGCGGATCCGGAAAAATTAGAAGCTGTAGAAAATTGGGAAAGACCCACGAGTGCTAAGGAGGTGAGATCATTTTTAGGATTTTGTTCCTATTATCGTGATTTCATACCAAATTACTCTCGTGTCAGCTTCCCCATGCAGTGCTTAGCTCACTGGACCCCGGGTAGGGCACGGGACCCATTCCCATGGACCAGCGAGCAAGAAGAGTCTTTTAATAAAATAAAAGATTTATTTAGGAATACACCCGTGTTGAAATATCCCACTCCCGAGGGACATTTCATCTTAGACACCGATGCGAGCAATGATGCGATTGGGGCAGCTCTCTCTCAGGTCCAAGAGGGAGTCGAAGTGCCAATAGCATTTGCTAGCAACACGTTAAGCAAGACACAGCGAAATTATTGTACCACCAAGCGAGAACTCCTCGCTGTGGTGGTGTATACGAAGAAGTTCAAGCATTTCCTTTGGGGAAGTGACTTTACTTTAAGAACAGACCATTCGTCTCTTAGGTGGCTCCTTAACTTTAAGGACGCCGAGGGGATGATTGGACGTTGGTTAGCTCACCTATCCGAATTCGGATTAGAGCATAAACAAATAGAGCACCGACCCGGTACTAAACACATCAATGCGGATGCCTTGTCAAGACGGCCTATCCGAAGGTGCCAAAATGCCACATGTGAAGACTGCGGGGCCCACAATGCTGTGGTAGCCGGGCTGGTATTTAATTATACCACCCCCCGTATCCCCTGGGAGGAGGCTGTATGCAGCTATCTCGATTGGTCCCCGGAGACCATCAAGAAGTTTCAACAGTCAGACCCCACCACTGCGCGCATAATGGAATACCTACGGTCAGGTATTAAACCGGCAAGGCCTCTAGTTTCCCTGGAGGATAGGGAAGCGAGGCGATTGCTAGCTCAATGGACCGAGCTAGAGATCCGAGACGGCATACTATGTAGGTGGAAGACAACTCCCACCAACGGTAGGCTGTTGCAAATAGTGATACCCGCCTCGATGAGGAGGGATATCATGTATTATTGCCATGGCCACCAAACGAGTGGCCATTTCGGTAAGAAGAGATCAATAGAGCGTCTACAAAGGCGTTACTACTGGCCCGGTATGAGAGGCGACCTGCTCCGGTGGATCGCCACTTGCCCGGATTGTTGTAAAAACAAACCGGGACCCGGCCTGGGTAAGCAACCCTTATCACAGGAATTGTTTGGTGTCAGATTCGCTCGAGTAGCGATAGACATCATCAGTGGGATTAAGACGACGCCGCGAGACAATACTTGTATGATGGTCGTAACCGACTATTATACTAAGTACACTCGGGTGTTCCCCCTTCCTAACCACAAAGCCGCCACATGCGCGGAGGCATTTGTGAAAGGCTGGGTGCTGCATTTGGGTGTTCCTCTTATGATGCACAGTGACCAAGGAAGGGAGTTCGAGTCAGAACTTTGGCAGGAAATGTGCCATTACCTAGCCATTTGTAAGACCCGAACAAACCCGTACCGACCACAGTCGGATGGGCAGGTAGAGCGCTTCAATAGAACCCTCATACAAGTACTAAAGCCCCTGGTTAATACCCACCAGGATGACTGGGATGAACAGTGCGAGTTTGTAGTACATGCCTACAACAACACTGTCCATTCATCAACTAACTGCACCCCAAACATGCTAGTGTTCGGCGAGGACATCATAATGCCCGCCGACTTAGTGTATGGAGTGGTTGGAATAGACCCGGAGGCGCCCTGCACGGTGCTGTTTGTAGAGTCATTAAGGGACCGGTTCAAACAGGCATACGAGGCCGCTCGGAAAGAACTGCTGAAGAGTGCGAAGTGGCAGAAGGTGGGCTATGACACCAATGCTAAACGAATTCGTTTTAATGTTGGGGACAAAGTACTAAGGTACTACGAGCCGCTGGATAAGCTGAAGCTCGTAACGCCTTGGGAAGGTCCGTTTAAAATCGTTCGTGTCATCTCCGAGTCCACGGTGATGATAGAGGACTGCCTGACGGGTAGAAAATGGAAGACAAATGTCGGAAAACTTCGGCCCTGGAAGGGGCGCGAAGAGGCGGAGAGGGAGTTCGGCTACAAACCACCTGTATCTGTCCCTAGTGGACCGAGCGTGGTAGTACCGACGAAGCGCCCTAGAGGCCGGCCGAGAAAGACGCCGGGAGACGAGGTTATGGTAAAAAAGAAGACGAAGGCCAGGAAACGACCTAATCGTAAGAAATGGAAGAAAGTCTCGCTGAGTGAAGGCATTACGTATGGGAAGGGTCCCGCTTTGACTAAGCGAGATCCAGAAAAGGCCGTACGTAAAGCCGGGAAAAATAAAATGCTAACCGAAGGCATTAGACGCAGCCCCCGGTTGAGGTCTGCTGTAACCTAACTCAGTACACAACGAGCTGCTGCGTGTTGTCCGCCATAGGCAGGCAACATACGTTCCACGGCTAGAGATGTCGAACGCGCCCTCCCCGGGTGGCTGTATCCCGTGAGTGGCGGTCGGATTAACCGGTACATTCGCTTTGAAGCGTTGTATACACCGCCAAGCTCCAGACGATAGCACTCGGGTAGTAGGCCGCGTCTCACATGTCGAGTCGAATGTTGGTTCGGATCTAGTTCCCTAGGTGGCGCTGCTGGTGTGGCGGGAAAGCGCGGAACTAGGTCACCGGATAGCCATGGCGGGATCTCGCGAGACGAGAGGTCTGACGTCATACTGGTCATAACTAGAGCGGACTCGTGGTGGTTAGACGCCACCCGTTTTTGCTCTAGTTATTTGTCGGCGGTTGTACAGCCTGTAGCTGTCGTGTTAGCCTAGCTAACCCAAACCCTCTCTGTTGGACGAATCCTTCGGGAGGAGTCCAACAAAACTTGCCAATTTATTTTGGAAGTCGGACCCGGTGCCATGGCACAGGGAACGATTGACGCTGCGCGTCAAACTGCCAACATTCCGTTGGAACAAGACGAGGACCCGAAGGTCTCGTCTCGGGTCGAGGAATCTATGGATTCTTCGACAGAGGAGGCCGCCCGGACGCTCTCGGCTATGGCCGAGGCAACCGACCGGGAGAGAATGCCACCTCCACCACCGTCACGCCCGGAGCGCCCGTCTACAACAGCCGCTTCGGGTAGCAAAGTGGATGTCCTGGACATTCCAATGTATCCTCCGGGATTCAGGACTCAGATCAGACGTCTAGCACACGTTGATCGCCAGGAAGGTATCGTGTACACCTCCTGGGGTACGTACATCCCTATGCACGCCTCCATGTTCGGATGCGGGCCCATGGCGGTGGAAGAGGGCGTGCCCGAGCCCATACCAGATGATCTCAAGACTATGGTAATGGACTCGTGCAGTGACGAGCTGGCTGACAACATGCCAGTTTCTTGGCTCCGCAACTATCTGAAGTTGGCGGAGAATATGGCGACTAACGAGAATTTAGCTCGAGCCGTCTTGATCTCTGCGGGCATCATCCAGAAGGCCGCGGAGTTAAGGGAGTCCGAATCCGACATGGATACAGACTCCACAGTTACCTTGTCGTCGGTGGAAACCGACCGGGTCAAGCGATTGACCCGTAAACCTGCGCCCAAGGGTCCTCTCACTGAGAGCGATCTGGAGGCTGAGGATGTCCGCATCGCCGTCGAGAGGTCCACAACCGAGACCGACCCAGCTGCCGACATCCCGGAGGCACCTGGCGAGATCTCGGAAGAGGACATCTCGGGCCAACAGGCTGCTGTAGAGGCAAAGCGAGCCGAGCTTGCCAAGCAGCAGAAGGAGCTCACCGCGGCTCGCCGGGCCCATCGCAAGCAGCAGGCCCAACAAAAATCTGAGATCTCTTCCGACTCTGACTCCCCGGTCAGCGGATGGAGGAGCCCTCGGACAGTGGACAGGAGCCGACGCGAGTCGGATTCCAGTCCTGAAGTCCCGGCCCAACCGACTAAGGTTGTGCGCCGGAAGAAAAAGAATGGAGCGAAAGCGTCTCCGGCAGAGCCCACGCCCCCCACCAAGCCGAGGGGTAAGGGCAAACCGAAGACGCCCGCTCCCACTCCCACAACCACCACGGTAGCCACCTCGGTTACTGCATCTTCTGCAGCCAGCACGTCGGGTGCAAAGGCCAAGTCCCCTACCAAGGCTTCGACTGGTACTACCACCTCCAGCCGAGCCAGCCGTAGGGGAGCTAACATATACACGGACAGTGAGGAAAGCGAAAGCGATCCAGAGCTGCCCGAGTCTGCCAAATCTGATTTGGAGTCCGTGACAACGTGGGAAGAAATGACCACGGATGTTCCCAAGGACGACAATCAGAAGTGGATGTGGAAGAATGCAGCCGAGGGGTTCAAGGAACGGACTCCCCGCTGCTTCGCGGACTGTGCTTACGACACAGTCCACTACATGTGTCCGAGCGCCGTCAATAAGGACGGTGACAGCGATGACGAGGAGTGGATGAAGTCCGGCCCCTCGGATACGCCAGTAGGCAAGTTCTACCTGATTTGGATTGACCAGCTCAAGTCCAAATTAGGCTCAGTCTATAGCTACGAGGCCCGGACGAAAGTCCAGTGGGCAATGACTCAATGGGGACCAACCGGCAACCGCCGAAGGTGCCCGTTCGAGTCTTGCCAGCTGGCTCTCACGGGTGAGAAGGTGTTCGAGACGAAGCCCCGCTTCGCTCGGCACATCGTCGAGTACCATATGCATCACAAGCCTGTGATGATGTGTGTGCTCGGGGACCGCCCGAGTAAACATTGTGATGGCTCGTTCAGCACTCACCGGCGCCGAGACATGGCTCTGCACTTGCAGAAGGCCCATGGCATCGGCCTGGAGAAGACCAGGAAACGAGCCATCAAGTGCTTCAGCGAGCTCCTTGCTAATTGGTCCGCGCTGAGCATTAAAGAAGTGAAAGAGCAGGCATTCGAGACCGGATTCTGCTCGTGGAAGAGCGGCAACTTGCTGACGTACTTCCAGACGAACTCCTCGTCCACGAAATTCGGGATGCCCAGTGAGGTGCACCTGAAGGTGAAAAAGTGGCGAGGAGACGACAAGCGAGAGAAGGCCAAAGCCCGCTCTAAAGGTCCAAACGGAGGCACAGTCACGACTACTGCTTCCAAGAGGACCCGAGCAGACCGGTCCGTGAGCCCTTCGGGTGGCAAGGACCAGCCCAGACCAGCCAACCCAGCTGATCGTCGCGAGTCGGGACAACAAGTCTCGGCTCTAGATATGCCTGGCAACCAGGCCCGCAGGTCGGGTAGCCAGGCGACCGCACCGGCGACTCCAGCCACCTCCACACCTGCACCCGCGGAACAACGCCCGGGCGAAGCCTCTGGCGGCCTGGATGATGGGGGCGAACTCTTCGCTCCCCCATCCGGGTATTCCACTTGGTGGGCTGGAGAGGGATCCTCCGGCAAGCGCCCCACGTACAGCGAGTACGCGGCGAAGTTCCCTTCAATGGGACCGGCTGGACCCGAGTCGCAGGTCCTTACCTCCTTGGGCCGGGCCAAAACCCGTGGTAGAGGCCGCGGTGGGCTGGAGTCCACCCGAGGCTCCCCGGGTGGTGGCCGAGGCCGAGGAGGCATCACGGTGGAGGGCCCGTCTGCTCCTCCAACAGGCACCCCGCCTGTCTCAGTGGAAGCCCCAGCGCCACCACCAGTGATAGTTCCACCGACGGGCCCTCGGGTACCCCTAATGGAACTGATCTCCGGTACCCTGTCAGGTCTTCAGGATCCGAATACGTTCGTCGACCACCGCGATGTCCGAACGGTTCAGATCCAGAATGACCTGATGGCAGAATGGCAGGCATTGCACCGCCAGCAGTCTGTTGACTACTGGCGTGTGATGACTGAAGCCACCGTCAATCTGGTCTACGAGATCCAGAGGCGGGAGGAAGAGAAAATAAGGGAGCTGGAAAGGAAGAAGGTCGAGGAAGCCCTCGAGTCCTGCCGGCGGAAGCAGAAGGAAGCCGAAAAGCTTAAAGAGTTTCACGAGGCTGAAAACTCCAGATATATCCATCGATTTAAGGAGGCTGACCTCAAGTTTTTCCTGGCATTCGGGAAACATCTGGAGGAGTGGGACGGCTTACCGTCGTCTCTTATCTTCGTACCAGATATACCCCCGAATGCCCCGCCAGCCCCGGCTACTCCACCGGTTCTGGCCACTCCACCGGTCCCGGCTGCTCCGCCAGTTCCGGCAGCTCTCCTGCTCCCGCCCCCCACTTGGAACACCCGGGCTGTCCCAACTGCCACGGTTGCTGCACCAGCATCCGAGGCAATGGACAGTCCATCCGCAGTGATGAGGGCCTTGAGCTTGGGGAGCGAGACTCCCAGCGAGGCTTCAGCGGCGCTCTCTACGAGCAGCTGTAGCAGCTCGGCTCCATCTGCCTCAGTGGAGCCGGCTGAGAAGATGGACACAGATCCTGAAGATCTTTGAGTGTCCATCTGTTGGTGTCTTCTTGTACCCGAGGGTAAATGCATTTAGTATGCCAGAGGCACTGTTCCTTACGCTGGACTCCTGATACCTGGAACGTAACCTGCAGCGAGGATGGACGCTAACCCGAACACCCAAAGGACTACCACATCTAACCGGGTCTCCATCTTCCCATCTTCATCAGGGCACATCATAACAGCAACGTGGTTTGCCACCACACACATGTCGCCGGGTGGAGCTGCAGAAACCAGTCGTTCCAGGTTCGCCGGAAGTCCGGTATATTGTAAGGGTGATCCTGCTACCCTGGTAGGACACCTATATTTCATATTTTGTATAAATCTATTTTTATATCGTATATTATATTCTTGTAAGTAAAAGTACTCAAAATTTTTTTCTCGGGTTATTTACCCCACCTCGGGTCGGTAAAAACATTGTAAAAATTTATTAATATCACCTTACTACACATCCAATATTCTTCGTCGCGTCTCATGTTTAATAATAACACACTTGTAACATTACCACCATAGGTCGATGGTCCATAAGGGGCCACTTCCTATTTTTGTTATTATTTATAAACACTTCGGGTTATATACGATGATGCCTTATTATGTACATATAATTTATAATGCCCCTTAAATGTTCTATATTTAATACGAACTGTGTATATATAGACTTACCTATTTATTTATAACACCACTGTATAAAGTCAACAATAGTTACTTATTAATTACACCCAACCCTAGGTAAAGTCTAGTGGGGGTGGTGTAGGGGCCGGCATCATTGTATATATATTAGTGCCGTTCATCCGAGAGACGTGTTCGTGTGGTGCTTGTTCCTTCTATGCTAGCTAGGTGTCGCTTTGCGATACCTCGTTGGTACAAGAGGGGGCAGCACCATGCCTCGCGTCCAGCTCCTACTAAGGAGCCGGACGAGCGGCAGAAGGGGACTGGACATGGTCCAGTCCAGACGCTAGTACTTTGTTATCAAAGAGATCTAATAAAGTCCTACCCGAGAGGTAGGGGTTTCTGGGGCTTTGCCCAACCCGAACTACTCGTGTTGTGTTGGTACATCTAGTGGTAAGCGAGCCAAAGAGCCACCCAACATATAAGTCAATACGAACCATTACACACCTATTCTGAGTTAGGGAGTGTTCATTTTTTAACAACAGGGGGGGGGGGTTGGTGAGTTTGAGGGGGGGGCGTAAAATATTTTGACCTCTCCTGAGGGGGGGAGCGAAAAATATTTCGACTGCTCTTGATGGGGGGGGCGTAAAATTTTTAGACCCTTCTCAATGAGGCACGAATTGACGTAACTTGCCGTAAATACCCAATTTGTAGTGGGGATAATTTCTCAATATATTACTTGCAGAAGGAGAAAGTTTCTACTGATAACTTTACAATGCATAAGAATGCACCATTTTCTTTCTAAAATTTCTAAATTTTCCAGGGGAATCATACTTCCAACAAGATTATATGCAGAGCTCTCAACACTCAAGCATCTGGCGTGAATCTCATGCATCTGGCGTGATTCTCACACATTTGGGGGTTGTCTCACTCTCTGAGGAGCCTGTTTCTCATTTTAGACTTTGTAATTTCAGTATATACTTATATAGTGAACTTGAGCATCTATCCTCGGTTTAATGTACCAAAATGCTCTAAAAATCAACAAATGAACTTCCATATTTCTGCAAATTTTCTTGGGGGCATACCCCCAGATCCCCTGAAACTGCATTTATTTCAATGCATCTCGGAAATCTAGAAAATTCCAAGCTTCAGGGAAAAGTCTCACTCTTTGGCTCCATTAGAACATGAGAGCTCTGTGGTATGTGTGACGCCTGTTACAGATGGCTCATGCATACATGTGAGCAAACTCCTCATTTTTTTCAGTTTTCTCCTTTATTCTAAGATCTCTCAGGGTCAATCTTTGTCCAGATCCCATGAAATATCATTTTACCATTTTATATATATGGTGGGGTCTTAGAAAGATTTGGATACAAGGGCATCAGCCACCCTGAAAAAGCACCAAAATGCACCAATTGATGTCTCAATATTCAAAATTGTCCTGGGCGAGATACCCCCATCCCCCCCCCATTTTAACCTATCAATAGCAAATCAAAGAAGCGTCTTTACTTTTAATGCCTTGATTTTTTTGCGCATTCTGAATTTGCATATATGTCATGGTCTGTTCTCTCTCTCCCTAGCCTTTCCTCCCATCTCCTCTTCCCCTAACCTTTCCCCAAATCTCTCCCCTCATCTGGAGTGGGCCTAGCAAGACATACCTGACCTGACCTGGATGGCCTGACCCGGATGGCCCGACCTGTACCCACCCAGACTGCCCCTGGACAGATCCATCTGGACAGACTCACACAGACTGGACTAACCCGGACAAGACAGATCTACCTGGACTGCCCCCAGACTCACCCTGGATGGATCCACCCTGACAGACCCAGACCTGGACTGGAAATACCCGGACCAAATGGACTTGGACCAAATGGATCTGGACTGAACCTACCACAACAGACCCAGTCAAGACTTCAATGAGACCCAGACCAGACAGGGCTGGGCATATTTGAAAATCCTGGAGCCAATGTTAGCCGGGCTGTAGCCGAGGACCGAAAAACTTGCATATAAAGGCAGCGGAACCATTTGAAAGTTTGGGGGGGAGTGTGCAAAGGGGGATGGGTGGGTAATTTCTGCTGATACTTGCAAAAGATACTAAACTATAGACTGAATAGACTTATTGTCGTAGCTGGGTCTCCCAGGAAAACTTGCTACATTCAAATATTTTTTTACGATAGTTAATTGTGTCTAGGCTGAGGGCACCCATATTGAAAAAGCATAGTACTTAGGGGTGAGGGTGGTGGAAAAGTTTTGAAAGTCTGGAAAGTAAATGGTGCATTCTGATGCAACTTAGCACACAATTTCCTTCTCTCTCTTATCCAAGAAACCCAGATCTACCAGGGACCTTAATGTCCTAGGCCCCCATATCTCTCCCCACACCAATGCTATCCCCCAACATTATTCTCTACCACCACCCCCTACAGAAATTTTTTGAAATTTTAGAAGTAAATGTTGCAGTTTGATGAGTTATTATAGCATGATTTGCCTGCTCCATTGGATTGATAATGTAGGTCCTATAATGGTGGAGTGATACTGTCCTAAAAAGTAAAAATATGAAAAAAAAGTTGGGGGCGGGCAAAAACATATCCCCCAACATAAAAGTTGAGGGGGCATATATATGCCCCCTGCACCCTGGTTCCACGCCACTAATTATAAGCCATAAAGCAATCTTGTGGCACTCCTTTGGGCTGAATCTCTAGGGCACATAAGAGGGGGGATATATGCCCACACTGGCTATTTAGATCCAATGCTTGTGTCATTTCGGCAACACTGTGATAGGCTCATCACAAGAAAAGGGCACTAAATTCACAATGGATAATGGTAACTAGTGTAATCTGTAAACATGCCCCCGAGGAAAATTTTTGATTTTAGAGGTCATTTGGTGCATTGTGTTGCATTTTGAGAACCTGATATCTCAAACAATTCATCACAAAATAGTGGCCCCCAAGGGGTTAAAAATGACATGGTGACATTTGGTCATTTTGAGGTGACATTCTGACATTTAAAACTGACATGTGACATGAGAAAACTAGATGAAAGTGACAAGAGACATGCCATTCTGTCAAAAATTTGACATGTGACAATTGCCAGTGTATAACAGGTGCAGATTTATCAAAAATATTTTTTTCAAAATTTCCAATTTCTGGGCTTTTCAACAGCAAAAGAATTTCTCAAATATCCCTATTAGAATCGAAGTTATAAAGTCATTCCCAGATTCATAATACATCTTTTGACATTGATATTTTCAAAGAAATCTTAACATCTTTAAACAGGTTTAGACACTAATGCTGGCCCGGGAGCCATGGGCCTTTTGGCTGTGGGCCCATAGTTTTCTCAAGAATTACCTTCCTGTGGGTCAGGGATGGCCCACAGAAGGTTACAGAGGGGCATCTATAAAGGTTAATTCCATTGACCATCATCAATTTCTCTTTAAAAAAAAATTAAACTGGCTATTCTGGGCCTGCAGCTTTAGTTCCAAGCCCATAGATTTCTAAACCTACAGGCTGGACTGGCCAGTGGCTGGAAAAGATAGTGTCTACGTCTGTTTAAATAGTTACTTGCTGTGGAGTTCCTGTAGTCTTGGGTTAAACTTGGGGATATTCTTATAAATGCTAAAGATATTACTGTAATCAACTCATAAATGTAATTTAGATTTAGATGACAGAGTATATATATATATATATATATATATATATATATATATATATATATAATATGGATTATTTTGTTAATTTGTGAGACAGTATAAGAATTGAATGTTGAGTCATATGTTAGGGAGGATCAGTTTATCAATCCACTGATGCTGAACTAAACTTGTCAGTGGGAATGAAGGTCCTCTCTTTCTTCATTGTTCACCTAAACGCCCGCATAGCAGAATCCATTTTGATTGGTGGTATTTCATTTGTTCACATGGCTTGAATCATGAATAACATGATATATGGGCAATGACATTTTAATTGTCACTATGATGGATTGACTTCCATAATACAGGTGGTTTGTGCTGAATGAACAATGAAGAAAATTCAAACCAGAACTTTAATTCATTAAAGTAGGGCCAGCAGTTCAGTTACTGATCTGGTTAGTTTTCATTATATTATCATTATTAAATGTTACAATTAAATACATGTTATATATAGCCATCACATGAAATATGGAATATTCAAGTTTACATCAGAATTCATTACTGAGCGGCTCTGAGTGATTGGAATAGGGAGGTGGGGTTGGGGCCGTTTTCCTAAGAAAATTTTGAAATTTTCCATGTCAAAATATTATGCATTCTGGTGACTTCTGTGAATCATTTCATAACTTTGATTCTATTAGGAATATTTGAAAAATTCTTTCACTATTGGAAAGCCCAGAGTCTGAAGAACATTCTGAAGGTAGATGTCGCCATTTTCAAGGCCATTGTCGCCACATTTTGGCTACATGGCGACAGCTGCCCAGCCCTGCCAGACCGGACAGAATCAGATGGATCCAGACTGAACAGAACCAGACCATACAGACCCATATGAGATGGACTCGACGGGGATAAACCCGACCCATCCAGTTAGGTCATCCAGTCATACCTCAACAAAATGCACCATTTGACTTCTCGATATTCAAAATTTTCCTGGGGGACATCTCCATATACCCGTAGGCTACCTGAGCCAAAAACAGTGTATTGATGATGCAGGGGTAGTAAAACCTTGGGTACAGATGGGATGTGTGCCCACCTGCACCATCCAGTCATACATCAACAAATTGTACCATTTGACTTCTCGATATTCAAATTTTTTCTGGGGACATCTCCATATACCCCTAGGCTCCCTGAGCCAAAAACAGTGTATATGATGCAGGGGTAGTAAAACCTTGGGGTCAGATGGGATGTGTGCCCCCCTGCACCATCCAGTCATATGTCACCAAAATGCACCATTTGACTTCTCAATATTCAAAATTTTCCTGGAGAACATACCCCCATACCCCCCTCTGATTCTTACTCTCTATCACACATTAATCACACTAACAATAAAAAAAAACATGCCCAAGAGTTTTAAACATTTTTCTTGGAAAGCAGTATGCACATACTTAGAGTTGGCATGGCCATTCGCTCACAAATTGACCTGAGAAGACATGATATTCTTGTCTAGATTTTCCAAATTTCCCTGGGGAACAAATCTGCAGATAGTACTTTACAGCAGAATCAAGTAACTGAAAGGCTAGGTGCACATCAATTCATGTCTTGGCAGTCTTCTGGTATCCAGGGTTCAAATTTCCATTAGAATAGCAAGATATCCATCATACATAAAGAGGTCAGACGTTTTCAGAAACCCAAACCCCCAACCCATGTAAATGGTAAAGTTTTTGATTTGCAGGTTTGGATTGCTTTGGTTACCCCCTCCCCCAAACAAAATTTTCAAAGGCTGTGCTAAAACAGCCCATCTCCCATTCCCTATAGTTAAGAGTCATAAAGGCCCATGTGTGTCTGCAGCAAGTTGGTTCAGACTTAAAAGATCCTTCAAATACAGTTTGCTTGCTTGCTTTAAACTAAGACCACAGAAATCAATCTTGTGATTCATCCAGATCCATGGGATGAGATCCAATTCAAACATTTTGTATGAAGGGTCCCTATAGTAGAATTTTAAACAGAGGGTATAGGGAAACCTCAAAAACCACCAGAATGCATAAATTTAGGCTCTAGATTTATAAAACTGTTTGACTGGGGCAGGTGATGCCCCCAGACCACCCTATACTTAGCTTGTCCTGGCTGCTTGTTAAACAAAAGACATAAGGCTAAGTAGTGTGTGACTCGCACTGCAGCTACTGATGAAATTGGTCTTGAGAAGTGGAACCCTCTTTTCAATTTCTTGCATTCCAATAGAAAAATAATAAATTGATGATAATAACTCTGGGAAGTGATCCTTTTACCTTATACTTCAGTAAAACAATACAATTGAGTGTGATATGATGCAATGTGGTGCAACACAACTCGATGTTGGGGGGGCGCAAAATATTTTGACCCCTCCTGAGGGGGGGCCAAAAATATTTTGGCACCTCTCAAAGGGGGGGCGGAAAATATTTTCAGGGGTAAAAACGAAAACTCACCAACCCCCCCTGTTGTTAAAAAATGAACACTCCCTTAGCAGGTTGCCCCATGGGCGCCGCCATTACTGGAGCTTGTTACCAGCGAGTTCTACTGATAAGACATATCAGATGGGTACCAGTCGGCCCCCGAGAGGACCGCAGTGAATGGTTGGGGTTATCTCATTGGCTAATAAGTAATTCTGCTAAGTCCGTATAGGGGAGGAAGCTTTTTTTCGCAATATGTGGCGGAGAGAGAGGGGGTAGGAGAGAGAGAGAGAGAGAGAGAGAGAGAGAGAGAGAGAGAGAGAGAGAGAGAGAGAGAGAAGGCTATGTGGTCTTAAATAATTATCACATTCAAGTAACTTCAATCTCAGGGCAAAATATAGATCTTGAGTTACCTATATTTATCAAGAGGTAAATGCCTTTTATAATCATTTTAGGGTTTTTTGCTGTTACCTTGTACAGATTATACTTAAAAATGTAAAGGACACTAGAATCTGACCGTTGAGTCCGACCTTATATTATCACCTTTTAATTCTGTATGCAATGTGAGTATTAAACTATAAATTTTATCGAACAAGTAGCTAATTTCCTGAGATTTATGAGGATTTATTAATGTCCATGGATCCACATAACCTCCTTGTCTCACAGGTCTATAAGTCATAGGGACTTAGCCCCAGTATAGAGATTGGATCCTCATTAAAACACACACTTTCTTCAGATCATGTCTAGACGCTCATTGTGAGTCAGAGTCATGCGCCATAAACTAGTCTACCAGTATACCCACATCCATGTCCCAGTGTGACTGACACTCACACACACATAGAGTCAAGCAGCATTGTATACAGCTATATTTCTAGGTGTTTTATGATCCTATTATACCTTGTAGGTGATTAACAGTATATCTAGATGGGCAATGAAGATGAGACTAACACCTGACAGCTCTATCTATAAGCTACACGACACATTAAACGTCCCAGGAGAGGTATTTACAGTGTAAATAACAACTTACAGCACTCTTGTTCAGCTTAGTCCCCAGCCTTCATACTTCAGTGTGTCAAGGAATGGTCGGCCAAGTGACCTGACTCCAGGGACATCTAGTACGTGCTGGTGGAACTACATTTATTGGAGCGCACTGGAGAGCGCACTCAGTGACTCAACAGAAGCCAACAGAGAGACCCCGGCAGAGAGAGTGAGAGGAAGGAGGTATTAGATTGGGATATGGGAAGAAAATGGTCATATCCTTAGGTCTAAAAAAAGTGTTGTGTGTTTCTTGTAATCCGATCCTTCCTAGCAGATCAGGAGTAGCTTTTAAATCAGAACAAATTCCCGGGAACAAATTACTTGTCTTTGTTGTTTTTATTTCGTTTTTAGAACATGTAGGCCCCTAAGCTGTAAATATATGGTTTGAAAAGGTACTCTGTAGTGATGACCTTTAGTCATATTATTGATGATGACTGGAGAGAGTACCTGGTGACCTTTGAAGTGATCACTAGGGTAGGAAGGGGTAAGATGCCCTTTGGGGTAAAAGGCCCTTTAGCTCTCATGCCTAGGGTACTAGCTTTATACAGCCATTTAACACTTGGAAGTAAAGATTACCTCAGTGAGACCTCTTTTGTAGGTTTTCATTATAATTGGATGAGAAATAGTTGACTTATCAGACATTCAGTATTGCACACCTGTTAAGATCATCATGTTCAATTTCAGATAATTAGAAATAAAAGGTCCTGAAATGTGCATATTTTGTTGGATAGCAAGTTAAAGGGGTTAAAAGTATTAGCTGAGGTGCTATAAGGTAAAGATATCAAGAGTAGACCATAAAGATACATTTTATTTACCTTCCCTTTTATTCCAACAGCTACATGGGCTTTTTACGCGACCATTTTCTTAGCATTGGATCCATGGGCCTTTCACCCCATTGTTGTGGGCCTTTTACCCCAGCCTTTTGACATGCGGGGTAAAATGCCCCGCTTTTTGTCAAACATTCTAATGGAATATTTCATGAGGCTAGGCTTACAACCTATTCCACAATTATAATATACTTTGTTCCATCCCTTGATTAATGTGAAAAATATGCATTAATTGGGAATTATTATAATAATAACAAACAAACAAACAAACAAGAAAGTACTGATCATAATCAAATCTTCATTTCTAAAGGATATTGGGTACACTATACAACAGCATTTGAATATCGGTGTCAACTGGATGCAAAATGTGAACATTAGAGTAGCTGCAAAGGCAGCACTGAAACTGACACCTCGAGAAGTGCCAATCCCACACACGGACCTGACATCAACCATCAAGAAATATGTGAAACTGAAATGGCAAGCTGACTGGAAGAAGCAGCATGAGAACAAGCTACACTCCATTCAGCCTCAACTGAAAGGAAAGAACTAGCTCATGTAGGCCTACTCGTTATTGATGTATTTTACCCTATTCTACTCTTCCATCCCTTTAACTTCAACATGAAATATCTAAAGTGTTACTTTAGGTTATTTACCATATCCAAATCTTAGTTCTAGCTTATGGAGATTATTTTTTAGTATCTTTTCTTATGATAAGATTCTGAATGGAGCATTTATTCCAATTATGATGCTCTTTTATGTGCATGTGGGCCTTTTACCCCAAAGGCTGTGGCGTTTTACCCCAGCCTCTAGACAATGGTGTAAAATGCCCACTTTTTTTTCAAAAATGCTTTATCGTAACATCATATGAGGCATGGCCGACAAGCTTTTGCACATGAAGAATATATTATTCCATCCTTTGATTAATGTAAAAAATATTCTGTAAGTAGCAATAAATTCCTTAGAAATGACACAGTTGTAAATTAAGGGCATCTTACCCCACCCTACCCTATACAGAGTACATGTCTGGCCAGATCAGAGATGAGCTTGTACATGTAGGCCTAAATGATTATTTTTTCATTAATTAACACATATTTCAATTATCATTTCCAAACAATTGCACCCCTTTTCCTCCCAACAGCCAAGTCTTTATTGTCAGCACTTAAGGCCTACAACTAACTTATGTCCTAATGAGGCATATTTAGATGTTTGGGTCAAATGCCACCCTGTGGTTATAACTATAGTTTCAGTGACAAAAGAGGTGTCAATCGTCACACATGCTTTATATTCCCAAATTTATTCTTTCTTTTTTCTTTAATCAACTGATATTCCAGTGTGATGTTATTCCTCACATCTTCCATCTTTAAAAAAACTACCATGATCAAGAGGATTGAAGATAAGAATCAATCAAACATTGTTGTACTACACTGGGGCCCCACAAAATATTATCGAAATGATGACTGCAGTGGGGGGTTGAAAATGTAAATTATAGACGGTCTCTTCTTCTGGGATCCAGTAGACAGGCTGGTGGCGCCCTCTTTGGGCTACCAGGTGAGCACGGAATGGATTCCAACCCTAAAGTGGCCTCAAAAGGTCATGGTGTGGAGATGCCGGGGATTGAACCCGGGGCCTCTCACATGCAAAGCGAGCGCTCTACCGCTGAGCTACATCCCCACTTATGTCTTCGTTGCTCAGCAGATGGAATCATTGATGTAGGACCTATTGAAATGTAATTTTACTTGTAGACTTCTCTGCAATAGGGAGGTTTAGCAACCACTACTCCAGCCTCGGCCAGCGGCTATTGATACTCGGTTTAATAGCCTGGGGGCATCTCTATATTCAAATGGATGTGTATTCCATTTGATTTGTTTTATTGCCCCCTTTGATCTAGATAAGAATCTGATTAAACCTGGATGTTATGTAATAGTAGGGAGGTTTAGCAAACACGACGTACGTCAGCCATTCCTGGTTTTATGCAGACGTACCAATGCTGTAGGTATGCTGCACGTCTGCGTTATATTGGCCACGCAGTGGTTGCTAAACCTCCCTAGTTGTAGACAGGGGGGGCCCTTGATGGGGGGTCCCATGTCCCATGTCGATTTTAAGAAATTGCCATGTCCCCATGTCGATTTTAAGAAATTGCCATGTCATTATGTCGATTTTAAGAAATTGCCATGTCATTGTGTCGATTTTAAGGAATTGTCCATGTCACATGTCACTAGGCCAAAAAATGCTCATGTCGCCATGTCGATTTTAGGGGTCTAGAGCCATAGGTGGGGTCTCAAGTCCCTTGTCGATTCTAAGAAATGGCTCTTGTCCCTTGTCGCCCACCTCTAGGAGCTTCTATGTCCCTTGTCGATTTTAAGAAATGGACCGATCGTAACAAATTGTTTCTGAAGTTGCACAATTAGAAGCCTAAATATGGCCTTTTCAAGTTGGATAGTGTAAAAAATATCTTGCTTCCTACATTGAATTTAAGCCCCAAATGCCTAATACTAGTGAAAGACATAGCTGTAAGTTTTGTGGTTATTTAGAATTACACACAAATGTACAAAGGAATTGGTATATAAATTGTTATATGTTTAATATGTTAATGATTTCAGCTTATTCTATAATTATTTACTCCGACTACCGGTACATTTATTGCTAGAAGATTCACAGAACTCGTGCAGCCTGGTTAAAATAATTATGCAAATGTTATATACCAAATTAAAGCTCTTGATGAGCTGTAAATTAATAATTATGGCAATATCTAAACATTTTCTATGTACGACTAACCATTTTGTAAGGATGGGTCACTCCTAGTATCTAATTTTATGGCTGAAAGACTTATAAAAAAAATAGTGTGTTTTTTTTAATAGTGTTGTTTTTGTTGTTGTTGTTTGTTGTTTTTTTTAATCCAGATTTTTTCCTCCTAATGTGGTATGTACATAACACTCAAACACCCTTCTGCTCTTATGTACATACAGGCCTATAGGCCTACTACTCCATAAGGTGAGTCGAGGCGTTCGGTGTACAGTTTTCTGACTAGATCCAGTGCATTATGGGTAGGGGTGACCTCGAACGCTAACTACACCACCTTAGCTTGTTCCCTCCACCTCCTTCCCACCCAGCCAGGTCTGGCTAGGTACCAGTCCCTAACTATGCTTGGGAGGGTAGTAAGTTCACTACAGGATCAACATTGACCTACATGGGGAGGACCAATGGGGGATGGCCTTACAAACCAGCATTGATCCCTCGGCCGTACTCCGAACGCCTCGAATAATACCACTCACTAGGAAATGGTCTCCAAGCCGTTTCAGGTACAGTACCATACAGGTAGACCCAGAACCTGGAGTTATGTTCTCGGGTAGGAGAGTGACGAGTACTGGCTGGGGTAACCATGGACGCTGTGTAAGCCACTACCTGAGTGTGAATCAAGTTATGCCGCGCTAAGTGTCATACTGTTTACTCGGAGAAGTGTTATTAGCCTACTTTCACATGCAGTGGTTGTGGAAGGAACCGGGTAGAGGACCAGAAGCAACTATAAACAAGCAAATGTAAGCAAGCAAGTGCAAGTAAACAAGTGTAAGCAACAACGAAAATACAAGCAAGGTAGTGCAAGAAAACAAGCATGCAGGCCTAGTGTAAGGAAGGAAGTGAGAGCAAGGAATGATTAAGTGCAAGCAAGGGAGGAAGCAAAGTTCAAACGGAATTCAATAAGGGAAATTTGTGCAGAAGGGGCACTGAAGGAGAGGGGAGGAGGACTCAGGCTTTATCCTCACACACCCGTCCCCTGCACCCACCCTTTTTGTATGTTTCTGTGTTAGAATCAATAACAAGAATGAATAGTGTAGAAAGTATACTGTCACAATTTGAGAGTGTTAAAGCACATGTTGCACCCCATCCTGAGCGCCAAAACACCTGAGACGGCGGGAACAGGCGTGAACGCGTCCTGCTTCAGGTGAGGCCGCTCTGCACCCTACCTGGTACCTGCCACCTCCCTGTCCACCCTCCTGCCACCCCATCACCACATCTCCACAGGTGTCTGTCACGGGACAGTGTCCTCATATATACAACACACTGATAGGCCTCCAGGTGAGTCTTAACATTGAGTTATCGTAGACCTAGTAGACCCCATCTTAATGTCACTTAGAGGTACCTGGAGTTAGTCCCACACTGGAGGAACAGTGCACACACAGTGTTGCTAGGATCATTGTGTAGGTGTGTGCTTTAGGTACAGTATATTGTTGTAGTAAACCCACCACCAGCTGTACATAGTCTAGTTCTTAACACTGACAACACAGGAATTACTGAGGTGAGAGAACATCACTGGATACTCTGATCAACTCTTGTTATGATTTTGAATATTGTTACATCTAGTGTTCACACAAGGGGGGACTATCTCTAGACCCTGCTTGCCAGCCATGTAGACGATTTGACAGCGGACGTGAATTTTGAGCCAAAGGGAGGGAGGGACAGGCAACTTTAATGCACAACTGACGGAGCAGTGGGGAAAAACATATCAGAGGAGTCTATGGATGTATACACATCAAGCACTAAACGCTATGCAAAATTGGTTATGTCTATTACAATTACATTATGAACTCTTACCATGCAGGTTGGCATGAAGTTATTCAGGCCCCACATGCTTCCCTTGTATAGGGTATGGGTCAATACCGTTTGCCAGAGGGAGTATGGACCGCATGTTGTGCTTTGACTACATGCCAAACAACTGACTATGTTTTAACTTTTAAACTACATTAATACTACATACGTTTGCTTTCAACTAGAGGCTAGAAAGGATATGATTATAAGCCTTATATAGAAAAGGATAACATTATAATCTAAGTCTACTAACATCAGTGCGTATAGGTCTGGGAAGGATATGGTGATAAGCCCACTTATTACACGTATACCAATCATCCAATGTGGCTCAAAAGGATAGGATTATTTAGATATAAGCTTACTTATATAAATATGTAGTCCTACATGCTATTTTTTTTTTGTAAAGGTACTGATGAGCAAAGTCCCGCTGTGCCTGGTTAGGAGATATAACATTATTAGTTCTGACTTAATCTGCAGTTGTGGAGCAAAGTATTTGGTGCACCGTACACAGTGGTCCATATAGTAAAGCCTAAAGGTGTAGGTACCTGACGTACATATGTATGATGTAACATATTGATGATTGAACACACACGGCACATTCATGGTTACTGTATGAATGTAGTCAAGGATGCAGACAACAAGGATGTTGGCCCCTGTCTGTGACCAGACGACAACCGTGCCAATCATACTACTGAATATGGCAAGTTTAAGGGCCGTGGTACTGGCCCTAGACAGCGGGGTCTCATGTCCCTTCTCGATTTTAATGAAATGTACTTGTCCCCTTTTCGATTTTAAGGATTGGCCTTGTTCCCTTGTCGATTTAAAGTGGCCTTGTCCCCTTGTCGATTTTACCCGTTAAGGGCGATTTTCCACCATCCGATAGAGTAGGTATATCCGCCGATAGGCACTGCTGTCGGCAACTCGGGGACATACCTCACCATTGAACTCTATGGGTGCCCCATTGGTCGGCGTGGGTGTGTGGTGCCCCTGTCAGCCGTTAGAGTGAGCATATCGGGTGGTGGAAAACGGCCCTTAGGGCACTCATTTGAGCCAACACCAGTAAAGGTGACATGTTGGCTTGAATGGAGGAGTTGTGTTAATAATAGTAATAATAATAAAAAAACAAAACAAAAAACAAAAAACGAGGAACATCACCACAGGTGCATTCTAATATGGGCCTACATAATACCAGCTGTCAGTTGAATTGAAATTTGGAGACGCTCTTATCTGTAAGATTTCCTTAGCACCGTCTTGTTAATGTTGACCCCCTTCTTAAACAATATCAGTCAAATGAGTAGTTAATACGTTGTTGTTCTTATATTGGACTTCGAATATTGGACTTTCATTGGGTAATTTTACCTATATTAGTTAAAAGTTAGCGGAGAAATTAAGTTTTTAATCTTTTTGTTGTTGTTCAAGCTTAGCTTAAGCTCAATGGTCCATCGTGTTTAGATCTTTAGTTATATATATATATATATATATATATATATATATATATATATATATATATATATATATATATATATATGGGTAAAATCTTTTTTAGGGGTCTCAACTTTCGACACTTATGTCACACTGCTGAGGAAAATTCTTAATGTCATATTGGCTGTTTTAGCCATCATCAACATATAGCAGACACTTAGATCTAAAAGTGCTTTTTTAATTAGTCCATTTTGGCGATTTTTAGTGGGTTTAAGCCCTAAATATCATGAAAATCTGAGCTTTTTAAAATGTCACAAACAGCTTTTTCATATATCTAGGAGTATAATTTGATGCAGACACCAGTTAAGAGGTCAATATCCATTTCAATCAATCACATTAGGCTGGAAAACTAGATAAACAAAATATATTTGATACATCTGAAGGCATTATCTTAGTATTTTCAGCTTGATTTTGCATATAGGTGAATTTATGGCAATGTAAGATCCAGCAACTTGGTCATAATTTCTTTAATTTTGTAGTAAAATGCTTGTAAAATCACAACTAATTCGTCCCCTGTGAGTATTTTGACCATACAAAATATCAATGAGCTATCTTAAATATTTTCCTGTCTGTAGTACATTATATGGCTCAAAATATGGTGTGGACAGTGCACTTGCCGGATCTTACACCTAAAAGGCCTTCAGTAAATGCTACAGAGGAAAATAGTGATGTAACTTAGGTATTGAATTGTGAAGAAAATTTGATATAAGGGTCATAACTTGTCATTATGCAAAAAACGTTTGATGTAGCTAAGATACTTTAGGCAGGGGGTGATCATGAAAAGTGGTTGTTTTAGCACTTTTTTTATGTTGTAACTTGGGTCGAAAGTTGAGACCCCTGAAAAAAAAATTGCCCATATATATATATCCCTTAATTCCTTTACTGGTGATCACTAGTGATCACTAGATCCAACATCGGCCCATCCGATGGTGATCTTGACTCACTCTTGGAACAAAGCATCTGACCAAGCAGCCCATTGACGGGATATCTGCTAACATTAAATGGCACAATGAATAGTACGCATTTCAACTGGGTAAAGTACATGTACAGAGATTTGACAAAAGGGTGGGGGGTCTGAAAAAGGCTTGCCCCGCTATTCCTGCAGATAAAAATGTAATAACGTTTGTAGGGTATTGTACATAGCTCCCTTGACTCATACTTGTTTGTGCCAGTATCTTCGTTCATTACCCTAGGTCGACTCACTGTACTATTTGCAACATATGAAGTGCTTTAACGAGAATATCCCTTTGGAAATTGAATAATTTTGGCCCTATAATGTTGGCCCTATAGCTACTTCCAAGGGCCCATGAATAATCTAATAAGTTACCATAGAGGGTATTGAACAGCCAAATACAGATATATGTCCGTAGTTCATCTACCACATCCCCACCAATCCATTATAGGTATAGCCTCCTATAATAGGGTAATGCAATAGTGCAGTTTGTTATTGGATATAGTGCATGCAGTCCTACCTGCTACCATACAAATAAGCCTGTACAAAGCATGGATTAGAAAAATAATTTAATTTAAACCAGTTTGTTCAGTCAATGGCGATAGTAGCTAGGTAACCCTGCATATATATATAAGTATAGACTAGTTATTTTTAGAATGTTCTCAGTATGTAGTCAAGTTTAATACATGTATAGACACTTTACCCAGTAGCAAATATGGGCAATAGCAACCACACTGAGTGAAACCTGTTCTGTTTGTGACTTGTTGCCTTCCTCAGTTACATAATATAAGCACACAAAGTTTAACCAAGAGTCCCTCAGCATACTTACCAGTATTCGTGCCAGAGTATAATGGTGTGACCAATACATGGCAGGGGGTGTCCAATGGAATTGTGAAAGGCGTTTAAGTTAAGTTATAGGATAAATAGCCCGACCCCATATGCACAAACAGTAGCACTGCAACCATATTGGCAGTAGTATGATGTACACTGGTTTCGTATTATTTGAAAAGAGAGTAAAAGATAACAATTTTTAGTTTGCCAACTTAAGGTCTGAATGATTACAGGAGCCTCCTCACTCCAACCGCTTACACTGAAAGAGTTTGATAGTACCACTCTCTTTATCTTGTATGATACTATTCGTGGCACTTAAAGACATAAATGGATTTTTTCCATCATGTAAATAGAATAGCAAAAGAGAACAACATTATGTAACTGAAATTGCTGATTATATATTACATAGGCCACTATCCATGTAGCAAGGATACATTGGGTCAATGTCGGCTTATATTGGACCAAGCTTGGACAAGCATAGCCCAATGCTCCATTGCTGGTTGGGTAGGAAGCTACTTGTCCCCTTGTCAAAGCAACAGAAAATTAATAGACCTAATCTCTCTGTCAGTTGAGATCAAACATACAGAATTCCTCCCTTATCCACCCTTCCCTCTATATATCTTTTTATTCATGCCAGATCCTCATTGATTTATATCATGAATATATATTTCCTATTTATTACAGCACATCACCATGTCTTATGAACATAGATCCCACCATAGCTGTCACAGCCAGTCCTCGCTGTCACAAGTGTCATCTGGTGTCACATCACCATGCAAGGCCATGCTGTCAACAGCAGTCGAGGAAAAACAGGTCAGTAAAGGATAAAATCAACATAAAAGCCAGGTTGTATGAACATATCGATCAAGAAGTGTTAACCTTTATTTTATTTTTTTTTACCAGTTTGTTACCAGTGTAGATAACAAGATAGGTTTGATCAATAAATTGATACTATTGTCGAGGACAGAATGGAACTGTAAGCTGCAAAAACCCTTTTCTCCATTTAAAGTGTGCTTGACAATATTTTTCCCCTAAATTTGCCCTTAGGCTATTAGAGAAAAAAAAATCCTCAATTTTTTTTTTTTTTTTTTTTTTTAATGCAACCTACAATGTTCAGTATGTTATAACTTATAGCACTGTGAATAGAATATATGATAACTCTGAATTTGACAATTAGTTAAGGCCGGCGCAAACAGTGAAACGCAACACTGACGGGTGCAGATGGGACGCAGACAAGATTTTAGTGAGATTAGGGTGATAGTCCATCTCCTACAAATCATTGAAAACCTTATCTCACTTTGTGTAGTCTAATGTGTGTCCGTCGGTGCTGCGCCCTTGCTGAGTCTGGAAATTTCTAACAAATTTTGATATTGCAGATTTTGCCCAGATTCTGAGTCTGCCCTGAATCTGCATCCGTCTGAGTCCTGGTTTCCCGCAAACAGCACGGACTGGACTGGATTCCCGTCCAGTCTGCGTCCGGTCCGCGTCCAGTCTGTGCTGTTTGCGTGGGGCTTTTTCACCATTTCCCCTTTTTTTCTCACAGGAGCTAAGTGGTTTGACAGACCAACTTGCCAGTCTGATGACACGCATGCGCGGAGCCCGTGAGTCTGTACAAATCTGTGATGCCTCCTCATACAGGGACACCATCTGCTCCCTGGAGGCTGAACTATCCAAGGTCAAGGACCTCTATGAATGTGAGCTGGCAAGACTGAGGTATGTAGTCTTAACCAGGATGTTTTATCAAGCTCATGTAAACAACTCTTGAAATGTCTCAGAGACACATGAGTGCACGGGCGTGGACTGGTTACCAGATTTAGTCTGTGTAGGTATTATCCATATGCTATAGTAAGGGTGAGAAAGTAACGGGAACAGTGCTGCCCTCTGGTGCCTTTATTTGCTATGCACAGACCTTGATTACAGAGGTGAGTGGTTACTTTGGCAAAGTCACCAATGACATGTGCTCTCTGTGTCAAATCAAGTTGACATGGATATACATGTCATTTTGTCAGGAAGACTTTTTTCAGTGTGGGACATGGGGGTTTTAATTGTGATATATAGGCCTAAACTCCCACTTTCTGTCTCAAAGTGCCTATCAGTCTTGTCAAAATAAACTTAAATTCATTTTCCTTATAAATGCTAGTTAAGTATTGTTCAAATCGATTTCACATTATTTTTGTGCAGGATCTATGAGTTTTACTTTGTATATTTATCCTGGATCTTATTCAACTTTTACAATATTTACAGATGCCAGTTGGAGGATGCCACTTCAACCAGGGCATCAACAAGCGCATTGTATGAATCATGCAGAATGGAAATCCACGAACTCAAATCAAAGTGAGTAACATTCATTTCATTATCCTGAAATTTGATGATCTCAGTACTAGTGTACGTAATACGTTTCCGCCTTAATTCTGCGGGGTCCATTTTGGGGATGAATTTACATTTTTCTCCCAGCTATGTCTTCAAGAAGGTAATCTTATTTTCCATGGGACACATCATAATACGCCATTATTCCTCCATGTTGTAGGATGAGCGGACACTCAAGTGACTACGACAAGCTGAAGGGAGAGCTGTGTTGTACTCGCTCTGAGCTGGTCCGAGCTAAACAAACCATCGCAGATCTAGAAAACTGTCTCCTTGTGGCCAAACAAGAGACACAAAAAGTAACCGTCTGTAACAAGTATGAAGTGGAATATGAAGACTGTAAACGGAGGTTAGTGCCCTATTATCATTGAGATCTCTTAATGTGCACCGACCATTTTGTGGAAACAGTGGTAGTTATCTCTGCCAACATGAAATACAGTGAAGTCTCTTTAGAAGGAGGGCTTTGGAACCAGCTAAATTTACCTCTTGTAGCAAAGTGCCTTATAACTACATTGTAGTAGTAAAATTATGACAAATAAGATTGGAGAAGTGTGCTCCTTATACCAGGATAGTCCCTTGATGTAGATTGATGTGCTTATTAGTATTATTTTGTGACCTACATCATTTTATTTGGCCCCGATAACCAGCTTGGAGTGTGAAAGGCGGTGCAGACTGGAGGCTGAAGAGATGATCAAGACACTCAAAGATAAGCTGGCATTTGAAGCCAGAATGCGCGAACAGGTAATCATAACCACTATTATTATAAAGGTAGACCATCGCGTGATTATACATGCATATTCTGAACGATTAAATGAATAGATTAAGTGAAATGCATACCCGGAAGCTGGTGTGACGCTCTGGCTATGCATGTAGGCCTAAGTTGGACTAATTAGTATACGGGAATGGGGGTATTGGCACAAGGGAAGAGGTGCCGCATAGAGCATTAAATACATTTATCTCACGATTTTGGCTTGGACAGTGCTTTTGGTCATAACCCTGGTGCATTATCAGGCCATAACCCTACTCTAACACCTTTTAGACATCTTCAAGAAGCCTTTGGTTTTGACCTGGACATGTTAATAAATTGGAGAAGTATACAAAGTCAACCTCACCATACATTTCCAGTTAAAACCGTTCAGGGTTCTATGGGAATCGTTCCCTGGCCGCTGTGGCAATAGACAGACTAGCTATCCACTACACTATGCCAAACAGTACTAGAAGCCAATGTATATGAAGGATTTGAATGAGTTGTCCGACATACCTGATGTTTGTATGCCTCGTTAATAGCATAGAAGTCAATGGTGGCAGATGGAGTTATTAACAGGGAAACATCATAAGATATCCTAGATGAACATGCCATGCCTAAATTCTCCATATTGTTCAAAATAAATAGGAATCCAATGGTTTTCCATAGCGCTACGTCTTGACACCCGCCATTGCAGCTTGCTGACCTTTGACTTGTGTGTCACACGCCGAATTCCGGTCTACTTCTGCACTGTCATCACGCCCTGGCATGGTTTAATAATCGCTTGGATTTATAAAGAATTTGTTGGTATTTGGCCTCTATATAGACTAGAATGGCAATGAAACATGGCGAGAATAATCCTGGGAACCATGTAGTAAAGAATAGATAGGTTAAAAGGTTAATATCATAACATTTCACTCGTGGGTCTAGGGTTCAATATTCCAATATTGAACCCATGAACCCACTCGTGCTGTCTCATAACATACTTTAAAGGGTAATTAAGTAGTATATGGGAATGGGGGTATTGGAATTACAAGTATAAGGACAACTATCAGTTTAGATATATCCTGGACTTCAAGAACACCAGTCACTTGGTACATACATTGGTCCCAGAGACTTACCCTACAGAGTTGATTAATGATGGTTATTTCTCTCTGTCCCTCCAGGTGCGTTGTGAGCTGGAGCAGCGGCTGCACGCCCAGTGTGAGATTGTCAAGTCCCTGGAGCTGCAGGTGACAGAACATAAGTCCCAAAAGGTCGACTACGCCGACATCCTGGCCAAGCTCCGTGAGGGAACCTCCGCCGAACTGCACCGCTACAAGGTTTGTCATACTCTGCAATCATTACTCCGTCTATACGGCTTGCTAATTCACTGTAAAAATATTGTTGAATCTAACAGGGATCCTCGTAAAACTGAACAGTAAACCACCATAATCATATTGCACTGAACCAGTAAGGATTTTACAAGGAGAGCATTCTGCCGTTATTTCGACATTTTCTTTTTTACAGTGAAGACTTTGGACACTTCCTACATATACATATAATGGTTACATGAACAGGAGCCACCCTGAAAAACGGCCCCCTGATGGTAAGCCCCAGGAAAATAGGCCCCCTGAGAGTAAGCCCCCAAGAATTTAGGCCCCCTGGTAATAAGCCACCTGAATACAAGCCACCTGAACAATGCCCATTTACCTATAGTTCCACCTAACTATAGGTCCACCTAACATCCGGACCACCTAACATCCAGTCCACCTAACATCCAGTCCACCTAACATCTGATCCACCTAACATCCAGTCCACCTAACATCCGATCCACCTAACATCTGATCCACCTAACATCCAGACCACCTTACATCCAGTCCACTTAACATCCGGACCACCTAACATCCAGTCCACCTAACATCCGATCCACCTAACATCCGATCCACCTAACATCCGGACCACCTTACATCCAGTCCACCTAACATCCGGACCACCTAACATCCAATCCACCTAACATCCGATCCACCTAACATCTGATCCACCTAACATCCAGTCCACCTAACAAAAGATCCACCTAAAATCAGTTTTTTCAGGGTCAGTTTTCTGTCCGTTTTCACGATTTCTGCAGCGCCTACCATGGGTCTCCCCATGGTTGGTCGGTCAGGGAAAAGTGGTTTGGACCAGATCACCTAACATCCGATCCACCTAACATCCAATCCATGTAACATCCGAACCACCTAAACCTAGAGGGATGTTGACTTTCTTTACTTTTTGGCTGGGGTAGTCAGATGCAAACACTGCTGCTGGCAACAGGGTAGCCTTAGTATTATAATGGGCCCAATGGGGGGCTGAGGGTATAAACCCCAATGTGAAGTTTGTAGCCTGTCAGATATACCTTAGTAGCAGGGGAGTTGATGAATCTACTTTTCTTTGAGTACCACATTAAACTATGCATTTGGGCACAAAAACATGGAAAAATAAAGCCCAAATTGAGGCTTCCAGAATCCTTGTAAAAATTTATAATGGAATCATGAATGTGGTTAGGAATATTCATTTACGGCATATAGAGATGACCAGAAAGCATAATGTTGCAGTCAAAAGTGTTTATACCAAGATTCTGGGTGTTTTAGTGCCGTTATTTGTATATCAGCCGTGCATTATGAGAGCATCAATGCACTAGTGCTTTTTTAGGAATTTTGCTATATACTGTAATAAAATGAGGCTGACGCCAAGTAAAGTTCGAAGACTACTGTAATTATTTATTCAAAGGCCACACCCCGGCCTGCCCTTGGGCTTAGGACATCGATTGTCACTTATAACTCTATGTATCGGGCCACGCAGCTTGCTTCAGCTCTTCCGGCGGACGGCTATACTGCTTACGCTCCGGCGGATCTGCTCCCGGCTTCCGGCCTCACCCCCATACATCTGCTCTGTCGAACTCCGAATTCACCGACCCCCTCCTTCCGTTCTGCACCTCCTTATATACTACCATCCGGACCCGTGACGTCACACCGTAAGCCACGCCCCTCCCCCTTTTCCAAATAAGGCCACCTCTGCCCTCCGGGGCGCCCCCCGGTGTCGGCTCCGCGCATTAACACCTGAATCTCACGCCAGACTCTCCGTCTATCCCCGCCATACTCGTATAACCGTCTCCATTACAATACCTTTTCAAGGTCAAGTTAGACATTGAAATGGCTGGCGGATATACATAGTCAATCTTGCTATATTGTCCATGGTAAAACCATTTCAATCGTATAGAGAATCGCACTCGTCTGCCATACCTCTGGCTTTGCACATATATTTTCCATAGAATCCAAGCTTGCCATGTTAAATCATTAACTCTTTAACTGCCAGCTCTTAAAAATGCCCTTTTCCCTTGGGCAGCAGAATGGGCATACTATACTGCCCTAAATTAGCAGCTGAGGAGGATGAAAATATTACATGACTGTGGGGTTTTGTACTTTTCTGAGGAGGATACATGTGTGTTCATGTAGAAACACATTGATGTTGGTAAAATAATATGATAATTTTGTGTTTTAGGGATGTCAGCAATGTGGTACTGCTGCCTTTGGGCAGCTCACTGATGCTGCAGCAGCGGCAGCTCAAGGGCATTTTAGATGTTGCCTAAGGGAATCAGTGGCCCTTAAAGGGTTAAGGTCCCAGCAAATATAGGATCTATAGCTGGTGATGCCATGCCAATTTGGACTATAAGATTTAACGAGTTGCAGTCTGCCATGGCAGGTTTTGCCTTCCTGACCTAGTGTTGGCTGAAAGTGTGTCACACAGGGACTTCCCATCTATTTACATGGTGGCAACACAGACTTTCCATGGCGGGCGGCCGATACGATTTGCTTTGAAAATTCTTCTATATTTGGAATGTTATGGAGAAAAGCAGTATGTGATCATCATCTATGGATCTTATATTTGCTGTGACCTGAATGAATTTACATGCCAAGCTTGGATTCTATGGGAAATATGGGTGCAAAGCAGGAGACATTAATCTCGCCAAAGTGACACACTTACATCACAAAACTAGGTCACAATACAGACAACAACATGGCAAGTGGAAGGTGCCACACTTGGTTCTTAGAAATATGGACTATTGACAGACTTGTGATGGACTGGTGACAGACTGGTGATGGACTAGTGACAGACTGGTAACAGACCAGTCAAAGACTGGTAATGGACTGGTGACAGACTGGTGAAGGACTGGTGGTGGACTGGTGATGGACTGGAAAGACTGGTAACAGACCAATGAAAAACTAGTGATGGATGGGTAACAGACTGGTGATGGACAGGTGACAGACTGGTGATGAACTAGTAACAGACTGTTGGACCAGTGATGGATAATAGGATCATAGACATACATATGGGGGCAAAGGCTTTAAGGTGTCAACAAACCGTTACAAGTTGATGTTGTAATGAACACTGAATCCAGAGAAGTTCTTTGATCCTTGTTTATTGCATGATGACAGAGTGTACATATAGGTGGTAACAATGATACACTCGCCAGCGTGCAGGCTCTGCCCCTAAGCTTGTAGCTCAACCTGTCATAGGTTCTAGATACTAGGGAGGTTGTGTGTAGAATAAGAGATGCCTGGGAGCTGCTCATAGGGTCTTATATACCTAGGTAAGCAGCTCACAGGGTGATGAAATATACCGGTAGGAGCAGGTCAGATCTGGTCAGGTCTGGTTGGATCTGGTCAGATCTGACGTGTCGTGGATCTGATGTTAGGTGGATCTGATGTTAGATGGACTGGATGTTAGGTGACTGGATGTTAGGATGATCAGATGCTAGGTGGATCGGATGTTAGGTGGATCGGATGTTAGGTGAACTGGATGTTAGGTGGATCGGATGTTAGGTGGATCGGATGTTAGGTAGATCGGATGTTAGGTGGATCGGATGTTAGGTGGATCGGATGTTAGGTGGATCGGATGTTAGGTGGATTGGATGTTAGGTGGATCGGATGTTAGGTAGATCGGATGTTAGGTGGACTGGATGTTAGGTGGACTGGATGTTAGGTTGATGTCATGTTATTTTGATGTCATTTCAGGTTGATGTCATGTCAGGTGATGGATGTTAAATGAAAAATCACATTTTCAGTCAGATTAGTTGTGCTGGATGTTAGAAAAATGGCCTACATTCATGAGGGCTTTAATTCAGGGTGGCTGATTGTCAACGGGCTGGTTTCCTGGAGGGCTTAAGCTATGGTGGCTGAAAATCAGGTGGCCACTCTTCAGGGGGCCAATATTCCCCAGGGCTCTCATTCCTGACACCCTTACGGAACGCCCATAATTAACATTGCTCCGTGTGGTTACAGTCGGAGACAGAGGTGGCCATGAACAAGAACCTGGAGGCGCTCCGTCACCAGTTTGAGTCAGAGAAGTCCGTCAGGTGTGGCCTTAACGTGGAGAAGGAGCGCCTGGAGCACACCATCGCCGACCTCAGGTCCCGCCTCGCCGACTGTGAGGGACAGGTGCGTGGTTTTACTTTGTAATGTCTTTTTTTTCATTTATCTATTGTCTATCTTTGAGATTATGTTTTATTTATTCATTTATTCATTTATTTATTCATCTTGAAGATTATATAAAATATTATGATAAACATTTTGTACCTCGGTTCTAATCGTCCATTTTATAATGTCATCTGGTTATTTGGCGACTTAGCCCACCAAAGCAAACGTAATAAAAGATATGACAGTCACTTTGCCTTCCTCCGTATCTTGAGGAAGTGTGAATTCAAGGGCCGTTAGGGCGGAATCGCCAGGACACTTGGAACTCTACTAATGAACAATTGCTTTAATATGGTTTATGCTTGTTCCAGATGTCAGGACTGATCAAACAGAGGGACGCCCTGGAGGAGACCTTGAGGACGGAGCGGGCACGTGCCTGCTGTCAGATCAGGGACATGGAGACCAAACTGGGCGAACTGAACGCTGTCATGTTGGTAGGTACCATGTAATTTACGGCTTGTATTAACCTTCCTGACGGCCCATAATTCAGACGGCTTGTATTAAGCTTCCTGATACCCATAGTCCACTGGGCCTCTTCGGCCGACTTTTGTGTAGGGAATGTATGGACAACGTTGGCCGAAGAGGCCCAGTGGACTATGGACAACTTTCTGTCACATTAGGCCTTTAAGAAAATTATATGGTTTTGATACATAAACGTACATTGTAATTTTCTTACAATGCAGATACTCGCTTTCAAAGTGGAGATGAATTTATACGTCGTATTTTTCTTAAATTGCTGAGATGCTGAATGCTCTGCCAAGTCTGAAAATTAAAACTTTATAGCCGGCAAATTTGAAGATGAGCTTCCTACATCTATATGAGTTAGTGAGATCCTTTATCTATGTCCACACAGGACAAGGTGAAGGAGTGTACCAACGCCCGGGAGGCCCAGGTGTCCCTCAAGACGGAGATTGACGCCTTCAAGGCGCTCCTCAAGGAGGGAGAAAGCAGGTAAGAACAACCTGCAGTCTATTCTCATGGTATACCATATAAACAAGTTTATTTCACGTCCGACTGGTTTATCGCGGACTAAAGGTGGTAGATAGGATCTACGCAAACGGCACCTGGTAGCACAACATGAACCCATCAAATATGACAAAATTAGCTTACATTCCTACATTACGTTAGGTGTGATTAATTGCCATTCTACCCATTCTTATCACTTCATTTCAAATTTTCATTTTACCTGTTACCCATTACTACTTGTTCTCAAAATATTTCTAATGGTCATAGATAGATGCATACCTGAAGTTTTCATTAAGAAAGTGTTGGAGAATTTTTATTCTGTAGAATTTAATGTTGAAGAAATACAAATCATCATAGGCAGCTATAGTTAAGACCACCAAAATTATTTTAGTGCCCTCCAGTAGCCAAACAAGCACCGTGACCTATTATGGTTGTTATCTTTCCTACATGTTACCTAAGTATCAAACTAACATCTCTGAAAGTTATTAAGAGAAATGTTGGTCCATTTTGAATTAGGCAGATTGTATCTACTACCTTTAATGTGTCCCTACCCCTCTCAACATTGAATCTGGATTTGACTTTTATAAATCATCACAGTCCTCTTAATGGAAAATACTTCAGAATAAAACGTCAAAGCAAACAGATTATAATCAGTTGAACCATGCGTGGCAGTCGAGCCTTTTTACAATTCTTTCTTATTTTACACTGTTATCAGACTAGCCTCAGGTAGCTGCTCAGAGAAGGTGACATTTAACTCCTGCAGTAGCTACAAGAACCTGGACTCTGGAATTGACACCTGGACGTACAAATGTAAGCCTGTGGAGACGACCACCGACATCTTCATAGCGCCCCGCCCACCCACCACCGACGTCTACATGACCCCCCGCGCACCTTGCACCCCAAAACGCCTCACCAGGCCCAGCTCTGCGCATGCGTCGTGTCACCGATCTACCACCCGTATTGCGCCTGTTGATGATCCAATATTCCACTCATACAAGAATTCCGAGTACCGCTCATCAGCCGGAACAGGCAGTTGTCTGCGTGCCGTGAGTTTTCTTTATTTCCTTCTTTCTTTATATTTCTTTTATTTATCATTTGTCATTCTTTAATATTTCTCATCATTTAAGTCTTCACAATTGAAATGAAAGTAAAAACAATAAAGATCCAAAATGCATGAGGATAGGCTGCGGTACAATAGAATTGCCAAAGTAAGCCTTTCAGTTTACTTCAAGAATAAAATTGTATCATACTGTACACCTTTGTATTGGCCACTAGCTGGTGTGGAGCTTGTTCCGGCGGCACACACTGATAAGATGGAATCAGCATGTCCCTGGAAGTGGGTGTTAACCAGGGACAAGGTACCAATCATGGTGTGTGTTATCAGTGGGTTTTACCTCTACCACATAATTCAAAATGGCGGCTCCACTAGGCCTCCATACTGAGTCATATACAGACTTAGCAGGATCATTTATTAGCCTAATGAGATGATCCCAACGATTCACTGTGGTCCTCGCGGGGGCCGACTGGTACCCATCTGATAGGTCTGGTAACAAGCTGCAGTAATGGCGGCGCCCATGGGATGACCTGCTAACTCGGAATACAGCACAAGTATGGTGTAATTACACCAAAGCTTACTTACGCAAATTAACTGTGGCATATATAATGATGCCTTGTGAATCCTACTAGGTATCCTACCCAGATATACTAGTGCTGGAGAGGTCTTTGCAGTGTGTGGTTTACCAACCTGTGGTGCTACCATTAGAAAACTAGTGTATAGTTTCATGTGTCGACTCAGGGACTCTGACAGTGATCTAATAAAAGGGTTGGTAGATCAGACAGCAAGTGATGTCCTGTTCACCTCCAATGTATGGAGAAACTGGTATCAAGAACTGTATGTTCACTTTACTATTACATAACTATAGTTTAGCTATTCTTATATGAATCTATGTCATATACTATGGACCTTTGTAATGCAATTGTGTCTGAAATAAAATATTGAATTGAATTGAATTGATAAACCTCGAAGATTAAGATCAATAAGATTTCAAGAGGATCAACAATCAATTAATGTATAAAGAGTCTCAGCAATACATTCGCTCTTTATGGGCATAACAGTAATTTGGTAGTGCAATGCATAGGAAAGGGAGCAGTGAAATGGAATTGATAGCCTTATAGGCTTGGTGATTGTATACAGTAGGCAACATGAAGTTGCATTTGAACAATGACCAACTGGGACCTAACTGGTTCTAGGTGCCAGATTTCTTTTTATTGAAGTATAGCTATAGCGCTATCATAGGCCTATGTATATCAATGTTGTGTTTGATTCCAGAGCCGCTGCTTTGATACCGATGACATTGACCTCCGCAGGGGCTCTGGAAAACGTGTCACCATGGAATTCCAGCCAGGTTGGTCTTTTCCCGCGCCCATTGAGATGATGATTGTCTATTTCCAATAGATACGTTTTTGTACATGGCACGTCACGTGTCTTCTAACTTTGATTATGCCTAATTCTATACACATACCACCCCCACCCCGGGTAGTTTGGGAGTCGGCCTCACTCGGTGTCACCACTGTATGGGTGGGGGGGGGGGGTTAATGACATCTCCACAAGATCATGCTTTGGAATAAGCAAAATCACATTGGTTCCCTTACTAATAGGATTAAAGGCCTTTAATACAAAAGACATTATCTAGATTTGAACTTGCGGTCATTAATTTGCTGACAAGCATAACTGCAGCCTGTCCTTAGCCTCAACAAGATCAATGATCTGAAATAATAACATCGCTCAGCTAAAACTTAATATAAAAAAAACGTATTGCAGGAGTTGTCAGGAAGGTCTCTGTAAAGGATGACATCGAGGTTTGTGGAAAAGGAATCTCCTCCTGCTACTCTACTCCATTCCCTAAGGTAAATAAACCCCAAGTATGTTCACATTCTTCATCTGTAATAGCACGC
The DNA here is from genome assembly GCA_949317995.1 of Acholoe squamosa. Taxonomy (NCBI): domain Eukaryota; kingdom Metazoa; phylum Annelida; class Polychaeta; order Phyllodocida; family Polynoidae; genus Acholoe; species Acholoe squamosa. The sequence goes on from OX439045.1 coordinate 57,419,688, forward strand.
TATGGTCCACAGCATTAGCTGCGCATCTATTGAGTGAGTGGAGATGGGTGCAGTGTTCCTCATCGGGTCAATCGGATGTTTTATGTATTTATCTTTGTTTCTTTATCCATCTATTTTTTTCTTTTCTTTTTGTATGATATCTAAGCTATAAGTATAAATGAAGCAGGTTCAATATACCAGCACCCCTCCATATAATTGTAGGTTTAGCCTGCTGAGTGATGACTCTATTGATTACGTATATATAGGCCCATCACCTTGTTAGACCAATTCTGGTGGCAATGGGTCAAAAATGTGCCTGCTACTAAAGTTTTCCAATTTCTTCATAATATGTCATTTAACTAACCAATGTGTATACATGTACAGGTATTTTACAATATCAAACAGGCTGGGAGGGGGAAACCTCGTCGCAACTCGGATAATTTCTTATCAAATATCAAAAATTAATTCATTAAAGAAAACAGTAGATTGCACCTCGCTTTCTAAATTTTCCCGCTGCATATTTTCCAGTTTATTCTCCATTTTGGTTTTTGCAGCGGTGTCAAAATTGGGGTGAACACTACACCACCAAAAAGGGGGCCCGGATCCCTCGGAGTTCACGACCTCATACGGCGTACGGGAAAACTCGTGCCTCAGGTAAAAAGCTGCTGTTGGCTTTGGGGTGGTTTTCTGTACGCTGAGCTACTCATTGGGATGGTTTTCTGTACATTGAGCTGCTCATAACTGTTAAAACTTTGGCGGACAAATGAGGCAAGATGTTGCAAGTAGTGAAAGTAATGTCTGACGAGCACCATCCACTTTGCACACAATTGCACTGGGTTGTAAAGGGGGGGATTATGTCACACAAAAGAGGGCCAAATGGGGGAAAATGGTATTTCTCAGTCTATATTAATTTCTCTTGATTTTTCTATCCTAGAGTAGAGGAACATCAAAAGAACAAGAGGAAACAAGGTTCTTAACACACACACCCACACACACACACACACACACACTCACTCTCTCTCTCTCTCTCTCTCTCTCTCTCTCTCTCTCTCTCTCTCTCTCTCTCTCTCTCTCTCTCTCGCTCCATCAGGAACATCTTGAATTTTTGGCTAAAGCGCAATGATGCCTATACATATGATATATAGAATTTGTATAGAAAAGTAATGTTTGGTCAATTTTGAATCTGAATTTAGGCTCAGGCTCCATTTTCTCTATCCTATCACCATGTTAATCTAATTTTAGTTGTAGCTTCTTTTCAAATTCGTTTTGAGTTCTTGGCAATCTTTTTTTTTTTTTTTTTTTTTTTGGGGGGGGGGCAGACATAGCCAGTCCCTACCTCCTTTATGATTGCCCATTTTTTCTATGCTCCTGTTAGGTATAAAGATTATATCGGTACCTATCTGTCATGCCCATCTTACTATGGGAAAGCGATGCCTTCTGATATGTTAATTATAGGCCTTTGGTCCTAGTAAACGTCGGCCTAAAATTCTATGGTTCAATATTTTGTTGGTATGGGGCTCCCAGACCAAGTCCTTATAGGTATAGATATGACAGACCATGTCCTACAGGTATATGAGTCCAGACTCATGCCCAGGGGAACACAATTTTGCGTTTTCCTGCTGGCTCTGCCAAAAGTGGCAAATCACATTTATACGACTAACTCATAGCATGATAAGTACATTGTCCCTGTCTACGTGGGACAAGCTTATCAGCTCCCATATGTGCACATCGCTAAAACTAGCCCCAGTCCAGCTTATTATAGACCTTATAAATATAGACCATGCCCTGTCATCATAGACCTCTTTAATAGGCGAGTTTTGAGGGCCTGGCATTTAGAAATTTTAGGAATGCCATTCTCCAGATGTGTTTATTATATCCAAGTTCCATTGTATAATAGACCTCCCCTGTCCTTTATTATTTGTCCAGTGTGTGTGGCTCCTCAATATTCTGTTAACTAATATTTCTAATAATTCCTGTAAATACGACCTCATGATATTATATCCGTGTACAAATTCGCCTCTGACAATATGTTTGCAATCGTCAAGTAATCTCCAGGGCAGAGACTGTGAAGTGCTGGTATAAACTACTCAAACATGTGCACAAGGAAAATGTGTTCAGCCAAATTGATATCTCTCTGTATTAATCCTTTTTTTTCTTTTTTTTTTTCAGAATGCCTATTGTAATAACAAGTTCACCACTCGTAACAAGAGCCACTCTAAATCCACCGTACATCACATCTATTAGAGCGTCCACAATATGAACCATTTGGGCCTACAGCATCCCATGCTTCAGCTACTCAGGCAGTCAAGCTTCAATTGACAACTTCACCCACCTATAATACATTTAATCTCAAGGGAGGGGAGCTGCAGTTAAAATAGCACCAAAAATGGATATCAGGATACCTCCTACCCCAGACAAGCGATGTGCGCTGTAGGACTATCAGAGCTTGGTTTTCGATACTCCAACAGAAAGAAAAGTGGGCTAGGCCTACCAGATCTCGGTGAAATTGAGCCTAGATATTTTGAAAGCCTCTTCCACTTTTTTTCTGTGGGAAAGACAGGGGCGGGGAACGTAGTTATTTCTCATGGTGAACTCATTGCAGATTTCAATGAATGTGCCCTCATGTTGCGGTTAGTGATCGCCTATGTATAAGACCTACCTACTGAAATGGCGTTTTCTGGCATCGTATACATGTATATTTTACATACTATGCAAAATTAATCATTAATTTTAGGCTTAAAAGTTATGATGTGTACATATACTTCGATATAGAACTAGAGGGATCATGTAGCGTTTGAGTCTATTAATCTCACAAGTAGTGCCTTATAGACTCAGTGATATATTTAGCATATATATGTGTATCTACCTTCGTCTAAACTGTGATAGGAATTATTAGTTATAAACTTGTGATATTATTATGTATTGTTTCATACCTAACATTTAGAAGTATTTAACATCCTATTATGTATAATTTCTGTTTATATAGTAAGTACTTTATGTGAATGGTTCGTGGGTGGCATGGTTGGAAGATCTGAGATACATGTACTTAAATCTTTTAAGGGCAATATGGGGATCATTTGACACCCCCCCCCCCCTTCCCCAGGTTCATGTTCTTTGGTCGACATGATGAACAAATGAGAACTCCCCAGTATTGCATTGGTGCATCGTGCCGACCATTTGAGAGTGTATCCACTCCATCGGGGCGACATGATACATGTATTTGTCAGAGCTGCATAGTGACGACTGGGGCATCGTGCATTGTTTGACCCTATACGTTTAAAACTCGTACGCAGTATGAATGTATCTGAAGTGGTTGGGCTATTCATGTTACTCTTGTGTATTTTCTTGAGTGAATAGCGATATTAATGTGTCTTATATGCCTCGTATTATGACAGAACTGAGTGGGTGTGTGAAAGTGGTAACGTACTACACGATTACAGTAAAAAGAATTCAATCATAACAGGGTTTACCTGTATATATAGTAGGCACTTCACAGGGAAAAACACCATATCAGTATGTTGTGTAATTGTGTAATTGTGACAGGTTATGACCATTAACACAATTCGAGACAAACCAGGCTCAAGGATTCCATTTATTTGCTCACTGGTATACACACAGTATGGTCCCTATGAGGGAGCTGCTCTTCTCCGCTACTTCCTACAGCTCCTGCTACTACTCCTCTCCCGTGTGCCTGCTCCTATCTCTCTGAGAGCTACTCCTCTACTGAACTGCTCACCAAGTCTATATTTAGCAGGAGGCTAGGCACCCGGACCCCTCCTCTCTCCCTTACACTGAGAGGTGGTGTCCTCTTCGTTAGTACACATCTAGATTAATCTACGGCTATACTACAAGTATCTGCATACACATTAAATACAAGCGGGGGGAAAAGAAGCTAGCCTTCCAGACTAAACCATCCAAACTGAAGGACATTTTTGTTTTTTAGGCAGCGTCACTTCCTCACCTATCGTATCTGTGTTATTTACTTATGCCATTTTCTAACATCCATGATAGGCGTTAGAGTGAACTAAAACCCGGACCCAGTATTTCATTGGAGACGTTATTTTCATACAAATACGCAGTATATTAGATATTAACAGAGACATAATGTATATTTCGCCTTCATATTCTCATTCCTAGCAGTTGTATTATGATTATATCCCCCATGTCGTGCCTTACAAATACTGGACGATTCGGGTCGTTTCTATGTTAGATATGTTCTAGTCATATTGCATATACATTCTGAGATCCTATGGACTCCTGCACTTCTTGCCAAAGAAACTGTTGAAATCTTTATTGAATAACGTTTTGTTTAGCAATAAAAGTTTTGTCTGTAACTGCAATTTGTTGTTTCATTCTACAGGTGCATTGTATGTCCATTTTAGTGGGGTGATTGATTTGTTCAGTGTCATTTCATGTAGCCACAAAATAGTGCCTCTCATTTCATGATAAATTGATCCCGTAATAAAAAAAAAATTTTTTAGCGCCTCCCACGCCGCTACGGGAGTGCGCTATGATGATTGCATTTGCCCCATGTGATGAGGTCTCACAATACAAAATTACTGAATAGAGAAATTGATAATTGTGAAATCTTCTTTGTCTGCTTTTATGAGACATGTCATTAAAGACTGGTATACCAACATTAACGGAGGGAGGCGTTTTTTTATGCAGTCACAACCGCATTTCTTGTTTTAAAATTTAACTTTTTTTTTTTAAATCATGATTATTATTTTTTTTTTGTGACGGGGGGGGGGGTAGGGGATATGTTTTATAAGGTTAATGTTTTATCTTAAGAAATAAAGACAACACATGTGTGTAGTTGGATGACATGATGATTTTAATGACAGTTGTGTATGAAGTCATGTTCACATCTTTCACACCTCTGTAAGACTAGAACTGTTCACGTCCCGCTCTATCTACTCACACAAACACATGAAGTACTCCTCACCTCAGGCTATACCATGGACTTTACATAATGAAAGGTCACTTTACTCACCTTACATTATAATTTGGGTCACTTTACAGACCTTACATTATTACTTGGTAACTTGAGTGAACTTATGCATAATATCAAGTCATACCTTTGACCTTTCACAATGACAAGGTCACAGGAATGTTCTTGTTAAATACCAAGTGCTTTTAATTTACAATGACAAGGTCACAGCACTGCCCATGAATAACACAAAATCATCTTAATGATGTTTAACAATACTAAAGTCATAGGATTGACCTAGTATAATACCAAGGTGATCTAAATGACCTTTTACAATACCAAGGTCATCATATTGACAGCACTCTCTGGTAACCAACCCTTACACTCATCTACCAGCATTCAGTGTACAATCAATCATAGACTGTACTATGACTTATTGTAATAAACTCTCCATATATTACACTTGGTCAAATAATGAAACTTCGTTCATAATATGCTGTTGTATGGTGGTAATTTCGTCTGTACAAATATTCTAAACATTAAAATAACACATTGTGATCACTGGAACTTCCCAAGGATGTCGCTGTCACGGAAAAGGAAGTATTCCTGGAAAAAAAAGGGAACTTGATTAGGATGCTGGCACTGAAAGGTGCATGTGTGCATATAGTTTTACTCAGAAAACAAATCCCACTGACCAATTCAAATTTTCCAGTCTACAAGGTTCTCATCAAGAGTAAAGGTAGGAACTCTACAAGATCTATGGTATTCTCATTTCAAGACTACTTACGTTATTATCAAACTCCAATTTGCTGCCGCCATATTCGGGAAGAAGGACTTTGTCGCCGGCTTGTACTGAGGGAGGGACGATGTCTCCACTCTGCAAGTAAGAGGGTATTTTTAAGTTTCAAGTTTAAACTACTTTAGGCTGCATAAAGTTGACCTCATGGACACTTTTTATTATCATAGTACAAAAAAAAAAAAGACCTACAAAAATGGGCACCCCTTGAAAAAATAATGAACATATACCCTCACCACTATTGTGGTACTTCTACTTGATCAATTTTCATAATTCAAACGACTTTGGAATCCCTATGATGTATTCTATCTCATCCTAAAACTGGCTAATTGATAAGGAGAGTGGTTGATATTCTGCACGATGAATAATTAGGAAACATATTTTGCAGGGTATTGGAGAGCACATCAAAGCCACAGCAGCATAATACAAGAATAATTAAACATGAAAATAATAAAAATAATCTACCTGCCTCATTGTTTCAAATAAGGGAAAAAAATAAAAAGTTACCTCCCTCATTGACAAAATACCAAAGAACAAATAAAATAAAGAGCCTCCCTCCCTCACTTCATTTTTTTCAAAAAGTGTCTGCAAAGCTGAAAATCGATTTTATGCAGCCTTAGAACCCCACGTAAATGAAGCAGCCAAGGTGAGGGAGGAAGGTGCTACGTAATCTCCCAATGGCTCCCCCAACTACTAAAGCAATATTGGGGGGCCAGAAGGGGTCCCAGTTCCCAATGATAATTCATTAATCAGAACAGAAGTTCTGACATTTCCTTCTTCTTTGCAAATCTACCAACTCTAGGACTGTGCATCCTATAGGACTCAGTAGTGAGGCCTAGTGGAGCCGCCATTTTGAATTTCGCTGGTTGAGGTAAACCCCACTGATAAGACATACCATGATGGGTACATTGTCCCTGGTTAACACCCACTTCCAGGGACATACTGGTCCCATCTTATCAGTTCTTATCAGTGTGAGTCACCGGAACCAGCTCCAGACCAGCTAGTGGTCAATAGGAACCTAGCGGGATACAATATTGGCCAATGAGAAAATTTCTTTCATTCAGTGCCGACTTTTCAGGGTGCATTACGTAACACCTGATACCCATCACCTTGCTGTTATCAGTCCTTATCTCGCAAGTTATCAGCTTCAGCAGGGGTCAACCCACTAAGGAATCCGCTAAGCGGTAATACGAGAGCAGCACCTCATACTTGGGGCAGTAACCGCATGACATACTTTACAATCAGTAAGATAAATAGAACACAATAAAGGGATTCTTCAACAGAAAAGATTTAACGTGTGATATATGTGGCACGATCTGCGAAAATGGGGCTTAGTGCATGGGTTCTAAGACCCCTTCTCCCAGTACATGTCACATATATCACATATGGCCCAGGGTCTACTACCATAAAAACCCTCTATCAACCCTGTAGGGTCACAGGAATCAGCATTTGCGAAATATTGACTAATTACTTACAAATAGAGACTATTATCTATACATGTACTGACACCAGTCTGGCATAATCTTCTCTTACTAAACCCCTTGGACCGCTGGCCCCCTGGTGTGCTGGCCCCTGGACACCTGGCCCTCTGGACACTTGGCCCCCGGACACCTGGCCCCCTGGACACCTAGCCCCCACAGAAAACTTTATCCTTAGCATGCTTAGTTTATCGCTCAGTCCCTAATGTGTTATGTGTATAGCTTGGATACTGTAAACATTGCCGGCTGAAAAAAAATGTCTCACTTGGTGATTACCCATAGGACTGTATGTGCTAATTTCATCGCCAAAATCTATCTAACCCATAGACCCAATGGTTAAAGAACTTGTAGTCAGTATAGCTCCCAAAAACATGGCGTAAGTACAGCAGCTTTTTTCGTAAAGAAAGACATCACTCACCATAAAGGACAAAATGTTGTCTGATAGATGAGATTTGAAACTTTCCTTTGGCTTTTGAAAAATATGTAAACTAACAGTATATCACTGAATGATTACACCCTAAAGTTGGTGATTACAAATTTGTGGATCTGACTGAAAACCCGGCTCCAATAACCCAGGGGATACCCTGGGCCAATAAAAAGATTATAGCCACGAGCCCACTTACGTTAGATCTGGCACCGGGTCCTACTGCGACGACGGTGGCCTCGAGTACCTTGCCTTGTGACTTCTCTGGGATCATGATGCCTCCCTTAGTGGTCGTCTCCTTGGCCATACGCTGCACCAACACACGGTCAAACAGGGGGATGAACCTCTTCAATGCTCCAGACTGTAACAATATAATACACTCTTAGTACAAAACACAAGTACTTGGAATCCTACAGAGATGTCATTTACTAGTCATCAAGAGTTAGATATTTATCTCATTTTCAGCAGGAATTGCACAGAATTTCCCATTGAAATCTACCCCCTCCCCCAATTTTTTTTTTTTTTTTTTTTAAATATGAAAGAATTTGTTGCCTCATGCCGACCCTTGAGCCTTCAGGAGTGTTTGAAAGCTGTAGGGTCGGCATAATGCTTGGATATTGTCCTGGTGAGTCGCCAGGGTTCAACAATGCTCCATGACCCCAAATCGACAGTGATAATGATGAAACAATGCACTATGCCGTCTATAATATAACACAAGGGCACACGAGGCTCTTGTTTCCATATCTGGCCATTTATACATTTCTGTGGTGTTGCAGTTCTGATTGTTGTCCTAACAGTTACTGGTTTTGCTTATATCTGGGGTCGTGCAGGCCATGACCTGCTGTATGGTCTCCTCACCACCCACATGAGTGAGTGAGTGAGTGAGTGAGTGAGTGAGTGAGTAATAAATGTTTAACGCCATTTCGACAGCTAAGGTCATATTCATGGCGAGAAAGACATTACACATGTTCACAGGGGTATGTGTCAGTGCCCGCACATATGTGCACCACACACATCCGAGGGGATAGGAAAGAGGAGAAATAGACCCTTTTAAGTGGGCTAGGGAAGCCCTACCACCCACATGACCCTAACATTAACAACTGATATTCCACAGTATACCTGCTGACAAGAAGTAGATGAATGTAACACCTGCAAACAACACTTTACACACATGAAAAGAATACAATTGAATCATTTGGGATAACAAATGCCTGGTATGTGATATCTGCTCAGTTAGTGGTCAGTCGGGAATAGTTTTGAGATTTTGTTTGTTTGTTTAGTTTTACGTCTTGGGGCCATCGAGGAACTCAGACATTCAAGAATTTTAAACTATTGTCACTATTCAATAGTAATGGTAGGCTGCGGGCATACCTCGGGTTTGCGCATATGAGTGCATGGGTGTGTGTGCGTGTGTGCATATATTTATGAGTCTGCTTGTAGCAGTGGGACACGGCTCGTAGCGGTGAAATACCACTTGTGGCTCAAGGCCCCTCTTTATCGTGCTGCCTCACACAGGTAACATGTCGCAAACTGTAGACACATCACCCGGTCGGTCACATTATCCTGACACCGACGGACCAGCCTTTTTTTTTCTTTTTTTATTATAGATTATATGTAATCATGATCTATATGTACTTATATAAGTTTGATTCTTTGAGGAAGTTCAGGAGTTGTTTTTTTTTTCTATTGTGTTGAAGACAGCTTTCAGTGTTGTTGCATTTTTAAGATATTTTCTTCTGCTGCTTGCAGTCCTTCGACAGTTGAGCAAGATATGCTTAACTGTGAGTTCAGTCTTGCATTGTTGGCACATTGGTTGGGCTTCACGTTTCAGGTGGTGTTCGTGTGTAAGCCTTGTGTGGCCAATTCGTAGACATGTTAGTTTTACTTTGTCTGATCTGGATAGTTTAGTTTTGAGAAGATCGCAGATAACAGATAAGATAAGGGTCCAATTCAGGCCTCCTACTTTTGACCTCTGGTTTACAAATCTCTCTATTTTTCTTAAAGCAGTTATTTCTTTTACTAAAATGGCTGTATTTTTTCTACACATCCCCTGGTTTGAAAATTCCTGATTTATTTTGAGAAATTTCCCTCTCACCTTCTATGGCTCAGATGTTTAGAGCCCCACTGTCCCTGCCCACCTCACCCTCCCGTTTTGGGAGGTTTCAGACGACTGACTGCTGGGGATATCTGTGCTTTAGCGTAATTTGAAACACAGCTATCACTATAGGCCTAGGTGTTTGTCCGTTTGTTATATCTTATCATCTTACAAATCAACAATAAATGACCTCAAGTGATAACCAGATTTATTGGTCATAGGAGCATCGCTTGACCGCTGGATAACCTGACCTCACCGCCACACACCCAACCCCGATATACGGGCATGGGAGCACAGCCTGGGAGCACATGCACTGCAGTATGCAAGGCAAAAAAACAAATTGTTCCAGGTAACCCAACCCTACCTAGCAATACAGGGCCGACGCTGTTCTTTTTCTCCAATTTTGGAGAATTTTCAATTTGTTAGCTGTTTTTTTTTTATCCATTTAAGTAGTCCCCATGTCATCGTAACTCATCTCCGCCGCAAGGATCATCGCAAGTCACTGTAGTGTAGGATGTAGCAGTTAGAAATGTTTTGCATTAAGGTGGGTTGCTACCATTGAAATTGAACCAACTGCGCAGGTCCCTGCCCATGAGTGAGTGAGTAATAGATATTTAACGCCATTTCGACAGCTGAGGTCACACTCATGACGAGAACGGCATTACACAATTTCACGGAGGAAGGTGTCAGTGCCCGCGCATATGTGCACCACACACATCCTGAGGGGATAGGAAAGAAGAGAAATAGACCCTTTTAAAGGGGCCCTGGCACCGCACATTAACAACATGGGTACCGATTCAAACAGCGATCATAAAATCGCGGGAACCAGTGGAAAAATCGCGGTGCCCTGATTGGTCAAGGAGTGGTCACGTGACATTTTAATGCGGGCATGCATTACGGTGCCAGGGCCCCTTTAAGTGGGCTAGGGAAGCCGGGGTCCCTGCGCATGTAGGTTATTTTCATCAGAATGGGATGATTTTTGGCTTATATAAGACCTGAATGTTCCGAGAGATATTTTGGAAACTTCTCATGAAAATTGTGTATTATACGATGCTTTGAAGTTTTGTCATATTTACCTCTGAATATTTTTCACCATTAAATGACATTCTTTTATTAACCTACATCTTCTAAAAAAGTACCGAGATCGAGTTGGTGGCGCCGGAAGTGTGAAAACAGAAGTAGAGTCTTGCGAGATTGACACTTTCTTAGAACCTTAGGTTTCATAAATCCGATCCCCTAAAATTACAATTTTCTTAAATTGCCTACACTTCATGTTATGTAGCAAGAATGTTAAACTCAACTCTTTTGGCAAAGTTTCTTTAGTAATTGCAAATGATGATTTTTTTTTCATTTAATTTTGTCAGCATTTGCAATTTCACTCTCCACTGGACCTGTCAGTAACCAGCTACACCTGTGCTCCCACTGTGATTAAAACAAGAACTAGAAGTTGGTCTCAGTTTTATAAATTGTAATATTTCTAATCTAATGTGCTGAAAAGATTACGATTAAATCTTCTTTAAACTACCATATATATAAAATACCTCGGCCCTCGAGTGCTGGTCACCGAAACTGTCAAAACTGAAGTAGTATTGATGGCGTCAGTTGTCGTATCCCAGAAGTTGGCTGCGCATGCGCAATCCATGTTTTAAGCCTATTATTTTATGCCACAAACATCAATGAAAATAAATAATTTTTTGAAAAAATAAAAACCATGACAACATCCCTCTCTTCTTATAGAACTCGAAAGGACAACAACTCTAATGATATTGTCCCTACGCCATAGAATTATTAAACCCCACCTTCTAAAACGGTGCGGATTTTTGGTGCCCACAGGCGTAGTTGCCCGCGCTCGTGTCTCACAGAATCTGAATGCTACGTTGACCTGGGTTCAGGACCCAGGAAAATGCGTTTCAATCTCTAATTCTCATAGAATTACATTGGATCTGTACCAGCTTGGGTTTTCATACGAAACTAAGGATCAGGTAACTTTCATGGTGAAAACGGAAGTGACTTGCGAGCATCATGAATCATTTTTAATTCTTTCTAGGTGGTACCACCCTAAATATGCGCTGCGACCCGAAAAAATCCACTATCGCTGACGCTTGACAAAATATTTCAAATACTTAAAATTTCCTCAGAACTAAGCCAAATATACCAGATTGTAGCTTTTGAAATGGCAAAAATCATACACTACCGTAATCTCCCGCGTATAAGGCGCGTATTTTACGCGAGGTTTTAGTACTTCCTGGATCCGAAAGGGGGACACCAAGAGCTTTCTTTTGATATGTTACACTCCCCTTACCTCAAAAAAATGACAGGGGGTTTCAAGGGGGTGCGGGGGACCCTAGCTACACATAGTTTTTTTGAATTTTGAAAATCCATTCAGTAGAACCAAAGTTATGATTTTTTTGACAATATTCTTCAACTCTAGGTGCGCCTTATACGCGAGGTGCGCCTTATACGCGGGAGATTACGGTAGGTCTGTCATAAAGTGCAATCAGATTTTTCGCAAATCGCCATGGAAACCACCGATGTGATTTTGTGGTCTGCCACCTGAGTCACATCTATCATAGGTCCCTTTGGTCCGCAGTAAATGATCTAAATTATTTTCATTCTTTTCCAATCTTTTTTTAAAAATATTCTCCAAGCCTCCAGGAAAATTTTAATGCCAATATATACACAGAGAGCCTGTTTAGAACCCATTTTATAGCCCTAGAAGTGAAAAATTGACTGTATTTAGTGCAGGACTTTTACCTGGAAGTGACCTGATTTAGGGTGGTACCACCTCTACATAAAGATTTCCTAGAATATGAACTTCTGCTAATATATTTCCCTGCCTTCATATTTGTCTAATAGATTTCATGGTCTATCAGAAGAAAACACAGAAGATATTTCTTTTTTTTTCAAAAATTCAAAACGAGCCATGCACATCGCGTGGAGCCTTAGTGTGAAAAAAGGGTAAATGCTACAATGCATAGAACCAGTTGCAACGTTATAGTTTATAAGACTGTAGGGGCATGACCGAGTCTTCCCGTGCCACTATCCAGCGGCGCAGTCGCTGGTGAAACAGTTAAAGTTCATATTTATTATTTGAAAATTGCAGCCGACTTCTGGGATGGTTTGACTTTCGGGATACTACAGCATGATTAGTAAAAGCTTAAAGATAAAGATACTTACCGTAATCTCCCGCGTATAAGCTGTGTCTTATACGTGGGGTTTTAGTTCTCATTGGATCCACAAGGGGGACATCAAGACCTTTCTTTTGATATGTTACATGCCCCCTTAGTCATAATAAGATATTAGGGGGCCCAGGGGGGTCGGGGGGGCTCAAGCTACACATAGGTTTTTGAATTTTGAAAATTCATTCAGTAGAACCAAAGTTATTAATTTTTCATTTTTTTGAGAATTTTCCAAAACTCTAGGTGCATCTTATACTCGCACTGCGTCTTATACGCGGGAGATTACGGTACCCATAATTTCGATTATTTCTCTAGTTCTTCTTCCCCTTAGCCTTGGTCTAAAAATACCATTATTTCTATGCATATGTATTCTCTGCAAGAGGTTTTCAAAATGTGATAACTTTTTATCACAGCGCCGTAGGCGCTGGTACTTTTTAAATATACCCCCTCACATTTCCTAGATAACGCCATAGAAGGAATAAGCTGCTCACAATGACTAAGGGTATATAATGAATCAATGTTATATTTTACCCATAATGCAGCATTTTGAATATGAATTTTTCTATTTTTCTCCAATACTTTTTTTAGCGCCTCCCACGCCGCGTAGCGGCGGTACCGCGAAGCGCTACGGGAGTGCGCTATGATGATTTCATTTGCCCCATGTGATGAGCACAATACAAAATAACAGTGGGAGGCGTTTTTTTACGCGGTCACAACGGCATTTCTTGTTTACTTCAAATGCCCAAAACTACGAAAATATGCATGGGACCCCATATCAAAATAACTTTTATCTTAAGGCAAATAATCTGAACAATATCTAAAAAAAGTTTTAGGAAGTGTTTATTTCTGTTTTTTCAAAAAACCAATGATTACATGGCAGGAACGCTTACTTGTGTAATCAACCACATGTTGGCATCTTTAGAAGCAAACTTGACCATTTTAATAAAATGTCAAAGCATTTAAGCCAGTCATCTAGGGGTGGTGCCTCTTTCCCACCTACATACATTTGGCAAATAAATCATTTTAGCCCATTTATATCTAAGTCTCCATCTATTTTTCTTAGGTTGATTGATCCCTATGAAAAAATCCCCCTAATTATGGAATTTTTTATTTAGGATGAAACTGTGACACACATGCCTTGTATAACCTCAAGTGACACCTGATGAGACCCAAGAGGGTCGAAACCTTGTATTGATCACCCATATTGATAAATCATCAATAGACTCTAAACAAATGTTGGGAGTTATGTGTCAGTGCTTGGAGAGTTACACTCCTCCAGGACCCTGAGGGCCAACAGGAAGTCTGTGCACCATGGTGATAATGCATTATTGTTTAGTGATAACAATGATTGCCTTGGAGACCACCCTATCAACCGAAGTTGATAAGGTAAGGCGAGCTTGGCAACCGCACCAGTAGTAGCAAGGTAGTGTCAGGTGTGGACGTTCTTAATTTTCGTCTTTTGTGATTTATTCATTTTTGTTTAAAAAGAAAATTGGAAATTTACCCTACTGTTGACGTGTGAGAAGCAGGAATACTCACTCACACACAACTTGGATTGAGCTTATTAAGGCAGAGCAATTCACAGTAATGCTTAATTACATACATGTAAATAATTGCGTTATATACTAAGAAACACTGATATGGTAATGCAGAGAGTACACAGTACATGAGAACATAATGTATGCTGATGACCAGTGCACCAACTGCACCCGATGAACTGCTCCCCAGCAGCGGGAGTGAGTGATGAGCAGAGAGATCATACTGCTCGTGTATGAACCCTAGATGACCAAGGGATGACACAAGTAGGAATTACTAACTTTGACCTATGAGTTCATGAGTGGGAGGTTTGACCTTCTGCTCCTGGTGAGCTCATCCTGCTTATGTATGAGCCCTGAATGACACACTTTACAATATGGAGCCACCGCTACCGTAATCTCTCTCATATAAGGCGCGTCTTATACGTGAAACAGATAGTCTCTGGGTCTTATACGCAGGAGGGGCACTGCCTTGAGTTGGAGGTGCGCCTTATAGGGGGGGTATTTTTACTATAGAACAGTACTAAACTGACAAAAATCTGCCCTCAGAGGTGCGCCCTATACATGAAGCAGACCTCCCTGAGTTGGGGGTGCGCCTTATAGGCGAGCTGCGCCTTATAGGCGAGAGTTTACGGTAGTATTTGAGAAAGTTTTCTAGTGTCATTGTGTCTTTTATAGTAATCAACGAACTTGAGGTATTTTGTTTCAAACACTGACCGCACGTTTCTCATCTCGGGCATGTAACAATGTAAGAAGACATGATTGACATCCTGCACAGTATTACAGTATGAAAATTTCGACAGGGCTAGGGGTTGGCCTATCCTCTCACCACAATGCTACCATTCAAACTGACGATAACAGTTCAGAACCGTGACATCATCAGGAACACCATTGCTTAGCAACAGCCACCAGTGTCAATGTTTCCATGGGAACCTTGACAATGGTTACTAGGTAGCATGGCTACCTAGAGATTAACAACAAAATTGAATGAATTTTGTGGAAAAGGAGCAGTTTCGTCCTATGGGGACTCATCAGGCATTTGTTTGTGTTAAATAGTGGCAACTATGTCGCCAGTTGTCCCAACTTCTAGGAAGTTGGTGTTATAAATTTAACTGGAACAAGGCCAGTTTTAATTTATTTAATGGGGATATAAAACAGGATTTATGACCCCTATCCTCAAATCCAGGATCTTATTAGGGTGAAATTTGCAAAGAGGCCTCTCACGAGGTATCCTTGGTGTTCGCTGAATACAAATTAAAAAAAAAATGTTTTATTTGTATTTTGCGACCTACTGAAATCGATCTGGGACACTCAGAAAAATTAATAAAATTTTTTGACGTGGCTAAGTCTGTGTGTCCCAGTTTGCTGGGTTGTTTCAGTCACATAGAAGGATTTAATGGATCCCTTTATGTATGGTTTATCAGATGGCCTCTGTCTAGCCTGACCAAAAAGGGGCATTGGCTATGTTCAACCCTTGAGGTGCATATGAATGGAGCCTTTGAATCAAATTGAATTTAATCAGGTTCCTTAAGTAGTTGCCTTTTTCCTTATAGGGTGAGCATGTGTATAGTCCACAACAGTGAGCTCCACATCATCCAACTTTTTGTGGAAGTTTGTGTTGAAATGAGATCCTATGATCCATTTTTCCTAATGTTTCTGTAGTGTGTCCGGATACGATCCATCAACGGTCCCTTTGTCTGGCCTACATACATCTTTCCACAGCGTTTGCAAGAGAGGCAGTAGATCAGATTGGAACTTCTACAGCATACATTCATCTTGGCTGTATAAGTGCGGCCAGTGGGGCTCCACGTTATTTTGCCATTGAAGTCGAGTCGGGTGCAATATGCACAGTTTTTGCTTCTGCACACATTGGCAGCAAGAGGACTTCTATCCTTGGGAGGATTCGGTAGTCTTGCTCGAACAACTATGTCTCCTAAGTTTTTTGGCCGTTTATGGACGGTCAGAAAACCTTTCATGTGAATGTTTCGTGTATGATACGATTTAAGGGAGTGGTCATTATTTATCAACAGGGGGGGTGGTGGGTTTGAGGGGGGGGGGCGTAAAATTTTCAGACCCCTCCCGAGGGGGGGGCTAAAAAAAATTTGACCCCTCCACCCCCCCTGTTGATAAATAATGACCACTCCCTAACAAGGAGGTCCCAATTGGTAGTAACAATTCCCTTCAAGCAGTCGCTGCCTGGGGAGTATGTGGTCACCAATATATTGGGGGTCATAGCTTTCTGTGGTTTGGGTTTGTCCACCACGAGGGTGTCTCGTGATATTGCCCATGCCTTCAGAAAGGCCGAAAGGGGACAAAAAAAAAACAATATTAACAGTATGCGCACATTGTCGTGTTCGCATACGCGGGAAAGTACGCGCAGTGGCGCCGTCTATGTACGCGGTTGTAACCTATTGTAAGTAAAACAACTTTTACGGAAATACAGGGACTTCCGGGATGACGGGAAATCAATAAGCACGTGTTTCTATTTGTTCTTGATTAATCTTCAGCAAACTCCACATTTGGCGACGAAAGGATGGGATCACTGAATCTGCGACACAACTGTTGAATCAGGCAGTGTTTAATCTGATGCCCAGTTTAATTGGAATGCAAATCTGAGGTTTGTCAAAGTGAAAACTGAACTGCCCAAAGTAGAACATTCTGGAAGTCTTGCCTGGCTAAAATTTAATTTGTGCCTAGCTGAATCTGCTACCCTGCCAAGTTAAATCTGTTGCCCTGACAAGTTCAATCTGTTGTCTAAACCTGTCATATTAAATTTGTGTGACTCAATCTGAATCATGGAGTTTGCTATGGGTACTACTAGTGGCATGTGTCCAATTCCACAGTTTGACATAGTGGGTGAACCTGAGACCCTGAATCAAAGATGGACCCAATGGAAGTCCGATTTCGACATTTATTTGACCGCAGCAGAGGTTAAAGATGCCAAAGTTTCACAAGCCCGTATGTTACTATTCGGGGGTCCTGGCTTGTGGGAGGTATACAATAATTTTTCCGATGCCGAGAAAACTGTGGGTGCCAATACCAATATCTACAAAGTAACCTCTGGACTATTTGATGGGTATTTCAAGTTGAAAATCTGTATCCCAAAAGCCCGTCAGAAATTCCTCGACACACAACCTGAACCCGGTGAAACAGTAAATAACTACATAATTAGGCTGAAAGCTATAGTGAAGCATTGTGACTACAAAGATGACAGCAGCAACCAGGTTAGAGACCGCGTTCTGTCACACATAAAAGACACTGGCCTGAAAAGTAAGCTGTATAGGGAAAAAGACTTGACCTTAGAAAGCATGATAAGAGTGATCGGCGAGTACCATGACAAAGCGGCGCTAGTGCTCATACCGTCATCCACAAATAAGCAGGTCAATCATGTTAGTGGAGAAGGTCATTCATCCCGGGGTAAATCATCTAACCGAAGTGGTGCGACTGGAGGCGACAAAAAGTTTACAGGCAGTTGTTACCGGTGTGGTGAAAAAGGTCACATGTCAAAGGACTGTCGTAAGTCGAAGAATCATGTGTGCGAAAAATGTGGCTTCACCGGTCATTTTGAGTCAGTCTGTCGCACCAAGCCGGAGCGTAGTCAAGGTGGACAAAACCGTGGACGCGGCCGAGGCCGTGGACAAAACAGAGGTTGTAGTCGAGGTGGATCTCAAAGTGTGCGCAATGTGACTGATGACGATAATAGTGCTCAACCGACTGAAAATGATGACTTTCATGTGTTTAGTACTAGAGAAAAAAAGAAATCAAACACTTTGAAACTGCTGATTGATGGTACTTTGAATGATGTCATTGTTGATTCTGGTGCAAACTGTAATTTGATGTCTGAAAATGTACTTGATTCTTTTTGCAGCCAAAAGCCGAGGTCTGAGTGTACTAAAAAAGTCTATCCGTATGGGTCAAATACACCTCTAAAACTTGTTGGTAAAACTGTAAGTACTGTGAGTGTCCCTGAAACTGGTGTATCAAAAGAAATTGAGTTCTATATTGTTACTGGTGATCACCCTACACTGATCGGACATGAAATCTCGGAAAATCTGGGTATTCTGAAAATTGGTGTTAATAGTTGCAATGTGAAAACACCGTATGTTAGTCAGTGGGATCAGTTTAAGGTCCAATACCCAAGAGTGTTCAAAGGTTTGGGTAAACTCAAGGATTTTCAGTTAAAACTGCATATTGACAAAACTGTCCCAACAGTTATCCAACCGCCCCGTAAAATACCGTTCAGCCGTAGAAAGAAAGTGGCCGATAAACTCGAGGAGTTGGAGAAACTGGACGTAATTGAAAAAGTAAAAGGTCCCACACATTGGGTTAGTCCCCTAGTTTCTGTAGAGAAGCCGAATGGTGATGTCCGTCTGTGTCTCGATATGCGGAGACCGAACGAGGCAATCATCCGTGAGCGACACCCGGTTCCAACCGTAGAGGAAACACTACAGGAGTTGAGTGTTGGTAAGGTGTTCTCCAAACTTGACCTAAATATGGCATATCATCAAGTTGAACTCCATCCCGAGTCGAGGCCAATCACTACGTTTGCTGGTCCGCATGGTCTTTATCAATACAAGCGGCTCGTATTTGGTGTGAATATGGCAACTGAGAAGTTTCAGCAGCTGATAAGTCAGGTAATCAGAGACTGTCCCGGAGCTTATAATATGTCTGATGATATCATCTTAGTCGGAGCTGATCAGGCGGAACATGACAAGCGCCTGGAGCAGGTCATCAGAAAGCTCGATGAGCATGGACTCACCTTAAATGCGTCAAAGTGTCAAATCAACATGTCAGAAATAAAATACATGGGACATGTGATCACAAAGGATGGGTTGCAAGTTGCTAGTGATAAAGTCAAAGCAGTAGTAGAAGCACCATATCCAAAGGATGCGGCGGAGACGAGGAGCTTCCTCGGTCTCGCACAGTTCTGTGCCAAATTTATTCCCCATTTTGCGACAATCACAGCACCACTCTGGGAACTAACCCGAGGTAAGGCGGAGTGGAAGTGGACATCCCAAGAGGAGAAGGCATTTAATGATGTTAAAGAGTGCCTTACAAGAGCCCCAGTGATGGCGTATTTCACAACGGGCGCACCAACCCGCATTACTACTGATGCGTCACCAGTGGGTTTAGGTGCAATCCTAGAACAGAAACAGGAAGACGGCACATACCGGCCTGTATACTACGCTAGCCGGAAGCTAACCAGCGTAGAGAGCCGTTATTCTCAGTTTGAACGAGAAACACTAGGCGTGTATTGGGCGTGTAGGAAGTTTTATCTGTATCTGATCGGAATTGACTTTGAAGTGCGAACCGATCATAAGCCCCTAGTGTCAGTCTTGAGCCCAAACTCAAAGCCTCCATCTGCAAGGATTGAGCGATGGATATTATATCTACAGCAGTACAAGTACCGTATAACACATATTCCTGGCAAGGAAAACAAAGCCGATGTATTGAGCAGACTGCCAATACCTGACAGTACTGTAAGTGACAACAGATCTGGAATCTCAACTAGTGACTATACATATTCAGTGGTGCGAGATGCTGTACCTGTCGCACTTGTGCCAAAAGATGTTGAGAAACTGTCAGAAGATGATGAAACACTAAAATTAGTGAGACAAGCGATTCAGTCCGGAGACTGGACAAAGCTCAACGGTACTATATATAAAGCTCTGCAAAATGACCTATGGATAGCAGGCCAAGTAGTTATGCGAGGTAACCGAATCGTGTTACCTGAAGCATTGTGGGCCCGCACGGTCGAATTGGCGCATGAAGGACATCAAGGCATTGTGCGCACCAAAAGTAGACTCAGAGAAAAGTGTTGGTGGCCTGGTATGGACTCACAAGTGGAGAAATATGTCAAGTCCTGCGGTCCATGTCAGATAGTTGGAAGAGGTATGAGACCTGAACCGATAAAGTCAACAGAACTCCCGACCGGTCCTTGGGTTGACATTGCTGTTGATTTACTAGATATTCCAGGCGAATACCACCTACTTGTTGTCGTAGACTACTTCTCGCGCTGGCCTGAGGTAGTGTGTCTCAAGAAGACTACAGCTGAAAATGTGAAAAAGTGTCTAGATCACATGTTCTTCAATCATGGATACCCTGAGACACTGCGAAGTGATAATGGACAACCGTTTGCGTCGACAGAGTTTGAAGAGTTTCTGTCAGAGCGCAACATCGAACATCTAAAAGGTGTTCCATATTGGCCACAGAGTAATGGCGAAGTCGAGAGGCTAAATTCCACACTTCTAAAAATCATCCGAATCGCCCGAGTGGAAAAGAAAGACTGGGTCGAGAATCTCAAAGAGTTCTTGTTCCATTACCGATCCACTCCGCATACAGTGACTAACATTAGCCCTGCTGAGCTCATGTATAGAAGAAAGCTCAGAACCAAGTTACCTGAAGTAAAAATGACTGATTCTGATCTACATCTACAAGATAGACTTGATGCCATGAAGGAGCGAGACGCTCTTAGAAAGCTAAAGGGGAAGGAGTATGCTGACACCCGAAATCTAGCTAAAGACAGTGATCTTGAAGTTGGAGACAAAGTGCTAGTGAAAGAACTTCACAAAACCGACAAAATTACTCCACCATTTAATCCAACTCCCCATGAGATTATTGAGAAAAGAGGAAATGCAGTAGTAGTGCAAAGTCCAGGTGGACCTGCCCGTATGAGAAATACTGCACATATGAAAAGGTTTATTCCACCTGAACCAACTTCTGTGCCTACTAGTCCTATGAAAGCTAGTCCTGTATCTACTCATGTACCAACAGAGTTCTCTGTTAACACACCAAACCCCACTGTTTCCAAAGTTGTGCCTCCACAATCTCCGAGACCCACACGTGAGAGACGCACGCCAGGCTGGATGACTGATTTTGTGACTTAGTGAGAAACTATACTATATTTGTGACAAGTGACTTGTGGTTATCTGATCATATTGAACATTGAGAGAACTGACAAAGTGAATTTGATTTAACAGTGTATTTCATATTTCAGGTTATATATATGATCAAAGAGACTCAACACTAAGTGGTTTTATTATCATGTCATGTTTATTCATATCAAACAGTAAAAATGTTTTATCTCATGTATGGTTTCAACAAATAACAAGGGGAGGGATGTCGTGTTCGCATACGCGGGAAAGTACTCGCAGTGGCGCCGTCTATGTACGCGGTTGTAACCTATTGTAAGTAAAACAACTTTTACGGAAATACAGGGACTTCCGGGATGACGGGAAATCAATAAGCATGTGTTTCTATTTGTTCTTGATTAATCTTTAGCAAACTCCACACACATAGAGTTGACAGGTTTGACATGGACATTGGCATAACGTTGGGCCGACGTTGGCCCAACCATCGGCTTTATATAGGCCACCCATGCCAATGTGGGCCGTAGTCCCAACATTGCTGACCAAATGCCAAGATAGGCCCAACGTTGGCATTTGGTTGGCACCCATCAGCATCACGCCATCACTCAGCAAATGGTAAGCCAGTTTTGCCGATGTGCCAACATGTTGACAACATGTTGGCATTTGGTCGGCGTTTCGGCAAAATGCCAATGGTCGGGCCTACATCGCCTAAATGGGCAGCCAATGCTGGCCTGACATGGCAAGCCAACATTGGCCAAATTTTGTTAGTCACTGTGCGTGACTCAGTTAACCCATTGAGGGCTAGCATCGACTATAGTCGACACCATGGTAGGCCTAGCGTCGACTATAGTCGACACCATGGCAGGCCTAGCGTCGACTATAGTCGACGCCCGTTATATAGGATTAGTATAGAAATTGAAAATAGGCTCGTCCTCTAGGAACTAAACTTTTTTCAGAGGCCGTCCCCATGGCCAGGGCAACAAATTTTGCTCTGCCCTTAAAGGGTTAAGGACTGAGTCGCTGGGACTGCCCTAGATAAAACTTGCAGGTGCTCTAGAAACAGCAAGTTTCTAAGAATAACATTTGACAGAAACAAATCCCCAACAATCAGCTTATAAAATTGGCAAGAGTACCACCTTAGTTTTGCTGTCTGTGAGTGGGAAGAACGTCTTTTGTTGGAAACCTTTAGATCGCACCTCTTCCAAGGTTTGGCACATGCTGTGTGGGCTGCAACAGGTAGCCATAAGCAGGTACATTTTCTGCCAGACAGGAAGTTAATCTCCACTCACCAAGCAGATTCTCATGGATAACATTTTTTCATGAATAACACCTCTGTTGTGAGACCTGAAACCACTTCCATCATGGCCGACCGTGGCAGCTAAACTTGATGTGAAGGCTAACAGATTTGCAAGAACCAAATAATCTGGGCCCCCGTATGAAAGGTTTCTCACAAAATGGCAACAAACATGTCTTAGGAAGCCATCCTTAAGAGGAAATTGACATAAAAAAATTATGTCCTACAATTCCAGCCACCTGACAAATTAGCCCTATGCAGGAAGCCTGACTCTCCCGTTAGGTCCCGGGCGTTAGGTAAGAGTCAGCGCCCGCCGGACAAAATTTTGTGTGCTACCTGGGGGTGAAAAAAACTTAAATGCTCAAAAATTCAAATCTCTCCCCCCTCCCAGGGCCCCAGCCTGGCAATGAATATGCGAAAAATCGCCCACCCCCTTCTTGGAGGACCACTCCCTAGGCTATGCTAAACACACTAGCTCCTATGTCCTACTTATTTTAATTCTAGATCAACCAAACTGACTTCACCTGGATTCCAGATCTGAGACCCTGACCTTCATCCCACTGCTCGACCTAGGAGGCCTGGGCTTGCTTTGCATCTATGATCTACGCCTATGGCTATGCCAGATCCCAGGCTGCGAGTTTCAGAGACTAGCACCAAATGACATTTTGATACACAAAAACTCACCATGTTGAAATGTGGTTTCTGGAATGACTTTCAAATGCAAAGGCAGATCTCGGCGGCCTACACAGGCTTTGAAGTGACAATGGAAGCTTCGACTGGAGAATTCGCACCCGGCTCCCTGGACGTCTAGACTCACGTGTGCCGGAAGAATGCCACAGAGCATGCGTCAAGGTCGTGCTGGTTGGGAGAATTAGGCATTTTATGTCAGTGAAACTGCGATTTTTATCGATTAAGAAACACATGAAATTAATCAAATGGTGAATAAATCAAAGATTATGCTAGACCTACATTTTCTGCTATTCAGGGGAAATGAAAACAAAGATGATGATTAGAAAATGAAGAATTGCGTCAGAAAGTAGGGCGTATTTTCTGGAAGGTCATGAAGGACTCTGTATAAGAAGTTCAAATCTGGGTCAAGAAACATGAATAATAAATTTCTCTCCTTAGAAAATTATTTTCTTTTCTTCTTGTAGAGCGTTGTATAGTAAATCGGGAAACAGCTTCATTATCAGCAGCCAAGGAGCGATTATTTGTTATTATTCAGCTCATTAAATTCATCGATTGCCGCTCTGTCAGAGTTACAGCGAAATTTATTATTCAGTGCTCCATGGCCCCCCAGTAGCGAATTGCGGCAGCTCGATCGGGGCCTTTAAGGGACACCTTCTCATCTCCTTCTCGAGAGTTCTACCCAGCAGCCGGCCGGCGTGACAGCAGACAGTACACACTGTCATCGCAGCTCGAACTTCTCCTACAATTTAACTTTAAAACACCAAACAAGGTGAGTCAATCGTGATTTAAACAGATTTACTGAGTGTTCACCTGCAGAACGTGAAATTTAGCTTGGCATTATAGTAGTAACTTGCAGAGAAGCAGCAAAGTTTGGCCATCACCCGCGGATCCCACGTGAGAGGTGAGGCCTGAAGGCTGAAGGGCATGATCGTGCATTCAGTGGCACGTTTTGTGAGATGGTAACCCCAATTCCACTGCTGCATTCACAATTATGAAGCTACAGTTAGATTTAATGGTCCAGAGATCAATAAATAATTTTTTCCATGATCTGTAGTGATGTAATGAGCTGTGGAATATAAAAGTATTCATTTAGTACTTGTTATTGGAGTGAGGGCATCTTGTTGCATTCAGCCGGCGATGAGACCAGGCAGTAGAGGTCGAGCAGCTGTCCTATCTAGTATTGGATGTGTATTCAGTCAGCTGTGTTTCTGGAACATTCAGAAATGCGTAATAATTATTGATGCAAATACCCAAATGTCCTGTTTTGATCATCTCGCATTTGATGACAGATTATGTATTAAACAAACTTAGGCCGAAATAACTGCCTGCTTACAGGCAGGATCCAACAAAAAAAGGCAACATGTATACAAGTCTATAGTGGCACAGACACATGGCTATTCTGAAGTAGTAAGTACTCAATGTCACTTCCTGGAATTTGTCCCTCCTATTCAAAAACATGTACTCTTCCTGTACAGCAACTTAAAGTGGTTTAAACAGGAAATATTTCCAATAAATCAGTCATGTTTAGAGTGCAGTCTTGGTGGAAGCATTTGACCTGACACAGTGACAGTAAGTACTTCTGTGAGAACTGGGCACTCAACCAATGTGGCAGAGTAGATAGACTACCAACAGACACCTTTGGTCTCTGAGGTTCCCTCAGAGTGTCTACGGAGTAAACAAAATATGATCAATGATACAGGTACTGGGTATTTCATAACAGTGAAGTTGATCCCACAAAAATGCATGTACTTACTTCTTGACCCTTGGCCCGTAAGGCCATGGGAAGTCAGGTCACAGTTTACCGTCCGAGCCATTTGGAAAAGTGATGAGGCTTTTTTTCATTATTCATTATTTTCCAATCCGAACTGTATACCGCGAGTTAAAGACGTGTGTATCCATCATAGTCCTATAGTATGCATGTATAAGCCATACTGTATTAATTAAGATAATGAGTTAGAGCTAAACCCCTGTGTCTTAGTTGTGCAGGAGAGTGCAAGGATTTTAAATCTTTTGGAATCATGTTGATATCTCAATTCGTTCTCACAGAATTGCAGAATAAGTATCTAGAAATCTGACATTTTTATCCTAAGTATTCAGGCAATTTGTTGTGACCTTCTGGATCCCAATAATGGGCTAATTAGCCATAATAAATGAAGAAATGAAAGGGAGGTAAGTTAGTAAAATGTAAATTCAATTGGAATGAACCACAATATCAGCATGAAATAAAAAGCTCTCTGACCCGGATGTTTACCTGTACGAAATTTTACCTTGACCTAATTTTCCTGTGACCTATATATCTGACCTACATTAGTTCATGACCTAGATTCTGATATGATCAAATATATAGGAACAGACGCTGTAAAATATGAAGTAGACATTTTGATAACCTAACCACTGGTATTTGACCCTAACATTAATATCTAATGGGTTTCCTATTGACCTAGTTTCAGGCCACCCTATATGTTTGACCAACATTAGCTCATGACTTAGATTTTGATGACACGATCAAATAATTTTTTCCTGTGTGGTAGCAAGTTCACATGGTTGGGAAATTGTAAAAAATCAGTTAATTGCTCCCAAAGTCGGGGAGCCTGTAAAACAAGTTTATCTTAGCAGGTATTGTAAGTGTCTTACCTGTATGATGTACATGGGTCATGCAGTGATGGTTTTAAAACTGCCAAATCACCATTGCGCACCTTTACACAGGAAAATGTGATTTTTCGAATTTCTTTTGCAGTCACCAGCTGTACTATTCAGTCCACATGCACAAACTAGACCTTATATGAAACGCCATGAAACATACTATTACTTTCTTTTAGTTTCATTCTACATTTTCATTTTGGACAACTTGATTTAGATGACCTTTTCAGTCATCCACTTCAGAAATCTACAAAAATGTCTATAAATGCACCAATTTCCCTGAAAAATTTTCATATAGGTAAAATAAGCCATGAAATACCAAGATAACTTCTTATATGTGTTCATTTATTCTTTGTTCTGTAAGAATATGCCAATTTCAGTGCAGGTTAATTTCCAGTGCAGCAACTTGTTGGGTCACAAAAAATGTGTCACAAATGATGGACACTCCCAGAGAAGTGGTGCAGGCATTGTTTGATGTACCTAGCCTAGTGTAGTCTGTAGACTAGAGACAATTTGCAGCTGCCTAGGTGGTTTGTTGTTATCTGGGTCATTAGTTTGACATGACTGTATTGAGCTAGATAATGATAGGCATTTTTCTCTCTCAAAAATTGTTAATCATAATTTCCTAAAAAACGTCTAGGCTCTAAAAGTTAGACAATGGTAGTGGAAACCATGCTGACTGTGTTCCTGATGTCAACAGCTTTAATTTGATACCAAATATGACTACCTTTGATAAATCTTTCTGAGTCCCAGTATCAAATTCTGCAGAAATTCTTCATTATTTTTGAAATAATGAAATTTTTTGAAATAATGAAAATTTCCATGCGGCCACTTTAAAACCATGCGGGCGGTGGACGGTAAACTGTAACCTGACTTCCCATGGCCTAAATTATAGGTCACTGTTACCTCAAATACAATGTATCACAATATATCCCATTATGCCATTAGGCCATGGGAAGTCAGGTCACAGTTTACCGTCCGAGCCATTTTGAAAAGTGATGAGGCTTTTTTTCATTATTCATTATTTTCCATTCCGAACTGTATACCGCGAGTTAAAGACGCGTGTATCCCTCATAGTCCTATAGTAGGCACTTTAACAAAAAATTAAAACTGAATACTGAAAGATCTCTGTGATCACATTCGCTAGAGCTCATTGGGAAATTTCAAATTCTTTTTGAATTAGGCTCTTATCTTGTCTAGAATCAAAGATATAGGGCAAATGGTGTCCAAAATATTAAGGCAAGTAGCACTATAGAAATGGTAGAAACAGGTGTTAGTTTTTGTGATGTGAGTGCAGCCTTGCAGTGACTACTGCCAGTGGCCACCTGTGCAGGTGTCACTCCTGTGTGTTTTTTACAATTTGTAAGTGACTGTAATTAAACATTCTCAAAATGCCATTTCTACAAAATTTGGATTTCCTACATATTTGAAATCTTGGCTTTTCATTGGTATTCTTAAATATTTTCTAAGTATATTCTAAATAGGTTTAAAATGCTCATAAAAAATCGTAACATGACGGAAATATGCACGGCCATTTCTTCTCTATTGTTTCATATTTTGGTCCTCTCAAAAGTAGCATTCGGCAAAGTCCTAATAACATGAAACTTCATATGTTGGTAGATTTTTATGTCCTAAACCTGTGTCTGGTGTTCGTTTTTTGGTGTCTCTAGAGGTTAATGTGTTTTTCAAGGCTTCAATATTACCTTCACATTCAATTTCATGTAAAATGGTTAATAATTGTTACTTTTCTTCCCAAATTTGTCTGGTGGGTAGTTTTATATCTACACTTTCAGAATTACTATCTAAACCCAATGAAAAGAAACTAATAATGCCCTATATCAATGAAATCGGCAAGGCCACAAACACTGGCTGCACTCACACCTGACAAAAAGTGTCAAACCAGCCTGCCAGCTTTTCTCACCCTATATATATTTCCGTCATGTTACGATTTTTTATGAGCATTTTAAACCTACCGGGTATTTAGAATATACTTAGAAAATATTTAAGAATACCAATGAAAAGCCAAGATTTCAAATATGTAGGAAATCCAAATTTTGTAGAAATGGCATTTTGAGAATGTTTAATTACAGTCACTTACAAATTGTAAAAAACACACAAGAGTGACACCTGCACAGGTGGCCACTGGCAGTACCGTAATCTCCCGTGTATAAGACGCACATTTTAATGCGTAAATTTGTAAGATTAGTACATTTCTATAGTAAAATTACCCCTCGTATAAGACGTACCCCCAACTTGAAGAGATCCTATAAGACGCACAAGGCATTTGTTTGGCGTAGAGGACGCGTCTTATACGCGGGAGTTTACGGTGGTCACTGCAAGGCTGCACTCACATCACAAAAACTAACACATGTTTCTACCATTTCTATAGTGCTACTTGCCTTAATATTTTGGACACCATTTGCCCTATATCTTTGGTTCTAGACAAGATAAGAGCCTAATTCAAAAAGAATTTGAAATTTCTCAATGAGCTCTAGCGAATGTGATCACAGAGATCTTTCAGTATTCAGTTTTAATTTTTTGTTAAAGTGCCTATCTACTGATTGTTCATGAGCACAATTAATGGAAATCTTCCCATAAAATTTTATGAATCAAGATTTCGATGTAAAACGATCATTGGGCATTGATTTAAAAAAAAAGAAAAAAATTTAAATAATGAAATTTTTTCAAATAATGAAAATTTTCATGCGGCCCCTTTAGAGCCATGCGGGCGGTGGACGGTAAACTGTAACCTGAGTTCCCATGGCCTAATGGATGAGAGCTTTATGAGATTTTATCGTGCATATATTGTATGTACTGGGTGTGTGTGAAACTGGAGTTAATATCATCATATAGAGAAAATACCTCCATGATATCATGAGTGTCCAAAATTGACCCCTCCCTCCCTGAAAATGACTCCACCAACCCCCTGGCCCTTATCATAAGCCTTATCTCTTATACATACGAACTAGCTTACTGCTTAGGCTAGATGAAACATTCCTGAAAGGTTAGAAATATATTGATCAATATGTCAAAATTTGGAGTGCGCACCTGTCAAATAGGGTCGTGTCGCATTGTCAAATTTCATCTAGTGCAGATTGCTGTCTTCACCTGTGTCTGTAAGTGTTGATCTTTAAAAGTGCCATGTCGCGCATGTCAAATTGTATAACCCCCTGTGTCGATTTTTGCCTATGTATAGGTACATGATAGCCACGGCAGTACCGGTACAAAAGTAAGCCACGCAGAGAGCAATTTAGGTACATGTACTAAAAATAGGTGTACTTAACTGGACAAGACCTATTGTAAAGAAGATCTAGAAGAAATCTAAACCAGATAGCACTACCGATTTTAGCAATTCTAGTTTCTGAACTCAAAGTAAGCAGCTATGGCCATTGTAATTCAGTTACGTCACACAACAGCCGAACTAAATCCCTGTCTATGTTAGGGGTAGAGGGGGAGGGGTTAGAACTTAGATTACAGTTTGCTACCTATTATAGAAGCAGCAGTTACGTGGGTAATTTGGTCTATGCTTCCCATTAGAAACTCCACGTTTTTAGGTCACAGCCTCACAAGTGAATACACATACCACATCTTCTAGTAAATTGTGTAACGATTGGTCATGATGATACATGTATTAACCCTGTAAAGGTGAATAGTGCGTAAATACTTCATACTCATTGATGTTCATGGTGTAAGTAACATATCAGGGCTACATTCATGCATCATGCCGACACAACAGGTATTTTACACTCCAGCAGGGTCAGCATGATGTGTATATGAAGTGTAGGGACACCACGGGTATTTTACACCCCAGCAGGGTCAGCATGATGTGTATATGAAGTGTAGGGACACCACGGGTATTTTACACCCCAGCAGTGTCAGCATGATGTGTATATGAAGTGTAGGGACACCACAGGTATTTTACACTCCAGCAGGGTCAGCATGATGTGTATATGAAGTGTAGGGACACCACGGGTAGTTTACACCCCAGCAGGGTCAGCATGATGTGTATATGAAGTGTAGGGACACCACAGGTATTTTACACTCCAGCAGGGTCAGCATGATGTGTATATGAAGTGTAGGGACACCACGGGTAGTTTACACTCCAGCAGGGTCAGCATGATGTGTATATGAAGTGTAGGGACACCACGGGTAGTTTACACTCCAGCAGGGTCAGCATGATGTGTATATGAAGTGTAGGGACACCACGGGTAGTTTACACTCCAGCAGGGTCAGCATGATGTGTATATGAAGTGTAGGGACACCACGGGTATTTTACACTCCAGCAGGGTCAGCATGATGTGTATATGAAGTGTAGGGACACCACGGGTAGTTTACACTCCAGCAGGGTCAGCATGATGTGTATATGAAGTGTAGGGACACCACGGGTATTTTACACCCCAGCAGGGTCAGCATGATGTGTATATGAAGTGTAGGGACACCACGGGTATTTTACACTCCAGCAGGGTCAGCATGATGTGTATATGAAGTGTAGGGACACCACAGGTATTTTACACTCCAGCAGGGTCAGCATGATGTGTATATGAAGTGTAGGGACACCAGGGTAGTTTACACTCCAGCAGGGTCAGCATGATGTGTATATGAAGTGTAGGGACACCACGGGTATTTTACACCCCAGCAGGGTCAGCATGATGTGTATATGAAGTGTAGGGACACCACGGGTATTTTACACTCCAGCAGGGTCAGCATGATGTGTATATGAAGTGTAGGGACACCACAGGTATTTTACACTCCAGCAGGGTCAGCATGATGTGTATATGAAGTGTAGGGACACCACAGGTATTTTACACCCCAGCAGGGTCAGCATGATGTGTATATGAAGTGTAGGGACACCACGGGTAGTTTACACTCCAGCAGGGTCAGCATGATGTGTATATGAAGTGTAGGGACACCACAGGTATTTTACACCCCAGCAGTGTCAGCATGATGTGTATATGAAGTGTAGGGACACCACGGGTATTTTACACTCCAGCAGGGTCAGCATGATGTGTATATGAAGTGTAGGGACACCACGGGTAGTTTACACTCCAGCAGGGTCAGCATGATGTGTATATGAAGTGTAGGGACACCATGGGTAGTTTACACTCCAGCAGGGTCAGCATGATGTGTATATGAAGTGTAGGCAAGTAGACACGTCAGTGCTTAATTGGTGCATCATGCTGACCAATGCACTCCTGCATGAGCGACCCCTAGAGAGTTTAAGATAAAGGTGTGTGTCAACCTTCCTGTTTCTAGGGGATGGGGTATTCCAGCTTTTTCTTTTGGTGCCTGTAAAAGTTATGACCGGTAATTTTTTGTACCTCATTGAACAAAATCGTAAAACTTTACTTAAAGTACTGATAGCTCTCCATTCATTCTCAAAGGATCCACAATGTAATGCCTCAAGTCCTCTTTCTTTGTTTCTAGAAACCAAGATGTATCGTGTAGGCAGTTTAGTTCGCGGAGTGGCCTCTCGGGTTGCCAGGCAGCATTCCATCAACATGGCAGCACCCTCCATGACATACGCCAAGGATGTACGTTTTGGTGCCGAAGCCCGCTCCCAGATGTTACAAGGAGTTGATGTGCTTGCTGATGCTGTAGCTGTCACCATGGGGCCAAAGGTAAATTGAAACATGTATAACAGGAGAATTCCTTATCACCCAAACGTTTTTGTTAAGTACAACGCTACGGGGCTGAACTTTTTACCATCTTTATACAAGTACATGAAAAAGGGAAGGCTGTTTTGGCAGTGATGCCACTTTTCCTGGTTTACCAGGAATTCCTGGTATTCATTCCAAGATTCCTGTATTAAATTATGTTAAACTCCTGGGAAAATGAGTCCAAAAGTCCAGTTTTCCTGGTTTTTGTCGGCCAGTAAGTGGCATCTCTGTTTTGGGCATTAAGTCTTGTATCTATGTTTAATCAAACAATGGAGGGAGCAATGGACATTGATGGTTTGTTTGTTTTTGTAGGGCCGTAATGTGATCATCGAGCAGAGCTGGGGTAGCCCTAAGATCACCAAGGACGGTGTAACAGTGGCTAAGGCAGTCGAGCTCCAGGATAAGCTGCAGAACATTGGTGCTAAACTGGTGCAGGACGTGGCCAACAACACCAACGAGGAGGCCGGAGACGGAACCACCTCCGCCACCATCCTCGCCAGGTCCTTCGCTAGAGAGGGCTTCGAGAAGATCAGCAAGGGAGCCAACCCAATTGAGATCAGAAGAGGTTCGTATTCTTGATCAATTACAGCCTCTTAATACTGATGTCAAAATTTACTTTCTCTTAATATACAACCAGAAGGATAAAGTCATGTGTGAAAATTTCAGGTGCTTTTTAGGACCCCGTTCAAGTTTTACAATGCTCACATTTCCCCCCTCATTTTGGGGATATGGAAGACATAGGGAACCGATGAAAGCCTTTTCTCCATGTTAATTGTAAATAACAACGACCATGGCATTAGCACCATCCCTCATTGTAAGACAAAACAATGTACCAGATAGTATCTTACTTACCCACTAGGTGGCAGTGTCCTGTACAGAATGCAGTCTAACTGTATGTCGCAATACATAATGGTTTCCATGACAACCATGCGGCGGGCTTCCCTGGCCCACTTAAAAGGGTCTGTTTCTCCTCTTTCCTGTCCCCTCGGTTGTGTGTGGTGCACATTTGCGTGGGCACTGACACATTCCCTTGTGAAATTGTGTAATGTAGTTCTTGCCATGAATTTGACCTAAGCTGTCGAAATAGCGTTAAACAACTATTACTCACATACTCACAACCATGCAGGCACGACCTTAAAGCATACCATTCATTAGAATTTTGTCAGCATTAACATGCAAAGTCACACGCGGGTCCTCTGTCTGCCCTTTCCTTATATTCCATTTTCAATTCTAAGCCCATTATTTCAGTATTGGTTGAAATAATGAACCGTTTACATGTCCACATTGTCGAGTATGGGGATGCCATGAGGTTGTATCGTAATATTTTGGTAAATGATCATGAATTGGGTATTTCAAATTTGATATATATGCATCATAAAACTACAGTTTTTGAGGCTGAATAAGCCTGCACTGTGCAACAGATAAAATATAATGGTACCGTTGTATAACACAACACATGTTCTCACCTGTCCATGGGTGCGTTGTATTATCAGGACTTAGCTGTAGCTACTGGCCGCTACTTAAAGTTCACCCTGATTGTCACAAGATAAGGACTGATTAGATAACCATTGTTAGCCTCATCGCTCACACAGTCACACTCCCTGTTATCTCCTGTATTAGATGGGTAGGGCTGGGGTCAAACGTTGGTGACGCCAATATGAGTTTAAGCTGACCTGGCTAATTAACGGATAAAAGCCAGGCGTTCCCTTTAATCCAGCATGAACCACAATATCAATAATCTCAAGAGAAAAATAAAAATCCGCCCATCTGTATCCAGAAAGCTTAACAAATTTGATGAAAACTGATACCAGGTGTCCATAATCATTATTTGGTGTTACTTTCCTCCCTTTTCCTATCCATTTGGCAATTAAAAAGAAAAAAAAGATTAATAAATGAGTGGGGCGACATTCCAAGTTACAACCAATTGATAGAGTTGTAGAATGAATGGATGCTTTTCATTGTACCTTAACCTAATCGCCCCAAAAGAACTCGCTTGTTCACCTCATTTGAAAATATTTAATGTGATGTTGCTGCCTTTTGTAGGAATCATGATGGCTGTAGACATTGTCGTGAACCAACTGAAGTCCATGTCTAAACAAGTGACCACCCCAGAGGAGATTGCCCAGGTAAAGACACATGGTCTAATACAAACATTGTACATAGTGTATATTAAATGATAAAAAGGACTATGTACATACATAAATGTGCTTGCCAAAATAGGGTTGTCCCAAAATGTTTCGACAAATAGGTTATTTTCCACCCATTTTGTTTTAAAGATATGAAATTTTGAATAGACAAATGCTCAGTAATTTCTACCTATTTAGTCTTGAGGATTTTGAATTACTTCGAGACAAATGCTCATTAAAAGAAAGAACAATATTATAGACACTTATTTGATAAATGAGTAATTTGCATGTCATGTATTGCAGGTTGCTACTATCTCCGCTAACGGTGACACGGCCATTGGAGAAATCATTTCACGCGCCATGAAGAAGGTCGGCAAGGACGGTACCATCACCGTTAAGGTAAAACAGTGATACATTAACTAAGTGACTAAAAAAAATCAAACATACTACATGTATTCACAGATCTAAGGCCACACCAAAAAAAATAAGTTGGGTCTATTGATTTTGGTTTTGAGAAAAATGATGCGAATGAGTGAATAATTTTTTTTTAAAGAATTTTTTAGCGTCCAATGGATTCCTTGCTGGGAAATTGAGGCGAGCGAACAAATTTTTTTTTTTATTATTTTTAATTTTGCCAATCATCACAAAGAGAAAACTTGTAGAAACTGAAGCGAGCGAAATCCGTAGACAAGATTTTTTTCAGAGAAAAAAAATGTGTATTTCCAAAAAAAAAAAAGGAGAGGCGATCCGTAGACCAACTAATTTTTTGGGTGTGGCCTAATGCAAATATTTAACGTGAATAATGACTTAATAACTTCGGTCTCAATGCGGATAATACTATGCACCATGGCAATGAATCATGATTTGTATTCATTCTGATTTCTTTTTGTGTGGCTTCATATAATTACACCTACACGAATTGCTATCGTATTTCGCCCACAGGATGGAAAGACCCTCCATGATGAGTTGGAGGTGATTGAGGGCATGAAGTTTGACCGTGGATACATTTCACCCTACTTCATTAACACTGCCAAGGGTAAGTAGATAAAGCAATAAACCAACGTTTTAAGTATGAAAATATATTTAGGACACCGCTAAGGAATGGCGACTACTGCACAGCACAATGCGAGTACTGGACTAATTATATTGGGCCTAATTATATTGGGCATGTGTAAGAATTAAAAGAAACACTATCCGGTACATTGTAATGATATGAATGTTATGATTCACAGGAGCCAAGGTAGAGTACCAGGATGCCCTCGTATTATTCTGTGAGAAGAAGATCTCGACAGTTCAGTCCCTGATCCCTGCCCTCGAACTCGCCAACCAGAACCGCAAACCACTCATCATTGTAGCCGAAGACATTGACGGAGAAGCCCTCAGCACTCTTGTACTTAACAGGTAAGGATGAGTTTATGTGTATAAATGACAGCAAAAGTGAGGGGATAGTTATTTTGGCACTAAAATTTTATATTCAGAACATTGGATAAGATTCAAATAGTTTTAAATCTTGATTGTTGCCAGTGCATGTGTCCTTTGGGATCAAATCAACTGCTGATGAATGAAAAGAAAATGTTGAAGAATCATGATAAGACCGATAAAAGTAAATTACACGTTACCTAAATTGTGTGCAAAATAATTATATAATGCTTGTTGTAAATGAACCCATAATTTTTGACAGGTTAAAGGTCGGTCTGCAGGTGGCAGCCGTCAAAGCCCCAGGCTTTGGAGACAACAGGAAGAACACCCTCCGTGACATGGCAGTCGCAACAGGCGGCATTGTAAGTTAACGCTTTTTACTGCATTCAATTTTCAGGGCATATTAATCATAGCTAGTGACTTGACTACAAACAGATTGACTATTGAGAATGGCTGGAAAGTGATCAGAAACATTTTTTTTAATATATAAGCCCACTGGGTTATATAACTATGAAGGTGATCCGTACCAGTACTTGCAGGGTTAATTCAACCTACTGCTTAAAGGGTTAACCAGACCTGTGTCAGGTTACCGGGTCTTCCCCCTCATTCCTTCTGGTACCGAGTAACACCTTGGTTTATGACTTTGGTCTGATCTTATTGTGTGATTGACTAGACGTCAATCACATACTTATATATACATAGACCGAGGCACAAAACCACATTGAAACAATGAGGGAAAATGGCCCATACTCTGTCTCTGTACACATTGCTATTGGTGTATATGTTTTTGGTATATTCTATAATTGAAGGTAGCCCATAGGCCATGTAGATGGTATGGATAGCATTTACACCTCAGAGACAGAGAATAGGTTGTGTACCAGTTCAGTGGCCATGAACAATAGGGGATTAGTCTATTTCTTCCAGCCTTCATGCACCAGTGGTCATTAACCCTTTCAGTGCCACATAGCACCAGTTCACCTTTAGATACAACGGATCAGGAAATGGCATCACATTAACCCTTGAAGGGCTGCAAAATGAATAAAAGAATAGAGATTCTGTAGTCGCCATTGAACATAGGACATAGTAGTCAATTACATGTAGGCCTAAGGCCTAGCCTTTACCTTCATATCTTTTTGCCCTTGGTCTGACCTTATGTCTGTATTCCCTTGGTCTGACCTTCACCTTGTATCTACATGGCCTTGGTCTGACCTTCACCTGTGTGACCTTGTAGGTGTTCGGTGACGAGGCTGACCTGTACAAGTTGGAGGACGTACAGATCCAGGACCTCGGTGTGGTCGGAGAGGTGGCCATCACCAAGGACGACACACTCTTCATGAAGGTAGGCAAAACTCACTGATTGTTTACACTCACCGTAAAGTGTGAAGACTCACATAAACCTTAAATATTGGTACCGGTTATGACCTTAAAACACCCCCACCTCCTCCTTTTTTGGAGCCTTCTACAGACTAGATTTTAAGTAAAACTACCATAAAAATGTTTTTAAGCACCCTGGGCACTTATTTGGTCGAATGCAATACTGTCTTATAATCATGAAGGCGGTGTTGAGGCAATGACTTGTCTAATGAAGAGCAAAGATACCACAGAGACCTCACTGAACTTTAACTTATTTAAATTAGACATGATTGAAAATTAGACCCCTATGGTGGCCAGCAGTACTTCTGACCCAGATCGAATTCCTTTCATGTATGATTGTGTTGTGCTTCCAGGGTCGTGGTGAGAAGGCAGACATTGAGAAGAGGACAATGCAGATCCGTGAAGATATGGAGATGACCAACTCTGAGTACGAGAAGGAGAAGCTCGCTGAGCGCCTCTCTAAGCTCTCCAACGGTGTCGCTGTCATCAAGGTGAGACAAAATTTCAATCAGGTCTACTTTTGTCTCAAATGGGCGCCCATAGGTGGAGTACTGTGGACGAATATTCAGAAAGACCTTTCATTAATGATAGCCATACCTGATCTATTCTATGCCACAAAGTTCTCTTAGAATAAAGTAAGAAGTGGTGAGTGGGCATCATTACATACTGATAGTAACATTGTGATATGTAGTTTGAAACACCCAGGTAACCAGGGTGCTAACTCCTGTATGTATTTGATTTACAGGTCGGTGGTTCCAGTGAGGTTGAGGTAAATGAGAAGAAGGACCGTTACACAGATGCACTTAATGCCACACGTGCTGCCGTAGAGGAGGGAATTGTGCCCGGTGGTGGACTCGCTCTCATCCGCTGTCTGCCAGCACTCAAGGATGTCAAAGCACCAAGCAGTGACCAACAGACAGGTAAGTTTTATCTAACCAACATGTAAACATGTAATCTTCAGAGAGAGAAAAAAAAAATTATATAAGGAAGGAAAAAGTATGAACTTATGTGTTGGAGAAGGGTGTGATTTTATGGTAATTTCAAGCGGCAACTGTCTAATAAGCTCTTATGGATAATCTGCAGGTGTGGAGATCGTCCGTAAGGCCATGAAAATTCCCTGCCATCAGATCGCATCAAATGCTGGAGTCGATGCAGCTGAGGTTGTAAACACAGTCCTGAACTCACAGACAGAGGTCGGCTATGACGCCATGAACAACGAATATGTAGACATGATCACAACTGGTATCATCGACCCAACCAAGGTAATGGCATAATTGTAGAAGAATTAAAGTAACTATGAATATGATTTATACAATGACTGAAAATATCCATCAATATTAGGTACTATATTTTACGCTAGCTATGGCATTTGATTTGTGACGTTCTACTTTGCCTCATGACTTCATAAAAAGAAATTGCCCAAAAAATCGTCATAATGGTTTACAACTTAGTTACTTATAGTTAATCGGTATATGTAGAAATAAGGAAACCATACAAATATGCAACTTTTTTTTCCATTAGGTTGTACGGACAGCCCTCGTTGATGCTTCAGGTGTATCTTCCCTGCTAACGACAGCCGAGACAGTTATCACCGAACTTCCCAAGAAGGAGCCAGAGATGCCGATGGGAGGCGGCATGGGTGGTATGGGAGGAATGGGTGGTATGGGAGGAATGGGCGGTATGATGTAATTTGATCGTATTTAGGATTTACGAATTGTTGGTGGTTAAGGAAAGATAATCGCGGTACCCGTATTACATGCTTAACAAACTGTTATAAATTCCTATATATGTATGATGTTAACCATGGATCGAGTCTGGGTTTAAACCAAAACCAGTGTGTACTCACTAGCACTACTTATTGGTAAGACCAAGAAGGTACTGATAGACATTTTGTATACAGATAACGCCTGCTGGGTTCTCATTAAAAAAATTAGCCGGCAGTCAGTGTTGAGAAACAGACTGTTATCGTATACCACCGACTATTAACTAGACTCTTTGGTTATCTGGATCCCGGTCACAGACTTGCCAGATATAATATAATGTGGATTGTGTTACAGATGGGAATGTAGGCATTGGCTTATAAAGGGAAGGGAGTGGGGCATAGACAGTGGTTTATCACAGGCTATTCCATGTGGTGTGTGGGTCCACACAGTGAGTATTCTTTGACTTAAAGAAACTACATGTACATAATATACTACAGAGTTCTCTTACATTATATACAAGTTACTTCATTCTGTTAATTTGGGAGGAAAGGCCTAACTTTGGTTCAATGGGAGAGGCCATACCATTCATGAAATGTCATCATATGAATAGGATAGATCCCATTCTGAGTAAATGGAATGTGTGACTGGAAAAGATTGTGTGGTTCATTACATGACGAGGAAATGTAAGCTTCACTATCTGGAAGTGTACCATTGATTATGTGTAATATCAAATTAACTCACTTGAAGTTATGAAGTTAGCATGGGTTAAACCAAAACCAGCAGAAAGTACCTGGATATAACATGGAAGAAAATCCTAGCATAGAATTGTGTGTATGTGTTTGAGAATGGTTTGTCGAGAATGTTTTAACTAGTCACTCACATAATAATATGCTGTTTGACGGTTGGTGTATTCCAAATTATGAACAGTCCTGGACAAATTACAGTGAACTTATCATTTATAAAGATGAATGCCAGTAGATTAGAACAGGAACATTTTTTCTGTACTAAGTATATTTTTGTTCATGATTGGTTAGTTGAAAAATGTTTAGGATCTTTCTGTGTGTCCATTGTGTGCAAGAGAAGTTAAAAAAGGATTTATTACAAAGTCTTTGTGCACTATTTATTCATGGCGCTAAAGTGCTGAGAGACTGGCGGGTGACTGTTATCAACATTTTTTTTCCTTTTTTTGTATAAAATAAATGTATAAAACCCATCTATGTCTTATGTTGTACCGATCAAAGACAAACAAAAAGTTCTAGAAAAAAAAGTTTGCACTCCCAACTAAACCTATTCCAGAAAACATTTTAGTTGAAAGTTCCAAGAGAGTCAAACTCAAGACCTAAATTTGAGGCAGGCACTTCTTATTAAGCTAAGGCCACACTTTTTTATTTATTTGGGTTACGGGCCCACCGACGTGGAAAAGCCCAAAACCAAAATAAAAATAAAATCTAAAAAATCAACTTTTTTTTATATGACATTGGTTACAGGAAATATAGGTGTATTTGGTATCAAATAAAAGCTTATCATATCAGGAATGCATTGACCATGATATCATCTGTATTTAGATAGATTTTGAGACCATAGGTGAGGATAAACAAAGTAAATTACCTATACCTAAAAGTAAAACAACAAAAACAGGCTTATATAATGGACATATGCATAAGCAATTGTCAATTCTATTTTTTTATCTTTTTTAGTTCGCCCTCCGACCTGACGTTTTTATACACCTATGTTTCCTGTAACCAATGTCATATAAAAAAAAGTTGATTTTTTTAAAATTTTATTCTTATATTGGTTTTGGGCTTTTTCACGTCGGCGGGCCCGTAACCCAAATTAATAAAAAAAAAGTGTGGCTCATAGGAAAGATAAGAAGCATGACGGGCACAAACATAAGTCCCAAAACCCTCACAAGAAGAAATCCAACCCGGGTTTTCCCAAGAGGGGGTCTCACCAAGTCATGTTAACGCTATGCATGAACAATATATACCCCCTTCAGTACCTGAAGCACCTGTACCGGTAGCTCAAAACAGTACAGATTTTGGTGTGTTCATGCCAGGTGGCACAAGAAGGCATGTCAAACAATGGTTAGACTTGACGCATGACCCTTTTATAATAGAATCTGTCCAGGAAGTGGTAGTCGACTTGCAAGAGCCTCAAATGCAAGACTGCTTCAAGACCCTATTTATTGTTTGAAGAAAATAAAACCAAACAGATTATACAGTAGGTTTTCTGTTAAAAGATTAACTCAACATACAGGGCATAGGCAAGGAAAAAAATACTGTTTTATTTCACTTTGCACATAGTGGAACTGATGATCATAAATTGCATTCTTCCTATAGTGGATGAATTCAACAACTGACACTGAGGATGTACTTCCAGTATGGTAACAACATACAAAAATAACCATAAAACTGACAACTTAAGTCAAGCATCCTTCATATTTCACCTACTGAAGTATAAAATTGATGAGTATTTGGAATTTGCTATTAAACAGCTGTCTGTGCTCTTCTCCACTTTAGCCAATGTGAGACTGATTACAGCTACAATTAGGCTGAACAAGATGAATTTTAAGCTGTCCTCATGGTAATCTTGTTGGTATCCCAGACGCCCTTCTTCAGCGAAGAAAGGATGATGACATTAGACGTATGGTTAGCGGATTCACAGTGCCTGCAGCAGCTTGAATGATCTTTCATACAGAAACATACTAGATAACACAAGTATGCAGCATTCCGTCCGTCACATTACAATTTTTTGTTCTTCATCTTTTAAAAATGGTAGCTTAAAACATACCTTATGCAGCAACTAACTGATAAACAATATCAAATCAAAATGATCCCTCAGCCTCTACAGGAGGTACACTACTTGGAGTTTAACACCTACATGTGGTATGAGTTATAGTAATTCTCAGTGATATCACTGATATATTCCACCCATGAATCAAAATACCTTGATTTGCCATTGTGTGTAACATGAAGTTGCAAGAATTCCATCAATGTAGATATTGCACTGATAGAGGCTTTGAATGGGTGGGATATATCTTCATCCAAGACTCCAGAACACTTAGTCTGGGCCCTGGATGATCACAGAATATTTAAAGTGTCATCATAAGGGCCATTCTCAGGCAAAACAAGATTGACTGGCAGGTGCCAACTCTCCTTTTGAGATCTAAGTTAATCGCTTACCTTTCACATTGAAATAATCTGGGATTAATACCCTCATCCAACTTACTTACAGTACGTACATTATTTTGGCTTGATATACGTGATCACCCGTGATAACAAAATGACTTTTGGCATGTGAAGTATTTGTGGCAATGTGTACACAGATTAAATATGGAACAACAAGGACCTCACAACATGGTAGTAAAAAGTGGAAATAGAAATAGCATTAAAACATGGCTTGCAAAATCTCTACTTATTACACCATGATATAAATTCGATGAAAACCTGATGTTTTTAACCCCAAATACAAGGGAGAAACACTACTGGCAAAGCACACATACTTCTTGAAATTCGGCCTCTTGTTTGCATTTTACTTATAGGGATTCTCTTATCATAAATTAGC
The DNA here is from genome assembly GCA_949317995.1 of Acholoe squamosa. Lineage (NCBI taxonomy): Eukaryota > Metazoa > Annelida > Polychaeta > Phyllodocida > Polynoidae > Acholoe > Acholoe squamosa. The sequence continues at coordinate 57,461,440 of OX439045.1, forward strand.
CAGTTTGTTCCAGACATTTATGAAATTTGAAGTGGCATAGGTCACCTGTTACTTTCTTCACATAAATTGACATGGCCACAAGGGTGCTGTTTCTTACAGTTTTACAGACTGTAGGTCTCATCATGTCACATTTATTCTTCACAAAATTTGGAAGATGTTATTTGAGGCACTATCATATGGCACTTTCAGTGGCCTCCTCCTCAAGGGTAAAGAGGAAATATTGAAGATGATCACCTGAATGACATCTTCAGCTATCTTTAAACATTTACACCCATAAGGTCAAACCTTCATTACAAAAAAACTGGATCATGATTGATTCTACAAGAAATGTAGTAACATTATCAGTTAGATGTAACACATGGCATTTCTACTAGGATTCTACATGTTTATAACTTCTTGGTAGACTCCTGTAGATTCTCAGGTTTCTGTTGCCAGTTTTCACATCATCAGCAGTGTCTGCATTTCAGCTTCGCAACTAATAAGATCACACTTGTAGAAAAGCTCAGCATGCAAAATGACTGAAAATCTGGCTTGCTAATGCACATTTTTTGCAAATCCTTAGTATATGGATCACCCCAGTAAACCTATGAGCCCATTCACAACACTATTGTCTAAATTAATAAGACAGTACAGATCTACCCTGGTAAATGACCTAGGGACACATCACTCCCATTAATTTCCAGTTCAGCAACCTGCTAATTACTCTTTATCACTTTCAGCTCAGATCATGTACAAGAATTATGTTACCTAAATAGATTCTGTAGAATTTAAGGTGTTGACTGATGCTAATTCATTTAACCTTTTTTTACTGCCAAATATAGGCTAACAATTTGTTTCCCTTTTCTTTTGTTATTTTTTCTTCAAATGATTATTAACTGAAAATAGATCAACAATCAACAAAATGTGAATTCAGTAGATTTACTCAATGCTGCATTTAGACTGTATTGTGCCATTTACATTTGAATTCTGTTTATCATCAGACTAACCAGGTTAAGAGGACAGCCTAGGATTAGGAGAAATGTGTATAGAGCTATGTATTGAGTAACATGTATGTGTCAAGCTAAAGGCTACGTCATTATTAATGCAGCACTGAAGTACAATTGCAGAAGACTTCTACAAATAGTACAAATAGCATCTGTGGTAATCAGACTGTAAACAGGGCACATAGAATGTCTACAACTTGCACCTACTTTTACTAGAAAGTCTTTATACACAAAGCAGTTATAAGACTGCTATAATAGGTTCAAAGTGTGATCTAGCATAGGTGGGAAAGATGATGGAAGTAAATAGTTTCAACAATGCTGTGATCTACATTAAATCTAATGTAGTTCCAACAACAGTCAGCTGTACTTTGTTTATTGCATTTCCATTCTGCTTCTGTGCCCTATTACATTCCAGCATCCATACACTCCTGTGATCAGTTTTCTGGTGCTTCTCTTTTGCTAAGCCATTATGGCACAAGATTCTAACCAAGCCTACTCTAGTAAATTGAAAGGATGCATACCAGAGGTTGCTAAATATTATGTTGCTCTAGCTCTGTGAATCTAACATGTTCTACCTATACTGCATGTGTTTAATGTTTATAAATGTAACTACCTAATGGTAGGACCTTAATATAAATAGGTGTTTACAGACAATGCTATCAATAAAGATACTGTACATATGAAGTGTAAACAGTTTGGAGGAATCTATTATGCATCAGTGTAATAGAGAATCTATATGACCTTGAAATGGTCTTGAAATTCTATTTCTAAAATTGACATATTCTTAGCCCCACTACCTTCCCACTATTGCCTTTGAGTACCCTAATACAGTTATATATAGCAATAACCTCACAGACACTCTTTCAGTACAGTATTACATGCAAATGTCTATCAAAGTATTAGACCTTACTTATTACTATCACCTTTTGAAGGATAGTGTACCATTAATGGTTCCAAGCAATCCTAAGATATTGTTACTGTATCATCTTCAATATGAGTTGACCATAGTGTCTTGATTTCTCTTTTGGATATGTGCCATGTTCAGCACTAAATAATTCCACTGTTCACAGCTAGACTACATTAAAAAAGTATACCTTTTCTTTAAATGTAAGTCAGTATTGGAACATGTGTACTTATGTAGTTTAGTATATCATACTTCCCATAATACCATGCCATCTGTCATTGCATATACAATATTCATTTACACGCCAATTCAAGGTCACATCTTGAAAAATGCCACAGTTATTAAAAATTATAACTTTCTTCCCTCTTTATGGAATTAATATCCCTTGACACATTTTGAATTATTTTCATGCTATGTATCAATATGTAGTCCAATTATGATCTGATACGATGCCATCATTTATGACAGAGATTATCATATACTAATGTATATTTTTGTACCACCAGTAAAAGAAACATAAAACAATTTGATGCCTTAAATCCATGACAGAGGTCTCCTTGTATACCAAAGAACATGATAATTATGGAAAGTCGCCTTTGATCTCAAGCAACTATATTAACACAAAAGGATTATATCAGGTCATAAATATGTGTGGTACATCACCTGCTAAACACATGATCACAAAGTTCTACATAATTGTAGATGGCATTTCCTACAAGAATGACAAGTTCATTTCTCCATGAAAATGCAACATACCATGCTGATTTTATAAAATCTCAATCACAAGTAAACTGACAAAATTATACAAAAGATCAAACTCATAGCCAATTTCAACAAACCTATAAATATTTCTGCGCCATTTGAAAATGTACATGCACAGCAATACATGTATATCTTACAAACATATCCTTTCAATGATGAGTTTTGGGTCTATTTACAAATATAGCCATTATTTGCACCTAGTTCACTTCTCGTATTGCACATGTAACTGCACTGTATTTCACTAAGGTCTTAGGCACCATTTGGCTTGCACGTCCTTCAACTATCATCCTTTGCTAATTATCTCTTTCTGACAACCATAGGAACAAAGTTTGAATTTCATCCTCATGACCTGTATTATTCTTTCTCTGTTGTACTACTGACTCTCTACAAGACTATGAACAGGGGTATACTAGTGAGACTGCAGCTTTATATAGTCAGTTAGGCTAGTTCTGGTTGTCTTCTAATAAGATGCCTACAGAATGGAACCCTCCTTTCACAACAGCCTATCTATCTGTCCTATTGACCTTAGTGAAATGAACCCTGATTTGTGGAAGTACTTTCCATCATAGTCTCTGAAACTCACACTTGTCTAGACCCTTACAGCTCTCGTCCTGAGGATAGAAAATTAAGCCTCAGTCATTATCAAATAATTACACCAGCTGTTAAATGATTCAAGGTCATCCTGTTGACAACCAACTTATCTATGGTTACCAAATGATTTAAGCTTGACTGTCAACTAATTTAAGGTCAAAAAGGGACCTTTACCTTTCTATTATATTATATACAATAATCATAAAAAATCCACCATACCACAAAAATAAACACCTCATTATGAATTAAAAACAACTGAAATGCATACCATTACAGACCTGCTTTTAATAGCAACACTAACTTAACACCTAGCTCATCATGCATTACTGTAGATAAATAAATAACTTCCTGAAAACATCTTGGCAAAACTCAGGTATCTGATAAAATAAAGTCACCAGAAACCACAGGTCACCTTGTTGCTAGGTGACCAGAATCTCTGCTGATGTCTTCTTGATGATAATCACTGCACCTTTTTCTCTCTCTTCAGCCGCGACTGCAACGACAGCATATCAAAATATGCATTCCGACCGAGGATGTGCCCAGCGGAGAACAGCCCCCCCAACATCGCACCGACAAAACCAGCCATGAAGATGTCCTGACCTACAAATTAAGAGACAAGTGATATGACAGAGGGGAAACATGAAGGCTATGGTTAGGCTTACTCTTCTAAAAAAACTAAAACTATTTTGTAATATTTGTAATGGGAATGTTTGCAAAGGGTTTGGGTGCAGACATGTTTAACATAAAAAATGTTACGAAAGGTAACAGAAATTATCAAAAAACTTTTCTAAGTTACATTATCTTATGTTGTTTTCTTTAACCTAGAATAAAATGATTCATTTAAAATTTAGCAAAGAAAAACTCTTTTGCGTACATATCTTAGTTTTCTCCCAGCTTGGAACCAAATCATAGAACCAAATATCATGCCTTTGACAATCTGTATGCAATATTATATATTATACCACGATTTCTGGCTTACACAGTGCTTTTTGGGGTCTATTCCCATCCACATATCTGTCGATATTGCACACCCTATAGGCTGTAACATCAGTTTTGTAAGGCGTGCGGTTATCAATGTAAGGCGTGCGGTTATCCATGTAAGGCGTGCAGTTATCCAGGATAACCGCATGCCTCTACCATGTCACATGTCACATGTCACATGTTAAAACCCACGAAATTTTCCAGGCCAGGGTAGGGATCGAACCTGCAGTCTCACATCCCAAATCCAACTCCTTATGCACTGCGCCACAAGGACTGACGAGAAATGCTCGGTTCGAACCACGTCTCGATATGATACAAAGCCGTGTGCGCTGTCGCTGTCCGCTGCCAGGCGACGAGGTGTATTATACACAAACATAACAGCGAGACGTGCTCGGAGGAGGAGACGCGGTGGCCTAGCGGTTAGCGCCTTGCGCTCAGCCGTCAGAGGTACATGGATCGCGCCCCGGTCCGGGCGCATCTTTTTTCGCCGTGTGCGCTGTCGCTGTCCGCTGCCGGGCGACGGGGTGTATTTTATACACAAACATAACAGCAAGACGCATTGAAATCTTTTTTCGCTGTGTGCCGCTGTCGCTGTCCGGTGCCGGGCGAGGAGGTGTATTATACACAAACATAACAGCGAGACGCATTGAAATCTTTAGCCGTGTGCCGCTGCCTGTCTGAGCTGTCCGCTGCCGGGCACTGAGGTGTATGTACCTGTGTACACACACAATGGCTGGCATCGAGTCCCGGGGAGGGGGAATATTTTTTGTTTTCAACTTGAATTTATTGGTATAATATTGATTATTTATTGGTTTCGTGGTATAAAATAAGTAGTCAATGGATAACTCATGACTCGTGGGGCCTCGTGTTATTATCCGTCGATAACCCCCACTCGTCATGAGTTATCCATTGGTTACTTGTTCAATATTACTAACCTGTGAGGACTAGACCAGGAACGTCCGTTTCTGGACGCAACGCCATGATGATTTCCGGGTCGGCAAAACGCTCAATGTTGTGATCAAGGCCGTACATCTCGCCCTTTGGGGCCTTGATGTAGTGTAGGTTGGTCAGCGGACTACCCACCTCGAAGAACTCAAGCTGCATTGAAGAAAACAAAGATGCTAATCTGGGCACAGGATTTGCATTTTGAACTTTTTTGGTGGTGCAAAGGGGATTACAAATTCAAGTATTTGTGATATGGTTATATTGATGATACTGTTGATAAATCTCTTTATCTTGGCAATGTTAAATACTAAAATCTATTCCCTGTACGATTTAAATGCTTACCTTATCCTTAAGCTGTGGGTACATACCCACAACATTGTCCCATACTTTCTGTCCAATGTGGTTCTTTAGTGCCTCATAGTCTGCACCGCGCTTGTTTAGTTTCTTATCCTTCCATTCCTCAAACCAACTCCAGTTGACCAGAGTGACCACTGTGCACACAGATTTACCTGTTATACAACCAAAATGTGATGTTAGCATAATAAATATGATACATTAAAATAGTATATAAAATAATTGCATATGGATGTACAAAATGCATATATGGGGCTTTGCACAAGTAGATCAGCTTAAGTTATAATATACATGTATATGCACAACAAATGAAATACTTCATCGACTGTCCATGTAGTGCAAAAGTCTGAGGGATGAACTTGAACCCAGGTCAAGACAGCATTAAACTAAGAATTTGATAGTTTTCATCTCCCTGGTTAATTAACATAAGACTTTCTACAATTCATGTTACATATCTGAGAAGAGATAATAAGTCCCTTCTGGTCTACATATATACATCCATTGACAAAAGAAAATCCTCTTATACATGTAACTCCAAGAATCCATTGAATATAGTTTTAATTATTCTGTACCTGGATAGCGCTCATGGAAGGTCGGATCTTTTGCTGAAGGGAATCCAACGAAGGACATGGGTACATCTGACTCAAGTGCCTCCTCCCGAGACTGGGCAAGGTAGGTAGTCACAATCCTGTCCAAATCAGCTCTGTAAAACAGAAGAAAAAAAATGTTGTTTTCTCTGTTCTATTTTAAAAGAAATGGTATAGAAACACTTTGGCTAGGCCTGTCTATTTGAATATTCGAAATCAATGGTAAGAAGAGAATAAAAGTAGTGTTGAAATCTGCAAATAAGGGACTTACTCAGAGAAGGACCAGACATTGCAGGCCTTAAGGCCCAGCTCTTCAGTCGTACCCTTGAGGCCAATAAATACAGATAATGCGGCAATTCCTGACCGCAGTTCGTGCTTCTGAATCATTTTGGAAAACACTGAAAGATAGAAAACAAGTACAATTTTGATTATGATATGATTATGGGAGTAGATTTACAGTGATCCCATAGATTACCATTTCAATTACACATGATACAGGCCCTGAATTAAAGATACCATCATTGTGAGAGAAAGAGGCCCTCTTGAATGTTAATTTGGTACTCGTAAATGATCATACGTTAGATGATTATATTTCTTTTTTTCTGCTCTTGTCAATTAGAGAATGCAACTCTATTCTATCTTAACTTTAGTCAACCTCATCCTTCCTTTTCTATTAGATCTGTCAAGGACTTAAGTGATCTACGTATTGGGACCCCACATCAAGTTCATTATTGGTCAATCTACATCCCAAATAGCACTTCACAATACAAATCCGTAAGTACTATGACAAAGGTAAATATTAGAATCTTACAAGATTTGTTGGAAATCTCTGGGGGAATCAGCTTTTTGAAAGTATTAATGACTCCTGCATCAGAGATGATGGTAGGTGCAAAGATGTCAATGTTCCCGCTACTCTTCTGGACTTGCACTCCTGTAAAGACAATTCAACAATGAACAGAACTCTCATGGTATTGAGCCATTTGATAGCTTGAAGTAAGATTCTTAAGGGATTGAATATCAATGTATGTCTACAGTATATTCAAATGGTTTGAAATCAGTTTTGTATAGGATTTATAAAATAACAAGAATCGCATAATTGGAAGTGTCATTTGTAAAAATATTTTAGGAATTTTGACATGAATTGTGTGTTTATATATACATAAAATTGAATGAAGCATTGATGTGACCCTTACCTATTGCTTTTCCTTTGTCATCAAACAGTATCTGACTAACTGTTGCCCGGACGAGAACCTTCCCACCAGCACGCTCAATGGCTGGGATCATATGCATTGCCACCTCGCTCGACCCTCCACGAGGGTAGTAGCCTCCAGTCTTGAAGTGGTTTACTAGTGTGGCCTGAGCTACTACACTACTGTCCCTTGGGATCACAGCTTTAAAGGTAATAAAAGGGTGGTGACCATTTAATGCAAGGTTAGTATTCTATACTATATATATATATATATATATATATATATATATATATATATATATATATATATATATATATATATATATATATATATATATAGTATATATGAGCATAACCAAATTTAACAAAGACCATTTGGGCAATCAAGGCCAACTGCAGCGACTTTGTTACAAGATATAACATAATATCATGGTTATTGAGCCATCAAATTATTTCAAGTAACTTTCTGAACATCAGTACTTACCAAAGTCTCCAAAGCTGTAGGAAAACATGAGCTTTAGTTTTTCATTTGATGTCAGTTCATCAATGACATCCCCAGTGTAACGTCTGGCATAGTGGAAGTATTTACAGACAAGGCTAAAGATGCCTGACTTGACCAAGATACGCATCAGCCATTTGGGCAGCAGTTTGGATGCTCCAAATCCCATCATCCCAATTTTAATCTCCTGAAGTATTAAAAACAGAAAATGGTTATAATAGGTAATTGTCAAGAATACATTGGGGGTTAAATGATAGAGTATTGGATGAGGGGGTGGGGTATTCCTGAAAGAAGAGAGGGTATTAATGTCTAATTGCGTAATTTGAGCCTTGACAAAATATGGGATAGACACTAATCTTGTCACATGTACCTTTAAGAACACTATACATCCATAACAATTAACATCAAATATCACAAGCTGCAAACTATAAACAATTATGCAATTAAATTTTTATTGTAAATGACAAATTATGCCTATTCAATAAAAATTCTAAGTATTATTCTGTAAGTATCTCAAACTCCTAACTTTTAGTTATGGGTCGTGTGACGGTATAAAGACTTCCAAAGTAAGTAATGAAATATAAGTGTGCTGTAGTCAAAAACTAATTCATGAACACACAGTGAAGAAGATATTAACATATTAAAGTATGTGTAATAATCGATTAATTGTACACCATTAAATGATGGGTGGTACTAGGATTGTGAGGTCTTGGGGAAGAATTATTTCCATGCTGAATAATTCGTTTCTAAGGATTATGACTAGTTTTCTTTTAAGGGATCGGTAGTACCAGGGTCCCACTTACTACCTTGGTTGCTAGAGTGTACCTTTTATCTTCATTTAGGAGGTCATTGATTCTATCTGATTCCATGAGTATTGTAAGATCTGCTTTCAGTTTCATTTACATTAAGAATTAAGATCCCTGTTTGGATTTTGCCATCATTACATCGTAGATAGTCTGAACACCTTTGTCTTGTCACATTGTATTCACAAATTTAGGTTTTTCTAGAACACAAAGAGCTCATACTTTTAGCAAACATTATAATACCATGGGGTGAATAGAGGTTAGAGTTTAAAACTATGAGAAGGCCGATGAAAAGTTGATTGGTTCACTAATTTACTGTGAAGAGAACTGCATGATTGTCTGATGCTTTCACTCTCCTGTCTATATTTAATCTAAAAGAACTTCTACTAGACTACATTGATATAAGAGATCAGGAATATAACATGATAAAATAGGGTCATTTTCTATTGGCTAAATTGGTTGCTGTTAGTAATCTACATCATTCTATGTGACTGCCTTTGCTTCAAAGAAGTGATTGGCAAATTCCAGCTATGAAAGAATAGTGCCAACATGACAGAGTGTAGCAATGTTATCAAGAGGCCTGCCTATTCATTCAATAGAATCATAATGCTCTCTAAATTGTGCTTCTTTAATATGTCCATGCATAGGGGACGGATGTTAGTTATTATGCATATGTCTGATATTCATGGGTATCTTTATCGATCTGCAGTTCTTCAGGAGCTTAATTCAAAACATCCTGGGATCACGACCCCAGCGATCTTAGGAATAAATCAGCCTTATCCTATTAAGCGATCTTAAGAGTTGACTGGGTTCACATATCCTAGCCAGCACTAAGATTGCATCGATCTTAGCCTCAGCCCTCCTACACTATTACCAAGAAGAACTGACTAGGCACAGGGGTAAGAGTCCCAAAATAAAGGAATAGCTGTGGAGTCACTCTTCTTCACAAGAGTGCTTATACAATCGTTCCCCGTCCCCATATGGGCTAACAAAAGAGCACAGGGTGCAGTTGACCCCCGTACAGTATTCATGAGTTGTTCCCATGAATGTATGATTTATGCTTGCCTATTAGAAGCATTGTGCCCTCCCCCCAGGACAAAGAGAGAGAAGGGAAGAATTACCTTACAGTGCACTTAACGCATGAGTAGCCCTAAGAGCCCTCAAGGACACTCAGCAAACGTCCTCCCTCCCCTCTTTATGTATGCAGCAGGCTATTCACTCTTTCAATCAGGAGTGTTCTCTGTAAGTGCTCTTGTACTCAGGTGAAACCACTATGCATTTCTTTCACTAAGATCGCAGTTATCTTAGTGGTGGAAATGGAATAGTGAAGTGATCCCAGGACTAGCTATTCTGGACAGGCCTGCAACCACTGCATTACATAGGGTAGACCAGTCAGGTCTTATGGTGATATGTGCCTACACTAAGATCGAAGGGGTTTGGATCCCAGGATGTTTTGAATTAAGCTCCAGATTCACTACCTGATGTGGATACATTTTATGTACAGCCAGAGTTCTTTCCAGGAAATATTATGTACATGTAAGCTCAAACACAGCAAACATAGACATATTGAAGGAGAGCTGTACATGAGAAAGAGTTGCTTGTAAAGATATAACCCCTTAAGGTTCTACCTGGGGAAGGCCTTAATTGTATGGGGTTACTATGTTTGTCTCACCTCCTGCCCCATGAAAGAGAAATGATCAAATGTAGATTCTAGAGCACAATCACAAACACAAGATAAATGTTGCAGTAGCCACTAACCAGACCAATGAGCTACTACTGCTTTCAGTGTACTTGAGATGGAACAATATAGGAGTAATTTAATACCAGTTCTATAGGTATAATGGTATAAAGAAGAACTAAATGTGTTCTCGTCCTTTCCAATTACCCAAAAGCGTCGCCCAAAGAGACAGTGCATTCTTGCCAAACGTTTGGTGTTGAATATAGTTCCTAATTCTCCTTATAGGTCTGAGAACTTCTTTGATTGCTATTAAACGTTTACTTTCAAAAATGATCTTTTCAATATTTTTCATGTTGCATATTGGTCCGAATATTTGATTCATAGACATTTTCTTAATGCTAAAATGTTTAGCTTAAGCAAATTATTTACATAGGTTTATCAAGCTCAATTCTGCAAGGACAAGCAAAAACGAGACACTGGTAAGCAAAACAAAGGCCCAATGCGGTATTGTTTCTTTTTAGAGCTTGTGAAACTTTTAAATTGCCTAATACCTTTACGCAGTATGAATCAAATCATGTTCGGACCTCTACTATGTTCAAGAATTCATACATCGTATAATTCTAACTACAGTCATCCTGCACATTAAACTAGTATTGGCTCATTGATCCGTACAGCAAAGAACACTGCATTGCATTTTCCTTCTAATCAAGTATGGTTCTGGTGTCAATTAGCCAACAACAACCTCAAATGTTACCACTCAACATAAAAATTCTTAAATCTAGTTTCAAATAAGTTTCAAACATATCACTCCGGAATCAGGAACTATATAATTAATTGAAAAATAATTTGATCAAACAGCGATAAACGTCAAAACACAGCCACTTATAATAAAGGCAAAATACTTCGGCTATTTACAAGGGTGTGTTGAACTGTAACATAGAAGCACCGACAAAAATGTCATGTAAATATTGTAATGATGTGTGGATGAAAACATATTTAGAAAACGGTGTAGTCAATCAATATTATAAATGATATTGCTAATAATATCTATGAATTCACGGTTAAACCCACGATTCTATTCACACTAAGTACGATACCAAGTGAACATGTATACGTATGGAGACGATGCATTCATGAGCCTAATTCAAATTCTAAGGCAGCAATAATATTGTAAATGAAAAAAACAAAACACATGGTTGATATATTGAAAGAAATACAGCTATTCTAACCATTGCATATGCATTACCAGGAGTGATTTATATCTATTCTATACACATATGCCCCTTTATCCAATGTCTCCCAAAAATGACATTTGGTTGGTTACCTCAATAAAACCAGGTTCTCATGCTGAATAAGTGGCTAAATAGCCCAATATAATCATGCTAGAGACTTGGGCCATGATTAATTTTCACAGTGCTATTTTTTTTTCGAGTAGGATACTGGCTTGAGACTAATGTATATGGGCACATGATATTTATATTAATGTGACGAGACCTTTGATTACCCAGGGCCTCACTTTATCACTTACCCCGCAGTACTTGAGGTAGGTGTTGATGGCATATTCCTCATCTGGGAACAGCTCCAGTAGGTACTTCCGCCAGTTCTCCAGTCCTTTTTTAAACGCAAACCACTCCTTCTTGTCTGACTCTCCCAGAGCGACCTATAACAAGATTCAAGTAAATTCACTTGATATCTAAATCAAATATTGGTATTCAATATTTGCATTATTGATTAACTTCATTATGAAACAGTGGCAGAGCAAGGATCTGTAAACAGAGGGGGCGCGGCCTAAAAGGAGAGGGCACACCCCCTATTTTTGACCAAATTTTGGGGTTCAAAATATGTAATTAAACTCTTAAGTACTGGGGAAAAATGGGGTGCAAGCTCCCCCGTGCCTGCGTCCTCCCCCTCTAAATCCGCCACTGTTAAAACCACATATGTTTGTTCAAAAAATACCTTTCTTTTTATTTAAATTAAAACATTTTCATAGTTTATCAATGCAAATATCTGCAAATGCATTACTCCCTCCAATGTCCATCTTGGCCAGTAACAGTAACAGCCGATGTGTACCAGTGATGGGGGTCAGACTGGAGGGATATATCACTAGCTACAATTACCCACCCCCTGCTGAGTCCAGACTATATATAGAAATGTCCTCCAGACCTATTTAGGTATTCATTTACTGTTGATCGGGAACCAATATGGCATGTCTGGAGGGTGTAATTGTGGTTGTGAGGAGGCAGAATAATTGGTTTTTACTTCATTTAGTGAGATTATCTCCATGTGGAGAGTTGGACAAGCGCTTATTTTCCCCTCATTTTAGTATCATCATTAATATGAATGTTGTACAGTAAAGGAAGGCTAAGAATAACCATAGAGATACTAAAACATCTTACATTTGGGCTGAAATTAGATCCAATATATTGGAATGAATTCTAAGACACCCTTCATAAATGGTAATTCATTTTCTACTAGAAGTTGAGATGCCAAAACATCACCAATCATAGAAATATGCGATACTGACCAGGTCCAGATCGTCATCCAAGTCGGCCCATACCAGCTGACCATCAGTCATGTGGTCCAGTAGAACATAGTTCTCATTCCCCTCGTACATCTCTCCCACATAGTGAATACCTAAAACAACACCACAACACAGAAACTGTTAAAGATCTTGGGGAAATGCGATGTAAACCTGTGTATGGCAAAAGGTTTCAATTGACAAACAAAAAGTATGTAGTCACATACAGCAGAGAAATTAATGAATGCGACTGTTTGGTATGCATATAGTGCAAAACCTTCTTATTCATTTCTACCAATCATTCCCTATTACCGATACTATTTGATATTATTAGAGAATCTCAAGTATAGGGCATGCATGTCGATCTACATCTGGGTTGATTGATGTTATTGTCATGGAAGCCAGGCTATGCAATTAAAGGGAAAATACATCCGATGGAATGGGCGGAATAATAAGGGCAGGTGACCGTCGATAACACTCACTTGTAAATAAGTTTTGCATGAAAGAAACAAAACTGATTTTCCCTAGAAATGAGTTTTCAAAAGTAACTTTTTAGGATGTAAATGAGAGATCTATCCATCATATCTCTATCATTGGCCTTTTTATATGATAAAGATAAGGACAGTTAATCCGCTTTTATCTATCACATGCCCATGTAATACAATGGTATATTATCCATATCTATTTCTATATTAAGCTCTACCCCTCAGTCATTACACCAGTACATTGTATCATACATACTGTATCTACTATGTCTATGTCTAACGTTCAGTAGTGTGAGAGTAGAGTGTACAATTCATACAGCTGGGTTCAAATGTATGATCACACATGATATCTGATGTACCCTTTATTATTCATGCCATACAACATGGTGGTGAGGGGAGGATAAGAGGGGCATTATGCCCCTGCTCCAGTAGCAAAGTGGTCCGCCAAGTGGGCCAGTGCAACCAGTATCACTATATTTGGTATAAGGGTGGAGACTGAATAAACACTAGCCAAAATAGCAAATAAGACATCTTTATTTTTTATATTCCTAATGCATCATACTATCTGTTAAAATATTTGGAGAATTATGTTGGTTTAAAGTCCCATGGACACTGCATATAGATTTGTGTAAGGGATACCATCCCTCCCTTACCTCCTTAGGTATAGTGATCAGCTATTATCCTTTCTCCTATATCCTCTATTAACCCTGCCCCCTGTCCTCCCACAGTCCCCCTACACCCTGCCCCATCAGTAAACCTGCTTGTGATTGTACCACGGAATGACTGTATACCAGAACGATTGACCACACTGACAGAAACGACCGTACCATCTACTGGGAACAATCATACCATCTTCTGGGACATTGTACCATCTACCAGGAATGGTGATAGAAAAGGGGCGGATCCAGAAGGGGTAGTCAAGGGGCAGATCCGATTTCTAGTTTTATTAGAGCTTGGAGTATGATTATCTGGTTCACTATTCATCCCAAATCTTTTTTAATTCCACTGTCACAGCCAGGGTTTGGCAGCAAGGGGTAGTCAAGGGCCAGATCCAAGAGTTAGGAGGTGGTACAGTCATTCTTCCCTGTGATGGTACCCTGGTCATTCCCGTAATCCCCCCCCCCCCACACAGTCTCCTGCCCCAGCAGTACCCCCCACCTCCCCCGGTCCTCTCCCAGTTCCCTTACACTCTGCCCCAGCAGTAAACTTGCCTCCCCACTCCTACCACAGTCCCCACAGTCACTCTGCCCCATGTAAATCTGCCCCTCCTTGTCCCCTTATGTACACTCTGCCCTAGCCGTAAACCTGCCCCTCCATGTCCTCCCACTCAGTGGCACTGTCCCCTTACACTCTGCCCCAGCCGTAAACCTGCCCCCCCTGTCATACCAGTCCCTTTCACTCTGTCCCAGCAGTAAACCTGCCCCTCCCTGTCCCCCCACAGTCCCCTTACACTCTGCCCTTGCCATAAACCTGCCCCTCCCTGTCCTCCCACAGTCCCCTTACACTCTGCCCCATCAGTAACCCCCCCCCCCCCCGGCCTCCCACAGTCCCCCTACACTCTGTTCCAGCAGTAACCCTGCCCCACTGTCCTCCCACAATCCCCTTACACTCTGTCCCAGTAGTAATCCTGCCCCTCCCTGTCCTTCCACAGCCCCCTTACACTCTGTCCAAGCAGTAACCCTGCCCCCCTATCCTCCCACAGTTCCCTTACACTCTACCCCATCAGTAAATCTGCCCCTCCTTGTCCCCTTATGTACACTCTGCCCTAGCCGTAAACCTGCCCCTCCATGTCTTCCCACTCAGTGGCACTGTCCCTTACACTCTGCCCCAGCCGTAAACCTGCCCCTCTGTGTCATACCAGTCCCTTTCACTCTGTCCCAGGAGTAAACCTTCCCCTCCCTGTCCCCCCACAGTCCCCTTACACTCTGCCCTTGCCATAAACCTGCCCCTCCCTGTCCTCCCACAGTCCCCTTACACTCTGCCCCATCAGTAACCACCTCCCCCCCGGCCTCCCACAGTCCCCTTACACTCTGCCCCATCAGTAAACCTGCTTCCCTGACCTCTCACAGCCCCCTTCCACTCTGCATGCCCTCCAACAGCCCCCTTACACTCTGCCCCATCAGTAAACCTGCCTCCTGTCCTCCCACAGTCCCCCTACACTCTGTTCCAGCAGTAACCCTGCCCCACTGTCCTCCCACAATCCCCTTACACTCTGTCCCAGCAGTAATCCTGCCCCTCCCTGTCCTTCCACAGCCCCCTTACACTCTGTCCCAGCAGTAACCCTGCCCCCCTATCCTCCCACAGTTCCCTTACACTCTACCCCATCAGTAAATCTGCCCCTTCTTGTCCCCTTATGTACACTCTGCCCTAGCCGTAAACCTGCCCCTCCATGTCCTCCCACTCAGTGGCACTGTCCCCTTACACTCTGTCCCAGCAGTAAACCTTCCCCTCCCTGTCCCCCCACAGTCCCCTTACACTCTGCCCTAGCCATAAACCTGCCCCTCCCTGTCCTCCCACAGTCCCCTTACACTCTGCCCCATCAGTAACCCCCCCCCCCCCGGCCTCCCACAGTCCCCTTACACTCTGCCCCATCAGTAACCCTGCCCCTCCCTGTCCTCCCACAGTCCCCTTACACTCTGCCCAAGCAGTAACCCTGCCCCTCCCTGTCCTGTCATAGACCCCATATACTTCACCCAAGTTCCAGTTCTACTTTCCCCTGTCCTCCTATATACATACTAGTCCTTTTATAGACTCCCCAGTAGGAGTGCCATTGACATCCAATTTATATCGATGATGAATACCATCATTTTGGTCTTGATATTTCAAATACATCGATTATTGCTAAATAGAGCAAAATTACCATGATATGAGCTTTTAACAGGGAAAGAATTTTTCAAATACTCTAATTACTAGGCAAATTAGAGTTATTATACTTCCCTGTATACAAGATTTACAGAATTATTTGATCTATTGGCAAAACGCAATGACAAAATCAAATGGACGATGTATTAATTATGATTAAAATTGTTGGGCTTGGATAATTCAAAATAAATTTGAATCACAATACATTTTTTATCATAACTTTGATTCTAATAGGAATTTCTGGGAAATTCTTTCAAATCTGGAAAGCCTAAATCCTGTGCATTTATGAGAAATGACTGTATCGATATAATGGTTTTAATGATTAGATAATCGCAATTTCGTAAATCGCGATGTATCGATTTAGTAGGTATCGCTGACACTCCTACTCCCCAGTTATAAATGTGCCTCCCTCCTACCCTCGTCTCCCAAATACACATGTACTAGTGCACTTCTCATATTACTTTCAATTTCCAAAAGCTAGTCTTTTAATAGGTTTCATGAACAAGGAATCAGTAAATTTCTTTTCTGTAGATATACTTTATTATATGGCACACCTTGTGTCTCCATATGAGGTCTTGACAAATAGGATTGTCATATTATTTAAATATCCGAGTCTCATGGCACATGCAGATATATTGTAAAGGTTTAGTAAGAGACCCCATCAGATGTCACCATAAGGACACAGGTCAGAGGACAGGTGAGGTGCACCACCTGGCACCTTGATCCCTTATTACGGTTATTGTCTATTTCTGCCTACTGCAATACCCTATACATTAGGAGCACATCACGTTTTTATTGCATGTGAATAACAACTATCCATAAGCTTAAAACTAGGGTGCCGATTCCCACCACACCCCCCGGCATATAATGTCTCAATTGTAACTGCTGGTCGTGACTAATTTACATGCTAAATCAAGTGAATTCAAACACTCTTTAAATCAAAATAACATGAAATAAGTACAGAACTGAAACCCCTGTAATATATTTTCGTCGAGCCACCTTTTGGGTGTCGTTCAATTCTGTCGTACCCCCAACATACGGGAATCCTCTAGGAGCTTGATTTGGACCAGTTTAGTACAAATTTATTGTAAATATATTAAAATATCCTTGCCTAAATGGTGCACCCCAACATTTTAGGCACACCAGGGGTATGTTGTGTCTGTTTATACATGAGGTATTACACTATAGATCTACGCACTGTATACATGGCCTGCGTACCTTCTGTGGAAAATAATTAAAGTTATGACACTCCTGCTCAAATTCCACTAGCAACCACGCACATGTCTAACGATAACCTCAGTGACAGGTGAACTTTCTGATCTTTTGAACTTTTGATCTATGCCACGGCTTTTGGTGGGGACAAATCTAATTGCGCGCCTATCATATTTCATTGTGCCTAAATCATATCACTGCCACGCTCTTGAAACTCCTCTGCAAATGTTGTGGCTACTTCAAAAAGCCCACTTTTAGAGAAATTCATCAAAGGGGAAAAGGAATACAATACATTCGAAGCAATACGGCCGGCCTACAAATATACATCTGTCTTTCAATTATTGGATGTCTACATGCATGGGGGTGGTGTTCCATGTCGCCTTTTAAATCTAAGAAATGTCCATGTCATATGTCACGATGTCTCTTAAGCCCACTTTTATCTTCATCCCCAAGCCCCCATGTTGACTAAAAATTCTTTTTGAATGTGCCATGTCCCCCTGTCAAATTTAGGGGTCTAGACTACATAGTTTGAATATTTATCTAACAACAACATAATATTATATACAACATATCAAATGTAAATGTCCCCATCATTAGAAGCCCTCAGAAAAAAAACAGCAAAACTTACCGACGTCAAACTCGAAGCCCTTATCGATAAAGGTGTGACAGCAGCCCCCGGCCTGGTCATGTTGTTCGAGTACGAGTACCTTCTTCCCCACACGGGAAAGCAGGTTAGCCGTAGTCAGCCCACCTATCCCACTACCCACCACGATAGCATCCAGATTCTGGGGAATCTTGTTCACGTGGAAACCTGGAAATAACAGTACACATAGACTTTATGAGATTTCAGTGGGTTAATTGATTATAACGATGTCCTTCTAGTGAGGTATATTGCTATATCTTAGCATTATACATGTCTCGAAAACAGCAATGGATGTATATCATTTTTGTTTGTTTGTTTGTTTTTTGTTGCTGTTGTTGTTGTTGTGGGTTTTCTTTCAATGACAGTCATGTCGGTAACTGAGCTTATTGAAACCATTTCCTCGTACTAGACTTTAGTCTCCCCGATCCTGACTATTTTGTGTTTTCTAACCTAAGTTGCTATCGACGTTAATAAGGAATATCTTCATACAAGGACAATGAAGACTTGTACTTTTGAACTTAAAAAAGAGTCTTTTTGTGACATCTGTAGGCGTCTGTACAGGTACCTATAATATTACAATCGCCTTTGTCTCATATATAGATCAACTTACAGATCCATACCCTAGGGGCATAATAACAACCTATTAGTCTACATCCACAGAGGTCATATTTCAGCCCTGACTTTGATAACTTGTAGTTTGGCATCAAAGTCTCCATAAGTCAATAGGTAATGCAGCATTGTAACTGAACAAATCTCCAATACACAGGTTAATCTCAGGTGAGGCTTCTACCTGTCTGTTTCTGCAGTACGCCACTAATGGGTCTTGTTAACAACAGGGCATTAACACCAGGTGAATGATCATGCACAGGTAAAACCACAATCAAACTTTGAGAATCAAGTTACACTAGATGGTTTTAAAGGCAAATACTAGAGGGTGAGCGTTATAGAAGTTGTGTTGCTATTTGCCTAAAACTCTGTGTATCGTTAGTTTTGTCTATATAGATTTCAGAAATGAAAAGAAATAGGTGTGTTACCAAGCTAAATTCTTTGGGAAAGGGATATAAAGAAAGGGCAGTCTTTGCGATTGAGGTCTATGATAACGCTTTATGGTCTTCATTTCATGCTAATTTGACCTATATGTTATGTTGCTATTTCCAAATACTTTTGGAATGTGATAGATGGATATGTATAGTAGTGGGAAATGCTAAAAAAAAATATATGTGACAGACCTCATTTTAGAGGATGGGACAGATAAAGTAAATAAACTGTATTATCTTAGCTGTTGTCCATGGGAAACCCTAGGCCCATTATATCAATTGGATAGTTTGGCTGATATACTACATATATTACTATAAAATTGAAAGAAACAAAGTGTGTGGTAAAAATGACCACATCTCTGATACATATTCACAAAATTATATGCAATTAAATATTTAGAATTTGTAAAAATGTAGGGGGGAGTCTATCCTTAAAGCGCTGAGGCAGCGATTGATTGCACAATGTTTCTTTATGATGTGTGGCCGGCATAGTATGCCTATTTTCGAGAGTTTCTTTAATTTTGATGAAAGGAAAAGCTTGCCACTCTGCATCAAATTATTTCTTAATGATAATCATGGATGGCCATGCATACTTGAAATGATAAAGAATAATGGACAATTGATTCATGAATATTGAACAGAAAGAAGCATGTCATAACGCTGAGTCTAAGCCTCTAAGAAATTCATACCCCCTCCTGATCCCACTATACTACTACAGGCATAACCTCTTGCTGAGGTAACTCTTCATTTTCAACGGTTATAAATAACTTAAAGGCCAATTTAATTACTCTGCCTAGTTGCATGTATGCGTACAATAGTCTCTCCCATTGCTCTCTCTCTCTCTCTCTTCCTTTTCTTTCTTGTAAAATGAACAAAACACCCGTGCAAAGAAAAACAATCCAGAAAAAAACACACGAGCACACCACGCAAGCAAAGTAAAAACTGCTGGCAGCCTTTCCGTACAATACCTGCTTATCAGGCTGCTTAAAATACCCGCCCCCCCCCCCACCCTGCCGCGTGCCTCCTCATAGGGAATAGTTAAGGCTCATGGGAAGGGTTGTATTAAGTATTTATGTCGGCTCTAACTGACACCGGAGGTCACTGCTTGCCCAGAAGGTTGTTTCAAAAGATGCTCCGATTGTTCATGATTTGAAACCCGGTTTGAACGGTTTAACCCCTATAATTATAGTATTTTACATTGTTCTACATAACGATGACGCCTTAGGTAAGCAGTTGTATAGGGTAAGGCAGAGCTGTCGTAGGCGTTAAGAATTAGTAAATGGCAATGAGGGGCTGTATTAGGATCTTAGTGAGCGGCGTTCACGGAATTCCCGAAACTGCAATTTAAAGTAGCTCTGCCGTAGTACCTTTTTAAATAGTGAGTGAGTGAGTGAGTGAGTGAGTGAGTAATAGATGTTTAACGCCATTTCGACAGCTAAGGTCATATTCATGGCGAGAATTTTATTACACAATTTCACAGAAGAATGTGTCAGTGCCCACGCATATATGTGCACCACATACATCTGAGGGGATAGGAAAGAGGAGATATAGACCCTTCTAAGTGGGCTAGGGAAGCCCGGTTGGACATTTATAAACACACATATACATGTATGTATTTGTTGTAATAATGTCTAATCAATTAAGACATGATCCATTGTATGGTTCTAGAAGACGTTCTACAATATGCAATCGGATTCAAAAATCGGTTTTCCGTACACCCCCACAGTTGGCAAAATCACCACACAGCTGGACTTTTTCCCAAATATATGCAGAGCCCCGACCTCCTGCAGTAAGACGGACATTTAGGAAACCACTAATCTACACCATCCAAGGAGATAGGAAAGAGGTAGAAATAGACCCTTTTAAGTGGGCTAGGGAAGCCCTTGAAATAGTTAGCAGTGGTTGTTTATCGCTAGGAACACACTTCGGGAGGGTGTTGCTCCTATAGTAAATGGAAGAGCTGGCTAAAAATGCCCTCATTTCCAGTCCTTTCTGTTCATGTAGCTATAACTTGTCCATTTTGTTGCTCACAAGTGGTCATTCAAGTACGGTGCTCAAAAAGGGGGATTTGAATAGGTACCTAGTTAGGAGAAGCCAGTCAGTATAATAAAGAATAGAGCATGTGACATGAGTAGGTACCTGGTAGTGCAGCTCTCTCTATTTTAAACAAGGCAGGTGACTTTTCAGACTAATGTGGTGAGTGCAAGTACTTAGGTGAAGCAGTGCATGACTTGTTTAGAAAAGAGGGCACATACCCACAGCTCTTTTTACAATAGGAGCAACATCCTCCAGAGGTAGAGGAAAACTACATACATGTAGTTCTCTCTAGAAATTCCGCACACGTCTAGGACTCAATTGGTTTTCCCCCATTCCACTGTAAACCTAGGCGACAGCAACCTCCCTCCCCCAACCTCTTAACTGTTTCCTTTCCCACTGTTTTATACTGTATATACCATTCATTTTTGATAGTCTACCCTTTGCATAGACTGGCGGCAGCCCGTGGACAGACTTATTGCACTACTTATCCAAAACGGCTACCCCGGAAGTTGTCCGCTTTCACGTGGGATGTTCCTGTAGTTTGCCACTCACACTCTATCTGATAGCAACCAGCGAAAGTGACCCAGTGAATAAGAAAACAGTAGAAGTTGTGTGTCAAGTACAGAGTTGCAACGGTAGAAGTTGCAATGCTTTTGGCACGTGGTGCGCCACTTCTTTGCGTGCGAGCAGCGCCGCAGGCGCTGGTATAAACTCACATAGCCATTATCAGCTGGGGGCCGCCATTAGACCCCGACTCCACTATGACTAACACCTTCAGCCCCCGACTCCGCAGTTTATGCCAGGGATGCCTCCCATTGGTCAATAATACAATAGCCATGTGCCGTATACAATGTAGTGGGTTTACTTTTCAGCCAATGAAATGATCCCAAGCCATTCAGTGCGGTCCTCTCGGGGGGCAGTGGTACCCATTAGATAACTGGTATCAGTGACAAGAGCTGGGAACCAGCTTCAGCATTGGCTGCGCCCATTGGACAATCCGAGTAGAGTCTGACTGAGCCTATTGATTCACTAGAGGTCTTGTACTTAATAGTCTTTTACATTTTCTTTTTGTCACTGTTTCTATTTCTACCTATAAGGATCCTCTTACCCCAGTTTACCTATCTTTGGGAGTAAAGGAATGGAGGGAGGTAAAGGGGAAGCGCGGTAAAGGGTACTAGTGAATATTGCTGTTCTATAATTCATGTTGTTTTCTCCAACCGGAAGAATTGACCCTGACTTCATTCCTGCTTCCTATACAGGTTTAGTTAGCCTTTACATTACACCGTAATCTCCCGCATATAAGGCGCGTCTTATACGGGGGGTTTTAGTTCTCATTGGATCCACAAGGGGGACACCAAGACCTTTCTTTTGATATCCTACATGCCCCCTTGGTCAAAATAGGACAAAATGGGGCCTAGGAGGGCCCAAGGTGGCCCAAGCTACCCATTGGTTTTTGAATTTTGAAAATTCATTCAGTAGAACCAAAGTTATGAATTTTTCATTTTTTTGAGAATTTTCCAAAACTCTAGGTGCGCCTTATGGGCTGCGCCTTATACGCGGGAGATTACGGCAATATAGTTAGGCTATATAGTTACAGCAAGCTACTATCTTCTTTGAATCTAATTATATTTTATTGAAAATAGGCCTAGCGTTTCTATCTAGTTTGGTCCCTTTTTAAAATCAGTTCCTATAAGTTAAGTTGAAACTTATTACAATTTCATGTATGGTCATGATACCTCATGTGATACCTTAAGGCTTTCAATGATCGACTGTCATTATGATGCACTGGTATACTGCTGGCGAGTGACTCGCCAGCACTGCACAGGTGCATCATGTCACCCATGACCTAAGGGAATGTATCGATTCTGATCGGCATGAGCCATTGACTGATTATAAGGCTGAATTTATGTTGACCAAAGGGCAGATAAAACCACTGGAGCACGGTGTCCGCCAAGGAGTTCATTACATTTTAATTAATGCACTATATATAAGGTACAATTACCCCTCGGGAAAATTTGGTAATTTATTCCCAAGACTACTGTGAATTGAGAGGTGTCATATTAATACGTGTACCATCGGTCTAATTAAGTTTATGATGACGTCAAGAATAAACCTTCAGGGCGTCCAGATCAGGCGATCCTGTGACGTCACAGTAATCGTATACATACCCTTTAGGCTTCAAACTTTAGCAGCATGTTCTCGGGTACGTACCTGGCACGTGGCAATAATGTGCCTATAATTCCTCACGCAGCTGATACGCAAGGAAAGACTCCAATCAGCAATGGAGCATTGGGCCATGCTTGTCCATGCTTGGGCCAATAGAAGCCGGCATTGCCGCAATAAAAGGTGACATTGGCCCAATGTATCCTTGCTCCCTGGGACCCTTGTTGTGCCTAAGGCCTATACATGTGCATGGTGCGCCCTGTAGGCAAACTATTTAAATATTGAATTGATCACAAAAGAAATATGAGACTACGTTACTCTGTGGGTCTAGCTTGAATTCAGGGTGCACCTTGTATGCTGTGTGGGATGCCGAATGTTGCGGGCTGCCGTTGATGTCTAGCCCCTTAACCCTTTAAGGACCGCTGATGCAGGAGTGGATCATACCCATTGGTCGTGATGATGCACCAATGTTTATGAAGTGCTGGTAAGGCTACTGGCCAGCACTTCATTGGAGCATCATGCCGACCCTACAGGCGTGTATAAACACTGTAAATGATGTACTTACCCTGCTGCATGAATGCAGCCCTGGGGAGTAACTCACGAGGGCTGCATTCATGCACCGTGGCGACCAATGGGCATGGTGCATTAATGCATTAGCAGCCCTTATAGGATTACATTGAAAATTATCAAAATCTCAAACACCTTTTCGACTGCTCTGCCACTACCGCACGGGGAACGTAAATTATGCTATTGCCATGGGTGCACTGTGGTTGGGGTGGGGGTGGGGGTACTGGGTTGCGCCTTCAGGATAAAGGATATTGATATTGAAAAAAAAAAACTAAAACGAGAAGGCGAGTCTTACACCTGTGTTTGTAAGTCCTGGTGGATCAGTAGGTATAATACGTAGGGCCATTGAATCTATTCCTATTATCCTTCATCACATAAATACTTGATAACTGTTCTGTGGTTAAAGTATAGTAAAGGAAACTGCTATATAACCAGTTTTAGAACCACGCTCCCCCACGCTCCCCTGGTTTTGGACCACGCGTGCGCCCTGTTGTGTTTCCCTCTCCATGCCCTAAGAGGTACCTCGCTTCTAAACATAGCTCAATTCACGTATAAAGGTCATATACTATAGGTCATAATACACTGCAACACTCTCCCTCTTTTCCCATAGACCTCAATGATGAGAAGTGGTGCAGGGTGACGTACTAATGGTCAGTGAACAACTGGGGTGTTCCAACACAAGCATACAACTTTAGTCACAGAGGTCTGGGGGAGAGGTCTCTTTTCGCGCTATAGCAATGTGATATTGGGGCGTGGATATAGGAAGTAATGGACCAAGGAATTGTTAGCTGTCTCAAAGGTATTCAAGAGAAACTGGGTTTAGCTCTCTTTTTTTTTGCAGACAACCACGACCCGACCATTCAAGTCAGGTGTAGATTTCTATCATTTTGTGACTAAGAAGATGCACACCTACTATAAGGATCGTCTCTATTGGTGAACTATCGTAATGAAAAGATAGTCTACTAAAGATATATGAATAAATAAATGAAATGAATTTTTCAAAACCATGAGGGCAAGTTATATCAATGTACGATAAAATTCTAATCTAGACTATAACTTGGATGGGTCTAGATCCCTAAATTCGACAGGGTGACATGGACATTTCTTAAAATCGACATGTGACATGGGGTTTAGTGACAAGGACATGGAAAGGAAAAAGTTAGTGACATGAGACAAGGCCTTTCCTTAAAATCGACATGTGACATGAAGCCTAGTGACAAAGACATGGGAAAATAGAAATTTAGTGACAAGTGACATGGCCCTTTCTTAAAATCGACATGTGACATGGGGACCCCCCATCTAGACCCCACTTGGAGGGCCCCAGACGGGGGGGTCTTACGTCCCTTGTCCATTATAAGAAATGGAAATGTCACTTGTCCCTACGAAAAATCACTTGTCCATTTGTCCCTAGGTGAAATCATTGTAGGGGTTGATGCAATTGAATGGGGGGGTCACGGTTTCGAAAAAATTCTGACCCTCCTGGTCAAGGGGTCGAAAAAAATCTTACCCCCCTCAAACCCACCAGCCCTCCCCCCCCCCCCCCACCCTGTTGAATTCTTTTTTACCCATAACAAAATACTGAACACCTCACCCAGGTAGCACACAAAAATTTTCCGACGTTGGCTCGACGCATCGGGCCAACGTTGGCTGTCCATCGGGCCTACGTAGGCCCGACCAGTGGCATTTGCTAACCAAATGCCAACATTGGCCCAATGTTGGCAGTACATCGGCAAATGGTGGACCATTTGCCAATTAGAATTTAAGCACAATATCACCCTAAACATGTTTAATTTCTAAACACCTTCCTGACAGTGCAGACTTTTAAAAATGACCCAGAAATAAGGGTTTGCTCCCGAGGGCTGACCCCTCCCACTATATGGGCCAAAACACAGAGACTGTTTGGAATTTTGAGGAAATATTTGGGGAGAGTAGGCCTACTTCAGATACATGGACTAATTATCTGGGAAGATTGCTTGAACTGACACGGAATAGGCCAAATTCAATGTCCAAACATGCATTCCAATGACTTGAGGGAATCTTTTCATAACTTTGGTTCTAATTGGAATATCCGAAAAATTCTTTCAGTTTTAGAAAGCCCAGAAATGGGTTCACTTATACTGTAAAAAAGGTGTTTAGATATTAAACACTTATCTAAACACTTTCCTGTCCCACCTTTCTAAACACTTATTAAATAAGTTTATAGGGAAGTGTTTAGGCAAAAAGTGTTTAGACAAGTGTTTAGACAGCCAAAAAGTGTTTAGATAAGTGTTTAATTTCTAAACACTTATCTAAATAAGTGTTTAGAATCTAAACACTTATTCAAATGTTCTAAACACTTTTTGAAATGTGTTTAGAAAGGAAACACTTTTCTAAACACTTTTTGGGAAAGTGTTTTGTGTGTAAACACTTTTTGACTAAACACTTTTTGCTAAACACTTTTCAAAAAGTGTTTTGATTCTAAACACTTTTCAAAATAAGTGTTTACAATCTAAACACATTGTTAATGTGTGTTTAAAATCTAAACACATATGGATGTGTTTAGGTGAAATGTGTTTAGAATGTAAACACTTATGCAATGTGTTTAAAAAACTGGGACAAATAAGTGTTTACAATCTAAACACTATTTTTTACAGCTATGATTCTTGTCGCTAGCTTTCTGTGTCCCTTGTCGAATCTAAGGAATGACATTTGTCATTTGTCACTTCATCCCCATGTCCCTTGTCGATTTTAAGAATTGGCCTTGTCCCCTTGTCGATCCTAAGAAGTGGCCTTGTCCCCTTGTCGATTTTAGGGGTCTGGGGCCCTACTTGGGGCAGTCTCCACGGCGACTTGGTCTTTATTCAATAGACTCATAGCATTGACCACCTTATTTATTCATAATCTCCAGAATATATATAGGCAAAGTGCCAAACACAAATCACTGTTAGGGAGCGTTCATTATTTATGGCAGGGGGGGGGATGACCAAATGAAGGGTGGGGTCATTTTTTTTGGAGGTATTCAAAGGGGGGGGGTCATTTATTTTCAACCTATTCTTGGAGGGGGGGGTCGCTTTTTTTCAACCTATTCTTAGAGGGGGGTCATTTTTTTTTAACCCATTCCCGAGGGCCAGGTAGTTTCCTGTTGGGGAGTATTTGCCAATGTGATGCAAATTTTATGACAAAGGAACAAAAATTTTCGCGACACGTCGCGAATTTTAACTATTTGGTTTTCAGTAATAATTCTAGATATAATTCTGCCCAACATTTTGTTACCAGCTACCTCTAATTCAAATCCATTTGATTATGTTATATGATCGGAGTCTTACTCCTTTGTGTGTCAAAGGGCGGTAAGCACGGATAAGATGTACCGGTACCTGTGTTACCAACTCACATGACCACTCCTTGACCAATCGGGGCATCGGAATTTTTCCGCTGGTTCCTACAAATTTGTGAAAGATCTTTTGGCAGGTACCCATATTAAAATTTGACATGATAAGCCCCCTTTAAAACATGGATGAGGCCAGTCACTACCACTATGGTATATGTATACAGTTTTCCCTGGGGTGTAACACTGTTCACCTCTTGAGATTGAAGTATTTGGCCCAATTTGTGACACAATGTTCCTTGTTCTTTTGCTTGCCCTGCTGATTGTTTCAAAAGATGTCATCATAAAAATAAGTACTTTCATTTAAAGGGGTACTGGGAAGGGTATGGTACACCACAAACAGCACTTTGTGGTGCTACACCATACACCTCACGAGAGTGAACGGGGCACCAACAAAGTTGTCAGTAGTAAAAAATGTTACATGCTAAAATCACCGCAACTCGCAATCAGATCTTTCCAGATTTAACTCTTGTTTTCACCCATTGATGAAATCAACCCTGACAAGAATTATGTCTATAACACCCTTCAAATTGATATAAAAACTGAGATTACAATGAAATCTAAAGAGAAAGACAAGCTACAAAAGTTTATTTCTGTACCGTATATAAAATTTTTGAAAAAGAAACCAGAACCAAGTCCCTCAATCAGAACAATTTTTCCATTGGTCAGGAGTAGGTCACATGGAATATTTTACTAAGACATACCTATTTTAGCTGCATCAGTAGTAGCCCATGCTAGCCGGCCCTTAAAGGGGGGCTAGCACGGGAACAAACAATATGGGTACCTGCTTAAAGATCGTTCACAAATTCACAGAAACCAGCTAAAAAAATGTGCATGCAAGTACATCTTATCCATGCTAGCCTTCAAATTGATATTTTACCTAGAGGTAAATCAATCAACAGCAGTGTATTCACAATTTGACTGCTCAAAAGATGACACATAACTGAAATGGTTCTAAAGCTGCTAATATCACCTTGTATAATGAATGGACCTGATGTAGCCTCTATTGAACGTAGTTAAATGTGGTGGGAGTCATTTTCTTTCAATTTATTCTGAGGGGGGGGGTCATTTTTTTTCAACCCATTCCTAAGGGGGGGGTAATTTTTTTTCAACCCATTCCGAAAGGGGGGGTCATTTTTTTTCAACCCATTCTGAAGGGGGGGGTCAGTTTTTTCTGACGTATTCATTCTGACAGATTGTCGTCCCCCCCCCCTGCCATAAATAATGAACGCTCCCTTACCTCACTACCAAAAAACCCTCCATACACAATATGCACCATGGGGAAGGTGTCTTAATATACATTTAAGGATGCTGCAGATATTTTCACACGGTATAATACATCACAGTAGGGCGATAATAGAAGCACGTTCCCACTCACCCTGTTTGATGACTTTGTCCCTGGCTTTGAGATCGGCGACGAAGGGGGCGGGGTCTCGGTAGAAGGCCCGGTCTGAGAGCGGGTTGGCCGACGATCCCAGGATGATCCCAGACTTCCACACAATAAGCACTATACAGACAGAAACCAGGCCCACCAAGAAGAGGATGGGGTGGCTAAGAACGGCCTCTGCTAGCTCTAGGACAACCGCCATGATGTAGATGTTGTCACTCCGGCGGCGGCTGGGCAGAGGCTGGGACGGGCGGAGTGAGAGTGAGGGCGGAGCAGGATGGATGGATGGATGGCCTGCTGCTGCTGCTCCCGGGCTGCGGCTGGGTGCGGCGTCTGCTGCTTCTGTTACTGCTGATGTTACTGTAGAGTCAGACACCACTGAGTCAGTGCTACTTGTACTGATGCTGCTGCTGCTGCTTCTGCTTCTGCTTCTGCTGCTGCTGCTGCTGCTGCTGCTGCTGCTGCTGCTGCTGCTGCAGATAACACCTCTGCTGCCCCTGGTGAATCTGCATCTGCTGTCTTACCCCCCCAAGTCCTGTACACTCCTGCTTCTGGGGGAGTGAGGGCGATGTGGGAGGGCTGTGGGAGGGGTCAAAACCCGGGCCCATGCAGAACACAGCACACAGATGTAACACAGGCAATGCCCCCAGTTTTAGGTATACACAATGTATAGGAAAACGACGACTGGCTACAGACCTATCTTTATGGCCTCAATGCGCCTGGTACCTCAACGTACCTGACCTTATGACAGAAGCAGAACGATAAGCAAGTGGCCATATATGGATCAGCTAAAGTCTCAACTCATAATCACACTCCTCGCACTGTACACAATGGAGAGCTTTATATGTGACCAGCGCTTGGTGATGTGCTTCGGCTTGGCCTACCCCCTGCGAGACTGGTGGTGAGAGCAGTAACCAATCCCCTCTAGGTTTACCACCTGCCTTTATAATCCTGTCATCAAATTCCAATAAAAAGAAAAGAAAACAGACGAAAAAGTATCTGTAAGACAGACCTAGACCGACTACAGGGCAGCTGCTCTAGATGCGGGCCGATGCAGGGGGTATGTCCCCGTGGTCGTGTGGACCTACCCGTCAACTATTAAGTATTATCTAATATAATGGTATACAGCTGTATAATAATGAACCACCAGGATCGGAACACGGTTCATGACGACCACGTGCACGTGTCATGTTATAATGCCATGTATAAGTTTAGTGGCAACGGAGTGGTAAGGTTAAGTCTTATAAGGGGGACACTGTATATTTTAAGAGGAGAGAGACATAGAAGGAGAGGGGGAGAGAGTCACAGATAGACAGCCCGACAGACGAGAGTTACGTTGTGGGGAAAAATTTGGTCTGGGCACTGTGGGGTTGGGTAATGGGTACAATCGATCATTGTGGGGTGCACATTTCATACATGCACATATGTACATTATGGGGTTAAAATGTCTGAATATAGTGGGGTCATATTGTTATTCAGGAATATATTTCATTAAATAGCAAAACAAGAAAGTAGCTTTGATGGCCTTCGAAACGCACCTAAGATCAAGTCGATCGGACCAGCGGTTGCTGAGATATTTAGTTTTGAAAGTTTTAGCAGAAGTATCGTAAAAGAGTCCTTATTCAAAATGCTAGTTTCTGGCTGTGCTATTGGGGGGTGGAGACTGGATCATGGCTCAGTGGGCATTAACTCTTGCACCTACATGATGCAAGCTTCATCTGCTCACTGTAGGACTATTTGGGAAAAAGTGCCTCCGCTGCGTGATGGGGCCAGTCAAAGAATTGTTTGTTTTTGCTCTAACCCGTGAACCGTTGCACTTAGAGACACGGGACTGGGTGCAAATCGAAGCTTATCGCAAGGGCTACCAGGCACTCTTCAAATTGGAATTAACTGTCTCAGATACTGAATGCATGGGGTGCAATCATCTGTTGTTTTGGGGTTACTGTGTCTGAATATGTGGGGTGCAATGTCTGTCGCTATGGGGTTATTATGTCTGTGCATGTGGGGTGTTATGTCTGTCGTTATGGGGTCATTGCGTCTGAACATGTGGGGTGCAATGTGTATTACTCACTAGGGGGCAGTAGGTGGTGATACTGTCTGTAATATGCACAGACTAATGGGGTCTGTCTGACAGACACAATCATTGTGGGGTTGTACCACGATCTCTTCACATGCACCCCACAAGGTCATTTTGAACCATTTTAAGGACATTGCTTGTGGGGTTAACCCCACAAGCAAAGAATTACCCCACAACGTAGCATTGTACTTATAAAAAACCCACAGTGTAGCTCCCGTAAACACAGACAGACAAACAGACAGACGGAGAAATGGCGTTGAGTCGTAAAATTTTAAATTTCTTTTTGGTGAATTCATAGAACAAACTTAATCATGTAGAGGCCAAGTGGTGGAAGGAAAAATGGGTTATATACACTGTAAAGAGTTGGGGTTATATAACAGGATTGTTCTATCTAAATCAACAAGGGAAAGAGCAGTATTCTCAAATACACTGACTGTCACTGTTTAGTGACAAGCTTCTACCTGTAGACACATATCATAAAAGTGAATTCTGGTAGCTTTTGTCAGACTGGCACAGTGTGAAAAGCCTCATTATATCAACATCCGGGAGATTTTATAAGTTAAAATGCCAATCATTACACCCTCAGAGCAGCCACCGTCATCTATTCACTTTAGCAAACATGAATTAAGAAAGCCCAGGGCAAATCTCTGATTTAATAACGCCAAGCATCTCAATTAGTTCATTTTAGCAACAATTTAAGGATATTTTCCTACGCTAGACCGCATGTGCATTTTGGTTGACTTTGATACATACTATCCATAAAGAAACGAATAACGTATATTAGTACAATTTGCATACAATTGCACTGTCTTGAAATTTCGTCTCAATATCCAATAGCTTTCATAAATCATACCAGTAGTAAATGTTAAACAAATTGCATGAGATTTACATTTTTCTCACTTCTACCCTACTGGTCTGCCATATTTACGTTAGGATTCATAATTCTCCCGGGATCGGGAGGGAGGACATATTATTTCAATTGATATATTACACATAGAAAGGTTTGGATCTACATATTCTATAGAGCTCTTCACAGCCCACAACTTCTTGAATTTCAAAAGGAATCATGACAGAAAATAATGTGAAAAATAAACTTTGCAACATCCCTAAACATTCTAACTACAATATATCCTATAGAATAAAGGAAGCCCCATGGGTTTACCTGCAGAGTAAGGCCTAGGGGCGCAATTATAATGTGTGGATTAATTAATTACAAGTGAGTGAGACAAGTCACCTTATAGTCTATATACCCCGAAGGTCCATGCAGCGCATTTAGTTTATTTGCCGTTATAATGATATGATAATTGTGACTGTATTAATCTGAAATACGAAAAAGACTAGCCGGTCAGTCTCTATGTGTTGACAATCTACTACGAGCTACTACGTATAGTCTACACAGTTCACTGGCATTATTAGGGTAGGAAGTGGTATGGCTAGAAAAATGGGGAAAAAAGAAAAAAAAGGTTTCTGCTCACCCGCCCGACCTACACTGATCCAGTCATCTAGGCAATTGGTAAATGGAAGGCAAAAGATTGATGAGGTGCACCGATTAACAAGATCAAATGGAGGGGAAGAAATGAAGGGGAATGGACTGCAGGATGAGAGAGAGAGAGAGAGAGAGAGAGAGAGAGGAAGGGAGAGAGAGAGAGAGAGAGAGGATGACAGGGAGGGATGATGGAATGGAGTAGGGATGACATGGAGGGAGGATGACATATAGAGATAGGATGGGATGGAGTAGGGATGGCATGGAGGGAGGGCGACATGGAGGGATAATGTTGATAAGACAGGATGGCATGGAGGGATGATGACATTGAGTAGGGATGACATAGAGGGAGGATGATAGGGAAGGAGGATGATAGGGAGGGAGGAGTGCATGGAGGGAGGATGGGATAGATAGAGGATGGCATGGAGGCAGGGAGGGAGGATGACATGGAGGGAGGATGGCAGGGAGGGAGGATGGCAAGGAGGGAGGATGACATGGAGGGAGGATGGCAGGGAGGTAGGGTGACATGGAGGGAGGATGACATGGAAGGGGGTGACATGGAGGGAGGATGGCATAGAGAGAGAGGATGAGAGGGAGAGAGGATGATATGGAGGGAGGATGGCATGGAGGGAGAGTGACATGGAGGGAGGATGACATGGAAGGAGGGTGGCATGGAGGGGGGTGACATGGAGGGAGGATGGCAGGGAGGGAGGATGGCAAGGAGGGAGGATGACATGGAGGGAGGATGGCAGGGAGGTAGGGTGACATGGAGGGAGGATGACATGGAAGGGGGTGACATGGAGGGAGGATGGCATAGAGAGAGAGGATGAGAGGGAGAGAGGATGATATGGAGGGAGGATGGCATGGAGGGAGAGTGACATGGAGGGAGGATGACATGGAAGGAGGGTGGCATGGAGGGGGGTGACATGGAGGGAGGATGGCAGGGAGGGAGGATGGCAAGGAGGGAGGATGACATGGAGGGAGGATGGCAGGGAGGTAGGGTGACATGGAGGGAGGATGACATAGAGGGGGATCATTTTGGGTATCCTCTGTGACATGATTATGAGATTGATTACCATCATGCAGCATCCCCTAGTTACCCCACACTAGTTTTTTGGAGGGGTAATACAGGGCAATGCATAACCTATAGCGACCCTTGGGATTAGGTCATGGGCGCAGACGTAGCCCTACCCCCGAGGTCTCTGCAGAAATACACCAGGTGGCTGCAGGTCTGTTAGGGAGTGGTCATTATTTTATTTATCAACCGGGGGGGTGGTGGGTTTTCTCACGCGGACGCGCGGAAATTTTTTACGCTCCCCCCGACGGCAGTCAAAATTTTTTGCGGCCCCCCGCGCCGGAGGTGCGGAGAGTTTTCGCGCCCCTCTTTGATCTATCTCTATAGTAGCGTGCAGGCTTTTTTGCGAAAAAGAGGGTGAATTTTTTTAGCCCCCCCTCAAGAGGGCTCAAAATCTTTTTAGCCCACCCCCTCGGGAGGGGTCTGAAAATTTTACGCCCCCCCTCAAACCCACCACCCTCCCCCTGTTGATAAATAATAACCACTCCCTTATGAGAGAGAATGCTTCTGGCTGTACTGTCTTTGGTACTTGTCATACAGTAAAACCTCATGTATAAGCTGCTCTTGTGTTAAGCTGCACCCTGGCTTTGACAGAATGCTGTATGCTATATTAATAGTCAAACAGATTCCTCTTATGACATAGTTGTTTGTTTAATTCTTGCTTGGATGTATACATACGCAACCCTCTAGTCCCTAGGTTCTCTATTTACCACTGGTGGCTCTGCTAACTAGAGGTAAGCATTAAAATGCTAATAACTCGGAAAGGATTTCTCCTGTATGGAGCCATATTCCCCCCCCCCCACCCAAAATGACAGGTCTTAGCTTTAAAAGCTGGGATCAGCCTAATGGGGTGACCAAGAAGGGTGGTCTACTTTTCAATCTCAATACATATGTGTAAATGGATTATCATTATTTTATTATTATCTATTCATACTGTAGTCGTTCTGAGAAGAACGTTTTTCCATGCACTGAAAGTTGAACTACAACAGCCATTCAGGCTTTGGTGTCTAGTACAGTGTATATGCACATGGTAGACTACAGTTCATATGTGAGTATATGTTATAAGTAGGTACCAGTATTCATCTTATAGATACCATCAGTTGGCACAGTGTGGTGAAGAAAGGGTCATAGGGGACTAGGCGATCTAGCGGGCAATGCATTTACCAGTCAATTTTATTGATTTCAGATTTAAATCTCCGAAGAGTGGGTGTCCCAAAGAGTTACCCCCCTGAAGTAAGGGCATCTTTCATAAAAAGCGCTTTTAGCTTGCCTCTGGCGATCCCCTCTAGCTCTTACCTCTATCTGCTGTAATGCCTCTCCCCTATTCGCCTTTTTCCACATGATGCATAGCAACTGCTTTTTTCTATGGATATATAAGCATTCCACTTTACAAACTTCATGAAGTCGTTGTATACTGATCTCACATACTCTTCTGTTTTGACATAATTTTACTCTTACTCTTAAAGCTTGGCTTTGCATTCGTTGTAGTTTGTTTAATTCACCTAACTTTTTTTGTTTGAATTCACTTTATTTGTCTCGTTCAATGTTTCAGTACATTCGTGAAGGTAGAAGCAATGTTTTCTCTATCATAAAATTACATAGTCTAATCAGTCAATCTTATTATAATAACTACGTGCTTGTAATGAGACAAAAAATGAAGGCAGAAGACCTCATCCCCACATAAAGTGTACGGGTTGGTACTTCTGGTCCTACCTGACTTATAAAATTATATGAAACATATGACACATAGATATTTGTATACAGTTATGGGGGTCAAAAAAAGGGGGGATTATGGGTTATATGAATAAAATGAGAAACTACGGCTCTGTCACCACAAAAAAAAATCATCGTACATACAATAGCAATAGTAATTGGTCAGTCCTCATCATAGGGTAGTAAACATTTCATTAAGAATAATGTATCATTTTTAAACTTGGTGAAATCTGGAGCATCATGTAATTGAGTAGTAATATTTTTCGTATCTCTATATGAATTACACCTTGACCTGTTATACATATAGTTTACCATATGAGCAGACCTTCTATCTTCCAGTAGATTAACACCTGTAATATTATGAACATATTTGGTATTAGTTAAATGAGGAACCTTTAAACAAATTTTCAGACATCGATTTTGAGCATATTGGAGGGGATCCAGATGCTTATCATAAGTTGTCATAAAACAAATGTCAGCATATTCCATATAGGGTAAAATAGTTAACTTATAGATTTGCATTGCAAGTTTGGTATTCAGGTATTTTCTTAATAGGCAAAGTTTGTATGTTTTGTAAGCTATAGTTTTTAGTTGATTATTCAAGTGAAAATTGAAATGTAGAAAGGAATCCAATGTTACTCCTAGATATTTATAGCTAGGTACCACTTGTAGTAGTTGGTAATTGAGTTTTACATCAGCAGTGAGTGTATATAATCTTCTTCAGCTTGATGAAAAGAACATAATTTTAGTTTTAGTGACATTTATAGGTAGTTTGTTTTGAATACACCAGGTTTCGTATGCCTCGAAATCATTTTGCAAATACATCTTAGCACTTTCAAAACTAGTTTTAGATGAGTAAATGACAGTGTCATCAGCATATAATCTAACCTTACAATTTTTGACACATTTAATAACATCATTGACATAGATAAGAAAAAGAAGAGGACCTAAAATAGAGCCTTGAGGGACACCACATACCACCTTTTCTTTACCTGAAAGTATGCCATTTGCAAAAGTAGTTTGATATCTATTGTGTAGATAATTTTCAAACCAATGGTAGGTGTTAGAGCGTATGCTGTAGTGATGGATATTAGTTAACAGGACCGAATGGTCTACTGTATCAATGGCTTTTCTCAGATCAATGAAGGCAGCCACTGTTGAATTACCCACATTTAAGTTTCTTTTAATATCATCGGTAAATTTAGCCAAGGTATCAATTGTGCTATAGCCCCCTCTGAAACCATCTTGTTTCGTTGTGAGAATATTTTCTTTAATCAAAAATCCATAAACACGGTTATGCACTATTTTTTCTAGTAGTTTACAAGGTAGAGGTAACAACGAGATAGGTCTGTAATTATTCACTAGTGTCGAATCACCCGACTAAGGGATGGGGGTGACTTTAGAAATTTTCCAAGAATCAGGAATACAATTGTGTGTAAAGGACAAAATAAATACTTTAACCAGTTTGGAGGGAGCATGCTTAAAAACAGTTTTCAATACAGTACTAGAAATGTTTTCAATAGCTGAAGATTTAACCGTATTTATATCATGTACCAATTTCACTACCTTCTGAACATTACTTGTGATGTTATCAATTTGATTTAACACACGCTCGTCATAAGGCTTCCAGGGTATAAATAGGTTCTTAGCTAGTAGGGACCAATATTTAGCAAAATATTGATTGATAGAGTCTGAAACGTTCTTGTCATCAACCCGGGCATTGTTATTTACATGGTCTACCAAGGAAATATTGTTTGTACGATTTCAATTGTTTGTGATCATTTTTATATGTTTCAAGTTGTTCTTTGAAGAAGTTTATCCTTGCTTTATCTGCTATTTTATTTGCTTTATTCCGGGATTTACAAGAACTTTTCCAGTCTTCCTCATTCCCTGAGCACCTTGCCTTCCAAAGTTTGGCATTTTTGTCACGGATAGTCTCATAAACATTTTGTGTCATCCACGGGTCTCTATGCTTTTTTACCAAATTTAGCTAAAGTATCAATTGTGCTATAGCCCCCTCTGAAACCATCTTGTTTGGGTGTGAGAATATTTTCTTTAATCATAAATCCATAAACACGGTTATGCACTATTTTTTCTAGTAGTTTACAAGGTAGAGGTAACAACGAGATAGGTCTGTAATTATTCACTAGTGTCGAGTCACCCGACTTAGGGATGGGGGTGACTTTAGAAATTTTCCAAGAATCAGGAATACAATTGTGTGTAAAGGACAAATTAAATACTTTAACCAGTTTGGAGGGAGCATGCTTGAAAACAGTTTTCAATACAGTACTAGAAATGTTTTCAATAGCTGAAGATTTAACAGTATTTATATCATGTACCAATTTTGCTACCTTCTGAACATTACTTGTGATGTTATCAATTTGATTTAACACACGCTCGTCAGAAGGCTTCCAGGGTATAAATAGGTTCTTAGCTAGTAGGGGACCAATATTAGCAAAATATTGATTGATAGAGTCTGAAACGTTCTTGTCATCAACCCGGGCATTGTTATTTACATGGTCTACCAAGGAAATATTGTTTGTACAATTTCGATTGTTTGTGATCATTTTTATATGTTTCAAGTTGTTCTTTGAAGAAGTTTATCCTTGCTTTATCTGCTATTTTATTTGCTTTATTCCGGGATTTACAAGAACTTCTCCAGTCTTCCTCATTCCCTTAGCACCTTGCCTTCCAAAGTTTGGCATTTTTGTCACGGATAGTCTCATAAACATTTTGTGTCATCCACGGGACAAGAATTTTCCTAATTGCTGTTTCAATATGCGACCAGGCACAATTTATATCATTGGTATGATTAAATCCATTCCAGTCATAGGAATTAAATTCCTTTAACATGGTGTCATTTAGAATAAAACCCACCGGTAATATAAACCTTTTCATTTTTGGTTTTCCATTTCTTCCTTATAAGAAATATAGGGAGATGGTCAGTTATTGAGTTATTACAAGAACCAGTATAAATACAGTTCCTTCATAAGTTTGTGAAAATTAAATCCAGAATGGCCTTTTTGCACGTACCAACTTTAATTTCTTGGTTCAGACCCATACCTTTCTTTAGGTTCAATAAATTTTGTACAGTGTCATTATCTTCAATAACATTAAAATCAAAGTCACCCATAGCTATTTTGTATTGATCTCTATCATCTATCGTGGACACGGCCTCTATTAGCGCATCAATAAAATTTTGTTTGGAGCCATCAGGAGGTCTGTATACATTGAAAAGTAAGATAGGTTTCATATGTTCTTTGTTAATAACAATACAATGAAGTTCTATATCAGCATCAGAGCGAGAAAGTGTAGAAAACATGTTGTAGTCATGCTTGATTCCATGTTTGATATAAATATATATAAACACCACCACCAATTTTAATATTCCCTCTTACATCCAAAACCTGCCTGTCAAGCCTATAACGTGCATAACCGTATAATTGATAATCAGATTCATCATCTTCGCATTTAAACCATGTTTCAGAGAAGGTAAAATTCGGCACAAATGCTGGCATAATTACATTTAATACTATGAGCATTCATATGCATAAAGCGCAGACCTTTGGTGCTTACTAAGTCATTTAGTGATATAAATTGCATGAATCAAAGATATTAAGTTGTGACATAAGTAATCAACATACATTACAGAGCAATCCCTCCATTCAAGACCATTATCTAAACCCCCGGGGACCCCCAATACATTTCGCAAATGTAATACCGTAGAAGGGGCATAGGCCTTAATGCAGCACCCTATACCCGTATAATATGTCTTCGTTGCTAGGGACAAGTGGCTTGACAGGTGCAGCAAAGAAAAGCAGTTTAAGTAATAATAATAAAACATGGGTATGGTCAAATAACCAACAAATGTATCATTTGAGGCAAACTTATCTTCAGTATATACTTGGGTAACAGAGAATAAGATAGTAGTTACACAAGGTACATGATCAACACATGTATTGGAGGTTTATGAAGTAGCATTCATAGCTTCTTGTAATCGAATCTCTTCAGCTGTTGGCAATGGATTTTCACCTGTACGGTTGTACCTTATTTTCATAAGCATTTCTCCTAGTTTGTTTGCACATTCATGTTGGTTGTGGGCCATGTTGCTAATAGTTATTTGGTCCTTCTGACCCAGATGAAAACCTGCACCATATGTGGAATGGTACGTGGCTTCGTAGAGGTACTTCCCTTTGGAATTCACTAGTTTTTGAAGGAGATTGGGCTGTGCAAATTTTATCTCGAACAGACAGGTCATTACCTCCTCATCAATATCATACCAGTCATTTGAGTTGTTACATTGTTTAGCTGCATAGATGCTATCGATTGGGGATTTCACAACAAGCACACGTTGTAGAATATTTACCTGATTACTAACTACACACTTTTTAGCATGGTAGGCACGTTCAACAGAGTCATACTGTTGATTTTCAAAGGTGATTGGGCACTTGTAAAGGTTTGAAAAAAATATAATTTTCACCCTGGAAGGCCAACCCATCTGGGGTTTCCAGTCTTTGCATTCTGGATTGAGAGATCATGTGGCAGTTTGTTAATATCCTTAACTGGGTATTGCTGGCCTTCAATCACCAAGTTTGTACCTTTAGCAGTGCAGTCAATGCCTTTGTTCTTGGCTAGAGCCTGGATGGCCCTCATGTCCCTCTGTATTCTTTTCTCATTAGGTGAAACATCATCAGAAAGATGTTATCCTTTCCATGCAGGATTTCCTTGGAGTTTCTTGATATTCCTATACATCCTCAGTTTGTATTGGGTGAGGAAAAGACCACAACTACTTGTCTATTGAATGGTTTGAAGCGAGGATTTCTCTTTTGCTGTGGAGCTTTATTAAAGTCAAGTGATAGATCATTGAGGAGTTGATCTAAGGTCTCTCTCAGACTAGCCGGTCTATTTTCATCCAATCCTTCAAGTATAAGAATTTTCTTTTTTCGATCAGCATCCAGGCGTGCAAATTGATCTTCATGTTTGTCTGCTACCCCTTGGATTTTACTTGTATCGGCTTCATTTTTTTTGTATTTTTTCGCTGTGAGACACCAAAAGTTCACCGAATTCAGTGAGTTTCTGCTCAATTTTTGGGATTGTTAACGATTCATCAGCTGAGAAGCCTTTGGGGCCAAATAACCGTAGTTCCATACCTCTCAGTAGCCGAACAGTACTTTGATTTATGGTTTCCTGGGACTTCAGGTGGGCTTCCAGTTCATTCACTTTGTCTACCAAGTGTCTAGTAGTTGCTTTATATGTTTACTTGGGCAAATATTTCACTTCTTCATCTTCAGGATCAGAGTTTTCGAGTTGCAAAGTGTCTATTTTGGCTTTACCGGAAGTCACCATCTTGGATCTGGACGGGTTAGGGAGAGCCAGGTGCAGAGACAGTTTCGTAATTCTAGTCCCCTTTTTGTGACATAGGTTTTGTACTCCTAACTAATAGTTAAAAGGCACAGATATTTCATTAATATAAAAATGAATGATAGAATAGTTCCAGAAATTATGGTTGTTATGCAGTAGCGGAGTGCAGACCATGAATATTCCACGAGTACTGTTTGTTTACAAACATGTGCGATCTTCAAATCATGGGCGCCGCCATGTTAGATTCCTCCTCATGTCGAACGAAGGTGTACAGACAAATAGTAATTTATCCAAATTTTCACCTTATCAGGTCGATAAATCACCATAGAAGAAGCCTCTGTGCATTCATCCGTCGACTCGATTATAAAATGTAAGTAGAGCAATGAAGTTTCACTAGAAAACCGCTATAAGCTGGTCTCAGTCTCACTGCATATCTTCAGCCTAATGCCATTGTTTCGCCATATTACAGCAAGCAGTATAAAACGATCAATACTCAACTGTAGGAACCATCATTACTTTATAGATTCTTAGGCTGATCTCGACCGACATACATTTCGTTAGCCTACATATAACATTATAGAGTTTTTTGCCTAGGCTCTTCTTTACATTGGCTAGATGGGGATTAATGGACTGTTTAGAATCTAGTTCAATGCCAAGGTACGATTAGGTTTCCCAAGTGGGTAGCAAGTTACTATTGAGAGAGATTTCTAATGGGAGTATTCCCAACTTGTTGCCTGGGACAAAATACATGCACATACTTTTTTGGGTGTTCACTGTCATATAATTGGTTAGGCACCATTCATTGACACCATTAATGTCAGATTGCAGCATATGGGTTGCGACCTGGGCGTCTTTATCTGACACATATGTTACAATGTCATCAGCATACATCACACACTAGCCATACCTAATTTTTTCACAGATCCCATTAATAAACAATACAAATAACAGAGGGCCTAAGGTACCCTTGAGGTACTCCAAAATTTACAGTGGCACTGTTAGAACGTGCATTATTAGCAATTGTTTCATGTGCTCTGTGAGCCAGATAGTCTGTCAGCCATTTTTGCAAGTATTTATGTATATTTAGGTTACAGATTTTCTGGATAAGGGTTGGTTGGTGTACACAGTCAAAGGCCTTGCAAAAGTCAATAAAACAGCATCCCATCATCTCTGGCCTCAAACAAGTCCTTTACAACTGTGAATACTGCATCGCTAATGCCTCGGCCAGGCCTGAACCCGTATTGATAGAATATTATTGTCTTCTAGGTGTTTAGCGAGGGTTTTGTGAATTATTTTTTTACAATAGTTTACCAGGCAGAGGCAGTAAGGTAATGGGACTCCAGTTCTTTATTGATTTCAGATTACCTTTCTTGGGTATGGGCACTAAGGTGCCACAGGACCATGATGCCGGAAAAATACCTTCTTGTATAGAGCAGGTAAAGATGTGTATCAGCTTGTCAACCATAAATACATATGTAGTAGGGCATCCTTCAGGACCATGCTTTTAATTCCAGTTAGACCACTTGATTTGTCAATGTTATTTTCTTGACTAAACCGAGCACTGCATCAATATCAAAAGGTTGATCATCATCACCAAATTCAGGATCGCCAGGATGACATCAGCATTGTTTTCTGGTTAACATTGAGCCAAAAAGAGAGGCAGAAAAGGTTTCCCAATGGAATGTGTATTCTTCACCATTGGAGGCTCAAAGCGTCCCCTCTCTGCAATTCCAGTACAACAATTATTTATCCATCTATTTTACTAACATCACTCTTTTATTGTACCAACGAAGTACATATTTATGATCTATACATGTTCTTCTAACAGCATATGAACATGTTTTTGTACAATTACACTCCTTTGATGCTTTACTTCCACAAAGTTTACCAATCTCTGCCTCTTTTTGGGGACCCTCAAAAGCATCTTAATCCATGGTGGTGCCTATAACTCTTTCCGAGTTAACAACGGCAACCCTCGCTATAGGGCTTTGTATGGGGAGACCGTCTATAATATTTAAGAGCCAATTTGAATAATTATCTTAATTAAAACCTTCCTGACAATGATATCATTGACCATACACTACTTTTTACAAGACATTGATATGAACTTGATCTTTTAAAGATTTTATTACTTTTCTATGCAGTGGGCATGGCTGTGAATTTGGCCAAATCTCAGGCGCATCTTGAGGGATATGGTTATAAATGGCTCAAATGAAAGGTGTACATGAGAACTATCTACTATATGAAGTTTCAGGCATGTCATGACAGTGTTTCTTTTTTTTCAAAAATTCATATCAATGATTTCAGTCTCCATTTATTACATGCCAAATAAACTTGGAATGCATGGCCACTTTTGACCTGTTTTGGCTTGCTGTTTTATGTTTTACTTTAAATGTTGGGGTTGGTCAAGCTGCTATGGGAAGTGGGGGACTCCCCCAATCACACTTTGAGTAATGGGGGGGGGGCATATTTGTCATAAGGGAGTTGTCCTCATTTATCAACAGGGGCCCAATTCGATCCATAGTGCATGTAGCATGCAAGTTTTTTTGTTTTTTGTTGTTGTTTTTCTTTACTTAAAAGGGGGTAAATTTCTTATGCCCTCCCTCAAGAAGGGTCAAACATTTTTACCCCTTCACCTCAAACCCACCACCCCCTGGTTGAGAAATAATGACCCCTCCCGGACCTTAAGAATGTTCCGGTAGCCTACACTTGCTTTATTTTATTTATTTTTTTATCAGGGCTTTACTCCATCCCTTAATTGTATATACACAGGTCTATGACGAATCATTGCCTAGGCCCTATTCATACCAGAATGTTAAGAGGCTACAAAGTCATTAAAACCATCAATTAAGACCTCATGCTAATAATAAATTATGAATAAAGCAATTGGCCATGTACTTTCTGAGTTACCTGATAAATTTGGCTTTGTACATTGGAATATCTGTAGTCCAGTCAATCTGGCTCAATATGAGCCAAAACCTTGAACTA
Organism: Acholoe squamosa; assembly: GCA_949317995.1. Classification (NCBI taxonomy): domain Eukaryota; kingdom Metazoa; phylum Annelida; class Polychaeta; order Phyllodocida; family Polynoidae; genus Acholoe; species Acholoe squamosa. The sequence goes on from OX439045.1 coordinate 57,504,688, forward strand.
ATTGCCAACCAGAATTTTTCTTCCCCATGCATTTCTTTTATGTCCCTAAAATGACATAGTAAAAGTCCTAAGAGATTAAGATGGTGGAACTATGTCTAATTCGCATATGCATATTAGTACTGCCTATGAATGCTAATACAAAGTAGTATTTCACATGCCTTCAGTAGGGGTGAGGGTAAGAGTAGTATATAGGTGCAACTCAGCACATAGGAACAGCAACTGAAATCCTTTGACCTACTTACGAACCGGAAGTGACCTTTTGACCTCGACCTCTCGAAGTGATGTCATGACCTAGTTTCTCGAGCTCTGATTGGTTGAGAGGTGGTTGCCATGGCAACAGCCAGCAAAAAAAACAAAATGTGTTATTGTCATGGCAACGTTACGTGGACCGTAGCAAAGAAATAAACATATGCCATAACATAATCACCTGACACCTAGCAGATATTATTGGAACTGCTAATAGCTGGGTTTAGTGGAGCTGCCTTGTGGTTAAAAAAAACTTGTGGCACCCTCACGCCTGACACCTATACATATTATTGGAACTGCTTATAGTTGTGTTTAGTGGAGCCCCCTTGTGGTTTAAAAAAAAACTAGTGTCGCCTTCACCTGGGAGTAATAGGTTTGACACCAAGCGTGTCTATGACAAAGTTAATTTTTTTCATTTAACGTTGCGTAGAGTAGTAGATGTAGTGAAATAAAAAAGAACTTGAGAGGTTTTTCAACAATTTTTTTTTGCATTGGAACATTGGCAGTGTAGCAACTTCGTGAACCGCCTGTGTGTAAACTACATTTGCGCACCTGCTTTGCACCATTTGCTCTTTTAGAGATGCCAACTGCCTAAGCACATAGCATTACCTTTTTCGTTTATTGGGGGAAAAAAGTGGTTTCAGTGCATATTTCATCTTCCAAAATGAAAATCAGAGCTCTTTAAATGCTTGTAGCAATAGAATAAATTAAACAAGATACAACACTTTGGTGGACACCTTAGTTTACATAGACAAAGGGTATATAAATACGTTTCACCCCAATGGATACCGAGGAGGTCTGTCCCCCATCTGTTACTGGCTGCAGTGGTGCAGTATTGGGTGACAATTGACCTCCTCTCTTTTTTTAAGCAAGAATGCAATAGAATTGGAGAGATTTTGCACTGGAAAATCCCTGGTCTAGCAAAATCGCTGGTGTAGCAATTTAGCGAGTGGTGGTGGTGGTGGACCGTGTTTGTGTAAACCGTGTTAGTGCATCTGCTTTTAACTAGGTGGCGCCACTTTGAACTTTTTAGAAACACCAACCACTTAAGCACATAGCATCACTTTGTTTATGTGGGGAAAAAAGACAATTTTGACAAAATACAACAGATGGTTTAGATCATTTGCTTTTTATTTTCCACTTTAGCGCACACCTTATTTGTGGGTTCTACATAGGCAATGGGTATATAAGTACGCTTAACCCTAATAGATATCGAGGAGGTCCGTACCCCATCTGTTACGGTCCGCATGCTGCAGCAAATTGATTCTGACATATAATTGTTTTGCTACACATGAACCTGACGTCATAGTTGATCTGGTCTTCTTTCTTTCTTTCTTTCTTTCTTTCTTTCTTTCTCTCTCTCTCTCTCTCTCTCTCTCTCTCTTTCTCTCTCTCTCTTTCTCTGTCTATCTATCTCTCTCTGGCAACTTGCGCTTGGTGATCAGTGTGTTTCCATTGCAGGTGTTGCTGAGCGGATATCACCACAAATGTGTGAATGCATCATTGCCAGCATCCGACGAGCGGGCGGTGCTCCTGTGTCATGTTCAATGTCCTCATTCTTCATGTTCGTCCTGCGCTGCAGTTTTTAAACAAATGGGTGACAATTGACCTCCTCTTTTAACCAACCTCTCCTAAAACAAATTGACTACAATATCCTCCATTCTTTTTTCATACATGGTCTTTTCAGCCACTTTCAATGATTCCTCCATGTAACAGCTTGGCTTTTTAAGTCAAGTCCATGTAGGACATCCACTAAAACTTCAAAAGGTTTACGAGCATCAGGTAGTTTTGAGATGGTTGTGGACAAAGTGGTAAGTTCCATGTCAGTCAAATAAAGCTACATGAGCCTTCCATAATGCTCAGGGGGATTGTCTTCACATGTAAGATAGTGTAGGGTGTCCATTTGAATTCCTAAAGCGACTCCTAGCTCCTTCAAAAAGAATGATCTATCATTTTCACCAATTTTTAGATCTGTGGGATATTTTGCTCTTACCGTTGTTGGGTGGTAGGTAGGTAGGTAGGTAGGGGTAGGTATATATAGGGTAGGGAAGAAAAAGGGGAGGGGGCATATGTTATACATATGCGCATATGTGTGGCGCCCCCCTGTTACTTAAGGGGTGCCCCCTACCCCATACTTTACCCCTACACCACCCTACCCTACCCCTACCCTACCCTACCCCTTTTACACCTACCTATTCTATCCTGTACTACCTAATTTTGGAAGTTACTTGTCGATTTTTGGCCGATTTTGACCGATTTTTGACCATCTCCAGTTTCCTTAAAATGGGCCAAATGTCACGATTTTTTGGGGGATGAATTCTATGTTATATTCCCTTTGGGAAGGCCAAAGTATTTGGCTGAAAGTAGATTCCTCTCTCTATGGTGGCCAGATGAAGGAGGGTGACTTTAAGGTTCGTGCCCTATGGATTTAAGCAATATTTAGGGGAGAAGTATGAAAATAATGAAAAATATTATCAATTTTTGGCCAAAAAGTGACTTAAATCAATTTTCCAAGGGAAAAAAAAGTTGTTGACAAAATCGAGTACATATTCTGATGCATTTTGGTCAAAATCCTGGTTGCCATGGCAACAACTTGACTAGATATCGCCAGAATTGACTAGATATCAACAGATTGGTTGCCATGGCAACAGGGAAGAACATTTTCCCTGGAGTTCTGTCCAGTGATAAATCTGATTTTTCCTAAAAGTCAGCTAACTCATACAATTTATTTCATCTTGGTGGATACATTTTTAACTGAAATATTTCAATTGGTAGTTTTGCATATTGTTTCATATGCAAGCCCTAATAACTGTACAATATTTCCTCAATTAGGGCATATATATATATATATATATATATATATATATATATATATATATGATCTGATATGGAGTAATGTTGATGCTATCGCAGTTACCGCTGGATTGACACAATTCAAAAGTTGAGTGCCCTTTTATAGTGTTTGACATGAGACTTGTATTGACCAACCAGGAGTGCTTTGGTGCATCACTGGTTTTCACTGGAGGAGGTGTTGCATCATAGGCATGACAACGGATCCATTTGACCTCTGACCTCAGTGAGTTAAATAGAGTAACTGGGCGGTTTCACCTTATGGGATCTTCAGACTGCATTGAAATAAAATTATTTTTGATGTCATGGACAGACCAAAAAAATCTAAAATAATTTTGAGCGGTACCTAGGCCAATGGGGATTTAGGAGGGAATTTTGTCACTTCAAAATAAGGCATTTTGGGTGTTGCAAAATTCCAATTGATTTGAATTAAAGTGGTTTTATTCATAACTGGTTTTTAAAATTGGGTGTAGGGCCCATTTGTAATTTTATTTCTATGGTGAAGTACCATAGAAATAAATTGGGTGTCTAAATGAACGAAATTACTGGGTAATTTCATTGGGTGTCTAAATGAACGAAATAACTGGGTAATTTCATCAAACATGTCAAGATATCTTAGATTAAAGGGTATAATCCACACTATATAAATAAAATACGGAAAAATATTTCAGGAATTTTCCTCTTGGGACCCCCTGGTCTATTAGATGACATACACAGGCACTATGGAAAAATGTTTTAGGTGGTTGCCATGTACACCTAAATCATTTTTCCATGGTGCCTGTGTATGTCATCTAATAGACCAGGGGGTCACTCACATTCATACCTCTGGGGGCATTTGTATGGAGCCTCTGGATCCAATTAAATTCAATCAAATTGCGAAGGTGAATGGCCTTCTTGGATTTTGATTGAGCATGGATAAAGTCTACAACATGGATGGTCATGTCCCGATGTTTGTAGTCTTGACCTCTTTTAGAGCAGGAGTTTATATGTCTGGACATTTCACTCCTGTGGTACTCCTTTATCCTTTTTTTCCCGTGGTGGTCAGAAAAATGAGTCTTTATGGCATTTTCTGTATGTCTGACATATTGAATGCCACAAATGTTGCAGGTGATGCAGTAAATTAAGTTGGTGCTGGAGTAACACACATTATATTTACTGGTATATTCCCGGCCAGTGACAGTGCATTTTAATTTGCCACTTTTATCTATTTCGGGACAATAGTTGCATTTAGGCCAGGATAGACACCTGTTTTTGTTTGGTTTGGGGTCCAAGGGTTCCTCAGGAGTCAATTTTGCTTTGAAAAGCATGTCTTTTAGACATTTAGGACGTCTATGAGACATTTTGAATCCATCTTGGTGGATTTGTCTAGTACTGCACGATTTGCTGAGAATGTCCCAATTCTTGTGTGCAATACTGTGGATCCCATTAAATCCTGGAATAAAAGTAGAGACTAAAAATGAGCATTTTAATTTCTCTTTTTCCGCAGATTTGATGGATTTAGTCTTTAACAAGGACATTCTGTCCTTTTCACTGGCTTTTAGGAAGCGCTGTGAAATAAAGGCTGGTGGGTATCCCTGCCAGACAAAGTGTCTACCGCGGTGGATGCAATGTTCCAAAAACCGTTGGTCATTGGAACAAATACGGTGTATTCGAAGGAAATGCCCATATGGAATACCTCGTAAACTGTGTCTGGTGTGGGCAGACTGGAAGTGTAGGTAATTAGAACTGTGTGTGGGTTTGGTATACAGGTCAGTAGAGAGATTTCCACAATCGTCCAAGTGGACAGTGGTATCCAGAAAGTCCACTTGTGTGGTCGAAGTGGCCACAGTGAATTTTATGGAGTCATGGATGTTATTCAGATACTGGGTGAATTTGTCCAATTCTTGTTGGCCATGTGGCCAAATAAAAAAGATGTCATCTATGAAACGCAGCCAGATTAGTGGTTGCAGGGTATAGGTGTACACCTTGGTCTTTTCTATATCAGCCATGAATAGGTTAGCATATGTGGGTGCTACTCTAGTCCCCATAGCAGTACCTCCCACCTGGAGGTAGTGTTTGCCATTGAAGTCAAAATGACTTACCTTTATGTATCTTAGGAAGGAGATACAGTTGGGCAGTCCTAGGGTTGGTGGTCTTCAACTTCTCAGAGAAGGATTTCGTCATTTCTTTAAGCCGTAGTAGCCTGTCTATGTGATCATTTATATAGTCATTATGGGTGTTGGTTAGATCTCTTTGTAAAATTTCGTATCAGAAAGTTGTCTGACCCCTTCTGCTTCATAATGTCCCCTATCTTGGATGACTATAGCGCCCCCTTTATCTGCTGGTTTAATGACTATCTTGCGATTTTTGATTAAGAGTTTAAGGGAGGATTTTTCTTCTTTTCGTATGTTATGTCTAGAAGGTGATTTTACAATGAGATTGTTTAAATCAGTTTCATTTGCAAGGATATATGCTTGTAAGGGAACAGGTACGACATTGGGTTGCCATATCTTTTCTCATTTGATGACTTTGGATCTATCAACGCTAGCCAAAAGTGGGTTATCATTGTTGGAGCCGGTGTTATCTATAGCGGGTACAGTGGTGTTACAGTCAAACCAGGTTTGTTCTTCAGTACTGTTAATGGGACTGAAAAAAAGATTTTATTTTCAGTCTATGGTGGAATTCGTCTAAGTCTCGTTTTAGAAGTTTTAACACTGTTTATTGGGGTGGGACAGAAATTCAGGCCCTTCTCCAACAATGATAGCTCATATTTGGTTAAAGAATGGCTGGATAAATTCACAACTGAATTATTTTCAATTGGACTTATATCTGAAATTTTATTCTTGAAGTTGACAATTGGGTCATTAGAATTGTTGGCAGTGCAATTTTCCATGGAATAATTCAATACAATAATTGATGAAGAGTCAATGTTGTGTGAATAATTGATCAGTGAACAGTCAATAGAACTTACTGAACTTGTATATCTCGGTGTGCTAACAGGCACCACAGTGTCAATGTTCAACAAATTAGGGTAGATCTAGAGTCTACATGAGGGCTTCCCTGATAGCCCTCCTTAGGTCTGACATGGTAACTGGGCGGTTGTCCTCGGTTGGGGGCTGGTTTCGATTCTACTGGTTTCGGGCACGGCGACCTCGTGGGGCTGTCTGCCAGCCCCCATTGATGCCCTGGGCATTGGAGCCCTGGGCAGAAGGGGGGCCTTGAAAACTCGCAGTAGGAGAGGCAGATCTAGCACGTCTATCATTAAGGGGTGATCTAGATCTAGAACGAGGGTTGTCCTTCTTGTTCTTTTTGCCCTTTCCCTTACCTTTGCCTTTGCCCTGTGGGGGTTTCTGGGTCTTCTTGTTGTGGGAGCCGAGCTGGATATATATATATATATATATATATATATATATATATATATGTGTGTGTGTGTGTTAAAATGGGTGTCTCAAATTTTACTAATTGGGGACATCATAGTCTGCCAAAAGTTCACTTATAATTGGAATTTCCTGAAAATTCCTTCATTTTCTGAAAGCTCATATTATATTCTATTAAAAAAAATTTCAACAAAAATGATTTTGCACCAGATGAAAGTGAAAAAATCATAGAAAATAAATCTTTCTCTTTGGGTAATTTCTCAATTGATATGTGAAATATAGGTCTTCAGTAACATACTCATGAAATTTCATCATATAGCTATCATTATTTCTCAGGAAATCATTATTCTTAAAATATAATGTAAAATCATATAAATCTTGGATCTTGCTGCAATTGAGATGAAAGGCCTGTTGCTAAGCAACCATTTGGAATAGAACAAAATGAATAGCACCATTAGATTCCTTGGTATCGATTTAGGGGGGTAGGTGTCCTTAGATTTTTCATAGGTTTAATATTACCAAAGCTAGGGCATGAAATTTATCTGAATCTCCTCTACTTCATATGGCCTCATATGACCCAATATGGTGTAATGGACATGTAACGGACGTCCTTAACATGGTCATTTTTGTGACATTGACTTTAATCTTCATGAATTTTCTAAAAAAGCATAATTTTAATCCCAAAAAGTGACAAAATATATCTATCGCAAATTCTTTATCGTTCTATGTAATTTTCACCTGTGTTACTCTTTGTTTTATATTGTTAACAAATTTTCCTAGATAAAAAGTTATCGATGATTATTTTATTTATTTTTATGAAGCATTTTCCTGGAAAACACAGAAAATCACGAAAATAACATAAAAAATCTTTGATTATCCATTTCGAATAGTATAATCATGAACTTTATTATTAGTATGAATCTTAATTGACTTAACATCAATTCTTAATGATTTTTCAAGTTCATGTTTGGAATGCATGTCTGTGACATCCTCTTGTATGGGGCCTGTGGCATTCCTATGATCTTTACCCTGTCGCCTTTTCTTTTGATCCTTACACCTGAAAGCAAAGTTTGTTTATTATTATACAAGCACGGGGCAGTGTCCAGTGGTTGATGCTGGTGGGAGAATGTTATGATGAGTGGGACTGGAGGTTTTCCTTTGATCCTAAAACATATATGGCACGCATGCCATGACAGAGTGCACCATGTAAAAGGCTAATTGGAACATGATGATAGGTTCATTCATGGAGAATGAGCAAGCCAGGAAAATTTAAAGTTAACCACCCTTCATGGTCATATCTTACACCTGTCTTTTTTTTCATCCTCGAGCACAGGTGTTAAAGGCAGATAATTTTATGATGAGTGAAACTGGAGCTATAGGGAAAAAAAAGTAAAATCCAACTTTTGGCTTTGATCCTTAAGCACAAGTATGATTGGAATGCTGCTTTTGCTTTTGCTGCTGCTGCTGCTGCTCAATGGTGGTGGTGGTGGTGGTGCTGCTGCTGCTACTGCATGCTGCATGTTGGTGGTGCTGGTGGTGCATGCTGCTGCTGCTGCTGATGCTGCTGCTGCTGCTGCTGCTTTTGATCCTGGAGCATGTAGCACAGATGGTGTGGACAGCGTGTAACATGTAAACAGGGTGTAAAACTGCTAATTTGAACATGATGATATGGGGGCTTAATGGTGTGATGGTGTGGTGGGAAAATGTTATAATGATGAGTGAGCCGGGAAGCAGGTGGTAAAATCCATCACCTTTTTATGCTTGTAGTTTGGTAAAAATTAAAATAAATCCAACATCTGTCTTTTTTATTGTTCCTGGAGCAAAAGGTGTCAATGCCAGTTAGTGGAGTAGATAGCACCTTGATTTTGACCAACATTGGCACATTTGGCAGCAAGCATGAAAGTTTGCACATAGTACCTTTTTGACATGCTGAATCCAGTTCTAAGAGGAAACATCATTTTCGAATATCGTTTCTTCTCATAAATTGACATTAAAAATAAAAAGTATTAATTAATTATTTAATTCCATAAAAAATACCCAATAGATTTTTAATAAATTTGAAAGGCTTCAAAACCACGCAGAATAGCTACAACCCATTAGTATTCATAACTTAAGTTCCAAAACAATAATCCTTTAATTGAGTATCCCATATTAATGACCTAATTTGCATATTTCAATCAGATAGCTTTACAAGCAAACCTGAGTCAGTCAACACCTCTGTTTGAGACTAAGGCATAGTATTAGTTCTTTAACTACCATTTAGTTCCAATTTAGATATAGTCATACATATAATCAGTCATTTTTGCATCGACTGTCTGCAAATCAATGGCCTAATTTGCATATTTCAATAAGGTAGCTTCACAAGCCGGCATGAGACAGTCAAAAACCTCTCTTAGAGACAAAGGCATAGTGAGAGCTCTTTCACTAGCATATAGTGCCAATTTTGATATATTCATGTATATAATTGGCCCTCAACACATGTACTGATATCCCTAATTAGCATAATTTATGCAAAATAGAAATACTGTGTGTTGTGTACGGAGTAGCTTTGAAAAAGTGCCCATTTATAGTGCTTGACATGTGACCTGGATTGACCAATCAGGAGCGGCTCAGAGCTTTTCATGATGTATTGGGGACAATGATTGGTTGCCATGTGTGGGGGTAACCAGGGTATTGTTTGCTCGACAACAGTGTGTCAAAATAGAAATACTGGATATATGTGTGCTATCATATATCCAAAAGTAATTATGAATTTATACATCAATCCATCTCAGCTTATACCATAATTGGCTACTTGAAAATACATTCCTTGATGACCACTAATCGATTTTTTTATGAAGTTTATTATGAATAAATATTGATAATGATAAATATTATTAATCTATCTAAATCTATGAAAAATATCGATAGATACTAATCTTTAGGCTGCTTAGTGAAATGCTTCCTTCTTAAAAACAGGGCACACAATCTCCTCTTATGAGGTCACGTCCAGGATGATGTACAGCTATTCTTCATAGTCACCTGCAATGATTTTGCAGGCTCAAGTTGGAGGTGTCTGATTGTGCATGTCTCTAGATAAAGCCCTGGACTATGTATAACACATGGAGGCCTTGGGTGGGAATCAGGGCTTCCCCCATTCCCCTAAATACTGGAAGGTGTTGGCCTGACACTCCTGCTCATTTCCCTATTTCCCAACCTTCTAGAAAGGTTAAATGCAAACTGCAGCATTCAAGATCTAATAATAATATTATGCTGTCCTTTACTTTTGCCCTAATAAGGACTCACAGGCAGCATCTGCCCACACACCTTTCAGCAACCTTAGTGTAGTTGTATAAGTAAGCTACCTGGGGGAAATGCCCACCTCACCACCTCACTTGAGTAGTGAGAAGTTCAAGCCACCAAAGATGTCTCCAGTAAGGGAACCTGCCCATATCACAACACAGGAATTATGCCTGTCTGACAAAATTCATTAAGTGGTGATCCTTATTCAAGCACTGAGCATCCTAACCCACCTCAGTCACTGTTTCAAGAGAGTAGCTGAACAAATATGACTATTTTATCAGGATACCCCCCAAACAATTGTGGCTCATATATCATTTTCATTGATGGGGTAGAAAACTATCAGGAACCTACTCTGCTCAATAACTTCTTGCGGTCAGCTCGAGTGGATAGTCTGTGGGTGCAGACCACTCAACTCAACTCAAACCTGCTATCTTAACATCTGTTAAGATAGCAGGTTTGCAAGATTATGGCAACAGGGATCAAGATACATAGACGTCTGGAATTACCATTAGATAATTAAGAAATGTGTACACAGTAAAATTCCTTGAGAACGAAGTGTTTGGGACAAGCAAAAAAGTTTTTTGTAAATCAGTTTAGTTGTATCCAAATAGAGTAATTTAGAAGCCTTGTGTCACCATATACTGCTATACAGGGACCTTAGAAATCTTCAAAATTGTCTTAAAACTTTACCCTGGGAGACCAGGGGTGGAATAGCCTTATATGACCAGTGAATTTCAAGAATCCCCCCACCCGCTTTATCTGAGCAAGGTCAGATAGGAGGGGAGAAACCCTACCCCATATATGTTCTGTGGTTCTGTGGACCTCCCAGTAGGTGTCCAGCCTTAGTAGGAGAAACCCCTTCACTCAACTGACCAGAGGTTGTGGATGAAAGGGTGCAGCCTAGAGTCTGAGAATTAAAGCTTCAGACCTTTAGGGAAGCAGGCAGTTAGGCATGACACCTGACTTCCCATAGATCTTCAATCCCCTCCCCCCAGCACTACCAGAAACTGTGATTTTCAACACATACAAAACCTAACTAATTACCTCCCCCATCCCCCCACCCACATCACTGTCCAGCAAGCTGTCATAGCATTACTTCATTGTTCATACATACAGCACCTCAAATAGATACAAAAAGACAATAGACTTCAGCCTACACATTGTTTATAGAGTTTAGTCAGATTTATTAGGCCAATAGAGCTTAGAATATGTTCTTGCATCAATAAACTCATCTATGAAAACAATTTAAACTCCATAATTACTATGTAATATCCAAAATGTGGGGGAGAAAATTTGCTATAAAGAGATTTATTTTCTATTGAAGCTTTATTTTGTCTGATATGCTACTGTTCATGCTGAATATGCATACCAACAGTTGTCTTTTAGAATTCCAGCTGACATCTATAGATACTTTCCTAGAGTGACATATAGGGCTACTTAATCACAATATGCAAATTAAGTCATTAATGTGCAGACAATCGATGTAAATACTGCTGATTTATATGAAGGGACAAAACAAGCAATATTTGCATACCTTAGTTTCTCATACCCAGTGGTATCTATTCATGTTGCAACTTCTCATGCTCTGACTTTACATATTAGTACCATATTTCCCCCATGATTTTGCATAAATTATGCTTATCAGACATACCATCATGACATAAATCAATCAAATAATGGTCATCATGGAATGTATATATCCAAGCTGAGATGTATTGATATATATATTTATGATTACTATATGACTCAAAGCCTGACACATATACTGATTCTATTATATTTTGCATAAATTATGCTAATTAGGGTTAACAGTATATATGTAAAAGTCTAATTATATGTATGACTATATCTAAATTGGAACTAAATGGTAGTCAAAGAGCTAATACTATGCCTTAGTCTCAAACAGAGGTGTTGACTGACTCAGGTTTGCTTGTAAAGCTATCTGATTGAAATATGCAAATTATGTCATAAATATACAATAGTCAATTAAAGGATTATTGTTTTGGACTTAGAAGTTATGAATACTAATGGGTTGTAGCTATTCTGTGTGGTTTTGAAGCCTTTCAAATTCATAAAAAATCTTTTGGGTATTTTTTATGGAATTAAATAATCAATTGATACTTTTTATTTTTAAGTCAATTTATGAGAAGAAACGTCATTCAAAAATGATGTTTCCTCTTAGAAATGGATTCAGCACATCAAAAAGGTCCTATGTGCAAACTTTCATGCTTGCTGCCAAATGTGCCAATGTTTATGCTCTATCTACTGGACTAAGTGGTGCAGCATGCAAACAGGGTGAAAACTAACTAGTTTTCAACATGCTGATGGAAAACGTTTTTTGATAACCTTACCATAACTATAGGGTGCCGTGCGGAGCCGACACCATAAAGTTGACATACACAGAGGGGTCGCCATAGAGTTAACATAGCGGCAAAATATGCAGCGCGCGCCATAGACTTAACATTACAAAGAGGTTGTGGTGGAAGAATGTTATGATTGAGTAGGACTAAAGGGGGGTATAATCTGACAACTGGCTGTGATCCTGGAACACAGGTACCATTGGGTGTGCTGCTGTCTTTTGATCTTCTGGAGCATGTAGCACAGATGGGCGTGAACCGCTTGTAACATGTAAACAGCATGTAAACTGCTAATTTGTACATGGTGATATGCAAAATGCAGGGGTTTTTTTAATGGTGTGGTAAAGAGAGTGTTATTATGAGTGAGTGAAATGATGTTTTATCACGCCTGGTCAGGCGCATGCCTGCTTTTACCACCCTTAATGCTAGCTCAAACATAAAAGCGAAAAACTTTTATTATACAAGCACGGACCAATGTCCAGTGGTTGCTGTTGTTGCGGGAGTTTGTGGTGGGACTACAGGTAAGGATGAAATGCACACTTGTCTTTTGATCCTAGAGGACAGATGGCATGGCAGTGGTGCAGCATGCAAACAGGGTTGGGGTGTAGACCAATAGTTTTCAACATGCTAATGGAAACTTTTTTTTTTTTAATTGTGTGCCATGTAAAATGATGTTTAGTAACAAGGATATTTTTTTTTTCAAAAAGAATGGCAAGAGAAAAAAAATGTAAATTTTTTGAGAATTGGATAAGCTCAGAGGAAAAGTGCTTTACAAAAGATGGAAAATTGTCATTTAAAAAAAAAAAAGACCCATGGAGCATGTGGAAACTTAGCGTTTATACCCCTATGAGATTTTTTTTTAAAAGAACTGTGCTGTTAAACTTGCACAAAAAATTTAAAAAACTTATTCTTTGTTAAATAGGTGTTTTTTTTTTTACTTTTTACCAACAGGTTAAAAAAAAACAAAAGTTTTTTTTTGTCTTTTCTTCTTCAGGAAGGAGTAAAATGGTTAACAGGATAAGCTGTGACAACTTTGCAACCTTTAGTGGATATTTGAGTTACCACCCTCACTATATGACAACAGCTTATTGAGGAGTGGCCAATTTCAGTTCTGAACACCCTTTCGTAAACGATTCTGTTTGGAACAAGGGGGGATAATGTAATTTTGTCCGCCTGAAATAGTGTTGTTTTTTATCAATGCTTCTACCAAAGTGGGATCAGTAAAAACTGAATTTCCACCCTTTGGACTTTTTTTAGAAATAAAGTTTTCTGCCTTTCATGCTTGAAAGAGATTGAGGACGTGCAGGGTATGGCGTGATGTCTCATAATGTGCATTACAGCATTATGAGTAAGCTCAATCCCTGCTACCTGCCAATCTTTAATTTTTGTGATCAATTTTTTTATGGATGGACAAAAGGAGTGTTTGCCGTTCTTTATTAAAGGTGCAGTGTTGTTTTGAAGGAAACACTCTCTAAAATTCAAATTGGGAGGAATAAACGCATCTGAAGGATAATGTTCAGGACAATACCGCCACAGTTGAAACAGCTTATCTTGTTCTACAACACCCCTTATGTCTGAAATAAAAACCTCCGTTTCTCTTTTGTGAGAAGTGGATAAGCTCAGAGGTAATGAAGCAGGAGTCATAATCAGCTGAGCAGCTCTTATCTAATGTGAGTGAACCTTGCACCATCAATGGTCACAGGGGCAACTCGGTGGTCAGTTTAACAGGGGGGTGGGGTAATGCATACTGGGGAAAAGGGTAGGGTTTATAAGGAGTGGTGTGCGGCTCACTGACCATCACACGAGCGCTTTTACCGCTACTGCTGCTGCTGCAACCACACCTACCACAGCTTCACTAGACCGCCACCAGCATCTCCACAGTTATGCCGAGCAAACTGAAAATGAGAGGTAAAAGGCTACCACCCCTTAATCTACAGCTCTCTTCTACAGAGGGCTTTCTCTCCGCACCTTGTTATAATATAGCAGTGGACGATTGCCTCACCGAGGGAACAAATCTTACTCACCACTCACCCCAGATAAAACTCCAGAGGTTAAGAGCTTAATGCACGACTTGCACAGTGAATGGGACAGTGGGGAAAATGCCAAGTCTCATTTTGACATTTGCGAGTTTCTTAATCCCGCGAAGCCTGCAGACTACTACAAGGACCTTAAAGCCCCCACAGACCTAACTGGAGTTGCAGCAACAGCGCCGCCACAAGCACCATCATCACCACCACCACCACCACCATCACCTGGAGACACCATTGTCAACTCGCACACATACCCTGTCATGGCTCAACCTGAGGTCATTGACTCGACCAAAGAGGTGGAGGGTGAAGCTCAAGAGTGCCACAGGCCATATACTTGAGAATGTAACAAAAGCACTTAGGAAATACAAAGAGATAAAGTGGGGTTACAAATGAGATTCTCATTCTAGACAAAGTTGGTGTTATTACTATTCTGATGAAGTGATCAAAGAGTTTTTATGTTATTTTTCTCATTTTCTGTGTTTTCCAGAAAATTCCCTTACAAATACAAATGAAATAATAATCTGTTACTTTTGAAAAGGTTTTAATCTCATTGTCACAAAACAACCATGTTAGAAGTGTCCGTTACACGTCTGTTACGCCATATGGGGTCATATGGAGCCATATGAAGTACATGGGATTTTAATATATGACAGGCCATAGCTTCGGTAATAATCATCCTATGAACATTTTAAGGTTACTTACCCCCCCTAAATCGATACCAAGGAATCAAATGGTGCTACTCATTTTGTTATATTCCAACTGGTTGCTTAGCAACAAGCTCTTTACTTGAAAATATCCCCACTTTAGAGGCAATGAGGAAATAATTTTACAAGGTATTTCCATGACAATGATTTCCCAAGAAAGAATCATAGCTATATCATGAAATTTTATGTGCATGTTCCTGAAGACCTCTATTTCCCATTGCAATAAAGAAATTATAAGAAAAGATTTTTATTTTTCACTTTTATTTGTTGCAAACTCATGAGCTTGAGCCCGGAGGAACGGAGGAGGGTGAAAAGAAGGCAGTGGCAGTAGTGGCAGGTGCTAACCACCCTTTTAACGCTTTTGACTGATGAGAAAACTTCTTCCACCAACTTAAGAAAGAAGAAAGGGACAGGGTCAGGAACAGGGCCAGGGACTGGTTTTGAACCGGTGGAAAAGGCAGAGAACCTCTAAAGCAGCAGCAGCAGCAGCAGAACCACCACCACCACCACCAAGACCGCTACACCTTTGGTCTGTAGGTGAAAATGAGAGCATCAAATTAACTTCCAAGAAATGGCCTGTGGAAAAAGTGAGCCGGCAAAATATTACACCCACTCCTAACCAAATTTTCTACCCCGAAGGTGACAAGAACACATGCATAGAGGTGTACAAAAAGCTTGGAACTTTCAGCTTTAAAGTAGGTTTGGGTAAAAAGTCATTTTTCATTTGAGCTAAATTTCAAGAACGGCTACCTTTCAGGGGTTTTAGCTTCAGTGAAAAACAACTCTGTCTACTTTCTGGCCCAAGCATTGGTTGAACCTGCTATTGCAAACATAGCTAGAATCGGTAGCACATGGTAATTTAATAGCTGGAATGAAAGCTTAAAGTCAATGCATTGGACAAGAGCTAAATCACTGACCGCAAACACCTCCTTCTGTCGCATATGTATAAAACCTTCTAATGGTAAAAGTACATTCGTATGCTGAGGTTGTCTGTAAAATAAAAAAATGAAATACAAGTGAAAAAAACCTGTGTTGTGTTGTGTTGTGTTAAATTCACATTTCATTTCTTGTCGTAACAGTTAAATTGCATCGATAAAAAGCATTGAAATCATGCAACGTACATCAATATGGGGGTAAAAAAAAGTTTATATCACATATAGTAAAATATGTCACCCTAAAATTCCAAGGGTATTACACACATGTCAACAACCAATCAAAGCTTAAGAAATTAGATCAATTATAAAATATCCAACAAGCAATCAGCGCTCAAAAACAAGGTTATACTTTCCCCTACCCCTAAAAGTTACATGGATATTACATATCATTTCCTAACCACAAAGGGGCTCCACTAATCCCAGCTATAAGTAGTTCCAATAATATCCACTAGGTGTCAGGCATAAAGACGTCACTAATTTTTTTTAACCACAAGGGGGATCCACTAAACCCAGCTATGAGCAGTTCCAATAATATCCACTAGGTGTCAGGTGTAAGGGCGCCACTAGTTTTTTTTAACCACAAGGGGGCTCCACTAAACCCAGCTATAAGCAGTTCCCTCTCAGCCAATCAGAGCTTGAGAAAATAGGTCATGACGTCACTTCCAGTCAAATGGTGGCTTCTGATTGGTTGAGAGGTCATGGTCAAAAGGTCACTTCCGGTTCGTAAGTAGGTCAAACGGATTTCAGTAGCTGTTCCTATGCACTGAGTTTGCACCTATATACTACTGGTAAGTCTACTTTTCTTTTATGAAAGTGGTCAAAAATACCTATTTGATACCTAAAGAGACCATTAGAAGTCATAATATTGTAAATATAGGGTATAACCTGCCCTCGGGAGGGGAAAAGCCTTGCTAAAAAGTACCAATAAAAAAGGTACATCTTAGACCTTCTCTTATATACAATCCAATGGTTGTACTGCTATAATACATTAGATTGAGCTCTGATTGGACTTCACATATCCTTCCTGAAGGTCTGATGTTCATGTTTACTCCATGCTCCCCAAGGTTACCCCCCCCCCCCATGCATCCACTCCTTCTAGAGATAAACTGTAAATCTATTGTAACAATATATGGGGTTTATGCTGAAGGATATCTTGTTAAGTATATTTTCTTGAAAAGTACACTGAGCATGGCTACACATGCTTTTATGCCTTCTTGACTTGTTCAGTTTTATGGTTTCCTGAAAGTAAATGGGGGTGGGGATGGGTAGTCAGACCCCTTTACCTTCATACCCCCAGATCCCATTGCAGTCACAGTAAAGGGTTCCCATCATAATTGCAGGTCTCCCATATTTCAATTTAGACCCTACAGAAGCAGATATTTCCTGAAGTCTGAAGATAGAGAATGGAAATAATCATAGTTAATATAATGGAAAAGCACACAAGTCCCTTTGTAGACTAATCTTATACCTCTCAAGCTACATCATTATGACTGATCTTAAGGTATCCAGGTAGATCCGTGCTATTGCAAATTCCCCTCACTCCTTCAAACAGCTACATTCTCACATAAGCAGATTTTATCAAATAGATCATAATAAGAGTTTAGGAGTCAACCTACATAAGTGAATGACACAGGCTATTTCCAGTTATAACACAGCTGGGCAAAGCCATGGTGCATTATCCTGAATGCTGTGTTCTGATTGGTTGATTGACCGTGCATTATCTAGATGGATAATGCACTCCTGGCAAAGGAGGTTAACTTCATCTCACCTTTAGACTACAGTCTACACAGTTGATATTCATGTGTTGTCAGGTGGCTGATATGTGATTTTTCTGTGTTATAACGGGAATAATGCACTTGGTCATGGCTGTGGGAGTGCTCTAGACTGTATTGAGACATCTCGGGACCTATAAGGCCCCTCGATCTCTCAATACAGTCTAGAGCACTCCCACAGCCATGCCCCGTGCATTATTCCCTAAATAGAAATATTCTTATCCATACTACAGTAATTAAGTAGTTGCCTCCATTCAAAAGCAAACCTGTGATCCAGTCTGAATGCACGGCATGTGGGTTCTATAGTGCTAGACCTTAGTGCCCTGCTCAGACATGCAGTGAAAGAATACAGGAGCCATCGTAAACATATACAAAATGCTAGAGTATCCTACTAAATCCCAGATGATATAATTATAATATCTTCAGAATACTGTGACACAGCAAGACTTCTTAACAAACCACTAAATTTAGGATCAAACTGAAAATTAATGCCTGCATTTGGGTTGGTTTCTATTGAAAAAATTACTTTGCGATATTCATCAATATCTATCTATTTATCACTATCTGTCAAAGAAATAAGGTATATGAGGATATAAACTATAATACTTCAATTGAATCATCTGCAATATTGCCATTCCTATTTCCATTCCCTCATTATGATATTACTAATTTCTAGAAGTTCTACATGTGATAAAGTTCTATCAGATATCAATGATTGATTTATGTGAGGATTTTATCTGTCACATAAAGTAGGTTGAAAGAAGGAATAGGTAGAACATTAGCGCTCCCTATTATATAAATTGATATCACCTTCATTGAATCATTTGCAATGCAATATTGCCCTTACTATTTCCATTCAGTCATTATGATCGCACTGATGTCTAGCAGAAATAAATAAGATTTATTAGATATTGATGACTGATTTTGAATGAGGACCTTATCTGACGATGGAAAATTGGAAAATTGTCTTCACAATAGTAATAACAATCTCCACTCTTTGATGATGGGGGTTTACGAATGGCAGGGGGGCAGGTCGGGAGGGGGGGAGGGGCAGCATGAGCAGCAGGCCTTCATGGAGGACAAATGAAGCCTGATCTACTCTCATCCTGATGAGTTGTGGCAGTTCAACCACTGGACTGTACTTGAGCTAATGTTTAATACCTGGTTTATTGGTATTTTAGCAAGGCTGACTCCTATTTAGGGCAGGTCATAATCCTCAAAATCACAACAGTATGGCTTCTTGTGGTCTCTTTAGGTGTCAAATGAATATTTCTGACCTTGTCCATGGGCTCTTAATGAGGATTAATAAGAGTTTCATAGGAGTCCCAATTTAGCCTCTATTTTCACTATATCGCCAAACATTGGACCCTGAATGGGGGGTCAGGGGCCAAAACAATTATTTTATCCTTTTTTTCCTGCTTGTCTCGGCTCAAATGCATAGACTGAGCTGGTATCCCAACTTTTTGGCCAAAAAAGGCGATTCAACACTCTGTACAGTTGGATGGTTGCCCAAAAGCAGTACTAAAAAGTATATGTGACACGATCTGCGAAAAAGGCCCTTAGTGCGGGCTACATTAAGGGCCCTATTCCCAGTTCATGTCACATGCTAAGTAGACATAGTTCCACCACCTCAAACTCTTAGGACTTTAAGTATGTCATTTTAGGGACATAAAAGAAATGCATGGTGAAGACAATTTTCAGTTTGCAATTTGTTTAAGGTAAATCCTTACTTTGACTGGACTACTGGGGTTCGTCCCTCTTGGGGTCCTGGGTGGCCCTAGAGGTCTCACATAGGGAAATCCCTGGGTCACTAAGTGCATCCTTACTGACAGAAGGCCTCTGCACAGAATACTACATGAGTTCTGGGTGGGTAAAATAGTTAGGTAGTTTGGTAAAACTCTGTAAAGATTCATAACTAGTACTGAGTAGGTACTTATTCATATGATATAAAATCAGGTTTGCACAATGAGGCTATTAAAACTAGACTGTTAGGTGAAGGTGCAACCTTAACATGGGATCGTGCAGTTGATATCAGCACCTCCATGGACACCGCGAGAAAAGGTTGTAAAGCTATTAAAGACACTCAAGAGGTAAACCGTGTTCAGCGCGGTGGTCGTCAGTATGGTGGACAGTCCTGCAAATCTGGTAAAAAGTGTTAAAGATGTGATGGTGATCATGCTGGCCCATGCCCACATATAAAATCAAAGTGCTTCAAGTGTGGTATGATAGACCATATTGCAAAAGCCTGTAAAACAAAAGTGGATGATAGCAACAAAAATGAGTCCAAGTCGAATGGTAGCTTGCACAGAGGCAGAGGCCACGGTAAAGGTCGCGAACAAAATCATGCAAATTATGTTGATGATAACCCGAATGTTGAAGAGGAAGTAAGTTATGCGTCACTATATGAGGTGAATAGCGCTGGTAAATATGGCGAGATAACAGTAAAAGCCACGGTCGACAATCAAGAAATGATTTTCGCCTTAGACACAGCATCGGCAGTATCGATCATTGGTGAAAGTGATTATCGGCAGCATTTCTCGCATCTTCAACTCCGTGAAGCCGGTGTTAACTTGAAGTCATACACCGGACATCGGGTAGAGCTTCTTTGTGAAATCAACGTAGGTCGACGCACTCCATTATTTAGTCAAGTATATTTGCAGTAAATGAAACTACACCACTAGATCAAATTCCACAAAAGCATAAAGCTGTGTTTGAAGAAGGTATCAGCGAAATAAAAAACTATCAAGCTAAAATCAAGCTGAAACTGGATGCCACTCCAAAGTTCTACAAAGCCCGACCTGTTCCCTATGCCCTAGTCGATGGTGTTAAAAAGGAGTTAGAGAGACTGGAAGTTAATGGCGTCATACGCGAATCGATAAAAGTGACTGGGCATCAGCAGTAGTTGTGGTAGGGGAATAGACAGTTACCCTTATGTCATGATTACAAAGTCTTGATGAACAGTGCAGTTATAGATCAGTCATACACACTCCCCATGGCTGATGATATATTTGCTACGCTCGCTGGAGGATGTGAGTTTACAAAGTTAGATTCATCGAACGCCTATGCACAAGTTAAAGTCAATGAAAAGTTGAGGAAATATCTCACTATAAACACTGTGAAAGGACTGTATGGTGTAAAAACAGCTCCACACATATTCCCGGCGATCATGGATCAGATCCTGCAAGGGATTCCTGGAGTTTGCTGTTATATCGATGATATACTCATCACCGCCCCAACAACAGATAAACATCTAAAGGGACTTGAGCTGGTATTTGAGAGACTAAGTGAACATAAAATCCGAATCAAGAAGGAGAAGTGCTACTTTCTTGCTCCCAGTGTCCAGTATCTGGGACACATACTCAGCAAAGATGGCCGAAGCAGTCAAAGAAGCGAAGGCCCCAGAAAACGTCTCAGAACTCTGTACATTCTAAGGAATGGTCAATTATTATGGATCGTTCATAAAGGACTTATCGACCATCATGGCCCCACTAAATAATTTGCTGAAAGATGATGTGCCATCGAAATGGTCAGCCAAGTGCAAAAAGTCATTCGAGAAAGTGGAAGAGGCGCTGACAAATATAACTGTCCTGACGCATTATGATGTCAACAAAAAGTTGCTACTTGCATGCATGCGATGCATCACCCTATGGGATAGGAGCTGTGCAGTCGCATGTAGATGAAAACTCTGACTACAACTGAGCAGAAATATGCTCAAATAGAACGTGAAGCCTTAGGGATAATATTCGGCGTGAAAAAATTTCGCAAGTACCTGTACAGCAGAAAGTTTGATCTCTTAGCGGACCATAAACCGTTAACCAAAATCTTTGGTCCAAAGACAAACGTACCGACATTAGCAGCCCTTAGACTACAAAGATGGACGCTGATTCTGATGACTTATGACTATGAGGTGACCTACAAGAGATCAGCAGATTGAGTTATAGGGAATTAAGAGGGGCGACAATTCGGTCGCTAATGTTTGAGGATTTACAATAGTAATCCTGGAAATAATATAAAGATGCGGGGTTCCTCCATACTAAGTGTCTGTGGGTATATCCCAGTAGAATGCATGAATGTTTGTTATAAAGTATATGATATAAAGAAAGAGAACTTCTGAATGCGATATGTCACCGGGAACAGTTAAAGAATGTCACTATAAGCCCATAGACCCGATGAAGCCTAAGGTGGGCGCGGCATGTTATGGTCCTATAGGATGCCGGGCGTGGCTGTGAAGGCTGAGTCAGTGTATTGGACTTCGTACATGTAGGTCTTGGGGGTCGCTTTGGCGGCAGTGGAAATTATGTCCTTATGAGTGGATGGGTGTGTCCTCTATAGATGATTAGTTAGAATCCCACCAGGCTTAAAGTCCAAAAGGTGTCGGGTGGCAAAAGACCAAAACCACCGGTATTCTGGGGGTATATAAAGCTGGAACTGAAGGGCCCGGGCGCGGATTGTTCTCAGAACTTCAGGGATCCACAGTTCGTCCTGGAATTAGAGGGGAAGAGATTTATATTCGGCAGCCCACAAGTAGGAATCAATTGAAATTCTGAATAGCATTTACTGGAGCTTTGGTCACTGTCTAGAGTGCTTTCTGAAGTCTTAACTTCATTCAATTGGAGGCCTAGACATACACTAAAGGATCTGATTTTTACATAGAGGAACCAGGCATCAGAAGGAGATGAATTACCCAATTGTGTCTTCTTTCCAAATGGCTGTGGGATTTAAACACGGTTCTACTATTTGATGCTAGTTTGAGAACATTTCCCAAATATACAGTTTAAACAGCGAGTGGAGATTGGATTGTATTATAACTTCCCTTTAGAGAACCCAGAACCCCAACTTTAGAACATCAAGCCCCTCTTTCCCCTCCACCTGTGATAGCCCAAGATCATGCTAATGCGGACTATCTGAGTCAGATGCCAGTTGAAAAAGCTAAAAGTGATATCGAGGTGGAAGTTAATTACTTCACACACACACAGATAAACTACCCATCTATGCCAGAGATATAAAAAAAGTGACTCGTAAAGACAAAATATTGTCATGGGTTCTTGAGTATACCCTAAATGGGTGGCCCAATCATGTAGCGGACGATGATCTAGCACCATACTTTACGAGATGACATGAAATATCATGTGATCAAGATTGTCTACTCTGGGGGATGAGGGTGATTATTCCGGAAAAGTTACTAAAGAGGATACTAGAGGAGTTACATATTGAACATGTGGGATTGTGCACATAAAAGCACTGGCACGAAGCTATCTCTGGTTTCCCAGCATCAACAAAACCATCGAAGCATTGGCTAAAGCATGCAAAATATGTCTGAGTTTGAAAAATGATCCACCTTCATCTCCGCTGTATCCCTGGAGGTACCCTGAAAGGCCTTGGGATAGACTACATATAGACTTCGCAGAATATAAGTCGGAGATGCACATTCCAAGTGGATGGATGTGGTCTTGATGCGATCCACAAGTGTTCTTAGCTCGATATTTGCCCATAATGGCTTCCCACGAAAGATTGTTAGTGACAATGGACCCCAGTTCATTGCTGAGGATTTCCATAAATTCTCGTATGAAAATGGCATAAAGCACACGCTGACGGCACCATATCACCCAGCCTCAAATAGACTCACTGAATGTGCTGTGCAGACACTGAAAAATGCTCTAAAGAAGGATTCACTCGAGAGAAATCCAGGAGTTAGCACCCAGGACAAGCTATGCAGCTTTCTGCTAACATATAGTTTAACTCCATATGCGGTGACAGGAGTCTCACCATCTAAGTTGTTTATGAAGAGACAGCTCTGCACTCGACTGTCTATGATAAAACAGGACATTCGTGTGACGGTGGAGGAGAAGCAAGGAAAAATGAAAGACTATCGGGATGAGCATGTACCGAAGTTACGCGTGTTTGTCAAAAATGAACAAGTGAAGAACTGTAGAGGTACTGACATCAAGTAAGTACCTGGATCAACTGTTATGTGTAAAGGTCCATTACAGTACCTCGTAAGAGTTGGACGTAATCTGTGTTATGTCCATGTTGATCATCTGCTTAAATCCGGAGAAGTCCCAAGTGATGATGATGATAATGATGATGATATCAACAAAGAACTGTTGAGGCTTAAACAACGCTCTCTAAGTGATATAGTTGTTAACAAGGGTCTGCACAACCTACCACCACATAATTCTACAGTGCCATTAATATGCCTGTTGAACAGCAGCCTGTTCCACCGCAAGTTATTCAGACCCCCACCACCTGTGGTGTCCTCACCCAAAAGAGCTGGCCCTTTGCCACCTGTGACACCAATCAGAAGAGCATCTACGAGAGCTAGAAAGGCTCCAGTGAAATTGAATGACTATGTGATAAAATAACTGTTTATTATATTTCAGAGATTAACACTGATTATATTTCAGAGACTTGATATTGGTTATGTTAAAAGTAACATCTAAGGTTTATGGTAACAGTAACTTGAAACAAGTGACTTGACATTTGATAATGAGAACTCAAGGTATTTGAAGATATGATATATTTTATAATGGTATTGATATATATATATATATATATATATATATATATATATATATATATATATATATATATATTATGTATATATATATGTATATATATGTGTGTGTGTATATATATATATATATATATATATATATATATATATATACTATCAAAGACTCAACATATTATCTCAAGAAGAGACCAAAGATTTTATGATTCAAAGACTCATAAGAACTGATATGTTTTAATATGTTTATTCAAGTATCATATATCAACAAAGCCATTTAGTGTGGAGGAGTGTGGTGTAGTGTGGTGTATTGACGCTGCAATCCGTATGCTGCTACACTATCTGGCGTCATGTATTGAACTAACGCTCACTAGCGCCATCTCATGTATAACATGAGTAAAAGTACCGGCTCTACGGTTCACATATTCAACAGGTACTCATTCATATGATATAAAATAAAACATGCTTATTGCAGTGATGCCCATTCATTTTTGCCCTTGTTTGGATTGGGTTCCCAGGTAGCACACAAAAATTTGCCGACATTGGCCCGACGCATCAGGCCAACGTTGGCTCCCCAACGGGCCTACATAGGCCCGACCAGTGGCATTTGCCAACCAAATGCCAACATTGGCCCAACGTTGGCAGGACATCGGCTAATGGTCGGCCCCTGGCCGACCATTTGCCGATGGTTGGCCCAACGATGGTTGGCCCAACGTCGGCCCAAGGTTATGCCAATGTCTCTGTGCTACCTGGGTTGTAACTGAATTTATTCACTGAAAAAAAGCCAATTACGCAGGTGTGTGTACATTCATGGCCAGCATTCCAGATTTTCATGATCAATGGCAATGTACAGGTTTTTTTTATATGTCA
This sequence comes from Acholoe squamosa, assembly GCA_949317995.1. Classification (NCBI taxonomy): domain Eukaryota; kingdom Metazoa; phylum Annelida; class Polychaeta; order Phyllodocida; family Polynoidae; genus Acholoe; species Acholoe squamosa. Next base: position 57,529,598 of record OX439045.1, read on the forward strand.
TAAATCAAGGTTGCCCCTAAAGATGTACGTGGGATTTTTTGCTCAATACCTCCGCGGCACACTGGTTATGGCATGCCATGCTACATTAGATAATAATAATAATAGCTTTATTCACAACAAAAAGTAAGTTCATTGCTGACCTATGTTTCATACAGTAAGTCCACTACAATAATGTATATGCTCTATGTTCTATAAACTACATGCATAGTATACAGTACTACAGAACTAAATCTATGAAAATAGATACTTCTGTATAACACAGATCACTCACACAATCACTCACACATTCACACACACAAGCACGCTTACAAGGTATCTTGTAGACAAAAAAATCCCTACAGAGATACACAAATACAGACACGGCATACATAACCTAGGTGGGTCAACTGTACCATACCTATAACTCATATATTTATGTACATTACATTTTATGAATGTGATGATACTAGGTGAAACCGTACAATATACACATTACCTAGAATAATAGTTGGATTTCACAGAGTGTAGTTTAAAGCTGCTGCTGCCTCTGCTTAATTGCAGTATAGACAAACTTTGCAAGTGCACTTATTATACTAGGGTCATTTTCTTTCATAACCGTAACAAACTTATCCATTTTTGACATATCCCGATAATTACAGATTTTACCATCTAAGTGATTTTTAAGAGTTGTTCAAGCTGCTTTATGTAGTTCACATGTTATCAAAAAATGTACCTCATCATCAATGGCACCAGTAGAGCAGTAAAGACATACTCTGTCACATTCAGGTTTGGGGGACCTACAATGCCTCCCTATCTCAACACCAAGATTATGGGAACTAAGTCTGTATTGCGCTAATCACCTTGTCTCCCGAAAGTAATGCACAACTGAAATCCTAAATCTGACACTCTCTGGAGGCGAAAAACTGACACACATTTTAGAATCCTCACATTTTCTTACATACATATATGATTCAAAAAATAAATTTACCCATTATTTGAAACCTATGGAGCTCCTTTATTTCTTAAAGCAACACCATCCTACTTCTAATCTAGGTTTTATCTTTCCTCCTTTTTCTGAGGTCATGGCGAAAAAAACTGAATGCCGGCAGAAAACTGACACGGAAAGGCATTTTCAGCAAAACCATGTTCACATGAACAATCAATATATTTAAATATCCTTCATGAGTTAAAAATAGTCTCTCATCCTCCCTCCCTCTCCCCTAACATTTTTTTCTCTTAAATATTTTTCTTTCCTGAATTTTCCCCAGGTAGAAAAAAAAATTCCCAGGCGAAATTTGACACAAGGCAAAATCTGACACACCTGGCGAAAAACTGACATGGAGTCAAATTTGTAAATTATTATATTTAACTCCCTAATTGTCCCTCAAAAGGTTTAAAAACTTTTCTTAAGCAGAACCTACCACCCCAAGAAGGTTGTTTTTCTTGTCTTTTCCCTCCTATTGTCTATTTTCCATGAATCATAATGCGAAATCTGACACAGAAGGCGAAAAACTGACACGGATGGCGAAATACTGACACAGGAACAAGAAATCTTCTCCTGAAGAACAGGGCGGGAAAATTCCTCCTCCTGTGGTGCCATCTCATGGCTCAAGGCAGTACCAATGCTGGCATCTGCTGTCGGCCGCTGGTTCCTGCGACTTCTTGGCCGGTACCATCCTCAAGGTAAGTCAAACACTGGTTGATTAAAGAAAGTCTTAAAACTACAAAAGACCCAGTTTTTTTTTTCAGTTCACTTGTGTGCTTTTGTGCTATAACTATGTGCTTGATATACTCTAGAACATTTGAAATCAAAACTATAAGGTTAAACCTGTCTTTCTTAACTTTTACGTGCTGATTTGTGCAACGGTGGTCCTGCGTCAGTTTTTCGCCCTTGCGGCGTGTCAGTTTCTCGCATCTAGGGCCTGTTCTCCCTTCTTTCCTTCTTTTCTTCCTTCACCAGCTAAATACTCGCCCAGAAATGTTATGTATTTGCTTTAACAATGGGAAGGGGGTCTGTACCTTGTTGAGATGTATATATGGCCTACCCTCCTGCATACAACCTTAATCAGTTGCATGTCAGCTTTTCGCCAAGGCAAAAAGCTGACATGCAAAGGCGAAAAACTGACACGCCAGTATCCAAAATCCAAAAAGACATGCTCCTAATATTGACATCTTTTACTTTCTTTCACAGATGGAAGGGGAGAGCTCGTCTGAGTCTCAGGAGAACATCTCCTTTGAATATGGGGAGGATTTCCCCTTCAGTGTGCCTCTTATTTCCTCTCCCCGTAAAACCACCATAGAATGGTTGAAACTTAGGTCAGAGTACCTGCCGTTCTTTTATTCCAAGGACCGCTTGATATATAAGAGGGTCCTGAATAGACTCACTAGTAGGAAGTCAGATTTGTCTAAGCGAAACGACCCGGACCCTAGGAAGGTGAAGGAATACACCAGTTCAAGATATACCCAATGTAGGGTGAGTAACAAATCAGAATTTTTTTTTTTGATAAAAAAATCTCAGAAAATATAACAACAGAATCCACAGGTCCCTTTTATAATTTGAAGTAGCCATGCTATATATATATATTCAGAGTCTTTAAACTTACTCAAATTGTTTTAAAACATAGAATCAATTCTGGTTAGACTAGTGTGCACCAAATCTGTATTAATTTTTTGTCTTTTGTTTTCCTCATGTTTCCAGAATTCCCTCCCTAAGAAGGGGTCGGAGGGGTATGGAAGGCTGCTCGAACAGAAAAGGCAAAGCAAGAAGAGGAGATCGTCTGGTTAGTATATATATATATATATATATATATCTTGAAAAAGAAGTACACCCTGTAGTTCACAGATTCTACAAATAGAGAATAATTTTAAATGCTGTTCTCAGAAAAAGAAAAACGAGACTTAAATTATTCATTTAATAGGTCTATAGAATGATCCAAGTAAATTAATAAATGTCATCTTAGATTAAATAAATATATAGAATAGCAATTTAAATAGTACACGATGAACAGTGTAGATGTTTAACCTTTGACTCTTTCTCTTCATGTATGTTTCTTTTAGTTGATTGTTTTCATGTTCTCCAAGAAATCCTGAATACCTGAATTGTCATGACCTGCTCAACAAGAGAAAGCCTTACTGCCTATGGAAAATTCATGCTTAATTTCAATTTTTTTTTGGTCTCGCATCAACCCATGACATTTCTTTTATTTTTTTTTACCTGGTAGAATCGGAGATCACTAGATGTTTGCTGGGTTCCCTATCATTTGAAATAGGTATGAGTGACATGTGGATACCTACGGTGTGCTGGGTTCTGCCTGTGAACAACAAAGCATGTCTCACATATCTAGGAACCTCTCAGACATGGCAGTGTCTGAATCTGAGCACCTTGGTCTGCCATGTTTTTTTTAAAATGTCATAGGTATCTCGATGTGTATATTTTAAATGTGAGATCAAAAAAAAAATTAAGCTTCCCAATATTGATATATTCTATTAGCCTTCCCAATATAACATAGCGTCCTTAGGTATCTACCTTGAATTCAGAATTCCTGAAAGCATGGTCTGAAGTTTCAAGTTCCCCCCTCCTCTCAGGACTCGTAAAATCATCTTTTTTTTATTCCCCCTACCCTATTTTAAAGTGAAAATCAATAGCGTGTCAGTTTTTTCGCCTCCTTGTCAGGTTTCGCCATACATACATTTTTTTTTAAATTCTTTATTTATCCTGGTATTTAAACGGCTCAATAGCCTGGAAGATAAACACCAGCAGTCAAGCATTTTATCCAAGAGGTTTAAGGATACATTATTATCAATAATGATAGTTAATTCATAAGAATTAATCTATTGCACGGTCGTGATGAGGCTTTAAGTATGCATCCCTGCTGAGCTACTCAAGAGGGCTGCATCATAATGCCGACCATGGAGCATTCATCATTACCTTAACTGAAAGACCTGTGTGTCCCTCTTTCCCTTAAATTTCAAAGCAAGCATCACCTCCCACAAGGTCCACAAGGTCAAAGGGCGGCCCCGATGAACCTACTGCAGCTGCAGACTCTGAGCAGCCTCATCTCCCTGCCGAGAAGAAGCGAAGGAGGAAAAGGGTCAAAGTATCCTTTAGTGATGTCTTATCGGACAAAAAGAAGAGGAGGCTTAAAAATAAGCTTCCCCAGTGGCAAAAGGCACGGTCAGAGCCAGAACAGGAGTGTTCATAACAGGAGCCTCTAGAACAGGAGACTCCAGTGCAGCACCCTCCAGAACAGCAGTCTCCAGAACAGCAGCCTTCAGAAAAGCAGTCTCCAGAACAGCAGTCTCCAGAACAGGAGCCTCCAGAACAGCAGCATTGGGCTAACTCACGCTTCATTGTCCTAGACAAGCAAACGCTCTGTAAGTAGCTATATAGTTTATTATAACTGGCAACAGTGCACACAGACTAAATTTTTTTTTTCTGATTTTAATTATAAATTTATTCTTAGTTGAATCCAGCTTTTAAGTAATAATAATTAACTGTTTCCATGGAAAGCTATTCTTAATTTTTAACAAAACTGTAATAAATTCTTTGCCTTTAGCCTCTAGTAAAAAGAAGAGGAAAACAAAGAACAATTCCAAAGTCACTCGTGAGAAAGTGTATGAGGCGAGACACATGGACTCCGAAGTAGACGAGTATGTCCTCCCTATTCCCCCCGAAGGACGCCAAAACCTTTTAAAGGTAGGCCCTTTTACGAGCAATGTTTGAATAGTTCAAATGTACTTTACAGATTTATATGTCACATCAAATCTTACAAGATCTTTATAGCAGTACCTAGGGTAACCATTACATATAGTTCTTCATAGTAATTAGTGCATAGAAGAAATTAACTTCCTCTCTCTCTCTTTTGTTAACTCTTCTGTTGATGGTAAAGTGTCTGCTGGCGATAAAGCGTCCGCTGACGATACACGGCCCGCTGGGGATAAAACGTCTGCTGATGATACACGGCCTGCTGGCGATAAAGCTTCCACTGACAATGCACGGCCTGCTGGCGATAAAGCGTCCTCTGAAGATACATGGCCCGCTGGCCATAAAGTGTCCGCTAACATTACACGGCCCGCAGGCAATAAAGCGTCCGCCGACGAAGGGTGAGTTAAATGTCAAAATTATTTTTTCTTTCTAAAATTTACTGTTCAAATTCTAATTCCATTAATAATTAAACCAGTAATCCCTGACAAATAAGTGAAATAACTTTACTTTCAGCTTTCCAAACACTCAGACTAGTAAAGGAATCACAGCAATTTAACAAGTTCATGTAAGTCAGTTCTGTAACATTCTACATAACAATGTAACTGCAATTTTTTTCAGGCTACCTGTGCGGCGATATTCGTGCCGACAGGCCCACAAGCAATAGACTATATATAACAGAGACATATATTTACATAGCGTACTATATATATTTTAAAAGAGATAAATATGTATATGTATATATTATTCATGACGACAAAGGACTAAATTATAGCATAGATGTTTAACGTGAACAAAATTAGAAAAATTAAAGATTAATCTTGCACTTTTAAAGACATATCGGTAAATAAAGAATGGTTAGATTCATGTTTTTAATCCTTTATTTCAATCCTGCCTCTGAGTTCAATACCTAATTGAATCTAGAATTGTAACACAAAACACAGTAGAAAAGTAGAGTATATGTACAGTTTCACATTGAAATCTAAATAATTCATTTGGGCTTAACAGATCGGGTACAGGTTCACAAGTACAAGAGTTCTTCAATAGCATGAAGAATGTGGACGTGACCCTATTTGATCAGCCGCTGGAACATGAATCTGAGCAGATTGAAAGTTGACAAGCAGCATCTGTCAGGTCGGCCCTGCCTCCACTATCGACAACGTCAACAGTCCCCCTTCCGTCTGTGGAGGAGCAGGTAGTGCCAAAACCGGTGGCACATCCTGTCCCTGATATGGTTCCTAACAATAGAGAGCCGGTTGGCCCGGCACCGGAACCACAGACAGCCCCGCTTGATCTGCCGGTTGTTCTGGCAGGCAGAACTGTTCCCAATCAGGCAGAGGCTAGACTGGTTGATAAACCTGTTGACCAGGTTGTTCCAGCTGTAAATGACCCTCAAGTTGAGTTGCCTGTTGACCAGGATCAGCTCCCGGATATCATACCACCCCCCTATTGAGAAACAGGTACCTGACACTTACCACATGACTGAGCTTTTGGTTCAGAAGCTTGGTGTTGCCCACCCTACCAAGCAGCAGGTTAAGGACCTCTGGCACCTTGTAGATATCAAGGAGCAAGTGGCATCTTGCACAACCAAGGTAAAGAAGGGCCTTTTCCGTCGGAGAGTATCAAAGTACAAGCGCGGCATTCAAACTAAGATTGCAGGAGCAATCCGCCTGTGCCGTAACTACGTATACCATAATAGGAGTCCCGAGAAGGGAAACACCAGACAACTCAGGGCAGCAGCGAAAGTTAAGGCTGTTCATGAGTTCCTGTGTCGGGAAGATAACTGCTACGTTCTTCCTGACAAGAGGTACTACCGGACCGACCTTGCAAAGTTTGTCCCAGTTGGTGGACACCTTGCCGAACTTACACCAGAAGTTCTGTGTGGAGACGAAGCTCACGCTAGGGTTCTCCACTTTCTGCAAGGCAAGGGACCACAAGACCATGAAAGTGTGCATCTTCTTGAAGAAGAGCACTTGCTTATGCACATCACACCAGAATATAAAGTTGCATGGGGTTTCTGGGTAAGAGACCTCTAACTCAAAACTCTTGGAGATGACTGATGCTGAGGTAGACCAGGCACTTGAGTGGTAGACTAGGCACTTGTAGTGGACGATGCCTTCTGGCCTGGGAGAAAGAGCCAAGGGTTTACAAAGGCCGTGAGGTATACCACACTGCTCTCCTCAAGGAACGGGTAACCAAGGCGATGTTCATCGTCCTGTTTAAAGCCTGTCTAGGACCCTTTCAGGAACACTGCCACTGTGTCACATGTCAGTATGAAGCTGTTCGTCAGCTTAAGGAGCTTCTCCCTGGCAATCATGCCATTTGCCAGATGGATTACTCGGAGAACTGGGCAACCTCCTACATGAACGAGTTCCGGAAGGCTTTTTTCGCCAAGGATCAGCTGACACTGCACCCGATGGTGGTCTACACGAGGGATGGAGAAGAACTGACTCACTGCTGCTTTGTAGGTGTCACCGAAGTCAAGAGTCACTCCTTCTCTACCACTCTGGCTTTCCTGAAATTACTAATTTCTCAAGTGAAGGAAGGCATCCGAGACCTGAAGCACCTGCATCTGGTGACTGACTCACCCTCGTTCAGTACAGGAACTGCTTCGCCTTTCATATGCTTAAGATAGCCCTGTCCTTGTTTTCGATCTGGATTACTTGGAACTGGCTGGAGGCAAGGGGCCCTGTGACTGGGTGGGAGGTGCACTGAAGGGACTGGCAGACAGAGTGGTGAAGTCTACCGGTGCTATACAAAGTGTGGATGACTTGTGACCAGTCCTACCAGGCCAAGTAGTGAAGATACAAGGTAAGCATATGGGCCGAAAATTATGAAATCCCAAATGTTTGTATCTATCCTGATAAGGGAGATAGACAAGTGATAACAGAGCAATGATATTTGAAAAAAATGAGTGAGACAATTGAACTTCAAACATTAATATTTCAGGACTCCCTTTATCGATTTAGATGAAATAAAGATCATAGTGTAGATAATTTTGCATATTTTCATGATTTAAAAAAAAAAGGGTCACTAAAGACCCATCAATGCTAAACAGGTTAGATCGTTCTTAGGATTCTGTAGTAACTACAGAGATTTTATCCCTGGATATTCAAAAGTGAGTTTTCCAATGCAGAGCATTGCCCATTGGGCACCTGGTCAAAAAAAAGAAGCCTTTCCGTGGGGATACAAGCTAGAGGAATCTTTTAATAAATTAAAAGGCCTCTTTGCAGATACCTCAGCTTTAAGCTAACCCCACAGCGGATGGGCATTTCATATTAGATACAGATGCAAGCAATGGCAGTATCGGAGCTGCATTATCCCAGGTCCAGGATGGTGTAGAAGTTCCGATAGCCTTTGCAAGCAACACTCTGAATAAAGCTCAGAAAAATTATTGTACCACTAAGAGAGAATTACTGGCTGTGGTGGTATATACCAAGAAGTTTAAACATTTTTTATGGGGATCAGATTTCACTCTCAGAACTGACCACTCGTCGCTTTGGTGGCTTCTTAATTTTAAGGATGCCGAAGGTATGATAGGAAGGTGGTTGGCCCATTTATCAGAATTCGGGTTGGAGAACAGCCAAATCCAACATGGACTGGGGGCTAAGCATATAATGCAAACGCCCTGTCTAGGAGACCGATTCCGAAATGTGCTCGAGAAGGATGTCGGGATTGTGGAGCTCATAATGCAGTAATGGCTACTGTACGTATACCATTTATGGGCGATCCAGAAACTCTTGTAGAATGGTCGCCCAAGATCATCTGAGAGTTTTAGAAAGCTGATCCGGTTACGAGGATGGGTTCTACAATTCAGAGTACCCTTGATGCTGCATAGTGATCAGGGACGAGAATTTGAATCTGCTTTATGGCAGGAAATGTGCAATTACCTAGCCATCTGTAAACCCGAACTAATCCATATCGACCGCAATTGGATGGGTTAGTGGAAAGGTTTAAGAGAACACTTATTCAGGTTCTGAAACCTCTAGTGAATAAGTATCAGGACGATTTGGATATACAGTGCGAATTTGTAGTCCACGCTTACAACAGCACTGTACATGCCTCTACGAATTGTACCCCAAATATGCTGGTGTTTGGAAAAAGATATGATAATGCTGGCTGATTTAGTATTTGGTATCGTGGGCAGAAGCCCTGAAGTACCTTGTACCATCATGTTTGTGGAAGCACTCCAAGATAATTTTAAGAATGCATATGAAATGGTTAGAAATCAATTACAGAAAGCTGCAAAGTGGCAGAAAATAGGATATGACACAGGTCTCAAACTGAGGTTTTTCAAAATGGGTGATCGAGTACTAAGGTTCTATAAGCCTCTTGAAAACCTCAAAGTTGTAGCAAGCTGGGATGGGCCTCGTGTCATAACTAAGATAATATCTTAAACTACATGTTTTATAAGAGATCTATACGGAACATGTCGGAGATCACACAAACTTAGACCTTATCATGGAAGGGAACTAGCCAATGAGATGTATTGGCTTGGACCAGAAGTTCTAGAACTGCCTAAAATCGAGCCAGTAATAGACACTACGGTATTCAAGAAAAACCATAGTGGGAAGATAGTAAAACGAATACGATCACAAATACCAAAGAAGAGGGGAAGGCCTAAGAAGAACTTAATCGAAGTATGTGAATCAAACGTTAATAAGAAAAAATGTCTCGGCAGAAAATTCTGTTGTATAGAATACCATAGAAGCTCCAAACTTGAAGCAGAAATGAAGCTATGCTACAACCGGGCCGTTTAAGAATCACAGATACACAGTTTGTGGCTATGAGAGAATATAGAGGGGATACAGCATACAGAGAGTCTGATAAAGCCACAGCCACAAAGCGCACTAAGATGGAGCAGTGCCCCAGTAAGATTAGTTTCTGAGGACTTCAGTGAGCACCCATGAGAGAGAGTGCCACACGCTATAGGTCAGATGGAACATCAATCAGCTTTGTCTGGTCTATCTGGGGCAGCGCCACCTAGTTGGAAACTAGAAGGTAAGAAAGACTTCCCTGGACTGAGTCAGCCTGGTCCTGAATCTCAGGTTCTCGATTAGTTCGGAAAGCCCATGGGAAGAGAAAGGGTGACAGGCTCACCTGGTGGGGTATCCAGGACACCAGTAGGTACGAATCCAAACACCACTCCGAGATCAGCTACACCAGTTGGTTCTGGCAGGGGTATGACAATTGAGATGAAGGGAGCGTGCATTATGGTTCTGTCCATCACTCAATCTGATAGTGGATCTAGACGAAGGCGCAGGATCTCCATTCCGAATCTGATTCGACATTAGGCTTGAGATAATAAGCGCATTGGAGAAAAAGACGGAAAAGAATACGGGGTATTATTAGAATATCTAAGATTCAGGATGCACTAAACGAGTTGAACATTAACTTCAAGGACTGCTTTGGGGTAAATACTGATGAATGGAGGGGATACTAGTAGGCACGCCTTGTTCCTTCTGACACAAGAGATAACTAAGAAGGGGTTGGAAGAGATGACAGAAGCAGATAAGAAAGATATGGAAAATGCTCAGAAGGACAAAGTTAAAGATTAAAATATATTAACTGGTTTTGAGAATTCTTATGATCCTTATATGAATGGTATCCAGCCGAGCCAGGAGAGATGACACACAAAGCCGAAACAAAAGACTTTCTTCAGTTAAAAAGGACCGGGTTCTATTAGTTCCTGAGCCTGAAGTGTTCGTTTGGAATGGATATTGCCATAAAAGCTGTTACATGTGATGCATGAACCTTGCCAAATCTTAATAAGCAAAAGGGAGTCGGTGTAATATACATTGGTGGACTACCTTATTTGCTACATGTATATATATCCGGATTACATAAACTACAAACTTATCATTTGGAGCACCTTCTATATCTTGGAGATTATAGACAATGGTAGAAAGATATCCACATAAGGACAAAACTGACAAATGGATTTATGTTATTTAGATGACACCAGGATGACCCATGAACATTTCCTTTGGACCAACATTTGCGGTAATCATATTATACTATATGATTACAATATGATGGGACTTATAAAACTCAGGTTCGACATGCCTTGAGGGCATTGTAATAATATCATATGTACAACATTCTACTATGTTGGTAGTGTAGAGGTACGTATTATCTAACCATATAGTTGGGTACCGTCTGACGTGGCGGGTGAGTAGAGTCGTCGGACGTTCCTCAGGTTCCGGATAGGTGGCAGCACCGATCCAGGTCTGTGGGGACATCTGACGACGAACACCTGGGTCCTTATATAAAGCCCAGGGCTCAGTCGCTACGTCAGAGTCCCTCCAGGCCTCCGCACCATGTAGATCAGTTCTCCATCCATCTTAGCTGCTTATTCTATACCATCCGGCAGCCGTGAGTGTACACTAAGAAATAAACTAACCGTTGGCATACACTTGAATTACCGTCTTACTCTTTCTTTCGAATCGTAAGACCCGAACCCCCCAGATCCGTAAGGCCACAAACCCTTACACTGGTGCCGTGACCAGTTAATTCTGGTGTATAGCCCGGACGTCATAACGTCCGAACGGCTGGTACATGGGTTAGATAACCCCAGGGAAGCTAACCCAGTAGGGCAACTGATTGCCCAGGAGAATGGCAATGGATCATTAATGCTCCAAAACCATTCGAACTCCCAAGATGCGGAACCTACATCTTGGAGAGATCCCGAACCCCACTATAATGATAGTGAGGAGAATCTACCAGACTCTGTAGGACGTGAACAGTCCATACAGAGACAGGATAAGTTAATGAGCCAACAATCACTTGTCGACGAGCTAACTAATTCGTTGTTCGAAGTTAGTGGTAGTACCAACCCAGAACATCCGGCGCCAATGCCAAAAAGGGTAACATTCGGAGAGCTACCTTATAGATTACCCAGACCCAGACTACCAATATTAGATTATAGGGCTATAGATGGCGACTTAACCTATGCGGTACCGGAAGGTGAAGAATTTAAACAACCGGATGTCCAGTTGTTAAATGAAACTTATGTAACTTTGAACGAGAATCTAAATACCTTGGTCAAAGCTAAAGATGAAGTATTCCATGAAAAACTTCAGCTAGAAGAAGACCTGACTGGCATGCGGAAGGAATTCGAAGCCAGAAGGAGTGAGTACATGAAAGAACTCGATAATGAAGAACGAAAACTCCAAGAAATGAGAGAGTCATTCAATTAGGAGTATGACAATAGACACATTCGTATCCAAACATACATAGATACGAATGACCAACTAAGTCATGATAAGGCAAAATTCGAATCCGAAATATGCCACTATCAAAACGAGTTGGAGGAATTGAAACTTCAGTGTACTAAACAAGCTGAAGACAATGAAGCTATCCGGGTAGGCATTATAGCTTACAATAAACAACTGGAAGAAGATAGACAGAAACTCACGAATGAGCTTCAGGAGATGCAGACTACTGCAATAACCTTAGATAAGTACGTAGAAGCCACCCAGTTGACTATAGGTAATATAGATCCAGCTGTGGTGTCTAAAATGTTGGGGAAGACAACTCCAACTGGATACAACCCTTTCGTTAACGATGGGGCTACTAAGAATGTAGTATCCGGAGTCTATACGAAACCGGATAATGCCGCAGATAGTGGAACCGCACCTACACCAGCAACTCCAGCGCTGGATACAATAGGTCCGGCACCACCAATACCAGACCTGAGTCACAAAACTAAAACGACTCGCGATAGTGCTGCCGGAACCAACAATAATACACCCGTAGCACAACCAAGAGTACCGGGTCCAACGAGGCATATGTTGACACCACCTTCATATTTCCCCCAACCTGGCCATAGTACACCAGCAGGTCCAAGATTACCGAACCCATCTTCGGGTCCAGGTAATGGTCCTACTGATGGACGTTTTCCAAGACCAAACGCGCCACAAAACAACGTTAATGGCGGAATGTATCAACCGAGAGCATCTTCTTATGGATATAGATATAATTATAATCCATCAGGAAGTGGTAATTATCAAAATGGTAATAACTATAACCAGGGATGGAATCAAAATAATTCTTACCCTAGGTATGCGTCTTCTGGAAACGCCAGTTATAATGGTGGATGCCCTGGCGGCTCATCCGGAAACTATTACAATAACGGTCCACCAGGAGGGAACCCCCCAGGTGGCCCAGGTGGATCCGGATCGGGAGGATCAGGATCAGGAGGAGATGGCAGGAAGCCAAATAGAAGAACTTCCATGCCTGCAGGGATGCAAACCATCTTTGATAGGAGCCAATGTATCCAAAACCTTGGCATTGACTGCTACCGAAAGGGAGCGGATGGCATGGAAGTCATGAACTGGAGCATGCGAGAAGCAGATAGACTACGCGGATGTAATAATCCGGCACGTAGACAGGCACGGATACCCCCTCCATATGATTCTAATGACCCATGGAAGGATAGGTATCAAGCTTTTGTCGACGAAGTCAATTGCAGTGGCTGGACAAAAGAAGAAGCTCTGCCGTATTTGATCTGTTGGTTGAATAAAGGTGGAAAAGTAGCCCTCAACCAATGGAGAGCAGCTTACGGATTATACGGCACCTATGATCAATTGGTCGAATGTGCCGCATACCTATTCGGATCAATCGTTAGAGAAGATCCATGGGTAAGCTTCAAGAAAAGAACACAGAAACCGAAAGAATCTCACAAGGTCTTTGGTTTGGAGCCACAGGACTTGCTATCAAAAGCACGTCCAAATTGGGCTCATGACGATGACTGTTATCTACAGGAATTGTTCATACAATTCTATAATGGATTGCGGGATCCGGATCACAAACAAGTTGTTTGGGATTCTTGGAAAGATGACACTTCCTTTAGTGACCTGTTCATAGCAATCGATGGACATGACATGAAGAAACGATTGGTAGGTCTAGGACCTAATCCGGTAAGAGCAGCACCTTTTCAATATGGAGGTACACCTGCTCCGATATATGATACTTCCCAATTAGCCGCGGTTGATTCGCATGATGCTGATGAGGAGGATGAATATGTCTCCGATGAAAACGGAGAATATATTGGTTCAGTTCAAGTAGCTGGAAAGTATTACCGACAAAAACGGTATAGGAAAGTACATTCGAGAGGAAAGGGAGGATCTGCCGCTGGTAACACAGCTTCCGGATCAAACCAATCTAGCAATGTAGTCTCGGCGGCGAAGCCAACTGTGGTGGCCACTTCTACTCCAACTAATGTGATGGAAACCTTAATAGCCGGACTAACAGAAGCTCTAAAGAGGCCGAGAGTTGATAAATCTCAGAGGAGATGTTTCAGATGCCAGAAACTGGGGCATTATGCTCCGGAATGTATGGCTGAGAAACCTGTCCCGCGTAAACAGGAAGGTGTCTCTGGAATAAGTACAGAGGAAAACTAGGAAGGGGTCTCCCGAGGGGCAAAGAAGGGGATCCCAGTGACAAATCTTGCCATGATATCACCATCCGTGATGATAGTTTGCATGTAGTAGCAAACTCGCCTAGCACCGAGGTGGTTGTAGTCACCCGGAAGGCTAGGGAAGCTGATATAGCACAGGGGAAACCCAATATCAGTAACGAGGCAGGCGGCTACGAGTTAGCCAAGGTCTGTGGTGCCCACCTGCCCCCGGGTCATCCTTGTCTGGAATTCCTGAAAGGATGTGGATCGACTCCTGGTGTGAAAAATGACGTTCCGATCCTCACGGACATGCCCTCTGTTCTAAACGGAAGGCGGTGGTATGTTTGCCTCACTGTTAACGGAAGATCTGCCGAATTCCTCATAGATACGGGAGCTAGCCACTCTTGTATCTCCAGGGGATTCTATGATCTTATACCGGATGAACATGATACTCTCAAATTGGGAGGAAGTGCTCAGACGGCCGATGGCAGTACGTTGCAGACGTATGGTAGAACTTGTGTGAAACTACAGTTGGATGGTATACATGACTATGTCATGAGCGCCACCGTTGCGGATATAGCAGATGAGGGGATACTTGGGTTGGATTTCGCATCCCTGTATGGTGCTGTGTTGGAACCTCAATCAGGAGTGTTGAGTGTGAAATACCCATATCCCGTAAAGGTTAGGTGCGTACTGAGACAAGTGAGCAGTATGGCTAGTGTAGCACACACTGTGCGAATCCCTCCGGGAGTAGCCTGTGATGTGCTTGTAAGAAGTGATCCTGCAATGCGCAATAAGCCTGCAGTAATAGAACCGGATGTAGCTACTCTGTCAAGTATCGGATTAGTATCCGCAGACACTATTGTAGCAAATGCATCATGGTCGGTAGTACCTGTCTCCAATACCGGAAACAGTACTATCTACTTGAAAAAGGGACAAGTTTTCAGAAAAGTGACCCTTTCGGAAACTGTAACGGATAGTAAGAGGAACTTACAAAAGGGTACAGGAGATGATGAAATTTCGGAAGACTTACTCAAGTTGTATGAAGAAACTTCATTAGAAGATCTGGAATACCGGAAAGTGTTCTATGAATTGCTCTGTCAGTATAGGACTGCCTTTGCCAAACCTGGTGAAAAACTAGGTACGACAAATAAGGTAGTACATAAAATAGATACTGGAGATGCAGAACCCTTTAAGATACCGTATAGGCGGTTACCTTTAGCGAAAAAGAGAGTAGCTGAAGAAGAAATAAACAAGATGTTGTAACAGGATGTAATAGTCCCTTCCAATAGTCCATGGAGTAGTCCTGTGTGTATGGTAACAAAGAAAGACGCCACCATCCGTTTTTGCATAGACTACAGGAAGTTGAATGGAATAACGAAAAAGAATTCATATCCACTACCGAGAATAGACGAAACCATTGACTCCTTAGGAGGAAACAGTTGGTTTTGTACCCTAGACTTGCAATCAGGTTATTGGCAAGTGGGAATGAACCCTTCAGATATGGAAAAAACTGCATTTTCGAGTCATATTGGACTATTCCAATATAACGTAATGCCGTTTGGTTTGTGCAATGCACCAGCAACATTTGAAGCAATGATGGAAACAATTCTAAGTGACTTATTGTGGAAAAGATGTCTTGTATATCTTGACGATGTCATAGTCTTCGGAAAAACATTCGAAGAGTGTTCTAATAACCTAAAAATGGTAGTGGAACGTATTATTTCTAATGGTCTCAAATTGAAACCTAAGAAATGTCATATGTTTAGAAAGTCCATAAATTATTTGGGCTGCATCATTAGTGATGAAGGAATAAAAGCTGATCCGGAGAAAATCGAATCAGTTACGAATTGGAATAGACCTAAAACACCCAAAGAAGTGAGGTCCTTTTTAGGATTCTGTTCCTATTATAGGGAATTTATTCCGAATTATTCTAGAATCAGTTATCCATTGCAAGCAATAGCTAACTGGACTCCAGGAAGTACCAAGGAAAAATTTCCTTGGGGGCATGAACAGGAATCTGCTTTTCAAAAGCTAAAGGAACTGTTCACGAGTACTCCAGTATTACAATATCCGAATGAAACGGATCATTTCATACTGGATACGGACGCTAGTAATGATAGCATTGGTGCAGCTCTCTCGCAAGTCCAAAATGGGAGAGAAGTACCAATTGCCTTTGCCAGCAATACACTGAGTAAGACTCAGCGCAATTACTGCACAACCAAAAGAGAGCTGTTAGCAGTAGTTGTATATACCAAGAAGTTCAAACATTTCCTATGGGGAACGAACTTTACATTGCGTACAGATCATTCCTCTTTGAGATGGCTACTGAACTTCCAAGATGCTGAAGGAATGTTAGGCCGATGGTTAGCCCATCTATCAGAATATGGGCTTGAACATCACCAGATTCAGCATAGACCTGGAGTGAAGCATTTGAATGCTGATGCCTTGTCTCGAATACCAATCCGGAAATGTGATAATCCGGATTGTACTGATTGTGGAGCTCATAGGGCAGTGCTAGCAGGGATTCGAAGACCATTCGAACCCCTAGTTGCCAGTGTACTGGATTGGTCTATGGATCACATACGACGTTTCCAGGAAGCTGACTCGATAACTGCGCAGCTATTGCAATTAGTACCAAAGGGTATACGTCCAGTTAGACCTGAGGTCTCTCTGGAAAACCGAGAAATGAGAAGGTTTCTTGCTCAATGGACCGAGCTTGAAGTCCGGAAAGGCGTGTTATACCGTTGGAAGCCATGTAAAAATGGTGAGAAAATCATGCAAGTGGTAATACCACATGCCATGAGACATGACATTATGTACTTCTGTCATGGACATCGGACCAGTGGTCATTTTGGAAGGAAACGTTCGTTGGCACGACTTTCCAAAAGATACTACTGGCCTGGCATGACCAGAGACTTGCAAAGATGGGTAATCACCTGTCCGGATTGTTGTAAAAACAAACCCGGACCCGGGATGGGCAAACTTCCCTTATCCCAAGAACTTTTCGGAGTTAGATTCGCAAGAATCGGGGTAGACATCATTAGTGGATTGAACACAACCGCTAATGATAACACCTGTATGATGGTAGTGTGTGATTATTACACAAAATACACTAAAGTATTTCCACTACCGGACCACAAGGCAGTTACTTGTGCCGAAGCCTTCGTAAAAGGTTGGGTACTAAGTTTCGGTGTACCATTAATGTTACACAGTGACCAAGGCAGAGAATTCAAATCAAATCTCTGGCAGGGTATGTGCGAATACTTAGCTATTTGCAAGACTAGAACCAATCCGTATAGGCCACAAAGCGACGGATTGGTAGAAAGGTTCAACAGAACCCTTATCCAAGTTCTAAAGTCACTTGTCAATGAACATATGGATGACTGGGATGAGCAATGTCATTTTGTGACACATGCTTATAACAGTACGGTACATTCAAGTACAAATTGTACTCCGAACCTTTTGGTATTCGGAGAAGATCTAATAATGCCTGCCGACTTAGTATTTGGAGTCGTAGGGATGGACCCGGAACTACCTTGCCATGTAGTTTTTGTGGAATGTTTAAGAGACAGATTTAAAAAAGCATATGAGTCTGTCCGGATCGATTTGGAGAAAAGTGCCAAATGGCAGAAAGTTGGATATGATACCGATCTAAAGCATCGGAAATTCCAATCCGGAGATAGAGTTCTCAGGCTACATGAACCACTTAGGCACATAAAATTAGCGTCTAATTGGGATGGTCCCTTCACGGTAACCCAAGTTATCAGTGACTGTACCGTAATAATTAAATCTGACCTTGGTCGACTGTATAAGTCAAATGTGGCCAGACTGAGGAAATGGTCTGGGAGGGAGACCTCCACAGAGATGTATGGTGAAGGTTCCGGAAAGATCCTGAACCAGAATCGCATAATAGACCAGGTAAAGAACACTACAGTGAAGCGAGGCCGTGGTAGGCCTAAAAAGTGTTCCGAATCAGTGACACCCGCGCCAACACCGATTAAGCGTGGGGGAGTCTCGGCAGGTGAAGACAAGAAGAAGAGGAAAAGTGTCTCTAAGGCTAAGAAACACCTAGAAAAAGCTCTTCAGACTGTCAGGTCCGATAGAGAACTATCCGATAAGGGGAGATACGTTCGTCGCAGCCCTCGAATTGCCCAGAGGACTGCAGTGACCTAACCTGTATACACAACGAGTGTAATGTTTACATTTAGAGGAACGGATAACAACTGACCCGAAAGGCTTATTTGTCGCCGCCGCATGATGTACCAATGGGTAGTGGACGGATAATCCGGTGGATTTGCTTAAGCTTTCCATAATCTCCACTTAAATCCCCAGACGAGTCATCGGCATGAGCGATAATTACCTAAAAACATTCAGTTTGTTTATGTTCCGCTTGTAGCACGTGCGTTTCCGCATGACGTCACCGTGTCCGGTCTCGGCTGACCTCTCGTGACCTCGCGGGATGCGGGGAAATGACGTCACGAAAGCTGGCCTGTCGCCATATTTGTTTTCGGTAACGTTCAAGACGGTCAAGCGCTCCCTTCTTGGATTTTACCGGTTAGCAAAGCCCTCCTCGCTCCTCCAGGGTCTGTCTCCTGGTAGGCAGACTCCGTCTGTGTCGGCCCCGGCGCCGTAAAAGCCGGAAAAAGGAGTATTTTACTCCCGTAGGTGATTCCCCGGTCATGGCTGAGGAATCCGTAGCTGCAGTCAAGCTATACGGTGACCCGGATAAGCTGACTCCGTCCGCAGAAGCTTTTCCGGAAGCTTTGTCACCTGTTACACAGGAAGAGAGCGAGATGATGGACGTGGAGGAACCCACGGATCGCTCGTTCGAGGAGAAGCTGGCTTCATTCTCACTAAATGAGCCAGAGAAACCTTTATCTCCATTCCCGGCCGAGGGATCCGGAGGGGCTGCGAGTGCTGAACCCGCAGCAACTGAGTCCGAAACTACCCAAGTTGACGGACAGAAGGATGAGTGGAAGCCAGCAGTGGCACAAGTGACCTACGCGGACGGGACACCAGTTAGGATGGACCCGAAAGTCAGGATAGCTATCGAGGGCGTCATGGCTCCCGAACAGCTGACCAGGACGCCTCCCGAGTGGCTTCGAGACTGGCCGTGGTTCCAACGGGGACTTATGGTAGACGCTGGTTTCCGTGAAACCGTGTATGCAGCTAACCGAGCCTTCGAGCTCGGAGCGTATCCGAAGCCTGACAAATCCCTGTGGAACGTCAAGGCTACGAACATCAACTGGGTAGGCTGTGTCTGGGATACCGATGGACAGACCTACCCACGCCCTAGTGCTACCCGGCCGCAGTACCGGACCACTAAGGAATTCAGGGAGGCCACTGCTAACTTCGAGCAGTGGGATGACGGTTTCTACATAACCAAGCAGGAATTGGTGGATGTCCAGAACAATTCACTTATTGGATTGGACCGAGCTGCAGCCCTTCGGATGGTTATTGTCCGCCGTATGACTGCCGAACAGGAGGCCCAGGAAGAGGCTAAGAGAGCTGCGAAAGCACCCGCACCTCCTATCCCCGACCTGAAGCTTGCCACCAGGAGCTCAGCCAGTGCTACACAAGCTACCGGCAGTACTACTACCCCAGTAGAAGCCACGACCTCCAGCACATCCGGAACCCAGGAACCGGAGGAAGACTGGAAGGTCAGTAAGAACCGACGATCCGCTGCTCGGAAGCTCAAGAATCTCCCGGATTCTGCTAGAGCCGAGCCGAAACCCAGCACCTCAACCACTGGTAGTACCGCCATGGAGGTTGAGTCGTCTGACGAGGAGTCAGTGCACGAGTCCTCGGTTGAGTATGATGAGAAGGCCACTCCATCAACTCAAACCGAGGCCGAACGTTGGGCTAACGCCAAATCCGGATTCAAAACCCGGATTCCGACGTGCTTCTCCGATTGTGCCTACGGAGTAAAGAAGGACGGCGCTACCCTCTATGCCTGCCCGGACTCAATCAACAAGAACAATGAGTCAGATGACGAAGATTGGATGCGTCTTTCGGACGAGGACCCCAATCCGAGCAAGGCCTATCGAAAAATGTGGCTTATGCTTAACCATACCGAAGGGTACTATACCTATACCCAGAGGAGGAAGCTACGTTGGGCTCTAGAGAAGTGGTACGGTGACGACCAGAAGTCCTGTCCCTTCTCTATCTGCCAGGATGCGAGTGATGTCTCGGTCCGGACCTGGAGCACTCCAGCTCGGTTCCAAAGACATCTCGTCGAGACCCACTTCCACCATCACCCGGTTTACATTTGTGATCCGAGTTATGGCAAGAAGGGTAAGAAGTGTACTACGAAGGTGCAATACAGCCGACGTAGTGATCTGGCGAGACACCAGAAGAAATGCCACGCCGAAGGTTTGGACATGGCTCGGAAGCGTATCATGGAGCTTCACCAGGAACTCATGAAGGAGTTCGATAGCCTGAGCGAGGATGCTTGGTCTAAGATCCGACCAGGGGACCAAGTCCTCTGCGAGGTTCCGAAGACCAAGGATTCGAAACTCCGCGCGAAGATAGTCCTGACTCCTGGAAAGGGTAAACTGGACATGCACGAGTCTCTCTGGCAGAAATGCGAGGAATCCGGAAAGGATGCAAAGAGAGCTCGTGAAAGGAGCAGAAGAGATCAGAACCGTGGTGGCAACGATAATGGTCAGAGCACCACTGCTAAACCGAAAGTCAGAGCAGAGGACCGTTCCAGGTCTCCTCTGGCTAGGCACCCTGCAGAGCAGGCTCAGGGCACTCCGGTGTTCAAGAAGCCCGAACCTGCCGGATACGCTGGAGCCGTATCTAAGCCTGGGAAAGTTAATCCTCGTAACTTTCCGTCCTTAACCCAGGGACCTGGACCTGAGAGCCAGACCTTGGTGGTAGGAAAGGA
This sequence comes from Acholoe squamosa, assembly GCA_949317995.1. Taxonomy (NCBI): domain Eukaryota; kingdom Metazoa; phylum Annelida; class Polychaeta; order Phyllodocida; family Polynoidae; genus Acholoe; species Acholoe squamosa. The sequence continues at coordinate 57,550,571 of OX439045.1, forward strand.
TGGTCGTCTTGTCCCAAAGAAGACCACAGCACCTGCTGCCGCCGGATCCGCATCCGCTCCAGCCGCCCTGCCAGTAAGCTTCACCCAGGAGCAGTTGAACATGTACCTGCAAATGGGATTGAAGCAGAACGCGCCCCCTGCCTACTGTGTACCATCAGCAGGCGTGTCCGGAAGCCCCAAACCCGGAAGTGGTCCACAGGCTGCATCAACTCCTCCCAAGGTTGTCGCTGCACCTGCGAAACCAAAAGACGCTATTACCATTAAGGCCGGTAATGCGGAAATTTGGTTTGAGAAATCTCGCCAAGGGGAGGCAGATGTCCAAAAGGCCATCTACACCTACTGGGAGAAGTGTGTCCGTGAGAAGGCCACAGAATTTAATCAGGGACTCCTAAACGACACCCTGTTGTGTATGAAGGAGGTCGCAGATGCTGAAAAGCAGCGCCTCGAGACCCTCATTCGGGACGATGTGAAGTCCCAGGAGGAGGCTGCCGCAGCTGCCCAAGAAAAGGCAGCTATGGACGTGCACGTGCTGGAGAAACGTGTAAAGGAGGAGATTACCCGGAATACCAACTTGAACACTAAGTTCATGAGGGTATTCGGAGTCGACCTGGACGAGTGGGACGGCACTCCCGAGTCGGCTCTAGCTCTTCTTAAGAAGAAGCATGCTAAGAAATCCGTCTAAGCATGCTACGGGTTATTTTCCCATAATTTTTTTCTCCACCACCAAATAACCAGATATAGTCTTTGCGAAACCTTATAGGTCTGCAAATGTTTTCTTCACTAGTATATGAACACCTCTTATGACCAGCTTATTGTATAATTCAGGCTGTATAACCCTTATTGTACCCTGAATAGTCTATTCGGATTTATAACTTCATCTATGGACAATCCGATAGTAGACTTGCTGCTGTCAGACGTATCCGGATGCCAGTTCCAGACTCCTGCTGTTACCCGTGCTAACCACTTACTAGGATGGACTTTACGATTTACCTCTACAACTCATCTATACTCCCGAATGGACTTATACCATATACTACTATTACTTCCGGACCAGCCTATATTGGACTATTTCTACTTATGTCAACTAAACTTAAAACGGATTACGATTCTATACAGTTGACAGAACCGGATCTACAATTCACTTCTACATTCTACACCATTCGGATTTACTTATGAACTTTAGCACTTCTAGAGGATTGTGGGTAGCTGCCCCAAACTCATCTACCGTGTTCACCTTAATAACTATAGACTCTAGCACGTCCATCCCGTGGTTAGCTGACCACACCTATCAGTGAGCATCCGAAGGGCTACAGCAGAAGACCCCAGCAGCAGCTATCATCTTTTCTAAAATTGTAAATGTTATCATATGTCTATTTTTCTATAATGTTATTTGTATGTACATATAAGACTACACTAGTCACATCGTACTATATATTATAATACGGGTATATATATATGTATGTTGGTACGGATCTCAAGTCACTGTCAATTATTATAATATAAGATCCGATAAACTACACCAGAACTTACTTATTATTGTCCTGCGAGACACATTGTATCATAAATATATTAATCTGGTGTTATAAAGGTTATTCGGCACACGGTGATATCATATATATCATTATATTCATTACTACACCGTGATTTTTTTCAAGTGTATAATACAAATGGTTCTATTCGTACTACTCACGGAATCCCTAACGGATCCATATGGTTATGTCATACAATGATGTTACAATATTATATGTCAATAGATAGTGTAGTTACTATAACAGTCTTTTTTAAGACTACATAATCAAATGTGGTATTAATAACTACAAACGCATATGAATGTTATTACATGATGTATTTAATGTTAACAGTTCCGTTACACATAACTGTTACTATCACATGTATACGAATTATGATACTTATCTTATTATTTATACCGTACATATGATATGATATCCTATGGTATAATAAGCTAATTAACAGTTCCGATACATATAACTGTTATTCATATAATTAATTCGTATCATATTCGAACATTCAACTTTGCCATTTTGTAACTACATACACTATCGAATATATGTATATGACATTCAAATGATATCTAACCTGGTGTTAACGTTATATCTATGGTTGTACCTCTATTACTAACGGTTAAGACATATAGATATGTTGTCCTAGTAATATAACTATAACTATAACACCCTCCTAAATGTCTGGGGGAGTGGTGTAGAGGTACGTATTATCTTACCATATAGTTGGGTACCGTCTGACGTGGCGGGTGAGTCGAGTCATCGGACGTTCCTCAGGTTCCGGATAGGTGGCAGCACCGATCCGGGTCTGTGGGGACATCTGACGACGAACACCTGGGTCCTTATATAAAGCCCAGGGCTCAGTCGCTACGTCAGAGGCCCTCCACGCCTCCGCACCATGTAGATCAGTTCTCCATCCATCTTAGCTGCTTATTCTATACCATCCGGCAGCCGTGAGTGTACACTAAGAAATAAACTAACCGTTGGCATACACTTGAATTACCGTCTTACTCTTTCTTTCGAATCGTAAGACCCGAACCCCCCAGATCTGTAAGGCCACAAACCCTTACAGTAGTATGTTATATTTAACATTATCTGTTTGGCGATTGTTAAGTTCAGATCATGGTTACATATCAAAGATATGATCATTTTTTTCTACATATACAGTCGGAGCAGAATACATGTCTACAACACTGGCAACTCCAAAAGTCAAATAAGATTTTTATTCAAAGTGAATGTACAGATTATGGGTTACTTGTCTTACATATTACTCGATAGCAGATAAATACACTACAGTGTGAAATTATAGTGTGTTGAATCTCACATATATATATATATATATATATATATATATATATATATATATATATATATATATATATATATATACGGTTAACAGTGGGGTAAATCTGATTATGAGTGTCTGATACACTCAGACCTCCCTCTGGTACCTGTTAAACTAACTCTTAACATATACATCTGAACCCAACCTTCGGAAACACCTTAGGTTTACCTGTGACAGGAAACTGAATAAACCTGACTATTTGTTGCCTCTGAACCGTAGATACTGTGTTCATTTTTAGTCGAAACTAAAACCTTTGGGAATACGAACTATTACACGTTTATCTCCAGGTATAGCTGTATCTAGAAACCTATAATATATTTGAACTATTTCATCAATGTTATGGAGGAACGAGGTGAGTAATCCCAACACTACACTCTGAATGACCAGGAAAGTCGTTTCTACCGCCTCTGGAGGTTATGACAGGTCACATGACACTTTTTAGGCAATCTGATTGGTTGATGTTATTTATCAGGTCAGTGATGAAGAACAAATAATGGTCCTTAGATGCACAAAGTTTAACCTTTTTAAAGAATATAACCCCTCAGGTTATCTAGTCTAAACCTATATCCAATAGGAAAATTTTAAGAAAAAAGGTCTGGTCTCCCAGACTGCATCTGAGCAGGATCCAATATGGCCCCCTCCATGGAAGTGAGTAACCAGAATATTGCCAGGTGAGTGTTTCAGCCCTCACGGGGCCTCATCAGGGGCCTCATCAGGTGTAATCTCGGGCATTTTTTGTTTTTATTTTTATACCCCAGTGATGCGTGAGGGGACTCACCCCTTGTCACTGTGGTCTGACCTCTAGGACTTAGTGTCAAAAGAGTGGCTATGCCTGTCTGGACAGAGACTCGACACTGTTTAGTGCCTTACCAATAACTTTATTAAAAAAATTATAGGATATCTGGGCTAGACAAAGTCGCAGTTTTTGGCTAGGTTGCTTGGATCAATGTGATTTTTTTCTTTCCAACTCGATCCTACATGGACTGAGAATTAAAAGGATACATTGTGTACCGGTACATTGCCCGGCCTTCTGTATCTTAACTCTGAGTGAGTGCGGGAAAAAAACGACGTGGCATTTTAAGGTTTTGCTACCTAGCCAAAGCGACTCTCCAATATATTCATCCCCATTGGTACAATTGATTTCAATCTTTGTATCCAAGAAAATTCAATAGATTTTCTAATTCTAGTGCCTATTTTGGATTCTGGATGTTCATATACCCAGTCCAGTATATAAAGCTCCATGTCTGCTACACCTTGGTGTCCATTCTGGTTAAAGTGGTATGCTACCTCGCTTTTCCCATATCTTTTATGCTCCACATCCTTCATGTGTTCTTCTATCCTTACTCCCACTTTCCTATATGTTTCACCAACATATCTTTTTCCACAACATTTGCATTCTATGCAATATATCACATTGGAACACTTACAAGTGATGTTGTGTTTTGTCTCTTTTTCAAATTTGGAATTGATTTTAATTTTTCCACTCAATGTTAGCTTGTGCATCTTATGCTAATTCTAAGATATGGTTTTTAAACTCTCTGAACATATTACTCTCAATATTATCTTTATATGTTTCTCTCTTAGAGCAATTCCATTTATATGCCATAGGATTCAAGGATTCGAGATGGCTTTATTGACTAATGCACAGGTACACTTATGTCAGCACCAGGTTTTCATTTACAATGTTGTAGACAGATTTTATATACGAGTATATACAGTTCACAGCGCCTGGCCTTTTAGATGATTTACAATATGGGGCCACTGCTAGTACTTGAGATGGTCTTCTAGTGTCATCGTGTCTTTTATAGTAATCAACAAACTTGAGGTATTTTGTTTCAAACACTGACTGTGCGCTTCTCAACTCGGGCATGTTACAATGTACGAAGACATGATTGACATCTTGCACAGTATTACAGTATGCACACTTAGAATTGACAGGTTTCTTTCCTTTATATCTTCTTGTGTACAGTTATTGTCAGTTCGGGTATTCACACTCTTCATAAATGTCATTGAGATCATCTTAACACATCTTGATAATTCTACACTTGCCAGTATTCTCTAGGTTATCAATGTACTGGTTGTTTTTCTGAATATGTCCATCATTTACCCTTTTCTTTATATCGTTTTTGAGTGAGGACTTTGACCAAACATAAGGATCGAGCCAGACATTCTTACAACCATTTTAAACAAGAGGTATTAGATATATTTAAGCCATTGGTGATTTTCACTTTTCATGGTAGAGAAGGCCTCATTTAGAATAAGGTTTTTTGATCCATGCTCAAGCCTCAGCCAATATAGAATGTTCAGTACGATTTTTTTTTGGATTTAAAGGGAAATCTCCCTTACTCACCAAGTGCGAGAGTAGTACTTGCATATTTAGATACCCAGAGCAAACTTGCAACTTGAAGAGTAAAACACTTCTACCGGACAGGCCTTTCTGATGCTTTCAGAGGTTAAGTCCTCAATTATAAGAGTTACCGGTTGCTTTCTGTACGCAGACAGGATGTTGATTTTATCACAGATATTGGATAGTCACATAAGCTACCTGTGTTTTCTTATAGAATCTACAAGATAATATGTTTATATCCTTGACACCTAACAGTTTAAATAGTGTTAACAGATCTCTTTTTGATTTGACCTCAGATCCACTTATAGATATAGAACAGTTAGGGAGTGATCATTTTTTAACAACGGGGGGGGGGGTGCTGCCCAGCTAGCACCTTACATAAAAAAGACGTCCAATACTCGTCATATTCACGTTATCACGTGAAACCGACCAGATAATTATGTCATTAGGAGGTAAAGATTTTTACTTGATGAACTTACTAGATGTTGATGTAAAAGATAAGTCCTATATGAGATGTAAAAAAGACATGTCCTATTTGACGTCATAATCATGTCTTTATCTGGTGCAATCATTCACATCATATGCTGTCATAAATATGCTATGATATTAGAAATGTTAAAAAGATGTGCACCAATTGATATCAATAATACATATCATAGTAGTTATTTTGCATTGCAATATAGTGACACATGAGCAATGTCAAAATTACATCTTGATCTGGTTAAACTTGGGACAGTACAGAATTACATCTATTTCATTTTTCTATGCTCTTGAGAAAATGATGTTTTACCAGCAATACTACAAATACTTGTTTATTGAATAAATCAAGCATAGTAAATATAACATGAGATATTTATGTCAATATGATGTGAATTCAAAGCTGTTGTATTCTTGTAACAATATGACGTCAGTGATATGTCACGATTATATCCCCTAGATAGTTCTGGTATCAGACACAAGGGGTCTCATCTAGCACTTTACTCACTACCTGATCTGCATTGCCATGTTCCCCAATAAATAGTTGGATCAAAGTGAACCAACAGCCTGCAGTTATTGGAATAAACTAAAAGAAAGGTCTTCTTCAATATGTACTCTGTTGTTTCTGTGACATTCAAAGGAGAAATAATGACTAAACAATCAGTGGACATGATAGACACCTCTTTTTGGCCTTAAGAAAATATATAAGAACCAATATTGACTTTAAGTAGACATCACACCCTGGCCTCTGGGCTAGGTTAAGTGTGCAGTGCCCTCTCTATTGATATAGAATACCTGTGAATACCTTTCACTAAACAGGTATTTTATGCATATCCTGTGCAGAGTGTCCATGCAGGATGCGATATTCGCATCTAATAGACATAATTTTCTTATGTCTTGGGATATCTCTCATTGAGGTATCCTATCTGACTATGATTTGTGGTCAGTATTCCAATTTCAATAGTATCTTTTGTGTAATGATGCCATCTTTATATCACGTCACATTTGCATAGTTGCACTGATGTGGAAATTACATCTATGAGTAACATCTTATTTATGACATAAACCATAGTCAGCTTACATGTCAAGATTAACATCATTTTGATGAGTTTCAAGTACATCATATTGATGTATGATATATACATGCAAAGACATCTCATAGTGATGTGAAAACGTCTTGCACATACGATGGGTTTTTTCCACAAAATTTGCGCGATAATATGATGTATGTGAGGATCAGCACAAGATGTAAAAATGATGTGATTTACTACAAGTTTTGCTAGCTGGGTGGTGGGTTTGAGGGGGGGTCAGAATTTTTTCAACCCCTTGACCGGGGGGAGTCAGAATTTTTTCAACAGCTCTGATGGGGGGGGGTCAAAATAATTTCACCTGTTTTCAGTGGAAAACCCTGCGCGTTACTATAGACTAAAAGGGGACGTTCGACCGCGATTTTTGTCCCTTATGGGGGGTCGAAATTTTTTTCTTGTGTCCGTGCGCAAACCCACCAGCCCCCCTTGTTGTTAAAAAATGATCACTCCCTTACTAGATAGCATACCCCATACTGGGCATCCATATAAAAGGATAGGGTCAGTCTGCTTGTCAAATAGTGACATAAACAATTTGGTGGATACATTCTGCGATGTACTCAAAGCTTGTCTAATAGAGATTATAAAACGGCTGGCAATGCTCTGCTGCATGATAGAAGTGACCTTGAGTGCATTATAGGAGTACAGTACACGGCTGAGCAAGGTCACCATAGCTGTAAACCAGTCAGGTACCCTCAATTGGTCTAGATATACCTTAATTGGGTACTTGATTGATTGGAATGAAATGTACATTTTATAAAGACAATAGACAACTCCTTCTTCACATCTTGACTGTCTGTTGTCCTATCGATAGGACTCATATGCATTCATACATTCTAGGACAACAGACAGTCTCGATGTGAAGAAGATCATTGTCTATTCTCTAAATAGTGCACGCTTTGCCTTTAAAATCCTTTCTGATTTCATTTTTTTTAGACTCCCATCCCATGATAGAAGTAGGGTAGGAAGGGGTAAGATGTCCTTTGGGGTAAAAGGCCCTTTAGCCCTCATGTCTAAGGTAGTGGTTGTATCGATTTAACACTTGGAAGTAAAGATTACCTCAAAGAGACCTCTTTTGTAGGTTTTCATTGATATTGGAAGAGAAATAGTCAACTTATCAGACATTCAATATTTAATAACTGTTAAGATCATCATGTTCAATTTAAGATAATTAGAAATAAAAGGGTCCTGAAGTGTGCATGGTTTGTTGGATAGCAAGTTAAAGGGGTTAAAAGTATTAGCTGAGGTGCTATAAGGTAAAGGAGTTAAGAGTAGGCCATAAAGATACATTTTATTCACCTTCCCTTTTATTCCAGCTGCATGGGCTTTTTATGTAAACATTATCTTAGCATCGAATTCATGGTCCTTTTGGCCCATCGGTGTGGGCCTTTCACCCCAGCCTTTAGACGTCCAGGGTAAAATGCCCCGCCTTTTGTCAAACGTTGAAATGAAATATTCCATGAGGCTAGGCTGGCAACCTATTCCACAATTATTATACCTTGTTCCATCCCTTGATTATTGTAGAAAATATGCATCAATCTGGAATTATTTTGTTAGAACTGGCTCATTTACATGTTATTAGGCTATTTCACCTTATCCTACCCTGTCATTCCTTGAACTGCAATATGAAATATCTAAAGCGTTACTTTAGGTTATTTACAACATCCAATTCTTAGTTGTAGCTTAGGGAGTGGTCATTTATTATCAACAGAGGGGGTGGTGGGTTTGAAGGGGGGGCGTAAAAAATTCTGACCCCTCTCGAGGGGGGGGCTAAAAAAGTTTTGACCCCTCTTGAGGGGGGGCTAAAAAAATTTACCGTCTTTTTAGCAAAATTGCCCGCGCGCTTCTATAGATCAAAGAGGGGGCGCGGAGAATTCTCCGCGCCTCCAGCGTGGGGGGCGCAAAATTCTTTTACTGCTGTCGAAGGGGGGGCGTAAAACATTTTCGTGCATCCGCGCGTAAACCCACCACCCCCCCTGTTGGTAAATAATGACCACTCCCTTACGAAGATTATCTTTAGTACTAGTATCTTTTCTTATGATAAGAATTTAAACTGAGCATTTATTCCAATTATAATGCTCTTTTATGTGCATTTGGGCCATTTACCCCAAAGGCTGTGGGCCTTTTACCCCAGGCCCTAGATGATGGGATGTATGTGTGAAAAAAAGTGGGCCTTTTACTAAAAGTCCAACTTTTTTTCACACATGCTTTATCGTAACATTCTATAAGGCAGGGCTGACAAGCTTTTGCACATGAAGAACATGTTATTCCATCCTTTGATTAATGTATAAGATATTCCGGAAGTAGCAATAAATTCCTTAGAAATGACACAGTTGTAAATTAAGGGCATCTTAACCCACCCTACCCTAAACCTAAATATTTATATCAGGACACACATTCTAGTAAATTATCTTGTTGACATCTCCCTTGCTTGACAAAACCATAATTTTTGTTTTCTTTGTATAAACTGAAAGTTTCCACATTTGGCAGGATCTGTCAGTAGGGAGGTTCCCGCAGGGAGAAAATCGATCGGGACTTTCGTGACACAATTTCGCCGCACTTGAACGTGATGGTATCTGGGCTTCTAGAGCCAAATCTCTTATTCTAATCAACTCACTTCTTTGTCAGGATTATGCTTGATGGTTTTACAATCATGTGGTCGTTTTCCTGGCTCAAATCGGAGCATTTTAAGCCCTCCAGTGACGAAAATCTCTGGAGGGCTGTTCAACTTTCTACTGCTGCTGAAGTTTTACGGAAGTGGCACAGAAAATTTGCCTGAGACAAAGCCTGATCTCATGATCCATAAAAAAGCCAATAGGAATCACATGACCTGGCTGAACCAATCAGGGATGACATGAGTTTCACGTCGCGCCAAAGAAGACTAAAATCCGAGTAAGTATGACGTTTTTACCAACTTCTCCCCATGCTTGAAAGAATAGTTCTATGGTATAATTTTTATTGTCAAATGACTCAGGCATCATCTAATACAGTTTGAAAGTGTCTTTAATCTGGTACCATTTGCATTGAGGTCAAAGGATTATTTCTTGCTTGGAATTGAGTTAGAAGTTGGGGTGGTGGTGCTTCTGGCACTGCCAAGCCTGAGTCTATGGCAGCACCATGCTGAGCTCTGGTTGCTGACAAACAGTCCCCTCAATTTGTTATTATTATATAAATATAAAATTGCTTTTAACTAATGACTAGGTAGAAATAAGATACTTGGGGTCCTAAATAATAGAATGGGAAAAAAATTGGAGTCATTGATTTGTTTTGAACAGTTGGAATTGACATTTGGTTTGATGAAGGCTTATTCAGTGATTCACTCAGTGCACAAGCCAGTGTCACAGCCTGACCCAGAATAGGCTAGGTAAGGGAGTGATCATTTTTTAACAACAAGGGGGGGGGGCTGGTGGGTTTGAGGGGGAGTCAGAATTTTTTCAACCCTTAGACCAGGGGGGGGGTCAGAATCTTTTTGCCCCCTTTACTGCGGGGGTCAAAATAATTTCACCTGTTTCAGCGAAAAAGCCCGCATATTACTGTAGGTTAAAACAGCACGTTCACACGTGATTTTCGCCTCCCGAGGGGTTCGAAAAAATTTTGACCCGTCAAAAGGGGGGGGGCCAAAATTTTTTTCACGCATCCGCGTGCAAACCCACCAGCCCCCCCTTGTTGTTAAAAAATGATCACTCCCTAAGGGATTTACCCTCAATCTGTCAGCAATTAGTCAATATATAACAGAGAAATAGCTTTTGATTCAATTCTGCATCCTGCCTTAGGTCCATCTGGTACATTCTGAGGTTTGTTGAGCGCCTGTGGAAATTAGTCTGAAGCATTTTAGGTCCATCTGGTACATTCTGAGGTAAGACGAGCACCTGCGGAAGTTAGTCTGAGGGATTGTAGGTCCAATGGGTACATTCTGAGGTTAGACGAGGGCAAAACTCCTAGCAATATTCCTGCAGTTCTATCAGCAAAGTGGAGTCATTCAAACATTCCCTTGAATATGGTCATCTTTTTATTTCATATTCAGTAACTACTCTACTACTCTTAGGACCGTCAGCCATGGACTCCATGGAATCTATTCCAGAACCAGTTTTGTATGGCTTCCCTCAGAATACCAATTTATTTTCATGAATTTAACCTGTGGTTGTACATGACCAATAGTCATGAGGCATCATCAAATGACTTGTCTTTGCTTAACCTTCAGTAAATCTTCTTGGGACCAAGTAAAGAGAAATACAGCATGAGTAGTACAAATCTATAGTGTTGTCAGTATTCGCCATGGCATAAAACATGAAGCACTCTGCTAGGGTGCTTGAAGTTGGGCAGGAAACCACTGAATCAACTTGTCATCAGAATAATCAAACAATACTCCTATATCCTTTCTTGTCAAGTCAATTCATGATGATTTGTGACTATTTTGTCATATTTCAATTTATACTTCAGTCAGCATCCTCAGGTCAATGATCCATTCAATGTTATATGAAATTGATATGAAGCATTCAATAACAATCTGCTGTACCTAAAGTTACAACGAAATAACTGTTTTTAGGGAGAGATGTGGATGTGGCGAAATGATAGGACATGCCGGGGGTCAAAACCCAGCGTGCTTAGGGATGATATCCTTTTATGAGGTATAAACTTTAAGGCTTTCAATCAAATATCTTTTACCATACATGTATGTACAGCTACCATGCTATTGCACAAGAGTACTACCGTAATGACCTCATTAAGCACAGGTTGAGTGCAGGATAGTCTTCTACACATGTGAATATTGTCCCAGATGCCTGCATTAAGACAGCTAGCTTTATGCACTGAATAGTTTGTGCAGGTGTTGGTTTTGTTGAAGGGCAAGTCATGGGTCTAGACTGCCACATTTGAAATGACTTCAGATTATTTCCCCTAAAGCTTATTATCTCATTTATGGGCTTGACATTATAAGCACAGGCGCTCGAATAAGCATAGGTCTCATAAGTGCAGGGGATGGTATAGATATGCAATTGATAGCATAGATGTGCTCAATCAGGCCATTACAGTATTGATTCAGTGCTGATAATTTATGGAGTCAGTCATCATTTGATACACATTCTTAGTTCTCTGGGGTGATTAAAGGGTTTCCAAGATCTACATTGACCACATCCCATCTGGGTCAGACTTTAATGCATGTGTGGTTGCTTTCTAGGACACACAAGAGCCCTTCTCCCCTCCCTTCTGCCAATCCTGTGAAAACCTGAAAGAGGAAAATGCACACCTGCAGCAGGAGAACAGAACTCTCAGAGAACGAGTGAAGTTGTTGGAGAGATTGTGTGAAAGGGACATAACCAAAATCAAAGATGATTTATCTAAAGTTCAAGAGAAACTCAAACATGTGAAATAAAGTTTGGGTGGTTACCCCTCTTGATGATGGCATTTTGACTTGCTTGTTGTATATATACTTTCAGTGGTATATAATTTTCCTTGTAGTATTATCTATATCTATATTTGGTTTGGTCAATTCTACCTCCACTAATAGTGCTTGCCCAACACAGCAGTGACTAAATCTATGGATGACCAGATCTATGAGATGAATCATCACTGTGAGAAGTTGTGAGGGGGAAAACTACTAGCGGGGCTTCAATCCCCTACTCTTCTCGAAGGATAGCTAGTGTTCGTTTATTTGCATTTTCCCATAGACAGGGCCAGACAAAACAACATCCTTTGATCTCTCAGATATGGTTCAATGAGGGAAAATCGCATGATAAGAGAAAAGCATGTAGGCCTGGGTCCACGCATATGGACATCAGCTGCTCACATGCTCAACCCAAGCCACAAGAAACCTCACCTTTGTTGCCTTTAACGAAGCTGGTATGCCCACTGATGGAACAGAAGGAGAATTCCCCCTTCATGACTCCCAATGATGTTATTCTGTTCCCTCATCCCCACTCCACAGGGGACATGTACAAGGGAATAGGGACCTTAATGCACCCTGCACTAAGGGCCCTTTTCGCATATATATATATATATATATATATATATATATATATATATATATGTATATATATGATTATATATATATACATATATATATGTATGTATATATATATATATATATATTTGTATATATATATATATATATATATATATATATATATATATATATATATGTACTATTTGCCCCCACTATCACAAAGAGGACTGTTTGGGTTGATGGTCAGGGTTCCCATGCATCATGAAATGTCCATGTGTAGTAGATGTGATCATAGCTTAGTATACATCTTGCTTACCATGTTTTTTCCAGGTTTTTTTCCAGATATTTCTGCTTGGAAATTCATAACGGAGAAGTAGTATTGAGTGGATTGTTATAATTGAATTATTGTTTCTTGTTCTAGTTATTTATCATACTAATTGGCCCTTGCTGTTTGCTTGGTCATTACATAATGGAGGCTGCCAATCCATTAAAACTAACTGGATTTCCGTCATTTTCAAAGACGCAAATTTTTTTTTTTTTTTTTCGCGCCATGTTGGAAGTGTAGTGAACACACGAGTCCCATATTTTCGTCGATTGAGATATACTATAAGAAATATAACTGGAAATTCTGGAGAAGATGTCTACATGAAGGTCTCTTTTACCAGTAAATGAGGTCTAGAAACCACAAACACAACTGGGAAAGGAGTTATACGGCCCGAAACACCAGTGAATCGAGACACTCGAGCGACAATAGGGGACTTTGACCTGCTGATCGAGATACCGGTCGTCAATTTAAACAAACATGGCGGGTCGTCAATATATGAAAAAGCATGTTGAAGACAGGCATAGACGATCTTCTGGAGCAGAGATCGAAGAATACTTAGAGCAGAATGTCCAGACAAAGCCCAGGGGACCAGGTAGGCCAAGAAAGGAGGTGAAAAATGTAAAAACCAAAGCGACAAAAAGGTCACGACCGCCGAGCGAAGAAAATTCCCCTACGATGGCCGGTTTGGTCGATAGTACGTCACCTAAGACAACATAGATCCAAGCATAGGGTCAAAGACTGTGAATCAACCAAGGTGAGAGGGGAATATACACAGGATATGCCATGTATAACAAACATAAGAGAGGAGGAGGGCAAAGACTTGAACAGTGATTTTGAAGACAGCGATTGGTCTTCTGCAAGTGATGAGGAAACCAAGCCTAAAAATACTCCTGGCTGTAGTGACAGTGTGAATATAGCTAAGAAGAAGTACAAAGGCACAAAGAATTTATTCAAACATGGTTTTAGTGAGATGATGAAACACATGAACTTGAATAGGGTTAGCTCGGAATGCCAGTTTGAAGAACTGAAAATAAAAATGGAAGGTTCTAACAGGCTTTTAACGGACCGTCTAGACTACATAGAGAAGGAAGGAAGAACCATGGCTAATCGTAATACTGCTAACATCAAAGAGGTTAGGAGCATGGCTGAAAATGCTATGGATGAAGCTAAAACTGCCTCTAAACTTGCCAAAGAGGCCAGGCAACTTGTTGATGCAGTCAAGAAGGACATAGAGGTGAAAAGCTTTAACCCTACATATGCTGCAGCAGTAAAATATGACATAAATGAGGAATACAAATCCCCAAGGCGGTTCAACCTGATAGTAACAGGCCTCAAGGAGGCCCTGGATGAAGTACCGGTCGACACAGCAATGTCCTTGGTAAAAACTTTACAACCAGATATTGAGAAGACTCAATTAAAACTAGTCAAGAGGATATCGACATCTAGAGATGAGGGTAGAGCCCTACTAATATGTTTCTCAACCACCTGGAGAAGAGATGCATGCTTGAGAAGAAAGGCATCACTAGCTAAATCTAACAGCGACTACACTACTGTCTATGTAAACCCAGATGAAGAACCTGAGGTCAGAAGGAGGGAAATGTAAGAAGGGATTGAGGTGGAGGAAGATGAGACTACAGGTTATGAAGCTATGCCTCAGCAAAAAGTTCATACAGAACCGTATGCTGAAAGACTTGCTGAGGAAAACAAACAAACTGTATCTAGTCCATAGTGACCAGGATATGTTCTGGAGCGCTGGAGCAGACTATGATGATCCCTGCCTGGATGAGGATGACTACAGAGGAGAAAACATGTTAGGTACACTGCTCGAGGAGTTAAGATCCAGACTACAAGAAGAATACATCATGAAGACCGATGTCAAGCTGGTAGAGGATACACTCCATGAGGAGAGGCTAACTACACAAGAAGCAAACGACCCAATATACAACAAAGACTGAGATACGATGGCCGGTTTGGTCGATATATAGAACAGTACTATAAAAAACTCAAAAAAGGGACGGTACTAACAGGAATTCTGGACCGTTCACAAACGCTCAAACAAAAAGAAATATATTAAATGTATGGTAATAAGAGACAGAACATGTAGACTGTGGTACAATATATTATATGTATTGTTGATATGGGACTATAATATGTTTAACGTCCCTTTATTAATAAAGCTGGTGCATTGGGTACAGAAGGATTGAAATTATTAGTAGTTAGGGGTATACTAATGAATGATTGTTATATTGGTGTAGGCTATACTATGTAATAACTTAATAATATGGATTTAATTATGTTTGTTCACCAAGTGTGCCAATGTCTATTAGTTTGTGGTTCTGTTACACCACCAATGGACATTACGGACACACTGTATAGAGTGTCAACCCCAACCGACTCTCTCTGTATGGACCCTATAATGTCTAGTGTTCATACAATCTACACTTGTATATATGTTGGTTAATATGATACCATGTATGTTCAGAGTAGGGATTGATGGAGACAGGTGGAACTATCGTATAGCATTAAATGAGTAAAGACCCAAAGACTGTACAAGAAGGTAATGGTTTTATGTTCTTGGTCTTTAATGCACAGAGTTTAAAGGATAAATACAACTATGTTAGACGAGAATTTAATGGTTTTGATTTCATAGGTATAACTGAGACATGGTTAAAACCATATAAACCAAGTAGTCAACTCCATATGTATGATAAAACATTGGTCAGGAATGACAGAAGACGTGGTAAAAGAGGAGGAGTTGCATGTTATTTAGACAATAGGTACATGCCCTATGTGGAAATTGGCAATATCAACTCAGTGATAAATAAGAACATAGAATGTATATGTCTAACTATAAATTACCCTGGACATAAACAGAAAGTAATAGCGGTGATATATAGACCACCAAAGGGCAATGTGGCCGAATACTACAATCATATTAATACCATAGTAACATGTGAAAATCATAAGAATAAAGAAATATGGATCATGGGAGACCTCAATGTAAACAGTCGTAGTAGGAACTGTATTAAATTTAGAAGAATGTCCAACTTCCTAAAGGACACAGGTTTAAGGTATCTAAGAACACAACCAACATATTTTCATAGATATGGTAAATCAACACTTGATCATTATTATATAAATTGTACCTGTACAAAGGATTATGGACTCTTAAACGACATCTGTGGAGACCATGTCCCGGTTTTTGTAGTTAGAAAAATGGTTAAAGAGGTTAAAAACCAATAAATTGGATAAAATCAAGAAATATGAAAAATTTTAATAAGAATGAACTACAATCTTATATAAACGATATTAGCTGGGATACTTGTATACCGCCGGATTCTAATGAAGAAGATGTATATAATGTAATAATAAACCATATAATCAAGTATCTGGATAGGTTCCATCCTGTAAAACAGTACAAGATAAGGGAAAATGATATGTTCTATGATGAACGAGTAGGTATATTAATTGCTAGTAAGAAAAGATTGTTTAGACGAGCGAAAAAATGTATACCGGGTCATATAAACCAACTACTTGATAGAGTGAAAATGTTAAAGAAGGATATTAACAATAGACTAAGAAGTAAAAGGAAAAATGTAACAATGAATTTACTATGTAAGTATAAGAAAGACCCTAGACGGTTCTGGAAGATGTTAAATATGGTATGGAAAGGTAACAACACAACACCCACTGTGAGTTTAAAAGATGATACCGGTACAATGGTGGATACTAATCTATTACCAGATTATATAAATGACTACTATATAAACATAGGCTCAGATCTAGCAAAAAAGTTTGGTATTATAACATATGTCAATGATGGAACGATATGTGACAATATACTTACACTGGAAAATTGTACAGCGGAAACTTGTAATAAAATCCTTAAAACAATTGCTGTAAGCAAGAGCACAGGTATTGATAAGGTACCATGTAGTATAGTGAAAGACTTTCTTCTAAGTAAAGATATACTATTACCAACCTTTGTAAACAAATCATTTGAGAGTGGGAATATACCAGGTGTATTGAAAATAGGACATGTTGTGCCGTTACCAAAAGATGGGCCTTTAAGTGATGTATCAAACTGGAGACCGATTACAATGACTAATATATTCTCTAAACTTATTGAAAAATGTGTACATACACAAATAATGAAACATCTGTTAGAAAATGATATTATTAATAAAAATCAATTTGGTTTTATGCCAGGTCGGTCGACTACAGATGCTATTTTTAAGTTGGTGCAATATCTACTAGAAGCTCGTAATAGGGGAGAGTACTGGTTAATTCTATTTCTAGACCTAAAGAAAGCATTCAATACTGTAAACCTGAATATATTGGTAACAAAACTACAAAATATAAACTGTGATGAAAAATGTATAACATGGTTAAAAAGTTTTCTACTAAATAGATATCAGACCACCAAGGTTAATGGAATGTCCTCTAGAAAAAAGGCTATGGATTGTGGAGTGGCACAGGGTACAGTACTGGGTCCATTGATGTTCAATATATATCTCAATACTAGTAGAGTAGTAAATTGTGAATGTTTCCTATATGCTGATGATGTGGCACTGGTAATAAATGGAAAAGACCCCGTAATAATGACCGCATTGATGCAGAGGGATGTCAATGAGATTGAGAAATGGTGTAGATTGAATGTCCTTACGGTGAATGTTAAGAAAACAAAAACCATGTGGTGTAGTTCTATAAGACAATATATACACGAAAGTAATATTACCATGCCGGGGTACTGTAATAGCAAATGTGGATAAATTCAATTACCTAGGTATTATAATAGATAAAGACTTAAATTTCAAGCAACATTGTAAGAAAATAGATCGAATGGGTACAGCAAAGTTAAAGCAATTAGGAAACATTGTAAAATATCTTGATATCGAAAGTTCGTTAAAGATATATAAACAAATGATTGTACCTATACTAGAATACTGTAGTTTTGTGCATGAATCTGGACCTAAAACTATTGTAGACCATATAGATGTATTACAAAACCATTGCCTATGAGCATGTCTGAGGATAAAGAATGCCCAAGATATACATATAGCTGATCTTTTGATGAGATGTAGAGTGGAAACGCTTAGTATCAGGCGTAAAAAATCCTTAGCATGTTATATGTACAAGTATGCTCGAAATGAAGAAAATGTTATGGTTCCCACCAGAGAATTAAAAGGATATAATAAGAAGAAACTCATAGTGAGTAGACCCAAGAGGGAAATTTATAGGAACAGTCCATTGTATCGTGGAAACCAAATATGGGATATACTACCAGCAGAAATACAATTAAAACCTAATATAGGTGGCTTTAAATCGAGCTTAAAAGGAGAAATCTTAACAACATTGAGCAGATTGTGAATTATAAAGAGAAATGTATGTGATAGGAAAAAACATTGTGTACGATAGTTCATGGAAACCACTTGTTACATTACAATAACACCCTGTACTCTGACTATATGATATATTGTATTTGGCGACTGATTATAATAACTACATATGTAGTGCTTTCTTTAGCCAATAAACAGTGTTAAAACTTCAAACTTCAAAACTTGAAATCACATCATCGGCCATTGATTCAATACTCAATGGAGGATATGATTCTTCAGTTGTAGTGGGACTGAACAATGGAGCTGTCTTGGAAATCTTTGACTATGTCAATGAATCAAAATTAGAGTTGCATAAGGTGATCAGCACATTCTCACCAGACTTCCAGGAGACTCTCTCTAAAACACTTTTCAACAGGGCAAAACGGCTGAAAAGTAAATGTTCAGAACTACGTACAAAGAGGAAGCCACAGGTTCTTGCAGAGTTTTTAGCTGCTGCTTTTACCATGGTCAAAGCACCACTGACTCCAGCTCAAAAGTTGCAGAACGAGAATGAGACATTAAATGCAGAATAGTTGAGCAAGATGAAGTAATGGATGCAAAGATTGAAAAGCTCAATGGGGATATCCAACAACAAGTTGAGATGAAGGTGCGAATGGCAACAGAGGAAATGGCTGGGCATCATTCGATGGAGGTTGAAAATCTAGAGGAAAAACTCAAAGCTTCGAAACATAAGCAAGAGAGTACAACTCGTAACTTGAACAAGCAAGTAACGCGACGGGACAAAAACATTGAAGTGCTCAAGTCCCAGGTGAGAGACACCAAGAAGGAAACGAAAGAGAATGAGATAGCTCTGAGGAAAGCACAAATTGATTTTGTTGAGTGTACCTTAGAACTAGTAGAAATGGGGGAAAAAATGGAAGTTATGAGAAAGGCCAAACGCGCTGCTCAGAACCGGTGCTCCTACTACCGCAACAAAGGCAAGAAGGAGGAGGAGAAACGTGAAGAAGCTAAGGATGCCATGATTGTCAACTAAGAACAAAAGATCACAGATCACGTGGCAGACCTCCGTTACTATGAAGACCTGGTAACAGTTCTTTAGAGTGATGTCGTTGAGACCTTCGAAGATGGTAAGTATGTAAATGAGTTACGTGAACTTGTAATGATTCTCCTTACCACAGGTAGTGTGAGCATGAGGCAAATCAACTTTGTGATGTCTCAGGTGGTGGAGAAATTGTCAGGTAAGACATTGAGTCGGTTACCATCGAAAGCTGTTTTATACAGACTGTTGATGGAGGCAAAAAAAATTTCAGATGTTCAAGTCTGTGAGGCCATGATGGCTTATGCTGATCCAATGCAAGATTCAGGAATCAATCTTCATTCGGATGGAACATCAAAGTTCCACCAGCACTATGAAGGATTCCAATTGACAACACCCAGTGGACAGACAATGACCCTGGCAACAGTTGAAACCAGTGGAGGCTCAGCAGAAGAACTAATCAAGGCATTCACAGACTCTGTGAGTATGTTGGCTAAGAGCATTGAGAGTGAGGAGACAGAGGAGGACCTTGTCGCCAAGATGATTGTATCTATCAAGAGCACAATGTCTGACCAAGGATCTGTCAACCCCTGCTTCAACACTCAACTCAAGACTCTGAGGGATGGTCTTGTGGAAAAGGTGGTGCCAAACTGGGAAGCATTGCCTTCAAAGACACAAGATCAAGTCAAAGAGATGACTCATTATTTTTGCAAGATGCACATTGTGGTGAATTTTGCAACGGAGGCAGACAAAGTGTTGAAGATGTTTGAGGACAAGGTGACAGAGGGGGGAAATCCACTCAACAACAAAGAAAGTGGGTCTGTCCACCTGTTGAGGTTAGCAAGCAAAAGCTTTACCTCTAGAGGTTGTGGCATGTCTGGTATCCACAGTTAATATCAATCGGAACTTGTGGATAAGGGAAAGGAGAATGAGATTGTGACATACAAAGGGAACCGTTTCAACATCACATTCTACAATGGAGCTGCTGTGTACTATCACAAGGATGATATACAGGACTTCCTAGAATCGATACCTGACCTCAACAGATTGCTGAAGACGGTGGCCTTTGACATTCATGAGCCTGCATACCTTGCAGGAATCAGGGCTCTAGGTATTATAGATAAGGTCATCACTGGACCGTATTGGAGGCTGTTGGAAGCAGATGGTGGCATATTGACCCTAAACGATCATCTTCACCAGATGAAGATCACGATGGAGCAATGGTCAAAGGATGCTTCAGAGCTGCTAACACCAGATACATTCCTGTTCAAGGAGGATGTAGCCCCTATTCACAGGGACAAATTGTATGAGAAGCTTCTCGAGCCATCAACCCCAGAAATTGACTCTATAACCCAGCTAGCACTGGAGGTTATGATGACCAGTCTGCAGATGATCCTGGAGCGACAGGCAAAAGACAACCTCCCTGGTGGCAAACACTGGAATCCAACTGCAAAGCAGATGGCAGCTGCGAACCACATCCCTAAGACCAACACAATCTCAGAACAAGATTTTGGGATGCTGGACCACATCATCAACAACAAGCCATCCGCCGGTGTTCATGTGTTAGAAGTCATCATCATGTGGACAAACAATGGCACTGCTAAGTGGCTAGCAGAAATCGATAGGACAAAGAAAGATGAGCTTCTTGACCGCACCAGAAAATTCTAGCCACAGATGAAGAAGTTGCTCAAGGAGAGGAAGGAAACTCTGCGGGTAAAGAAGTTGGAGAGGTTAAAAGATAGGCAGGCCAGGAAAGTGACGATTGAAGAGAAGCGATATGATAACCATGTTGAGTTGACCCAACAACTGACAGCGATGGGGGGACTGTGGCAAGCTGGAGACATCGATGAACGTCTTCAGTTATATCAAACAGATGCTGCAAAGATAATGGCTTTATACACCCAGCTGACCTTTCGTAAGTCTATCCTTTCAGCAAAAGGTCCAAGGACTCTGTATCAAAAGCAGTGTATGGGTGTTTCATACAGTGTAGCTCAAATGACGGTGAACTTGAAGCAGGTGTTGGAATTTAACACGTCAGGTGCAGCACCTACTGCAGAACCAGGGCTAAGATATGTAGCAGCAAATGAGCGTGCGGCCAATGTAACCAGTCTGAAACTTGCCCTTCGCAAGCGTCTGTATGATGAACAGATGAAGCGAAGAGCCTACGCTGCTATGTCAAAGCTCCTGGCATACCTGAAGGAACCATCAGAACTTGTTGGTAGGTTAATCCTCCACCAGTGTCTTGATCCGGTGAGTAGAAAAGTTGAATGGTATGATGCAGAGGTTCTAGAGATATACAAGGCCAAAGAAAATCCCATTTTGACAGAGTATCATGTACTATATGGTGGGAATCCAAATCCAAATGCTCCAGATGGGAATGACAGTGATGAAGATGAGGAAAATGTCTGGCACTTCCCTCTACTTGAGGATATGAGGAAAGGGGATGTCATCCTTTTGGGATGAGCTGTTTATCATTCCATGTATGAGTAATACCAGACCTTTTTTTAAGTAAGTCTATCCTCTCTAGGTGAGATGTTTAGATTGTCAAATAGTCAGGTTCTAGTTTGGATTAAGAGAGCTTGTTAGTTGTTTGTTTCTTGGTGAGAGGACAAAGAGATCTTTTGAAGTAACTACCCATACTGTATGAGCCCTTCATGTATAGATTCTCAAACAGTCAGATTCTAGTTTGGATTTAGAGAGCTTATTAGTTGTCTGTTTCTTGGTTAGAGGACAAAGAGATCTTTTGAAGTAACTCTACCCGTTCTGGATGAGCCCTTCATGTATAGATTCTCAGTCAGCTCACATGAGTGCTTCATGTATAGATTGTCAAGTAGGCTGGTGCAAGGTAGGTACATAGAGTAATAGATGTAGGGAGGTCTTAGGTCAAATGATAGGTATTAATGATACTGTTGACATATTTCAGGTTATGTTCATATCCAGTTACACCTACTGTATTCGACCTATCATAAAACCACTCACAAAAGCAACAAAAGCCAACTTCCCTTATAAGCAAACAACCTACTTTTGAAATGATATGTGAATATGATTTCATTGTGATCTGTTTTGATTGACTTTAAACCATCACCAGTGGAATTAAAAGCTGACTTGTCAGGCAAATTCCTGCCTTTGAAACCACTAGTACTATCTGGGTCCCAAAATTCACAATTTATTTGACTTATGCTAGAGGTTTTGTGTCAATATGTAGCTACAGTATAGTTTTTAGAGTCACATACATAAATCTGACTCTAAATTCTGGATGAGCCCTTCATGTATAGATTCTCAAACAGGCAGACACTATGTTGGATTTAAAGTATCAGTTGTCCTTCCCCAAGTGGAATAAGATCTTTTGAAGTAACTCTACCCGGTCTGGATGAGCCCTTCATGGATAGATCTTTTTCACTTGGGTTTTATGGTAAATGTGGTGTGTACTTTTGTGTGTGAGAATGAAGAAAAAGGATGTGTGCTAATGCTTTGTTACCAATCTATTTTCCAGAGTCATCAGAAGCGCCAAGATATCTGTCTTCCTACTTGTCGACAGCCAGGGCTACATCATCAACGCTCCCGCCAACTTCACGGTGAGGCCACGCTCCGGTGCTAAGGTGCAGAATCTTTATCGGATGCTGGACGACTACACTGGTGATCTGGCTGAGTTCGACTACATTGCCATCTGGGTTGGGGGCAATGATGCTCACCCCCGTGATGATAGTGTTTTCGAACCTGGTAAGTTTAGGAAAGATGTGATTGGCTTTTGCCGTCGAATTCAGGTCCAGAGCCCCAGGGCTCAGCTCATTATAGTAAGTGCCACAATGCATCAATCACCTGCCTTCTGGGTTAACATAAGCAGGGTCAATGACGTGCTAAAACAAATTGCAAAAAGAAATTACCTGTTTGCCAACGCTTTTAAGGCCATGCACAGAGCTCGTATAGAAACAAAAGACAACCCAAAATTAAGGCCTTCTGATGGCGTTCACCTCACTCCTGAGGCTGCTGTATTTGCTGTGAGGTGCATTGAAGACATTATTCTTCATGCCAGTCACAAACATCTTCCAAATTCTCTTCAAAAGTCAGAGCAGGAGGTCATCTATGTGAAGGGAAAAGATCACATCCTTTCCATGATGTACCAGGCTGATCTATTGTATGATGGAATACTCTATCCTACAGCTGATCATGCCTACCAGCATCAAAAGGTGCAATATTTTGGACATATCAGAGCAGCCGAAAAAATTCTTGTGTCACCAGACCCCTTCTCTGCAAAGGCAGAGGGCAAGATTGCCAACAAGCAGGCTTCTCGAGATTTCAAAGTCAAGCTCATGAAGGAGATCCTGGCTAAAAGGTGGCGTGATCAGCAATCCTTAGGGGATGCTATGCGCCAGATCTGGGGCTGTGTAATCATTCACAATGTGAACAATGTGAATGATGACTTCTGGGGTCAAAACAGCAAAGGCGAGGGGACAAACGCCTATGGCCGTTGTCTCCAACAACTTCTAGATTAAAAAATGTAGACAATATTTCCTTTATAACTATTCCCAGAATCTTTAGGCCTCATATTAAAATATATATTAGGATAGTGTAAAATAGCTTTGCAGCGGGGAGAAAAGATCTTTTGAGGTAACTCTACCCAGTCTGGATGAGCCCCTCATGTATAGATTCTTACCTCTCCCCTGCTAATTTGTACATATAAATTCTGTTTTAGAGTTGATTGTAGATGAAAGAAATAAAAAAAAATATATAGGAAAAAAGCCTAGGCGCCAAGGCTGCCATACTGTAAATATCATGTACATATGTATATATTCTGTTGATATGTATATATTCACTTAATGAATAGAAAAGCAAAAAAAAAGTTGAATATAGTAAAAAAAACCTAGGCGCCATGGCTGCCAATCTGAACTTTTCATATTTATGAGTTTTTCTGCTACTGTTAAACTTCTCATACAAGCCAAGGATGTTTTGACATTTGAGGCTCAATTTGCTTTGTAGATGTGTTTGAAATTGGGAGAGTTTTTTTACATTTGAGGCTCAATTTGTAGATGTGTTTGATATTGAGAGGGGGAGTGGGCTTACAAGGGAGGTTTTTATTCTTGATATTACAGTCCAATACAAATTCAGTTGGTCAAAATTTGGTATATAAATTGCTCACAAGTTAATGGGGTGGTTTATAGGAGAGGTAGGCTTGTGTGAGGAGTTTTACGGTAATGTATCATTGATTGCAGGTTCTATTCGGAAGTAATGCACAAAATGGTGCCCTTTTTTTCGGCTTTTAATTTTTGTCTGCAGATAAGGAAGGCTGGGCTTTTTTCCATCCAACATTGCACTTGGCACTAGAATCTTTCATAAGCCAACATCTTTCAAATTAATATGGAAATCATATAGTGGACCAGTTGAAGAAATCTCTGAGCATTTGGAAACAAAAGAATTAAGAAACAAATTTAAATGAATACCACTAGATCTTCAGTGTTCCTTTTGCTATTTCTATTAGTCAAAATTGTGTAAACCCCTTTACTGTTAAACATTCATAAAGGCTGCACCATGGGTGTGTATCAACCATTGTAGTGATTTGGATTTATTTGAAGGAACAGGTATTAGCAACAGAGTATTACATAAATATTTTGTGTGAGTACAATGTCATAGAACAGAGTATGATGGTGGGGGTGGCTTTTTTTCTTTTTTTTCTTTACTTGCATAGGCAAATTTACTTTTTGCATTCTAGGCATTGTGTTGAGTGAATGAATATTAGCCATTTTGACCACTAAGGTTATATTCTTGGTGAGAAAACTACATTAGTCATCTGGTTGATGGATACATGTGTGCATGTTCATGGATATGGCACCAGACACACTCAAAAGGGGACAGAAAAGGGGATATGACTGGAAAACACAAAGTTAAGTATAGATTGGAGTCATCCTTTGATAATACATTCAATAGTGTTGATATGTGAGACTAAGTGTTAACAGTTCAATCCTAGATTTTCAGGTAGATTTCCTTTTGATGAATTCAGCAAACTGTAACCTATAAAGTATTATGATCTAATGTAAATTTCTTTTGTTTTAAGGTTAATTCATGCTGTGTTTGGGTCCTGGTCCTGGTACTGATGACTGCATCACCTGCTTTTAAAAAAAGTGTTGCTGCTTCATGATTTCTTACTGAGAATATGTGACTTCAACAAACTTCATTCTTCTCTGGCTGACAAGAGCTAAGCAAACTTTCAATCTATGTTGACAATGTTCATTTTAAAGTTGAATTGTTGAAGTTAAAGATGATTGACAGAATATTCAAATGAGACACTCAAAACCTTTTATTTGTCAAATGCATACATTGTACAAGATGGTATTGATGGTTGGCTTCTGAAGTAGTATCCATGGTATTCTTGTGTCATTCTGCTATCTGTGTTCTTCAAGTTGTGTAACCTGAAAAGCAGAATAATTGTATGATCATATTTCTCTCATCTGCATTGATGGAGATCATCTCTGCATACTCAGACCAACCAAAATAGTGATTTTTTTTATAATTATGCTAGGACTTGCAGTCTAAGTAATGAGTTGTCAATTACTTTTTTCTCAAAATCTTTAGAAGTATGAGAAAGAATTTTAGAGCCAGCATATATACTAAGTAGGGTTGGGTTACATGAACAACACATACAACATATACAGGCAAAGGGGGCCTTAAGGCATCCTGCACTCGCAGATCATATTACACTTTATGCCATGGCTAATATCGATGACACTATAGATTAGTACTACTTACGCTGTATTCAATGGGGGGGGGGTGGAATACGATCCTCGCATATTCCGCGGCGCCATTTTGAAATTTATACAGTGCTAACTAGTTTCGTATTTAGGTATGGTTATTAGAAGTTTTACACAAAATAGAATGATTGAACTAGTTAAATAATATGTTATGAATTGTTTAAGGTATATCTATGTATTAGCGCCATGTTAAAAACGAAGATATTGTCCTGCGCAAGGAACATTTCTATAGAAACTAAAAGTAGCGGCTAGCTCTGTATCACGTGACCAATTTCGTCGAGCAAGGTGTCATGGCGGATCAAAACAAACCGGGACGACTTGACACGTTGAAAAACAGTAAATATGGTTGTGTTTCTTGAATTTAAAGCAAATTCATTCCGTAGGGCCAAGATAAATAAGCAAATGTCCACGACCAGTGAATAATTTTACAGCGTATTCACCAAGGTGGGGCTGCCCGTATTCAACGAAGCCGTTATTTGCTTATTTATCTTGGCCTTGTATGTTTATCATATCAAGTGTGATATTCCCAATAAATAGCAGCACTTACCAATTATCATAATGAAACATGGCAAGCGAGCAACTGCAAACTGTAAATCCAACGATGACAAATAATGCAAATTAACAAGGAACACTTATCTATGTTAACACTTAGCATCCAGTAGGTTTTAAATACCTCCTATTGTGGTAGACAAATGTCACTCTTAGGCAGTGTCTGGAATAAATATTTATATATAACTCATAATTTTGTGAATATCTGTCATATATAGAAGTGTTTGTATGTCAAATATACTTGCATAAACACTCTTTATGTATCTATGAACACTTCAATAATGAAAAGCACAATGCATGTCCGGAAATGTTTTACGTTGCGATAACGACGCGTCACACATGTCCCAACGCTCGATCTCCATGCGCAAACCTTAAGGGGAGGGGGGAATATGGTATTTTCAGTTGAAATTTGACTGTTTAGCTAAGATTTGACCTTGAACTTACTACTGGCTTTGAATAGTGTATTAGTCATAATCACCATGCACCTTAACAAAGTAGCAGATGTTATAGAGCTCATCCATACAATTTTAACGCACTTGAAATCATGTCTCTACTCCAATTATTTGCCGAGTTATTCAGAATTGAAGTTTAGATAGCCCACTCTCCTTGACCTTGCAGATGACCTTGACCTTGAATAAGGCAGTTATGATAATTCAAGTGGTAGATGTCCTTAGCTGTACATGAGACAATGCTATGACATCTAGAAATATGATTTTCCAGATATTTTAAGCAAAAATGGGCTTTTGACTTTCGCCAAAGCCACCATAGCTTTTTTTGTGACCTTGACCTTCATCAAAGGTCATCTGAGGGCAGTATTCAATTAAATACATATTCCTAATCACATTGCATCATAATAGACAATAAATAGTTAAAGTATTTAGAATTTGGCCCTTTTGACCTAGAAACCCAGAATATTGACCTCATGACCTTGACCTTTCATGAAGGTCACCTTGACGTGACCTAGATAAAGTTGATAGTAAGCCGGGTACACACCGAAAATTTCAAGGCCATATATCTTTAAATGTTCTCTAGATATACCCAATCCAATATGGCACATGGCTATTGTATTATTGACCAATGGTAGGCACCCCTGGCATTTACTGCGGAGAGGGGGGCTGAAGGTGTTACTCATAGTGCAGTCGGGGTCTAATGGCGGCGCCCATGGGACAACATGCTAAGGCCCTATAGGCCATCTATTGCCAATCTGAGCACTTCCCATCCATATATATCCACCCATGGGGCAGTCTACGTGCCATGTTTGGGATGCCCTATGTATTGGCAACCTGTCCAGGAATAGTGCCCAATATCCGAACTTCAACCTGAAATATCTCAGCGAATAATGTGAGTAGCGACTTGAATTCAAGTGCGTTGAGATTGTAAGATTGTCCTTTACACAATGCACTGGTTATCTAAGTGTAAGAGGAATAGAGCCTTTAAAAATGACCTAAACTTAAGTCCCTACTGTCAGCCTCTTAATTCAGACTCTCCTGAAGGCCAGCTTCTGATCTAGAGATCAGGACTAAGTCATCTGCCCATGAGTGATATGCATTACCTTTTATCTGATTAGTTGTAACACAAGTTTTTACAGCACCTTTTAGTGTTAAAGAAATAGGTGTATTAAAAATTATATACATGGCTGAGACTTAGACGACGGCCCAACCGTGACGTCTGGCGGCAAAACTGCAACATCATGATGTTTACTAAGAGAATCTGCCTGGAGAGTGTGCACAGGAAACGCCGCGTCATGACAAATATGGACCAATCACCAAGGCCGAAATCCGTCACCCCGGGACTTGCAGCCACAACTTCTCCGGTTCCGTGTTCCTCCCATTTCACCGGCCGATCAGCAAATTAAGTCCACAAAACACAAGAAATATTGAAATTTGGACAAGATGATTCTACTAGAGATCAACAACAGGATTATAGAAGAATCGCTGACTGTTAAATTCCAGGGGGCGTTGGCTGGGTAAGTCTAAATTGTCATGTTCGTGTGCCATCCCCGTCACGGAAGTCACGAAGTGACACTGAGTGTGAAGTCACACTATCAGTCATCAGACTGTGTATGAAACTGTCACTATGGAATGCACCATGGCTCGAGATCGAGTGTACAATCTGAGGTGTACACTCTGAAGTATACACTTTCAGGGTTAGAGTAGTTTAATATAGGGAGTGGTCATTTTTATAAAAAAAAATAATAAAATAATAATAATAAAAAAAGGGGGGGGGGTGGCACACAAATTTTTGGCTGCCATCTAGGGGGGGCTCTAAAAAAATTCCGCACAACTGTTTGGATGCCAGCTGGGACAATGAAAACATTGGCATTTG
Organism: Acholoe squamosa; assembly: GCA_949317995.1. Taxonomy (NCBI): domain Eukaryota; kingdom Metazoa; phylum Annelida; class Polychaeta; order Phyllodocida; family Polynoidae; genus Acholoe; species Acholoe squamosa. The sequence goes on from OX439045.1 coordinate 57,579,603, forward strand.
GGATTAATAGTGAACCAAATAATCATACTCCAAGCTCTAATAGAACTAGAGACAATTAAAGGGCTAAGGATACTGTCCCTACGCCCTAGAACTTCAACTATTTTTGCCAAAAATGTCTATTGAGGCTATTTGCCTTTTTTTTTTAAAGAACGATTGCGAGTTTGCCAGACATGCCAACATATCAGGGGTAAAAACCGGGAGACCTTCTGAAGCCCTGACCATCATCCACACATACAGCAAATAACTTGTATTTAGGCTGCATATCCAAGAAAATTTTGAAACTCTGCATCATGAAATGAAGCATTCAGCCAGAAATTCTGGCACATTTTCTAGGTTTAGAATGTTGAGTCTTACAAAAACGGGAGATTTTATAATAAGGAAGTAGATATACTTATGAAAAAACGGGAGATTAGTGAAAAACCGGGAGAAATAGGGAGAGAAAACCAAGCCGGGAGAAACTTTAAAAAATTGTCAAAATCCGGGAGTCTCCCGGCCAAACCAGGAGTGTTGGCATGTATGGTTTGCCGGGGAATCCCGACTTGCAATTGTACACATACCCTCCAAAGTGTACACCTGAAAGTGTACACCTCAGAGTGTACACTCGAGCTTGAGCCATGCTTTTATGTCACTATGTGACTAAAAATTTCAAAAGCACCAGATTTTAAAGTTTTTTGCAAAGTCCTTTCAGGAAATATGTTAGGAATACATTGTAACATGCTTTTGGAATTATCATTCTAGCTTAATTTTTGTGTGAGCTTTTTGTGAGACAGTAGCTGAGTATAGGGAGTTCAGGTGAATTTTATACATATTTCAGATCCTTTAACTAGGCACAGTCATAAAGCCCCATACTGCAAGGGTACCCCTTGCCGCGAAATGTGTGACCTACTTTCCGCATATGGGAATTTTCTATGACATCATACCTAGCATCATCCTGACCTTGTTTACTAATACACAGGCATAGCTAGGGTACCAATAGTCAGATCTCTGATATCCCATAATGCCTTGCACAGTCAGTTTCTGGTCTGCCTAGTGTACAGGCCTCACCCTAGAGGGCACCACTAGCACACATAGAGAAAGAGGGAGGTCAGAAACACCTATTGTTTGAAAATTAAACTATGCCAGACAGGAACCTGACTCCCCCAGGTGGGTGATAATACAGAATCGGCCCACCGGTGAAGACTCTATGGAAAGCTATTGATTTAAGGATTCTAATGGTGCCAACATTTTAAAGATTAGGTGGGGGGGAAGTTGAATTGTTGGAGGAATTGAACATTTATTTTTTTTTTTCAGAGCTTTGGTTCACACACTTTTACTGGTTGGTTTACACTATTGAGGCCATAAATTGATCGACTGGGCATCCAACACTCATCATTACATTTTTTATTTGAAGGAAATTGGTTAAAAATTGATAAAATGAGAACAGAAAAATGTGTTTTCACCACCATTCAGTTATCTGTCAGTGGTCACAACGTCCTATATGCTTCACTATGGGATAATGGGCAGAATTCTCAGACGACATAATTATCATTTTCTCAGAAACTAAACAAGATATTGACTTGAAATTTTCACTGAATATCTATTTCAATTAGATCTATCCAGCCAAAACATCAGTTTGTACATCTAATGTATTTGAAAATTATGTGACTGTGCCTACTTTAACCAACTAGCAGGCTTGGTAGAGCTCAGTCATACGATTCTAATGCACCAAGAATCAAGTGAGTAGGTATGTGATTGTGCTGTGAGCCTGGATGCCGTCGCTTAAAAATGTGCCAGTTTTTGAGGCCTAGTGCAGGGGTAGCTCTCAGTTATAGCTTTATATATGATATCTATATTGATATAACAGTGTTCCTTTGATTTTTACCAGCAAAAAAACTAAATTTCCTACAACCTGGATGTAAATTTTTTTTACATGCAGAATTTTTGTAATTAATTAGGTCAAGGTTCAATTAAACTCTCAAATACTACATGGAGAAACCTATAGACAGTAACGAAAATATATAGAACAGATAGAGCATCATCTAAAGCCCCCATGTACCAAATTTGAAAGAAATCTATCGATGAACAACAGAGTCTCAGAGATATAAGATCCGCAGGATTTAATAACTAATTATTTTACCCCAATTTTAGTAATTTTTTCTTCTTTTTTTTGGGCTTCCCTAGCCCACTTAAAAGGGTCTATATCTCCTCTTTCCTATCCCCTCGGATGTGTGTGGTGCACATATGCGCGGGTACCGACACATTCCTCTGTGAAATTGTGTAATGTCGTTCTCGCCATGAATATGACCTTAGCTGTCGAAATGGCGTTAAACATCTATTACTTACTCACTAGTAATTTTTTTCTTCAAACATTCATAATTCCAGTTGTATTCATCGGAGAGACTTCGGCTTAATATCATTTCGGCCGCAATGTTACTGGCTTTCAGGATATATAAATATTTCTAGGGTATAATTGATTTGGAAAATGAGTATAAAAACATGAAAAGGTCACAAGGCAATCCTCTTTGTATAGTTTAAAATTATGACGAAAAAAAACCCAACCTTTCCTTATAAATATGTCCATAGCTCAGACAAAAATCATGATAGAATAAAAATTCCAAAAGCATTATGTTTCTAAAATGTACCTTTTCGTCCTGTGTGAAAGCCAAAGAGATCCATTGCTTTTAAAAAATGTATTCACATACCTAGAGACAGGTATGTGAATATTTCACACGTCACTCTATCTTTGCGGGCATCTACATATCTGTTTAAGCAGAAAAAATAAAGCTCATGTTTTTATGCTTATACATTTACCGACTTCAGTCACATGTCAGTAGCAGTTGGGCAAATTTTCATCATGAAATTAAACTCTACAAAGAAGGAATGCCTGTGACCTTTAGCTACATTTTTTGCCAATATTTGAAAAGAGAAAAACCATAGTAATCCATATACCGTAATCTCTCGCCTATAAGGCGCAGCTCGCCTATAAGGCGCACCCTCAACTCAGGGAGGTCTGTTATAACGTATAAGGTGCACCTCTGTGGGCAGATTTTTGTTAGTTTAGTACTGTTTCCACAAATAGATACAAAACGGCAAGGCAGCTATTGGTCGACATCCAGTGTTAGCTGGTGCCCGCAGTGGCTATGATGTGATGTTGTAAGAAGCCTCCTATAGTAACCAGTGAAAGTAACCCTATGTAAACTGCAATGTCATGTGTGGGAGCGTGGTAGAAGGGCAAGGAAACTGCAATGTTTTTGCCTGAGACTGAACAGTCTCAGCTTGAACAATTCAAGCAGTAGCTAGAAAGGCCCAATTAGCGACCAGTATGGTCTGAAAGACGTCCCCGATCCTCCCAGTCGGCCAATCCAGTCGGGCCCATCTGCGGTCGCCTTTATAATTTTGCCCATGATCACAGCGCCTGGTCTGTAGTAAAAAATACCCCCCTATAAGGCGCACCCCAAACTCAAGGCAATTTACCTCCCACGTACAAGACCCAGCAGCATTTTGTTTGGCCTATAAGACGCGCCTTATACGCGGGAGATTACGGTAATTCTTGAAAGCCAATGACTTTACGGATACAATGCAGTTTAAATGAAGCTGATATGGCCACTAGGGCTAGGCCAGTCTAGGGTCAGAGATCTGATATGAATTTATAAAAATAAAAGGCCCTGTTTTTTTGTCTAAAATTAACGAAAAACAAAATCTGCTGCTCCTAGAAAACATAGTGCCCATCCATAAATTTTCTTTATATTAGGCACAAATGAGCTTTAGACAATGGTTTTCATTCTGGACTGAAAGTGTCTTCACATGAATATCGACACTTAGTCTTCTTAGATTAGATGTTGACCTAATTAGGGCCATAATTATTTAACCAATTAATGCATTGGTAAAATTTGAACTCTAGGCTGAAGGGTATCTTGTATACTTAGCATAAAAAATCTAAGATGCTACCCTCCTCATGTATTAATCATGTTAAAAGGCTAGGAACATAGAGCTACCCCTGCACAACCCTAAAAAGTAGTTTTTTTACAAGGTCCGTGTAGTCGTAGTATGACGCCCTCCTTTGGGGAGGTCATAGGTACATCTATTGCCAAACTTGTCAGTTGAGCGCGAGGACAATTCATGCAAATCTCATGGCTTTTGTTCTCAATGAATCTTTCTATAAATTAATATGTGGGTACGTGGCATACTTGGTTAGCATTCCTGAAAGTTCGGTTGAATTCCGAGAATTCTAAGATAGGAAAAATCAAGAGTTTTTGCAGCCCCGACAGATTCACTGTTCTCACTGAAGGGCGGCCCAAGTAATCTTTACTCCTGCCTTCAGAGAGCATGTACCTACAAAGGTTGCTCTCCTGGCTTGGTTCAGGCTGATTGCAGTACCACAAGTCTGAAGAGAACACTCAGGGTCTTCCACTACCTTGAAATTGCATCCATGATAGGACCATATGTATTTAACTTTCCTCACCATTTTGATTTTTATCCAGTGCTCTACATGTACTGTAGCCTGAGCCTATCTAGCTTAGAACCTAAACTCTCATCTCTGTGCTGTCCTGTCGGCGGTACAGAGATCAGAGTTTAGTATTCTAAGCTAGGGCCTACTATGCATGTATGCATGCACTATGATACTAGCTCTATGCCATGGCTATGCTAGTATGGGACATAGGCCATATGTATAGGCTATAACTATAGCCTAAAAAAGGCATACCGTATATGATAATGATAGGGCATCAAAACAAACAGATCTTTACTTTGGTTAAAATTCTGACATCACTCAAAAAAAAAAAAAAAAAAATCGGATACACACGTGGAATGATGCGTTGCAATGGGTATTTGCCCCCCCCCCCCCTCAGTGTGAAGGTTTATTGGGTTTTCTCCCCCCCCCCACCAAGGGGCTCTTTTTCAAAATGACACCCCCCCCATATCTAACAAGCCCCCCCCCCCCTAGCAATAAATGACTCGTCCCTAATCAGAAAAAGGTAGATTCTCTTTACTGCCAGTTCACACTACATACATACATATTCGCTCTACCCAGTATCCTACCCACACATTTGCCCTATGGCTAGGCTGAGCCCACCGCCGCTCTTCCTACCGGGAGCAGTGGTGGGCTATACTATAAAAGTAAAGATTAAGTACTGCAAGAGAAGAATCATGTTATATTGGGCATATGAGGAGTTTAAAGGAGGAGGGTAAAGGCAAAGAACCAGGTCCAAAAAAATTGACTGACAGTGAGGTAAAATTGAGGAGAACCAATTACTTGGAGAAATTTACTGTATAGACCCAAGCATATCCAGTATATTTTATTCAGATATGTTCGAAGGCATGAAAATGGTAAATTAGTTTAAACAATGATGACACATGAAAAAGATATTGGAGGAAATTATATTAACAGATAAATATGTTCTTTTTCAGTGGCAAGCTTGATGCCGTAGACATCACTGCTGCAGGTTAGTACAGAAAATATTTTATTGCTGGTCTCGTTTACCGTCCAAACTTCAAAGACTGCCACACATAAAAAAGGCTACCGTAATCTCCCGTATATAAGGTGCAGCTCGCATATAAGGCGCCCCCCCCACAACTCACAGGGGGGCTGTTTCGCATAGAAGGTGCCCCCCTGAGGGGAGATTTTTGTCAGTTTAATACTGTTCTATAGTAAAAATACCCCCCTATAAAGCGCACCCCAAACTCAAGGCAATTTACCTCCCACGTATAAGACCCAACAGCATATTTGTTTGGCGTATAAGACGCGCCTTATACGCGGGAAATTACGGTACCAATTGATTGATCAAATTTGCCCATAAGTCAGTCCACAGATATTCATAAATGAAGAGAAACGGTACCGTCCATTTTGATATTTTTCTAAATACAAATGTTTCTATGAAAATAAAGGAATTTCTTGACAAACGAATATGAATATATTTATTTTCAGATTTTGACGGTGTACTATATCATATCTCCAACCCGGATGGCGACAAATCCAAAGTCAGAGTAAGTTGATTTAGCTAGAGCTCCACCATGTGGACCCTATATCAATGTGGTCCAGCTTGTACGTGACGTTCCATCCAAGTCCTATGTAAAATCTTAATGGTCAGCGTTTATGCCTTGGCTATATTAACTGGCTGACTATGATATTATTTTCCAAGTGAAAAAGATTTCAGGTACTATTTTTACCGGTAGAAGCCCCCCCCCCCCCACCCACCAACCAGGTTATATTTAATCTATGCATATTATTTGTAGGTGTCCATCTCCCTGAAGTTCTGGCAGGAGCTACAGGAGCACGGTGCAGATGACCTGGTGAAGCGGGAATACGGAGACTTCATCACCACACCGGAACCAGGTGAGAAAATCTACTCGCTACATGCAACAACATGTCTCAAATTGAGATATGTTGCTAGCCATGTACATCAGAGAGTGCTATTATTACAGGAATGGAACTTGGAAGTCTTCAAGTTCTTTTATTTTCCAGATTTCAGGGATTTTCAAGTTCAAAAGGACTGTAGATTCATATACAATACATTTATTGCCGGGGGTTCTTTTTGAGCATTTCAGAGCTTTCTGTGCTCAGTCACATATAAGCCTTTATATAGTGTAAAAATATGAACGACATAATCATGTTAGACTGTAATAAAAATTGATCTAGTATATAATTGAACATAATTCATAATTTGCAAACCATTGTTCTCCTAGATTACAATGTTTCACTACTCTACGACTTGGAAAATGTACCGTCAAACTGGGAGGCAGTTGTAAAGAAGGCTGGTCTGCTGAAGAGGAACTGCTTTGCTTCAGTATTCGAGAAATATTTTGAGTTCCAAGAAAAAGGCGAGAGCGGTCACAAGAGGGCTGTGATCCACTACAGAGATGAAGAAACATTGTAAGTACAATAAAAAAAAAACAGCGTACAAATTACAAATCAGAAGCTATGCCTTATAGACAGGTTATTTTATGAAGCCTTAGATTTGTATTAAACTGTTCAGAATAAAGCCTTAGGTGCGCCTCAATGCGGGCGGTTTCTTTATTTCACTGAACTCCTTGGTGAATATGATATTATTGTTAAGTTGCCAGAAAACACTTAATTTCAACTGCTACTGACATGTGACTGAAGTCGGTAAATGTATAAGCATGAAAACATGAGCTTTATTTTTTCTGCTTAAACAGATATGTAGATGCCCGCAAAGATAGAGTGACGTGTATCTTTAGTACAGTCTTCAAAGATGACGACGACATTATCATTGGAAAAGTCTTCATGCAGGTATGCACTAATCTGTTATTTTGACAAACTTAAGCATCTACACTAAATAGGCGAAGCTTTGAAGCCTGTTGACCTCTCTTTTGATGCCATGTAGGCCTCTGTTTAATATGCAGCCTCATTGCTTCGGGTCAAGCAGGCAATTTTTTATATCGATGAAAGAGAAATTGCATGTTGGCACTGTTAAGCTGAAGTGGTATACACGTTGTGTGTGGCCCTAATAAGTGGATACTGATTATGTACATCTTGTCGTGCAGGAGTTTGCAGAGGGGCGGAGGCGGTACCAGCAGGCGCCCCAGGTGCTCTTTAGTCACAAGGAGCCCCCGCTTGAGCTATCCAAGACAGACGCCGCAGTTGGAGACAACATTGGCTACATCACATTTGGTAAGAAATAAAACCTACCTGAATGGCTTGTTAGGGTCTCAAATAAGCTCCGTTTTGAATAAGATACGGGAGTACAGGGATATTGAAATCAATGTTAGATACCCAAAATATATTCAAATATGCACCTGTCTCACATAGAGGCTAGGGTACAGAGGTATTGAAATTAAATAGCACCCAGGCGCTTAAACGGGCACATACAGTAAATAAAATCTATCTCTGTACATTTTGCTTTGTGAAATGTTATAGGGATGGAATGCATCGCCTTAGAAAAAGAAGATTGCATAGTGAAGGATCTAAGATGTGTAATATTGTGAAGAAAAAAATAACATGGCTCTTTTAAATATTCTAGGTAACGACATCAAATATCCGTCTTGCAACTTTCCATAGCGTTTGCTTCATTGAAATTTCTATTATAGTGCGCATGTAGCTGATATGAGATTGTAGCCTCCTAAGGTGAGCCATTAAGAAGCCTAGAATCAGACCAGTCCTTTTTGTGGTTTCAGTTTTGTTCCCAAGACATACCAACTCAGACGCCAGGGATAACACAATCAACCTTATCCACACGTTACGAGACTACCTACACTACCACATTAAATGTTCTAAGGTAAGGTTTTACTTAGGCTTTGATATATGACTTGACAGATGGAAGTTATCTGGACGATACTTGGTTTTCTGGCTTCTATGAAAATAATACAAAATAGAAAGTCAAAGAGAGAAAACCCCAAACAGTGAAAGAGGATGCATTAGCACACTCTATAAATTCGTGATAAATCTATACTATGTTAACTGTTTGGTATACCAAAGATAGAAACCACTTTAATTGATTCAAATTAATTGTTACAATATACTTTCAACAGTCTCTGTTGAATCACTTTAATCATATTGTGTATTTATGCACCATAGGCTTATATCCATTCCCGGATGAGGGCGAAAACGTCCGACTTACTGAAGGTCCTTAACCGAGCCCGGCCAGACAACAAGAGTACAGAGAAGAAAACTATCACGTAAGTAGATTGTAGCTACCGTAATCTCCCGCATTTAAGGCACATCTTATATGTAAATCTGAGGCCTATTGCACCTTATAGAACCTCCCAAAAAAGGGGGTTCATCTTATAGGGGGTACTTTTACTATATTAGAGCAGTACTGAACCGTAAATTCAAGTCCCAGATGCCTCTTAAATTATTTTTGGTAAACTCAGGATGCGCCTTATATGTGAGGTGCGCCTAAAGTTCCCTCAGTGTAGAGTACTTTCTTTGCATATACATGTAGCACCCTAATGACATTAACTTCAATATGCCAAATTTCTGTCTGACTCTCTCGTAGACTCTCTCGTATATATAAAGTATTGACAAAAAGAAGAAAACTTCTCATCTGTGCATTTTTTTTTTGTTTTTGCAGGGGTAGAACATTTAAGAAGAACTAAATGAGATGTGTAGAAAATGACAACTTCTAGATACTTTTGTGTCCAGGGACAGCGCTAGGACGTAGGTAACAATTTATGGACAAGTGATGTGGTGACGCCCTGATACATTTGTACTGGGGCCTTTCACCATGGTGTACAAAATAACCTTTTCAAGATGTATTAACTCGTTATGTGAGAGACTGGTCGCACACTGTTTCTGCATCAGTATGTTGGTACCATGTCTAACGGTCGGCAGACCTGCGTTAATCGTGATTGATTAGTACCCTGGCACCCTGTGCCATGGTGTATGATGGCACCCTGTGCCATGGTGTATGATGGCGCCATGGTGTTCCATAGAGTTAACACTCTACCATTCTATTCATTCAACTTATTAACATAAATGTTAATGCCAATAACCACAAATCCCACACCTTGTTGACGCTGGTCGGCGATGAGACGAACCCACGCTCGGGTTGTTGGTTTTTAGGATTTTGATAATGATGTGCTGTCCTGGTGAATTATGTCATTACTGAGATGCTCTATTATCATAAGGACAGCAAAAATCTGTAAGGATTATTATATTATTAATAATGATGATTAGTACATAAGGACATATTGTATCGTTTGTTTTTGTTGATTTTGCAAGAATGTTCTTGATTGTAACAGTGCGCAAGCGATGAAATGTGTATATAAATGAAGGCTGGATGAAGGGATTGGTTCTGTGGGTATCATTTCATTAGTTGCCATTGTAAGAAAAATTATTGATGCATTCTGCTTTGCATAAACTGGAAATGATATAGACTATTGATATAACAATATTGCCATTTCAAATAATCAGTATAATGCTGAGAGGATGATTGTACTGGAATTCCATGTGGTTGTTTGACCATGAGATATGGAAGCTAAAATAGTAAATAATGGCGTGTATATTTTATTTTCCAAGTACTTTATGTAGTTAGGTTGTATTTAGTTAGCTTTTGAAATAGGAAATATAATCTGCTTTTTGTAATAACCCTATCTATGAAGAAATTATTCTTAAGTTAATTTTTTTAGTTATCATTTGGCTGCATATTACTTAATTGAAAGATTATGGAGTAAATGAAGATATATACGAATCTGATACTGAACAATGTATGTCAAGCTTCTAGCATTTAACTTAATTAAGTTTGCATCAGTTAAGACATAACCGACTCAATCAGAAAAGGAGAACGTAATTAAGGTGATAGAAATCTGCCCAAAATTTATAGATTTGTAATGGATTAGACAGGTTCAGCACTTTTGGAAAAAAAAAGCAGACTTCAGGCATTATAGGAGATTGTTCTGAATATTTGATAACAGATGCAGACTGTATAGCTGAATAATTTACATGAATTAAACTGTCCATGTCTTGTCTGACAGTCGACATGTGTACGCCTGTATAGGACCACTTACGCTACACGGTATGCAGCAGTGAAAAATGTGGATGTTGGGCAGCGACACCCTGCTTGCTAAATAACCCTGTTAGATATAGACATAACCTCATAGGACCTCGTAAGAAAATATAGAAATTTCAAGTCTATGTCCTTTCTAAACTTGCATGACCATTTCAGGGCAGTGTCATTATGTCGTAAAATCGACCGGGGTGTATTTTGGGGCGGGGGTCTTTTCTAAGTCTGGGAGACTTCTTTTTCTACAGTGTGTATCCTGGATTTTTATTGAGGGTACAGGTTGGTTTAAGAATGTAATATATATGAATAAAAGAAAATGAGAAATGATTTAAATACATGGTTATTTTTCTGTAAACTTTGTATGATCAAATTGATAATTAAAATGATAGGTCTCACAAGGTTACATCCAAGGAAGAGTCATACTTACCTATCTAAACACCCAAGTTGAACTACTGGGATATGTTTACTAATTCGGATTGGAAAAATTTGTCCAAAGAATTCATGTGCTTTGAAGTGAATCCATTATCAGAAGGGATTAGCAAAGAATTTTATTCAACATTTCTCTATTTGAGTAAACCTCGGGCCAAATACAATGTTCATGAGACCAGAATTATTCAGGCTAGAAGCCACTAGGTATTTGGCTCGTATATTGTATCATTGACGGTGCTGCCATCTACTGATGTAAATGTCAAAGTAGTGAGTCCCTTAAGGTTACGTGGACGTAAATACTGCCCTCTTGTGAGTCATATGGTATTCAGGCCTGTACTGAAGGGTGTTCTGACTGCTGATTGGTTTAGAATTAGACAGAAGAAATATTGGTAAAATTATGAAAAAAATCACAGGTGTTCCCAAATAGTTAATAAATGGAATAGTAGGTGTGTTTTTATATTATGCCAGGCCTTGGGGATTTTATGAGGCATGCAAAAGTTAATCTGGCCAATGATGATTTTTAGGCCCAAAATAGGGTAAAATAGCACTCACTGGACATATCATTCCCTTATTCAAGATTTTCAGGGTTAAGCCTATCCAACATTCTGTCACATTGTGTATGAGGGATGATTTAACCGTGCTATGGTTGAAATCTTTACCAACGAACATTTTAGGCGGCTGTTTTTGTGTGTTACGCTATATAGAAACATAGAGGAAATGGATTTAGTTCCCCGTGACCATTAACACAATGGGGTTCATTCTATACAAAACTAGTTGATCTACAGTAACAACAAAATACTCAAAACAAAAACTGATCAAAGGATTAAGGTTGAGATTGAGTTGAAAATTCCTTTTAATATCCTCACATTACCAATTTGTCTTTCTCGCTGGTACAGACTATTCGAACAGGCCATCTTACACCCTTACAATATAATCCCTGTCTCAGAAATGCATACACGCCATTCTATTTGGGGGTGGGGGTGATCTACAGTCTAAAAGAATTTTAGACAATTTTCTAAACTGGAATATGACAAGTCACTTAATTGTTGACCTCTTTCAGCCCAAAATTGAACAATATATTGTAGTGATACCGTCAAAATATGTCACAAATCAGCATTTTGAGTTTATTATATGAATCCAGAAAAATGGAAATGTGGACAAAAAACACCTTCCCGTAGCTACTAGCACCACAAGAATGAAAACTCCTTTATTCATTTGGTTCATACCTTTAACTTGATGGTGATTATATCGATATTTTGAAGACGTACAAATCCAAATGTTAGTACAAGTTCCATTATCCAGTTCAACAAAGACATGTCACTGACGGGACCCCGCAATGAAAGCTGTACTGACAAGGGCAGACTCATCAAATTTACCCTCAAAAGCAATTTATAGGTGTATAGTTCTCTGTGGCAGGTGGCTTTGTAAATTATGCCTAACCTGTTTTAAAAAGTGAAGTGCCGTAATACCATGTGTGTAAGACGCTCCCAGTATGTAAGAAGTATCTCCAACTTGAGAAAAAGTTATAAGGTGCATCTGGGGCAGAGAATTTGAGCAACATAGTAATGTTCTATAGTATAATGTCCTCACCTAAAAGGTGCACCCCAACTTTTACTGATGCTATAAGGTGCACTAAGGTTTTATCCATGTGTATAAGATGCACCTTATACACAGGGTATTGCGGTTACTGTTCAGGGAGTCCTGCTCCTTCTTATAGGTGGCAATCAGGAATACTAATTGCTGCACATCTATTGTAGTGTGCATTATAACTCATCAGTACCACTCTTAATACACCATGCTGGTATATTATTACCATTAATAGTATATATTGTAGCTCTGTTGGAAAAGGTGTCTTGTCTTGTGACTATAATGTATGACAATATCTGATTCGGTGGGTGGTTTGTGTAAGTTTTTTTTTTCATTAGCAATGTACTGAACAATAAATAAGGTAAAATGTTTGTATTTTTCCAATCCTGGAAATCTACATTGTATAACATAGTGTAAAAGAATCAATATTTAGGCCAATCATGTCTCACACATGGAAATCAGCCAGCACTTTTGACCATAACTCAGCAACAAAATATTGTGTACAAAATGTACAATTTATGTTCCTATTCGCTCGTTCATGGTTGAGACTGCTAAGTGGTTTTTGGCCTTGCCGGCCTTGTCCATAGGTGTTAGACCTGACCTATTGCGTATTGAAGGGTCTCCGCCCAATTTCATCAGATTCATCCAGATGTAGGGTTTTGTACATGAGGCAGCTTTGTGTAACACTGTCTCATTCTGGTCATCTTTGATATTAGGGTTAGCACCTTGCTGAACCAATATCTTAAAGTTCTCAATCATGTTGGTCTTGACCGCCTTGTGGAGTGGTGTCTCCCTGTATGTGGCATCTTGGTCATTTACACTTGCACCATGGCGTATCAAACATGCCAGAACTTTACCTACAAAGCAAGAGAAAATTTAGCATAGAAGTAACACAAGGAGATTGATTGTAGTAAGGAAAATGCCTCTTTATTATATGATCGAGACTACTGATGAAGAATTCTGCATGGTATATCTAATAAAAAGGTAAATTGGTTCATCAAGAATAAGAGGGTCGATAATAATGGAATAGTCTAACGGTCTGGAGACAGGCCTGAAGAAAGCAGATCCAGTACATAAATGTGAAATATTTCAACCAATGTTACAGTGACTTTGTTAATCAAGAGCATCCAAGTTTCCCACCTGTGAGATCATTTGCAGCAGCTAGATGAACAGCTGACTGACCAGAAGTATCTGTCAAGTCAGCTGTTGCTCCCCGAGCGAGAAGCACTCGGACATTGTCTAGACTGCCAAGCTTCACTGCGGCATGTAGTGGTGTACCACCCCGCTGACCGCGAGACAGATCCCTTATATTAGCATTCCCTCCCGATTGGAGCAGTAAATCCAAGATATCAGTGTGAAATTTCCCTGCAAGAAAAAGAAAAAAAAATTGTTGAGCCAGAAAACCCATGCAAAATAATAGATGCTGCAAGCATTAGGTATATACAATTTTACCTCGGGAATTCTTCGGGTATTTCCGGAACCGATGAGAGATACAGCTGAGGCTGGTCAAGTGATGACAGTTTGGATCGGGCGTCCGTGGCGGGCAGACGGTTGGGAAATCCCAGGTGAGTTTTTGTTCGTTTTCACCTCTTTTCTGCCTCTTTTGGGGCAGTTTTTTGCCCGTTTTTAAGGGATTATGTTATTGTTCGTCTTCTGGCCAAGGCTACGCCGCTGGGGTACCTTTTTAGTGTCAAAATTTTAATAGAATCTCTCCAAGGCAATGGTTGTGCATGGCGGGTTGCGCAGAATTCACTGTCTTTACAATCCCTGGAGGAATTCTGCTGGAATTCTCTCTTTACAGGGTATTTGCAGGGTTTCTAGAGGATTCCCTGTTTTTTGCACTCTATTTTTGCTTCAATTTGCTCTGTTTTGGGCGAGTTTACTTGGCATCGTTTGAGAAAATTCTGCTGGCGCTCGCTTAAGGTACACTACTTTTTGTCCTACTCTATGTACCGCGGCTATATCGCTAAGGGAGTGGTCATATTTATCAACAGGGGGGTCGGTGGGTTTTTTTACGCCCCCCCTCGGCGGCAGTCAAAATTTTTTGCGCCCCCCCGCACTGGAGGCACGGAGAGTTTTCGAGCCCCTCTTTGATCTATAGTAGCGCGCTGGCTTTTTTGCTTAAAAGAGGGTGAATTTTTTTAGCCCCCCCTCAAGAGGGGTCAACATTTTTTTAGTCCCCCCCTCGAGAGGGGTCTGAATCTGAACCCCCCCCCCCCCCTGTTGATAAATAATGACCACTCCCAAATGTCTAATTCTTGGAGAAGGGAAAGGTGTCACACAAGGGCTCTAGTTCTGGAAGTTCCAGTTCTTCTGGATCTTCATCTAGGCCTGCTAAAGGGACTAAAGGTTCTGAGAAAGATACTAGGAGTCCTGTTAACCCTGAGAAGGAGCCTGAGGTTCAACCTACTGAGACTTCCAATGCACCTGTGGTGTTGATCCAGCAGCCACCTCAAAGCTGGGCTCCTCCTATGCCCTACTACCAACAGGGTTATGAATATTATCAGGAACCTTATCAACCAATGGACTATGCCTATGGTATGGAGCATATGGCTTACCAGTGTGAACCAGTAGAGGAGGAGGGTTAGGGATATGTGGTGCTAGGCCAACAGGGACCTGTACATGCTATGTTGCTGGTTGATGATGAAGAGGAAGTGGCTTCTGTGCAGGGTGAAATTGAGGCACAGTCGTCAAAGGCTAAGCCACCCCCAATTGACCATCTCAAGGGGCTAACCGAAAGTTTAGCGGAGAGTATTCAGTCATATAGATGGGAAAAAGCGGAACTGACCAAGGAAGGTCCCGCCATACATGAAGCCATCTCGGATGCCATCAATTCCTATTTTGAAAAGACTTACGTTGCCCAGGACTAAAAAAGCGACTAAAGAATTTCCTAGGCCCTCTAATGTGCAGAGACGGGTAGCGCCTAAACTGGAGAAAGCAATATTTAACTCTGAGGCACTTTCCAAGAATGTGGCAGTGCATATGCTGGACGTATCTCTTCAGACCCTGTAGAAGGGGGTGGTCTTGGCCATTGCAGCCATGGCACCGTTAGGCTCGATGATGTTGGAGAAAGGGCCTGAGGACCAACAACTGGATGCCTTTGGAAAGGAATTCAATAAAGCAACAGACTTGCTAAAACCTTTCCTTGCTAAGCCTTATGCTAAGGCGCTCACCAAGACCAACATCGAGGGAGACCCGCAATGGCTTTTTGGGGGCAACCTGGAGGTTTGCATTAAGCAAGCTGAGGAGGACAAGAAGATCTCGGACAAGGTCCTAGCGTCTAAATTCCCAGGCTAAGAGGCAGAAGGTCATGGCTGCAGCACCTGCTCAGGCCTGGGGCCCTAGGCACCCTTATGGACAAAACCACTACTACGTCCAGGGCACTAGAGTCGGCTATCCCGCTCCTCGCCATCAATACGCTCAGCCAAGATTTCAAGTAGCTCATGGCTACCTGCAGAATTACTCTCAGAATTACCAGACACAAGACCAGGGCTACTGCCTCAAAGCACCCGGTCCTCAAGGTCAAGGTCAGCAGCAGTAAACCCAGCAGGGTTTTTTCCAAGAAGGGGCCCAAGTAGGGCAGGTGAGTCCCTTTCTACTATGTAACACTGTCCAGTCCTTTCAAGGGGGTAATATTCTGAAGTGTACTGATGCTTGGTTTAAACTCAACAAGGACCCTTGGATCTTAGCCATGGCTCAGGGTGTCACTATTGACTTTAATGACTTGCCATCTCAGGACTGGGTGCCTCCTCCCTATAAACTAGATCCGGTAGAGGTGGCTTTATGGATAAGGAAGTAGAGAAAATGGTAGCTAAGGGTATTATTGAGTATTCTGTACATGAACAAGGCGAATTCATCTCCAATGTTTTCTTGCACCCCAAGCCCAACGGGGATTACAGGCTTATATATGAACAAGCAGGTCATGTATGAGCACTTCAAGATGGCCTCCCTACAAACTGCTGTGGACCTTGTCACCCCTAACTGTTTTATGGGGAGTGTAGATTTAAAGGATGCCTATTACTCCATCCCTGTAGGGGAAGATTATCGTAAATTTCTGAAGTTCAGGTGGAATGGGGTCCTCTACCAGTTTGTAGGTATGCCAAACGGTCTTTCATGTGCACCAAGAGTATTTACTAAGTTGCTCACCCCCCCCCCCCCTTCGCTAAGCTAAGGGAGGAGGGACACATCTGCTTCCCCTATATTGATGATTCTTTTATTATGCATGAGTCCAAAGAAGGTTGTGAACAATCTATCAAAAGAGTGTGTGAAACCCTGGATGGGTTAGGTTTTGTTATTCATCCAGAGAATTCTTGGGTTTTTGGATCGATTCTGTGGATATGTCTATATATCCAACTCAGGAGAAGGTAGACAAATTCATGTCAGATTCCTACTAGCTGCTGGGGAAGGTCAAGCCAAATTCAGGGAGGTTGCATCTCTCATAGGCCTCATGATAGCTTACTCGGCGGGGGTCCAATATGGGCCTGCACATATAAAAGGACTTGAGAAATGCAAGAATGAATAGTTAGCCTACCAGAAAGGGAGTTTTGATGCCAAAATGGTAATTTCCAAGGAGGCTATACAGGACATACTGTGGTGACAAGCCAACATACCGACTGCTAAGAAGGCACTGGATGTAGGCCCACCAGAGTTTGAATTGTATACGGATACCTCGGATGATGGCTGGGGTGCACACAGACGGATCATCAGAACTAATGGCAGATGGCTTCCCTCTGAGGTGGATTTCCACACCAACATCTACGAGACCATGGCAATAGAATATGGGCTCAAATCGTTGTGTAAGGTTAGAGGGGCTTATATTAGGGTCATGGCGGACAACACCATGGCCCTTGCATATGTGAAACATATGGGAGGGCTACAGTCCCCAATGTGTAACCTTGTATCAAGAAACATCTGGAACTGGTGTGAGGGATCTGGTTGACAGCTGCTCATGTGCCTGGAGTAGATAATGTCATCGCTGATCATGAGTCACGCCATTTCCAAGATGAGACTGAGTGGGAGATAAATGACTCAATTTTTTAAATCATTTGTGAAAGGTTTGGGAGGCCCCAGGTGGACATGTTCGCCTAAAGAACAAATAGTAAAATTCAGTGTTTTGTGTCACGTAGGCCAGAACCAGAAGCATGGAAAGTTGACTCTTTCTCATTCACATGGCCTAATCAGCTCTTATATTGTTTCCCTCCATTCCGCATTGCAGGCTGAGTGCCTCAGCGCATACTGAGGGCAGGAGCAAAGGCGATCCTTGTGATGCCAGACTGGGAGAGTCAACCCTGGAAGGCAAAAGCCCACAAGTATGCGGTGGACTATGTATGGTTATGCAAGAGAAAAACAACCTACTACCTCACGGGGCCCCTACAAGCCTACAGTTCAAAAGAAGTCTACCAATAATAGCTTTCCTTTTCTGAGGTGACGCCTTCAAAAGGAATGGTATGACAATGCTTCCATTGACCTTATGATCAAAGCATGGAGACCATCTACAAGAAAACTTTATACGACTTACATAAACAAATGGATTGTTTTCTGTGTTGAACGGGGTTATAACTGGATGAAGGGCACTATGCCACAAGTGTGTTACAAATTTATGAGAGAACCTTGTATGACTCGGGAGTAAGTCATGGAGTTATGAATGTGGCATGATGTGCTTTGGGCACCCTGTTACCACAGGTAGAAGGGGTGCCTATTGGGCAACATCCAAACATTTGCCATATGGTGAAGGGCACATACAAAGATAGACCTAGTGGACCAAGGTATGACATGTTTTGGGATGTTACAAAGGTATTCACATTGTTCAAAAGTTGGGAGGACAACAGTTCTTTGTCCCTTAAGAAGTTATCGTTGAAACTAGCTGTCTTATGTCTGCTCCTCCCTTCTCAAAGAGGGCAAACAATCTTAGCGTTAAGGACAGATGAACTGTCTTGGGAGGACGGAAAGGCCGTCTTCAGACTCAGTACTCTGTTAAAGAGAGTGGGTGATCCTTTAAACACTGTGGTTTTTCAACCCTACATCCTGAATGAAAAGCTCTGTGTGGTTAGCACCCTCAAGGCAAATCTCACTAGGAGGCAAAAGGTCTGTGAAAAGTCTGAAAGACTTAGGAGGAAGCAGAACCTTCCACCTCTAGAAAATCCACTGCAGCTCCTTATGAGTTACATTTCGCCTCATGACGGAATTAGTAAGGATGCCCTGGCCAGGTGGACCATTGCCACTCTAGACATGGCTGAGATTGACACTTCACATTGGAAGGCCCATTCTACTCGTGGGGCTTCAGCTTCAGCTTCCACCAAGATAGGATCCTGCTTAAATGCCATAATGTGCCTGGCAGGGTGGAAGTCAGCTGACTTGTATCGGAAATTCTACAACAAACCCATCGAGGTTGATACAGAGCATGTAGCTACAAACTTGCTGAGACTAGCAGACTAGATTTGTTGAACATTGTTCATGAATGGATCATAATGTATGTGTTATCTGGTGAATTAATTGAATTGGTTGATTATTTGACTACTCCAGATTACTAGTGCACTGTGCTTTAAGCAAGTTGAGAGTGATAAAGTTCAGTAAATTAAAGGTGTTGAATTGATTCTGTATTTGGTGTCTTGGTCAATTATTAAATTGATAATAATTGAGAATTATTGATAATAGCTAAAAATCTTTATGACTAGAAAAACACATTTGCTTTCAACATGTCATCGGTTCCGGAAATACCTGAAGTATTCCCGAGGTAAAATTATGGAATTTTGGGAGACTTACCATAGGGAAGTTAAAGTAAAACTTCTTATTTCATCGAGGGAATAAGGGGTATTGGAGGAACAGATGCCTTTCCCACCCTACCTGTATTCTTTCGAGTTGTTAATTCTGGTATGTCTCCAGCAAAATTGTGTGTGTTTTTCTACTCATAAGATTTTAGGTTTTCAAGTCTGTCGTCACATGACCAGCCTCGGCCGTATCTTTCATCTGTTCCTCCAATACCCTGTATTCCCTCAGTAAAATAAGTTTTTACTTCAACTTCCCTATGGTAAGTCTCCCAAAATTCCAAAATATATCAGACCATGGTCCTATTGGCCTGGTTCAATCAAAGCCTTTGTTGAACAGTAATTGAATTTGGGACACCATAATTTATGAAAAACTTTATTGCTATAGGATTGTATAGCAGTTAAGTGAGGAAAAGACCTTACGTTTGGCAGCAAGATGGATGGGTGACATGGCAGTGGCATCAAGGAAGTTTGGGTCAGAACCACCATCAAGCAGTGCCTCAACATCTGCGAGTGCAGCTTTAAGGACTGCCTTATGTAGAGCTGTCTGGTGGCATGTATCTGTTAGGTTAGCCTTGGCACCAGACGCCAGCAACACCTGTAGGAGAAATGGATGTGGATTTAGCACAGATGATCCAAATGACATCCAAACATGAACATAGATCCACAGATTAATCAATGACAACATTCTTAGATGTTCAGGAGATTCAAGGTGCCATATAATAGTGAAAATGTCTGAAATTACCCACAGCAAGTTATTTGATGTAACGAACGTGTGGTAGGAATAATCGTGATATCAAGACATAACCCAGAAAGCTGATGATGACTTGATAGAAGTGCTCACCTTGATCATGTCTTTCTGGTCTGGGTAGGATGCAGCATAATGTAGCGCAGTGCGTCCACAGTAGTCCACTGCATTGACATCAAGTCCATGCCGGATCATTAAAGTCAAAAGGTCAATGAAGCGCAGGTGTTGCTGCTTGTGTGTCTCGAAGAGGTCCTGCAGGACACTGGCTATCACCACCTCATGCAGCACAGTTCTGTAACTCAGACTGGGACAAGTGAAATTTATGTCCACTTTCTTTGAAGTGAGCAATTCTTCCAAGGATTTCACATCCATGTTACCAGCTGCATTGAACATGGCAGCCTCATCTACACCAACATCAACTGCATATTCAAGGAGGCTGTCGGTTACACTCGATATCCGCGGGATGGCGGTGATTGGAAAGGAAGTCATCTCGAAGCCTTCTTGGACGCTTGGTAAGCGTGGTAAAGATGGACTAGTATTGAGGCTAGCAGTACTAGAAGACATACTGCTGCTCTGGCAAAGGTTGCTTTCCTGACCCTGGGGAGGCATTGGGAATGATGGGAAAGTAGGCGATCGGGGAATAGGGGAGAGAAGACGCGGAGAGTGAGGAGAGACAGGAGAGGTAAGGCTTAGAGTAGAGATACGAGAGGTGTCGATACGAAGGTGTAGGTTCATTGGCAAATTGCTTCTTCAGATGTTGAGAACCAGTGCTGGTGGTCCAATGGCAGCACGGGGAGGTCCCGGATCCTAGAGCGCTTCCCACCTGAATGAAGATAAAGAAAAAGTTAATCACAATATATGCAGAGTGGTTTAATATGGTATAAATCATTCAGACCACAAAGTTATAATTATGGAAAATTTTGACCCATGTAGCATGACAGCAATAGCTGCAAGTCTAGGCTAATAATCATTAGCTAGCTCAGTGTATGGGTGATCAGTGCTAGCATTGACAGCGGTCAATATCAGTAGAGTAATAACAATACTCTACAAGGGCAGAAAAAACTATATGAACAGCAAAATTGCTGCATTGCTGAGAGCAGTAGATACAGCACTGACAGTAATGATTTCTGCAGCGATTCTAGTAAATGCCACATAAATAGGAGCTATTGCTGTAGAAATGACTGCAACTACTGCTAGAATAGTAACAGAAGCTGCAGCACTGTCAGCATTAACTACGGCAATGCAATAGCTACAGCAAAGTATTAGCTATACGACAATGCAATGCCGGTAGCTACAGCAACAGCAATGAGGGGTACTGCTACAGCAATAACAAAAAATGTTGGCAATAGTCACAACTATTACCATAGCAATTAATGTATAGCAGCAATTTACTGCAGCAATGGCAACATTAGCTCATCACTAAAAATCTTATGAGCCATGCCAATTTGAGGACCCTGAGAGCAATATTTAGGTTACACACAGGAAATGATCACAGCACTGAGCAGTAAAGCAAGTGAAAGCACATGCAGCAGCAGCAGCAGCAGCAGCAGCAGAAGCAAAATCAGCAGCAGCAGCGGCAGGACAATGCCTACAATAACAAATGCTGTTCTGATCCCTGCAGTGCTAACCTGCTTTAGCGTCCCTCGGTATCCCTGTACTATCTCCCTCCCCTCTCTATACACGCCTTACCTGGGGCTCCTATAGGGCAGTGGGTCCAAGACCCTGATGGTGGTGAAGCTGTAAATGGGGTGTATAGTGAGGTGGGCGTGTCCCTGTGGTAGGTTATTACTGGTCTGCAGTCACTCCCCGGTCACACACTACTACCTTACTGCTCATGGAGCAGGCGTCCTGTGCCAGCAGACCCCCAGCAGACACGGAACTGGTGGTGTCTGTGTGTGATCGGGGGGGGGGGGGGGTGGCTGCTGCTGGTACTGCTAATGCTGATGCTGCCACCATGCTGTATGCACCCCCTCTCTTATATTTTAATAGTGGCCACTTTGTACGAGTAAATTATTATGTTTGAAAACGAATCAAAATTATATATTTGGAGTCCCAAGTACCGTAGGCCTACTTCAGACAAAGAAGTATTATAATTAAATTAGTGGCTTATTTAGAGGGGCTCGTGCGCACCCCCCTTTTCCCCAGTACGAGTTTGATTACATATTCTGGATCCCAATATTTGTTCTTTTGGACCGCGCCCCTCCTTTTCCAGACCCTGGATCCACCACTAAATTTAATCTAATGTTGTTGTTTGTTTTTGTTTTTTTTGTTTATGTTTTTTTTTAAGTTTTAGGTGTGTGTAGGGGATGGGAGGGGGGCTCATAGAAGGTGCATGAAGTGGTGTGTACATCAGAGTTTGCTTATTGGTACACTGACTATATTAGTAGTGGACAGGCCTACCCTGCTAATATATGCACACCCCCTCCCCCCCCCCCCCATTTTTCCCCTTTATCCATGCCACTTAGGCCATATTTTCATCACAATCAACTTTTAAAACCTAATACTTGCCAAACTCATGCGGCTTTCCCTCTGACCTGGCGAAAATATGCAGCGTTTCTTTGATCACATTTATTTGTCATGGCTTGGTGATGAGAAGCAATTTTTAGAGTGGCCTTATCTGTAGCTAGTACTTGTCCATACGATGCATCCAGATCTTCTCCCTCTGCCACACATAAAAAAAAATATCAGCTTGATAATATACAGTACCCACACAGGTCCCTTGTAACAGGAGATAAGCTGTTGGGAGTGTTTATAAACAGAGGCAGTGTATGTGTTATATGGAGAGGAAATAGTGAGGGGATGCATGGTGTGTTACACACAATGAATAGGCTTACTATGGATCTGTTTAACTGTTCCGGCCACTGGTACTGCTGGATATAGCTTGTTATTTTTGGTCATTTTCATGCATAACTGGTATATATATTATAGGTTAAGTGAAATAATAATGGCATACATGTATAGGCATTCATATTGATTAGGCCAGCAGTAAGTGCATTATACATCATGATTTCAATCCCTTAACAGGCATTAAACAGATCTTTATGCATGTGCTTCAGCCTTTGTATAAGTACTTTCTCATGAGGGATATCTTTTTGTAACCTCTATTTCTCCCCTTCCTGTCTCCATGTCTAACCATCTCTCGGTAGAAATCTATGGGAATAGTTAAGACTAAAGCTGTTCCTTGGGAAGATGAAAGGTGGGGGTGCCGATTTATAGCAGGTACTCAACTATGCCATTCACTCTGATTAGATACATGGAACAGTCACGCACATCCTCACGTCACAGTGCAGTGGTTTTGTATGAGCATTCTATGTCATCTTCCAAGGAGTGACACCCCTGCCCCAGGGGGCCTTTACATAAAGATGGTCTCAGCGTTGGGAATACTTGGTCCTGCGGCCGGGACCCCATAAGAAAAATGTATAAACTTTTGATATTCTTATATGGTTATACTTGTTGTAATTAGCCATAACCAGTGGAACTTTCACGAGGAATATTGTTTCACTTATTGTTGTTATCTATGAATTCAGTATATCCCTTTACTGATATCGACTGAAATAAAACATGTAATGCGCATGCCTTAAAGACACATACCAAGAGTTAAACCCTAGTATCATCGCCCCCAAATGCACATTCAAAAACACATATATTACAGATTACCCCACCCCCTGCCTCTTTCCCATTATCGTACATTCTTGCTCGGGGTAATTACCCAAGCCAAGTATGCATGAATCAAACCTGGCACTTTTCACTCCATCCCTTCTTCATTGTAATCTTTGTTAGTATACAGGCCAGTATATCACAGTAAGTTACAAGCCTGTAAAGGGCCATGGCAGGGAGTGTTAAGACAGACCCTGTCTGTGTGGTTGTGGTATAGGGTATTTACCTAACATGTCAGGACGAGCATGTGATAACTGATACCACTCACCCCCCCAACACCACCCCTAACACTATACCCACCACCCAGCAGGACCTTGTACATCATGTTATGTAGCCATGCCCTATTACCTTACACCACATTATCCATATAACCCCCCCCCCCATAGTTATAATAAAATCATACATCCAAAAATGCAGCCATTTAGAGTAAAACTCTTGTCCAAACTCTCTCTCTCACAACATCAGGCCTCGCCCTGAGGTTCTGATACTATATACTACTATGCCTTTGAGTTCATCATATCTATTTATAGTATATAAGAATCTGATAATGTTATTATTTTGAATACATAACCAGTATGCCTCTGAAATCATTAGGGAGCATTCATTATTTATGGCCGGGGGGTGGTATTTTAGTTTGGTGAGTATCTGAAAATGAAGTGTCCCCCCCTACATGAATGACCCCAAAATGAAGTGCCCCCCCTTGGGAATACTCTAAAATAAAGTGCGCTTTGAGAATACCTTAGTGAGGTTTATAGGGAATGTCCCTTTCAATAACTTATGCTATTAGCATATAGAAAAGACATTTTCCTGACTAAATTGTACACTAAAGTGTACTGCCAACCTTGTTAGAAGAGATACAGCTGCCAAATGTCAAATGACATATTTCTGTAACATACCATATTGGCCTGTATAAGCACCTGGGCACACATTAATTTCATATAGGCTCTACTCTGATGCTTATTTAAGACCGGTGATTATTCAAGACCCGGCACTTATAGGCCTACAGGCCAATATGGTAGGCATGAACATCATGGTTCATCAAGTTCTAATGTTAAGAAATCAGATAAGAGTAAGCACTTATACATTGCCTATGGTACCTACAAAGAATAACTTGTGCAGGCCTAGTGCATCTTTGACTGTTACATTGTGATCTTCGACAAAGTCTGCCTAAAGCCAGGACAACCATAGATAGTTCAATGTAATCAATGATATCACACATCTGATGTTGTCAGACCCTATCGGATATGTTACTGAACGAGTGAAGGTCAACCACACACATCTTATTTAGAGTGAGTCAGTTGATTGGTTTGAGGCATTTTTGGACAGTTTTATTTAAAGGAGGCATCACTTTGTAATTTCCAACATTCAAATATTTGCAGGGTCGGAATACAGAGTCAGGAATTTCAGCACAAGACACTGTTAGATATCTCTTATGGAGTAGTCTTTCAAAGATGCATTTTACCTGGTCACTGTTAGGTAAATCTGACAATGAAAGTGAAGTATAAATACACTGTAAAAATAGTGTTTAGATTGTAAACACTTATTTGTCACAGTTTTCTAAACACATTGCATAAGTGTTTACATTCTAAACACATTTAATCTAAATACATTCATATGTGTTTAGATTTTAAATACATATTAACAATGTGTTCAGATTGTAAACACTTATTTTGAAAAGTGTTTAGAATCTAAACACTTTTTGAAAAGTGTTTAGCAAAAAGTGTTCAGGCAAAAAGAGTTTATACACTAAACACTTCACAAAATGTGTTTAGAAAAGTGTTTCAATTCTAAACACATTTCAAAAAGTGTTTAGAACATTTAGATAAGTGTTTAGATTCTAAACACTTATCTAGATAAGTGTTTATAAATGAAATACTTATCTAAACACTTGTCTAAACACTTTTTGCCTAAACACTTCCCTATAAACTTATATAACAAGTGTTTATAAAGGTGGGACAGGAACGTATTTAGTTTAGATTCTAAACACTTATCTAGAAAGTGTTTAGAAATGAAACACTTATCTAAACACTTTTTGGCTATCTACACACTTGTCTAAACACTTTTTGCATAAACACTTCCCTATAAATTTATATAACCCAGCTAGCACAACTTGTGCAATTTACGTTATTCTTACGTGAAAACTTGTGTGATTTACGTAAAAAAGACATTATTTGGATGAGTAGTGCTAGCAGGGAACAAGTGTTTACAAAGGTGGGACAGGAAAGTATTTAGTTTAGATTCTAAACACTTATCTAGAAAGTGTTTAGAAATGAAACACTTATGTAAACACTTTTTGGCTATCTAAACACTGGTCTAAACACTTTTTGCATAAACACTTCCCTATAAACTTATATAACAAGTGTTTACAGAGCCGGGACAGGAAAGTGTTTAGATAAGTGTTTAATTTCTAAACACCTTTTTTACAGTGTAGGCATGCAAGGTGTATTCACTGATGGTAATTGTGATAAAGGGAGATTTGTCATGAACCCTATCAGCAGCCCTATGGACAAAAATCATGTGCCTCTAGCTCGTGCCACTGATAAAATTTAGACCTTAACACTATGGGAGTTTTCATCACTGCTTGGACCACAGGCATCTGATTTCAACAAGGATGTGATTTCATTTTATCTAATATGTAGGAACCTTGATCAGACAATATGGCTTTCTGCTCATTTGGTACTTGATAGCCTCAAAATATCAAAGACACCCCCCCCCCCCATGAATGTTAAAAAGTATTCTTATTGGATCTGTGAAAATCACGAGGGTCAACCTTTTGATCCTGAAATGTAAGAAATCCTACAGATGTAGGAGAAATCACCTCCCAGTTTCAATCAGGCTGCAGCTACAGGCAGCTGATTTCAACGAACCTCATTTTCAGGTCTAACTTGGTCATGATGTCACACGCAATGATGGTGGGCGGCTGTTGGGTGGCCATCGGCCGCCCTTGTGCTATGATAGTGGAAATTTTAAAGATTTGGGAGTAATTGTGAACCAAATAATCATACTCCAAGTTCTAATAGAACTAGAAGGGTGGGGAGGGCTAAGGATACTGTCCCTATGCTGTCCCTCAGTGACTGACGGCCGTCAGTTTTGTTTTGTTTGTGTATACAAAGATGAAATTAGCTGCCTGTGGCCCAGCATTAAGGCCGTGATTTTGCCTGCTTGAGGTGCATTACTAAGTGTGCAATGGGGACCTATCAGAGGTTATTGATGTTTGTATCACCCACAACATTCATAGCTAGCAATGCTCCATGCATTCATTTCAGCTGATTATTAATACCAGGTACATGTAGGAAGTCCGATGGCTTCAATTTTATCAGGGATCATTCCTTCAGGCCATTTCTCTACTTTAAACCATTAAATGTGAATACCCATCAACAGGGCATCCACCAAAATGAATACCCCAAAATGAAGCGCCCCCCTAAGGGAATACCCAAAAATAAAGCGTCCCCCCTATGTGAATACCCCAAAATGAACTGCCCTTCCCCTACATGAATGATCCAAAAAGAGGTGCTTCCCCCTCATGAATACCCCAAAAATGAACTGCGCCCCTACCAAAATACCACATCCCCGCTCGGCCATAAATAATGAACGCTCCCTTATAAATCTCTTTTCTACCCTAGACCAAAATGATATAAGGTAATTACGGTATTTTGAATTGTGACTTGTTCTAACATTGACCTAATTAGCTATGGGTAGACATATAGAATGGGTTGTTAAGGTTGGTGCAACCAAAGATGCTATTATGGATCAGGTTGTCTATAGTTTCCCCCCTTTAATAGCGGTAATTCATTTGGATGAGGCATATGCATGTAGGTACAACTGCAGAGACACTTCCTTTGTATAACTTGTTAATGTTGTTCCTCCCAGCACCATATCCTTGCAATGATTTGAGTATCACGTCTGTAGGTACCGGAGGCTGGAGAAAATCCTAAGAGGACACTGTCAAAATGTAGGGGGTTTGGATGTCCCCTTGGATCGAAAATATTAATGTTATAGAATATAGTGCCTACCTCGTTGGTGGAGTAGAGCCAGGTATGAAACAGTGTGAACTCCGAATGACCAGCTTAAAACACTCGACACCTTTACCGCATGCTTAGTTTTATCTCCTTTTTTGACTGGCTCTGTGTTAATTAATTCACAGTCATGTGACCTGTTTATCACAACCTCTAGGTGTGATCACCAGTATGTGCGCGCGCATTCCCAAGTTCTAGTACGGGCATGTACATTGGGTACGCCTTAAAGGTGCGACAAACTAATAGATGTTTATAACCACCACCGTTCTATCAATGTTTACACCCGAACCCAAACAAAGTTTTTTTTTCAAATTTTTGTGGAGCATCCGAGCCCATCGAAAGTCCGCCTCGATGGTTCTCCATCAAATATGTTCAATTAGATTTAATTGTTTTAGATTTTTGATGCACTGCCATCAAATAGAAATTATTGAGTGGAAGGCCGGGATATGAAGTGGTGGCAATCTTTGATTAGAAACCAGAAGTAGGCCAAGAAATATGCTCTATAGATAATAATCAATATAGCACTTACAAGAACAATGGAGATCGGGTACAGAGGTAGTACAATATCTCGTACAAATCCCTCTATACTATGGCTATGCCTGGCGAGAGAGAATCGAGTCTTCCACGCGTGATGAGTTCTGTCCCTGGTACCTCTGTAGCCTACAGGTGTTAAGTTAAAATAAGGCCATCTTGTATGTCCCCAGGGAATAGTTTGATGGCCTACAGACAACATAGTAGGTCCTGTTGGAGAAGGAAGCCAACTAACTGTTACATAGAATAATATACTCCAACTAAAATGTTAAATAAGTTTATCTGCTTATTCTTTCCCACACCTTCTTAACCTCTCTCTCTCTCTCTCTCTCTCTCTCTCTCTCTCTCTCTCTCTCTCTCGCTCTCTCTCTCCCCTCTCGATAAATGTCATATCACATACATTGAAATAGAACAATTCTTACTTTCTTTTCTTCTTTTTTTTGTGGGGTGGGGGTCGGTGGGTATTTTTAGTTAATTAAAAGCGCCGCGGACAATGGCTAGTTCTTGTTTATCAATTGAGGGCACCTGACAATGATGGTAAATTCTAACTCTATATACCACAGATCCCTAGTTCACAATTGTTGAAAACTTGCCAAAATGTTGGCAGTACCGAACAAATTGAACAATGTGTCTACTTTAAAGTACAGAGTGTGACCTCTACGTTTAGTGGATGACCTCTGTAGGAGTGTTGGACAGCAGCCAAGGTTATTATGTGAAGACAGGTGTTACATATCTGACTGTAACACAGTGCCTTATAATGCACCTACAATAATGTGTATATTTAATGTATGGACAAAGCACTATATCTACTCATAGACCCCAGGACAATCTAGACCTACATGTACATGGCCCTGTCAAATAGAGTATACATTAGCCGTAATTCAAGGAGGAAGACAACAATGTAATTCAGCATGGTATAAAATGTATATCTAATTGAATGCAGTAAATATGTCTCCCCCAGGGATCTCCGAAATCCTCTATAAAGGATTTCCCTATAAACCATTGCATCCCTGATTCTTTCCAATTTACACCACTAAAGAGATCTGTTAAAAGACATTTACATAAAGCTGCATGCGTGTCAATTGCAAATGCAATGTTCATTACCCTGTTCCAGCTCTTTAACACAGGAATTATTTGTGGCTCGGTGCCATTAGACCCTGTAAGTTCAATGTTTGGATCATACCAAGTGTTATGAATATAGAACATGTCTCCCCATATCATAATATGGACTTAACCATACTCAGCTTAGTATTATTCTGCCCAAAGTTAGTAAACCTACACAGTAGGAACCGTGCCCTTATAGGTGCAGGGGAAGGAAGAGCATGGCTGTAGTCAGTTGTGTTTCTTTTCTTTATTCTTTTCTCTCTTTTTGATTTTTTACCCCCTGACAGTGGAGCAAAACGTTTTTGGCTATTTCCTGTCCTTTTCACACAGATAGGTGGGAATTAAGGAAGGCATTACTATAAAATTTAAATTCTATCTTCTTGACTGTAATTTTGCTATCACACAGAGAAGGAAAAGGTTGTTTGGCAAGCCTTGTTATGTCTCTATGTCTATCTAAGCTCTCTCTCTCTCTCTCTCTCTCTCTCTCTCTCTCTCTCTCTCTCTCTCTCTCAATCTATCCCTATCCCGCTCTCTCCCTCTGTCTGTCTGTTTGTATTGTGTATCTGTCTATCTATCGATCTCTGTCTCTGTCCCGCTGTATCTCTGTGGCACTGTCTATGTACCTCTCTCCCCCTGACTACCCCTCCGCCTGACAACTCTATGGTGTGTGACACGCATTCTGATTTTGGGCACGGGTTGCTATTGACAAACCACCCAACCATGGACATCCCCTGTCCCCTTTCTCGTCTCATCCCTTCCTCACAAAAAAGACCTACTATACTATTCCACAAAACTTCCATACCGTAGGCTATACTCTAGTAGTAGTGGTGTGCCATCATGCCTTACTATACAACTAAAACTTTAAGTTTATTGCATTTACCATACTGTACCATACCTGTAAGCAACCATAAGGCTACCTTCTCAGGGACCTGGAAATATGTGCTATAGAACATTGCATAATGCTATGATGTTGTATGCCACTATGTACATAGTGTATAAGAATATTTATATAACTCTGCTTTTGCCTACCATTCTCTGGAACACAACTATGGCTCATTTACCTAATTTTACTCATAAGTGACTAAATTTGGCATGGTGTTGGCAAGTAAACGTCCCCTTTTGACAACTCCCAGGAACATAAGTGCATGTGTACACAATAAGCTGTATTGCTATGATATATAATGACTGTCCTTGAGCTATGGCAATTGAAGCAAAGTCTGCAAAGGCACAAGAATCAAAACATCAAGGGAAACATTTAAGAATAAACCAGTGTCTCTTTAACTCTTTAACTTAAAACAAGCATATAAAAGAAGTCTATATACCTACCCTCATGTTTAGCTGTTTGTTCTTAGTCTGTGTGCATCTCCACTTAGATCCTCCCCACCAGTGCACCACCTCCCCTCACACCACTACACTCTGACTGTGACTGTGTGTGTGCATGCATGGGGATCCCAGTAGCGCTACTCCTTGCACAATGGCCACTGGTGTCATGCCAATTTTGGGAATCCTGAGAATGTATAGTAATTGCTGGCTGAAGTGTTGGTCTCAAAAGAAGGTGCTCATTTGACGCTATTTTGTCAGTTTGGTATAACTAGGATGCTTATGAACCATTATGTGTCATTCATGGAATGACCGCCTGGGTTATCATACATATAAAAGGACACTGTTTTAGTGGGGGATTGCTGCTATTTGATTGGCTGCTGAATATACTCAGTGTCTTTTACAAAAAAAATAAACAAACAAAAAACAACAAAAAACTAACTTTTTGTTTCACATATATGGTCAATAACAACTGATTTAAAAAAGAAAGAAAGAAAGAAAGAAAGAAAGAAAGAAAGAAAGGAAAAAAAAAAAACAGTGGACCAATGCTATAGTGTAGACTTGAACCTGATTCCACAAGAGAAACACAACTCTGTAGTGGATCTTTATTTCTCATTTTCGACACCAGAGCGCGCCACAGTGGAAACCAGAATCCATTTGGGCACCTTCTTAGTAGTACCTTCATACTTGTAGCATGGACTTGAAGTCCATGCTTGAAGATAAACAGAACTTTTTCATGCATACTTTTTCTCCATTATGACGCCATTGAATTTTAACTGAAAAAGGCACTAGAAAATTCGTTATAGATAAAAATTCACAGTGAAAAGAATTTATATTTTACTGGGTACTCGATATAAAACAAAGGCTGAACGTCATTAGTATGGCATATTGAAGACAATATATATATATCCTTATTCTATCTTTTTAGGTTCTAGTGATATTTGTCAACTTCGATTCAATACTGTGTTCATTCTTTGAAGCCCTGGTATGCGGCATTTCCCCCCCCCCCCAGTTCACCGTTCAGTCAGACCAGTGATAACAGTGATAACATCTTTGTTTCTCTATGTATATATATATATATATATATATATATATATATATATATATATATATATATATATATATATATATATATATATATATGTGTGTGTGTGTGTGTCTGTGTGTGTGTGTGTGTGTGTCTGTGTGTGTGGGTGTTGTTGCTCCTGAGTTGTAAGTCATTATAGGTGTACTCAAATTGAAATTTGATGACCAAAGTTAGCAGTAGTATGACGGCCACACATCATGCAGCTTTTAAAGCGTTTTTTTTTTTATGAAGAGGTTATGGTATGTGGTGACAATGCACTCAAAAGCACAACTGACCTATTAATCATAGCTCCTTCATTCACATTCAGTATAGCACCATGTCTTTAGAGACAGTACCGTGGTCAACAGAGAAGACGATTTCCATGAAAAAGATTATAATTTCCATGAATTCAAAATTGTCTCATTGTTAACATACAGTTCAAAGGTGCTGACCTGTTTGTGACAGAATGCCAACTCCTTTAATGTACAGGGGAGTGCTATGTTGACCCAGCTAAGTTATTATAAGTGACATTATCCATCAATAGGGGGGTGGTGGGCTTGAAGGGGGGGGGGTCTACTATGACCCCTTCTGAGGGGGGGGGGTAAAAACTTTTGACCCATTTTTTTTTAGATCAAAGAGGTGCATAAAATCTAGCAAAACAATTTTACCGCCATTGAGAGAATACACTCATAAAGTCACCACTGCCCCTGCCCCCCTCCCATTGATAAATTATGACCACTCCCTAACCACTGACTTCATGACCATATCAATTCCTTAAAAGAAAAGACCACCCTTTTTCATGTTTATCTATTTTGGTATAGTCTTTGTGCTAATAAACATGATTTTGACATAACATAATCTCCCGCGTACAAGGCGCGTCTTGTACGAGAGGTTTTAGTTCTTACTGGATCCAGAAGGGGGACACCAAGACCTTTCATTTGATATCTTACACTCCCCCTTAAGTCATAATAGGATCTAGGGGTGCCTGGGGGGTCCTGGGGGCTCTAGCAACACATAGCTTTTTGAATTTTGAAAATTCATTAAGTAGAATAAATGTTATGAATTTTTAATTTTTTGACTATTTTCTAAAACTCTAGGTGCACCTTTTATGTGAGGTGCACCTGACACACGGGAGATTACGGTACTTACCGGTACTTACATATGCAATATACCATAAGGGAGAGCAACAGGCCTTTCTGCTGCATTGTATGACGTCACAATTGACCAAATGCAGCAGACTACAGCTAAATGCTCTCCATATCTTTCCTTGCACCATGGTTGTTCATTTTCTTTGATGAATGGCATTAAATAACCCAGGAGAGGGTTTCTAAATGATATCATAATATTGTGCACTTCAATATTCTATTTATAAACATGTTTTACAACAGCATCTATACAATGTCATATTCAATGCAGTACCTGCTGCATTTGGTCAATGGTGACGTCATACAATGCAGCAGGAAGGCCTGCTGCTCTCCCTTATAGTAATGCATATTAAATTGACTAAGTATGCCAAAATTTTGTTTATTTGCCCAAAGACTTCCAAAATAAATCAACATGAAAAAATGGTGCTCTTTTCTTTTAAGGCATATATGTTAGAATGGTGGGTTGTCTATAAATAAGTTATGAGTATGGCATCACTATTTTCAGGACATAGAGACAAAATCTAATATTGACGACAGCCTCATTGAGGTCAAGAAGGCTGTGGTTGAGTGCACTTAAATGATGGAGGGTATATGGTTCTTCGCTCATCTGCACCCCCTATTGCAATTTTGCTTAATTTCAGAGTGTCTTTCTTTTTGCTTGCTTTTCTGTGAAACGGGGGGGGGTTAACTAATTTATATCGTTCAGCCCATATATGCTTTATCTAAAAAAAAAAGAAGAAGAAGTGCAGTTTGTTACAAAGGCACTTTCAATATCAAAACAAAACATCGACATTGGATCTTTGGTATTGAATGAAAATTTATCAGTAGGTTTGATATGGAATAACAAAATTCATATTTTTGATATCGACATCAAATATAATATGCCAATTTTGCTGCTCAAAGGCATAGGGCTAGCAGAGCTTCATGGTACATGAGTGCAGTCCTGCCAAGTAACTCACTGGGGGTGAATTCATGCCAACCAAAGGACGCGATACACTCCTGCATTAGCTATGCTAACAATAATTAAAAGTTATTGAATAAATAAGAACTGGTCAGATCTTGGCTGAATTATGGGACTATATACACGCGTGTATATTCATATAATTAACAACGGCGAGTGTTCCGCCCTCCCGGTACTACTTGTTGCGCGCAGCAATACAGCGCTCCTTTTGGTAACTATGGCAAAGCTACCCCCTGCTATATAAGCGCGGCGCTGCCATTCGATCGGCAGTCGGGCTCTACTATTCATACGGTGCACAACACCCCTGTGCTGGGGGTTGGCACAAAATTTTAATTTTTACCGGTTGCCAAGGTTGGTTGGACTTAATCAACATTACCATCCGTCTTTTAACCTGGCAAAGTTGGTTTCTACCAAAAATTCTGGCCAAGATGGGCCGTAGAAGACCAAACAAGAAGACTTTAGAGCCTGATTCAGGACCGCCGAGCGGTGTTAGGAGATCTGTCAGGAGGCAAGGGCCCCCTGGGTCGTCCGTTACAGACCAATCCACAGATCCTCTACCCGCTGATGGGATGACAGACGCTATGACAGACGAGCTGACTGAGTTGAAGATCCGGACGGAGGCTGTGGAGGAGAATCTGGCGAAAATCCTGGATAAGTTGGACGTTTTGACTTCAGAGGGCACCGTCGGGGGCAGCGATCGGGACACGACTTCTAGGCCACGACGGCTGTACAGCAGATCGAGAGGTGGATCTTGGTCAAGTTCAAGCTCCAGCAGTGATAGCTCTCACTCCAGGTCGAGATCCAAGCATAGATCAAGGAAACCAAGGGGTGAGTTCGACCAGCGAAATTTTTTAGGTCACAAAAAAAATGTTGACAGCCTAGAAAAATTACTAATGGTCAATGTTCGTTTAGTTAGTGCCAAACTTGAACAAGGTGAGGAAGTAAAATATATTCTTGACCACATAGAAATGCTGCTGGAGAAATCTGCCACTAGAATATTTACTCTCAGCTCACTTGTAAATTATGACAAGAGTGTCAAAGAGCGAGCTGACAAGAAGGGTATAAGAGCGTTTGAGACTGTGGAGAATTGTGACATCCTTCGGCACTTGAGCTACGATGGCACATACACAGCCCAAAAGTTGGCTAAATCATCCAAACCTGTTGTCAAAAAATCTGCAAACTCAAAAAATCACTGTTACGCTTACAATAGGCCCGAGGGCTGCAAGTTAAACCCCTGCCGCTACAAGCACGTTTGTAGCTCATGTGACTCTGGAAACCACTCTGCTGACAAGTGTCAGAAGAATGGTTCGGAGAAGTAGGATGTTGCCTCTGGGGAGGGTCGTGCCTCCAGATTAGCTGGCCATGGACAGGCACTGTTGGTTGACCCCCCTGTTGAGGATTATGTTCTTGGCAATGTTATGCCAGATATTCCAGTTATTGATGAATGTTGTCAAAAGCCACCAGTAGAGGTGGACTTGTTGAATTTTGCCAGCTCTGAAAATAATTTTGTGGAAAACCTTAGTATTACCGGTTTTTCCTCAAGGAGTAGTCCAAATGTTGGGGATTTTTATCCCATTTTTGATGTGACTTGCTCAGGTAATGTTAGTATAAACATTTACCAAAGTTGTGTTGACGGTACTTGTTCTTGTCAACATTTTATTGGTGGCCACAAGGCCCAAATTTTGCCATGTAGATTGGCATGTTTC
Organism: Acholoe squamosa; assembly: GCA_949317995.1. Lineage (NCBI taxonomy): Eukaryota > Metazoa > Annelida > Polychaeta > Phyllodocida > Polynoidae > Acholoe > Acholoe squamosa. The sequence continues at coordinate 57,615,073 of OX439045.1, forward strand.
CTAAGACAGGAAGGTGTTATAAATTTACCCAAACGTGACTTAGATTATTTGTGGTCGGGTTTTGTAGAAGGTTTCAAAATTGTTGATCCTGGGTGCGAAACAGAGTATGAATGTGGAAATTACAAGTCAATTTTTCAGGGTAATTTTTACAATGAAATGTGTGAAATTGTCAGTGAGGAACTCCAGGATGGTTCCATTTTTGAAGTAACCTCCAAACCTAGATGCATACATGCCCTTGGCGGTGTCCCCAAAAGTAACGGTAAATTGAGACCCATTACTGATTGTAGTATGCCCAGAAAAAAGAGTATTAATAATTTTATGGATTCAACTTTTAAACCTTTTTCATATAAATCCATAAATTCGGTCACGGCAATGTTGAACGAAAATGATTTTATGAGTGTTGTCGACTTAAAGTCCGCCTATAGGTCTATTAGTGTCTATGGGGAACACCAGAAGTTCCAGGGTTTTTCCTGGGATATGGGGGAGGGTAAGAAATTTTACCAGAGTAATCGTCTTACCTTTGGACTCAGATGCGCCCCCTACATTTTTAACCAGATTTCTGATTTTCTGGCTAAGGTGGCAAATTTTTATGGAATTGATAGATTAGTCAATTACCTGGATGACTTCATCATTATTGCCAACTCTGAAAGTGAGTGTCGCCGTCAGAGGGACCTTTTAATCGAAATTATGGAATATTTTGGTTTTAAGATTTCCAGAGATAAAGTTACTGACCCGAACAGAATTTGTACCTTTTTAGGTATCACCATTGACTCCCATAAAATGGAATTAACATTGCCTAAAGAGAAAGTTGACAAGTTAGCCCATGCTATAGACAGTTGCATTTATAAGAAATTTGCCAGTAAAAAAACCTTACAGAGTATTGGTGGCTTAATGTCATTTTGTTCCCAGGTGGTGAGGGGGGGCCGTACTTTCAGTAGAAGGGTTTTTGACTTGATGGCAAAGGCTAAGGAAAGGGGTGTCATTAAATTAAATCCAGGTATCATAAAAGATTTTTTGTGGTGGAAGGGTTTTTGTAAAATTTTTAATTGCAAAAATTTAATCTTGAATGATGTTTATAATAAACCCATGGTGTCTGATGCGTCCATTCTTGGTTATGGAGCATGGTGTGGTACAGATTTCTTTTATGGATCTTGGAATAACGTTGACAACTCTAAATTAGGGATAGGTCACTGGGTTGCCCCTCCAAAGTATGACAATATTGATGTTCATGAACGTAATATTAATGTGTATGAACTATGGCCCGTTCTAGCTGGTTTGAAGAGATGGGGTCATTTATTCAAGAATTGCCGTCTGAACGCTGTAACGGATAACATGCAGGTGTTGGCAATGTTGAACACAGGCAGAAGTAAAAACCCACTTTGTATGGAGTGGCTGCGTGAAATCTATTGGCAATGTTTTGTATATAACATTGATATCTACTCAACCTATATAAAGTCCACTGATAATATTCTGGCGGACCAATTATCAAGATTAGACTACAAAAATGTTCTTGCCAAGTGTGAAAAAACTTTGTCTGAAAATAATATGTGTATCTAAAAAATTTTTCAGATCCCAGGTTGATGTCCCTGTTGAGAAAGCAGGAGGATTTTGTGAATTCGGGTGTTGCCATGACAACCATGAAAACCAGAAAGCAACAATTTAAGAGGTACAGCAAATTTTGTAGGAAATTTTCCCTAAAAACTTATCCATGTTTGCCATCTCAGGCCTCTTTGTATGCCACTTATCTGGCTGATAAGATGAAACCAGTCTCCATCAGAAATTATATCTCGGCTGTATGGTTTTTTCAAAAGTTGCATGGTCACCCTGACTACAGTAGTAGTTTTATCCTGAAAAAGACTCTAGATGGTATTGAGCGGTGTCAAAGTTTAACCAGAGTTGTTAAATACCCACTTACCACTGTTGACATGTTTAAAATTTTGTCAACCCTGAATATGACACTGATATTGGATAGGGTTTTCTGGTGCGCCATTCTGGTACTGTTCAGGGGAGTTTTGAGGTGTTGCCATGTGGTGGACTCTGTACATTCACTAAGGGTGAGGGATGTTGTACTAACTAATGATTATGTAAAACTTCACATTAGGACATCTAAGACAGACCAGTTTGGCCACGACCCTTACGATATATACCTAGTACTCGATGACTCATCTCCATTTTGCCCATCAAAAATTTTGGCAGAGTTGATACAGACTGCTAATGGCAATGTTAATCGGAAACTGTTCAGTTTTCCATCAGGTAGCAGGAGCAAATGCTTGACATATTCATATGTAAATACGCGTTTAAAATTTTTGTCTGTCAAAATTGGCTTAGTAGATGAGAATGTTAGTACCCACTCACTACGCCATGGTGGGGCTACCTTCCTAAAGTCAATTGGCCTTTCAGTAGAAGACATAATGAAACGCTCCAACTGGAAATCCAGATGTGTGTATAAGTACTTGCATGATTCAAGATGTGATTTGTTGAAACTTGATGTATTACCATCTATTAATGTGTAATAATTGTTACTCCGTGATGTTCCATGTGTTTGCCGGGTGGTTGGCCATTTTGTATATTCAGATCAATTCCACCAAACACATGTCTCTGTTCAATTATTATTTATTATCATATCCAGTAATCCATTCGATACCGTCATCACTTATTATAATGTTAATATACCGGTAAATACCTTAAAGTCATCCTAGTATTTATTATAATGTTAATATACCGGTAGCTTCCTAGTGGGTCATCTTGATATTTATTATAATGTTAATATACCGGTAATACCCTTAAGTCATCCTAGTATTCATTATATGATAATGTAATATGTGGTTTCCATGGTAACCACCTTCATCTCTTTATTATTCAATATACCGGTTACTACCCTAATATCATATTGAATGATCATAACACCATTTGTTATATCTGTAAAAAACCTGTGATACCACATCTATGTTCAAACTCATAACCATGCACCGTGTACATACCCATAGTCCAAATTACTGCCACCAGAGGAGCCACTAAGTGCTCCTACCTCATTTTAAGTAACCAAGGCAGCACCAGTTCTAGTGATGTCACAATGCCCATTGTAACCATAGCAACCAAGCTAGTAAAAATGGATCATTTCATGCACCTCAGTGTATAGAATCCCTTAGCAAAACATCTTGATAAAGGATAATCAACCTATCCGAAACGTCGATCAACAAGAATCAACCACTCATAATTTTTAAATATTAACCTGCTGTAACTGTGATAATAACATTGTCTTTAATAAAACTTTGAACTTTACTTGACCGCGTCTGGTTTTGCTTGTATAAATTCTACTCAGTAACCCTAATATAATAATCTACCAGTAGTGGTTAACCGGTATATGTAGTCGCCCCTAGTTAACTTATATAAAAGAATATGTTGGTATATCAGCAGGTTCATATGCCCTCTAAAGGTTATAACCACACATGATTTATTGTATAAATGAAACATCCTTTCGCTGTCAGATCTTGGCTAAGGCATAATTTCTTTGGGGGTTACAGTCCATCCTACAATGGCCAATTCAGATAATTTATGTTTATATATGACTGATCACACTGAAATGGATGTCCATTCAACCTGTGATGATAGAACCAGCGCCGGAATCCAAGTGTCTCAAGTTTTTTGATGGTCTGGAAGTACATTCTGACATTCGAAAGGTGATCCACATGTATCTCAAAGGACAGCTGCATAACATTTCTCAAACTGCCATCAGCTAACATGTTTTCCAATACTTTCCACTCCATTGTATCTATGTCAAATTTTAAATATGGAATTATATGCTGAAAAGAAGAAAATAGATCAATTAGAAAACTTGCAATTTTGAGTATGACAAGATTATGCAAATTTTAGCTATAGGCTCCATGATAAGCATGGCAAAACTGTAATTGATATAAACAAATATCAAGTCTGACAGTGCAGTGTCTCATTATAGAATTACTGTTCATACTGAAAGCTATTATAAGCTGTAAAGGTAGAGGTAATTGCCATTCATTTCCCACACCACACAAGGGTAATTATATAAACATATTTATTGTAATGTACACGTACAACACAGTATACAAGACAGTAAAGCTCTGCCCATTAGTAGTTCCATTGAAAGCACCAGGTGGCAGAACCTCTTAGCTAAAGCTGATACTTGTTTATCATCACTGGCAGCATAAGCCTCGAATTTGGACAGGACTCCATGGCATGCTGAGCTTTAATTATGGATGGAACAATTGTATCTATCAATACACAGAAGTCTTTGGCATGATAGAGCATCAAAGTGCTTCACTCACTATGCTCAGAATTGTCAATGTGCACTGCTTGATGTGCGTTGGCCCCTCCAAAGTCACACTGGTTCTGACACCCCTGCATGAAACATTGCTCAAAGGTGTTTAAGCATCACAAGATAACATGACTTACCTCATGCTCTCCAAACCGTTTAAGGAGACCACCATAGGTGTCAAAGCTCCATGATGATGTTCCCCTTCGCTGGACCTTCTTCCTGTCTGATAAACCAATGGGATAGAACATAACACCAGGGATGTGCTCATGTTCCTTTTCATTTCCCATACTGTAACCAAAATAATTATGTCCAATTCAGTGTTTAAGTATGTCTGGTGGATTGGGCTCAAAATCAGTTCTTTCAAAATCAATTTCAGTCAGTGTAAAGAAACTGGCTTGGCTGACAGCACCCCTTTCCCAGCTTGTTTGAACCATAGAGAATGTTTTGACCAAAATATAAGATGGATTGTGTCACTTTAACAATGTAAAATGAATGGCAGAACTGAGTGTATAGTTCTATACCTTGGCTGAGTAAGTGTACTTTGGTGCATTGTCCATGCATGTGTGGATGATAGGTTGTGTTCTTTTGTACCATTTTTTCACCATTTGGCCACCTGGACCTGTGGCTTCAAAACCTCTAATACATCCCTATTCTGTGCCTCTATGACATGTCTTTGATCGAGCCACATACCCATGTCCAAATATAGTCCCCCCCCAATAAATGCACCTAGGCACAATAGCAAAACAGGACCATGCTCATTCAACTGCTCCAACTGATTGTACAATGACCAGTGGTACACTATTTTGTACACATTGATTTGGCAATTGCATCATCAATTGAGTCATCAAGTGGCAGATTCAAGATTTTTAAAATGGAGGTGTTATGACCCAAAAGGAGGGACGAGACTATGGTGCCATATCTTACAAAAATGGTTTTATCCTACAAAATAGTATCATTTTGAAGGGTAAGCATCACATTATACCTTTATCCAACAGAATTGGCTCTAAAATACTAAATCCTTTATCCCACAAAATCCATGACCACTCCTCACACAATTCCAAAAAATAAGTGTTGCACAGAGAGTAACCTAGGAAATCTAGCAATTTGCCTACAAACCTGTCCTGGTCTCATGTACTGCATTGATTTAAGCACTCTACCCTCCTAGAGGGTTGAAATCATTGATGCCAATAACAATTAACATGCATCTGCAATGTTGGCTTACCTCTGGTAATGCCACATATGCTACATGGGTCTAGATAGATAGTACACTACAACATAATGCCAATCGATCAATACTACTACTAAATTATGACATGTACTGTAGGAAGAGATCTTAGTACCCACTGCACTAATCATCCATATCACATCATGTCATATATTATAACTAGTTTCCAGGATACAGTTACTCCATTGAGAAGGAGGCACTACCCTCAATGGTGTACTACATGTGACCAATAAATCTAATAAATTTTATAATAGTTTATGACAGTAGAGACATGAGAGAATGTGTAGCTTATATGACATGTGAGGTAATTCCATGCTGAATTCACTTTAGCTCAATCTACTGACCTTGGATCGAATGTTCTAATGGTGCAACCATGAGCCTTTCTGTATGCATCATCAAATGACCAGTCATACTTGATTCTAGAAATAAAATGAAATGATTCATTTATATATAGAGTTTTTCATAGTGTACAAAGAATACTCATGCTTAGGAATGGAAATATAGGCCTATGTCATAAAGCATAAAACTCTTTAAAGGCCGCTGGTGCAGGAGTGCATCATGTCCATTGATTGTTTGCCAATGAAGTGCTGGTGAGAGTGCTTGGTAAGCAGTCTCACCAGCACTTCATTGGTGCATCATGATGACCAATGCATCGCCGGCCCCTATAGGGTTAATATCAAACCCAGGCTATATTTTAACTCATTTACAGTTATACTTGTAATGAGTTCTCGATTGACTTCACTTTGATGATACACTAATTATCATATTTACCCAAATGAGTAGACAGTGCAGGGCTTTTTGGGGATCAATGCAGCAGCTTTGCAGACAGGCCAACCACCATCTGTCTTAAGTCCATACATCTCCCAATTCCGACATATAACCTGTCTCTGAAGGGACAGACTGCAATGAATGGTAATCTTGTTGTTATTATTCTCATCTTTGCCCACGATGATTTGATGTCACTGCAGTTTCCTTAGATACAAATAATCATCTTGTTAAATAATCAAGATGTTTTTAAATTATCCAATAGGCTTTAGGATAGCATGACACACTGACACTGAACACCAGTAGAATTTGAAATGGGGGTATGGGACTAGGTTACTACTTAGTTCATCACTAGTATGCCACCTCTGTAAACAATTGTTTACCTGTAAACACTTGTTTACTGCCAATAGCCTATCCGTTAAGCATCTGCCAGGAGGGTCTTTATGGACCTCTGACAGATAAGCCATAGGTCGATAAGACTAACAGACTGGTCACACGATGACGCCCCTGTCCATAATATATCCATTAGTCTATGGTTTATCTGTTAGTGGTCTGTTAAGGCCTTCCAAGTAACTAATGGATGCTTAATGGATAGGCTATGAGGCGGGCTGGATGTCCATAGGGTACAGTAAGCCCCTTTTTTTATCAAAGCTGTGTTAACATTTGCCTCCATAGCAGTCTGTCAACTTACGCAACTATTGCATCTTGCACATCTATGTGTGACATTCCTTCTCTTAGCACTATACGTTCATGGTGTAATTTAATGATTTCTGGAAGGCTTTGTTTTGAAGGCTTTTATCAAGTTTTGACATAGCAGAGAATACTGGAGATGCTCCAGTGTCTAGGTTACGTTGTCCTTCCTTCGATCCCAGCAATGTTGCCAATTTTCCTCTGATCATTGATGAGATGTCTCTAGCATGATTCTTCAAGAGAAAGAATATAAACAATTTCATAAATTTATGGGTTGCACTCTCAGCTGCGATTGTAAATGAGCTATACATACTGCTGTAGTACATATAAATCCAAATCAGGTCAATGGGTTTGTACTAACAGCAACTACGCCTGTAGACCTGAATAAGAAGTAATCCACTGTAAAACCGTTGCGCTGGGCTGACAGTTTACTTAAGCCTCCTTATTGTGTCATTGCAATCACTTCCCTTATATATCGATTTCATATATAAATACAAAAAAGAAGCTTAGCCATATGGAATATCATGTGAAAGAGGTGCCTATTGGGCACATTACCAATGAATCAACTAGCATATATCTATTATAATATGAAATCCATAGTCTTGCCATAAAGTTGCCATTTATGTGCCACATACAGATCTACAACTGTATTGAAATATTGCTACTGCATTTCCCCATGTGTTAGCCTGGGCTTGTAGGTATATTAGCAGAGCAGGCTTATAACTATGTACCTGAAAAAAAAAACACAGACACCAGCTCTGAATAAGGTTTATACAGTGTGTAGAGGTGTATAGTAATATCTGGTGCCGTCTGGCATGGCGGGTGAGACCTGCCGCCTGGTGTTCCTGAGGTTCCAGCTAGGTGGCAGCACCTGTCCGGGTTCGTGGGACACCTGGCGACAACCGGGAGCATTCCTATAAAAGGCTCTGTGCTCACCTGCTACGTCAGAGGCCATGTTGGCCTCTGTACATGCTATATGTAACTACATGTTTCCCTAATTATAGACCACAGGGTAACCAGAAAGTGTACATAATAAACCGTTGGCATACACTCGGAATACCGTCTTCGTCTTTCTTTCGAATCACGAGACCCGAACCTAGCTGGTAAGAAACCCAAACCACTATATTGGTGCCGTGACCAGTTAATTCTGGTGTGTATAGCCCGGACTATAACGTCCGAACGGCGTATACATGGGTTAGATGATCTGAATCAGACTAACCCTGATGGACAACAAACTGTCCAAGAAAATGCAAATGGTACCCTTATGGTACAGACCCATTTGAATCCCCAGGATGATGGATATTCAGCCTGGAGACAATCCAGTTCCCACTACCAAATAGATAGTGAGGAAAATATTCCAGATTCTGTTAGGATGGAACAATCCATACAGAGGCGGATAGAGAATAATTCTCTCACTCGAGAATCCGATGTTCGAGGCTGGTGGTAGCACTAACCTGGAACATCAAGCTCCTATGCCTACCAAGAGGGTAACATTTGGAGAACTTCCGTATGATGTTCCAAGACCAGATCTGCCAATATTGGATTATAGTGCCATAGGTGATGAAACATACAACATACCTGAAGGCGAGGAACTAAAACAACCCAATGTTTTCCTGATGAATGACACCTATGTCACCTTAAATGAGACATTAAATGTTTTATCTAAGGCGAAAGATGAAGTTGCTACAGAAAAAAAACAACTTGAACATGAACTTCTCGAATTAAGAGAAGAATTCGATCTGAAGAAGAAAGCCTATACGAATGATCTTCAGACCGAAAGAAACAAACTCCATGAAATGCGACAATCATTCCAAAAGGAGTATGATTCCAAATATAATCTTATACAAGAATATGTAGATACGAATAATCAGCTCTGCCGAGAAAAGGTGAATACTGAAGCTGAAGTAATACACTATCGAACTGAGTTGGAAGACTTGAAACAGCAATGTAACAAGCAAGCTCAGGATAATGAATCGGTCCGGTTGGGGATAATAATGTATACTCAACAACTTGAACAAGATAAAGAAGGTATGATACAAGACATACAAGAATTGCAGGAAACTGCATTAGCACTAGATAAGTATGTAGAAGTGGTACAAAAGTCTGTAGTAAATATAGACCCGAATATCGTGACAAAGATGCTGGATAATGATGATGGAATGGTAAAAATACCATCAAATCGGATAGCTGCTACCCCGACTAGCCAAAAACAGTCACAGCCTATCAGATTTAACCCTTTTGTTAAGGATGGCGCAAACAAAAATGTTAGTTCCGGGGTGTATTCGAAACCGGATGGTACTTGTTCCGGGGGAGTGGGATCTGATGGTTCGACTACTAGAGTCAACGCCATTAAGACACCCGTTTGTAGCACGCCTTCATCTGCGGATCCGAGACAAGATCCGCATGTGGGACCAGCGCCACCTATACCCGATCTGAGTGGCAAAATAAACCACCTCAAGTAAGTGCTCCTACAAAGAAATGCAACTCCACCACCTTCACCCCAGGCAGTGGCTCCAGTAAGAGGTTTGCTTACGCCTCCCTCTTACTATTCGCAACCTGGACATAGCACTACGGCTGGACCCAGATATCCAGCCCCGGGTCCGAATGTCATACGAGCACAGGCACCTAATCAGTACGCTGTGCCATCCCAACCAGGAATAGCTTCTCAACCTGTACCGTTGTCCCAGGTTGGGATGACAGGTCCAAGAGGGAATGTGACACAAAATACTTACATTTTACAAGCGGTACCCGGTGGCCAAGATCCATCCGGAAGTTCCGGAGAAACTAACTTCGGAAATGGTCAAAGTGGCCACTATTCGAGTCCACAATATGGAGGATCCAGGAGAGGATCGTGGTTTTCAGGGAATGGGTATAACCAAGGGCAAAACCAAAATGGTTATCGTCCTAATTATACCGGTAATCAACCATATGGCTACGGATCTACCGGCAATGCTGGTGGATCTGGAGGATCTGCGGGTGGAGCCTCTGGAGCTGGTGAGAATGGACCCCTGAATGGACCACCGGAAGGATCAGGATTCGGAAATTCTGGATCAGGAGGGGATGGTAGGAAACCTAATTGTAGAGCCTCCATGCCTGCTGCAATGCAAAGTATATTTGACAGGAGTCAATGCATCCAAAACTTGGGTATTGACTGGAAAGGTGCCGATGGCATGGAAATAATGGATTGGAGCATGCGAGAAGTTGATAGGCCTCGAGGCTGCCCTAATCCGGCAAGGAGAAGCGCTAGGATTCCTCCTCCTTATGACCTGAATGAGCCATGGAAGGACCAATATCAGGCCTTTGTGGATGAAGTCAACTGCAGTGGTTGGACTAAAGAAGAGGCCTTGCCTTACCTCATTTGCTGGTTAAGTAAGGGTGGAAAGGTAGCTCTAAGTCAATGGAGAACTGCCTATGGAATATACAGTACATATGACCAACTGGTCGAATGTGCCGCCTATCTATTCGGCTCTATTGTAAGAGAGGATCCCTGGGTCACTTTTAAGAAAGGGACTCAGAAACCAAAGGAATCCAAGAAAGGTTTTTGGCTTAGAACTACAAGATTTATTATCTAAAGCTCGACCAAATTGGGCTCACGATGATGATTGCTATCTGCAAGAGTTGTTTACACAATTCTTTGGCGGATTACGGGATGATGACCATAAGCAAGTAGTATGGAATTCGTGGAAGGATGAAACTTCCTTCAGCAATCTGTTTATGGCCATCGATGGCTATGACAGAAAAAAGAGATTAGTGGGTTTACCCCATAGTCCCTTGTCAGTACTCGGAGGCACCCCTCGTGGCTCCTGAACTGGTTCAGATAGCTCCTGTAGAATTACAGGATGTCAATTCTGATAACGAATATGTGTCTGATGAAAACGGAGAACACATCGGCGCGGTTCAAATCGCAGGCAAGTATTACCGCCAAAAACGGTATTGTAAAATAGGTCCGAGAGACAAGAGTAAGCCAGGCATTTATAAACCTGTTGCTTGCTGCCCCCAAGTAACTAAAACTGTAGATACCCCAACCATGGCTGCATCAGCCGCACCTACGAATTTGGTGGAGACCTTAGTCACTTGTCTGACTGAAGCCCTGAGACGCCCCCAGGTGGACAAATCCTGGAGGAGATGTTTCAGATGCCAAACTCTGGGACATTATGCTGCTGCATGTAGAGCTGATAAACAGGTGCCCAGATCACCGGACAGTTATTCTGTAGTTAACACAGAGGAAAACTAAAAAGGGGTCTCTTGTTGGGCAAGCAAGGGGATCCGAGTGACATAACTTTTTTTTTTTTAAGGAACGATTTAACTTTATTTGGCATTTTTTCAGGTATGGTGAAGTTACATAAATTCTCTTCGACATTCTGTCGGGTTGGTCCATATATTTACAATAATACATACAATAAATGATCAATTTGTGGTGTATCACAAACTTTACAGTGTGTCGTTACATATATATGTTGCTACATATGTGTATTTTATCACAGCATTAGAGATTGTATATTTTAAATTACTCCAGAAGTCAAACACCTTAAAGAGAGTGGGGTTCATGGTTTATATATTTGTACTGTGCCAAATAAGTTAGGAGGACACTTCAGTGGAACTGATGTTATGAGTCCCCCTTGTTAGTATTTTAGAGAAAATATAATCAAAATTGATTAGTAATTAATCCAACAATAACATGTGATTTGGAGACAGTAGTAAGCTTCTATTTGTAGCTTTTTTGAAAGTTATAGGCAAATTACTATTGGTTGTATACGCTTCATATAGTAAATGTACATGTGGTATTTTATATGAATGAGAGGGTGGACCCCAGTTGCTGAAATCTCTGGATCTTTGTTAGAATTACTTCAACCTTCTTTTACAAATTGGTCAATGAAAGTATCACACAGATAAAATCACTCGGTCATAAAAGATTGATAGTAGATTTGTGTTAATAAAAAATGTAGAAGACGATGGTCAGGATTCTTCAACTAATACAATGATAGCAGTGTTGTCATGGTACATTCATTTCTATCAATAAAACCTTATGTTTCAATAAAACCTTATGTTTAAGGGCAGCTTCACAAGTCTACCCTCAAGCATATAGGTTTCTTACATTCACTGATATAGTTTTTGATCATGGACAGTTTACTCTTACATTTGAAATCTTTCAAAGTTTCAATTTGCTTTAAGGCTATATCTAATTCATTCCATAATTGTGCTGTTAGAACTTCAATCGATCTCTCGTGATAGCGCTACAATAATAGAGTAAATAAAAAGGGAATAAGAGCATTTATTTCTATCAATAAAACCTTATGTTTTAAGGGCAGCTTCGCAAGTCTACCCTCAAGCACATAGGTTTCTTACATTCACTGGTATAGTTTTGATCATGGACAGTTTACTTTTACCTTTGAAATCTTTCAAAGTTTCAATTTGCTTTAAGGCTATATCTAATTCATTCCATAATTGTGCTGTTAGAACTTCAATCGATCTCTCGTAAGCAGCTGTGTTTATGATATCATGTTTTAGTACAGGAAATTGTTGTAGTCTAGTATTTCTTGTAGGTGGTTTGCAAAATTCTTTTATCTTTGTTCTTTTAAAAGCTAAAATTCTCAGATGATGTAGTCTTCTGTCTACAATATAGGGAAGGCCAGCTTCTTGATGAATAAAATCGGTTGATGATAGTACAGGCAATTTTAAGCAATATTTTAAACATCTGTTTTGAATGGTCTGAATCGAGTTTAAGACAGTATCATTCGATTTATGGTATAATACATCTGCGTAATCAATTACTGGTATAATATAGGATTTGTAAATTTGTAGCATGTATATCGTGGGCACATAAGATTTTATTCTGTATAATAGGTAGGACTTAAAAGATATGGATTTTATCATCTCTGAAATATGCTGTTTGAAAGTGAGTTCATAGTCTAGAGTCACACCTAAATATTTGAAAGAAGGAACAAAATGTAAGCGTTCACCATTTACTTTGATTTTGACATCCTGTAATTTCAATTTTTTATATTTCTGATCACTTGTAAAAAGCATTAATTTAGTTTTTTTTTCATTCATTGTTAATTTGTTGGCGGCTGACCATTGAGCATAAGATAACAAACCGTCTTGTAGGTATGGTGATACTTCTTGTATATTGTTCCCACTTACTTACAAAACTGTATCGTCAGCATACAATAAAGTCTTCACATTATTATTTTCTACATATATGTCGTTAATATATATTAAAAAAAGAAGAGGGCCTAAAATACTTCCCTGTGGTACACCACACGTTATGGGTAAACTTGTTGATAAGTATCCATTTGCTAAGACTTTCTGAGTTCTATCACTCAGGTACTCATTTATTAATGATAGGTTTTTTCCTATAATACCATATTTTTCAAGTTTCTTTTTCAAAATAAAGTGATCCACACAATCAAACGCCTTTTTCGTATCTATAAAGGCAGCCAGGGTCACATGACCTTCATTTCTATTCCGTAATATATCATTTGTTAAAGTACTAATAGTATCCACTGTGGAAATTTTTTTTCTATATCCTCCTTGAATTTTTGTAAGTATTTTGTTTGATTCCAAATAATTTTCTAATTGAGTGTGTAAGATCCTTTCTAGAACTTTGCCTGGTATAGGAAGTTGACTTATAGGTCTGTAGTTAGATACATCAGATAAATCACCTGATTTAGGTAACGGAGTGACCTTGGCTGCTTCCCATGTTTTGGGTATATAACATTTTGTAATTATTAAATTTAACAATCGGGTAAAACGTTTTATCTGGGTTTTCACCGCTAATATAAAAACATTTGATGATATATTTTCTAAGACAGAAGATTTGTTCTTATTCATTGTATCCAAAGCATTGAGTACATTTTCATCTGTAATAATGAAATCACTCATCTTTTTATCACAGACCTGACCAGTAAAATTCCATGGGGTATTTATCTTGTTGGCTAGATTGGGACCTATGTTTGTAAAAAACTCATTTATAAAAATAGCTGTCTTATCCTCTTTAATACTGGTACTTTGATCGTCAATAAGGTTAATGGAGGAACTTTTATTTTTACCCGGTATAAGGTTTTTCATGGCTGACCAGAATTTCCTTGCATCTTTGGCATTTTTATTAAGTTCAGAAACGACAAAGGCTTGTTTTGCCCTTTTTAGGTTTGTACTACAGTTATTTTTCAAGATTTTGGCATTATGCCAGTCCAAAATATTATTTTTTTTCTTGGCTTTTCTTAGTGCATTATTTTTCTTAATGATTTCTGAAATAAGTTCCGGTGTGAGCCATGGTTCTTCCTTAAACTTAATATTAAAGCTCCTAATTGGGCATAATTGGTCATCGCAGGCATCGAAATTATCCCAAGACATTTCAATAAAATTCTGTGTAAAAGTATTTTCATTGAACAACTTGTATGTTCGTCCTTTAAAAGTTCTTTGTGTTCTTTGTATACTTGGCCTCTTAAGGCTAACATATACAGGTAGATGATCGCTTAGATTCATAATGGCTACTCCAGATTTTTCAACAAAAGTAGAGTTTGTAAAAATAAGATCAATACATGACGCTTGACCTTTATTTTTCGTGGATTGATTAATCAATTGTAATAGGTCAAAGTCTTGTAAAGTGGAAAGCAAATAGTCCTTTGTCAAAGTATTTTCAAGCATATTGATGTTGAAGTCGCCAATTAGATATACTTCACAGTTATCGAGATTATCAATTTTTGTCAACGTGTCTTTTAGGATATTCACAAAATTATACTTATTCCCTTCAGGTGGCCTATAAATATTTGCTACCACCATTGATTTTGTGTGTTCTCTCGATATACTTAGCCATTGGATTTCAACATCGATAGTACTTACATTAAAATTTGAAAATTTTTGACTAGAACACGTTATACCATCTTTAATATATGCACATAAACCTCCTCCAGCTTTATCACGTAATCTATCAAATCTATAAAAATTGTAATTTTTAAAAGTATAATTGTCGCTTTTATCAGCCTCTGTCAACCAAGTTTCTGAGAAAAGTATAAAATCAATATTTTGATTTTGTAATTCTGTGCGTAGGTCAACAATCTTATTTCTAATGCTCTGGGCATTGAGATGTAGAATACATTGACCTTTAGTATTTATAAGAGATGGTATATAATTATACAGTATAGGTATCATTATAACAACACCACTCGGGTCCACCCTCAATCACTTCAATACAACCATTTTTCAAAACCGTCTTATAACATCCTATTCTTCTCGCAGGTAGTGGACCTTCGTCATTATGACAGTCCATACCAATTGTTGCTAGCAGTACAAGATAGCTTGTGGAAACTTGCCATAGTATCACCAGCCGTGATGCAGATTCCCATATAGAAGCAAAGTCGCCCAACACCGGATTGGGGAACGAGATCTGGAAGGTTGGGGAACCCGATACATCAGGTGCCCAGGGAGCACAGTGGAAACCCAGTATTGGTAAAGAGGTAGACGGCTATGAGTTGGCCAGGGTTGGTAGTACCCATCTACCCCCGGGTCATCCTTGTCTGGAATACCTGAAAGGATGTGGATTGACTCCTGGTGCTGAAAATGAGATTCCTCGTGTTATGGATACGCCTTCCTTGCTAAAAGGAAGACGGTGGTATGTTTGCCTTACTGTCAACGGAAGGTCTGTGGAATTTCTAGTTGATACGGGAGCAAGCCGCTGGAAACGCAATCTGGAGTACTGAGTGTGAAGTACCTGTATCCTGTGAAAGTAAGGTGTGTGTTACGACAAGTAAGCAGTATGGCCTCAGTGCACAAACTGTCCGGATTCCTGCGGGAGTAGCTTGTGATGTACTTTTACGAAGTGATCCCGCAATGAGGAATCAGGCCGCAGTAAAAGAACCATATGTGATAGCCTTATCTAGTGTCGGATAAATGTCCGTGGATACCATTGTTGCTAACGCATCCTGGACAGTAGTACCGATTTCGAATCAGGGTACTAGACCTATCTACTTAAAGAAAGGACATGTTTTTGGAAGTGTAACACTTACTGAAACGGTCACAGATAGTAACCTTAGATTACCGAATGACAATGATCCCAAGGATATCTCAGACGATTTGAAAGCATTGTATGAAGATACCCTCCTTGTGGATCCGGAACATAAGACAAGTTTATTAGAATTGTGTGTTGACGATTACCTCTGGCTAAGAAAAGAGTCGCAGAAGAGGAAATCAATAAAATGTTAGAACAGGATGTGATCATCCCATCTAATAGTCCTTGGAGTAGTCATGTATGCATAGTAACCAAAGAAGATGGTACCATTCGATTCTGTATTGATTACAGGAAGCTGAATGGCGTAACGAAAAAGAATTTGTATCCATTGCCCAGAATAGATGAGACCATCGATTCTTTAGGTGGTAATAGCTGGTTTTGTACTTTAGATTTACAATCCGGATATTGGGAGGTAGGAATGAATCCTGCAGATATGGAGAAAACGGCGTTTTCTAGCCATATCGGGTTGTTTCAATACAATGTTATGCCTTTTGGTTTGTGCAATACACCGGCCACCTTTGAGGCAATGATGGAGACCTTGCTGAGTGATCTACTATGGAAAAGGTGTCTAGTATATCTTGATGACGTGATAATATTCGGAAAATCATTCGAAAAATGCTCTCATAATCTCAAGTTGGTGTTGGAACGAATAATTTCTAATGGTCTTAAATTAAAACCTAAGAAATGTCATTTGTTCAAACAGTCCATGAATTATTTGGGCCGTATCATTTCAAATGAAGGAATGAAAGCTGATCCGGAGAAAATTGAATCAGTCCGAATTGGAGTAGACCCAGAAACCCGAAAGAAGTAAGGTCATTCTTGGGATTCTGTTCCTATTACCAGGAATTCATACCGAATTATTCAAGGGTTAGTTACCCTTGCAAATATTGGCTAACTGGACCCCTGGGTATACCAAGGAAAAATTTCCTTGGGGTTATGAACAAGATCAAGCCTTTAAAAATCTAAAGTTTACGAGTACTCCAGTATTGCAGTATCCGAATGAAACGGATCACTTCATACTGGATACAGATGCTAGCAATGAAAGCATTGGTGCTGCTCTGTCACAAGTCCAAAATTGAGTAGAAGTACCAATAGCATTTGCTAGTTATACCTTGAGCAGGACTCAACGTAACTACTGCACAACTAAACGCGAGCTGTTAGCAGTAGAAGTATACACTAAGAAGTTTAAACATTTCTTATGGGGAACTGATTTTACCTTACAGACGGATCACTTCTGAAGGAATGCTAGGCAGGTGGCTAGCTCATCTGTCTGAGTACGGCTTAGAACATGGTTGAATTCAGCATGGACCCGGAGTGAAGCATATTAATGCAGATGCCTTGTCTTGGATACCAATTTGGAAATGTGATAATCCGCATTGTACTGACTGTTGAGCACATAGAGCAGTATTAGCTGGGATTCGAATACCTTTCGAAACCCAGATAGACAGCATCTTGGAGTGGTCAATGGAAACCATAAAGCAATACCAAGAGGCTGACTTGATAACTGCTAAGCTTTTGCAATTAGTACCAGAGGGTATACGTCCAGCCAGACCGGTAGTCTCGTTGGAATACCGAGAAATGAGAAGATTTCTTGCTCAATGGAGCGAGTTAGAAGTCCGAAAGGGTATCTTATACCGATGGAAGCCATGTAGAAATGGTGAGAGAATCATGCAAGCGGTTATTCCACATGTAATGAAATGTGAGATTATGTATAATTGTCACGGGCATAGGACCAGTGGTCATTTTGGAAAGAAAAAAATCATTAGCACGTCTATCCAAAAAATGTTACTGGCCCGAAATGTCACAAGACTTATTAAGATGGATCCTTACCTGTCCTGATTGTTGCAAAAATAAACCAGGACCGGGAATAGGCAAATTACCTCTCTCGCAAGAGCTGTTTGGGGTACGATTTGCTGGAGTTGGTGTAGACATCATCAGTGGGTTTAATAAAACTGCTAATGAGAACACATGTATGATGGTAGTGTGTGACTATTATACTAAGTATATGAAAGTCTTCCCACTACCGGATCACAAAGCCGTGACATGTGCTGAAGCCTTTGTCAAAGGTTGGGTGCTGACTTTTGGTGTGCCCTTGATGCTGCATAGCAATCAAGGCCGAGAATTCGAATCTAACTTATAGCAGGGTATGTGCGAATACTTAGCTATTTGTAAGACTAGGACTAATCCGTACTGCCCTCAGAGCGACGGTTTAGTAGAAAAATTCAATAGAACTCTTATCCAAGTTCTCAAATTACTAGTGAATGAGAATATGGATGACTGGGATGAGCAATGCCACTTTGTAACGCATGCTTATAACAGTATCGCACATTTGAGTACTAATTGTTCTCCCAATCTGTTAGTATTCGGAGAAGATTTAATAATGCCTGCTGACCTGGTATTCGGAGTCGTAGGCATGGAACCTGAACTACCTTGTCATGTAGTCTTTGTTGAATGTTTGAGGGACATATTCCGAAAAGCTTACGAATCTGTCCGAATTGATTTAGAAAAGAGTGCTCGTTGGCAGAAAGTGGATTACGACGTGGACTTAAAGATGAGAAAGTTCAAACCCGGAGATAAAGTGCTGAGGTTGCACGAACCTCTGCGGAATATCAAACTGGCATCCAATTGGGATGGACCATTCACTGTAACTCAGGTTATCAGTGATTGTACGGTAATTATCGAATCCGACATTGGACGATTCTGTAGGGGCACGGTTTATAATAAACGTCACATAGGTACAAGTTGGGCAGTTCCCGAGTGGGATGTACACTCGGGTCTGAGAACGGTATGCTGGGGCGAGCGGTGGCAGCACTGCTCTCCGAGCTTCCTGCCTTAGACTCAAGAGGTCTTTAAGTGTACTATGTCAGGTTTACGCAGGATCCTTGGTGACCCTATACCCATTAGAGTCACACTGTCAGTTTCGCAACTCCTGGACATGTTTATAAATGTGAATTTATCGGTACCTGACCATTTAGCTATGTGGGCGTGCATCGTTACTAGCTTCAGGACCCTTCTCAGGAAGAGCAACCTAGTAGTAGAAAACGCAGCAAAAGTATCACCACACTTTCTAAGAAGAAAGTCGGTATCATTCACTATAGTCAGGTAGCCAAGGGGGTATACCTTGCACCAAGGTATGGCAAAGATTTTTTGATTGATTTTGGACAATTAGGGTATGGCGATTCAGAATCTGCCTGTTGCCGGCCTGGTAACGTTGAGCATTTTTTGTTATTCACGGTTGCTCAGCAACCACTTAAATCAACAAAATAGCATAACAAAGGGGATAAAACATGCACAAATGAAGAAGGTAATCATTCCTACCCCCCCTAAATCCAGGTCAGACATTCTTTTTATGGCGATGGCTTGTTGCTAAGAAACTCATGTTTCGTAGCAACAAGGAATTTTTCATGTTTTTGCTTAGCAACAGCATGTTTTTGCTTAGTAACAACATGATTTTACTTAGCAACAGCATGTTTTTGCTTAGCAATCACAATTTAACAGCAACCTCTCAAGTCTTTGAGTGAGTATTTCTACACTTTCTTTCATTTTATCATGTAATATTTATCACAAAGCCTTCATTTCTGTTGAAATTGTCAGGTAAAACAAAAATAGTGTTGGTTCCCTAGTAACATTCTACATTCCTAAAACATTCTAAGAGGCTCTGCTAAAGACATTGTCAATAACAGTCTAATGCACCTTAATGATGTCAATCACTTTGTCTTCCTTATTATCAATTTTGAGACACAAATATATAGTAGCATTTCATCAGTCTTCAATAGGCCTATGGATCAAGTTGAACTAGTTTTAAGACCCAACTGGTTGCCATGGAAATGCTAATATTATGAATATCATGCTAGCAAAGACCATAAAAATGTTATAGATTGATTTAAAAAAAATCCAAATAATTTTGATTGCAAAAGAAATAATATTCATTGAATTTCGAAAATACGGAACTAAATTAATGCAAAACTAACCAACTCTGCCTGTTCATGCTAGCTCTTCATGGCAACAATAAACAGACAGAGTGTGGCAAGAGAATTTCCTTTTCTGTCATGTAACTGTAGCAACAGCCCTTGACACAGGTGAGTGAGTAATAGATGTTTAATGCCATTTCGACATCTAAGGTCATATTCATGGCGAGAACGACATTACACAATTTCACAGAGGAATGTGCACCACACACATCCTGAGGGTATAGGAAAGAAGAGATATAGACCCTTTTGAG
Organism: Acholoe squamosa; assembly: GCA_949317995.1. Lineage (NCBI taxonomy): Eukaryota > Metazoa > Annelida > Polychaeta > Phyllodocida > Polynoidae > Acholoe > Acholoe squamosa. Next base: position 57,635,273 of record OX439045.1, read on the forward strand.
TGGGCTAGGGAAGCCCACCTTGCCACAGGTAGGTTACATACAAACCAATTAAGTTATATATGACCTTATACACTATAGATCATTTATTGATACAGATTTGGGAAAATAATGTCAGTAATTAGAATAAATAATGCCATTTTTGGTCTAGTGAGTGATATTAAAGGAAAGGAATGAGTCAGCACTTTTGCTTGCAAATTATAGGCCTACAGTTTATCCCATCTCAAGATAAATCACTACATATCCAAAGGAGCATTTAAGCTACTGTCTAAGGCAACTAATTACATTACCTGTTAGGACTATAAACTGGTGACTTTAAGGTGACCTTGGGTGATATTCAAGGTCATTGGTATCAAATGTAACAACAATATTGGTCTGATTTGGATCCTTTTTGAGCTGCTATCAGCTATTTATATAAGTCTAATCAAATGGTGTGCTAACCTGGCACCTCATTCCATCAATGAGTATACACTCTGGCTGGAATCTGTCATTGCATTGGGATTGTTAAGCTGTATTTCAATGATATGATGGGCTATAGGTAAATTTTTAGTTGGTGTACTGGATTTACAACAATGCATTATTTTTCCTTGGCCCTAGCATCTTTAATGTCAATCGCTGGTACTTCATATCAGTAATAATTGATGCATCTTATCAAAACCCACACATACATGTAGGGTTCTACCATATTTCTCCGGGAGTGCTTGGATGATATAGGTAGATTTCAGACTCATGTCAAAAATCAAGATCCCCAAAAAAACATTTTAGAATAAGACTTCATATGAACTATCAATGACAATGATAGGGGCCTCAAACTTTTTCTACCTTTTAGGTAATATATCCTAAGAATTCTTATGACATTATTTGAACAGTATATCAAGCCCCCCCCCTCAAGATCTCTGATTGTTATTTTATGTTGTGTCACTATAGATACCACACCTTTCTTAAATGTCTTTTAATCAAGATATCAGCATTATCATAGTTCTGGTACTTAACTCTGTGCATAAATATGCACAATTTATAACTATTTAAGCCCTTAAGAAAATTGTAATATGGAACTTTTGAGCTCATTCAATTCTCTGCAATCCTTCACTAGACACCTCTGCTACAATTTGTGTCCCATTCCCAACTACTTTGTTACTACAACATTTTTCAGTTCTACAATGCATATACTTCAATCTCAAGCACCAGGGGGAGTCCACCTCAACTAGTTCAATACCCAACCACCAGATGTAGGGGTTCTACCTGTAACTGCTGTGTGTGTGTATTCAAATCCATTGTTGTCGTCATCGTATACAGTTCACCTTCAGGATGAAGAAGATCCCTGTCATTTTAATGAAAATTTTCCATTTCCAAATACTAATGTTTCATTTCCAACCACTTCTTTTTTAAAAACAGCAACATTCAGTTATACAACACACTACCTGGGGAATGATCGTCACGGTTTCAAGCTCAAAAACAATCCAATTTGGACAGAGAGTCCACCACATCCCGGTGGTAGGAGTTCCTAACTCACCACTTTGTGCAGTATCTTTACTCAAGAGACACTTTGACAGTACTCCAACTGCAGACCCTGAAGCACCCGCCTTCCTAGTGCGCAAAGGGAATTCACTGGTCCCATTGCAATACTCAGCACTACTTAAGTTCCTGAAACGCCTACTAAGTTCTATTGGGATGGATACCAACAGAGCAGGAGTACATTCTCTGAGGCGTTCAGGCGCTGCCTTTATGCACCTATGTGGTATCCCACTAGAGGATATCAGATACACCGGGGACTGGACAAGCTTGTCTGCTCTTTTGTATTTAGCCAAACCATTCGGTACCAGGATAAAAATAGACAATGTGGTCGCCAAGGCACTGAAAGCTACTTTTTAGATATACTAATGTGTAGAGTAACAGGACTATATCATTGTTCTGGTGGTGCCGGGTCATTTGGACTCAGTTTAGGCCAGACCGCAGCTACTCGTCCTTCATTACTGTTCCAGAATCAATGGGTGAGACCAATCCACTGATTGGTCTACGTATTGATACGGTCAGTACCACTACTCACCCACCTGCTACTCCTACACACACACACACACTGGTGCTGCTTACCTGGTCATACCTGTGGGCAGTGACCCACTATTGCAGCTTGCTAGCCTAAGGGCACACTCATGGGACTCTTCTACTGGTTCAATTTTGTTTTTAGACGACGAGCGCGGGCGGAGCCCGCCCCCGAGTCCGAAGGACTCGGGGACGGGCGCGCCCGCGCCGAGTCGGCTATGATGTTTCCATTTGCTCCAGCTGATGAGGGCTCAGAACGCAAAATTCATTGTCTGATGCAACCTCAATTCTTTACCGTTTCATTGACAAGCAATATAGCAGCATTAGAATACATATAATATTTGGACAGTAAGAAACATATTTGAAAACCCCTCTTATATTAGTCACGGCTAATTTTTTTTTTAAATCAACTAATCATGCTGTGTAGTCATCTTTGTAAGATCAGAACGCTGCATCTGCGATTACGTTGGCACTACGCTGGTTACCAGCGAGAGATAACGCGCCATGTTTGCCGCGTCAAACAAGCTGGGCTGTCCATTTAGAGAAGGGGGGGGGGTCTTCGATGTTGGAATTGCTGTTCTTTGCCAGTTTGGGACTGCAAAAAAAATCCTCGTGAAGAAACAGTCAGCTCAAACTGCTCATCGTTCACCTTTACCATTGTTTCTTCACCCAGAGATAGCCTAAAACGATTCTATACATGTATCTGGGTTCAATGCACTTTGATATTCAATAATTACCAGTATCTTAACCCAGAGATAGCCTAAAACGATTCTATACATGTATCTGGGTTCAATACACTTTGATATTCAATAATAACCGGTATCTTCACCCAGAGATAGCCTAAAACGATTCTATACATGTATCTGGGTTCAATGCACTTTGACTTTAAAGAATTACCGGTATGTTTACCCAGAGATAGCCTAAAACAATTCTGTACATGTATCTGGGTTCAATACACTTTGATTTTAAAGAACTACCGGTATCTTCATCCAGAAGTCTATGGAGACAGCTACCTACAGAATAATTATTCTATGGTCTTAGACAGACCATAGAATAGTTACAAGAACCATGTTCACCGATGTTGAATCGCCCTTCTAGTGTAGACTTGTCATGACCAAGTCTCTAGCCTATCCACATATTGCCCTTTTTTATTTACTCATAGGATTACATGTAGGGTTGCACAGGGACCAACCTATCCTTTTAATATTGGCTGTTAGTGGATGGACAAAGAAAGTCTACTCACCCTGGATATAGCTGTGAAAACCCATTTTAACCCTTTAATGCACTGGAGGGTCTTGCCAAAACGTAAACGAGCTCAGAATAGAGAAACGTGCAGAGAATTGTTTTGATAAAAGGTATTCTCGTCTTCCCATTTAATAAAATGTGCATGTTATCACAAGCAGACGTGTGCAATTCTCCATAGAGACACATTGCATATCCTTTGGAAAGACAATCAGAACGTGCATGCCATCATGCACGTTTGTATGTACACGTTTTATGCTATAAAGCAGCCAATCTCGTTTTGTTTTTGGAAAGACCCTCCTGGTGTCTGTTTCTATAGGGGTATACATAGGGCAGTGCATAGGGTTTATGATGCTTTGATTCACACTGTGATCCTTACAGGATTAGCAGGCTTTCCAGGGGCCGCACATACTTCCCTATGATACATTAATGCACTTTAACCCTTTATGGATGGCATGATGCATTGATACACAGTCAACCCTTTATGAATGGCATGATGCATTGATTCACTTTAAGCCATTATAGATAGCATGATGCATTGATGCACATTTAACCCTTTATGAATGGCATGATGCATTGATGCACATCTAACCCTTTATAGATAGCATGATGCATTGAGGCACATTTAACCCTTTATGGATAGCATGATGCATTGATGCACAGTTAACCCGCTATGAATGGCATGATGCATTGATTCACATTTAACCCTTTAAAAATGGCATGATGCATTGATGCACTTTAACCCTTTATGAATGGCATGATGCATTGATGCACAGTTAACCCGTTATGAATGGCATGATGCATTGATGCATGGCTAACCCTTTGTGAATGACATGATGCATTGATGCACTTTAACCCCCTCATTGAAGGCATGATGGATTGATGTGCAGTTAACCCTTTATGAATGGCATGATGCATTGATGCATATCTAACCCTTTATTGCCGTTCATTCTTAGGAATGAACGGCTATAGGAGGGGACCCATTCTTAAATACAAGCTCTCATAGTGGTGCTTCCTCGCTCTCCATGTATAATCCTGTCTCATAGGTACAGTATTGAGTATGCCTATACCTGGATTAAAATCTTCAAACCAGTCAAGCATAGAAGTGGTGGCAGTGGTGGTGTTGGTGGACCTGTTATTGTAGACCCTGGGGACAGAGTGGTGGTAGCCCTGGACACCTCAGGCAGAGCCATGGTATATAGTATATATAGCCCCCCCCCCACCCACGGTATATTGTGCCTGCTTTTTGGGCATATTGTGTCATATTGTTCACAGCATTTTGTGTCTGCTGCCCGCGGTAAATTGTGCCTGCTTTTTACGGCATATTGTGTCATATTGTTCACAGCATTTTGTGTCTGCTGCCCACAGCATATTTTGTCTGCTTTTTGCGGCATATTGTTCATACTGTTCTACAAAAGTTGGATTAGATGAAAACCAACAGTATTTCAAATCCTAACCTTCCTTACCCAAGTGTTACCAAACCAAAATGTAAATAAATATGAGAGAAATCCATACAAAAGTATTCCTGAGTTTATTTAATAAAAAAGGCGACCTCCAACCGCCCCTTCTAGTCACACCTTCTCCACCATATGATGAAAAACAGAGACCGAGGCATGCAATAAAGAGCCCCATTGATACACTAAAATTTCCTGAGGTTTCCTGAATGAGCAATAAGGAGAAAGTTTATGACCGAAAGTAAAGTAATGCAGTATAGATAAGGATATGTAGCTGAAAATGCTCTTTTTTTCTACTTTAATACTTATTTCTTATTTTTTAAATACTCTCTATGTAGCTATTCAAATTTTAGTCTATTTCAATTACAGAGAAGTGCATCTGGAGAATTTGCAAAAGATCAGATACTTAACGTAAAGGTACATCTAAAATTGATATATTTATCAAGAAGGTGTGTACAACACTAAAACAAAAAATGATTAACAGTGTCTAGAAGTATTCATAAACTGTTGTCCATAAATATGCTTTTGAAATGTACATATATGAAATATATTGATTTATATTTCTACGATTGTTATTTATGTTTAATGCACAGAATTTGTATTTTAATTTTGGTTGTTCAATGTCAATAGAATTCAATAGAAGAACTTTACATTTACTTTCACTAGCCTCGCTGCACTGAATGCATTTAATTGCTATAGTATATAGAAAGGTTGATCATGAAGAATCCTAAACTTCTTGCAATTCATGTTTTTTAGTCTATTGTGGTAAGAAAGGTAATACAGGTATCTCTATGAATGGCAGCCCCGGTCTCTAATGCAGAACTAAACCTAAACTACAAAAAGATTATAAGTTAATGTAAACCCTGTTTTCCCTAACATTAAAGCAACCTAACAGAGTAAATTAAAAGGTAATAGATAATGGATCATAATAATAATTTCTCTTTTTCTTCTTATAATAGGTTTTTTTTGCAACATTTTACTATGACACTACTGCAGAGGGGACCATATCAACCTTGCAGTATAAATTAATATATAGTAGATAATCTAGTAGCATGATAAGGTTTTCATTTTTTTCTATATATATTTTTTTTTCAAGGGTTTTTAATCATTTTATTTTTTTAAAAGGAACTACTCTTAGCCAGGTAAATCACAACATGAAATGAACTTGAACACAACAACAATGCACATGTATTTATCACTTTCAGCCTACCTACTCTATTATCAGTAATGGTTGTGCTCCCCTCCCTGTCTACATACACCAAAAATATATATTTTATAAATCTATCCTACAAAGGAAAATTAGCAGTAACAGAATCTGTCAACATTGCCAATTGTGAGAAATGCAGGTAATATTAGAATGCCCTTCATAGAACACATTTTTGCTACCCAAGACATCCACCATGTATACTAGGAAAACAGAAATGGATGAGTAGGAGATGTTCAATGTGGTTGTGAATTGTGAGAAAATCTACAGTCAACATGCCAGGCAAATGCCCCATGTTTAAACTGTTGTAACACTCTCATAAAATGCAAGTATATACAGGATGCTGTACATGATGGTAGGAGGGGGAGTGAAACATGAGGGTGGCAACAGCCAACATGCCGGGCAAAGACCCCATGTTTAAACTGTGCAGCCACCCTCAAGTAATAGCATGGATATCCTGGAACTAAAAACAAAGAAGATCATATTTGCAGTCATAGTTGTAATTAAGCAATCAGCAAGAAAATCCATTTATGAATAAATGGATAATGAACATGTGAAGCATGGACCTATGGTATGGTACACTGGCATAATTTTTATTGGTTTAACCTAAATATCAGATAGTTTGCACTCATGCAATGAGGAGGGGGGCAGGCATGGTGACCCGGAAATCACCCAATGCCCTCATAAGTACAAGGAGAATGGCATCTAGTGCAGAGATTTAATATGTTTGTCTTTTGAGATTTACAGAGCAAATCCCACACATTTTGCACTGATAGAATGAGAGGGGGGACAGGCATGGTGACCCGGTACTCAACCAACGCTCTCATAAATGCAAAGTGAGTGAAATCTTGTGCTCAGAATAAATTTGTTTTTAACTTTATTTTCTTTTAAATTTCTATCTTGTATGCTTTAACTGTATTTGTTACATGTAGTATGCAGATATATAGCATTTAAGGGCCATATTTGCTTTAGATTGGATCATCAATCACAACAATTTTGCACTTAATCTTGGAGTGGAAATAGGCTGTAGGCATGCCGGCAGATATGTAGAACCGAATGGAATTGGGAACGTTTGATAGAAATTGTTTTTCCATACATGGTAACCAAAGGTACAAACCCAAAAACTGCGAAGCGGTCACAAACATAACTACGCAACCGTAGAACACCAGTGTCGTTCAAATGCAACCCATCATGGAACAGATCAGACTGAATATCACCATTCTTCATCACCAACTTATAAGATGGAACATAGAATACTGAATTTAAATCTTTACAATGGTGAGAAAGTAAAGTGTTGACCTCAACTACCTTTTGGAATGAGGAATGGAAATCAGTCAAACGTGGAAGAATGGAGGAAACAATAAGTGTAACACCAGGGTATAACTGAAGGATATTAGCAATGAGCTTCTGGAAGAGAGCAATAATTTCAAGTGAACAGATCCAGAAATTTGATAGAACACATTGAGAACCTTTGATATTGTATACTGGAAGTGAAAGTGAAGAGGGTGGGGCAACAGGAGGTGAGGGCAGCAAAGTGTGAAACCAAGTGTTGAATTCAGTGATGGTGGAGGGTTGAAGTGATCGTAATTGTTGATTTCCTCGACGCATGGCTTGATGAGCAGCGTCGAGGAAAGAAGCATTTGAACCTAAACTTAAGATAGTGGAACCGATGGAAGACAAATGTGAATGAAGAACATAAGTCAAAACAGATTTTAACTCAGTTAGAGGGGTGGACCGAAGCAACTGCTTGTCAGTTTGTGAACAGAAAACTGGGTCAAGAAAATCATACCATATTCTTGACTGTGTTAAATCAAGTGAACTGATGAGTGCTAAACGGTGGAATATCTGGATAACTTTGAAAAATAACAATGGCAAAGGGATATCTTGAGGTGACTTGGAGGATGATGACTTGAATCTTTTTGTATGTGGCATGTTTCTGTAATATTATAGGAAAATACTTCAATTTTGATATGACATTTATTGAAATTTGGGATATGACTTCTTTAAGAGGTATTGAATAAATTAGCAAACTTCATCACAGAACAGAGCACCATGACATGATTCTGCCAAGCAATGCTGAGGTAGTAAAAGCTTTACTTTCCCTGTTTGTAAGTTTTTCCGCTTTTGTACAATGAAATGTGGAATAAAACTATTAGTGTACACTACTGTAGATGGAGTGTGATGATTCAATACCAAGTACTTCAGCAGCAGATATGACACCTGCTACTGTTGAAACAGTCTTGTCAAAATAGATTTCCAAAGTGTAGGTTGAAGCACCACAGAGAGGAGTGTCAAACTGTACAGCATGCTGGTGGAACTGATGGGTTGACCCCTGGCAAATGAACACTGTTTTGGGCAGAAGTGAAAAGAATGTGCCAATGCCAAATGCTGTTGAAAATATTCTAACTGATTGGGGCAACTGAATGGTTATTGGGGGAATGATAAAAACTTCCAAGTGTTGGGTTAATGAACAACTAAATGTGTTATCTACCACAACAGCCTCATAAATGGGGTCTATTACATCCTGTCCCTCTGTTACCACCCTAAGCGCGAGTGCCTTGAGTGGAGGAATCATAGTGCTCAACCTAGAATGAATATGGAAATATTTGAAATGTTATCACCTCACACTTTTGGATTATTTCTCTACTAACTATTGGGATGTATATCCATTGGCAGGAAGACTGACTGAGAACATTGGTAAAAGGGTAAAATTGTAGAGGAATATTAAACTTGAATGGCCTAGTTATGTATATGTTAAATGGATCTCAAGTTGTGATTAGGGTGAAGTGATGTACTGAGTAATACTAAAAGTCATCTGGCTCATGCAGTGTGTCATGCAGCATAGTGCTGACCATCTTTAAACCTTCTGAAAATGTAACAGAGGACCCAGATGATGTTCTAATCAAATGAACAACCCCAAAACTCAACTGAAATGAAGAAATGTGTCGTTTCAATGTCACTGAGGCTGGGAGGATTCCTAGTAGCTGAAAATTAAAATCAGGCCCAGGGTTTGCAGTTGGGAAATAAATATCAATAGAGTAGACAGTGATATTCCTACAATTTAGATCAGCATCACCCAACAAAACAATTTGCATGTCATTGTAAATGAGGTGGTAGCCTACCCCATAGGCTATGGCTGTGATAGCACCAAACTCAAATGGGATGTCTAACTCAAAATCAACTTCTAGCGTGAAGGAGCAAACAGAAATGGGGTCAACATTTTCAGGGGGCACAAAAGATAACAATACAAATAAAACGTGCACTGGCACCAACTCTAGACTTGCCAGAGACATAACTGCAAGTTCTTGAAGTGATAGCATATCTGCAATAGAAAATAAGAAACTGAAATAAAAATCAATAAGAGTTATCAAACCAATCAATTCAATTAAACTATTCAACTATTCTTCCACTGTGACTTTCATTTGAGCCCTGAGATGTTTCATTTCAATATTAACAAATTGAGATTTTCTCACCAAGGATGACCTGTGAAAACCCAAGATATGAAGTCCATCAAAAGACTTGACCCTGCTTAAAGCAACATAAGCCATTCCATCAGAAAAGGTTTTCTCACCTATATCTATATAAACAGAAGCTAGTGTTAGTCCCTGAACCTTATGAATACTGGCAGCCCAACACAACATTAAGGGATATTGAGTACGCTGAATGGTTGTGCCCTTTTTACCAAAGAAGTTGGCTGATACAGGGGAAATAGGGATTGAGCCATCTAGTCTTTTACTTTCATTCACTTCATTTATTCTTTTATCAAAAAATTTAATATAAATAGATTTTGGCTTTTTTTCTTCCCATTCTATATCAGTAATAATTCCTCTTGCCCCATTGACTAGACCAGAACTTGTATCTATATTCCTACGTAACAATACCACGGCACCTATGGCAAACTTAAAGGATTTCATTAGTCCGGCACAATCTCTATCATCGCTAGGGAGCAATGAGGGATCAACAGTATTAGAATATTTGTGATATTTGCCTTTGGTATATGACTCAAGTAACACATCTACTGCATTAAAAATATGGATGGTGGACGTTTCTCCAAGAGCTGTCAGCATAGATTTGTTGTGTTCCTCACATTGATTAAGTCTAGGGAATAAGAAGAGCACCTCACTACTGGTATCAAGAACAGGAGGTACAGATACTGTTCTCTGTAAAAGTAAATCAACATCTGGATCTGAAGGACAGCCCAAACGCACTCGGGATAATAAATCAATAAATCTCTGGTCACCTTTTTTTCTTTCAACCTGTGCCAACTCAATCAGTTTGAAGTGATCTAACCAAAGGTGTTTGCCAAATGCTGTTTTAATATTTGGGGAATATATTGTAGAACCTTTGACTGGAGGAAGCTGATAAAGATCCCCAACTGCAATTACATTTATGTCACCAAAGTATACCGAAGGATCTGTTACATTTTTTATTTCATTTAAACGTAAGTGTATGTGTTCAAGAGTTTGATATGAGATCATGCTGATCTCATCAATAATCAAGGTGGAAATGTCTAACCATTGAATTCTGAAATTGTGCAGCATTTCTCCTTTTAGCGGAACATAGGGGTTTTTTGTCTTTTTTGTTTTATCATTTTCTACTGGTAGGTTAAGTGCTCTGTGAATTGTTGTCCCATTGATATTGAAAGCAGCTACACCTGTTGGAGCAGTGACTATTGATGGGTTTGGGAGTAGTGTGATTCTGCAAATAAGTTCCTGTATGGCTGAAATCAAAAAGCTTTTTCCACTCCCCCATGGCCCACTTATGAACAAATGAAATGGACTGTTGTTTTCATTTGTTGAGAACACTTTGGTATAGTGATTTTGTACAAAGTCATAGGCTAACCTCTGTTCAGTATTTAAGCTATCAACTAAATGTGTAAAATCTCCATCAGACATGTGCTTACATTGCAAAAACAGGGAATCTTTCAACTCCATGTTCCCCAATTCAATATCTGTAACAATTTGGTCTTTGTCAGGCAGTGTTGTGTTACCATCTTCAGTCATCTCATCCAACTCTGCATACAGAGGATGATCTACAGCAGGCTCAGGAAGATCATTGTCCAGAGCTTCAACATTCGGGGCAACAACAGGAGCAATGTATTCATTAACAATGACATCATTGTAATTTTGAATTTGACAAATGGCTTTCTCAAGATCTTCACTAAAGTCTTTGGGTTTTTCAGGGTTCTTTGCTTTATATGCTGCTTTGGCATCTACAAAACATCTGTAAGGTGGGACTGGTCCCTCCATGGAATGTACAAAATGAGCTGTGACATGTAATACAAATCACCATCACGTTCTGGGGAAAAGATGTTGGTTCTAATCACAGCAGGTTCTCTTCTCTTCCTAATGTAGCCAAGATTATTCAGAAGCTTAAGATATTGAGCATTTTTATTTGTTGAGAGATTATAGGATGAGTAATTTGCAACAAAATCATAGTAGTTCATGTTTTCTAATACCAAAGGTCTGTTCACATATCTATCATGCACATTTTTGATCATGGGTGTTGGCCATGACATAACTAGGTTGGAGAAGGCGGTTTTGCAATGCCTGTGGCCTACAATCAAGGTAAATTACTGAAGCATTGGAGGATCGCAAAGGCAAATTACACATTTTGTATGCAGCTTCTTGAGCACTTAGTTGTCTATTTGTCAGAAATAAATTACCAATTCTCATCAGTTTTGATCTATGACTACAGTCTTCTGGTAATTTTCTGTGTAGTTCAATCAAAGCTGTCCGTACTTTATCGGCCTCTCGCTTACACATGTATGAACACACATATTTAGCAGCACCATGAGGACTACCAATGAATTGGATATCCATATTAGCATTCCAATGTTCAAGAAGGTCTTTGTTGTATGGATTGATGAACTCATTACCCTTTTCCCGCTTGATTGTATAACTCTTTGGACTAGTCAATATTTCAACTTTTGTTTTCATAACAGTTGATTCTGAAATTGACTGAGGAAAGCCAAACCTACATTTTTCCTGACCATCTTTAGATAATCTTTTACAGGTATGGGTGTGTTTATGGGTTTGTAAAGCTCTGACAATTTTATGTAACTTCGGGTTTTCTTCTTCTGAAGGAACCTTTGTTGAAATATATTGATCAATAAATGCTGGTGCAGTGTTAGCAAAGTCATCTGATTCTAATGATGGTGCACCTTTTATCCACCATAGAGAATGTACATGAGGTGAGCCTCTTAATTGGAATTCAATACGATCAAATCGTTTATAGACTTCACCAATTGGTTTAGCAGGTGACATGATAACCTTTGAGACAAAATTAGTATACCTGTCCTGGCGAAAAAGGTTGTATCTTGGAAAACTATACAAATTACTACAATCCATCTGGTTCAACCATGTCTCAGTAATATGATATCTATGAAGCTATCATTTAATTCTTCTTTAATTTTTGTAAACTTATTTCTCACACTCCTAGCATTCATATGCACAACCGAGAAACCTTTCTTAAATTTATCTTTCAAAGACATGTTAAATTTGGAGAATCGTTATTAAGTTCAACTCTACATGTACACCATCTCCACATATATGTATATTCAAACTCCCTACCAATACATTTTTTTAACAAGTAATCAATGGATAACTCATGACGCGTGTGTGTTAGTGAAGATAATGACACGAGGCCGTAGGCCGAGTGTTATTAGCCTTTGCTAACACACACACAAGTCATGAGTTATTCATTGACTACTTATTTTATACCATGAAACCAATAAATAATCAATAGAATACCAGTAAATTCAAGTTGAAAACAAAAATTATTCCCCCTCCCCGGGACTCGATGCCAGCCATTGTGTGTACACGATCGGTACATACACCTCGGCGCCTGCCAGCGGACAGCGACAGCCCTGGTCTCGGCTAGGCTTAGCAGCGGCACATGGCAAAAAATAGTGTACATACACCTCCTCTCCCGGCAGCGGACAGCGGCAGCACACACGCGAAAAAAGATGCGTCTCGCTGTTATGTTTGTGTATAATACACCTCGTCGCCCGCCAGCGGACAGCTACAGCGCACACGGCGAAAAAAAGATGCACCCAGACCGGGACACGATCCATGTACCTCTCACGGCTGAGCACAAAGCGCTAACCGCTAAAACACCGCGCCTTCTCCATTCACTGTGTCTCGCTGTTATGTTTGTGTATAATACACCTTGTTGCCCGGCAGCGACAGCGACAGCGCACACAGCGAAAAAAGATGCTTCTCACGATTATGTCTGTGTATAATACACCTCGTCGCCCGGCAGCGGACAGCGGCAGCGCACACGGCGAAAAAAGATGTTTGTGTATAATACACCTCGTCGCCCGGCAGCGGACAGCGACAGGGCACACGACTTAGTATCATATCCAGACTTGGTTCGAATCGAGCATTTCTCGTCAGTCCTTGTGGCGCAGTGCATAAGGAGTTGGATTTGGGATGTGAGACTGCAGGTTCGATCCCTACCCTGGCCTGGAAAATTTCGTGGGTTTTAACATGTAACATATGACATGGGAGGACATGAGAGGCGTGCGGTTATCCAGGATAACCGCACGCCTTACATGGATAACTGCACGTCTTACATGGATAACCGCACGCCTTACAAAATTGATGCTAAAGTGTACAGGGTGTGCAATATCGACAGATATGTGTATGGGAATAGCCACGAAAAAGCAGTGTGTAACCCAGAAATCGTGGTATAAGTATGAAATAGGCAATCCCATGCCATATAAAATAAAAAATTTCATACCCCCCTCCCACCACGGGCTGACAGCTCTTATGGCTACCCATGTTTACAATCTTTGAGTTTTTTGCAGTTAAGTTTTTGAGGCTATATAACATTTCATCTATGGAACTAGTACATGAAAAATAAAGAAAATTAATATATGATACAGTACTGTCAGTCTGAAGTTTTATTCCTCGTCTGGGTTTGGTCAGCTGTATACGTATCTTCTGTAAGATCTGCCCCATGAGGTTTTCACCCTTGATATTTCCTGATATACACTGGTTAGACTGTCCAAAATGCATCTTCACCCCCCAAACAGGGTGACGTAAGTGGTTCATATAGATGTGCTTAATCCCCTTTCCAGCTGCATACTCTCCATCTCCACCACCACGTTCCTGTGTAGCGACTTAAGATGGGATTCCCGTGGTGCACACCTCCGACTCCTTTACATAAGTCACCAAGCCCTTCCACAATTACTCTCCATGTATCATCTCTTTTTCTTTGTTTTCAAAGTGAAGCAATATATATCTGGCCATGTCAAACCTCTGCATGTCATTCATCAGCACTCAAATGAGCTGATGATGTGTACTGTCGGGTTTAGCTTGCCACATTTTCAACACTTTGAAGGCGTGGAGAGACATATTGGTTGTTGAGCAATTCTAAGTAGCTTTTCAGACGTCAAACCTAAATGGGCCAAATTTTTTAAAATGGTACTTTTAGCATTTTACAGGGTTTTTAAGCTTTACCTACCAATAGGGTCAAAACCTATGCACTTGCCTGGTGTTTTTTTTGGTTTCATTCAAGAGAAAACATCCTAAGCTTTCAAATGAGTGTAAACTTTAGCAAAGTGGACCATAATTTTTTTCAGTTATGGTTTTACAGAGTTGAAAAAGACCAAAAAGTGTCTAATTTGCTGAAAAATAAAATTTCCACACAGCCCCACATGTATACTGCTTATACTGTACAACACCCCTAAAAATCACTTATGAAATTCAATGCATATGTTCACTCTGAGATCCAAAGGGCTTTAACCTGATGTACATGGTAGATTTTTTTTCTGTTTCTACCATCCATGCTACACTTAATTTTGAGGGACATTTGAGGGGTTTATATGGAATAAAAAACTTTCGGCCACACCCATTATCTTTTAGACCTGGCCCTAAAGTGTATTGGCATACACATTTTTTAACAGGGAGTAACATTAAAGATTATAGTTCTACTGCTCCCATACAGTAAATGTTTGCTTTACATAGTGTATTCCCACCTCCTAATTCATCATGAACAAAAATTGGCCCCATATTGACTCGTTGTGCAGTTTGTAGACCATAAAATATGATCTGGTGTTATTCTCTGCTCAAAATTCTAAGTTCTTTGGCGCTAAACCAGATAACATCTCTGGCATCCCTCGCACAGCGCATCAATACGGGTCTTTTCGAATCACAACAAGGACACTGGCTAGCGTTTGATGCATTTTTTGTTCAATTTTACCAACAATTGTTATTCCTACAGCAAGAAAATGACAAGGGATCAGCCAAAATTTTGCCGTAATAAGATGTACGAAGGTCTAGGGCACATGCTGATGTACTTCTTGGGATCCAAATGCTTTTATTTTGATGAAAACCGATGTTGTCCATTGGCGAGTGGTAGAATTTTGCTGCTGTTTCTAAATGACTGGGCGTTATATTATGGGGTTGAAGTATGTTGACTGCCTGGGCCCTATGTGTGTTACTCCCTGCTCAAAAATAGAGTCTGCCACTAAAACTCACTCTCCTGTTCCTCAGTTATCAAAATGTGTATATATGATATCCTGATGATAGATTATACACTCCTGCATCTTCCTGGAGTATCTGGTTATGATCCAAATACTTTAAGTGTCTGTTTGAGTGTGGAAATTCCAAAAATCTGCATCCAACCAAAAGATTTATCCCACTTTTTCACATCTCATAATCCTAATATTGTAAAGATTACTGTTTTTTTGTGGCTTTTATGATAGATACACCTCTCACTTATTCAAAAACATGGAGTAACGTGTTACTCCCTGCTCAAAAAAGCCAACTTGTGGTCCAACTTGTGACCAGTTCTATCACAAAATACTGCTAGATATGGAACAGATGGTAGTTGCATATTAAAGTATGCATATTGAAGTTAATATAGATGAATTTTGGTGATTATTTAACAACGTTTAACAAAGCTAGATGAAAATTGGGGCTTTAGAAAAAAATTCTCAGAAAAATCAGTCAATGACACAAGTTCAATATCTGATATCTCGAAAAGTTTTTGAAGGAACATATTCATTTTTGGAATCATGATACATACTTACTAGTAGATGTTGTGAATGAATTTAAGAGTCAAAAGGCTATAGTTAAGAGGTATATCCAGTTGGTCTCTGAATTTTGAGCAGGGAGTAACACAAATTACAACAGAATATCTTTGAACGCTTATAAAAACGGACCCGCTAGGAGTTGCTGTGTATGTCAGGTGTTTTTACGCAGCCAAGACATTGCCCTTTGAAAGTAATAGCGTTGTTTTAACTTATTTTGAGTTTCACTGTTTTTGCTTTGTCAGGCCCAAAAATGCCATTTTCAAAAATTTGGCCCAAATACGTCCCCATATCTTTCTACTCCCTGAATAGAGATTCAGACATGGTGACAAAGTACGTCTTGAAAAAGCTCTGCGACTGAAGTAACAGATCTTGTCGATGAACACTCATGTAGGCGTGGTGGAGTTCTCCCCATCTGGCATGGGCCGTAGTTTTAGACCACCAAGTTTGGAACATCTCCATACACATATCCTGCACCGTCTTGATAACGACCATCTCCTGCAGACACTCATAGGGGATGTCCAAGTAGATTCCCAATTTCTTCCAAGATCCAATTAACAGTCTTCCTCTATCATGAAGCAAACGATCGCTATATGTAAATTTCATTTCACACATGACGTCCTGTACACTCACTTCATTTACGTCAGAGTCAGATAGGGAGGGGTTATTTTCAAGACTCATCTCGTCTGCAAAAACTTCAGAAATCACTTGATGAAGGTCGGTAGGCGAGCAGGTAGGCAGGCAGCCGGCGGGTAGGTGGTGCTGGTGATGGTAAAGGCAGTGGCAGTAGGCGTGGTAGTCATAGTAGTCAGCAGTGATATATCCTTCCAAGAGAAATTGGGGTGCTTTATATAGGGTGATCTAAGCCTATTTCCAGCTGGATACTTACCACCACCTTTTCCTTTCTGTGTAGCGTCTAATCAGCATGAGCCTTTTGAATTTGTTAACATCAAACAGGAGGAAAGGCGCTGCGGCAAGTGTATTTGGTGAAATTAGGGGTGATTGCTTTCATTCTGTGTAGCGACTTATCTTCTAGATCTGTTGACAAAAAACAGGTGGAAAGGTATTGTGATCACTGTATTTTGGTGGGATTAAAGGGAGTTAAAACTGTGATAATTAGCTTAATCTACTTTAGAGGTGTGAGGGAGGCTCGCTCGTTAAGGTATTATGAGATTCCTTAATTTTTACTTCTCCCTTTGTTAACAGGGGGTGTGTAATTGCGACCGACTACTCTTTGAAGTTTTCTAATCCTATTTAGACGAACTTTCATCTGGATCCTCCTACGGTTTGGTTTACCTGTGGAGGGCAGGTGAAATTAAATTTATAGACACCCTACCGAGTGAGGATCTCCGTGATCATAGGATTAGAGCTCTTTTCTAAAAAGCTATCAAAAGTCGACTTTGATCTTGCTGGAACTTTCTTTTTTTTCCACCTACCCTTTGTGATTGGATTTATAGGACTCCTACCGAGCGAGGGTCTCTTCTGTTGTGACTACAGGATTAATCCTCTTTTCTAAGAAGAGACGTCAAAGCCACCTTTCATCTATTCAAACTGCACTAAGGGACTTATCTCCAGAGGCGTATATGGTCACAAATCATAGAAAGTGTGCATATGGGGCCTTACATGTCATTCGCCCAGACATGTACCCAGAAAAAGAATATTTATAAGTATGCTTCTTTTACAATAGCAAGGACACATCTGACATAAATGTGATTTTGTTAATCTACAGGTCAAAATAGTCTGGACCTGAGATTTTCATGGAGGTAAGATTTTTTTCTGTAGGAAATTAAGCCCTCAACATGGCTTGTAACTCAAATGTCATTCTCCCAGACACAATTTCGCCCAGACAATTTTGGTCATTTTGGGCACATTTTACCCCCCTGGAGCCCAAAATATGCATATGGGACCATCAAAACCCATATGTAACATGAAGATCTCATTCAGGCTGACACTTTGAGCCAAAGAAATAGGGGGGGAAACTAAAATTCGAAGAGTAGGGGCTGGAATACCTCCAAATTCATCATATGCAAACCTTCTATGATTTTCAACCATATAAGGGAGGGAGAAAAATTTCATTCACTCACACTCTCTTTGCAACCCTCACCATGAGTAGAAGACGGTCTAAGCTACAGCTCTCAAGGAAGACGAGAAGGACCAACAAGACTTTATTGTCTTCTCCTGCTGCTGAAGATCCTACTACTGCAGTTGCTCCTGCTTACAACCCACGTGGTGTAACAGGTGGTGGTGGTGTTACTGCTGCTGCTGCTAGTGGTGGTGGTGGTGGTGCTGCTGCTGGTGCTGCTACTGCTGCTACTACTGCTGGTGCTGCTACTGCTGGTGCAGCTACTGCTGCTGCTACTGCTGCTAATAACGTCGGAGCTGCTATTGATGGTGGGTCTTATACATCTCCTTACTGGACACTGTTTTTTTATACCCCGGTTGCTGCTTCTGCTGCTGCTGCTGCTAATGCTGATGCTGTTACTACTGTTGATGCTGCTTCTTCTGCTGATGCTAATGCTGATGCTGATGCTGATGCTAACGCTGGAGAAGTCCGTGCTGGTGCAACTACAGCTGACGTAGACACACATGATTGCACTCATACAGATTATTTGGAGACCCGCCACTTGGTAGAAACAGAGGAAGAGGAGGAGGAGGAGGAGGCGGAGGAGGAGGAGGAGGAGGAGGAGGAGGAGGAGGAGGAGGAGGAAGAGTTGACTTCTCCAGTGGTTGCTCAAAAATCACCCTATCAACTCACCTCCACTATCGTAAAGTCTCTAAGAACCACCGGCTTCTGCTATCCACCAGGGGACACCGACGTCGAGCAGAGTTGGAGCGAGTTTTTTCTTACCTCTCCGACTTACTCACCCTCCACAACCAGGAATGATGGTGTGTGGTTATCCTCTTTTCAAAAGTCCCGAGATACCAACGCGAGCGTTGCTCCTGTTGCTGGTTCTGCTGTTGATTCAGCTCACACTGATGATGCTTCTCTTCTTACTTTGAAACCCTCTACTGGTATCAAGAGGAGTTTTACCAAGAGTGGTGACCAGGCGTCCAAGAAGAGAAAAGCGCTAGTGAAATGTGAACCACCTTTACCTTTGTCAATGGACGATTCTGGGTATTACAGTTATTCGATATATATTTACTTTTTCACCACTAGGCTTATCCAGAGCTCTGCCTACAAGCCTACTCACTCCCCTAGCCTATTTTTAACCTGACAGGGTGAGTGACTCACTCACCCCCGTCCTCCTCAAGTGGGCACCCCCCAGGCTCCTCCTGTGGATCCCCACTGGAAGACTGATATCACATGCTATTTTTAGCCTCACCTGCCAGGATGACTCACTCCTGAGAGCAGCTCCCTCCTCCTACTCCGGATTAGACTGGATCTAACAAGATTGGGACTGAGCTACTCATCCCCAGACTGAGTCACCCTGCACTTTTAGAATCACAATCCCAAGCTGCTCCTATAAATACCCATGAAACCAGTTGGGGGTATCTTAGTCTGCTCCCAGACCTAGAGACTACATAACCCTATACTCAGGCATAGGCTTGGCTGGATAAGCTTGGTTAGTGATCATGCTGTACCATCTTATGATCACTCTGTACCACCAATCTTACAATAAAGCTGGATCAACTGAAGACCTCTGAGCTTCTGTCTTCCCTCACTAATGGACACTTAACGGTCTATTGACATTGGTGGAGAACTTAATTAAAATCCCACTATTATCACCTCTCACAAGAACAATAGCAGGATTCTACCAACAGCAAAATGCCATCCACCAGCTCCCAGCAGCCTATAGCCTAAACACCTATTACTGCAGCAGCCCCTCCTCCAGTGTGTTACTACCACCAACACTAGCAGCAGCAGGTAGTCTTACCCCTTACTCCAGCAGCACACAGTCTACTCTATACAGCACCTCTAGTGCTATAGACTCTGTGTATACCACCTACAAAACAGCTGGATACAGGAGGATGCATACAACTATACCCACCTGATGATCGAGACCAGCAGCATATGGGCACAAAGGTAGGAAGTCCACATTAATACTGACATAATTGCAAAACAAGTTCTGGTCACAGGTTACTTTTGTCATGCAGGATCTCTTGTATTGACTTGATATAATACTTACTGATCTCTCTTTATGTGTATATCCATATTAGCAACTCACTCATATGTGAGCTCCTCCTACTCCAGGTAGACAGACCTACCTACTTCCCTTATAGCCTATATGTCCAGCCCCTATGTAGAGTATACCCCTTAGTAGTGACTCACTCACAGTGAGATGCTCCTGCTCCTCTTGCAGGCAGACATACCTACCTTACTCCCTTATAGTCTATATCCAACCCTCATGTAGCATCTCAACCATTACTGTGGCTATACCCCTCGGTCAGGGAACATATAGTCTTAATGCCAGCCAAATTCTACCTCAGTTAATGGTAATTTGGAAATATTCAGTGTGGCCTAATATAAAATGCCATAGATACATAGCGCAGCTTCTATTTTTACCAGAAAAAACGTGACATCCTGATGTCTATACCGAGGATATTCCCTGATCTAAAATTTTTCCAGCTTTCATTTTAGGCATGTAGTGACAGCCAAATTATACTTAAAACCACGACATATAGTTCTATATTTTCACGACAATTACCACCTTAAATCAAGCCTTATCAATACCATACCCTTTAGATCCATCATTACAATTAAATCTCCGTCATTCTCAATACAATCACAGGACTCAATCAATCAAATTAAACCCAAACTTTTAGGTAAATTTTCACGACAGCATGCAGCCTGCATATAGAATATATTAGAACCTAACTTAAGAGCATTGTAGGCCATTATTTTTACGACAAATTGAAACCATAGCACTGCCACAGCTTACAATATGCCTTCCAGTAGCTAATTAGATTGAGAAACTGCTACTGTGTAGAATGTGCACTGTGTACAATATCCCTACCCAACCCACACCACATGTGGTCAGTCTACCCCCCACCCAACTCTCTATCCCCTCAGGACATGTGCTCCAGTCACAGGCCTCCTATCAAACCACACTCAGCACTGACCCCACCCCTCACTCCAGCTAACCCCCATCCCCTCCCCATGTGTCATATGTGTGACCTCAGCATGACCCCACCCCTTTCCCACCCACCAGGGGTACATACCACACAATATATCACATGTACTGACATTTAAGACTATGCAACATTTGCCATAGCCCCAATACATTATACAGACACTCGTCTACTGTGTACTTCACAACATCCCTACCCAACCCATACCATCTGTGATCACCCCCCCCCCCATACCACCCAACTGTCTTCTACCCCGAACCCCCCTACATGTGTGAAGGACACCTACTCTGTGAACCCCGGGGGAGGTACTCACTATATGATGCTATCTCCCCACTGCCAAACTATCGACCCCTTGAATCTAGGCAAAATGACCGCTCCTCGACTCCTGTAGTAATCCACCGCCCCTAATTTAAGGGCATTTGAAGTCACTGCCCATTAATTTCAAGGCATTTGAAGGGACTATACCTGAATTATTTAGAGATAAGGACCCTTATTTGTAAAGTAATAAGAAGATATTTACCACCCCCTATTTGTGAGGGGGCACACAGAGATATTGCCCTCTTTTTTTTTTAAGTGCATACAGAGTTACTGGCCCCTATTTTTTAGGTGCACACAGTTACCGCCCCCTGAATTTTCGTCTCACCGCCTCCGCTTCTGGGGCCCGTTTGGCAGTCAGTAGCCTATTCCAGCCTGAGTAGCCCCCCCCGGGCTGTGAACACTGAGCCTGCTCCTACTTCAGTATCACCATGTTGGCCTCTCTAGTGATCACCTCACTAAATCATCTTATTTTATTTTTTTTTTGGCTTATTATTACGACAAACTACATCCAGAATTCACAATAAATCACACCCTATCATTATAGTACATTTTTGACTATTTTCATGACATCTTGGCCCTTTTTACATCACACACCACGGCCTAAATTCACAAATAACACCAAAATCGTTTTACTCTAAAATCAAACTCAAAACTTTATTCTGATAACACTATCAACAAGTGAATAGTCTACACCCTCTCCCTGCAGTGACCCTGTCAGGTCATCACTGACTCCTAGCACCCACCCCCTCACCATCCCCTAGACCCACCCTGCCAGCTGTTTCCAACATAGCTGACCACAAGGCTTCATGCATAGCCTTGCCCACCCTTCCCCCCCCCACCCCCAACCAAGCCCCACCCCTCTAAACTTCATCCAGCCCCTACTGTATTTAGTGATACACCATTACTGTGGCCTAGTACCATACCACACAAGCCCCACCCCATTGGCTTGTCCATCATAACTTCAGGCCCTACAATACAGAATAGTGCTAGTATCCATCAAATTCCCAATCAACATACACCTCTTTTTAAAACCCAAATTATATCTAGTCGAGAAATCAAAGTTTGGCCCACGGAGAAAGTATAGATCTTTGCAAGTTTAGCCTCATAACAACATCAAAATCTAAGAGAAGTAAAGTTAAAACAGCATGAATTCATATCAAGCTATCAGTTGTAGATAAACCCATATGCTGGTCCACACGGAGACAAAAAATCTCATTGAGATAGTGTATTTTTGGTCTACACTTATCAATCAATTGTTAGCTCCCTATGGCCAGTAAACACAGCACTTGCTTCATAAATGGCAACAATCTTGGACTTGTACTGTAAACATCATTCATGGTTTTGGTTAATTTTACATGATTGATGTCACTGCATTTGCAAATTTTAGATGTATTCCTAAGTAAACCACCAAGGCATATGAACAACTGAGAATTGATAAGGGTGCACAATTTATTGTTCTCTAATTGTAAATAACTAATGCCTATTGCCAATAGTCACACATTGAATACTACCTTGGCAATGTATTTTATCCAAATTAATAGAAATAGCTGATAGTAACAATGTTTCACCAAAGGCAATATCTATTACTGCCTTGGTAACATTAATCATGATTGTTTTACACAATGCATCCTATACCAACAATGCATACTTTCTCAAAATCATTTAGGCAAATCACCATATCATCCAGAACAGGCAATCTTACACAAACTATACAATTACAACAAGCTAACCACCGTTTTGCCCAACCCCACTTTTGGTCATTTAACCTTTTTTATAATTTGCCTCCTGGCTTCAAGTCTTCTAACCAAATCAATTGAAACTCACCAGAACCTTAAATCCTTTTGCAATTGTCAATTTTAAATTAAATTGCTGGCCTCTTACCACCCACTCAGGAATAATTCATTTTAGATCCCCTAGGCTCTAAACCCTGTAAATTATTCTTATACAAATAACCCCCATCACCTTACAAGTATGGGGATGCCACCCTCTATCAAGACAGCTTTTATGCAATGCCTCACACTCACAATAGCCCTCAATAGCATATTACCCAGCCGAAACACTAAAGTAACATGGGACTATTTAATCACCACAGCTCTTGACATGGTACTTATCTACCTATTTATTCATATCTACGCTACCATGTCTAGAGGCCGCTAGGCACCAACCCCAGTTACCCCATTTAACACAATCAACAGAATTCCTATAGATATGACCCAGGGAAACATGGGACTATTTAATCGACACAGCTCTCGACACAGACCTTACATTTAAAAACCCACTGCCGTGTCTACAGGCCGCTAGGCAACCACCCCAGTTTACCCATTTCCAATGATCACACATTTCATTAAACACCCCCCACCCTAACCCCAAAACCCACCCACCATCTATAATGGTCATTTTTGTTATTTACCTTTTTCATTTTTTTTCTTCTAAAACACAAAACCCTAACATTTCTCCTTCACAAAATGATAACCATTACTGGAAGAGTATATGCAGACTGTCTTGTTTTCAGCTCTGGTTTGGTAGCCACGAATATTGTCCACGGCAGCAGTGTATCCTCTGGTACATTCTTTTATATAAAAGCATGCTTACACCGGCTTGTTAGCATTTCAGGGCTCCTATTTACCAGTGACACGCCTATTGTAGGAGTCTGTGTTCCCCCATGCCCAATCTATGTTTGTACTTCGTTTAGCACGAGGGCAGTGATGAAGGTAGAACCCAATATTTCACGACCTGCCAATTTAGAGCAGCTCACAAGCTCATGCATGGTGTTTCATACATCCATGATCCCTTGGTCAGCAGTTTTTACACATGTACAACTGACCTTATCCAAACCCAACTGACCCCAAAGTCCCAATAATAAACCCTCATTACCTAGGCATAGGTCCCAAAATTTGCATTGGAGGGCCGGCCAGCCCAAACTGCATTCATCCAATAAAATTCGGCCACCGCCTTATAGGGCAAGACATACCACCATAGGGAGATCTGGAAGTGAGAAATAGCAACCCTCACGGATGGGTTTATAAGCCTTAGCCCACACCCACCTTACCCACTTTCACGATAACATTAAATCCAACCACATCACCGTACCAAGTAAGCAAGTTCCTGAATTAGGAGTAACATGGCATTCACAGCATGCAATAAGCCCAGGTAGGCCTGTCCTATGTGCCCATACCCAGTACTAGACTATCAGCCGTTCTTGTATTGTCAATGGCAAAGTTTGTTGCCATGATACCCAGGTACCTCTAATAACCAATGGCAGTGTGAGCACCAGAATACCTGTAAAAAGTTAGAAGTTACTCATACTCTTCACGACCCACAGCTGGTCCGACCTGTCTGCCCCTGTACCCCTTCAGACTGGTTTATCAAGAGATAAACTCATTTATGGAACACCAATATTTGATTACCAATTAGCAAGTGATGATCTAGGTGATCTCAGAAACCAAATTGTAAAGCACAAATTAGTGCTTCAAAACCGACTCCTAAGACCTAAAGAGAATTGAATCTCCTAAAGACAGGCAGACAACTTTACAAATGAGCGCTCCAAAACCGACTCCTAAGACCGGCAGAGAAATGAACCTCCTAAGACAGGCAGAAAACTGGCAATCCAAATCACAGTCAACCTAGTTTCATCAACAAGGTATTTTGGAATCCACCCGTGGACCATACATATATGAGTATCTATCTCCCCCTACCAGCCCTAGCACTTATCTATTTTTTAGCTAATTCAAGTTAAACCCTTTACTCCTATTTATTTATTTATTTATTTATTTTTTTCATTTATTTATTTTTTTATAAAACCCCACCCTTCCCCTACTCCACCTACCCTGAGGCCAGCTATCATCTCAAGTAACTACAAAAATTCACACACACGACACATACAAACCCCTTTCCTCCCTCTCCCATAGATTATCTTTTTGTCTATCCTGAAATATTTCAAGGCTTTTCCATAATTCACACCCCAAGATCGGTCTACCCATACATCAACAATATTTCCCCTTTAGCCAATATACAATTTCTTATCTATTTCCACATTTGTGTGGGGATGGACAGTTCATGATCCTTTCCCAATAACCCCCTTCACCCCTTTTGTTTCAATTGTTTTCCATTAACATCATCAATCCTATTCATTTTGGAAAATTTCTAAACTATGTGGAGATAATCACTAATATTTCCCTCATTTTAGGCAACATTCAATCTATAAATTAATTTTGAAATATCTCCACCTTTGTGTGGGGATAGTATCTCCACCTTTGTGTGGGGATGGTAACCTCCCATCCTTGTGTGGGGATGACCTTTTCCCAGCCTATTATGACTGGGAAATGGATCAAATACCACCCAATCCACCTACCACTACCCCTACACACTTAACACCCCATTTTATGGAGTACTAAAGAGATCACTATTGAGTTGATGCACTAAGATCATCCTGAGTGATAAATGTCATGTAACCGAAAAATGTGACCAAAGTTTTGATTGTGTCTATTTCTCTTTGTGACTTCCTGTATCACCTCTGTTAATGCTTGCACCATCCATTGACTAGCTCATGTGCCTTTCCCAATGTATCCACCCTCCATTAGACCAAGTGATTGCAGAGACAGACCATACTCTAAGATACAGACACGAAGGAGACAGCGGCAGCTGCCCCCGTTTCAACTATGTTTAAAGGCTCCATCTTCCCATCTTCATCAGGGCACATCACAACAGTGACGTGGCTTGCCACCACAAACCCTATCGCCGAATGGAGCTGCAGAAACCAGTCCACAGCAAGGCACCGAAAGTCTAATCTTTAGTGTACAGGCATATCTACTACAATAGCAGAATGTCTTTAAAATCCTTAGCCTTCTGAAGAGCATTGTAACCATCGTATCCTATAATCAATGAGTTTTCAACTTAGATAGAGAATACATGCATAGTTTTGTCTTAATCCGTTTGCTGTGCTATTTGAGGAAGACACTCCAGAAATATAATTAGTTTAGTTTAGAAATTAGATACTTGAACATTGATCATTTCAATTGATGTAAAGAGTTTTTTTTCCCCCTCAGTGTTTAATCAAATTATTTTTGTACATCAGAGTGCTTAGTATCAACATCAATCTTGCACAACACCTTTTGACCTTGACCCTTTCAACCACTGTAGTTCATATATTAGTACTTTAGTGCTACGTCTGTGCAATGTAGGAGTTGAATAGTCAGTTCCACATAGCAATAACATCAATGTGTGTTGTGCACCCATGCAGGTGTGCATATATATTATATATACATAACTGAGGTTAGTATGCATATAGATTCACATACTTGAATAACCTTGCAGTACCAAGATTATCTTTATGTATATCATTATACCAAAAATCATGTGCATTAGTGCTCTCTTACATCCATTTAGTTATACTTATCAATCTTAGGTTACTGGCAGGACATTTTCGGTATACCACATTGTATATGAAAACCCTTTCCTAGCCATATCACTGATCATTGGTAAAGGAGAGTGTAAAGTCTTTGGATAAGAATGTAATTCACCTCCGTTGAATAGATCAAACAACTCAGTCATCACACCCAAATTAATCGTCTTTGATTCCCATAGCCATGTTCAATCATACAATCAAACATACCTTTACAATCCTTGAAAACAATAACGTAGGCTGCTAGATCACTATCAATGAAAGGCCTCACCAATTAGGTCATTCATGACCCCCCCTTCACCCCCCCAACAGACACAGGGCTGCGATTGGTAAGAGTTTTGCTCATTGACTATGGCATATAATGGCAACAAGCCAATAACATGTCGACACAAATCACACATCAGACAAGCTGCACATACTCCCTAAAGGAAGGGGAACTGGATGCACATTGCAGCCAGTTCACTTTTTTCTAAAATGGTAGTATACCATATGGCAACAAGGCCAATACTGTGCCAACTTAAACATCAGGCACGCCGCACATACTTCCTGGAAGAAGGGGACCTTGATGCACACTACAGCTAGTTCACCTTTTTTTTAAACGGCAGTATTGCATAACCAAGCAGCATCAAACAGTGTGAGTGACATAAATTAACAAGCAAGGGTGCTGCACTGTCTTAACAGGCTTTGTCCAGCAGTCACAAATCATATATACCAAACAACTCCAAGTATGCTCACATGTCACCAGAGCCCAGCATTTACTCATGCACACCTCATCTGTACCAAGAACTCCCCCCCCCCCGCAACAATTTCCCTGTTGGCCCCATGCCTCCATTCATAGTGATATCTCAAACTTTAACCAAAACTTCTGATTATACTTATAGTAATGACAAACAAAATTTCTATTGGTTTAAAAACGCACAGTTGTTGAACAGGTATTGATGAAATATTGGAAGTCTGGCATCAAACACTCCCTCTCCTAACAGGGTTTGCATGCACCTGTCACTCATACGGAGCTGAGTGCTTGTGTGGGGATATCCTCACTCACTTCCATCATTATAACAAAAATTCAGACCTTGCTCTGACATCAGGTTAAAACATCTAAAAGAAATGTTTCAGATATCCCCTGAGCAAGGGCTGGGAGTGTGTCAGTCATTATCTTGTACATGTACATTTTTCTTGAGCCCTCTCTCTATGACAGGACTCTGGAAAAATCCATCATAGAGGCATCCTTAAAGTCTAGCTTCTAGGCTGATTCTTAAATGACATACCTTTTTCAAGCCCACCATGTTTCATATCTATGGGTTTTAGTCAATTTAGTCAACATATAATTTGCATGCGTAAACATCATTCAGCGTTCAGTGTGTCTCCTTGATCGACAAGTAAAGCCACCTTTTACACATACTTTTGATACAAATCAGTTAAACGTGTAACTTAAGCCCTTAATCAAAATCCTACTTCTTAAAGGCTCCTTTGATCTCACCCTCGATTTTCTCATAACCTTAACCTACACTAACTACACACCTTTAAGGACCTATTGTAATTAAGAACCCTGTGGCAATTGCCTCTGTGCTGATCAAGATTACACAGATACTCGCTTTCTGTAAATAAGAATTTGATAAACCCAGAATCCTTACTCCTGTAAACCTATATTTTCCCTGCACTCATAGCGGAGAAGAGTGGGAGTGTGAGGATATGTCAATGGACGATTCCGGGTATTACAATTATTCGATATATATTTACTTTTTCACCACTAGGCTTATCCAGAGCTCTGCCTACAAGCCTACTCACTCCCCTAGCCTATTTTTAACCTGACAGGGTGAGTGACTCACTCACCCCCGTCCTCCTCCAGTGGGCACCCCCCAGGCTCCTCCTGTGGATCCCCACTGGAAGACATGATATCACATGCTATTTTAAGCCTCACCTGCCAGGATGACTCACTCCTGAGAGCAGCTCCCTCCTCCTACTCCGGATTAGACTGGATCTAACCAGATTGGGACTGAGCTACTCATCCCCCAGACTGACTCACCCTGCACTTTTAGAATCACAATCCCAAGCTTCTCCTATAAATACCCATGGAACCAGCTTGGGTATATCTTAGTCTGCTCCCAGACCTGGAGGCTACATCACCCTATACTAAGGCATAGGCTTGGCTGGATAAGCTTGGTGAGTGATCATGCTGTACCATCTTATGATCACTCTGTACCACCAATCTTACAATAAAGCTGGATCAACTGAAGACCTCTGAGCTTCTCTCTTCCCTCACTAATGGACACTTAACGGTCTATTGACACCTTCTACAGTCCCCAGATTGGAGTTCTTCATCGACAGTTTGAAGCTGGAGATCTGGCTCAATGGAGTTAGGATCTTCAAGGAACGCTACAGTGCCGTAAAGTGCACCTCAACACCCACCAGAAAAGTAAACTTCACCACTGACGCACTCCTCAAGCTAATAGCGACCGTCACTGACATCCAAGAGGAGGTACGGATACACGACAGATTGGTTTCCCAAGGACTACCCAATTACAACACATGGTTTGTTGTCCTGGATCCGGAAAGCGCGCTGTATGTTGCTGTCAGCTATTAGAGGTAAGAATCGCATCCATGTGCGCAGGTACGAAGGACCCCAGAAAACTCCGACACAGGACGGTGTGACGCTTTCGACCAAGGGACTGAAAGAACAGGGTGACAAAAAAGAGATGATTCTTGAATTTCTTGATAAAATTTGTTTCAGACGTGTTTGAGCTAGTGCTGACGTATGTTTTATATAACGTGAATGTAGATGTATATACTTTGTGTAGGTATGTTGCGTATAAAGGTGTACAGGTAGATAGATAGATAGATAGATAGATAGAAAGAAAGAAAGAGAGAGAGAGAGCTAGTTAGATAGATAGATAGATAGATAGATAGATAGATAGATAGATAGATAGATAGATAGATAGATAGATAGATAGATAGATAGATAGATAGATAGATAGATAGATAGATAGATAGATAGATAGATAGATAAAAAAAAAAACTCTCTTTACATATAAGTAACTCAGTGAAAATGGATCATCATATCTGTGAAAAGTGCTTCAAAAAATTTAAAAGGGTGTACAATTACGACAGACACATGGAAAAATGTAGGGTAATGCCTAAATTTTGTCCTCTATGCGGCACAGGAAATTGCAAAAAATCACCTGTCGATGCGAATCTCTCGACGGAGTGACTATTCCTCCGTTAATACGCACTATACCGGAGGGTGAGGAAATGTTCACCAGGAATTGGCCCGCAATACAAACAGGAGTCAGGGCACACGGGAGTCCCGTGAGTGTAACAAACTTAAGACTACCAACCGGTGAGTTGAGTGATGCTGTAGATACTATGCGTCAGATTCACATCACGCAAAGATTCAGTGACAAAGTGGGTTTGTCAGTAAGGTTAATTTTACAACACAGAGAAAACAGAAACAAGCTACGATACTTTCACGCCTCCCAAAACAACGCGCCTCTTTTACAACCCCTCCCCACCATAACTAATTCAGAAACTTTGGAAGAGCTTCTCTCCCTCATGGAAAACACTATCACTTCCGAAGAAGTACAGAAACTTTGCGACTCTGACACCAAGTGGAGAGTTCTTTTTCCCACCAATTTGAACGTTTGCGTTTACATAGGACCCAGAGAATTCCCCATAGGGGGTAGGGTTACCCATTCGGGTTGACTTAAAAAGAGATGTGTTAGATTTTCCCAACAGGGACAAGTTATGCGTCTTTCGCTGCATATCCTTTCACTTATACAAGATTGGCAAACACGCTTCAAAATTGTTGCATCAGTTCGATTCCACTGCGAAACCTGAAATCTTTCCAGGTTTGATCATCAGCGACTTACCCATGTTAGAGAACTTGTTCGATATACAAATAGCAGTTTACACCACCCGTAAAGTGAGGGGTCAGAACCTGAAAAACCAAGTTACCCTGATCAGGCCACCTTCCAAAACATCGGGCGCCTGAGGTAAAGTCAACCTACACCTGTCTGCGACACACGGTTTGCACCATCGTTACGGATTTAATTGCGGATTTCAATGAATATGCTGGCATCTACGAATGCCCCAAGTGTAAGTCGGCTTTTACAACTAAGTTCTTACTGAAAAGACACAGAAACCAACTTTCCCCTTGCAGACAAGTTGCCTTGAAATACATAGGTGGAATCTACCAAAATTCGAAAACGGTTTTTGAAGCACTAGCAGATTTTTCCATTTTTCCTCCCGACGGAAATTCAAAAATTTACCCTTGCAAAATTACCTTTGATTTCGAAGCTTTCTTCAGACCGCCCAAAGAACCATCGACCGAACACGTCGCGAAGGTCCAGTTTGCTTCGTGAGACAATCCGACACAGATTCAGACCCCTTGTTGGATAAAATTTTGAATTACATAAACGACGCCGCCAAGATCATCGGGGAAGCAGTGCTTGAACTTTACCGGCTGACGTAAGCGAAGTTAGATGAGAGGATAGCTGAAGCTCTCCACCTAGAGGAGGCGTTCAGTCCTCCCGGCATCTACTTCAATATAACTTGGACAAGACACCCTTTAGTTGAACTAAAGAAGAGACTTTTGAGATATCTCCGCCAAGTTCCGGTCATAGGTTTCAACTCGCGGCGTTATGACTTAAATCTGATCAAAGTACAGCTTCACTCGTTCTTCTCCTCCAAAGAGTGAGAGAACGAAGAATTCAGCGTCATAAAGAGAAGTAACCAATACTTGGCGATTTACACTCGACACATTGTTTTCTTGGATGTAGTAAACTATTTGGCACCTGGTTATAACTATGCTAATTATCTACTAGCTTTCACCAGAAATCAGCACAATGGACACTTTCCTTACAAATGGATGACATCTACCAGGAAACTAATAAAAAACACTACCACCTAGATCTGCATTTGACAGCAAACTGACTGGCACCAAGATGTCTGAATCTGACTACGCTGAATGTGAAAAAGTTTGGTCCGAACAGAACATGCAAACTTTCAGATTTTACTTAATCCACTACAACAACAAAGACATAAAACCCTTCATACAGGCACTGAATAATCACGCTAAATTTTTCAGGGAGCACAATATTGACATGTTCAAAGAGGGCATCTCCCTTCCGGGTTTGACTTTACGGTTCCTTTTTTAAACCACAGAGACCCCGTTCATGACCTTCCACCAGTTCGACTCCCACCTCCATTCTCTGATAAAAAAAAATCTGGTCGGGGGACCTTCCATAATCTTCCATAGATTTCACGAGAAGGGTGCCACGCTAATAAGGGAACACAAGTACGGCGAAGAAGTGAGAACGTGCGAACACATCCTAGGTGTAGACGCTAGCGCTCTGTACTTGCGCTGCATGAGCGAGGCACACTGCACAGGTTATTACCTGGTGAGACGACCCGTTCAAACCAAAAATTAGGCAAAGACACTCTAAGAGCACTTTAGAGTGGGAGTGTGAATGGAGAAAGATGAAACACGAGGATCCGCAGGTTATGGCGTCTGAACAACACTGGAAGGTCGACTTCTTGAAAGCGGCTCGAAATCCCATGACAGAGAGTGACATCATATCCTCTGTGAAAGACAGGAAAATGTTCAGTTTGATTCAGGGGGACATTACTACT
The DNA here is from genome assembly GCA_949317995.1 of Acholoe squamosa. Classification (NCBI taxonomy): domain Eukaryota; kingdom Metazoa; phylum Annelida; class Polychaeta; order Phyllodocida; family Polynoidae; genus Acholoe; species Acholoe squamosa. The sequence goes on from OX439045.1 coordinate 57,667,666, forward strand.
CCTCCTCACCTACATGAATACTTCCAAGAAATGACTACTGTTTTCAAGAACGTGACCATTTCGAAATCGACAAAGGATCTCACATGACCAACTTTGCGAACAACGAAAACCTGATGAACGCTACTCAGAGATCCTTGATAGGTAGTTAACACGGAAAAAAGATTCTCCTGGGAACACCTCTTATTAAGTGGTATTTAGATCATGGCTTAATAGTCACCGAAGTGCACCTGTTCATAGAATACTTTCCTAGAAGTCCCTTTGCCAGTTTCGCAGACGAAGAAACCGCGGCGTGAAGACGTTCTTTAAGGCTCCGTTGTTAAACCAAGGTGTTCTTAAAGTGTTCGTTTCTAATGATGTATTTGATTCATTGAGCGTGTGTTTCAAAGATGCATTTCAAAGAGTGGTTGGTAGCACCACAGATAGAGCTATAAGAGTATATCAATTCCATAACGAGAACACATGTGCTTTCATCAAAAGGCGATATTCAATAGAATCGATCAACACGTTGCTTTCTCTTTTGCAAGAGAGCTCAGACTTCTTGAGAAAAATGTGTCATTGTTCAAAGGGAACATTCGACTCTTTTTGTCAAAGTGTGTCGACCGAATGTTGTGTAGCAAAGTTCTTTACCCTGGTGTACCAGCTGCTTAACTGAGAAGAATCATGTCCAGACAAACTGAATGGAGTACTTGGTATAGCACTTCAGTGGATTTCACTTGTAATATCGATGAGATGTGGATGGGAAATATGGCTTACACCTATCCTTCATTTCAAGAGGGTACTTGCTCCAAAGTTGTAAACCAAGATTACACCATATACAGTCTGAATTATGACAAACAAAAGTTGAATGTGTACATCTCAATGTGTGGGTTCTGTCATGTTCCTCTCCGATATATTGTCTATATTATGTAGAGAGTGTGAATTTGTATTTAGCAACTTGTAAATAATAAAGTGTAAATATTATTTATCAAAATAAAAAAAAAAAAAAATTTGTTTGTTAAGTTTTTATTTTTACTAAACCCGCCACTAGCCAGGGGCGGGTTTACTAAAAAAAAAAGGGGCCCCACCCACCAAAGGCCCCCCCCCAAACCCAATGGTTCCCCCAAAGGCCCCCGTCCCACCCCAAGGGCCCCCTCCCCTCCCTGAATATTTCCAGTTTTTTTTGTTGTTTTTTTCTTGGCAAGCTTTCAGCTTGCCTTTTTTTATTTATATAAAAAATATCTCACTATAGTCACACCCTTATCTACATAATAAACCACAACTCTTTATGTTAATAAGGTCACGTAACTATTTGCTTGCTGCATACAGCTGACTGGTATGACGTGTGGACAGCCAACCAATCAGAGGTCTCCACTTTTTTTTTTTTTTTTGGCAAAAATTTTTTAAAAAAATCGTCACGTCACCAAATTTTTCAAATTTCCCACCAAAATGACGACCTCTAATTGGTCCATTCAAATTTGCATAATAGAGGTCAAGTGACCTAAACAGCCAGCCAATCAGAGGGCGCCATTTTGGCGGCACACAACAGGGGGTTTGGGTCACGTGACCATTTTGAATTTCCCGCCAAAAGGGAGGGTTCTGATTGGTCCATTTTGGCGCCACACCATGGGGCCCCACATTTGAATTTCCCACCAAAAGGGAGGCCTCTGATTAGATTAGCTATAGTCCCATTCTGATACATACTATACTACTAATGGACAGTTTGATGATTTAATAATTCTTTGATTATTTGACAGGGTTATTTCTTAGATACCTTGCACTGTATGGGTAACCCTCATTTCATAAACAATCCAAGCTCTCAATACATCAGTAAAGGTTATTTTGCAATTGAAAAAGTGTTTCAGGGCAGAGTCCTGGATACATTCAATACATTATTAACATCTCTCAAGAAGAGAAAGGCTAACCTGTTAAATCTTTCAGTTTAATTGACTTGAGCATATTGTGAAATCCTGTCAAATAGGTGACTCTGGCATACTTCATAATCATATAATTATATTTAGCTACACCATAGCTGATCGGCCATAACCCTATCATGAATTTTCGCCAGATGGGTATTGACTTTTAGATACACACCAGCTGGTAAATGGACCATATCAGATATATTGTATATACAGATAGGGATCACACAGATGATGCCACGTATAACACCCATTCCCACCAACTACCTTACGTATCAAAACATACCGTATTGTTGTGTTTAAGTGCTGGGATTTGAAAGAGCACCGGTCTTGTATAAGCGCCGGGGGTAAGGGGGTGTTGAAATATCTCTTAACCACTGAAAACTCAAATAAGCGCCTTTTTTGTAAAAGGGCCAGGGGTAACCATCCCCCCAAATCTATAACTGCCGGGGCAGTTATTTACAACGCTACGGTACCTTATTATATGAATAGGCTCAATCAATTTAGGACAAAGTATGGTTGTTACATTTGGAATCATCTCAAAAATGGGATTCCCTATATAGGGACTAAGTTTTCTGACTTAAGATTCCTAACTTTGTATATGAATCACGCAAACCCCCTAGTAGCCTATAAGTAGTATAGTGTAGTGGTTCGTCTCGTTAAGTTAGATTAAGTAATCATAACGAAGAGAGAAAAAGTTTCCGGGTAGGCAACCAAGCTTTTATTTCATAGCTTATGTTACAAACGATCACAGCCTCAGAGGACTACATGCTACTAGGGCATTCGGTTACCCTTTCGGGTAACGACCTGGTTGAGCAGTGGGTAAAACCACTACTGGAGAACATGGGGGTAGAACCAGCCTTATATAGGGGAAAAGCCCGTGAAACTCAGACCGGCCACATGACGTGTGGCGGATGAGTGGTAGGCCCCCTGGTGTAATGGAATCGAACCCAGAGGCAGGTGCTGCCACCTGCCATCCTGATTCCCCCACTACACCCGAAGACCTAGGTCTGAGTCCCACGGGTACATGAACGTAAAGTGTAAACACCATACCCCTACACTGCCCCCCTTAGACAATAACTTGGGGGTAATTAAACCGCAGTGTATTAATAACCTAGTGAGTGATTGTTTACAATACTAAAAATAGGTATTAATTACACTTGCTCGATGTGAAATAGGCTATAGTATGAGACTATCCTATTTCTGAAAAATTATACAATAATAGCATCGAGTATCGTTCATTTCATTTCCACCAGTAGCTATAACAACCACAAATGATAAATATAAATATCACAGATTTATATTAATGTTTGACAACAGTAGGGTCCTGAAAAGGACCAGTTTACAACCGGATACACTATTACTAATTGTCACATAGCACTTCAGGCATCAGGGTTCAGCTCACCCAAAATCTACAAACATAGCACTTCAGGCATCAGGGTTCAGCTCGCCCATACCAAGACATCAGCAGCATCCGACTCCACTTATATTCTCCAACCAAGAAACACGTAACTTTGTTGATAATATTATATTGCATGTAAAATTGTATTTATGACTCTAATATCTTTTATAAATGTATATTATTATATAAAGGTACTTACCTATAAATATACAGTTATTTAAGGTAATACTAGGCCTATAACTGTCTAGATAGGTCATTCCTGATCATGGCACCAGTGTAGTGGTTCGTCTCGTTAAGTTAGGTTAAGTAATCATAACGAAGAGAGAAAAACTTTCCGGGTAGGCAACCGAGCTTTTATTTCATAGCTTATGTTACATACGATCACAGCCTCAGAGGACTACATGCTACTAGGGCATTCGGTTATAGTTTAGGGTCCATATTAACGTATTCCGGTATTAAAGGTCCATAGTTCAATAAATAGGCAGTTATTATGTTATAGCACAGCACAGTTATAATATTGACAGCATTGACAGCATTTGTACTCCTTCTCCAAGGTGACTTGTTTACTCTCCTTCTGCTTTCAGTTTCCGGATTAGGGTACAGTTTTGTACCCGAATTGATGCGGGTTGGATAAAAAAATAAATTCTCATCCAACAATACATAGGTAATAACACCTCGGGACACACAATTATGTCCGACCTTCATGCAACAGTGTTTTTTTTTTACTGTTCCATGTTCTCCTCGGATGGCTGGTTTGGACCCGGTTGTTGAGCCTGTGGCTGAACAAGAGAGTCTACACCAGCTCCATCCGTAGGTACAGCCAATGCGGGGACAGCTGGTGTTAATTTCACCTTCTGGCATGCTTCGAACAAGCTCAAAGCATGTCCAGGTGTGCCGTCCCAGTTATCCATGATAACTCCAAAAACCTTGAAGAACTTTTGTTGGTTCTTCATATTCGTTGCCCGTTCTAGGTCGAGCATCTGAGAAGCTCCGGCTCCTCTCCCTCTGGGTTGGATGGTACATCCACAGGTTGCACAACAGGTTTTTGACCTGCGAGAACCTGGGCTGCGGCATCTTGAGCGTCTCCACTCAAATCGGCCATCACGTCGTGTAGCTTGACGATTGGCACACCGAGCTCAACCTTTACGGTTGAGACAGCCTGTTCAACTTCTGGAGTTTCAGCTTGAACATCTACCTCGATAGGTTCAGGTTTACATTGGTTAACCTTCTTCTTATTCCGTCTGCGGGATCTGCCGTTAGTAGAAGTGCCAGGCTCGGATGCGTCCGTCTCGTTGCCGGAGACATCCGAAGCCTTAGCTCCCTTCTTATTGGCCGAGCGTGGGGACACCCGACGGGTTCGGGTACTGTCGGCCACACTCGTGCTGGTAGAGGGTTCAGTTCCTGACCGCTTCCCTTTACCTTTACCTTTAGTGGGGGTTCCTTTACCCTTTCCACTAGCTGTTTTCCCTATCGTCTGCTCAGTCTTTGTAGGGGTAGACTGAGCAGCTTTAGGGGAACCATCTGCACCAGGTGGAGCCTCCTCAGGTACTTCTGCCGCATCTCCCAAAGTAGGAGTTTCAGCAGGAGACATGAGACGCTCCATCCGATCGGCCATTTTGGCAGTTACCTGCACGGGTGCGGGCCCGGGGACAAGCTCCGGGTGTGCCAGTGCATACTGCCTCTCCAATAGACGTACTACGAGGTCTTGTATTACCCCGAGTCTGTCTAGTGGAGACACACCAATCCGGGCCTCCTCTGCCTCAATGGTTTGAGACGTAATGGGGACCCCTGGACAGTAATCCACAACAGTGTTACCTGCTGCTTCATACTCCTCCGCTGTTCCTAACATTAGGATCTGGTCTCTATCTATGTACCTAGAGACCTCATCTGCCTTGACACCGGTGTAGCCCGTTTTGTCAGACGGAAGGCCTAAAGAAGGTATTCCTCCGGAAAGCCATTTCTGCGTCCCAGACGGCTTTACGAAACCATAAATGGACTACCAGTCCTTTGGCCATCTGATGGTAATCCATCAGCCAGGCTTCCGGAAAGGTATTAGCCCATTGCGGATGAGCACATTCCCAGATTGCGTTGACAACACGCTCGTCAACCTCTCTGGGCGTCCCATAACAGGTGGGTATCAGCATTTCCTCAGAAATAGCTAACATCCGTCCGTCATAGGGACCGGCTACATCGTGCCATTCGGGACTGTCTGGTAGGGGCAGCTCTAGGTACATTGGCCTGTCAACCGGAGAAGCAGGTCCCAAAGCACCCAATGAGGTACTCCCACCCAGACGAGGCGGCAATTGAGGGGGAGGTGGCATTAGAGCCCTGTCGTGAGACTGAACTCCTGCCGGCTCTCCACTCAAACCTTCGGATGGAGGGGCCACATAAGGCTCACCAAATCAATTTTTTGTTGAACACCTCGGCGTTCAGGACCCCCTTGTCTGGAGTTATCGGATGCGTCATAGAACGATTCTACGTCGCTATTGTCTACTCCAGAGAAGTACTGATCAACATTCATTTGTTGATCCATCTGATCACAATCAGCATTGTATTGCTGATCGTCGTATGTATAAGTGGGACTCTTGGGAGAACCACTTCCATACTCCGGCGGGGTGCTAGCACCGGCACCACCGCCAAGGCAGACGGCCTCTTCTGCCATCGACAGAAGTGGCTGTTCGGGGATTTAAATATCCCAATCCACCGGATAAGCAGTTAAGACTGCTTACCCAGTGAAAGGCGGGTGCCTTTTAACGAGGGCACACCTCGAAACACGGCTGTCACAGGCTATCAAACTCCAAAAAGAGTAAGACCACCCTCGGCCACGTCTTCTTCCTTTGCAGGAATGAGACAATATGGCGGGATACTCAAACTTGAATCGCTGCGCATGATCAAACCGGTGCCTCACGTGACCATTCGAAAATGGGTCAATAACTTTCCCGCATGCCCTTAATTAGGTCACGCGCCCCTACATAAAAACAGTACAATACCCGATCGGTCGTCTGTCCGTACTCAGGTCTCAGCCATGACAACTCGCTAGGTATTATGGAGTTTATGGATAGCATAGGCATATCCACCGGATTATCCGTCCAAAACCGTACGTACATTGTCATAGGTCCTTTTCCAGAAACTGACCGGCTCAAATATACATTGAACAAGGTTACAACATATAACAGTACACAGTACAGGACAACACACTTGTTGTGTTAACAGGCTAGGTTACGGCAGTCTTTAGCAACCTTGGACTGCGTCTAAGAGGTTTTGAGGCCTCTTTTATTGACCTGGCATCCGTAAGAGCCTTTTCCAAGGTCTTCTTAGCCTTAGAAGGACCTTTCCTCTTATTTTTACCTGCACCTGCCGAGACTTTTTGTATCTTCCCCTGTTTTCCGGATGTTACGACAGGGGGCACCACCCTCTTTGGGTCTGCAACCTTCCGTGGCCGCCCGTATCCCTCCCCCTCCATGGGCGTGGTCTCGCTACATTTGACTTGTAACATTTACCAAGCTGTGGTTTAATAATCACTGTGCAATCACTAATAACCTGAGTTATAGTGAAAGGTCCATCCCAATTGCTGGCTAATTTCAGGTTGGCCAGAGGTTGGTGTAGACGCAACACTGTGTCATAGCCAACTTTCTGCCAACGCGCAGTTTTCTGCAACTCATCTCTAACCCTCTCATAGGCTTGTTTGAAATTATCTCGTAGAGATTCTACAAACATCACCTGGCAAGGGGTTTCCGGATTCATTCTTATTACGCCAAACACCAAATCTGCTGGCATAATCAAATCCTCTCCAAAAACGAGGAGATTAGGAGAACAGTTTGTGCTCGAGTGTACAGTGCCATTATAAGCATGTACCACGAATTCACACTGTTCATCCCAATCGTCCATTTGCTCATTTACTAGAGACTTCAATACTTGGATCAGAGTCCTATTGAATCTCTCCACTTGTCCATCACTCTGTGGCCTATAGGGATAAGTTCTTGCCAGACAATTACACATCTCCTGCCACAGACTAGACTCAAATTCTCTGCCCTGGTCACTATGTAACATGAGTGGGACACCTAGGTGCAACACCCACCCTTTTACAAAGGCCATAGCACAAGTAACAGCCTTATGATCCGGTAAAGGAAACACTCGGGTGTACTTGGTATAATAATCTGACACGACCATCATACATGTGTTGCCACTAGGAGTGGGAGGAATCCCACTAATAATGTCAACAGCTACTCTAGCAAACCTTACACCAAACAGTTCCTGGGATAATGGCAGTTTGCCTAACCCGGGTCCTGGTTTGTTCTTACAGCATTCGGGACAGGTCTCTACCCATCGGGTGAGATCTGTACTCATGCCGGGCCAATAGTATCATCTGGTTAGACGTTCTAGAGACCGTTTCTTTCCAAAGTGTCCACTAGTTCTATGCCCGTGACAGAAATACATAATATCTCGTCGCATAGCACTAGGTATGACAACTTGCAAGGTTTTCTTCCTATTAGAATAGTTCTTCCATCAAAATAGAATACCATCCCGGACTTCCAGCTCGGCCCATTGAGCTAGGAATCGTCTCATTTCTCTGTTCTCCAATGACACGTCCGGTCTTGGAGGGCAGATACCCTGATTAAGAAACTTAATCAAACGTGATGTGACTGCATCACACTCCTGGAACTGTTGGATGGTCTCCAAGGACCAATTCAAAACATGTTCTGGTTGGGTTTCGAAAGGAACTCGAACCCTGCAAACACACATTGTGTGCTCCACAATCAGTGCACTCAGCATTTGCACATTTCCTCACTGGGATTCTAGACAAAGCATCTGCATTCAAATGTTTTGCCCCGGCTCGGTGTTCAATCTGGCTGTGATTTCGACCAAATTCGGATAGGTGCGCCAACCAGCGACCTATCATCCCCTCTGCATCCTTGAAGTTCAATAACCATCTGAGAGAAGAGTGATCAGTCCGTAGAGTGAAATCACTTCCCCACAAAAAGTGCTTGAACTTCTTCGTATAGACCACCACAGCCAGCAACTCACGTTTAGTGGTACAATAGTTTCTTTGAGATTTACTCAACGTGTTACTAGCGAAGGCTATAGGAACTTCAACCCCATCCTGGACCTGAGAAAGGGCAGCTCCTATGCTTTCGTTACTAGCATCAGTATCTAGAATGAAATGATCATTCTCCGTAGGGTACTTCAACACAGGTGTACTTGCAAACAAATCCTTTATTTTCATAAAGGCCTCGTCTTGCTCGGATCCCCAAGGAAATCGTTCCTTTCTCACTCCAGGTGTCCAGTGGGACAAACTCTGGATAGGAAAGGCGACCCTTGAATATCCTGGGATAAAGTCCCGGTAATAGGAACAGAATCCAAGAAAGGATCTAACTTCTTTCGCATTCGTGGGTGCCTGCCAATTTGACACAGCATCCAGTTTCTCCGGATCGGCTTTAATCCCTTCATTCGAGATTATTCGTCCCAAGTAATTAATAGATCTTTTAAAAAGATCGCATTTCTTGGGCTTCAGCTTCAATCCATTAGCTATGATCCTTTCCAGAACCATGCCTAAATTTTCCAAGCATTCCTCGTATGTCTTCCCAAAGACTATCACATCATCTAGATAGACGAGACATTTCCTCCATAATAGGTCACTTAATAAAGTTTCCATCATGGCTTCAAATGTCGCCGGTGCATTGCACAATCCAAACGGCATCACATTATATTGGAATAACCCAATATGACTGGAAAAGGCCGTCTTCTCCATGTCTTTCGGATGCATACCCACCTGCCAGTACCCGGATCGTAAGTCTAGAGAGCAATACCATTGCTTACCTCCAAGGGAGTCTATAGTCTCATCAATCCGTGGTAAGGGATATGAATTCTTCTTGGTCATACCATTCAATTTTCGGTAATCTATGCAAAAACGGATGGTACCATCTTTCTTAGTCACCATGCACACAGGGCTAGACCAAGGACTGGTTGATGGAATTATTACATCCTGTTCAAGCATTTTAGCTACCTCCTCCTCAGCTACCCTCCTTTTGGCTAGTGGGAGTCTTCTATAAGGAATCTTAAAAGGTTCATTCTCACCAGTGTCAATTGTATGCAGTACGTTATTGGTACGCCCCAATTGTTCACTTGGTGCTGCAAAAGCTTTACGGTACTTATATAGCAAGTCAGTTAGAGCTTCACGTTGTTCATCATTTTCGACATGGCTTCCGGCTACTAGAGTATCTAGTTCCGGATTCCTTTCGGGTGAGGAAGGGACTCCGGGTGCCGAAACATGTTCACAGCCTTCTACCAGTTCAGAGAGGACAACCGACCCGAGGATCGTATCCTTCTGTACTTAGACAGTCTTATTACCGGTATTGGATATAGGAACCACTGTCCAAGCAGCGTTAGCTACTAGAACGTCGGCGGATTCCAATCCGATACTTGACAACATTGCCATATCTGGCTCTACAACTCCAGTTTTTCCTGAAAACTTTTTGTCCACTCGACATAAGGCATCACAGGCTGTGCCTGGTGGTATCTTAACAGTCTGGGCTACACTGACTACACTGCTCACTTGCCTAAGTACGCATTGTACTTCGAGATGATACGGGTCTCTCACTTCCAATATTCCCCTCTGGGAATCTAACCTTGCTCCATATAATGCAGCAAAATCCAGACCAAGTATACCATCATCCGCGATGTTCGCCACAGTAGGAGTAAGGATGAAGTCCTTATTCTCCTGTAGACTGAACCTCATACATGTTCTACCAAACGTTTGTATCATGCTACCGTCGGACGTACGAGCATTTCCTTCCGTTGTGAAAGTTTCATGATTCGTAGGCAAAAGATCGTAGAATCTCTTAGCAATACAGGAGTGGCTAGCACCCGTATCGACAAGAAACTCAGCAGATCTACCACTCACAGATACAACTGCATACCACCTCCTACCTTTCAAGTAGGTAGGACTACTTGCGTACTTAGCAAGTTCCGTCTTAGCGCCGAGGTCAAATCCACATCCCTTCAAGAATTCGAGACAAGGATGACCCGGGGGAAGCTGGGCACACCCCACCCTGGCCAACTCATTGGCCACTCCTTCTGGACTGATATCGGGTTTCCCCTCTGTGTTCTTCTGCCGGTTCTTGACACCTGGTGTACTATCAGTCTCCCCAGCGTCATGAGTAAGGAACTGATCAGGTCCCTTAACTTCACTGCTGGGCGAAATCGCTAGAGGATTCTCACCAGCACTGCAAGCGCCGATAGGCTGGCAGTCATGGCAATCACTCATTGGGGGGTAATCCGGTTGCCTTCATGGACACCCCCACTCAGTTTTCCTTCTTCACTGAGTCCTCCTTACTCGGATTGTTCCGGTAACGAGCGTTTCTATAAACTGGCTTATCTGCCTCACACTCGGCAGCATAATGTCCAGTTTCCTGACATCGGAAGCACGTCACTACACTCCTATCGGGCTTAGGCTTTTCAGTGATCTTTTTTACCAAATTGTTAACCAGGTCCTCTGATAAAGACGGACCGGTGGTGGGTTTGGTATCGGGTTGAGTCACAGGAGGTTTGGTGGTAGTCACTTTCTCCTTGACGTAACCCGGCTTCTTTCCCCAGTTCCGGTTGTACCGGGGGTTCCCTTGGCCAACGGCCCCAACGTTTTCATCTTCGTCATGTTCCCCTGATTCGAATGAATCGGTTTCGGGTATCCCATCCGGGATTATTATTGCTGACATCCGTTGAGGTACCTTCCCGGCAAAGATACGGGCCTTACGATCATAATGATCTAAGGACTGGAACAAATCTGTCAAAGAGGCATCATTCTTCCAAGCTTCACAGGCCACTGTCCTGTGTTCCTGATTCCGCAATCCTTCGATGAATTGTTTAAACATTTCATCTAGGAAGCATTCATCATCTAATCTCCATTGAGGTCTGGCTTTGTGCAACAGTCGTTGACATTCTAAGCTGAACACTTTGGCAGATTCCTTAGGTTTCTGCGTTCTTTTAGTGAACATCAGCCAAGGATCTTCTCTAACTATATTTCCATATAAATATGAAGCAATCTCTATGAGTTCATCATATTTCATATGGGCTCCCTGCTAGCACTACTCGTGTAATTTACGTCATTCTTACGTGAAAACTGATCATTTTTACGTAAAAAAGACATCATTTGGATGAGTTGTGCTAGCAGGGCTGAGAGTCCTACAATTTGGGAATCTCTCCATTGTTCCACGGCTCCTTTACCGTCGCCTTCCTTTCACCAGCATACTAGATAAGGGAGCACTTCTGCTTTGCCCCATCCATTGCAGTTAAAGACATCCGCGCAGGCTTGATACTTCTCTTTCCAAGGATTCTTGGCATTAAAGGGAGTAGGTATCTTAGCTACTCTACAAGCCGGATTTGTGGATCCAGTAAGGGTTAAACCCCTACTCCATTCCATGATCTCCGTATCGTCCAGACCTTGATTGTAACAATCAACACCTAAGTTAGCAATCGCTGCATTGGAATCGTGCAGTGCTTGTAACCCTGGAGAAAGAGATACTCGGCGACTGAGTCTCTTTTTCCTTGGAGGATTCGTACCATAAAGTACCTCCAAAGCCACCGTTGGTGGTGGTCCTCCTCCATCCCCTGATCCCCCTGCTCCGTATGGAGGCACCTGCGAGAAGGTGTATCCATTGGCTTGAGGAGTTGGCCCTGGATTATTGGTGGGTCGTGTATTTCCACCAAAACTAAAGAAACCACTATTGGTATTATTGTTTCCTCCTGTTCCATACGACTGATTTCCATTATTGGAACCAGTCCTACCGGCAGAGGGTCTGCTTCTGGAACTATCTCCATGTCTATACCATTGGCTATCATTTTAACCTATGGGCATGTTTTAGTAAGCAATCTGGTCAACATGGTATAGGTATATATGAGAAAATAGCAAAGTCCCATTCCCAACCACTTTTTAAAAGAGTCTTTAAAAATGAATGCTTCCCACCATATTTCTAATAATGATTTTCCTGAAGCTACAATAGTTGTACTATAAGTGAAATCCATATGTCTCTGAAGCAATGCCCAATCTTTCCTAGCCTCTGTCTCCTTATTTATCCATTCTCAGGATCTTCTAAACTTACCATGGTGCTCATGTCCCGTTCCCAACCACAAAAAATTAAGATAGTAGTATCTCCATAGTTTTCATATTTAACTGTTTGCATAATATGCACAATTTAGCCCTATTTGAGCCCTAAAAGAAAATTTAATATAGAGCTTTTCTGGTCATTCATTTTTCTGCAACCCTTCATCAGTCACCACATGTGTCCTGTTCCCAACCACTTTTGTCCTGTTCCCAACCACTTCTTATAAGACACCATTGTTCAGTTCTACAATGCATTAAAATCACTCTAAGGCACATATTCCCTCCCCTTTGTTCTCCCATCTACTCATAACATAAAAATAAAAAAAAATGCCAGTCATTGTAATGATAATGTCCTGTTCCCAACACTTGTGTCCTGTTCCCAACCATTCTTTTTTAAATGTAACATTATTCAATCATAACTCTTGTGAGACTCAATCGCAATTACCTATCCCTTCACCTCGGTCGTCCCATTCACTCATGACATAGTATTGTCTCAGTATAATGAAGTAAATCACAGTCACTGTAATGATAGCATCTCATTCCGAACCACATTCTGTGTCCCGTTCCAAACCACTTTATTCTTGAAAGTGACATTCAGTTGTACACCTCAATCACCAGCACCAATCCCGTGGCTACTGTCCCCCCATCCACTGATTGCATAGAATTATGTCAATTTATTGAATTACTCCTAGTCACTGTAATGATTATATTTTGTTCCCCATTACTCATGTCCCATTCCCAACCACTTATGTCCTGTTCCCAACCACTTCTTTAAAGAAAAGTAACATTACTCAGTTTTTGTCATTCATGAACCTCACTCACAAGCACCTGTTCCTTTGGCCCTGTCCCTCCTTTAGCTCAGCACATGGAATTACATCAATATGATGAATAGACCCCAGTCAGTATAATGATAATGTCCTGTTCCCAACCACTTCTTGTCCCATTCCCAACCATATTTTAAATGTGACTTTGTACAGTTCTACCACACATGAAAATCACTTACCACTGGCCATATCCTTTCCCCTTCCTTCATACTAACTCATGACAAATTTCTTACTATGTATCCTTTAGAATTTCACCCACATATATGTATATACTGATCATATCCTGCTCCCAATCACCTTTGTCCCGTTCCCAACCACTTTACATGGTTGAGTATATTGAAATTTATGAAAACATCTTTGTGGATATGGTTCTCACCTAGGATAACAATTTAAGGGGAAGGTTTTGCAGTATCCCTGGGACCAAAAGTATTACTCTGGCCCTATTTGTTTACCTTGTACAAAATTTCAAAGTTTAGTATAAATTCTTGCAAAAAAAGGGGTGAAAATTCAAATTTAGGGAGGCTGGGGTCTTAAATCCCTAATGAGATAAGTGGAAAGGATGTTACAGCTATGAAGTATGTTTATGACCAAATAATTTTCCACAGAAAATGTATAGAAGGTTTGGATATTAAAGACTATCTATGAGGACAAAATAAAGTGGTTGGGAACGGGACAGAATGGGGTACCATATGTCTGAAGAGGTGCCATGCGGGAAACTAAATTCTCATGGGGGAAACTAAATTCTGGGGAAGATGTCTGTGTTGTGAAGTGTTTGAAATTTGCTTGTTTGTTTTTATGAATTCCCTTTTCTGAGTAAAGGCTAGATAACCATTACATAAATGTTGAGATACTGAAAGTGAAAGATGATCAGCCAGGTCAGTATAGAGGTGCAGTAAACACAGTCACATCATGTACTTAACTACAACCTAGTACAGAATGTAACATATAATAACTCGCTCTGATTAACACAGCGTCAAATAATATTTCTGTAGATGAAGCTATATAGTTACCCCTTCTGTTATACACAGTAGATCGCGTCTCATTCTATACAGGTTAATTACCCTGGGTTAATTACCAGACTATACCTTCGGTCACAAATCATAGAAAGTGTGCATATAGGGCCATACATGTCATTTCACCTATATATGTATATACTGATCATATCCTGCTCCCAATCACCTTTGTCCCGTTCCCAACCACTTTACATGGTTGAGTATATTGAAAATTATGAAAACATCTTTATGGATATGGTTCTCACCCAGGATAACAATTTAAGGGGAAGGTTTTGCAGTACCCCTGGGACCAAAAGTATTACTCTGGCCCTATTTGTTTACCTTGTAAAAATTTCAAAGTTTAGTATAAATTCTTGCAAAAAAAGGGGTGAAAATTCAGATTTAGGGAGGCTGGGGTCTTAAATCCCTAATGAGATAAGTGGAAAGGATGTTACAGCTATGAAGTATGTTCATGACCAAATAATTTTCCACAGAAAATGTATAGAAGGTTTGGATATTAAAGACTATCTATGAGGACAAAACAAAAGTGGTTGGGAACGGGACAGAATGGGGTACCATATGTCTGAAGAGGTGCCATGGGGGGAGTGCACATATTTAAGAAAAAACAACCTTGTATGGTCATCCATCAATAAATATAGTTTACTCATACAGATAGATTTAAGCCTACTACAGTTTTAGGTCTAACCCCTTCCCGATCCCTATGGATCCAAAAGTTGCATCAAACTCATGATACAGAGCCAGTAGTAGTAGTAGTAGTAGTAGAAGTAGCAGCACCAGCAGCACCAGCAGCACCATCAGCACCATCAGCACCATCATCAGCAGCACCACCATTGGCAGCAGCACCACCACCACCACCATCACCAGCAGCAGCAGCTTCAGCAGCTTCAGCAGCTTTAAACCATTCGTACGCATCGATATAAAAGTCCTGTTCCCAACCACTTCTTATAAGACACCATTGTTCAGTTCTACAATGCATTAAACTCACTCTAAGGCACATATTCCCTCCCCTTTGTTCTCCCATCTACTCATAACATAAAAATAAAAAAAATGCCAGTCATTGTAATGATAATGTCCTGTTCCCAACACTTGTGTCCTGTTCCCAACCATTCTTTTTTAAATGTAACATTATTCAATCATAACTCTTGTGAGACTCAATCGCAATTACCTATCCCTTCACCTCGGTCGTCCCATTCACTCATGACATAGTATTGTCTCAGTATAATGAAGTAAATCACAGTCACTGTAATGATAGCATCTCATTCGGAACCACATTCTGTGTCCCGTTCCAAACCACTTTATTCTTGAAAGTGACATTCAGTTGTACACCTCAATCACCAGCACCAATCCCGTGGCTACTGTCCCCCAATCCACTGATTGCATAGAATTATGTCAATTTATTGAATTACTCCTAGTCACTGTAATGATTATATTTTGTTCCCCATTACTCATGTCCCATTCCCAACCACTTATGTCCTGTTCCCAACCACTTCTTTAAAGAAAAGTAACATTACTCAGTTTTTGTCATTCATGAACCTCACTCACAAGCACCTGTTCCTTTGGCCCAGTCCCTCCTTTAGCTCAGCACATGGAATTACATCAATATGATGAATAGACCCCAGTCAGTATAATGATAATGTCCTGTTCCCAACCACTTCTTGTCCCGTTCCCAACCATATTTTAAATGTGACTTTGTACAGTTCTACCACACATGAAAATCACTTACCACTGGCCATATCCTTTCCCCTTCCTTCATACTAACTCATGACAAATTTCTTACTATGTATCCTTTAGAATTTCACCCACATATATGTATATACTGATCATATCCTGCTCCCAATCACCTTTGTCCCGTTCCCAACCACTTTACATGGTTGAGTATATTGAAATTTATGAAAACATCTTTGTGGATATGGTTCTCACCTAGGATAACAATTTAAGGGGAAGGTTTTGCAGTATCCCTGGGACCAAAAGTATTACTCTGGCCCTATTTGTTTACCTTGTACAAAATTTCAAAGTTTAGTATAAATTCTTGCAAAAAAAGGGGTGAAAATTCAAATTTAGGGAGGCTGGGGTCTTAAATCCCTAATGAGATAAGTGGAAAGGATGTTACAGCTATGAAGTATGTTTATGACCAAATAATTTTCCACAGAAAATGTATAGAAGGTTTGGATATTAAAGACTATCTATGAGGACAAAATAAAGTGGTTGGGAACGGGACAGAATGGGGTACCATATGTCTGAAGAGGTGCCATGCGGGAAACTAAATTCTCATGGGGGAAACTAAATTCTGGGGAAGATGTCTGTGTTGTGAAGTGTTTGAAATTTGCTTGTTTGTTTTTATGAATTCCCTTTTCTGAGTAAAGGCTAGATAACCATTACATAAATGTTGAGATACTGAAAGTGAAAGATGATCAGCCAGGTCAGTATAGAGGTGCAGTAAACACAGTCACATCATGTACTTAACTACAACCTAGTACAGAATGTAACATATAATAACTCGCTCTGATTAACACAGCGTCAAATAATATTTCTGTAGATGAAGCTATATAGTTACCCCTTCTGTTATACACAGTAGATCGAGTCTCATTCTATACAGGTTAATTACCCTGGGTTAATTACCAGACTATACCTTCGGTCACAAATCATAGAAAGTGTGCATATAGGGCCATACATGTCATTTCACCTATATATGTATATACTGATCATATCCTGCTCCCAATCACCTTTGTCCCGTTCCCAACCACTTTACATGGTTGAGTATATTGAAAATTATGAAAACATCTTTATGGATATGGTTCTCACCCAGGATAACAATTTAAGGGGAAGGTTTTGCAGTACCCCTGGGACCAAAAGTATTACTCTGGCCCTATTTGTTTACCTTGTAAAAATTTCAAAGTTTAGTATAAATTCTTGCAAAAAAAGGGGTGAAAATTCAGATTTAGGGAGGCTGGGGTCTTAAATCCCTAATGAGATAAGTGGAAAGGATGTTACAGCTATGAAGTATGTTCATGACCAAATAATTTTCCACAGAAAATGTATAGAAGGTTTGGATATTAAAGACTATCTATGAGGACAAAACAAAAGTGGTTGGGAACGGGACAGAATGGGGTACCATATGTCTGAAGAGGTGCCATGGGGGGAGTGCACATATTTAAAAAAAAACAACCTTGTATGGTCATCCATCAATAAATATAGTTTACTCATACAGATAGATTTAAGCCTACTACAGTTTTAGGTCTAACCCCTTCCCGATCCCTATGGATCCAAAAGTTGCATCAAACTCATGATACAGAGCCAGTAGTAGTAGTAGTAGTAGTAGAAGTAGCAGCACCAGCAGCACCATCAGCACCATCAGCACCATCATCAGCAGCACCACCATTGGCAGCAGCAGCACCACCACCACCATCACCAGCAGCAGCAGCTTCAGCAGCTTTAAACCATTCGTACGCATCGATATAAAAGTCCTGTTCCCAACCACTTCTTATAAGACACCATTGTTCAGTTCTACAATGCATTAAACTCACTCTAAGGCACATATTCCCTCCCCTTTGTTCTCCCATCTACTCATAACATAAAAATAAAAAAAATGCCAGTCATTGTAATGATAATGTCCTGTTCCCAACACTTGTGTCCTGTTCCCAACCATTCTTTTTTAAATGTAACATTATTCAATCATAACTCTTGTGAGACTCAATCGCAATTACCTATCCCTTCACCTCGGTCGCCCCATTCACTCATGACATAGTATTGTCTCAGTATAATGAAGTAAATCACAGTCACTGTAATGATAGCATCTCATTCGGAACCACATTCTGTGTCCCGTTCCAAACCACTTTATTCTTGAAAGTGACATTCAGTTGTACACCTCAATCACCAGCACCAATCCCGTGGCTACTGTCCCCCCATCCACTGATTGCATAGAATTATGTCAATTTATTGAATTACTCCTAGTCACTGTAATGATTATATTTTGTTCCCCATTACTCATGTCCCATTCCCAACCACTTATGTCCTGTTCCCAACCACTTCTTTAAAGAAAAGTAACATTACTCAGTTTTTGTCATTCATGAACCTCACTCACAAGCACCTGTTCCTTTGGCCCCGTCCCTCCTTTAGCTCAGCACATGGAATTACATCAATATGATGAATAGACCCCAGTCAGTATAATGATAATGTCCTGTTCCCAACCACTTCTTGTCCCGTTCCCAACCATATTTTAAATGTGACTTTGTACAGTTCTACCACACATGAAAATCACTTACCACTGGCCATATCCTTTCCCCTTCCTTCATACTAACTCATGACAAATTTCTTACTATGTATCCTTTAGAATTTCACCCACATATATGTATATACTGATCATATCCTGCTCCCAATCACCTTTGTCCCGTTCCCAACCACTTTACATGGTTGAGTATATTGAAATTTATGAAAACATCTTTGTGGATATGGTTCTCACCTAGGATAACAATTTAAGGGGAAGGTTTTGCAGTATCCCTGGGACCAAAAGTATTACTCTGGCCCTATTTGTTTACCTTGTACAAAATTTCAAAGTTTAGTATAAATTCTTGCAAAAAAAGGGGTGAAAATTCAAATTTAGGGAGGCTGGGGTCTTAAATCCCTAATTAGATAAGTGGAAAGGATGTTACAGCTATGAAGTATGTTTATGACCAAATAATTTTCCACAGAAAATGTATAGAAGGTTTGGATATTAAAGACTATCTATGAGGACAAAATAAAGTGGTTGGGAACGGGACAGAATGGGGTACCATATGTCTGAAGAGGTGCCATGCGGGAAACTAAATTCTCATGGGGGAAACTAAATTCTGGGGAAGATGTCTGTGTTGTGAAGTGTTTGAAATTTGCTTGTTTGTTTTTATGAATTCCCTTTTCTGAGTAAAGGCTAGATAACCATTACATAAATGTTGAGATACTGAAAGTGAAAGATGATCAGCCAGGTCAATATAGAGGTGCAGTAAACACAGTCACATCATGTACTTAACTACAACCTAGTACAGAATGTAACATATAATAACTTGCTCTGATTAACACAGCGTCAAATAATATTTCTGTAGATGAAGCTATATAGTTACCCCTTCTGTTATACACAGTAGATCGAGTCTCATTCTATACAGGTTAATTACCCTGGGTTAATTACCAGACTATACCTTCGGTCACAAATCATAGAAAGTGTGCATATAGGGCCATACATGTCATTTCACCTATATATATATATACTGATCATATCCTGCTCCCAATCACCTTTGTCCCGTTCCCAACCACTTTACATGGTTGAGTATATTGAAAATTATGAAAACATCTTTATGGATATGGTTCTCACCCAGGATAACAATTTAAGGGGAAGGTTTTGCAGTACCCCTGGGACCAAAAGTATTACTCTGGCCCTATTAGTTACCTTGTAAAAATTTCAAAGTTTAGTATAAATTCTTGCAAAAAAAGGGGTGAAAATTCAGATTTAGGGAGGCTGGGGTCTTAAATCCCTAATGAGATAAGTGGAAAGGATGTTACAGCTATGAAGTATGTTCATGACCAAATAATTTTCCACAGAAAATGTATAGAAGGTTTGGATATTAAAGACTATCTATGAGGACAAAACAAAAGTGGTTGGGAACGGGACAGAATGGGGTACCATATGTCTGAAGAGGTGCCATGGGGGGAGTGCACATATTTAAGAAAAAACAACCTTGTATGGTCATCCATCAATAAATATAGTTTACTCATACAGATTGATTTAAGCCTACTACAGTTTTAGGTCTAACCCCTTCCCGATCCCTATGGATCCAAAAGTTGCATCAAACTCATGATACAGAGCCAGTAGTAGTAGTAGTAGTAGTAGAAGTAGCAGCACCAGCAGCACCATCAGCACCATCAGCACCATCATCAGCAGCACCACCATTGGCAGCAGCACCACCACCACCACCATCACCAGCAGCAGCAGCTTCAGCAGCTTTAAACCATTCGTACGCATCGATATAAAAGTCCTGTTCCCAACCACTTCTTATAAGACACCATTGTTCAGTTCTACAATGCATTAAACTCACTCTAAGGCACATATTCCTTCCCCTTTGTTCTCCCATCTACTCATAACATAAAAATTAAAAAATGCCAGTCATTGTAATGATAATGTCCTGTTCCCAACACTTGTGTCCTGTTCCCAACCATTCTTTTTTAAATGTAACATTATTCAATCATAACTCTTGTGAGACTCAATCGCAATTACCTATCCCTTCACCTCGGTCGTCCCATTCACTCATGACATAGTATTGTCTCAGTATAATGAAGTAAATCACAGTCACTGTAATGATAGCATCTCATTCCGAACCACATTCTGTGTCCCGTTCCAAACCACTTTATTCTTGAAAGTGACATTCAGTTGTACACCTCAATCACCAGCACCAATCCCGTGGCTACTGTCCCCCCATCCACTGATTGCATAGAATTATGTCAATTTATTGAATTACTCCTAGTCACTGTAATGATTATATTTTGTTCCCCATTACTCATGTCCCATTCCCAACCACTTATGTCCTGTTCCCAACCACTTCTTTAAAGAAAAGTAACATTACTCAGTTTTTGTCATTCATGAACCTCACTCACAAGCACCTGTTCCTTTGGCCCCGTCCCCCCTTTAGCTCAGCACATGGAATTACATCAATATGATGAATAGACCCCAGTCAGTATAATGATAATGTCCTGTTCCCAACCACTTCTTGTCCCGTTCCCAACCATATTTTAAATGTGACTTTGTACAGTTCTACCACACATGAAAATCACTTACCACTGGCCATATCCTTTCCCCTTCCTTCATACTAACTCATGACAAATTTCTTACTATGTATCCTTTAGAATTTCACCCACATATATGTATATACTGATCATATCCTGCTCCCAATCACCTTTGTCCCGTTCCCAACCACTTTACATGGTTGAGTATATTGAAATTTATGAAAACATCTTTGTGGATATGGTTCTCACCTAGGATAACAATTTAAGGGGAAGGTTTTGCAGTATCCCTGGGACCAAAAGTATTACTCTGGCCCTATTTGTTTACCTTGTACAAAATTTCAAAGTTTAGTATAAATTCTTGCAAAAAAAGGGGTGAAAATTCAAATTTAGGGAGGCTGGGGTCTTAAATCCCTAATGAGATAAGTGGAAAGGATGTTACAGCTATGAAGTATGTTTATGACCAAATAATTTTCCACAGAAAATGTATAGAAGGTTTGGATATTAAAGACTATCTATGAGGACAAAATAAAGTGGTTGGGAACGGGACAGAATGGGGTACCATATGTCTGAAGAGGTGCCATGCGGGAAACTAAATTCTCATGGGGGAAACTAAATTCTGGGGAAGATGTCTGTGTTGTGAAGTGTTTGAAATTTGCTTGTTTGTTTTTATGAATTCCCTTTTCTGAGTAAAGGCTAGATAACCATTACATAAATGTTGAGATACTGAAAGTGAAAGATGATCAGCCAGGTCAGTATAGAGGTGCAGTAAACACAGTCACATCATGTACTTAACTACAACCTAGTACAGAATGTAACATATAATAACTCGCTCTGATTAACACAGCGTCAAATAATATTTCTGTAGATGAAGCTATATAGTTACCCCTTCTGTTATACACAGTAGATCGCGTCTCATTCTATACAGGTTAATTACCCTGGGTTAATTACCAGACTATACCTTCGGTCACAAATCATAGAAAGTGTGCATATAGGGCCATACATGTCATTTCACCTATATATGTATATACTGATCATATCCTGCTCCCAATCACCTTTGTCCCGTTCCCAACCACTTTACATGGTTGAGTATATTGAAAATTATGAAAACATCTTTATGGATATGGTTCTCACCCAGGATAACAATTTAAGGGGAAGGTTTTGCAGTACCCCTGGGACCAAAAGTATTACTCTGGCCCTATTTGTTTACCTTGTAAAAATTTCAAAGTTTAGTATAAATTCTTGTGGTGGAATCACATGCTTGGAGGCACCTGACGACACCCTGATGACCATGCTTCAGGCGAGTGACGACGGCTAGCCTTGTCCTGAGTTTAATTAGGTCATAAGGGGGACACTCAAAGGTAGTGCTGCTATCTAGTGTGTATAGGCCTACAGATTTGACATCCTAGCATCTGAACAGTTTAGCAGAAATGTTTATGTATTTAGAATAAAAGTATCTAATTCCTAAACATGTGGTCATTTGGACACCTATCTGACTTTAAATATGTCCAGACCTAAACATGTTCAAAACCAGTGGCGGATTTAGAGAGGGCACGGGCCCGGGGGCACGCACCCCCCCCCCCTTTCCCAAGTACTTTAGAGTTTAATTAAATATTTTACATCCCAAAATTTGCTCAAAAATAGGGGGTGCGCCCCCTCCTTTTGGGCCGCGCCCCCTCTTTTTCCAGATCATGGATCCGCCACTGAAAACCTGAGCAGTTTTGCAGTGAAGCTGCAGTAGTAAACTGGTGCAATTGCTATTTTATATGCATGTTTTACTTCAAACTTGACCACTAAAGGCCGGCAGTGCATCAACGCACCATGCCCATTGGTTGAACATTATGATGCAACCTGGCAAGTAACTCGCCAATGCTGCATTCATGTATTATGCCAGACTTACAGGTTTGATACTCTCTAGCCTCCATGAGGGTTGGCACACAAGATTCATGGATCAGTCCTACCTGTTCTCTCCTTTGAAATGCCAAAAATGCAGTGAATAAAGCCAATGCGATGATTAGGGCAGCAGCAGGATATCTGAGGTTTGTCATCTTTATCTTCTTCCTAGAAACAGTAAAGTGATATGATAATGTAGACTCTTGAAATAATCATAAAACTGTCCAATGATAAAATATTGAATTTAGACCCTTTTTCAATATAATGCAATACCTCACGTATAAGGTGCAACTCCAACTCAAGCTGGTCCTGTAATCAGGGGCGTAGGTGCACGGGAAACACATTAGTAGATCTAGCGGAATGAGAGCTGACATAGAGAGACGGATGGAAATCCGAAGTATGAAACCAGAAATGAAGACTGGAGGATCTTGCCAAAAACGTGCAGAAAATCGTGTTGATAAAAGTTATTCTTGGCTCGGTATATGGATGCAAGATTACATCATTGGACACAACACGTTTACCAAGAGGCCCTTTTAAGTGGGGGGCTATGGAAGCCCGAAGACCCTTGAAATGAAAGGGAAAAACGACATGCCAGTATTTAACCTACCGTCTATGAGTGTCCTCCGCAGTAGCTTAGTCCTTAATGATGGGAGTCTGGAGTGGCTGGCCGTCACTCGACGTCACTGGTACAGCTGCCACTGTGTCCTATTAGAGAGGTTAAGAGCACCATCTGTACGGCCACGTTGTACGGCCACCTGTACACTCATCACACAATCATATTACACCAACAAGGAGCTTGCTTCAATAGTGTCTAAGACAGGTTCAGGCCCCTACGACTTGAGAAGGGCCAAACCTTACACGGTGATCTTAGGACTTTGGCAATAGTGACTAAATAGCTGGCTACATTACTAGGTGATCGTACTGCCTGCTGGCTAAATGGCTACCAGAGCAGTGACTCAATAGGGAAGTTAAGATATGGATGTGTACGGCTACTTGTACGTGTAACGTCATAGGTCACGTGGGGGTATCCCCATCTACAAGTATCCCCATCTACAAGTATACAACTTGTAGACTAGACGTTTTGGACATGTAGGGGGTGTTCTACACGTACATGAAGGGGGAATAGATATAATAAAGATAACAAATGTAAGCAAATTATAATTCACTTGGCAAATGGGTTATAATGTATGTCAGTACCTACTGCAGCCTTAGATTTTGTATGGGTTAATTATATCTGTGTGTAATTACAGGTTGTTTATACTATCATATACCATTTTATTATTCAAATGATCTTAACATATTACTGTATTGATCAAAGAATATATAAGAAATTAGTACATTGTATATCCATGAGAGCGTTCATGCCCCACTGCACACCAGCTAGGGCAAAGATACATAGGTTACAACATCAAAGAGTCCACCCTCATGGTCCACTGCACAATATAATGCTTTTAAGAGTCTAAGAGACCGCCCTCATGGTCCAGTGCACAATATTAAATCTTGTAAGTGAATGCAACCGGCCGTCATGGGTGGCTGAGCACCGCTGATGCCGTCATGGGTGTCTGAGCACCCAAGACTGAACAATAGGTTACATAAGTAACAACGCCATAACCTTCCGGTTGCTCTAGCGTCGCCCCTGAGCAACCTAGGTCAAATATGAAAGCAGTTATGTAATTGCCATAATTAGACGATCAAAATGAGCCCAAGATCAAGGCCGTACTCTCATTATTAAGGAAGTTATGCAACTGGGATGGTTTTGACCTCAGAATGCACTACAGACAAACAAGCGCAAGTTACGGGCCCGGAAAGCGGGCAGTAGTAACTTGACATATTCAACTCCGTGCATGCATAATATGGAGGTTATAAACGCATAAACAACCGAGATATGAGGGTCTGAACATGCCATACCGACCGAGACAATGGAGGACATGGCGGCGTCCATGGGGGTCCTTTGTGCGCACACTGACACATTAAGAACCCCCTTAAACGACCACAGACTTAGGCAGATGCCACTGGCTCCAGTTATTCTGAGGGGCCAAGCCAGGAAGTGGTACTTATACCCCTGGCAACTCCCTCTAGAGATCAGAATCTCCAGAACCACCACTGAGGTAACATCTTCAGTTCTGCTCTCCTGCTACCTGCTATAGCTCTGCACTATGCTGGGTTAGACTATGCCAGACAGGCATAGGACTATACCACTAGTGGCCAGAGGCTATCTCCTACCAGTCACCTACCAGAGGGTAAAGTTACACATTTATATATTATCCCGCTAAGCAGCAGGTCAGGACCTAGGTGTGGGAACCCAACTAGGACCATACTGGACAGTGTATTATTATTATTATTATTATTATTATTATTATTATTATTATTATTATTATTATTATTATTATTATTATTATTATTATTATTATTATTATTATTATTATTATTATTATTAATTATTATTATTATTATTATTATTATTATTATTATTATCTCACAGGTGGAGTGGAACAGAACTTTATACTTTATAACCAACTGTATAATTACTGTGTGTGGAAATTACCTGTATATTAACATGTGTTTGATTGATATTCTTACATGTCTGCCTAAAGCTGAATAAACCAGTGATAACTGGAAATAGCACTAATAAGAGGTTGATATCTTAGTCACTATAACCACTAGTCATATGATATTTCTCATATGACAACTTGATCATGCACAATCACTAGTATGACAATACCATACACCCTGCTCAGCTGAGACCAGGTGTTGATAGGGTTATACAGGACTGTTCTTAATCACTTAACTGGAACCTGTACTGGAACCTGTACTTCTAGCCCTTTGCCGTTCCCGTACAGGTATAAGTTTCAGAATCTTAACCTCTCTATTAATAGACCCTGGTATGACAACCCTCTATGTGAATAACTATAGCTCGATGCAGCAAGTTGGGAACCTGAGTGTTTTCCAGTTTTGGAGGCAGCTGTGCATGTAAAATGCCTTCATTCAAGGTACATTTTTGTATATGCTGCAGAAGGCAAGTCTTGTGTATGATTCTATCTCAAAAATCATAACAAAATATGAAAATAGAATCATTTGCTATGCATTATTCCCTCATAATACATGTCAGACTAGACAAAATGCCCTCTGTAGGTCCCATATGGGCTGGAAAAGCACCATGCTCATAAATGCCTTCATCATTTTCAAGATAAGAATATCTGAAGACCTGAACAATGTGAACAGGTCCATAGTGCAAAACACTTTTGTATCTATTAAATTCCATCATTAATTGTTGTTTTGACCTGATGACCCATTGAAAACCATATTGAAATGCTATTAGAACCCCATATTAGGCATGTGAGACCTATTATAATGCACTATTGAGCTATTTAGATGTAAATAGCAACAAAAGCGCTGTCGGCACCAAAGACTAGAATCATAAGATGTGGCTAATTCCTCTCACACTTATTGTATCCCTTCAATATTTCACATGCCTTTAAAGATGATCAGGTAGACCATAAAAATGGATAATTCTGGTATCAGTGGGTGATCATGCATCCATATATGGTGATCTATGTGGTCCCACATAAAAAACCAAGCAGAAATTTTGCTGAAAATCATAGATTTTGCAAACTAACAAAAATCACATGTCTCCCATAGTGTAATAAGCCACCATCGAGGTAGGGAAAAAAGCATACTCATTTATAAACTTGATGGGTCAGTATTATGCACTATCTATCAAAAACTGATGGTTAGATTATTTTTTCACAAAATATATAGGGCCAAACTTTGAAAAACAGCAATTTTTTTAAACTAATGATTTTTAAATTTATAATTTGTACTTCAGTGGTAAACTGTGCACTATATAATTGTAATACCATCTACCCTGGCCTGAAAGCAATGAGTTTCATCTTTCATTTGCTGCAAATATTGTGTAAATCGGATAATTTTTGGCTAAACTACAGCATTTCTTAGTGAAAATTCAGGAAAAACTAAGTTTTAGGTTCCCAACTTGCTGCATCGAGCTATAGTGGGTAGCCTTAGCTGCTACAGGTGCACTGCTTGCCCCAAATGCACCCCATCTGCACTATTTCCCTTGTAACCATATTATGATTATGTACCATATATATAGACTAATGACCCAAAAGGTCCTGATGTAATGTACACAGTGGCCATCAGTGGCCAGCTCTCATGGATATGGAGCCTAAGGGGGACTCTGAATTGTACACTTACATAGGGGGTGTGGATGGGGGGTCCCCCATGTCACATGTCAATTTTAAGAAATGGTTATGTCACATGTCACTTAAATCCTCATGTCCCATGTCACCTCTAAGAACCTCTCATGTCACATGTCGATTTTAAGAAATGGTTATGTCACATGTCACTTAAATCCCCATGTCCCATGTCACCTCTAAGAACCTCTCATGTCACATGTCGATTTTAAGAAATTGCCATGTCACCATGTCAAATTTAGTGGTCCACACCCATTACATACCTCCCACTACGATTTGAGGCTGCCCTGTCGTGGCAACTATTGAAACACGATCCTGGTGTCAACTGTAGGTGTCGGGTAATAGAATCAATGGAAAGAGGAGAACACGTGTATGCAGAGGGAGGGAGGGGGGGATGTTGCGCTTCACTTAAGCCACAACACAGAAATTCTCCACACCAATATTTGTCCACAAGGGCTTGTTGTGACGTGTCCACAAAAATGTACTGTCCACAGACTATTGTGATAGAATGTCCATAAAATACTATTTGTCCACAACCAACAACAACAATGTATCCACAAAATACACTCTGTCCATATACTACCATCACACAGTATCCACAAAACACAATTTGTCCATATACTTTTGTCATAAAATGTTCAAAAACATTCCAGTTCCCAACATTTTACCACAGAATATCCACAGAAAAAAAACTGTCCACAATCCACTTGAACAAAATTAATTATCCACAAATTACAAACTATCCATAATTTATAATTATTACCTATTACCCTATTACCTATTCAAGCCAAACTTTTAGAAAGAATTGTTCATAAGAAACTAGAAAAGCACATTGTACATAATAATATTTTGTGCGAAAACCAGGGTGGATATAGAACTGGTAAATCTACCAACGATACAGTTTCAAAATTCACTGATGATATCTCAATTGAAAGAAATAAGGGTTCATTTACAGTTGCAGTATATGCCGATTTCTCTAAAGCTTTTGATACAGTAGATCACTCGATTCTAGGAAAAAAATTAAAAAAATACGGTATTTCAAGCAATTTTCTATCACTTATGGAGAATTACCTTACTGATAGACAACAGTGTACAAAAGCTAATGGTTTACTGTCAGATAGCAAGAGCATAACCAGAGGAGTCCCTCAGGGATCAGTGATGGGTCCAACTCTGTTTTCACTATATGTAAATGATATGGTAAACATCTTTCATGATTGCAAGGTTTTACTGTATGCTGACGATACTGTTATTTATTGTTCTGGCACTGAATTACCCGAAGTTGAAAGGAAAATGCAGAGGGATTTGGATAGGTTCAGTAGGTGGTGCAAAGAAAACAAATTGAGTCTAAATATCAAGAAGACCAAATGTTCAATTTTTATACCTTCATTCAACAACAAAGATCATTTGAAGCCAAAGCTGAAAATTGATGATCAACTTTTAGAACAGGTCACACAATACAAATATTTGGGCATAACTCTGGACTCGAAACTTACTTATAAATCGCATATCAAACAAGTATCAAAAAATGCAGCCTTCAGAGCCTATACAATGTCAAAAGTTAAAAATTATTTCCCAAACTTTGCTCTACTACAGATTTTCAAGTCATACATTCTACCTATCTTCAATCAGGGTGATATACTGTATGATGGTCACTGCGTGGAACTACTTAAAAAATTACAACGCCTACAGAATAGATGCCTAAAAATATCACAAAAGGTTCCTGTTTTAACTCCGACCATTGACATTCATAAACAAACAAAAGTACCATACTTAAGTTATAGGCGTGAAGCACATATAAGGAATGTTGCATTCAAAAGGTCATGTATAGAAAGTTATTGTGAAATAAGGCCCAGAGCTACAAGACTTGCGGATTGCAAAGTGTTATCAGAATTCCTTGAAACATGTACTGCTTACTCTTTGAGTGTTCATAAGAAGACAGCCCATTGTTGGAATTCCTTGAAACCTGAAGTAAAACTAATCTTGGATTTTAAAGAATTTAAGTTTAGAACAAAGCTTGATTTACTTACTGAGATTAAAGAAGGATTATGTTAAAGTTATGTATACCCAAAAGTTGTCAAGTTCAATATCAGGTGTATTGCTACTCTTTATAAAGAAAACCATGTATCGTGCCTTGTGTATAAGGAAATATGAGATATACAATTATACCACTGCCATTTGTGTAATAACATCGACACATAAAGCCTAAAAGTGAATTGCCATCTTCACTATAGTGCATTACCACCAGCACCTGCAATAACATCAGCAGCCATCTCAAAATGATAGCATAAATAGCACAACTATTGTATAAACTTTCGATACAAAACTGTACATAAGTTAGAAGAAAATGAGTACTGCATATATATTATACCTTTTACTGTTTGCTAAAGATGCCGCTTCCCAATAATACCGAGTTAAACTACCGTTTTTTCCACTGGGGAGGTTTTCAACCAGTTACCTTAAAACTGTACCTCTCCAGCTCTTATTGTAGTCATCAAATTTGACATCTGTATTTAAAGGAAACAATGTACAGAACACTTACTGCAATAAAAGAAAATTCGTACTCAAAAAAATAATCCAAAAGTGTCCACAAAATACGTAGTGTCCACAGATTATGATCACAAAGTACCCACAAACTATATATTGTCCACAGCATTGAGTTAGAGGGAATTCCGGGAAAACAATATATAGTTGATATAAAGACGATAGGTGAATGAGTTTTAATAGTTAGCATGAAAATAACAAGTGGATATAAGGGTGCGCAAGAATATATTTAAGAGAAGCAGGCATCACAGTATGTATTAAGAACACACCATCCTAGAGAGTGTGTAGGGCACGCAGCAGGGCCGTTGGTCAGCTTTCTGTGTCCCTGAAGGATACAAGCCCTTGTGTCCTTCAGAGATACAAGGAATTGACCAATCAGGAGCCAGTCTCTGCAGCAGCAGATGGCAGCTGCTAAAACCAAGATGGTGGACCTTCTACAGCCTGCATTCAAAGCACAAACACACTGATTTCTGAATAAATAGGCAGAAGTTTTCTTTGTTATAGAATTTGACAGATCAAAATAGTGATAGAAAGAAATTGAAATGCTCATTTATTGTGTCCATGGATGATGATCCTGGATTCAAAGCTTTGTTGACACAGTGCATGGGTGGGCTAGCCTTGTGTCCCTAAAGGACACAACACCAATTCTTTGTTGACAAATTGGGGTGGACTAGTCTAGTGTCCCTCGAGGACACAACAGCTGGCAGGTCTAAAGGAGTGATCATCATTTATCAACAGGGGGGTGGTGGGTTTTCGCGTGGACGCGCAGAAGTTTTTTACACCCCCTCCTTGACTGTAAATTTTTGTGCCCTCCCCCCCAATGCGCTGGAGGCGCTGAGAATTTTCGCACCCCTCTTTGATCTTTAGTAGCGCACAGCTTTTGGGCTAAAAAGAAGGTAAATTCTTTTAGCCCCCCCCTCAAGAGGGGTCAAAATTTTGTTAGGGAGTAATTATTTTTTATCAACAGGGGTGTGTGGTGGGTTTGGGGGGGGCATAAAGATTTCACACCCCTCCCAAGGGGGGGCTAATAAAATTTTGACCCCTCTTGAGGAGGGGCCCAAAAAATTTACCCTCTTTTTAGCAAAAAAAACCTGCGCACTACTATAGATCAAAGAGGGGTGCACAAACTCCCGCGCCTCTGGCCCAGGGGGCACAAAAGATTTTGACTGCTGTTAAGGGGGGGTGTAAAAAATTATTGTGTGTCCACGTGAAATCCCACCATTCCCCCTGTTGATAAATAATGGTCACTCTCTTAGACCCCCACATGGGAGGGGTCTGAAATTTTTACGTTGACTGCCTGCATAAACCTAAAACCTAAAATCATCACGCCCCTCAGGGGGTGATTGTAACCTATGTGCATTTTCTAAAAACAGGGGAGCTGGTTTGTTGGGGGGGTGCAAAAAAAAATCACCCCCTTTAAGCTTTAACCAAAAATGCCAGTGCGCTGCTTAAAGGGGGGCTAGCACAGCTGAGACGTACTCGCCATAGCAACTCACAAAATCACCCCTTAACCAATCAGGGTGCTGCAAATTTTCCGCGGATTTATGAGCACTCTTTGTGCAGGTACCCATAGTGATAATTTCCGTGATAGCCCTCCTTTAATAAAAAGGGGGACAGGAATTTTAGCAGCCCACTGTATCCTTGGAGGATACAAGCAGACCACTGCATCCTTGAAGGATACAAGCAGCCCACTGTGTCCTTGAAGGATACAAGCAGCCCACTGCATCCTTGAAGGATACAAGCAGCCCACTGTGTCCTTGAAGGACACAAGCAGCCCACTGCATCCTTGAAGGATACAAGCAGCCCAATGTGTCCTCCAAGGACACAAGCAGCCCACTGTATCCTTGAAGGATACAAGCAGACCACTGTGTCTTTGAAGGATACAAGCAGACCAGTTTATCTGTGGAGGATATAGAAGACCAGCATGTCCTTCAAGACACTAGCACACCACTGTGCTTTGGACATAACATGAAAACCATATTCTACCTCCCTGTTGACTAAATTCCTTGATATTATGGCTGTATTTGATATAAAACAAGATTAAACTTTCGAAGCGAGTGACTGGCCGTGCGTGTTTCCCATTGCGTTTGTCAACATGACCTTTCATGCCATCTGGTGTATAGCCTATCAACTAGCCACGGGCATTAACTTAATAGAAGAGGAACCATAGCGAACCCGTATAAAGCAATGCTATTACTATCCCTTCTGTATCCCACTGCGAGTAAGTTTACGCCCGTGAAAGTGGCGCAGCTTGGTGTATAGTGATTGAACTCATATCAACATGAAACCAAGATGGCAGAGGGCCTTCTTGTCGACTCGCAAAAGAAGACAATGGATTCTATCATTTTTAAAGGTAAATACTTAGAATTAATAGTGGAAACCATGCCTCTGGCTCATGCTTCTATCACCGCCTGAAGCCAACGAGTTCAAGTCTATTCATTATATATTACATTCATATTCTACTGGCCAAATGGCCAGTTTCAAAGGATTTTTAGGAAAAATCACTGGCCCGCAGCCCAAACTATACTGGCCATTGGCCACCGGGCCCATTGACAAGCGATTGTTAGTGATTCCGGTAATCACAAATTTTGGTCTCAAATTTTGTTCAATTGCCCTCAGAACATCCGGTAACAGAACATGTGTGGGTCAACACGGTAAAAGGTATGCCAGCAAACCCTTTGAGGGTGTACCTTTTACCGTGTTGATCCACATGTACATGTCCATAGAAAATTGTTGATTACTCACATATAAATGTATCCTGTAAGGACACAATGGTCTCGTTGTATCCCTCAAGGACACATTGGCCTGCTTGTGTACTTCAAGGACACAGTGTTCTGCTTGTCTCCTTCAAGGACACAGTGTTCTGCTTGTATCCCTCAAAGACACAGTGTTCTGCTTGTATCCTTCAAGGACACAGTATTCTGCTTGTATCCTTCAAGCACACAGTGTTCTGCTTGTGTCCTTCAAGGACACAATAGTCTCATGGTCTCCTTGTATCTGTTAAGGAAACAGTGATCTTCTTGTTTCCTTCAAGGATACAGTGGTGGGTTTTCGCCCCCCCCCCCCCTCAACGACAGTCAAAATTTATTGTGCCCTAACGAGCCAGAGCCGAGGAGAATTTTTGCGCCTCTCTTTTATCTATAGTAGTGCCCGGGCTTTCTTGCTAAAAAGAGGGTCAATTCTTTTAGCCCCCCCCAAGAGGGGTCAAATTTTTTTTTTAGCCCCCCTCCGGAAGGGGTCTTAAATATGTTTACTCTCCTCAAACCCACAACCCCCTGTTCATAAAGAATGACCACTCCCTAAGTGAGCAAATAATGAGCATGCAGTGATAAATAGAAGAATATCATAACAGTCTTTTTTTTATATATATCAACTATTTCAAAGAACAGATACTGCTTTAAGTTTTACCCTGGAAAGATCAGTGCATTTATGCATTGAATGGGTATCACAAAGTTCAGCATCTTGGGCTTAGGCAGCTGTGCAGCTGCTGCAGCAGAAGCCGGCTCCTGATTGGTAAGTTGGTTGTATCCTTTAAGGAGACTACATAATGAGATGTTGCTGTGTCCTTCAGAGACACAGAAAGCTGACCATCGGCCCTGCTGCGTAGGGCACTGGGGCTGTAAGGCCAACAGTTTGAGTAAAAAGTTAGAAATAACAAGTGAGTTTATGTAGTGCCACTAGCAGCCTGGAGGAGCAGAGTTCGCTGAGTATTCAGTGTCTGCACTAACTGATCAGTAAAGGGATACACTCCTATAAGCAGATTGGATGTATGTTCGGCAGTGTAAGAACCGTGGGAGTTACACCCCTATAGAACTAGTTAGTAATCAATGACTGGATATGATCCTATGGAGTGTCAGGTATACACAGGAAAAGAACACATTCCTAGGGAGCTCCAAGCCACCAGTGACAGGTTACACTCCTGTAGAGTATCAAGTGTTTGTGGTTCCATGGAAGTGTCGACCTGAAGAAGTTCCTGGGTGGATTGAGTCCCTATAGGCTTGAGGGCCCGGGAGGCTGGTCACACTGGTAGCAATGATTATGTCCTTATGGGATACAGCATATATCCCACTCTAACTGATCCATGAGAGCAACGTCAGCGGTGAAAGTCCAAATGGTGTCCGGTTGAGAAAAGCCAAAACAAGCCGGTAGCTATTAAGTATATGAGGCCTGTGTAGAGATGGGGGAGCACAAATTGTGCTCAAGGCATCAGGATAAGCTGTTCAACCTGGAATCAAAAGGGGAAGATATTCATATTTGCAGCTTTGCAGCTTTGCAACTTAAAAGACCTGTTTCATGCGGATGGTTACATCTGAAGTGCTCTCTAAGGATATTAGATTAAGTGAAGCTTTAGAGGCCCCACTTGATGATTGGGAAACTTAAGGATAGAAAAGATCCACCCATTCTTGCTCATTGCCATTGGCTCACTCTCTCTCTCTCTCTCACTACCTGGTTACGAGGATGTATCATAAATAAAAGCTGGCGATTATACTTGCATTGTTGATTGTAATTAATGGATACCCGGCTTAGATGTGCGATTGTTGAATATCAGTGTGGACTTGAACTGTTAATCACCCATCATGGAATGTGTTAATTATGTTTGTCGGAGTCATGCTGTCATTTTGGAATTTGGTGGATTTGTGATTGAGATTTGAGGTGATGTTTAAAATTGAAATTATTGAACAATTATGGGCTGTGAGATTTAGACATGGCTGTGCTACTTGACACTAGCTAAAGATTCCCCTAATCTAGATATTTAAAACAGGAGTGGAGGTTTGAAAGATGATTATTAATTTTATGGTGGAAATCCGGACTGATAACTATATTTAATGATTACCCAGGACTCGACATTTGCACATAAAACCCCTCTTTCCCCTCCACCTGTAATAGCCCAGGTGGTGGAGAGCAATGCCTGTGTCTCTGAATGAATCAGACACCGTTCAAAGCACCTCAGGGTACTGCACCTCTGGGGGGACGCCTGCAGGAGGTGATATAGTGTCAAATGCGTCCAGCAGTACCAATGCCAGCGAGTTATATAGTTACAAAGAAGAGGAACAAGGTTCTATAATTGAGGCACAGGATAGGAGTATTAATAGTACGGAAAGCTGTTTGGATAACCGTTGAGTATATCAGGAGTTTGTGAGTAGTGGAGAGCAGGAGGAGCAGGAGCTACCCATGGTAACTATAGTAGGTCCAGATTGCTGTTAATAGCATGGACCAATCCAAAGGGGATCATGGATCATTAGAGGACAGGGAAGCAAATCTAGGTAGGCCTGATCAACCAGTTTGGAGGACTCTGGTCCTCAAGACCAGCAGATCCTATTCAATTGGGACGTAGAGATACCCAGGAAGAAGTAACGGCCACCGGGGAAGCTGCCAATTATAGAAGAACCCGCTCGGGAGGATGAAGACAGGGACCCTGACTCTAGGCGCCTTTTAAGAGATAGGAGCCACCGTCTGGATGAGGAGTCACTGAAAGCAAGGGCTGAAGCACGAAGGTCACTCTTCACATCCACCCCACACCTCTCAGTGGAGCTGAGCCAAGGTGAACTGGCTGATTTGACCGGGACTAGCGACGTTGCGGCTCGAAGGCACTCTTTTGACCCTAGGAGAGATAGTAGTGAACAATAATATTATGTGAGGCATCCAAAGATGTCACTGGGATCACATGACATTAAGAAGAAATGTCAGGTGAAACCTAGGAGCGATGCAGCCTCTTCCAGTACAATAAAAAGCGACAAAACCGAGTTGATACAAAATATTTTTGGTGACAATGACGATTTGGAGGTGCCGCAATGCGGTGAACAGGCTGATGGAGTAGATCCCGAGCATGGCAACGATCACAGCCAGGGACCTGTTTATTTTAAAGTATATACCCAGTATAGAACAACAAGTGTGGTCGGATCTGATAAAAAGGTCAGCATTGTAAGAACGCCCAGGATCACTGAGAACCTTTATTCTGACGTGAATGCATGTGCTATTTTGATAGTAGGAACCTTTGAGCACCACTACTCTCATTAAGAGCGCTCCTGAGACGCCTGCCTGGGATTACAGCAGCGTACATTCTTTTATAGAACAATGGGCCCACTCGAGCCTGCGAGCTAGGTCTGATTGGGATCTAGGGAAATGGAAACCCTTGAGTAGTCAACCTGGGGAAGCCAAGAAAAAGACAGGATTACCTACAGCCTACAGGACCAGAGCAGCAGTGCAAGCCCAGGTCGCCAAGCAAGAGGACGAGGATTTTTTTGAATTATTGGATGATGTGGAGGTGGTACACCATTT
Source organism: Acholoe squamosa (assembly GCA_949317995.1). Taxonomy (NCBI): domain Eukaryota; kingdom Metazoa; phylum Annelida; class Polychaeta; order Phyllodocida; family Polynoidae; genus Acholoe; species Acholoe squamosa. Next base: position 57,703,565 of record OX439045.1, read on the forward strand.
TGTGACTGACCTCATTGGGGACCGCTACGTAGACCCCTTGTGAACGTCAAAGGTCAGAGCCAGGCAGACCTCGTGTAAAGGGTTGTTTTTATCTGAACCCGGAATTGGAGAAGTTAATTTGATTGATTTAAATTCAACTTCAGAGAACACTGAAGGATTGGAGGCCTGCGGGAGCAGAAACAGCTCACAGGAAACCTCAGGAGCCTATACCCTAGCAGGGTCCTCGGAGGACAGGGGGACGCCTCATGCCTTAGTTCTGTACCTACCGATTCTGACCACACGGGCACAAATGGATCGCCACATAGTGAGCATCTAGGGACAGAGAACAGCCAGAGCAGACATGCTTCCGATGGGGTTGTGCTGACAAGGTCCACGATGCAAGCGGAAATGAGCTCTCTTCCTTTAAATGCAGTGTAAGGCTCATAGAGGAGGCTACCGACCAGGCGGCTAGACGGCAGGAAGTGCTCAGAAATTTTCACATAGCCCTGAGAGAGGCAGCTGACAAGTTATTGCAGCAAATGAGAACCTCATGAGCATTGTATGCCGAGGAAGTCAGATGCCAGGAAAGCCTAGTGGGAAACAGCATTGTCGCTGAGGATGGTGAGGATGGTGAGGTCGCATAGATGTTGCAAGCGACCTCAGTCGCGGGGAGGATATTCCTTGCGATCCAGCGGTTGGGAGATGGCGACAAAGCCATTGGGCCGCGGGAACAAAAAACCCCGTATTCTCAAAGTTTGGGTCTGAAATGAGCTTATTCTGAGTCAACTTTATTTTCAGAGAGACCCCAGGCACACGTATGCGAAGTTAGGTGTGAGCTAGTGGACGTCGCCGGCCGTGGGAGTCCTGATAAGCAGGTGATGGTGGTTCGGGAGACCACCATCCCCAACCCGTTGTTTTGTCATCAATAGCCAATAATTATAATGAACGGGTATAACAGGGTACAATTATGTATGTATTTATTGTATGCTATGTTATGTATGTATTTATTATGCGACATATGAGAGAGTGCTATAGGAGTCCTGTGTAGGGTTTATAGTAGCTAGAGTTTATGGTAGCTGTGGAATGTTGCAGACGGCGATGGAGTCGGACAAGATCTGGTCAGGAGGATTCTGTAGGGGGAAAGATATGTGTAAGCTAAGTATATGGTGAGTAGAAGGTGTAGTGGGGTAGTGAGAGACAGGTGAGGAGTTTTGTGAGAGCGGTCGAGGAAGCAACACATACTCCTGGAGTAGACGAGGATGAAGCTGTTTAGTATCTAGTATTACACTTAGCCAATGTAAGAACGGATTAAGCAGGGTCTCTATGGCACCTATACCTCTCTAGAAGCACTGGATTGTTGGAACATGAACTGCTTGTGTGAATAGACTGATGTCATTGAAGCTGTACAAACCTGAGTGGAATTACCAAACAACTGTAACTGTGAATAACGTGTGAACAATAAATGGTGACTTGTATCGGCGTCTTGGTGTTGGTTAAAAGAATGGGCTAAGCCAACATCATACCACTAGAATTAGTCTTCCCAATACGTGAGATCAGTGGAGTGAGCTGATAACAACTACCCAAGTGAGACTACATTAATATACACATAAACACAACCCATACAGCCCACCGTCCCTCTGTAGGTCAACAGATACACCCTTGGAGATATCACAGGCCACCTAGGGGTCTGCAGGTCAACGCGATAACAAAGTGAAGCATGTGGAAAAGAGGACCGACAAGGAACCTACTTCTGAGAACCTTGAGGAGTCGCTTGTCCCCTCTACTCCAGGTATCATGAGTGAGGGCCCTGTCACCGAGCCCTCGGCATCTCAGACTGGAACCTCAGGAACCAACACGCACACAGTTGTGAAACACGAGGATTTCCTTTTCCAACAGGCGGCGAGCCTATCTTTTAGCGATCTGAGCGCTGTTGACAGCATGAGAAAAATCCACACTTCACGTGGATCTTCGACATCTGGAAAACAATTGCTGAATCTGGAATGTCAGAGGATGCAAGGGACGGCCGGACCTACCACAGATTCCTGTGGGTCTGTGAACGAAGTAGGCAATCACGATGATCCACCACTCACCACCATCATGGCGTGGGGAGGGCTATCTAAGCTACCAACGATGAAAATACCCACCTATTAGGGTGGTAATAATGAAAATTATGAAAGGTTCTTCGACGAGATGGATATTTTGAAAGAGATAAACAGGTGGGACGATAACACCTTTCTGAATATAGTCAAGTTCCACATCAAGGCCGGAGCGGCCACATGGTTGAAGTCTATACCTGAGGAAGAGAAAGACTCTCTGGAGAAAGTGAGGATCATTTTGAAAGAAACGTTTGGGGACAAAAGGCCCTCGTGGCTTAGGCATAGGGACCTTAATAATCTGCGGCAGGAAAAGATAGAGTATGTGACCGCCTTTGCACTGCGGGTGAAGGGTTACATGAAGCCCAGTATCGAAGACGGGGAGTTTATTTCTCTCTTTATCAGTGGGACCGGGGCATTGGCAACGAGTTAGCTAAGGCGGAGTTAAAATCATTACATGAGGCCATAGCCATGGCAGTGCACCTTGAGTCGGTGGAAAAGAAGAACCCTGATAAAAAGGGCGAGTTGCCTCCAGAGGCAGAGATAGTGAAACAGACCCAGAGTTTGTTCAGGTGGTGGAAAACTATTTCACACAGGGACTCAGGGGAAATTGTGCTCCAGGGGCTATGGCGCCCCAGAACCCCGGTACAACCCTGGCCATGGTGAAAACAGATTCAGCCGCCGGAGGAAGATACACGGAACAAGGATATTACAATAATCGCATGCAAGGGACCTCTGGGAATCGAGGAGGGGGCCTGAGTTTGGAAGATTACCGCAAGAGAGTGGTGCAGCATGCCGTTGCCTATCAATGCACCATCGATTGGCTGAATGGATTGCAGCCTCCTAGTGGGACCGAAGCCAAAGACAAAGCCGATAAAGGGAGTGACCGGTATTGCATTATACACAACGCACACAGTCACAGCACTGAGGAGTGCGTGCTTTTGGCTGACTACCACAAGAATTTAGGCACACAACCGCGAGCTGCGGCGGAACCCAAGAGACCCCACAGCAACCCCGGCCCGGGCCAGCGAAACTAGCGGGCCAGCCTGCTCCTATTATTGAATTGCAATTGATTCAGCTGAATCATTTCCGTATTCTGAGCAGCAGTCTCCAATTTTGTATCCTGACCACTTACTGCATTCGTATCTTTACCAATATCCATCTCATCTAATTTTTCTGTCGTATTCTGAGTGTTCATAACCAAATCCTTAACCGCCTGTGCATCTTCCAACAGTCTCTCATCTTCAGAATTTACCGGACTCACCCAGGTCTCCTCAACCTCCATCTTAACTTCCGAACTCAACATACTTTGTGCCATAACAACGCACACCAGAAACAGAAATACCCGCAGGTATGTCAGCCTGATCGGTATTCTACTTAACAAAACAGTTTGCACCGAGATTCTTACTTTGCAAATAGGTTTTCCCGCAGGAAAAAAACTTTGAGACACGGCAGGCCACCACGCTTGATTTGACAAGATTGCAGATCTCTCACGAGAACCCTAATTGCGGGGTAAAGGTCATATCTGCCGGCCTGACCTCATTCCGGAGAATTAGGTCACACGACATGTGTCTGTCAAAGTCGTATCATCACCTTCAACTTAATCTCTTCAGGAGTATCTATGGAGAATACATATAGTGTTGTACTGACACGTCGGATTAATCCATCCATCACTCACAGGAACCATCAAGCTGCAGACAACAGAGCAGGTTAGAGCAATTCTGTTCACTTGGTACTGCATTCTGCAAACGCTGTCAACAGAGTTGACACTGCTACTGTCATAACACATAACAATACAAACATACATACATATAGACACTGTACGGGACAATACATCGTTGTGTTTCAGGATTCAATACTTATTAGGACTTCGGATAAGGCTTAGTTAGGTAACACCACTTCTCTGAACAATCCTAGCACTATGGTGAACACCCTCCTTCTTAGTTCTATTCATAGGATTGGGAAACGTAGCTTAACTCCCAGGATCTGACCTAGTCTTCTGGGTCCCACGTTGCTTTGTCTTTCCAACTCCTGCAGAGACTTATTTTAATCTTAATGCCTTTCTCAATTACTTCCACCTCATTCTTCTTCTTTCTCTACAGTGGCCCACAAGGGTCAAAGTAGCTGGTGGTTCCAGCATCCTATAACTGGTGGTTCCCACACACTGTAACTGGTGGTTCCACACCAATCAGCTACTGGTACTGGATCCCATACCAAGTAGCTGCTGGTTCCCACACCCAGCACTTGGTAGTCCCATACACATTAGTTGCTGGTTCCTGTACCCAGTACATGCTGGTTCCCACATACAGTAGCTACTGCTTCCCACATCCAGTAGCTGCTGGTTCCCATATAAACTGGTTCCTAACCCAGGTAGTTGCTGGATCCCACACCCTTGCTGGTTCTTGCACCCAGTACCTGCTGGCTTCCACATAGAGTAGCTGGTAGTGGTTTCCACATCCATCAGGTGCTGGTTCCTGCACCCACTACCTGCTGGTTCCCAAATACAGTGCCTGCTGGTTCCCACATCAGGCAGTTGCTAGTTCTTAAAACAGTAGCTGTTGGTCCCCACACAGTAGCTACTTGTTCCCATATCCAATAGCTGCTGGTTCTGATATAGAGTAGCTACCGGTTCCCATACCTAGTAGCAAAAGGGTGATCTGGATAAATTCTGGATGAAAAAGGTCATATTAGTCAAAAGTGGGCAAATTGGGAAAGTTGGGTGAAACTAGGTCATAAGCAGTCAAGATAGCTAAAATTTGTCAAAATAGTAAGAATTGGTTCCAAGTAGGTCAAATTAGATGAAATTAGGTCAGAGAAGCCTATTAGGTCAAAATTAGACAAATTAGATCAAATTGGCTAAAAGTAGGTCAAATGCATCAAATGAGGTCAAACTAGGATAAATTATGTCAAATTGGTTGAAAATGGGTCAATCAGGTCAAATTCTATCAAATTAGGTCAACGGTGGTAAGAATAGATCACATTGGTCAAAATAAGGGTAATTAGGTCCAAGTGGGTTCGAGTGAGTCAAATTGGTCAAAATTTGGTCAATTAAGGTCAAATTATGTCAGAGTAGGTAAGGATAGGTTAAATAAGGTCAAACATAGTGAAAATAGGTCAAATTGGTAAAAGGTAGGCCATTGAGGTAAAATCAGGTCAAATATGGTAGAAATAGGTCAAATTGACCAAAAGTAGGTTAATTAGGTCAAAGTAGGTTAGGACAGGTAAAATATGGTTAAAATATGTCAAAATGGTCAAAAGTAGGTCCAGTAGGTCAAAGTAGGCGAAGATAGGTCAAATAAGGTCAAATATGGCAAAAATAGGTAAAATTAGTAAAGGGTAGGTCAATGAGGTTAAATCAGGTCAAATATGGAAAAAATAGGTCAAGTTGGTCAAAAGTAAGTCAGTAGGTCAAATTAGGCTAAGATAGGTCAAATAATGGTTAAAATAGGTCAAGTTGTTCAAAAGAAGGTCAATAAGGTAAGGATAGGTCAAATATGTTAAAATAAGTCAAATCAGTCAAAGGTAGGTTCTAGGTCAAAGTAGTTTAGAATAGGTCAAATTAGGTCAAATATAGATAAAGTAGGTCAGATTGGTCAAAAAAAGTCATATTCAACCTTATTTAGACAAATTTCGACATAATTTGACCTAATTGACCTACTTTTGATAAATTTTACCTATTTCCAGCATATTTGACCTTACTTCACCTATCCTAACCTACATTGACCCACTTTGACGAAATTGACCTACTTTTGGCCAATTTGATCTATTTCAACAATATTTGATCTATCCTGACCTTATTAGACCTAATTGACCTACTTTTGATCAATCTTACCTCTTTTCACTATATATGACCTTAATTGACCCATTCCGACCTAATTGACCTACTTTTGGCCAATTTGTCCAGTTTTCACCACATTTGACCTTATTTGGCCTATCCTACTGTAATTGGCCTATTTTTGACTGATATGACCTATTTTCAACATATTTGACCTTATTTGACCTATCCTGACCCAATTGACTTATTTTGACACCTACTGGTTTAAGAACTCACAACTACTGGTTTAAGAACTCACAACTAGGCACTGTATTTGGGAACCAGCAGGTAGTGGGTGCAAGAACCAGCACCTAATGGATGTGGGAACCACTACCAGCTACTCTATGAGACAGCAAGCAGGTACTGGTTTCAAGAACCAGCAAGGGTGTGGGATCCAGCAGCTACTTGGGTAGAAACCAGTTTATATGGGAACCAGCAGCTACTATATGTGGGAAGCAGTAGCTACTGTATGTACTGGGAACAGGAAACAGCAACTAATGTGCATGGGAACCACCAAGTGCTGGGTGTGGGAACCAGCAGCTACTTGGTATAGGATCCAGTGCCAGTAGCGGAAAGGTGTGGAACCGCGGTTACAGTGGTTGGGAACCACCAGTTACAAGATGCTGGAACCAGCAACTACTTGGTGTGGAACCATCAGTTATTGTGTGAGGGAAACGATAGCTACCCAGTAGTTGCTGGTATAAACTTTGTTCATATAGAAAGACATAGAGTGCACCATGCAATGCTAAAAGATACCTGTCACAAGTTGGTTTCCATGAGTTGACACCTTGACAGTTTGACAGCAATGAAATGAAATTGACTTTGAACATTGATTTTGGTTTTGGACTCTAACTTTTTTGTGAAAGTCAACTCTTTGCTTCAACTTCAATTTGACCCTTGTGGGCCACTGTACTTTCTCCTCCTCCGAGTACCTAACATAGTCATTTTTCTCGGCTTCTTCCTTTTCCTTTCAGATACCACAATTTTGTCCTCTAAATCTTCTTCCTCATTCTTCATATCATGTAAGTGCTCCAACTCGGGTAAATCCACAATCTCAGGTAATTCCATAATATTCGGACCTATTCCATACATTTCTTCTGCTAATTTCCTACCCCTATATCGTCTCAACATTTCCACATGACATCTTCTCATGTTACCATACAGATCTCTTATAAAGCAGGTAGTTTCTGAAATAATCTGAATGATGTGGGCCATCCCAACTGGATACTACCTTCAATCTATCGAGGTGTTTTTTTTTAACCGTAGGACTCCATCTCCCACCCTGAAAAATCTAGGCTTCAATCCAGTATCGTATCCCAACTTCTGCCATTTTGCTGATTTTTCCAATATATTTCTGACAAGTTCATAAGCCTTCTTAAAATTATCTCTTAGGGATTCCACGAACATAATAGAGCATGGAGTCTCTGGACTGATTCCAATCACCCTAAAAACGAGATCTGCTGGCATTATGATGTCTTCACCATAAACCAATCGGCGTGCAATTTGTGGAAGCATGCAGGGTACTGTTATATGCATGCACCACAAAATCACACTGGACATCCCAATCGTCCTGATACTTATTTACTAATTGTTTCAGAACTTGCAACAGAGTCCTATTGAACCTTTCTACCAAGCCATCCAACTGAGGATGATACGGATTCGTACGTGTCTTACAAATAGCCAGGTAATTGCACATTTCCTTAAAAAAATCAGACTTGAATTCCCTTCCCTGATCAATGTGAAGCATTAGGGGAACCCCAAACTGCAACACCCAGCCTCTTACAAATGCTTCCGCACAAGTAGCAGCTTAAGATCTTTCAAAGGAAATACTTTCGTATATTTTGTATAATAATCACACACAACCATCATACACATGTTGTCCCTATGGGTTGTAGTAAACCCACTAATGATATCAATCGCAATTCTGGCAAAACATACTCCAATAAATTCCTGAATCAAAGGATTCTTACCTTATCCCTCACCGGGTTTATTCTTACAACAGTCAGGACAAATGGCAATCCACCTTAGTAAATCCCCTACTTATTATGGGTCGAGACCCCTAAAATCGACAGTGTGACATGACTTTTTCTTAAAATATACAAAGGACATGGAGCTTCTAGGGACAAGGACATGGGATAAAAAAGATAGTGACTGGGGACATGGACCTTTCTTAAAATTGACATGTGACATAGAACCTAGTGACAAGGACAGAGGAAAATGCAAATTTAGTGACATTTGACATGGGCTTTTCTTAAAATCGACAAGGGACATGGGGACCCCCATCTAGAGCCCCCTTATTCCTGGCCAATAGTATCTCCAGGAAAGTCTTTCCAGGGATCGATTCTTCCCAAAATGGCCACTTGTCACGTGGCCATGACAGTAATACATAATATCCCGGGATAACAATCTGAAGCATCTTATTAGTTGGGCTAATTTTCCACCTACATAAAATTCCATCTCTGACTTCCAACTCAGTCCATTAAGCTAGAAATCTTCTCATCTCCCTATTTTCCATACTGATAGCAGGCCTGATAGCAGGTTTTTGTTCCAAGTGGAACTGTTTCCAGGAGCTTCTTAACAGTGGGATCCTTATTCTGAAACTGACGTATAGTCTTGGGTGACCACTCAATCAGAGTTTCAGGATGACTCCTATAAGGTATTCTTACATCTCCATTGACTGCAAGGGAAAGATTCCTTAGCCCTTCCGGATGTCCAGTGTGCAATGCTTTGTAGGGGAAAACTCACTCGGGAGAAACCTGGAATAAAATCCCTATAATAGCTACAAAGTCCTAAGAAGGACCTCACCTGTTTAGTCACATATCTTTCCCAATTCTGTACACTTTCCACCTTCTCCGGGTCTGCCTACATACCTTCTGGAGATATTATCCTGCCCAAATACGTAATTGAATTCTTAAACACTTCACACTTCTTAGCTTTTAGATGTAACCCATTAGAGATTAGCCTCTTCATTACTTTTTCTAAATTATCCAAACATTGACAGAATGTTTTACCAAAAACAATTACGTCGTCCAGATACACCAAACATTTCTTCCATAATTTAGGTCACTTAACAGAGTTTCCATCATAGCTCTTAAAGGTTGCAGGTGCATTACATAAGCGTAATGGCATAACGTTATATTCAAACAACCCCAAATGACTGGAGAAAGCAGTTTTCTCTGTGTCACCAGGGTTCATTCCTATCTGCCTGTATCTGGACTGCAAATCCAGGGTACAAAACCAATTGTTCCCACCTAAGGCATCCAAAGTTTCATCAAGGGTATGAATTTTTCTTAGTCATGCCATTTAACTTCATATAATCCACACAAAAGCAGATACTCCCATCCTTCTTAGGAGTCATGACAACAGGGCTGGACCAGGGACTAGTACTAGGTATTATCACTCCCTTTTCCAGCTGGTTAAAAATCTCATTTTCACAGATTATCTTCTTCTTTAGAGGCAAAACCCTATACGAAATCTAAAAGGGTTCAGCATGTCCGGTATTGATATGGTGTAAAACCTTATCATTCTGCCCTAGGGGTCCACCCGAGTAGCCAAATGTATCCTCATACTTTTGCAAGAGATTCCGAACTTCCATTTTCTGATAACTATTTTCCAAACAAGAGTCCTCAATAATCTTATCTAGCTGCTCATTCAGTTTCACCTTTCCTTACGGACCCATTTCTTCATCAGGCTTGTTGACTGAATCATTTACCGTTTTCACCAGGGTTACTGCTCCAATTTCAGAACCTTTCTTGAGATAGATAGTTTCCCCTCCCCAGTTCATGACAGGCAGCACATTCCAAAATGGATTTCCTACCAGGGTATCCACAGATTCCAATCCTATACTAGCCAGGTGGACAGTATCAGGCTCAAACAACTCTCTTGCCCTTTCAGAGATCTATCAGTAGTGCACGGCACGTCACAGGAGACCCCCGGGGGTATCTTGACTGTGTCTATCACACTAGCTACTGAACTGATCTGCCGGAGCATACATACAACCTGTATATCCTACGGTTTCCTGATACTCAAAATACCTTGACACAGGTTCAACTCAGCCTCAAAGAGACTCGCAAAGTCTAACCCAAGTATCCCATCATCCTTCACTTCTGCTATTATTGGACAAAGAACGAATTCTTTCTGTCCAATCTCCGCCTTCATAAATGCTTTACCAAACACCTGCATATCTATCCATCAGCCGCTTAAGCCTTTACCCCTGTTATGAAGTTCTCAGTCTTATTTGGCAAGTGGCTAAGGAACCGCTTGGAGACTAATGAGTGGCTAGCCCCTTTGTCTTCCAAGAATTCCCCAGTCCTACCCTGAATCGTTATGTCATGGAAGTGTTTGTGCATGATCAAGTTGTCATATGAGAAATATCATAAGACTAGTGGTATATAGTGTAAATACATTGAGCTCTCATAAAATAGTGTTATTTCCAGTTGTCACTGGTTTATTCAGCTTTAGGCAACATGTAAGAAATATCAATCATACAGTAGTTAGTATGTAGGTAATTTGTACATACAGTAAATATACAGTAAGTTATAAAGTATAATGTTCTGTTCCACTCCACCTGTGAGGTAATAATAATACAATGTCCAGCATAGTTCTAGGTGGGTTCCCACACCTAGCTCCTGACCTGCTGCTTAGAGGAATAATGAAATAATGAATAACTTTACCCTCTGGTGGAAGTCTTGAGGAAGATACCCTCTGGCCACTAATGATAGAAACCAATGCCTGTCTAGCATAGTTTCACCATAGTGCAGTGGTATAGCAGGTAGCAGGAGATGACTGGAGATGTTACCTCTAGAGCGGTTCTTGGTGTTCTGTCCTCTTGGAGGTGCAGACAGGCTATTTGTAGCAAATCTTGGAAAAGCACCTCCAGACTGACTGGGGCCAGTAGCATCTGCCTAACTCTGCAACTGTTTGAGGGGAGTCTTTCATGTGTCACTGGGTGCACAAAGGACCCCCATGGGCGCCGCTGTGTCCCCCATTGTCTTGGTCGGTTGTGTAACTTCAAACCCCCATATCTCGGTAGTTTACGCAGCTACAACCGCCATTTTGCGCATGCGCAGAGTTAAATATGCCAAGTTTATAATGCTTGCTGGATGGGCGCGTAACTCGCGCCGGTTCGTCTGTAGTGCACTCAAAGGTCGATTCAGTCTCTATGGCGTAACTTCCTTAATAATGGGAGTTCCGCCTTGATCTTGGGCTCATTTTGACCGTCTAATTATGGGCTTTCCATAGATGCTTTGATATTTGACCTAGCTTGCTCAGGAGCGACGCTAGAGCGACCGGACGGTTATGGCGTCGTGCTTATGTAACCAATTGTTCAGTTATTAGAGTGCTCAGACACTCATGACGGCGTCAGCAGTGCTCAGGCACCCGTGACGGCCGGTTGCATTCACTTACAACTTATTAGTTTGTGCACTAAACCATGAGGTCGCACACTGAGACCCTCATTTTTATTATATTGTGCAGTGGACCATTAGGTCGGACCCTTTGATGTCACAAACTCTGTCTAACTGACTCTGGCTGGTGTGCAGTGGGGCATGAACGCTCTTATACAAAGTTTGAGCGCTCTTATAGCTCTTAGAACCAACCTATGTATTAATTTCTTAGATATTCTTTGATTAATACAATAATATGTTAGAATTTATGGAATAATAAAATGGTATATCATAGAATACTCCCTCTCCCCCGAGAGAATGCGAAACTCCGTCATTTCGCCGAGGGAATGTACAATTTATACAATTTTTACCTTATTTTGGAGTTATATACTGTTTGTAAGAGGATTTGAAGTAATGGGGAGTGCTTCAAATGCAATTTTTGTGGTAGAGCTTTGTTAGTATAAACAATTTTCTCCTGGGTATAATACATTTCCGAGTTTCTATATCTTACCATACCTGAGCATGTTTGCTTATGTAACATCAATTTTGGGTACAATTTTCCATTTTTATGTACAACATACAATTTGGCAAATAGAGTGCAATTTTGGCATCCAATGTTCAATTTAGCGTGCAAATTGAACATAAATGCCAATTTAGTGTGCAAATTTACAATTTCGCGTGTAATTGCGTTCAATTGACAATTTTAGTATGCAAATATATAATTTTCGCGTACATTTGGCAATTTCAGTATGCAAATATATAATTTTCGCGTATATTTGGCAATTTTAGTATGCAAATATATAATTTCGCGTACATTTGGCAATTTTAGTATGCAAATATATAATTTCGCGTACATTTGGCAATTTTAGTATGCAAATATATAATTTCGCGTACATTTGGCGATTTTTAGTATGCCAATATATAATTTTGCGTTCAATTGATAATTTCTGTATGTACATATATAATTTTGCGTACAGCTTGGATACACATAAAAATGTTGATTTTTGTAAAAAAAAATCTGATTTCAGTGTATGAATTGGGTACAGACATACAGTATAATGTGCAACATACAATTCAAGTGTGTAAATTGGGTAAAAACTTACAATCTAGTGTGCAAACATACAATTTTAGTGTGCAAATTGGGTACAAGCGTACAATCTGGTGTGCAAACATACAATTTTAGTGTGCAAATTGGGTACAAGCGTACAATCTGGTGTGCAAACATACAATTTTAGTGTGCAAATTGGGTACAAGCGTACAATCTAGTTTACACTATACAATTTTTGGGATTTGAGACAAATTTTTCCGAGGACCGGAAAAACAAAGTACTTCATGTACAATAGGCTTGTTTGTCTCTGAGTTACTCTTTGATTTTGCTATATGGGTGTATTAATTGGCAATTTCGGCAGTGGGCCGCTGCTTAATTGACTTTTCCCTAGCCTTTTTGAGTATGTGTCCCTGAAAGAGATTTTTTGGTGAGTATCTTAAGTAAACATTTTTCATGTCAACAATTTTCCTCAACATTTTTTTTTTTTTTTTTTTTTTCATTCATTTTTCCAACAATTTTCTTGGATGCCTAAAGTGTGTCACTTTAAGTAAACCTTGGTATAGTATACAAGTGCTAGTGGGTACAAAAACTGTCTTAGTTATCTACCTGCATTCATGTATATTTGTGTTGGATTTGTACAATTTACAATTTTTAAATTGCAATTTCGCGATTTTGCGCGTATATGCGCGCATTAATCATCGATTTTGTGAGAATACCATAGATTTTCATATTATACATCAACAAGTGGCTGTGTATATTCTCTAAATTTTTCTAATACTTTGATAATTTCATTGACAGTGGAGGTGTGTCAGGATTGAGATGTGAGTCTCCTCCCTGATGTGCTCATGCAGTGGTGGCACTTGAGGTGTTAGGTGCCAGATTCTGGCATGTGTCTGTGGCAGTGCCTAGCTTGGTGTCAGTGGACAGTTCAGGGTGGGGAGGGGGGTGTGTGTGTGTCCATTTAAGGAGTGGGTGGCTGGTATTGGAGTATCAGTTCCTCTCTGGAAACCTCTGCTGTAACACCATGGCTCACCTTCAAGCTATCTTTGCTTTGCCTGTCTCCCAGGTGATGGTGGTGGGGAGTCCGGCTAGGGCCCTGGTGGAGGCCAACCAGACCATACACTATGGCTACATAGTGAGGAATTTCAGAGAGATCAGTGAGCATGGTGATGTGTTGGTGGACATGTATTCCTGCCACTATTTCTTGAGCTCAGCCTTGCGTCGGGGGGCCACTGTGGCCCTTTTGGCTAGGGCCTTGAGTAATCTAGGGTTCTGGCCCATGGACTCTAACTTCGGACCGCGGGAGCGAGTGTTGTGGGATTATTTGTTGGCAGTGTCCTTCATCGATCTCGCGGCATCCGGGGACCCATCCATGGCAGCCGAGTATGGACTGGGATTAATGGAGGCCCGGCTTGTTGAGTGGGAACAGGACCACGGCCATATGTATGGATCGGACTCGGACTCCCACTCTCCCATCGATGTTGAACCCGAGGATCTGTGGTAGGATCCCGACTGACTGAAACCTAGGGTGTAAAAACCCGCCATCCCAAAGGCCCTTTTCAGGGCCGGCAAATTGTCCGAAAAGTTCTGAATACTGTCTCTGATATGTTGTCTCCTGGTGGTGGACTGGGGGGCAGTCTAGGCTGTGGGCAGTCTAGGCTGTTTCCACAGTCACCGGGGAGGGCTGGTGGTTTAGAAAATTAGCAATAGTCTGCATGTTTGACCTTGCGGTCTCCTCCTGTTGTTCGTCAATAATTATATCTGTTGTATTTTCCAGTGCTGTCATGGTCACCGGGCTGGTGCCACAATCATTCTGGAGAAGCATGGAGTAGTACAGTCCTTTGTTTTTAAGGGCTGGTATGGTACTGAACCTAGTGCGCCAAGGTAGGTGTATCACCTGAGGGAGGTGATAAGCAAATTCTCCTCTCTGTGTTGTTATAACTGCTGGTCCATTCCAGGTAAATATAGCCTTAGGTAGTGGGAAGGTTTTAACCACTATATCCTTATAGGTCGGGGCAGCTGCTGATTTAATCTCATCAAATTCATGTGGTATTGGCCTCAAGGGTAGCGCGAAGTTTGAGTCTCCACAATATATTTTAAAATATATTGTGGGATTTGTGCGCTTGGCCACATTTTTCTTGCCACAGTGTGTCTGTGCAAATTTCTTAAGGTACTTCATTATTCTGTAGGCTGCGTAGATGGTCAGGGTGAATAATATAGCAATTATCAGGGTGTGGGTTTCCTGAATTGTGAGGAAAGGGGTGTGGGTTTCCTCTGTAGGGGTAAATTTGGTAGGATTCTTATCTGGGAGCAATTTGTGTAGGGGCAGCTCGGTGACTAGTCTGAAGGCTTTGGCTGTAGGCAGGTAGGCTACAGTTCCTCCTAGTCTGTATAGTTTGAGTAGTATGTATACTATAAAAATGTGAGCTGATATCCCTAGGATGAGTCCTAAGCTTTGGAAGATTGGATGCTCTGTAACTCGACGTAGGTATGATTCTCCGTAGCGTGTTTCCATTGCCTTATCAAGGTTGGAGGCATCTTTTAATAATGTTTTGGCAAAGGGCTCTAAATTTAGTTGAGTAATATCATCCATGATTGGATTTTCCTGTAGTTTTTCTAAGGTTCTAGAAAGGTTTACTACTGGGAAATTTGGAAGATTCTCTCTTTCATCTGGTTTAGTTTCAGAAATTTGGTTAAGTGCTGCCATGAATGGTAAATTAATTGTCTTGAGAATGTAGTGAAATGATAAGGTTGAGTTACAGGGCAACCTTGTGTTTGGAAGAGAAAATTCTCCTACACTGATCGTGCACCCACAGGGTACACCTATGATTGAGTAGGACTGGGCTTTTCGAGTTTCAGACGTTTTACCATGGCAGTTGATAAAGTAATGGGGTTCATTAGTAGTGACCAGATACTCATCTTCAGAAATGGAAATAGCATGGGTGGTAGGTGTTTGCAGTGGTGAAACTGTAAACTTGCAATGTTCCTTAATCTGTTGAGCCTGGTTAGTAAAAATGGCTACAGGGCATGTAGGCCTGTGTTTATAAATTCTACCATTTACATCTCTGCATACCTTTACTGTAGTACCTTCACATGCCTGCATATCTGCTGAGTCCAATTCGATGAATAATGATTCGTCGTAAGATACTGCTAGAAACTCAGTTGTGGTTTGCAATTTGGTGACTCCTCTGGTGGGGGTCTCCTGTGTGTCTATAGGGATGGGTGATGTAATCATTTGGTACAGTTTGAAGGTAGAGGTGGTAGATTGAATTATAATGTCCAGATGAATATATATATGGTGAGCTGAGTAAGTGTATGAGGTCAGCTTCTGTGAATAATAGAAATCTAAGTCATTAATTGCGACTTGTGCTCCAGGGTGTGTAATCCTAAGCTTGTTATTAATGTCAATTAAGTATCTAGCAAGGTCTGAGGGTGGTACTATATCAGGGGTTAGGATTCCTGATGATAGCATCCTCAGGGCTGCATTTGTCCTTTGCAGTGATTGAACTGTATTCATTCTTGCTGCTATGATAATTAATGCATCATTTAATACTTGCATCTTTTCCCTTTGAGTTTTCTCGTGCCTTGAATATGAGTCAAGTGACCTGGACATGTTAGAGGCCCAAAGGTTGACGGTGTCACCTATGGTGTTGATTGTGCTGTCCAGTACCTTCTTATCTTGGATGTATGCTTTAACAAACTTATCTTGTCTGTCTGTGATCTTTTCAATGAGACTAGCTGCTTCCTGATCTTGTTTAGCAAATATCCTTAGTATTTCATCTATGTTCTTGAGCTGTCCCATTACTTGGTTTACATCTTCTACTGTGGCTAGACCTAGCACACCGCGAAACAGGGGTGCTAGAAAACCCAGTATGGCCTCTCTTTTGGCCTTGTCCAATGTGTTTATGGGGTTGGATAGGAACAATTTGATGGAGGCTAATGTTTCATTTATCTCCTTGTCTGCTATTTCCAGCAAGGTGTCAAGCTCTTTGGCTTGTTGGATAATTTGACCAGAGGTATGATCTTGTAGAGTAGGAGTGGTCAATTGGAGTATTCTATCCCTTATGGATCCTAGGGTAACGGGTGCCCGAGGTATCTTGTAGGGGATAGCTAACAACAGTGTTGTGGTTGTATGTCCATTGACCAATGGTTGAGGGCTAGGTTTGAATACTACTCCTATGTTTTGTCTCACCACAGGTGTGTAACCTGCAGTAAGTGGTTCTATAATATATAGTAACAGCATAGTTGGCAGTATGGGTGCAACTCTCGGTCTTCCCATGGTGCTTGTGTAAAGCAAGTTTGCTGTTTTAAAGTCTTGTCAAATTTGTAGTAATTTGGTGCTGGTAAAGTCTAAGTGTATGGTGTAACACTTTAAATGAAGTGGTTCAAACTGTACCTTTGCAAGATTGAGCTGTCTTGGCAATATGTCCGGTGAGTCTATAGAGATTGACCAATAGATGGTAAGGTCAGGTTGAAGGTGAAGTAGGTGTGTGCTTTATCCTAGTGCAGTCTTTCCTAATGGAGAAGTGGGCTGGCTAATTCCCAAGTGGGGTCCTGTAGACTTGTGTTCCAGACTGCAGCTGGATGAAGACTGATGGTGGGCTATGGTCCACAGTGCTTCTTATGTAGCCTACCCTACCCACATCCATTGTGGGCCTGGTATTGTTTCTCTGGAGTCCATGCATTGATCTCCAGTGTCTGCAACTGTGGGGTCTATTGTGTAGTCTGTGTACTGGTAATTAGCTCCTCCTGTCATCCAGGACAGCCATTCATGACTGTCTAGACAGTTGTCTGAGGGTAGCTTATAAGGTCAATTGATCTCTATAGACTGCTATGTTGGCATAGCGTGCTCTTTCATGTGGGGATTAGGCTTTAGACACTCCATTGTGTCACCCTTACTCTTCTTAGACTTCATGTCTGCTTTACTTGGAGGGTCCCAGTCTTTGACCATTCAGAGGCAATAACCTACTGATATATTTACAAATTTGATTGGCTTTATATACATATAAGTAATTCATTATCAGTCACACATGCCTTATGTGTGGATGAAGAGAATTTGTAATACATTTTGAAAATCTTATGTTCTTTTGGTATCTCAATCTGTTTCTAATTTCTTGAAACAGCACCACACCTAGATGTTTTTCTTAGTATGTGGTGTGCAGGCCTAGGCCTGATAGGGCCTATGCCTGTGGTTTCTCTTGTAAGGGTGATATCATTTTTGTTCCTTACAATTTTGTTGTAGTATTTGGCTTCATGTGGAATAAGCCTGTGTGCAAATTCATTGTTCCTGACAGCCACAACCTTTTTCAGTCTGTCTATGTGCACTGGTCTGGCCACCAATAGATTGGTGTCCAAGTTTTTGAGTTTGGCACTTGTCAAACTAGGTCTATCTACTACAACATATGGTCCCATAAAAAGGGGTTGAAGTTTCTTACACTCTGTGTTGGTCAGGATTCTTGGTATGTTTAGGTACACCATGTCAGTGACCTTGATTTACTGTGGTGTAAGTTTCTTATCATATCTATCCTTCCTTTCCTTTTGTAGCTTGGCGACCCTTTCTATAGCTTTCCTCCTAGAGGTATCTTGATTTGTTATCATGTTAGCTACATGGTCTGCTACGGTGGATATGTCTTCCTGTATTCCCAGCCCTAAGTCCATTGGAGTGGCTGGGTTTCTTCCATGAAGTAGGAAGAAAGGGGTGAATCCTGTGGTTTGGGATTCAGTGTTGTTTAATGCAAAGGTTATGGGTTCAATAAATGAATCCCAACTGTTTTGGTGCTTTGAGCAGAATGCTCTGAGCGCTGTGCCAATGCTAGCATTGAATCTCTCTACAAGCCCATTTGATTGTGGCCTGTATGGTGAGGAGAATTTATGTTTGATCTTGAGGTGTTTAGTTAACTTTGTGAACTTTGCACCTGTATAACATGTTCCATTGTCTGTTTGAAGAGTGGCTGGTGTTCCATGATGACAAATTATATTCTTGTAGAACTCTGCTGCTGTTGTTTCAGCTTTTAAGTCAGTAGTAGCCCAAGCTGTTGCATATCTGGTAGCATAATCTATGCAGACTTGTATATGTTTGTTTCCCCTGGCAGTTGTGGGAAGTGGTCCCACCGCGTCGAGGTTTAGGAACTTCATTGGTGAAGCCATGTACTCCCTCACTGTCATTGGTGTTTTGTGTGAGTGTACTTGCCTTTTTGCTGTGAGGCATGTGTGGCAGGTGGAAACATATTTTGTTGTGTCTGCTAGCATAGACTTCCAATATACCCTAGGTAGGAGTGCTGACAGCATCCTACTTGAACCAAGATGGCCGCCAGTAGGTGAGTCATGGAAATACTGTAGTGTACTTGTTACCCATTGCTGTGGTATAACAATTTGAAGTGGTACAGTATTGGTTTTTCTCCAATTTATGGGGCATATATGGACTAATGTACCATTTACCAAGGTGTATGTCTGGCCTTGGTTGATGATTCTGTTTCCTTGTGCTTTTGGTGCAGGCAAGGTCCCATCCTCAAGATATTGTATGAGGGGCAATAGTTCCTTGTCCTTCCTTTGTTTCAAGCCAAGGTTTGTACCTGAGATGGATGTGTCGGGAATCTGATCCAGTAATTGATTTATATCTAGCACATGTTGTTTTATTCTGTCTCTTTCTTTTTCTTTTTCATCGACTATTGGCCTATCTTGTGCCTTTTGTTGGGGTGTGTCACTTTTGTTTTGGTGTATAGGCTCCTTTGGAGGGCCTATTCTCGCCTTGATGGGAGTGGCAACCGTTTTCTTTAAAGGCACAATTTGCTTATTGTCATTCTTCTTTGTCTCAGAGTTCTTTGACTTAGTAGATGCGGTGTCTTTTGTGACATTTTTCCTAACAGGTGGGGTTTTGGTAGGTTTGTTCCCTGTGACCTTTTTCTCATTTAGAATAGTTTGTGATTGTGTGGGGGGTTTTGGTGTGCCCTCCTGAATCATTTCTCTAGTCTTTGAGCGTGTGGTCATAGGACACAATTGGTTTGATGTTTCCTCTCCCTGCATTGGTTCAAAGAATCTGACTGATTTGGAAGTTGCCTGAGTAATAGCATATATTGTGTCTTCTGAATCTTCATCATCTGAGTCAGGTGAGGTGAAGGGTGGCTCCTTAGGAGTTGCCTTCACCATCTGATTGAGTGATGAGAATTCAATAGGCTCGAAGTCATTATCTGGAAAGAGTTGTGAGTATTCTCTCTCACAGTGGCAAAACACATAATGTGTAGATTGCTTCAAGATACCCCTAATGGGTGTCTCTGGCCTTTCAATGGTGTTGGGTGGATCATCCCTTTTGAATGGTACCTTCTTTGTTACTTTTGCAAAATTGGTTCTACTGGCTGCTCTAACTCTCCTTGGTGGGGGTGGAGGGTTAGTCATGGGTCCAGAATCTGGGTATGCTCTTCGAGTCATAGCATCTGGTGGTATGTTATCATCACCTTTCACATGTTGGATGGTGAATGAAAATTGCTGTATGTCTAGAGCCCATCTGGCCCATCTATGTGTGAGTCCTGTATTGGTTAATAGTGGGATTAGGGCTGCATGGTCTGTGTATAATTGGAAGTGTCTAGTCTCTAGATAGTGTCTGAAGTGTAATACTCCATACACTACTCCCAGTAGTTCTCTCTCTGTGGTATTGTAATTTCTCTCATGTTTGGAGAGGGTTCTACCTGCAAAGGCTACTGGTCTGAGCACTCCTTCATTATCTCTCTGTGAGAGTACAGCTCCTAAACTCACATTGGAAGCATCAGTTGCCAAACTGAACTCTTTCTCATAGTTTGGATATCTGAGAAGAGCATTGGTACAGAGGGCATGCTTTAATGTTTTGAAAGCATTATCTGCATCCTCTGTCCAGACAAATGCTTTGAGATGTGTCTGTAGATCATACAATGGTCTAGCAATTTGGGCATAACCTTTGATAAACTTTTTGAAGTATTGGCATAGGCCTGTGAAGGATCTGACATTTTTGACTGATTTTGGTGTTGGGAAGGTTTTGATTGATTCCACCTTTGTGGGAGATGGTTGCAGTCCCTTGGGTGTGACTCTCATTCCCAAGAAGTCTATTCTGTCTATGGAGTATTCACATTTTGATTTCTTCAGTTTGAGTTTACCAACTCTTAAGCTGTTGAACACATCTTCCAGGTCATGGAAGTGTTGTTCGATTGATGGTGATAATACCAATATGTCATCTAGGTATGGTAGGGCACATTTGTATTTGAGTTTGTTCAGAATTAATGTGACTAGATGGCAGAATCCCGCAGGTGCGGTCGCTAAACCCATCGGCATCCTTTCGTAGACATATTTTTTGTCATTTGCTATGAATGCGGTTTTATGCTGATCCTCCTGTCTTATAGGAATTTGAAAAAATCCCTGTTAGGCATCTAGCTTACTGAATACTCTTGGTCTGAGTGACCCTATCATGTCTAGAGTGTCATCGGCCCGGGGTGTAGATAAGGCTTGATTTATCGTGTTCTGGTTCAAATAACGAAAATCTGTGACGAGCCTATGGCCTCCCGATGATTTCTGTACTAAAAAGGATCTGGAAGCCCAGGGGCCCTCAGCACATTCTCTCAGAATGCCCTGTTGTACTAGCCTTTCACACTCTTCCCCTATTGCGGCCTGTTTTTCTGGTGTTTGTCTATATGGTAGGAAATGACATGGCACTGCCTCAGGTTTTACATGTATTGAGTGGGTATACAGGTGTGTAGCACCAATGTCTCCATCTTTTCCTACAAATATATCATCATACTTGGTCAGCAGTGATTCTAATCTATCATGCTGATCTTTGGATGTGAGCACAGATTTGAGTTTGTTCAGAATTAATGTCATGTGCCTCACTATGTATAGCAGCTATTTCAGAGAGTCTGATTGAGTTGGGTTCAGGGTCAGCATATGTGGACTCACAGTCTGAGTCTGTGTCACTGAATTGAGTTACATCCTCAGGCCGTATGGCTGAGATGGATTGATCAGTGTGTGGGGTAGTGTCTGACACCTGTTGAGGTTTTTCTAAATCAGATTCCTTGACTTCCTGAAATAGAGCTATGATGGCACCCTTTTTGATTTTATGTGGGCGCCTGCTGGTGTTGAGTAACACTAGGGGATGTTTGTTATTTTCCCTGGGGGTTACTGCTGCCCTTTGAACTAGATATGGGGCATTGTTATTTCTTTGGAGGTTATCTACTACTCCAGTTTTCCCTTGCAGTGATTGAGTAGAAGTGATTTTACCCAATACTGCAAGTTCAGAGAATAGAGGGATGGTAAAATCCCTCACTGCCCTAATGGGTTTGAGAATTTGTTCAGGATCAACATTAAATTCAATTTGAGATTTTGTAGTGCTTAAGAAATCTGTGCCGAGTACAACGGGCTGTGTGAGGTTGGGTATTACAGCAAATTGGCATTGGAATCTGACACCTTGGATTCTAAAGTTCAGCATAGCTGAATGTCTAACATGACACACCGATCCATCTGCCAAATGGATGTTGATTTTAGATTTCCTCAGTTGGATATGGAATCTCTTTTGGAGATCCATGAGGAAAGATTGTCTGACACAGGTGATAGTAGCACCTGTATCAACCAAACATTGTACATCTGAAACATCATATAGATTTGCATTGATACAGCCATTTTGAAGAAGTACAATAGAAAGCTTGGTACTCTCACCTGTATCTTTTGATGATGAATCTGGTGGGGTGATGTGTATCACTGATGGACGTCTCTGTCTGTTAGATGGTAGATTGGCACTAGCAATTGTCTCTGGTTGGATCCTCGTTGATCCTGATTGATTGTTTGTTTTTGGGGTGTCACAGTGCACTGGCCCATCGGCACTGTGACATCCTAGTTTTCCTGGTTCTGTGGGGTGGTTGAGATGGTTGCCACCAGGAGCTTGGAGATTTGATCCATCACATGAGGTGGTATTTGGGGGTTACTGTGTTGGTTCCCCTGGTAACCCCTTGTGTCAGGCTTGTAATCCTCCTGATGTGAGTTGGAACCCTGGTTATATTGACCAGAGTTGCTGTATTGACCAGAGTTGTTGGATCTCTGGTTGTTGTAGGCACCATTGTTGTAGGATCCACTGTTGTAGTTCATATGTGGACTATGGCTTCTACTGTTGGATCCTTGATTATAGGATCCAGAGTAGTTTGAACCCTGGCTGTTGTTGTAGGATCCAGAGTTGTTGTAGGATCCAGAGTTGTAGTTCCTATGTGGACTATGGCTCCTACTGTTGGATCCCTGGTTATTATAGGATCTGCCATTACTTGGGGTTCTGTCTCTCCTATCACTGTATGAAGAGTTACCATTGTTGGAGTTGGAAGAGCTGTTGTCTTTCCTACTGTTGTGCCCCCCCCCCCCGGTTGTTGCTGTTGCCCCCCCTACCTCTACCTCTATTGGATTGGTAGTTGGGGTCATAGTTATTTCCTCTATATCTACCGGTAGGGTCTTTTGATATAGCCTTAGCTTCCTGTTGCCTTACATGGGCACTAGACATTAGGTTAACATCTTCATTTGAACTAGTGGTGATTTCCTGGACCTTTTTCTTAGTAGGCTGTGGGTTAGACTCTGCATCCCTTGTTTTCCTAGATCTTTCTTGGGTCTCAACCTCTAAGGCTAGGTCTAGGGCTTGGTTAAAAGAGTCTATTTTCTTGTTTTCAAGAGCTACAGAGATCCAGGGCCTCATGCCTTGGATGAATGTTTTAAATAAGGTGTCGTCCTTTAGGCATTGGGCATTACACGCTTTTCTGAGATACATTGCATAATCAGATACAGGTTCATCTATCTCTTGTGCACGGAGTGCAGTCCTGGAGATAATATTGTCTTGAGTAGCAAAATACTCTTTTAGTTCATGTACTACATTGGACCATGTGAACTTATCAGGTGTGGCACTTTCCTTGAAGGTTTCAAACCAAGCCAATGCTTGTCCTTCAAGGTACTTGGGTAAATATGTTACCATGGTGTCACTGTCTGTTAATTTGTACCTGTCCTTCAGATACTCTGGGAATTTGTGATCAATAAATAGTGCTGTTGACATGAGTGGTGATGGGTGAGAAAAAGTTTTGGGTTTGGTTACCTCGTGTTGCCTGATCTTCCTGTCATCGTGTTGTTGTCTGTCTAGGATCCTGGTCATGCTGGACATAATGGAGATCATGACATCCTCCTTGGATCCAGAGGCAGATGGTGTGACGACAGGTGTGGTTGTGGGTGTGGGAGGCTGTGAGGTCTGGGATGATACCATCCTCATGAGATCTGATATCTGTTGTTGTGCCTGTTCTAGGGCCTTCCGATGGTCATCTAATTGTTGACTGAGGATCCCCTCCCTTTCCTTTGAGGCAAGGGCATGAGCATCTTGTTGGGCTCTGTTTGCTTCTAGGGCAGTAACTGCATCTTGGATGGTCTTCTCATAGGCCCTTATCTTCTCAGCTGCCTGATTGGGTTGAGGACCTTCATCGGCGTCGGCCATGGTGGAAGGTGTGGGATCACTGGTGTGTTGTAGGTATCACTGACATGTTGGAGATCACACTGGTATGTGGGAGATCTCACTGGTATGTGGGAGATCTCACAGATATGTGGGAGATCTCACTGTCGTGTGGGAGATCTCATTGATGTGTGGGGGATCTCATTGATATGTGGGAGATCTTCACTGATATGTGGGGGGATCTCACTGTCGTGTGGGAGATCTCATTGATATGTGGGAGATCTCGTTGATATGTGGGAGATCTCACTGGTATGTGGGAGATCTCACTGGTATGTGAGAGATCCCACTGGTATGTGGGAGATCTCACTGGTATGTGGGAAATCTCACTGATATGTGGGAGATCTCACTGTCGTGTGGGAGATCTCATTGATGTGTGGGGGTCTCATTGATGTGTGGGGGATCTCATTGATATGTGGGAGATCTCACTGATATGTGGGGAGATCTCACTGTCGTGTGGGAGATCTCATTGATATGTGGGAGATCTCGTTGATATGTGGGAGATCTCACTGATATGTGGGAGATCTCACTGTCGTGTGGGAGATCTCATTGATGTGTGGGAGATCTCACTGATGTGTGGGAGACCTCACTGACGTGTGGGAGACCTCACTGACGTGTGGGAGACCTCACTGACGTGTGGGAGACCTCACTGACGTGTGGGAGACCTCACTGACGTTTGGGAGACCTCACTGACGTGTGGGAGACCTCACTGACGTGTGGGAGACCTCACTGACGTGTGGGAGACCTCACTGACGTTTGGGAGACCTCACTGACGTTTGGGAGACCTCACTGATGTGTGGGAGACCTCACTGACGTGTGGGAGACCTCACTGATGTGTGGGAGACCTCACTGCCATGTGGGAGACCTCACTGACGTGTGGGAGACCTCACTGGTGATCTTTTTGAACATGGTGTCAAGGTCACTGGGTGGGTGGAGTGGGGTTTACTGTGTGTATGATTGTTTTTAGTAATGTTGCCAGCTTAATTTTTTATGTGCCTGTGAGAAATGGGATCTTAGTAGGATGTTCTCCACCACTTTGTCATACTAGTATTTATGCATGATCAAGTTGTCATATGAGAAATATCATAAGACTAGTGGTATATAGTGTAAATACATTGAGCTCTCATAAAATAGTGTTATTTCCAGTTGTCACTGGTTTATTCAGCTTTAGGCAACATGTAAGAAATATCAATCATACAGTAGTTAGTATGTAGGTAATTTGTACATACAGTAAATATACAGTAAGTTATAAAGTATAATGTTCTGTTCCACTCCACCTGTGAGGTAATAATAATACAATGTCCAGCATAGTTCTAGGTGGGTTCCCACACCTAGCTCCTGACCTGCTGCTTAGAGGAATAATGAAATAATGAATAACTTTACCCTCTGGTGGAAGTCTTGAGGAAGATACCCTCTGGCCACTAATGATAGAAACCAATGCCTGTCTAGCATAGTTTCACCATAGTGCAGTGGTATAGCAGGTAGCAGGAGATGACTGGAGATGTTACCTCTAGAGCGGTTCTTGGTGTTCTGTCCTCTTGGAGGTGCAGACAGGCTATTTGTAGCAAATCTTGGAAAAGCACCTCCAGACTGACTGGGGCCAGTAGCATCTGCCTAACTCTGCAACTGTTTGAGGGGAGTCTTTCATGTGTCACTGGGTGCACAAAGGACCCCCATGGGCGCCGCTGTGTCCCCCATTGTCTTGGTCGGTTGTGTAACTTCAAACCCCCATATCTCGATAGTTTACGCAGCTACAACCGCCATTTTGCGCATACGCGGAGTTGAATATGCCAAATTTATAATGCCCGCTGGATGGGCGCGTAACTCGCGCCGGTTCATCTGTAGTGCACTCGGAGGTTGATTCAGTCTTCATGACATAA
This sequence comes from Acholoe squamosa, assembly GCA_949317995.1. Classification (NCBI taxonomy): domain Eukaryota; kingdom Metazoa; phylum Annelida; class Polychaeta; order Phyllodocida; family Polynoidae; genus Acholoe; species Acholoe squamosa. The sequence goes on from OX439045.1 coordinate 57,729,242, forward strand.
CTTCCTTAATAATGAGAGTTCCACCTTGATCTTGGGCTCATTTTGATTGTCTAATTATGGGCTTTCCATAGATGCTTTGATATTTGACCTAGCTCGCTCAGGAGCGACGCTAGAGTGACCGGACGGTTATGGCGTCGTGCTTATGTAACCCATTGTTCAGTTATTAGAGTGCTCAGACACTCATGATGGCGTCAGCGGTGCTCAGGCACCCGTGACGGCCGGTTGCATTCACTTACAACTTATTAGTTTGTGCACTGAACCATTAGGTCGCACACTGAGACCCTCATTTTTATTATATTGTGCAGTGGACTATTAGGTCGGACCCTTTGATGTCACAAACTCTGTCTAACTGACTCTGGCTGGTGTGCAGTGGGGCATGAACGCTCTTATACAAAGTTTGACCGCTCTTATAGCTCTTAGAACCAACCTATGTATTAATTTCTTAGATATTCTTTGATTAATCCAATAATATGTTAGAATTTATCGAATAATAAAATGGTATATCATAGTTACAAGCACATACCACCTCTGACCTCCCAATGGGGAGGAATTCCCAGTAAACCAATCAAAATCTTCCGAAATTCCAAGATCTGACCCTCGTTGTCACATGTGCTCCAGACAAGGATGATCTGGGGGAAGTGTGCCACACATACACACATGAGTTCTCTTACCCATATCTCCTCTTCCCTAGTGGTAACTGGTACACTCTCAATCTGCCGATTAGCTGATTCACTAGGTTTCCTGGCCCCGGAGAGAGATAGGTGATCAGTCTCTTACTCATCCCTTACGCATACTCATTTTGGATTCTCCAGACTCTGTACTGTGGATAGTACTTTGGCATACATCGTTTACCCGGGTTGAGTCTCCTGCCGCAACCTCAACCCGATCTAATTTCCCGCATCCTCTTCAACCTCCTCAACAACTGAAACATTACGAGGCACTGGTTCAGGTGATCGACAATCATATGCTATATGCCCCATCTTCTGACATCTATAACATCATACCCTGGACTTATCAAACCGAGGCCTATTCCAACGTTGGCTCTCAATCTCCTCCCTAAAAGACTTCATCATAGTTTCCATCATATTTTTCATATCCATAGGTGCCTCCTGGCCCTGGGTCTCTTTCTTCTGAGCAATCGTCTTAACCATTGGAGATTTTTCTACTTTATTCTCAGTACCCCCCTTCTTGGGTTGAGTAGTAAAACTATGTCGGTGAACTTCTTATTATTCCCTTTGGGAAATCTAATAGCTGAAATACTACCATCTTCCTCCTCAAACTCTACAATTTTGAATTCACACTCGGCTTCAGATACAGGAGCAGCAGTCACCTAATGCCATAGCATCCTGAATTCGAATTATTTGTTTTGCACCATCCTCCATCACCATACATCTTCTGACCCGTTCCCGGATAAGGGCTGGTTCTCAGGTTAGGATTCGTTCCCAGGTTTGGGTTGGTCTCAATGGAGCTTTCAGTACACAGCTCGGGTTTTGGAGTATGATTGTTATTCTGATCAGTAGATCTGATCTGCGTCTGATCCACACCTCCGGAGATCTGATAGGTTTGATTCCCAATGACAGAATGCCCCTGTTCATTATCCTGATCGTCCATATATACATCCACTGCCACACCACCTGGTGTCAGGTCATCCACCCATGTGGAGGACATGGGCTGACCCCTGGTGTCAATATACTGATACTCCCCATCGGTCGTGAAAGTGGTGTCCTTCTGGCCTACACTTAGATGTACATTCCGATCTCTGTCTGGGTGATACCTATCCCCAACCACATTCTTATCTGCATTGTCATTCACAAAGGGACTATATCTTTTTTAGGAAGGGTTTCGGAGTAGAGGTACAGATATGCACCTGATCCTGTTCCCCATCCAGTATACTAAGTACATTCGGCTGTCCCATGCCTTCCCCTTCTCACTTTAACTCTCATCTGATTTCTCCATTTGACAACGGATCTGAATGATTTCATAGATCAGATCTTCGCGCTCCTCATACAGAACCCGATTGTTCTCCTTAATGTCCTGGATTAACTAATCATTTTCCCGTATATGGTGGTCCCTTAATTTGACATATTTGTCATTATGTTTCTGAATAACTTCCTTATTCTTCTCATAGACTTCTTTCTGTGTTTGGATTTGAGCGTCCAAGTCAGAAAGCTGGCTTCTGGCAGCCTCCAGCCCAATCTAATACTGACCTGCAGTCTGATCATATTCATCAGTCTTTTCTTCCAAAGCAGCACAGATCTGATTTAACTGTTCATAATTTTTCTTAAACCGCTGCACAACTGAGTCATATTCAGATTCCTTCCCTCTTACCTGATCATCAATCTCCTTGAGTCAGAACGATTTGGTTGCCCTACTACATTCCAGTTCCTCAAGAATTCTTATCAAATTTGTGACCCATCTTAACAAAGTGGTACTGAAGTCGCACAATTAGAAGCCTAGATATGGCCTTTTCAAGTGGTATAGTGTCAAAAATATTAAATATTTCAAAAATGATATTTCAGTATTTTTCTAACATATGGGTAGATATCATTCAGAATCCTTGCTTACTTAACTGAAATTGAGCCCCAAATGCCTAAAAGGCATGGCTACCCAGGTAACAAGACACGTTGAGTGAACGTTGATTAACATTCACTGAGGGTTAGTTGGACTAACATTTGTAAAAAAACATTGTTTCAACATTGATTTGGAGTTTTTAAGAAAACGTTTTTTTAAAGATGTTGGTTTAACATTTAAAGAATGTTCAGCAGATAACGTTTTTCAAGATAACCTTTGATGAACGTTGATCACCATTCAGAATGTGCACTCAAAACAACGTTGATTTAACTGGTTAAAAAAAGTTGATTGAATATTATTTGATGATTCCAAAATGACTCACTAGATGGCAGGAAATGTTATGATAGGACTGGGCTGGATGTTGCATATAGGTATCTGTCTAATCTATATCATAATGATGTTAATGTAATAGATGTAACAACCTTATCATCAAGACCCCATGTTTAGATATATGTAGGTGAAAAATATCTATAAATGATTGAAAATATTCCCTGCATTATGGTCCATGGTGTGGTGGACGCCCTTATTGAAACATTTAGAATTTGTATAACATTTTCATGCCCTGTAATCCCTTATGGAATCAATAGGCTGCTCCTCTAACATATGAGGTACATGGTCCCATTGCAAAATGGGACTTATGTATCATTGCAGCATCAAGAGATGAGGGAAATTAATCCTATTCTATGAAATATACCAGAAAAGTAAAACAAAGTAAATGTTCTATGCAAATGCACAGACATAGTAGGGATCAACATGAGGTTCGTTCAAGGTTAATCCAGTCATTTTAATGCATATTTTCATGAGAATTCTTGTGTTAAATCAATGTTGTTTCAACATTGATTCAATGGTGATTTGAGTCCACGAAATGGAGTTAAGATGAACCATCTTTGAATGTTTTCTCTGCTCAGAAATGACGTTAATTCAACATTAAAACAGCCTCCTTTTGTTACCTGGGTATAGTTTTCATGGTTACATAGAATTACATAGGAATTATATAGGATTCATAAATTACCATATCTTTAATATGTCAATTATCTAAGTTTAATCAATTTTTAATTGATCCGACTAAATTTACTAATAGAAGAGCTGTAGAGGACCACCTTGTTCAAATATGCAAGTGTTATATACCAAAGGAAAGCTCTTGATGAGCTCTAAATGAATATGCCAATAACTAAACATTTTGTATGTACGACTTCTGAACCATTTGGTAAGGATGGGTCACATTTATTTTCTCCCTCCACTCCCATTTCCAGATACAAAATCATCAACAGAAGCTTCTAACTCTGATAATCTTACATTCACATTCTTCTTTCTGAAATTCTACTAACTTTTCACTTCTTAACTTCTCTTGATCTCATCTTTTCCTCCATTCCAGATGAGACTTCCGTTCCGTTTCGAATCCACTCCTCTCCTCGTGGTACCTGTCGAACCCTAAAGCACCCATTGGGGCAGGCTGACTTGACCCACCAGGATTAAAAATGGATTCCGACAACATAGCTGTACTTAGCTGATTCAGAAAAACTCCCTGATTGGACAAAGGCATGATATGAATGGACTCTCTCCTCCTACGAGGTTCAGTCACTGGTAGCTGAGCCACCAGTATAGGACTACCCAGGGTCCCATTCCCAAGTTATTCGGAATTCCTAATATTCGGAACTGTCTGGTTGACTGCTAAGGCCCCGTCAGGAACCATAAAAGTGTCCATATTTGCTTCCGAGTCGGTACTTTTAAGAATCCTTAACATCCTGAACTGGTTCCCTATAGTCCATATAAGCGGCTCCCCTATCACTTGGTGTTAAAGGAGCTGTCTCATTCCCACTAACTGAATTACCTTGTTCAGCCATGGCTGCGCACCCTTACTTAACGAATCCTGGTCATGGCACCAGTGTAATGGTCACGTATTCCGAGTTTGTATGTCATATGCGGAAAGAACTACCAAATGACAGTCTCTGGTTACATAAGAGGCAAAAAAGTTTTATTCAGGATTCCTAATTACAGACCAACTAAAGGTTTCCGAGTTCCGAATCAATTGTACCAAAGTGTTAGCTACCCATATAAGTTCTCAGAGCCAGAGGAGAGAAAGCACCCCTGTTTGTATAGAGTCCCTATAGATTCTGTCTCCGCCAGTCACCGACCACAGGGGTTGGGTGGCGACCCCTTGAGTCTAAGCCGGGAAGCCCGGAGAGCAGTGCTGCCACCACTCGCCCAGCATAACCGAACTGGATACAAGTGTCTGCCTCACTCGGGAACTGACCAACTCGTACCTATCTAACAAACCATGCCCCTACAATAGCAGTAAAAAGCATGGATGAGGCCCTTTTTAAATGATGCGGGTGGTATCCGCGAAGCATAACATTTCTCTAACTGCCATCAGCTAACATGTTTTCCAACACTCTCCACTCCATTGTCTCTATGTCAAATTTTTAGATATCGAATTACATGCTGAAAAGAAGAAAATATATCAATTACAAAATGAGCACTCCAAGTATGACCAAGTAATGATAAAACATGGTAGTGCTACGGCAAATTTTAGCTAGAGGCTCCAGGATATGCATGGCAATACTGTAATTGATATCTACAAACATCAAATCTGACAGTGCAACATGTCATTATAGGATGACTGATAGAGGTAATTGCCATGCATCTCCCACACCAAACAATGGCAATTGTATAAGCAGATCTAAACTGTAGACCTAAATGTAATATTCAACACTGTATATACATGTCAATAAGGTTCTGTCCATTAGTAGCTCTATTGTAGAGGTTGCATAACCTCTTAGGTCGGGCTGATACTTGGTTATCATTGTAGGGAGCATTAGCCTCGAATTTGGAGAGGACAGCATGGCATGCTATGTTTGAAGTATCGGTGGAACAATGGCTGATTGGTCCAGGGTCCCCCTGGGTCATTGGTAGCACCTATTCCATCATTCATCCTGATTTTGAATCGCCAACTTTGGACATGAATCTCGTTGTGATTGACATTTTTTTTCTATGTCATTTAAAAAGCAGAGTAGTCCGACATCTCATCTTTCAGATGGATCATATCTTTTTATGTTCTACTCTTTCTATCCCCTTAAAAGAGTATGATCCATAATTGTGAGCCAGCAAGCAGAAATGGGGGTTCCTGCGGGATTTAGTACCTGTTTTAGCCACCAGGGGGCACCACTATGGGCTAGAATAGGAAAAATATGCCTAAAACTATTATAGGATACTTTTTTTATGGAGAATTCTATGATTTTACATAAAACGTTCTATTTTGGGTGGAAAGGTTCCAAATTAGGCATGTAAAAAGAACGTTTTTGGGCCTAAATAGGCATTTTTGCTGATGTCTGTTGCCATGGAAACATGATTTTCATTCTAAATAGGAAAATCAATTATCCCATTTGAAAGAATTGTTCACTAGGTTTACTATGGTGAAAACAGAACGAAAATCTAGATCAAAAGTTATAGGCAAAAGAATAAGAAATTATGCTAATTTAGCTAATTAGCATAAATTATGCTAATTATAAATGTATCTCATGATCAATTAGGCATAGAGCTTTTTGCCATTCAGGAAATGGTCACACCTACCTACGTTTGGCAAGCCATTCCTCTAAAACCAACAGGAGTATCTTCTCTTGCAATATATCACTGAAAAGCCAGTGATCTGAATTTTAAATTTGACTTTAAGCATGGATCCCCCTTTCTCCTTGCCTCTACACAACTATGCAACATTTTTGTGCGCTATACTGACTACATTTGCTTTAAAATAGAACTCTATGGTGTGATTTCACGCTTACATGATACTGTGATCATAAAAATACATTGGTTTATATTGAGATTAATAGAGATTAAAAAGCTCAAAATTCAGCAGGTGCAGAAAGAATCTCATGTTAGGCATGCCTACACATCCTGGTGGTTATTGAGCATTATGCAACGATTCTGGTGTTACCTCACCTGTTATGGCCAAATTCTACCGGGCATTATGAGAGAATATAGGCACTGTTTTAACATTTTGGGTGCCTTTTGGATTTTTAGATATAAGTTTTCGAGGTAAAGTTGGACATTTAAATTTTTGGGGAAGTGCTGGCAGATATTCAAAGTCAATCTCGCCATGTTTTCAATGTGAAAAAATCGTCCCAACTCGTAGGAGGATCGAAACCCTGCCGCAGTGGCGGTAGGCGAGTGCCTTAGCCATTATACCACACTGAATGGTGATGAAATCCAATGTGAAAGTAAAGATGACCTACCCAGTAGCAGTACTGTAGCGGTACCATTGAGACATATTTTACATAGAATCCAGTGTTGCCATTTTAAGTCACTCATCCTGAAGCATATATATGATCCAATAGATGGTGTTACCAAGCCATTTTTGGGCTATAACATTAGAAATATAGAAGGATTCCATGAATTTTTATAGCAATACGTCCCGCCACCCGGTGTAGCAAGCCCATCGTATTATTGACCTAGTTCTACATCTGGGGCACTCCCGCATGGTCAAAGGTTACAGGTTCGAGCAAAGAGGATGCTGGCAATGGCAGACCACGACTCGCTTTGATAGGAAATTTCATGTAATCCTTCTATATTTCGAATGTCAGAGACCAAAATGGCTTGATATCATCATCTATGGATCGTATACTTGCTGTGAGCTGAAATTTGCTACATGACAACATTTGATTCTATGCAAAATATGGGTGTAAACTCGGGCACCCATCGAGAAACAACATGGCCATAGTGAAGGGGACTGGGGAGGATCGCTTGCACTTTAAAAAGGTCTTCTCCTGTATTTATTCTACTGGTATCAGGTAGGAAATTAATTTTGTTATGGAGGAATTAGTGGTATAAAGCACTCGCCCGTGGCTCGTGCTATATTCCTCAATATGCAGACCTAGTGCCATGATATCTATGTTATATTTCATTAATGTTTTATCCCTCCTCTATGTTTTTATTCAAAGATAACCACCATATGACCGTACTTTTGACAGTGTACAGCAGTGTGCAGTATGGTGGTTACAGCAACGCAGACAGTTGATAGGTTCTGTATGCCAGTTACAGGACCACAGACAGGCTGTTAGGTGCTGTATGCCAGTTACAGGACCACAGACAGGCTGTTAGATGCTATATGCCGGTTACAGCAATAACAAACAAGCTATTAGGTGCTGTATGCCGGTACAGCAACACAGACCAGCTATTAGGTGCTTTGTGTTGCAGACACTGGGTCATCTGTTATGGGACTATATACTCCCAGGTATATATATATAATTAATGAGTGTTACGTTGGTACTACTTTGTCTGGGGCGCATGTTTTTCTATGACGTCACACATAACATTTCCTCCAGTATATAAGCTCCAGCAGTTGAACTAACGGTCAACTGGCTTCATATACTCGGACAGCATACACCGCGCTGGGTGGTGCTGGAATTTTTAAACTGTTTTCTCCAGTTTGTCGAGTTAATATGGTATCCACCCTAACACTATGGGTAGGAAAGGTGCAGCTGGTGGCAGACCAAGGTCTAAAACCAAGAAATCACCTAGAAAAACTAGGAATATAGCCAATTTGAGTTTTCGAGCGGTGTGAGATCCAATGGGAGTGGTCAAGGACCATCTTCCCCAACTGCTACAGGGGTTACATTGGACTCAGCCATTGACCAGACAATCGTGGATTTGGAGGATCGTACTGCTTGTATGGAGAGGCAGTTAGCAGAAATCAAGTTCCTATTGGAGGGGCAGGTGCTGAATCGTACAAATACTACAATGGGTGGTGAGACGGGGACAACTCCAGCACGTGGCGATGTTTGTAAACGTTCAATTGACAACGCAGTAACCAAGCAACAGGGGCATGGCCGGCAGCGGTCACCTGACTACCGCGGGCTCCATAGCGACAGGAAAACGCGGCGGCATCTTGGATCCTCAAGCAAGTCGTCGTCATACCGTAGTAATTCATCAAGTTCCTCTGGTTCTATTAGGTCAGTCTCCTCCAAGAATGGTCGTCAACATGCACATAAGACTAGAGGTATGTTTGATCAAAAAAATTTCCTTAAAAAGGGGGAGAAATTAGATAGCATTGAGAAATTACTGCTGGTCAAAGTAAGAATGATGAAACAATTGATAGAGGAGGGAGAGGATGTCTTCGATGTAGTAAAACATATAGAGGTGTTGGTGGAAAAATCTTCAACTAAGATATATACTCTCAAAGCCCTTGTGGCATACAATTCATCTGTTAAAAACAGGGCAAATTGTGAGGGTGTAGAGTCTTTCGGTGATGTAAGGAGTGAAGATATCCTTAGGCATTTATCCTATGATGGGATGGTTCAGGCCCAGAAGGCGGGTGCAGCCAAGCCAAAAAGTTTCAAATCCAAGCAATCTAGTCGCACTTGCTATGCTTTTAACAGGGCGGAGGGGTGTAAGGAGGACCCATGTAGGTATTGACATGCCTGTGATGTTTGTGGTTTGTCTAGCCATGGCAAGGATAGATGTCAGAAAAATAAAAAGGATTAGGATTTTGGTCTTAGGCTGGGTCCTATGTTAAAATCTGATATATTGGTGCCTGGTTTTAATATAGTACATACGGTAGATCCTCCTGAGCCCCCCGTTCCTATCATTTCGTGTGAAAATAATAAAAATGATATTAATGGTTATGATGTAGATGTCAAGAAGCTTTTCATAACCCATAGTGGCCCAGTACAGGGCGAGGTTGAACCACTGTTTACGGTGAAGTGTGTTAATAGACCCAGCATCAGGGTCTATGATAGTTGTGTCAATGGTATTTGCAAGTGTGAGCATTTCATCTATGGTAGGAAAGCTCAAATTTTACCTTGCAGACTGGCTAGTTTCCTGAGACAGTCAGATATTATTAGTGTAAATCAGATAGAATCTGATTTTCTATGGTGTGGTTTTACTGAGGGGTTCAAAATAGTTGACCCTGGTTGTGATACAGCGTATGACTGTAAAAATTATAAGTCTATTGTAGAAGGTAGATTTTATAATGAAATGTGTGATATTATTAGGGACGAGTTGTCCCATGGCTTGGTTACAAAGACAATTTATAAACCAAATTGTATTCATTCCTTAGGTGGTGTAGAAAAGTCTAATGGTAAATTGAGGCCTATCACTGATTGTAGCATGCCGGCAGAGATATCTATAAATAATTTTATGAACACTACGTCAAAAAGTTTCTCGTATAACTCCATTAACACGGTTACATGTCAGTTGGATAAAGACGACTTTATGTGTGTGGTGGATTTGAAATCTGCCTACAGGAGTATCAATGTGTATGGCCCTCATGTGGGCTATCAAGGTTTCAGTTGGAACTTTGGTGGTGGAGAAGAATTTTTCGAGAGTAACCGCTTGACGTTTGGGTTAAAGTGTGCCCCATATATATTTAATAGAATATCTGATTTTTTGACTGCAGTAGCAAAATTTTATGGTGTTGATAGGATAGTTAATTACCTAGACGTTTTTATTGTCATAGCTCAAACTGAGGAGGATTGTTCACGTAAGAGGAATATCCTCATTGAGTGTATGGAGTATATGGGCTTTATTGTGTTGAAGGAAAAGGTGACTGAACCTAGTCAAAGATGTATATTCCTAGGTATAACCATCGATTCCACTAGTATGGAGCTGTCTCTACCCCAAAAGAAATTAGATAAAATGAGTCTAACCCTTGATGAATGTTTGGGTAAAAAGTTTGTATCCATGAAGACCCACCAGAAGGTTGGTGGTTTAATGTCTTTCTGTTCGCAAGTAGTATGTGGTGGTAGAACATTTAGCAGGAGACTGTTTGATCTTTGTGCCAGAGCAAAAAATAGAGGTGTTATTAGGCTAGACGAGGAAACCCAGAAGGATTTGTTGTGGTGGAAGGATTTTTGTAGAATTTTCAACTGCAGTAGTATCATTTTGAATGATAATGCATGTACCCCTATGTATTCAGATTCATCTATACAGGGCTTTGGTGCCTGGTTTGGTAAAGATTATTTGTATGGTACTTGGAATGACACTAATCCTATGCTGGATTGTGTGGGTCATTTTACTCCTGCTCCTAGGTTAGATAATCTCAAGATTCACCACAGAAATATTAATAGAGTTAATTACTAGAGTTCATTGTATCACGGATAACATGCAGGTCTTAGCTATGTTAAATACTGGTAGATCCAAGAATAAATTGTGCATGGCTTGGTTGAGAGAGATTTTCTGGCTATGTTTTGTTCATAATGTTGAAATATATTCTATGTATATTAGGTCCGAGGACATAATTTTAGCTGACCATTTGTCTAGGCTAAATTACAGGGGTGTTCCACGGAAATGCAAAAATGTTTTGAGTGAATATAATATGTTATGATTGCAGACCTCAAGAAGTTGGAGAGGAGAAGGAAAAAATTCTTGTATAGGGGTGTGGCTGAATCCACTCGAAAAACTCGTAGACAGCAACTTAGTAGGTACAAAAAATTTTGTAAGAAATTTAATTTTACCCCTTTTCCATGTTCTCCTTCTCAAGCTTCTTTGTATTGTGTATACCTGTCTGATTTTATGAAACCTATTTCAGTCAGGAATTATTTGTCTCCTGTGTGGTACTACCAGAAATTAAAAGGTTATATGGATTATAGTAGCGACTTTGAGGTAAAAAAGACCCTTGATGGGATAGAGAGAATGTATAAGGGGTCTGGTAGTACAACCTACCCTCTGAGTCCTAGGGATATGGTTCAAATTAAGTCAAAACTTAACTTAAATCTTATGGAAGATGTGGTATTTTGGTCTGCTATATTGCTATGTTACATGGGTGTTTTCAGGATTGGACATGTAGTCCAGTCGCCCCATAATTTCTTGAAGAGAAATGTTAAAGTTTCTCCTGACTGTATAGAGGTCAGAGTTATTTCGTCTAAAACTGACCAATTTGGCAAGTCTTCATATGTTGTGTATCTAAAAAGAGATGATAGTTCTGAATTGTGCCCGGCTAGATATATTAACATGTGTGTAAGAGCCTGTAAGCATAACAGGTTTCTATTTTCTTTTCAATCTAGACCGTTGCGCCAAACTATGTAAATACGAGGTTAAAATCTATGGCCTTTCAATGTGGTTTGTCTGGTAAGGTTTCTAGTCATTCTCCTAGGCATGGTGGTGCAACTCTATTAAAAAATGCAGGCTTGAGTGTTCAGGATATTATGAGGCGAGCCAATTGGAAATCTAATGTTATTTTTAAATATTTACATGAATCAAAGGACAGCTTGCTGGCTTTAGATGTAATGATTTAATGCTATACCTACTATGGAATGTCTTATATTGTGTTTGCCGGTTGTTGGCATGTATAGGATTGATATTGACAAAGTCAATTCTCACCAAACCCAATGTCTTCTTAATTATTCCATATTTATTGTTATAATGTTCGCTATTAATATAACGATATATTTATTATTATTACCGGTACTTCGAATCAACACATTAACTTATGGGGTAATACTCCCAGGTATATATATATAATTAATGAGTGATACGTTGGTACTACTTTGTCTGGGGCGCATGTTTTTCTATGACATCACACATAATATTTCCTCCAGTATATAAGCTCCAGCAGTTGAACTAACGGTCAATTGGCTTCATATACTCCGACAGCATACATCGCGCTGGGTGGTGCTGGAATTTTTAAACTTTACTGTGATATTGTGTTTATTTGTATATATTACTATTATATTGTTTTATATTGTTATCTCTATATCCGATGTTTGTATTATTGTAAATTATTGTCTTATTTAATAAAGGCATGTATAGGATTGATATTGACAAAGTCAATTCTCACCAAACCCAATGTCTTCCTAATTATTCCATATTTATTGTTATAATGTTCGCTATTAATATAACGATATATTTATTATTATTACCGGTACTTCAAATCAACACATTAACTTATATATATATATATCACACATTTAATCTTTTATCAATACAGAGACCTCTTTGGCATGAAAGAGCATTACAAACGGAGATTTACTTGTCTGACACAAAATCTCATAATGGGATTTCAACAAGAAATACACCATTCTGGAAAATTAGATTTTATTGTGAATTTTCTCATAGTGTAAAATCAATTCCTGCCCAGGCTGTTAAAGGTAAATACTAGAGGCTGAGCGTTATAGAAGTTGTGTTGCTATTTGCCTAAAACTCTGTATATTGTTAGTTTTGTATATACAGATGTGAGAAATGAAAAGAAATTGGTGTATTACCGAGCTCAATTCTCTGGGAAATGGATATAAAGAAAGGGAAGTCTTCGCAATTGTGGTCTATGAGAAAGTTCTATGGTCTTCATTTCATGCTAATTTCACCTATATCTTATGCTTCTATTTCCAAATACTTTTGGAATGTGATAGATGGATATGTATAGAAGGGGGAATGCAAAACAATATATATGTGACCAACCTCATTTTAGAGTATGGGCCAGGTAAATAAGGTGTTTTATCATAGGTGTTGCCCATGGGGAACCCTAGGCCTATTATATCAATTGGATAGTTGGGCTAATATACTATATATATATATATATATATATAAGTTAACTCGCTACCAGGGAATAATAATACCGGTAATAACGATGATAGTGATGATGATGACAGTAGTAATAATATATGATACAGTCGTAATATAAATGAACATATCACAGACACATGAGTTTGGTGGGTTACTGACCTTGGGGCTATCAGCACCATACATGCCTTTATTAAAACAACTATAATAATTAGTTGACAAAAAGCATAGTCAGTAAAATGCATAATATAATGACAATAATACAGTAATAACAATAGTAAAAACAATAGTAATGACAATAGTAAAAATTTAAATTTCCAGGGAACACCCAGCGTGGTGTTACCTGTACAGGTGAATCGATCCAATTGACCGTTACCTTGAAAATCCCCTCTTATATACTGGAGGAGTGTTGATCATGACGTCATGCTATGACATCATAGAAACCAATGCGCGCTGCAAATAGTCCCTAACCGTTCGCGGTTAATTATATATATATACACGAGTGTATATAGTTCCATAAGTTAACTCGCTACCAGGGAATAATAATACCGGTAATAACGATGATAGTGATGATGATGACAGTAGTAATAATATATGATACAGTCGTAATATAAATGAACATATCACAGACACATGAGTTTGGTGGGTTACTGACCTTGGGGCTATCAGCACCATACATGCCAAAAACACATAAACACGCCAAACACATGTGAAAAACACATACCAATCAGCAATGCAATTGAGATTGGCAAAGTCTATCTAATTCCAAAAGTTCATTCTTATAGTTATGTAAATATTTAAAAACAGAATTAGATTTCCAATTTACCTTTCTCTTAATAGACTCTATACTCAGTCCCGCGTCCTTTAACATAGTAGCCCCACCGTGCCTAAGTGAGTGGGTGGAGACTGAGCCTCTGATACCAGCACGTAGAGATAAAGACTTCAACCTTGAATTAATATAATGGTACTGTAGAGGAACACCATTAACTTTAAATAAAAAATCATCCATAGCCCTACCTATGCACAATTCTTCTAAACCTCTACAAGGACATAAATATGAGGAGTCATCCCTACATAAGTATATGTTAAAGGAATGGGTACCAAGTTGATCAGTTTTAGATGTTTTAATGCGAAGACTAGCATAATTTCTAAATACTTTAACGTCACCTACCCTTAGTGTATGGGGGGAAAATACAACATGTCCTATCCTGAGGACACCTCTATAACATAACAAAATAGCTAACCAAAATTTAAGGTCAGCCCGGTTGGAGAGGTCCAAATATGAACTAATACATAACATTTCCTTTGGACTCAAAGGATGAATAACTTTAGTTGGAACTGCATAATCCCTACTAATACCATCCAAAACCTTTTTAAGCATGAAATTACCGCTGTGGTCTAAGCCACCCCTAAGCTTCTGATGATACCAAATGGATGACAAATAATTCCTTACAGAAGAAGGTACCATATATTCTGATAAGTATACTGCATAAGTAGCAGCCTGTGAGGGAGAACAAGGGAAATAAGTTAAATTGAATTCATTACAAAATTTTTTATACCTGCTAAGCTGTTGTCTCCTTGTTCTCCTCGTATTCTCTGATACACCCTTCGATAAAAGACACTCTTTTCTTTTTTGTAACCTTTTATATTCTGGAATCAAAGCAACACATATTATTATGCTGAAGAGTGTGAATGCACTTACTCACAATACCTTTATAAGGTAACCTAGACAATTGGTCAGCTAGAACATTATCCCCAGATTTGATATAAGTGGCATAAATTTCAACATTGTTGAGGAAACACAACCAAAAAATTTCCCTCAACCATTCCATACATAGTTTATTTTTTGATCTACCGGTATTTATCATGGCTAAAACCTGCATATTGTCCGTTATACAATGTATTCTTTTATTTTTACAGCCAGAGATCCAACGCCTAAGACCCATAAGAAGAGGATATAACTCGTACACATTTATATTTCTATGGTGATTATTCAAATTATCCAGTATTGGTGGTTGAGTAAAATGACCACTACCTAAGCTGAATCTATCATAAGAAGTCCAGTCACCATATAAATAATCTTTACCCATCCAAGCTCCGAAGCCTTTAATGGAAGAATCTGAGTACATAGGTGTATCGACCAAATCGTTTAAGATTAAACTTTTACCATTAAAAGTATTACAGAATCTCAACCACCACTCCATATCCTTCTTCGTGCATTCAGAAATTTTAATAATACCTCTGGGTCTTGCTCTAGCACAAAGATCAAAAATCCTACGACTGAAGGTTCTACCACCCTTAACAACTTGGGAACAGAACGACATTAAACCACCGATCCTCTCCAAGTTCTTTTTAGAAATAAATTTCTTATTAACGTTATTTAACAAGAGATTTTCCATTTTTTCCACCTTTTCCATAGGCAAAGACATTTCCAACTTAACTGAATCTACAATAATGCCTAAGAATTTACAAACTTGAGATGGGTCGGTCACCTTCTCTCTGGATACTACAAAGCCCATGTAGGTCATACACTCAATCAATAAATTCCTCTGCCTAAGACACTCATCATAAGTATCAGCAATTATGATAAAGTCGTCCAGATAATTTACAATTTTTTCTACACCGTAGAATTTTGCTACATCCACAATAAAATCAGAGATCCTATTAAAAATATATGGAGCACATTTTAAGCCAAAAGTTAATCTATTACTAACATAGTAACCCTCACCTTGACCAAAATCCCAACGGAAGCCCTGTAAGGTGGTGTGGGGGCCATAAACATTTATAGACCTGTATGCAGATTTTAAGTCGACAACGCTCATGAAATCGTTCCTATCTAGCTGAGCAGTAACAGTGTTAATATTGTTATAGGAAAATGTAGAACTAGTGGTATCCATGAAATTGTTAATAGAAATCTTATCAGGCATACTGCAATCTGTTATGGGTCTCAATTTACCATTTGATTTCTCGACACCCCCTAAAGAATGTATACAACGGGGCCTAATTTTTGTCTTTGAGACAAGACCAGCAGAAATTTCTTCTAATAAAATACCACACATTTCGTTATAAAATTTTCCTTCCAAAATAGATTTGTAGTTTCTACAGTCATAAGACGTATTACAAGAGGGGTCAACAATTTTAAAACCCTCAACAAAGCCCTGCCATAGAAAATTTGCTTCCACATCATAAATACTGATGATACCTTCCTGAGTCAAAAAGGAGGCCACTCTACAAGGCAATATTTGGGCTATTTCACCATGAATATAATGTACACACTCACACACACCATTTATACAACTGTCATATACTCTGATGCTAGGTAAATTTTTTACAACAACAGTAAATAATGGTTCAACTTCACCCTGTACCGGATGACTATGTGTAACATTTACAATTTTCGAGTTAATATTAACATCAATATTAACCTCATTAACCAAGTCATATTGACTAGACCTATGGTCACACGGGGGGACAAAAATATTTTTATCCGATTCAGAATTAATATTTACAATACCCTCATCTGAACTTTTGGGTAGGGGTAATCTAAAGTCTACCACATTTACTAACTTTGCTTCTGGCACCAGGATATCGAAACCTACAGAGTTAGGACTTAAATCACCACCATTTTCCTATTCGCTTCTAGCCTTGGAGCATTCCAACTTATTATGACTCGTGCCATTACACACGCTGCAAACGTGTCTATATTTACATGGGTCTTTCGAGCAACCTTCTGCCCTGTTGTATGCATAGCAAGGATTATTAGACGATCTCTGTTTGCCTACATTCTTAGGTTTAGCACTGTAAGCTTTCTGGGCCTGAACGGTCCCATCATATGCCAAATGACGTAGTATATCTGAATTTTCAATGGTTGAAAAAGCCTCTATTCCACTATCATTAGCCCTGTCCCTCACCGACTTATCATAGGCTACCAGGGCTGAAACCGTATATATTTTGGTGCCCGACTTTTCAATTAGCACCTGAAGATGTTTAAGCATACCCTCAACATCGTCACCTGATTTGTAGTACTTCAAAATAAACTGCAAGTTTACAGACATCAGTTTCTCAATAGTGTCAATTTTTTCCTTACGTTTGGTGAATTGAGAATGATCAAACTCACCCGATTTTACACGGTGACGATGCCTAGAGTACGTTGAATCCAATGACGACCCTCTAGATGTGCTCGGACTGCACTGACGAGCAGAAATACTGGATTTAGATGGTCGTCTATGTCGCTTGTGATCGACTTGCACCCACTCGTCCCCACCGTCAGACGAAATTTCGCATGGAGACGCTTGGCGGGTCGCCCTAGCAACCGGTCCGCGTCCTTGACTACGTGACGTCACACCTCTCTGTTTGTAAACATCCGCACGTGCTCTGCTGGAACGACTTGACGCATTGACGAATCCTCCATCCCGATCGTCCTTTCCATTGACGACCTCTTGTAGAAGTGATTTGATGGTCGACAGCTCGTCTTCTAATACATCTAGCCTCGTCTGGTCAATAGACGACCCACCCACAACACCTGTATCAGTTCGGGAAACTGACGGTGTATCACCAGTAAGTGAGAGAGTCGAACTACTCGCAAGTCCTAAATTGGCCGATTTTTTCGTCTTTTCCACCGATTTAACCGATCTTCCATTTGGTGTATTGGCTTTCGAGCCTTTAGCAGCCTTTCTACCCATTTCAATGGTAAATAAAGGCACTAGGAGCCCCTCAAAACGGTTAAAAAATTTAAATTTCCAGGGAACACCCAGGGTGGTGTTACCTGTACAGGTGAATCGATCCAATTGACCGTTACCTTGAAAATCCCCTCTTATATACTGGAGGAGTGTTGATCATGACGTCATGCTATGACATCATAGAAACCAATGCGCGCTGCAAATAGTCCCTAACCGTTCGCGGTTAATTATATATATATACACGAGTGTATATAGTTCCATATATATATATATATATATATATATATATATATATATATATATATATATACACCATTCTGGACGTACGGGAGTGCGCTATTATGATTGCATTTGCCCCATGTGATGAGGTCTCACATGAAACATTGCTCAAAAGGCGTGAGTCCACTGTGAGACTAAACCTTGTTGCAACCAGAAAGTGCACTGAGAGGTCTCCAGCATGATTCTTAAAGAATTAGGATATAAACAATTTCATGGGTTGGTTAAGACTCCTTATTATGTCATTGCAATCACTTCATTTAGAGGTGTCAACACCGTACTATAAATTAAAATGCAATAAAAGAAGCTTAGCCATATGGAATATCATGTGAAAGAGGTGTCTATTGGGCACATGACTAATAAACCAACTATAAGTGTTTATAACACGGTTAGAGAGTTTTCAGTGCCGAAAATGGATAATATCGATTCCTATATCTGGCGATAGAGCACCCAAAATTCACGGCGAGCGGACAGCGGGGCGGACATGTTGAAACCTACCGTGACACGAAAGTAAATTCTCCATTTTTGAAGCTTATAGACCAAATATAGCGAAATCCTTTGGACATAACATAGTTGAAACCTCATTCTAACTCCCTGTCGGGTAGATTACTTGATATTTTGGCTGAATTTAACATACAAAATTATTAAAATTTCGAATTGAGCGACTTGCCGTGCGTTTACACTACAGGTGCCGCCGCCTGGTGTGTACAGAATGGATTATATTTTAGACTGGCGCAGCTCTGTCTCGACGTGTTCGCAGTAGTAGGTCTATGAGAGTTGGAGTTGCAGGAGGTCGCCAGCTTAACCATACATCAACATGAAACCAAGATGGCGGAGGGCCGTCTTGTCGACTGGCATAAGAAATGAATGGATTATATCATTTTTTTGAGGTAAATACTTAGAATTAATGGTGGAAACCGTGTTATAAGGGCAATATATAATGCATAGACTTGCACTCGTTGGCTTCATGGGGTTTAATAGAAGCATTCGCCTACGGCTCATGCTTCTATCACCCCCTGAAGCCAACTCGTGCAAGTCTATGCATTATATATTACTTCCTTATGCTGTATTTAAAATCCATAGTCTTGCCACAAAATAGGTCATTTATGTGCCACATATATCCATAACTGTATTGGAAAATTGTCTACCATATTACTCTACCTGAATAAACTCTCTGACACATGGGCCCGGCCTACAGTATTAGGTATTAGTAGGCCTATATTGACATACTTCAGACGGGGGGGGAAGCAGAGTGAAACAGAGTGATATGCTATAGTATGGTGTCTGATTTGGCTGTGTGGCAGGAGAGGAGATCTCTCAGTGCTGCTTTTGCTCTCAGCATTGCTGTGATCAATACTAATTAACCTAGTGATTTCCTTTCCCACCAGAGCAAATAGCTGGAACTGAAGTCCTGTATTTGTATATATAGACTACTGGGCCAACCATTACAAAAATAAATGGGGCCCTATCCTCTGAAATGCATAAGTAAAAGCTATACCAGCTTTAGTGCAGTCAGCACTGCATGTATACGTTTACCAATAATTCTATATGGTAAAAGTGGGGTGATTTACCCCACTATTTTGCCTATTCTGACTTAATGCATTATTGCATACGTTGGGGGGCATTAAATTTCCCGAGGCAGTTTCCCAAAAAATGTTTTAAAAGATTGACTGGAATTTCTATTTATGACATTTATGCCTAAATGCAACCTGTTACTTGCCAGTGCTGCATTCATGCATTATCATTTATAATTGTTTATTCTTGATTCACTTATTTGGCTATAATTAACGGCGAATTGCATCTCAATTTGATTTGTAGCCAATGAAAAAATTTCAAACTCAGATTTTAACTCATTAATGGATCAGTCCTACCTGACCTCCTCTTTTAAATGCAAAATTTGCAATGACTAAAGCCATCCCGATAATTAGGGCAGAAGCAGGATATCTTAGGTTTGTCATCTTCTCCCAAGAAACAGTTAATAAATATGACAATGTAGAGTCTTCAAATAATCACATAGCTGCCATAAAACTGTCTAGTAGGTTTTTCAATATAATCAAAGGGCTAGTTTAATCTTAAAAAATGACTGAGGGGTAATTGCCACATCCCTTATCCCCCCATTCTTCCACCCTCAGTCTCCAGCTGTCCAACCATTATCTCCTCTCCTCACCTTATTTATCCTGCCCTTACTCCTATCCAGTCATTCTTCCAGCCTAAGCCATACCTGCTGTCGCCTCAGTCCAACCATTCCTCCTATTTCAGCCTTATCTATCCTGCCCTCGCCCCAGTAGGACCCCAGATGGGTAAAATTAACAAGGGTGCAAGGCCACTTTTTAAATCCGACAAGGGACATGGAGTTGAGAGACAAAAAAAAAGGTCACATCTTAAATATGACAAGGGACTTGGGGTTAGAGAGAAGAGACAATGTAAGTGCAGAAAATGCCCTAGGGACATTGTAGATAAATTGAAGATATAGAAGGATGGATACTACATCCTAGGGGTGGTGAATTTCAGCAAAAAAAATGCATATTTCAAATATTTTAAAATAGTCATTGTTTTGAAAAAGATTACCTGGCAAGGTCTAGAAGTACAAGTTCCAGTACAAGTTTGGGTAATGTGGTTACCCAACCCTAAGATATCTAATAGGAAATCCCTCTATATTTGGGTCATATCCATGCTGAAGTACAGTGTCAGCACTGAGTGTTTGGGGTCATTGATTGAGTAATTACAGTGATTCTTTTTAAGGATAGGTATAAGTAGAATTACTTCTCCAGAGAAGGTGGCCAAATGGGGAATTAAAAATCCCCGTGGAGGGGTGTTTCTCCTTGATGGGTCTCACTGGTAGTTGGCAGGGTGGGAGCAGTGGGGGCATGGAAATCAAAAGTACAGGGCCGGCCCAGGCAGTATATTCCAACACCGCCTGGAGCGTGTTGCTCCTATGGTAAAAAGAGCTGTCAATAAGTACCCTCTTTTCAAAAGAAGTCACACTCTGCTTCACCATTCAACTTGCACTCACCACATTAGTCTGAAAAGTCACCTGCCTTGTTTAAAATAGAGAGAGCTGTACTATCAGGTACCTACTCATGTCACACACTCTATAGTATATTATACTGACTCCTAACTAGGTACCTACTCAAATCCCTCTCTTTTAGCACCGTACTTGAATGACCACTTGTGAGCAACAAAAGGGATAAGTTATAGCTACATGAAAAAAAGGACTGGAAACAAGGGCATTTTAAGCCAGCTCTTCCTTTTACTATAGGAGCAACACCCTACTGGGGTCTGAGGCTGCACTCGATGTCATGTATAGGCATCATTTTCTCCATCTAGTCCCTACAGGTGAATGATTATCAATTATCTAAATGATACCTACTGCTGCCACCTACAGTGGTGTTGACGAACCACTAATTTTTCTGGTGATTAAAATCTGATCATATGATGCTTCACATCATAGCAAAACTAAACCATGCCTTCTACATGTGTTTCTTTTATCCTCTTTTATTGTCTGTTATTTTTTTTTTTTTTTTCTTGGCTGGATAATTGTGAATCAAGCAGGTAGGCCATGTTTCTTGTATGCCTCAAGCACATAGGGATGGGTAGTGCTAATTTGTGACATGTCTTCTATTTTTTTACTATGCTCAGGTCTACTTAAGGGATGCCCATTATTTATCAAAGGGGGATTTTAAAGGAAGGTGATACATTTACTTCCTTTTCAGCAGAAAAACCTGAGTACTATGTAAGGTAAACAAAAAGGGAGGGGATTCAAAAATTTGATATTTAAGTTAATAATTTTTTAACGAGCACTTCCTCGCCTAGTTCGCTGGACATGGGAATTAAAAGAGGAATTCATTCGCACTTTTATGAAAAGTTTATTACATGTGCTTTTCAGAGCAATGGGTAGGAAGTTATCATTCCTTTTACATTATAGTTACATGAATAGATACCATACAGGATGATAGAAGAAGGAGATATAATGAGATAAATTTGAAATAATTCAATTGCTGCCTTTAAGTTTACAAATATGTCACCATCTGCAGAAGCATTAGGTCATTGGTACTCTTTTTTGTAGCTGCCCAGAGAATACGATCATGATATGATAAAACAATTTAGATATTGCATAAGTTATTACAATTCATTCATATCAAACATATTGCATACGACAATGAATATATATATATATATATATATATATATATATATATATATATATATATATATATACATGTGTTTCTTTTATCCTCTTTTATTGTCTGTTTTGTTTCTGTTTTTGTTTTTTTTTTGTTTTATTTTCTTGGCTGGATAATTGTGAATCAAGCAGGTAGGCCATGTTTCTTGTATGCCTCAAGCACATAGGGATGGGTAGTGCTAATTTGTGACATGTCTTCTATTTTTTTACTATGCTCAGGTCTACTTAAGGGATGCCCATTATTTATCAAAGGGGGATTTTAAAGGAAGGTGATACATTTACTTCCTTTTCAGCAGAAAAACCTGAGTACTACGTAAGGTAAACAAAAAGGGAGGGGATTCAAAAATTTGATATTTAAGTTAATAATTTTTTAACGAGCACTTCCTCGCCTAGTTCGTTGGACATGGGAATTAAAAGAGGAATTCATTCGCACTTTTATGAAAAGTTTATTACATGTGCTTTTCAGAGCAATGGGTAGGAAGTTATCATTCCTTTTACATTATAGTTACATGAATAGATACCATACAGGATGATAGAAGATGGAGATATAATGAGATAAATTTGAAATAATTCAATTGCTGCCTTTAAGTTTACAAATATGTCACCATCTGCAGAAGCATTAGGTCATTGGTACTCTTATGTGTAGCTGCCCAGAGAATACGATTATGATATGATAAAACGATTTAGATATTGCATAAGTTATTACAATTCATTCATATCAAACATATTGCATGCGACAATGAATATATATATATATATATATATATATATATATATATATATATATATATACGTTTGAAGTATCACAACCATCCCTTGGATTTGGAGTTTTGATCAGGCAGGGTAGTACACACCCTTTCTAGATACTTCCAGAAATTCAAAGCAGAGTGTTTGTCAAAAGTTCCTACCGTCCCATTGTACAACCACTTTAGGTAAGGTGTGGCCTTGTTCGAAAGATAGGCTGAAGCACTGGTTTCACAGACCGATTTCTTTCGATACTTTTAATATATCATAAATCGTCAGATTTGGGGGTAATCCGACCGGTTGTATGCCTGTGGAACCAGCACCTAACAGATATCATTGTCTGATATCTTGAAGACATTGACAATTATAAATATGAATATATCCTTTCCATCATAATAGCCATGACAGCATAATGTTGCTAAATAAATAACTATATACAGGATATAACATTGGTTATTGAGTAGTACATTCAAGGTTCTCCCCCATGTCTTCAGCGTACTTGTTACAGATGATTTCCCTTAGGTTGTCAATGTCCTGTCGCAGTTCGTTTATCTTGGTGACCTTGTATTTGAGTGACTGGACATTGTCCCCCACCGGCTGCATCTCATCTGGGTCTAGGCTCGTGGTAACTACATAGGTAGATAAAATACAGTTTAGAATAAGGCTTTTATTTTTATCTATTCTTTCTAACATAAGTCTAGTCATACAGAAAATTACTCATTGTCATCCTCTTTTTTCTTTTATTGCATTCTAAACCTAACAGTATGGTACTATTATACCTTGCATATACATGTATATTATATCGGACAAATCAATTCATAAATATGCTCATTTGCGCTCTTCCTTTACCGAAAAATCGCCTATTTTTGGCAGCTATTCAGCACCCCAGCACTCTTTCAATAATGCATGAAATCTCACGATTTTTTTTTTCAGAAGTTGCCCTATGGAAGGTGGTCTCTTCATATCTGAAACCATTAGTTTCTCCCCTTAAGTGGTGGGATATGGTGAGCTTCTAAACATGGCAGAGAACTAAGCGAGGTTAAGGGCAATTTTAATCAGTATTTAAGGCACAAGTCATGGAAAATGTGAAAGTTTTGCATGAAGAAAAAGATGGTACCAACGTTTTTAGTCTATTTTGGGGTATTCTGGACTAAAATATTGGTTGCCATAGCAATACCCAGCAAACACGCCTGTACCAGGCCAGTACTGACGTTGTAATGGCATGTAATGGCAGTAACGGGCCAGTACTGCCAGTACCTACCCATTACATTGCCATTTAGCTTCAATCATACTGGCACAGTTCTGTTTTTGTAATGGTATACCAGTGCCGGCATGCCAGTGCTGGCCCGGTACTGGACTTATGATGGCAACTTACTTCTTGCATGCCAGTATTGGCCCAGAAACCGCTTGATTAGTTTCCAACCACACCACAAGATGTCCCCAGTGCTTGTATTACAATAATTTGGTATTGAGATGTTCAACTTTTCTTTATGAGTATATGGTCAAAAACTTCTCTGCTTAGGACAACCTTGTTTAGCATGGAACAAATTTCATTGGAAACTTACTAGGCTTTAAGTGTAAAACCAAATATCGTAAACAATGGTAAGATAGAAAGCATGTCATTCCAAACACCTTGTGTGTGTCTGAAACAGATCACATAAACCAACAAACTCTGAGATAGATGAACAAACTCTGAGATAGATGGCCAGCCGGGAGGCGTGGCGCAGTCGGTAGCGTGTCCGCTCACGGGCCGTAAGGTCGTGGGTTCGGTTCCCGGCCCGGCCGGGGCACAGTGGTGGTTCCAAACGTCGCCGTAAGGTGTCGGTTGAGTTCCTCCCTGCTCTGGCTAGGCTGTGCTGGAAAGTCTCTCGGCGGTCATGGCAGACAAATGACTTAAAACAGGCCTGTCCATCTCTCACTATGCCTATGTAGTGACGAATGTTAAAGAACCATTGCCTCGGTAAATGTGTAGGGGCATGCTTTCTATCTTCCCATAGATTCGGTCACCATCATCCCCCCTCCCCATTAGACTAGGGTCCGGGCAACTACGCCACAAGGGTAATCTCACTTCAGTGTGGATACAACCCGCGGGACCTCTCACCCTTGAGTGTCGGCCGTAAGGAAGGCACGAGGTGAGATAAAATTCGAGCGAGCGATAGATGGCCAACTTTAATGCACACTGCATCTGGGCTCTTCCCCAATGGGTTAGAATGTGAAGGAAAGCCTTAATGTGGGGCCTTTGAATGTGCTGAACTATGATAATTATACACTTTTCATCTTACATTGCATATATCATACCTATATATTGGCAAACACAATCGGGCCAACACTGGGCCTGTGCTGGCATGCCAGCATAAAGCCAGTACTGGCCCTTAAATGGCCCAGTACTGGGCCAGTAATGTTTGCCAGTTGTGGCCCGGAAGAAAGCCATATTGCACTTTTTTACTGGGCCAGTACCGTATTGCCAGTAGTGGCCCAATACTGTTGCCATTATTGGCCCAGTACCGGTCAAGTACAGGCGTGTTTGCTGGGTAGACACACTGAAAATAGTGATTTTGCAAAGCTCTGGATGCCATGGTAACCAAAGTGCAGATGTACCATGTGACTATTTTATTTGAAAATTCTGAAAATATGCTAAAGTATCTACAACATTATTTCATCTCAATTGATGAAGTTCTGAAATATTTATGTTTGAAGTTCAATTGATTCACCAATTTTTCAAATGTGTATGCTCTATTATCACTATCTTCTCTCCCTTATCAAGATAGATACAGCCAATTGGGATTCTGTGATTTTCTTCCCATATGCTTACCTTGTATGTTCACTACTTGGCTTCTAGTAGGAATAACAACATGATTCTAAAAGTTTTTGAAAGATAATGGCATCCCTTAAAGGCCGAAAAATCAGCTTGAAATACCTTGGTAAAGGAAGATGTGTATCCAATTCAGTCATTCTGATTGAATTATGCATTTACATATAATTATATTGCTTCAAAGAATATGACCATTACTAATTAGCAATTCTGTTCTCCCAAATCAAGAAGACAATACAGAAAGCAGCAGTATAGACCTACCTTTGCCACCTAGGAGGACAGATATGTTGGGTTCCTTGCCCTCAGCACGCTGCACACAGATCTGGACCAGGGACTGGAGTTCTGTAAAACACACGGCCATCTCCCTGAGGAGGCGCTGCTCCAGCTTGTGTGCCTCCCCCATCAGCTGCTTCTCCAGCTCCTTCTGCACCTCCACCAGGCTGCAGTTCTGCTCTGTCAGGTCCTGGTTCTTACTGGTCAGCTGTGGAAAACGATATGGAGAGGATGCAATGATTATAACATACTTGTATAAGGTTGCTACTAAAGCTTATAACTAGACAGCAATTAAAATATAGAGGAAAGGAATATGTAACAAAGTAGCACTTGTATGGGGGACCGTAGTTAGATTCAATAGGGCACTACTACTATGACAGGTATGACAACTATACTGTAGCGGAGAGGCTAGTCCGCCTGACGGCTGCATACCAGTTGCTCAGGGACAGTCTCGAGACTCGGGGAGTGGTCCGCCAGAACACTGCACGAGAGGCAGTGTCTCAGCGGAGAGTTGTATATAGGGGCCGACTTTTTTCACCGAGGGTAGGAGTTGCAGATTATATCAGACGCTGTAGATGGTATTGCCAAGGTGTTCCAGGAAATAAACAAGTGCAAGTTGTCTTTAATTAACGAGTTGGGTTCTTCGATCATTGCATGACTAGACGGAACGCTACAATACCTACAGTGGCTCACAGCAGAGAGGTGTCTGTGAGTGTATTACCCTGCGAGGCGTTCGGTGTACAGTTTTCTGACTAGATCCAGTGCATTATGGGTAGGGGTGACCTCGAACGCTAACTACACCACCTCAGCTGGTTCCCTCCACCCCCTTCCCACCCAGCCAGGTCTGGCTAGGTACCAGTCCCTTACTATGCTTGGGAGGGTAGTAAGTTGACTCAGGGATCAACATTGACCCACATGCGGAGGACCAATAGGAGGTGGCCTTACAAACCAGCATTGATCCCTCGGCAGTACTCCAAATGCCTCGCCTGAACTACACAATTATATCCTTTGCCGGGCTGGTAAAACCTGGTAATTGGTCTAGCCATAGCTATAAATACTAACTTGTCAATTTCACCCCAGCCACTCAAGACTCAACAGTCATGCATGGCCTGTAGTGATTAATCTAGACATATGGGCTACATCTGATGCAATGTCTCTACCACTCTCTCTTTGCCCCTACTTCTACATTTTCAAATGTCATTTGTCTTTTAACAATCTTCTAACCATAGAATCTTCCTCATATTTTACCTCTTTATCCACTTCCCACTGCCATACAAACTTACAGTTTAAAAGCTTCATTAGTTTTGGAGATAATTTTACTATGAAACTCAATAGATAAAAATCAAACTTCAACTTTCGCCATCCTCGAAATTGAGCGACAGGATTTAGCTCAAAAATAAACAACATAATTAGAAAACACTCCTGTACACTCCATTAAATTTTAATAAACTTCCATCAACCAGATTTGTCACAAATGCCATCTGAAGGAATACTCCTTTTTCTTGCAAACCCCCTCTCATAAAATGGGGGACGACGTCATATGCTATTTATAGATGCAATGTTATATTAACGGTCCCCCATAATAATCTGGAAAGAAATTTCTGAGAAAAATGATACTAAAAATGAACAAAGGCAGTCAAGTTTGGTATTAAATGAAAGCATATGGTCAAGGGAATCCGGATGATTTTCAATGGTAGACATCATAACACGAGTCTTTCTTTTCTTAGTGGCCTAAGTTGTAAGTTCTATGATATTCAGACCCCTGCAATACTCACATCTTTTACTGAAGCCCTGAGTTTCTTAAGCTGCTGGTCCTTGTTGCTTAGTTCCTGGCTAAGTTCAGTCACGGTGCCCTCCTCCTGGGTAAGGCGTTCCTCCAGGGTCTTGGTGTCCCCTTTGTGTTGTGCCTCCAGGGCCTGGTGCTTCTTGTGTTTGGCGTCCAGCAACTGTAGGGATCAGATATTGAACTCATAACACAAAATACAAATATTCTGAGAACAGATCATGTCATATATTACCAAACTGACTGCTTAACTTGGATGTAAAACCCATGTTTGCAATTCAGAGGTAAATCAAAACATCATTGCTTACAGAAAATTGGCGGGGAAAATGATCTCCAAGCCGCCTCCTGGTATTATGCGATGCTAAGTCTAGTATCGCTTTCCAACACATTTATCACTCTGTACAACATACTGGATGATATCATCAATAATACTACCTGATATAAGATTTCAGCCATATTTAGTATGTGTATTGTTCCCTATAACATCTCAGAGGTAATCAGAATATGACACTAATGTTCTTCATACTTTGCGTGCCTTGTCTAGGTCGGCGTTAAGACGGTGGTTGTTGTGCCTGAGGTCCTCCACCTCCTCTCTGAGGACGAACAAAGCATGTTCCCCATCCTCCCTAAGCCCCAGGTCTGTACGCAGCTCAGCCGTCTCAGTCTGTAATCATGGACATGGGTTAACGATAGGAATTTCTCATCATAATTTTGAATATGTAAAATGTATATTGTTCTCTGGATGTTAGGCTGAATTAAAGAGCAATTCATTATGCAAAAAATCCCCTTTCTCCAAGATGTAGAGACTAGCATGACTCTATGCTTTAGTGTCCTCATAATGCCTTCATCAAGTTAACATCCAATCGCTGTGTTATAAACTTGAGCTGACCTGCAGTTGCATGTTCAGGCTAACCTCTAGGGAATTATACTTTTGGAGTCACACTGATCCATAGCTACACTTTATAAAATCAAACTGACCTCTAGTTGTTTAACTTGTGTCTGTAGGAGTGAGTTGCTCTCCTCCAGCTGCTGGAGCTGCTCTTGTTTCTGTCTGTAGCTTTTCTTTGCAGCCTCCATGCGCCGCTCCAGCTCCAGA
The DNA here is from genome assembly GCA_949317995.1 of Acholoe squamosa. Lineage (NCBI taxonomy): Eukaryota > Metazoa > Annelida > Polychaeta > Phyllodocida > Polynoidae > Acholoe > Acholoe squamosa. The sequence continues at coordinate 57,758,147 of OX439045.1, forward strand.
CTACGGGCCTTGTACCGCGCCTTGTCCTCCCGTAACTGCCGTATGTGGTCAGGTTAAGGAAAGTCCAACATGTGCACAAACCCACCCTTCACCCTTATACTCAGGTGGATCTACTGTAGCAAGTAGGTATAGTCTGTTTATGTGAGCATTTTCTAAATGCTTGATTTATGATAGAATTAACAGTTTACAGAAAATAGTTAAACAGGAGAAGCAACTGTAAAAGGCTAGGTGGTAATGGTCATTTTGGCTTCAGAAGATTACCCCTCGGAGAATGAATGATCTTCTTGATAGCGTTCCTAAGAGTGCTATTCATTTCCGGAGTTCCTAGTTTTGATTCTAGATTATAGAATTATCTATAATCTTCTTTCCTAGAAAATACCGCTCTTCTAGAGTTAGAATAACATTATTATCTCTTTTCATTTGTTTAAAACCGTGTTTTTTCAAACATAGAAATCCCAGTAAATCTTTTTGAACTAAAGTCGGCATACAGAGCAATAGACCTTAAGAATCATCATACAGAGACCTATGCTGATGCATGCAGTAAAGGATATTTCAGCTAGCCTCTTGTTGTCAGCTGGCGCTGTGTCTGTGAGGCTGCTATCTGTGCTGCCCGACCTGTGCTGCAGGGCCTCAAGCCGTGCTGTCTGTGCTGCATACTTCTCCTGCCACTCACTCACCATGGCATCCTTAGCCGCCAACTGCAATGATACCAATTAAATGAATAAATGCATATAGATATTGAACAAAAAGGATTTCCTCCCTTTTTATTACCATCACCTAGAAAGAATTTAAAATGCTATGGTCGATCATGTCAAGTATACAACCATGAAAATTACCAAAATATGAGAAATATTAAAACTTCCCTACCATGAAATGTCACAAGTTTAGGCCTATTATCATAAGCATTCACTCTTAGTCTAAAAGACGTTAAAGCATTTTGGGACACTGACGCCTTCCAGGCCTAAATAGGAGTATCATAGGTAATCCCTATTAGACTTAAAATGTTAAGGACGATTGTGACATGGATATTTTTCCAAATATATTATGGGGTTGTCATGTTATCTGATAGATTATAAGGTGACCCCCCTCCCTTTTTTTATACTTACAATGTCTTGTATAGACTTGTGCTCTACTAGACGTGATTGACGGTCGTTGTTGGAGGACGCTCTCAGCTCTTTGAGTTCATGCTCACTTTTCCTGTAGAAACCATCAATAATGAATCTTTTCTAAGCAAACAATCAACATATCAGAATAATAAATTGATACTAATCATGGCTAATATACGTTAAGTATTCAACCAACTGTTATGACAAAGCATAAAAGCCTTTCAAAGTGATGGTTTCATCACTTGTCCATCGCGTATATGTGGATATCATGCCAACCAGATTGTGGAGTTTGACGGACAGATTCATTAGATGACTGGACAAGATATATACAAACCATTTAGGATCAATAACAACTATTTGAAATAATGAATACAAAATATTTAAGAAACATAAATGTGTAAATACCTAAGGTGTCTCTCCATATCGGCCACACATTTGTTGTTTGTTACCTCTGTCAGTTTAGCCTTCAGGGAAGTGCATTCATACTCCACCTCCTAAAGGATAGAAATGTTGTCATTTATATGTATTTAATATACATCATTCAGATGCAATTAGATCTAGGTCAATTTCTTTAAAAGATTATATATGTGACCAGACATGTGAACGAGATCAACTTTCTATTATATATGCCCCTCCCTGTTCAAAAGAAGAGACAGTCTACATTCAAAATAGAGTCTAATATCATCTTATACTGTTACTATCTGACCTGTAGTTTAAAGTGGAGTGTGTCGTTCTCCTCCTGGGCCTGGTGTAACATGACTTTATGTTTGTCAGACTCATTCTCCTGGTTTCGTTGCTCCAGCTCACATATCTTAATTTTTTGTCTGTTTCAATAAAATGTAATCACGCAGTTATTTGGGTTGCACACTACAGTTTTTTTCTGCAGATTTGACAGAGTTCTGTTTTCATTCAAACCAAACAACATTTCTGGACATAAGGATGAATAACAAATTAAATTAGTGTATAATGTTGAAGTTACAGCACTGAAAGCATGAATGGCATCATTAAATCTAAGTTGTTAATAATCCATAAACTTTGAGTTTAGTTACCAGACTGAGGATACTAGAATGTCCCTTTCTCTAAATAAATAGGGCGTCTCGTAGGCAAATTGCGAGCAGCAGAATTGTCCCTTAATAAAAATTAATAGAGTTGTGGGACGGAGGAATATAATTGTGAAAAGAATGCATAATTGCATGTATATATATATATATACAGTGCTGTCTAGTCCTAAATATATGAGCCTATGATACCATTAGAAATGATCTTGTTGTGAATCATTTCTATACATACTAAAGATGGAGAGGCCAAATGAATTGAGGATACTATGAGAATAAGGGGATGACTTAGGATAACACTAACCCGAAAACATTGAATATACAAATAGCTTACAGAAGACCGACTATTGTAGGCCTAAGTAACTTAACATTAGACTTCAAGAGGTACCCAATGCTATTGTTACAATCTAAACAAAATACATTTCACTATATTGATAGGAGGGTATCTGGTAGCATAAAATATCAAATTCCCCTGTTACTCACAGCTGGTAAATGTTAGAGAGCCTAACAGAAATGAAATTTGTAAGTAAAGGGTTCATCACGATAGTAAGTATTCTTCCATGTTGTGGCTTACTACCTTGATTCGTTAGATAATTAGGGACCTTAAATAAGTGTGTTTTTTTTTCTGAATATAATATGACCAATCCTGACATTGAACCATCACATTGCAAAGAGAACCTAAATCTTCAAGTTGAGATATGATTTACAACAGGTGGCGCCACTGAGCCATCACCAAAATATTCCCATTATGAATTTATTATAATTTACCCTAAGTTTACAAATTTCTCAGGGCAGGGTAATTTGGGGTTCCTTGGATATCCCTGTATTGTTCCCTGTACATCATGAATATGGTTTTCGATTTTCACACAACCTTTTCATTTTACTGGTTTGAACATATGCTAGAAATAACACTAGATATTATTGTTGTTATTTATGATAGTGTTACTTACTTCATGTTAGGTAAGGCCAGCCGGCAACTCATGACTAGAATGCCTTTACCTGACTATACACTTATATTACTGATGGTATTAGTGATACCAACTTGTCTGCCCTTTCCCAGTGGGCACAGAACGTTGCATCAACGTTGACAACCCGCTGATATTGTGTTGATGATGTTGATCAACCTGTCTTCAACACCTTTTCAATGATTCTATTTCAATGTTGTCAACCAACACCATTTCAACATCCAATCAACAGTTGACATATCAATGTTGAAATATTGTTCTTAATTCAATGTTGACTCAACATTGATTTGTCAATGTTGAATCAACAATATTGATTTCAATGTTGATTCAATGTTGATTCAACATTGACATGTCAACAAAGAATGCCCTAACAAATATCAACGTTGTTTCAACATCATGTCAATGTTGTGTCAATGTTGAATCAACATAGAAATACAAATGTTGAATCAGCGCTGATGGTTAGATGTTGAATCACAGTTGATTTTGATTATGTTGTTTCAACTTTCAAATTCAACTATATTTCAAGCCTATATCAACCGTTGATATGCAAACATTGCAAACGTTGTTTCAACGCTGAATCAATGTTGATGTGCCCAGTGGGTTACTGTACTGTATTTTCCCCACTCATTACCGTTGTCAATAGGGCAGTAATGGTGATATGATACCTTGATACCTAATTGGTATCAAGGTGATATCTCTATTTCCATCTATTCAATATAAAAGTGATGATAAAATTATTGTGATACCTATTTGTATGCTGATTTCTGTTTCTCTATAAATGTGATACCTACTTGTCTATAATGTTGTCCTTCTCACGGATAATGCTGTCTGCAGCCCGTTTTACAGCGTCCAGTTTATGAGGGTCGAGTAGTGAAGTGAGACCAACTGATGAGGGTGTACCATTTGTTAGCCCCTGAAGACAAAATCAATATTACCATTTCTGTGCATATTTGGCAATGTTTTGAACAATCAACCCATATCTTGATCTTACTACAGGATGATATACCTAAGTTGTCATACAGGAATATAAAATTACAAAAACATCAAGTATGAGTGCTATTTATGGAGTATTCCATGGGCACTCGGTATCTTTCTTCTCAAACCTTGAAGCTGATATAAAAAAGACGCTTTTATACAGTATTTGTTTTTCTATTTTGAATGTGCCTCCTAGGAGAAACAACGAAAAAATAATATCTAGTTTCTGCCATAAGATGTACCAATTAAGACAGTTAAGGAAATTTGTCGATAATAAGCTGTGTCTGACCTTATGCAAACAAATGGTTCTACCTGTGCTGGAACATGCAAGTTTTCTACATAAAAGTGGTCCTAAATCCAGTGTTGGCTGCTTACAACTTATGCAGAATCATTGCCTACGGTTATGTCTTCGAATCTTTAATACTCGGGACATATCTATATACGATCTCCATGTTAGAACTTACATGAAAGTGCTAAAGGTTAGACGTGATAAGAACTTATTATCTATGATGTATGATATTTCTTGTGATCCAAACTGTGTCAAACTCCCTGCCAGGAACTTGCGCGGCAATGTTAAAAAACGGTTAAAGGTATCCAGATCCAGGTGTTTGACATATGATAAGTCACCACTGTACAGGGGGTGTGTCCTTTGGGACAAATTGGATGCAAATACTCAGCAGATAGGCAGTAAGAAAGAATTCATGAACAAAATCTGAATGTATTTGGTGTATAACCGTCACTTGATAGACTACGCAATTATTTTTGAAAGATGTAATATACATGCTGCCTGCGGATAATCGACTTGTGCAAATCATGGTGATACATACAGCCCCTAAGAGGCTTTAGTTATGTCTTTAGTAATATCATAATGATCTACACCCAAAATGATGCCTGCCTGATGTAACTTTGTACAACCTGATTGAGCGCTACACTATTTCTTTCCTGTTGCCGTGTTTTGGCCGATCTGAAAAACGTACATGTATGATTTCTGCCAATAAACTTGTTAAAACTCAAACTCTACTATACACATACCTTAGTGGCCTCCATGTGTTGTCTCCTGAGCTGCTCTTCATGTTGTTGCTGCCATGTACTGATATCACTGCTACTGTTATTATGAGTCCATCCATTGTATCTATAATGTCCATTTAATGCATCTCCTGGATGATGCTCAGATACCCCTCCACCCCCACTACCTGGGTGATATCCTGATGCCATGAACCCCACCTGATACTGAGACCCCAAGGTACTGTTATCAGTTTTGGTATAGTTTGTAGGTTGACTTGTGTGGTCACTACCATAGGGTGATAAGGGAGCTGACATGTGACATGAGTTAAGGTCCTGGGTGCTGGTTCTTCCAGGGCCGAGATGATGCAGGTAAAGATCCTTCCCTGGTGCTGTATGCCCGACATTCTGCATACTGGAGGCAGTCCTTATTGCTGTACCCCGTGGTCCATCACATCCAGCCATGTCCAGGTGGCTCTGACTGCAAACCCTGGAGGAATCACACCCACCCACACCCTTAGCTCCCTGCAGCCCTGAGGATTCCCCATGTTGATAAGTCTTCTCCTGTAGGTTTTGGTAGGAGTTCCAGCGCCTTGCACCCACTGCCTCACCATAAGCAGCCTTGTGGTACCGGAAGCCATCGCCAGATGGGGGTGAGGCTGACCGGAAGTAGAGGTCGGTGAAGTCGTTGGTGCTGACGGTACGTCTTAGAGTGGCTGAGGGTGGTGGTGGGGGAGCAGCTCTCCCAGGTTGGTGATGGTGGTAGGAGGAAGTGTGGGAGCTCTGGTGAGGGCTAACATGGGCTGTGGGTATGGTGTCACCACGACTAGACCTGCCACCTGTAAATGAAGGAAAAGATAATGGGTAAATTTGTGAAGGCCAGCAAAAGGTAAAGAGATACCATAATGTATATATAATATGGGCAGGGAGAAAGGATGATTGTTCATCTTTGTTGATTAAGGTCCAAACTGAAAAGAACACAACAGTGAAACATATGCAATGTACACTGCAAAAATGGTGTTTAGATCCTAAACACAATTCTAAACATATTCTTGCAACGTTTTTGTAATCACATTAATTTCCTAAACATGTTTAGCCAGACAATGTGCTTAGCTCAAGTGTTTAGAAATGTAGGTGTTTAGGTTAAAACTTTTGTGTTTAGATATATGAATTTTTGTGTGTAGGTGTTTAAGAATTTTTGTGTTTAGATGTTTAAATGATTTGATGGAGAGTTAAGGTTTGCAGACATGTATGCATTAAAAAACAGAGATATCTTTTTTTCTCTCATTTACTGGGGGGGGGGGCATCAGCAGGTATTTACTTGTCAAAGTCTCCAAAGATGTCAGCCACACCTATTTATGTGTACATATATTACACACTGCATCAGAATGAGAGACTTGAGAAAGTACAACAGCTTGGCAGGAAGGACATTGCCTTATCTACTCCAGAATAACATCAAATAGGTGTCAGTCATGGAGTTTATTGATTATTTTATGGTAATGATGGTGGCATGAGGTGAATCTAGTCAATTTTCTATTGCCCTTTCTATTCACATGACATTCTATTAAATGAAACCATGATAAATATGGGATTTGGGGACATTTGCCACAACAATTGATTATAACTGTGTGCAGATAGTCCAGTCAAAGGTAGTGCTGCTACCTGGTGTGGATTCAACATCCAAGTATCTAAACATATTGATGTTTAAATCTAAACACCTATTATTCAACTGTCTCAACTCTAAACATCTAAACATGTTTAGCATAAATGTTTATAGTTAGAATAAAAGTGTTCATTTCCTAAATGTGTAGTCGATGAGACACCTAACTGACCTATATGTTTAGGTTTTAAACGTGTTTAGACCTAAACATGTTTAAAATCTAAACACCATTTTTGCAGTGTAGGGCTATCTCAATCTAAAGTTATATAATACATTAACCAACACATGGCATTCCAGATTTTGGTGGCTACAGCGGCAATTGATTATATTAGATTATGAACACCATAAGTGATCAGTATGGTAGGTACACAAGGGAATGAGGTGGCTATTGACATGGTCTAATTTAATATGAGGAAATAAAATTAACTAGCTCCCTATCGGCTAGTAATCCTTGGCAGGAATATTATAGCATGGATTCCACTGAAGCCGATAGTTGTCCGATTTTGTCATCGGGTTGCATCGGGGACGCATCGGGCAGCATCGGGAACTATCGGCCAGCTATCGGGCACTGTCGGGCTTCTGTCGGGCAAGAATCGGGCTTAAATCGTCTTTGGTGGAAGACCTATTTTTTTTTCATCGGGAACCATCGGAGATGCATCTCCGACGGTCCCCGACAGTGCCCGACAGTACCCGATTTTTTCTAACTGATTAGAAAAAATCGGGTACCTGTCGGGTTACTTCGCTGTCGGGCCGACAGAAATAGTTCGCTTTTCTCTCACTTGGGGTACCGCTGTCGGGCTGCTTGTCACGTGCAAGTCATGTGACCTTCGCTTTGGTCGTAAACAAACAAGATGTCGGGTAGAGCAGGTTCTAGGCGTCGGGGAAGGGGAGGAAACAAGGGTTTTAAACCCCCTAGAAGTAAAAAAGACAGTTCAGAGGTAGTCATAGAGACGCAGGAAGAGACCAAGGCTCCTGCGAAACGTTTCACTGCAAGAGGTAAGGCCCGATTGCCCGAGTTGACACAAGATGAGTTGGGAGAAGCTCGCACGGCCATGTCTAAAAATACCGGTACTGCTACCAAAAACCTGCCTGTCGTGGACGATGAATCAGATGAAATAGACATTACAGAGGACGCTGCACTAGACTTAAGTGTACAGGAACCTTTATCTTCCACTCCTGTGTCTCGTGACAATTTGGAGGAGTCCACCTGTGCCCGTACTTCAGGTCCTCTGCCTCGTCTCCTTAACAAGAAGGGTACCAAGCGTAACCTGCTGCCCGACATGGAAAAGGGGGAGGGGACAGTCAGCCCTCCACCTTCTCCTCGTTCTCCTACCCCACCTCCTCCAAAGAAGCCGAAAAAGGTCGTACAAGAAAAAACCCAAGACAGTTCCTGTTCATCAGGACCTCCTGCAAAGAAGGCCTGTTTTAAATCCCCTCCATACACCCTTTCTGGAAGGAGCGAGCAGGTCCAAGACGACAGTGAAGATGAAGGTCAAGGTCAGGGAGCATTGGTGAGGAGGGTGATGAAGCATACATCCCCGACAGTCAGGCTGTAGTCACCCCTAAAAAAACTATAGGTGAACTAAAGAAGAAACCTCCTGCAGGAGCTGGCAGCGGGAGGCAGTACTTCAAGGATCCAGAAGTTCTGGAACGATTGTGTGAGCTGTGGCAGCAGTGCACCCACCTTTATGACAAGAGTCACTCCTTGTATAAGGACCCCACTGCAAAGTGGACTGCCCTAGCTAAGATCTCGGATGAACTCAACATTCCAGGTAAAAATAATTTCATTATTTACTTCTGTTGTCTTTGCTTCCTGAGAATATATAGAAGTTAAAATATTTATTCTATCGTATCATGTTTTTAGTAACAGACTGTTATAAATTTTTTTTTTTTTACAGTCTTTTTATCTTTTGTCACTTATCTTAAAATAACCCCTTTTTTTCAGCTTACTTCATTAACATGCGAATGACGTCTTTGAGATCGGACTACCAGAAAATTGTGTCTGGAAAATTAAATCGGGGTCATCTGCTGAAGAAGGGAAGCTCCCCTACATGAAAGCCCTCATAAAACGGCTGTGTGGGTTCTTAGATCCATGGTGTAAGAAATTGGAGAGTGACACCAATTATCCACAGAAAAAGGTAATCATTAAATATTTCTGTCTGTCAAAGTTGACCCAGATTCCATCCCGATTTGTATGTAACTATAATTTTAAGTTGACCGATTCTGCTCCTAATTTCACGTAAAATTAAAAAATACACCTGGCTGAAAATTTCTTTCTGTTTTATTAAATATACTCAACCATTTATTTCACTGCAGGAGGTCATACGGCCCAAACCCCTGGAGGAACCATCCGAGGAGGCCGATGAGATGGTCATAGAGGTGAACGACGACGAGGAAGACGACATCAAGGACGTGGACTACAATCCTGAAGCAGAGTCTGGAGATGAGACCCTAGACGATTCCATCGCCACTAGGACAAGATTTTCTCCCCACAGAAAAATGAACACTTCTGCAGGTGGGTCTGCAAAATCAGATGCAGCTCCTCCGACAACTGTTGATAAGGGCAAGGGGTCTGGTAAAACTTCTAAGAAAGGTGCTGTTCCTTCTACCAGTGGTGAAAAACGTAAGACTATTAACTACAATATTCCAAAGAAAAATGTGGTAACTGAAAGTGCCAAGGCAGAATACCTGGAGAAGAGAGAGCCACAACACCTTAAAGCTGGAGATAAGAAACAGAAGACAGTCTCAGAGATACTCCAGTCTAGAGAAAAGTTTTATGAGTCATATGGGGAATCGTTGAACGATCTTGTGACCTTAGTGGGCAACAGAACCCAGGCTCAGGCCCATCCTCCCCCCTCTGAGAAGGAGGTTTCTCCTGACTCACAGTGGTGCAAGATGTTAGAGGTGGAGATGGCACGCATGACCCAAAAGGTCAAGGACAAATTTAAGGTCCATGTTTATCTGACAGCCGTGCAGGCTGTAAACGGGGAATGGGACGGACAGTAAGGGCACCTAAGTGCTAGAGATTGTTCTGATCATAAAACTGTCGGAGACGCGGCCGATAATTATTTATTTGTGTTTTCTAGTCTGTCTTCATATGATAAAAACTTTCTGGTTGGATAAAAGAAGAAATAAATTTATTTTTTTTAAACAAGAAAGTTAAGATATTTTATTTGCAAGAGATCGTGCATCTGTCGTGTTGCCAAGCAGCAGAGACAATTGTCGTAACATGATTTCATATATCAACATGGACATGTAAAGATCTCAATACTGTCAAGTTCTCAAGGATATTTCTACATGCTGACATGACACATATCAGGTGTTTTTATATTTACTTTCATATAAAGATAGGTATGTATATACTCTAGATAAAAAACTTGCCTCATCCGATCCATCACTTCTCAGGTATCATGGTAAAATCGTGCCTTATCAGATACAATGTACACTTATAAGTTATCTGACATGTCGTAATCATATACCAAGAAAATATAAGTTCTTGTTGTTTTAAAGTTTTGAAGTCCTGAATAAAAAATATTTGAACTGACATCTCTGCTTTCTATTCCTGAGTAGATAGAAACAAGCAATGCTAGACACGGAAAACATGTTATTAAAACCATGTCCACCTGTCGTCCAAGACGTGGGGTACCTCACTCACTGTCTTCGTCGGGGATAATGTCTTGGGCAGGAACACCTGCTGCCTCACGGTCGAAGAGGTACCCATAACCACGGCTTCTGAGGTATTTGTCCTGCCACGGGACCCGACCGTGTCGTGATGAAAACCACTGGCATAGATTCTGCCTCATGGTTTTGGCATCCTGTGGCATATTCCTAGCAGCTCCAGATCTGTCCAGGCCTTCCAGCTCCCCGTCCTCCCTCCACTCTCCAGGGTGAAGCTCATGGTCCTTGTCTTCGTAGTCCACAGCCCCATGGGGTATGTAGTCCGATGGTGACCTTGTCCTGAGGAAGTTGTGAAGAGCTAGGGATGCCATGACTAATTTCTTCACCCCCTTGGGCTCCATGTCCTGCTGTCGGAGGAACAGCCTAAATCGTGTCACCCATATCCCGAACGAGTTCTCTACACACCTCCTCCCCCTAGACATCCGGTAGTTGTATGCCACTTCCTTAGCCCCCAGATCCTTGACTGCAAAGGGCTTCATGAGATTTGAGGCCAGGCCAAAGGCATCGTCTCCGACAATGTAGTAGGGCAGAAGGTCTCTCATACCTTTGATACCTGAAGCTGGAGGAATCTGCAGTGGGTTTTCAGGATCTGCCATGTCCCTGTACATAGGTCCTTCTTTCCATATACGGGAGTCCCCTGCCTTTCCCTCCGATCCTACATCCACGTACAGAAATCTGTATCGGGCATCTACCACCGCCATCAGAACAACACTGTAGAATTTCTTGTAATTGAAGAAAGTTGCTCCACTTTTCTTTGGCTTCCTGATCTTGATGTGTTTGCCGTCCACTGCCCCGATGCAGTGTGGAAGCTGCCAGTCGTTAGCATACTGCTCTGCAACGGCCAACCACTCCTCTGTGGTGCTAGGTAACTACAGAACAATATAAAAAAAAAAAAAAAGTGTCATGTACAACTCATCGGGGATGAACATGTGTTGTATATTAATTCCTACGTGTGTGAAGACCTCAGTCATCTATTTTTTATTTAATTTTTTTACTGGAGAAATCGGCCTCAGAAAATCATCCCTCACATATATATATTGTATATATATATAATATATAAAAAAGTTATTGAACAATTAAAAAAGAAATGTACCTTTAAATAATCGTCTCTCAAGACGGCGGTCAGTGCTACACAGGTGTCGCGGATGATGGGAAAAATCGTGGACGACCCAACTAGATGACCATGGTGGAGAGTCTGGCTGCTGTCCCCTGTGAAAAAGAAATACAAATATGAAAAAAAAATAAATTATTCTCTCTTTTAAGAAGAACCATTGAGAAATTTCTTAGTTAAGTTGTAGTTCCTTGAAAAATGACATTCATAATTTACCTAGAGCAAGGTATCGTAGGGTTATGTCCAACCTCTCATCTGGTTTTATAGCCGGGCGAAAGTTGGTGTCTCGACGATATATAAGGGGGGTCACTTTTTGCAGTAATTCATGGTATAAGTCAGGCCCCATTCTCAGCGTGTGTTTGAACTCAGCATCCTCTCCCATCTGAAGCAAAGAACAATTTTGGTGAAGTTATGCATATATAGGAGGGGGGGAGGGGAAATCGGACAAGATACATTATATATATATACATGAGCTACATTTGCCAGCTGACCTACATAAACGCGTCAGGTACCCCCCCCCCCATGTTAATGCTTACAGATATCAGGTCTCGGTGGAGCTTGGTGAAAGTGTTCCTCTGCGTCTTGTCAGTCCTGTCTTTCAGGTATGGGGCGGCATGATACCTGTGCCTCCTTCTTGTCCCCTCTATTATCTCTATTTCCTCCTGTTCTAGCGCCAAAATACCTGCTGTCGCCTGCACGAGCAGAACCACCTCCTCGGCCTCCATTGTGAGAAACTAGGTCATCGGCGATCACGTGACCGGTGGAACTGCTCGCTGAGACATCGGGGACGACTGTCGGACACAGTATCCGACAGAGTGAGAGCTTGGTGGAAGAACTGAAATCGGCCAGGTCTGAGTGACCCGACAGTGGTATTCTCGGCTGTCGGCCAGTGATCGGCCAGACAATTTTGTCGGACCGACAACAACCCGACGACACTTTTTGCCCCTGATCGGGCCTCTGTCGGCCCGACTAAATATCGGCTTCAGTGGAATCAAGGTTTATCACTGGTAATTTTAAGCTTTACATACTACATGTAGTACACACATCCTTGCTAGCTATTGACCTTATCTTCCACCTTTTCACTATGCTACTCACTCTCAGTTCTATCAGTGACCTGCCCTGTGGTGGGAGGGGGAGGGACTAGGCCTACCCCGATTATCTTAAATATTCGGCTTGTTTATGTTTAAGTCCATTTTGCCGACATTGTATGAGTTTTCATAAGCTCTGATTTCAAGATATACTTTCTCTAACCGAATGAGAGGTAAGGATGTAAACTCTTCTATCATGTGCAAAATGTGACACTTTCTGACGACCTGGTCCATATACATGTACATGTAATCATAAGGTCATTATAGGGGATGGGCAATTTCTGTGGGGTCCAAACACTTTCTGACGACCTGGTCTATATACATGTACATGCAATCATAAGGTCATTCAAGGGGATGGGCAATTTTTGTGGGGTCCAGACACTTCCACCCCCACGTGTTGTAATTGAGAAGCCTATGTCCCTTGCACCTTCTTACCACCTCTGTCGCAGCCTTTACAGAATGATCATGTAACCCCAAGAGGTAACAACTACACACAAAAAGAAACACGACCATTTGAATTGAGCAGTTTGTGTGTCAGAAAAGAGCAGATGAATGTACTTCAGACCCCCAGGAATTCAGTTTGTAGGTGTATTATACGCACTATACCCAGGCCAACCTTCTTAAATCCTTGTTACATACTGGATTGAGTATCACAGTAGAATCAGAGACCTGAAGTTGAAGGGGCCTAGTAAAGGTGATTACATTTGTTACGCCATTCTAATATTGACCCACATTACGCTTTACTACTTGCTCAATAACAAACAGTGCAGATCAAACAGGAGTCAGTCTTAAGTTAACATTTACAGTATAAAGACTTGTTACACCACTCCCTAACACTCTAACAGTCATGCCGTCTCTATACAGGGATAATCCCCAGGATTAACATGTACTGCCTTGAGAGAGACCCAGGAAGAGCAGGACTAAGGTTCTGGTACTGGAGGTATATTAATGTAGATTAACCAGACTTACTGCATGCAGTCCATTGTTTTCAACCACAGGATAAAAGTACTGGCTTTGGGTCATATAGTATGAGTCTGAACAAATTATAAAAGACAAGTTGCTTACTCAGTGGGAATAGCACTTCTATGCTGTTAATATTTAGAGATTCAAGAAAACAACTTTAATTTATGTCCCACGGTCCAAATTCATGTTACTAAAGAGTGCACAAAGAATTTCCAACTTTTAGGAGGAAACACATATGTACAGCATGTTGGGTAGCAAGTATTACCTTTGAAGAGCTCGTCCAAGTTGCTCCCGTCTCTGTAGTAAGAGCTACTCCTGTCAGCTACAATTGAAGAGCACCCAGAGTCTGACTCCACCCCATCCTCCTCCCCCTGTACCACCTTTGTGGACACGTTATCCTGATAGGAGGAGGACACCTCATTATGCTGGGTGCGGGACACATCATTGTTTTGTCCAGTGGACATGTGACTTAACTGTCTACTAGACACATCAGAATATGCTGGGTTGGCTGAACTGTTTGATTTCTGTAGATATTTCTCTGGTAGAGGCAGGTTGTCCAGTATAAGCTGCGTTTCAGGGTCTATATACCCCTTGTCCTTGATCCTACTCAGGGAGCTAGATCTAACAGGTCTCGATCCCTGAGCCCTACACACTGACCTTGACCTTGATGATGACCGCTGTGACCTTGATCTGTGAGAGTCATTTGACCTTGAGGGTTTTCTCTCCACATGAGCAGTGAATGATAGAGGAACATTCTCTGTTTCTGGTTTGTCACATTTTTGCGTCCCTGTTGGTGACCTGGGCATTGACTTAATTGACCTTGATGAGATACATTTTGACCTTGACTCTATGGCTTTGTCCTTGTTTGGCCTTTGATTTTCCTGACCTCTGGAGGCATGTTTAAGTGACCTTGGACACAGGTTTGTGTTGAACCTGGGACCTCCCTTACTGCTGTACAGGACGCTGAGCACACTCTCCAAAAGAGTCTCTGACATGATGCCAATGATGTGTGATGTGAATGATATAATCTAAATGTAGTTTTTTTACTGTCATCTGATATTCAGGGTCTCTGACCCACCGAGTGTACATGTACATGGAACATCGCATCTAGGCATATATCTCCAGTAAATCATAATCGCATATTTGTTTAATCGGAACGGATCATAGGATGTGATCACTAATCGTGTGTCTAGGCATGATATCGTTAATTTTCAGTGTGTTATGAATTTTCCATTCAGTTCCGCTCTTTTTATGTCCCTGGAGACGTATTATTCCCATATGGAATGGGCTGCCCTATAGGCTGAAACACATTAAAACTTTCCCAAGCATCATGTCATTGTCCTTCTTCCCAAATAGCATCCATGGAATGTGTGTATATATTCCCATGCATATATATATATATATATATATATATATATATATATATATATATATATATATATATATATATACTCACAGAAAATACTATAGTTTTATTTGCAGTACGTGAGCTCCCTATGTTCTTAAATGCACTGTATTTTCAATGTTGTATATGAGTATGTCCATGGGTCTATTGGTAGCGTCTGTGTTGGTTCCTACAGCTATCCTAGTGGTGTTCATGTGATATAAAAGTACTCCCTGGTGTGTTTTGCCTGAAAGCCATGGAGAGTTATATATAAATAGTAATATGGTGTACTCCTGGCTGTGTGCTGGTGATGTAGAGGCAACTGGTATAGAGACAGGCAGTGAATAAACTGTTAGTGCAGCATATTGTATACATAGACTAATACATGAACTAATACACGTCCATATGGCAGCCTTCACACTAATCTACCCCAGGGACACCACGTGTCTCTAGGCCGGTAGACAGTGGGAGGATAGGGAGAGGGGTACATCCTTACCCCCCCCCACCCCACCTGTCACCCTACTACACCCTACTATGGACAATAACTGTAGACAATACAGAAATAGAACTATGGGCTTATGAGGGGGGGGCGGGGAGGGGTAAATTCCCTGTTACAACATCATTCAAATGGTAAACTGCCCAAAAATTAGCACATGAAATATGCAAACCCCTCAAATTTGCATTAGCATTCAATTTTCAAAATGAAAAAGAATTCTTTCTTCATTGGAGTCATTAGTTTTGCAATGTCTTGCAGGATGGGAATGGGTGACTATGTGTTTGTTTGTTGAGTGTGTCTTTTTAATGTGGTAAACATTGCAATATTACGTTCACTATCATGATTTACCCAAGAAGAAATGTAATATCTTTGAAGGTTTTTTTTCAGAATATATTTGAATCAATGTTGGCTAATTTTCATATAACGACAAGAACCCATACGGGTTCACTAGACTCATGTACAGAACCATTGCCATCCACATATCTAGGCCTAAAATAATTACATTAGAGGTGCATTATATGTTTTCCCTTTATTACCTAAACCCTCTCAGTTACACGTGTATCAGGAGAATATTGACCTACCTGATACCTCACAAACATGGGACTAATTTAACCCCTCCCTCATCTCATCCCCCTGGGAGGTATACATGTCCTCACACCTGTCGGCAAGCAAGGGGAGGGGTATATACATGTACATGGAGGGGTGCTATTATATATCCCCAGTAATTCTAAAGGTCAGGTAAATAGGCATCTTTTGGTTTCTATGCATTGCATATAATGCAATAGAGAAAAGAAGGAGTGGGGAATGCATGGAGCTGGAGTCATCAGAAATGGGGAGGGGAGGGAGGTAGTACATGCGTTTTGTTGTTTTTGTTTTGTTGTGGTTGCTGTTGTTGTTGTTGTTGTTTTCTTCTTCTTTTTTATTTTATTTTTTTAGGAGGGGGGTCAGCAAAATCTAAGTAGAATAAAAAATATCAGTAGTGAAAGTAAGCGAGGCAGGTATGACTGTGGATGAGAAATAATATTAATGACGACAGGATCTGTCAATCCCTAGTATAATTTCTCACTAAGATGCGGTTACTCATGACATGAGACTCTGCAACCCTAAATGAATCCAGCGTGGGTGCTTAACATGACAAGTGAAGATTTAGTAAATGGGACGGCATGTTAATGATGGGTGACATTTGAATGTCAACTGACAGCTTTCTTAGTAAGGCTGGTGACATTTTCAGTTTGGTGTGCCGACAGCCGCAGGTGGCTATGGGGCCGGGGGGGGGGGGGGGGGTAGCGGTAGTTGGTGAGGTGTCTCATAGTACCGTAATACCCCACGTATATAAGGCGCACTCTGCGTGTAAGACGCACCCAGACTTTAGAGATCTGCTGGGGAAAACATTGAAATGAAATAACTTTGATTCTAATCAATGGATTTTCAATAGTGTAAAACCTACAGGTAGCTAAGATGTCCCCAATGTAACCACTTTTGAATCTATTTGAGGCTTGGGCAGATTTCTCCATCATTTTAAAACGCACCGCTAAATATCTTATGCACGAGATTATGGTACATCTACATAGGCTCACTGCGACGTACATGTACTCTTACGCGTGATTCTATTTAAATTCATTTCACTCTTCCATTTCTGTGAATATTTTGGGTGTAGTCGCTGGACATTGTATTACTTCATCGCCCAGTATAACAATTAAGTATTCTTGTAAATGTCTCTACAAAGGGATGATTGATGAGTAGTCAAAATGCGTGGCAAGAACTATATTCTATTGTAAGGACACTGGGAATAACTTACTTAACGCGGCCATTTTTTTTTATCTGTACCTTATAATGAATCTGGCATGCTCCTGGTACTTCCAACTTACAGAGTGAGAGAGAGAAAGAGAGAGAGAGAGAGAGAGAGAGAGAGAGAGAGAGAGAGAGAGAGCGAGAGAGAGAGAGAGAGCGAGAGAGAGACCCAGGGAGATCCACAGAACCCCATATTGTACCTTCCTCCATAGGGACTGCATCCTGCTGTGCCTCCATGTAAGATAAACAAAAACACACAGGTAGAGCACCCCAGTATATCCTGCTCACCTTTAGTGTCTTACATCTCTAAGTAATCTTTATCTAACAAGGTCTTTACTCAGGTAGGAGCAGCTCAGGTAGAGCAACTCACAGGTGAAGACTCTACCAGCACGTCATCTAGCCGTCTCTTGATATGGTCCACATACAGCTCTAATCGGCATGTGTTATTGTATACAGTACAGGAATTCAGTTAACTGTATACATACATAGCTTTTTTTTCTTTTCTTGTTATTGTATTCATGTATAGAGTGCTGGTCCTCTACATCCCATGATGAATCTTATATAACAAATCTCCACTGTACCTAGAAAACTCAGGTATATGTGAACTATATGTAGAATAAGAGTAAAACGTCATTGTGTCGTCCCTTGTCATGGGCCATCTAGCAGTGCGTGTGTACCTCCTTATTCTTCCCAACATTAGGTAGAGGTACATTTTGTCCGGCTTAACCTCCAATGTCCCCTTTCCTTACATCCAGTCTCCTTTCGTTTTACCTCCACTCAGCAAATGAATCTTATCTTATTAACGTTCCCACTGTCTGCATACTGCATGTTCAGCAAAACTCCGTCTGTTTGTGCCTTTTGCTCCTCCCCTCACCTCTATCCCCCGTCCTGTTCACTACCAGAATCTCCATGGTGGGGCACCAACTTATTACACTGGAGGATCCAGGTGTACAGGGTACAGGGGTATAGTATAGGTGGGCGTTGGTGTGAGTAGAAGGGCTGGAGAGCCCCACCTGTTACTCACTCCGAAGCAGTGTCAGCCGCACGTTGTACTGAGTTAGTGTGAGCTACTCGCCGACAAAGGAGAGCAGTGAGCCACCAATATGGCGCGCCAAATGTGCAGGAACGTTAAAATTTAACTGAGATCAAAATGTAATGTGCAAAATGTAAAATGCAACTAACTACAGCTAGCTGTTGAAGGTAAAGGGTAAAACAAACATGAAGGTGGTTATGGAAGGCCAACTGTACCACAGATTTTTTTTTTTTGCCAATATGCAAAGTTAACTGGGCGCAGCTGTGAACTCAATGTGCAATAAACGCAACTCTTATAATAGATATATTCTCTACCTTGTGACGTGTTCTGTTGAAGTGTGGATAGTTTTTCCTTGTGAATGACCTTGACTTTAATATTTGAAGGTCGCGGTGTAGCAAAGTCTTGACTGCCATTGGAACAGAGAGCTGAAACATGAATATGATACAAAAAACATGAATACCAATCAAAATCATGATATTTGTGTAGCTATAAACAGCTAAATTAACAATTTCTAAGTTTGTCCCTGTATTTCAAATTCACTATTTTGCATAACAATCAGAATACGTGAATCTGGGATACGAATACTATACTGATGAAGGGAGAAAGACCCATGTCCATTGTCCACTAAAATGAACAAGGACTTCAGGGTTTACAAATTGCCTTATAAAAGTAATGGATCTTCAAGAAAGGGTGAACTCTTGGTACACGTAAAAGTGCTTCATTGTCCCAAACCCTGGAGATGAGAACTTTTCTTTCCAGTTGGCAGGTCGGTAATTATGATAATGAGTGCAGAGAATAGGCAAATCACATGTTAATTATTAACTGCAGAATAGAGCTGCAATGTAGACACGTACTACCCCAAATACATATATTGGAGTCTGGAATAAGAAAGGTGCAATAAAGCCAACCCTTTGTCCACCCAGCCTCAACCCAGTGCTGCTTTCCAAACCGTATTATTGGTATTCTATTATTCAATTTGCAGCCAAAACATTTTGACCTGTCATTGACCTTAAATACTGGACTATCTATGCCAATCCCTCTCCTCCACCGGTGAGAAAAATAAATAGAACGTTGTTTTTATACATCCTGCTGTGAGTGCATTGAGGTTCACGAACTCCACATTTCAATTTGTATATGTCGTTGGATATTGAAATCATTGTAATACCATAGCCCAGTTGGCCTGTGTCATCGGCAGATGCCAAGTGGACTATGCGTATAGGCCTTATATGATTTATTTGACAACGAGAGAGAGAGAGAGAGAGAGAGAGAGAGAGAGAGAGAGAGAGAGAGAGAGAGAGAGAGAGAGAGAGAGAGAGACGGACGGGGGGGGGCGATGAAAGAGAAAAAAAAAGTTAAAAAATATTTATAACCAAAATGGGAAGGAGACAAGTAGAATAGAAAAATTGAGATTAGTTATTGTGAATAATGGTTATAACGGACTATGATAGGAGCGATCCATATGTGCATTGAGGGCAGAATAAGGGCACTGTCCTACAAACTGACATTGGTGACAATTTTATCCTGATTGTTATCTCTGGGTGTAACATGCCCTGAGTGCCTCAATAAATAGACAAGGGTGTTCTCATACACAGACTGGAGCAGCAGGAATGATCTAATCCAAAGTATTGCACTCAGTGGGTAATAATAATAGTGGGGTGTGTCTGGGTTATAGCCTACAAACGTGCCTTTAAGCTACAAATGGGTACATATCTGTAGCCTGTAGGCACACATAGACGTTTGTGGCCTAAAGGCATAAGGTTTAGGCTATTCCAGTAAATGCATGTATCAGGAGCGTAGTTATTGATGAAGATACATGTATCATGCACAAGAAAAACTCTATACTAGTATATCTCGAATGAGAACCAGTCTTGTGCAAGTGCAGAACCTCGGTATTGATATGGAATACACAATTCAGGGTCACTAATGTTATTTTTTTCCCTTACTCTTTCTCTCTTCATATAGGAGAGGCCGGCCTATGTGTTACAACTTGTAGGAGTTTTAGGGGTATGTAGACATGATTTTCAGTAATTACTCACCGGGTGCATTGGTCTGTACATTGTGGTCTGTTGTTGACACCCTGACAGGGGAGGTAAGAGTAGTCCACGACCTGCCGCTAGAGCCGCTCAGGTCAGATCCAGGGGCAGCAGAGTGGTGCCTGGGAGGGGCTCCCCAGTCACGTGATGTGGTCACATGGTCAGCGTCAGCAACACACCACTTACACAGGCATGGCTGTAACATAGAGAAATACACGACATAATTATAATTATAAGGTACATTTATAGTTATACTAAAGAGATATTGATGATATATCAGTTACATATACACAAGAGCTATACAGCTGTATCATGGAGAAATTGATAATGTATCAGCTACACGACAAATACAGAGGTGCAAGAAAAAAAACATTGATGATACCAGCTACACAAGAAATACACAGCTATGGCATAGAGAAATAGGAGGTTCATCAGCTAGAGATCAATTATATGCCAACAGATTTTTCATACCCAACTAGCTAGAATAAAGAAGTTATCCTTGCTTTGTACAAAAACAACCATTAGAAGAAAAAAAGAGAGAGAAAAGAAAAAGAAACCAATAAGAAGCCGATTATCTTAACATTTGTTGGAGGAAATTGTTGCTTGTCTGTTACCGGGCATTTCCCTTGGTCTAATCCAACATGTACACAGTTTGTGTTACACAAACATGTAAACGGGAGTACATTCTATGCACCATTAGCATAATCCACGTAAGGTATGACCACACTACATAGAGTATGCCATGGACGGTATAGCACAGGTTATGCAGGTGTCAATCTTAAACGGTGTATCTGAAATATTTGGGCTGATGCCAAAACTCTGATTGGTGTGTGGATTTGTGCTATTGGCATATATATGGACTTGAAATGTAACAGAGGAATGGTGTACCAACACCTACAAGGTGTTTAAAACCTACTTACTTACTTGTAGTGATATCAATAACGATAGAAATTGATGGCTGTAAAATTTACTTTAGATAATTAGCCCATTCCTTTTACCATGTTAGTGGAACACATCTTTTTCTTGGCCTAAATCTATAAGTCTACTTAAGCAATAAGAACAATATCTCAAAGAACAATCCACGGGGTGAATCGATATCATGTACCTATCACGGATGACATCTAGAGTTAAGAAATTATGCCCGAAATTATCCCATTATAATCGGAGAGTCCCTCCACTTAATTGCACATAACAATAACATAGGCTCTATTGGTACGGTAATTGATGGCACATATAATGGCTGTACGTTTTCACTATAAGGATTCCCTTTATGAAGATCCATTATCGACTTTTTCAACAATTTTCAAATTGATTATGGTTATGAAACAAAGGCTCACTGTTGAAAAATAAACAGGGAACCACAGGACCCACATTGTGCTAACCAGTATAAATAAATGATTAAATAAATTGACATTTATCAGGACATACTCTAGTATCGTACAAAGGTATAGGCCTAAAATGTCATATCAGAATATAAGATTATTCACCGCCACATGTTTCCCGGTGAGAAGACGTAGACACAGGTTGGGTTGTACAGACAGATTCTTGGATGTATCATAGAAAACACCAGCTCTCTTATCTCTATACACCGTCATCTGATTGCTGTTAGAAGTGTCAGAATGGAATGACCTCTCATGATAATTAGTGTTACTATTAAAAATGTGATCAGAGTTTCCATGGTTACGAGGTACAATCTCCTTTGGGATAATCCTTAACCGCGCCCTGCGTCCTGATGTTGACGTCCTCTGTGACGTTATGCCTGGTGATGTTATACCTGGTGACGTAATGAATTTCATTGATGTCATCCTGACAATTTTCTAACTGGAGCATCAATCAAATCAATTTGACATTTTTCACTTCTATATCTTTTTGCCAATGATATGAGTCAATGACAACTACCATACTAGACTATGCTCCATGCCTCTACTGCTAATAATGCTCATTGGAGACCTAATGGATTATGTCCAAAATGGCAGATACATGTATCGGATATTGTACCTATGCTTGAACCAGCTGACCACAGAGGAATGTAGTGACTAGATTTATAGGCTGTAACTGAGAGTATGCATGGCATGTTAAAATACACTCCAGTGATCAAGATCCAAATTGGAAAATAAGACCTCCATGGGTAGATTGGTTAAGTCCTTGTCATTAATCCTGTGTAACGAATCTGGAGTAGAATAAATCTGTGACTTGGGGATTTTCTTGCATCAGCCTTCTCTTCAAACTTCAGAATAGTCGAAGAGAAAATCTACGTGATGTAACTCTGAAGACTTGCAGACAATCCATGATGGTGCACCTGCAATTTCACAATTTCTGAGCGATCAAATTTAGCTGCTGGAGATTTTCGCCCGCCAGCTTACTGCCAAGCACACAGAATCTGTGAGTTAAGTCCATAAATGGATGATGTGTGACTTGTAGACAATCTACTCAGTAATAAGTTATCCAGTTAGGCAGTTTTTGGCTGCCGGCCGTTCTAACACTTCCAGAGCAAACTGTGTGGTGCTATGTACACACGTTTAGCACACGGTGGTATACATGGGTTTTGAGGCAAGGGGTGGGTGGGGGAATAAGTGTAAAACGTGCGGATTAAAGGCACTCAAGCCGTAACGAGCAGAACTCATGCCAATACTAGAGCACGGCGCCAACAGGTTCATAAATAACTGTTAGTGAAGCAGTGGGTTTAGATACCTGTCTGTTTGTCTGTATGTGTGTGTTTAGGCACTGGTTATTTATGTTTGATATATAAGCAAATGTCCACGACCATGGGATATTTTTACATCGTATACAATGTAAAAAATCCCATGGAAGTGGACATTTGCATTTATGTCATGGCCTAGGGGGTTATTTTGCTTTTAAATAAAGGAAAACAGCTCAGATCTGTTCAAAACCCAAGATGGCGGACACCCATTGAATACGGACACATTGTATTCAATGCCCCCATTGAATACAGTGGTTCTAGTACTAATCTATAGTGATGTTCGCATCAGCCATGACATAATATGTTATATGTCATGTGCACCTAGTACAACTCTTGTATATAATGGTAAGCCTACCAATATTGTATTGATGATTTAGACACATTATTTTGTAATTACATATTTTAAAAGAAATAATGGTCTGGTTTGGGTATTCCAAATGGTCAGCATTAAATAAGCAAGATAGAACCTGTCAACTTTAACTTGTTAGCCCTGGAGGTTAGCCCTCTAAACATATGGACAACCCTTACCATGTGGTCACCCAGCAAATTGTCGTGATTCCTCGTCAACCTGTGTGAAGTGGCTCACACATGTCGCTAGATGGAACACGACGTCGCTATAGCACAAGATCACCAGGAATAGCAATGGTGGTGATCACATGGCCTCACCTCAGATGGCGAGGATGGTGATCACTCAGACTCACCAGGGATGGCGACGCAGGTGATCACTCACCTCGCTAGATGAAACACGCACCTCGTCATAGTGCATATTCACCAGGGATGGCGAGGATCGTGATCACTCATCCTCACCAGAGATGGCGACATGAGTGATCACTCATCCTCACCATGGATGGCGACATGAGTGATCACTCACTTCGCTAGATGAGACGCACACCACGTCATAACACACATTCACCACAGATGGCAAGGATCGTGATCACTCACACTCACGGGGGATGGTCACTCAGGTAATCATTCATCTCGCTAGATGAAACACACACCATGCCATAATGCACGTTCACCACGGTTGGCGAGGATCGTGATGACTCACACTCACCAGGGATGGCAAGGCGGTTGATCACTCACCTCGCTAGATGAAATGCGCCCCATGTCATAGCGCAGGTTCACCATGGATGGCGAGAGTGGTGATCACTCAGACTCACCAGTGATGGCGATGCTGGTGATCACTCATCTTGTTAGATGAAAAGCTCATGATCATCGACATTGGTAATCATGCAGCCTCACATCTGCCAGATCAATGTATGTTTTGCCAGAGAAGGTATTGCCATATGTATCTTCCCTCTAACCACAGACAAGGTGTTCATGTAGATACTTCCTTATGTATTTTTCCTGTAACCAGAGAAAGGGTGTTTATGGATAGTTGCTTTTATTTTAGAGATACCTCTATCTAAATACAATTGATATTTTCTCTATATAATCTTGTTTGATTCAACCCTGAAGTATTACATGGAAATCAGTGTGCAACAAAGCACATTTGATAAGTATGGGACTTATACTTCATGCCCACACTTCCTAGATAGGCTACATGTTGAACAGTGGTGCTGTCTCAACAACTTTGGCAATAGTGGTGATAAGTTGCCATTCTGAGTGAGAGTGAGTGACAAGTGATGCAATCCTCAGAGAGCATTGACTTGGAGTGACACAAATTCACGCATTGAGTGAGACAAAGGCTGGCAATGGTGATGATAAGTTGCCATTCTGAGTGAGAGTGAGTGACAGATGATGCAATCCTCAGAGAGCATTGACATGGAGTGACACAAGTTCACGCATTGAGTGAGACCAATGTTGGCAATGGTAGTGATAAGTTGCCATTTTTTGTGAGAGTTGATGCCAGTGGCACGGGAGTGGTACATAATCACACAGAGAGTCAGATCCATGTTGGCGATGCTTGTTATAAGCCGCCATTCTGAGTGAGAGTTCACAGGCAGTGGCACATACTCACGCAGTGAGTTAGATCCATGTTGGCGATGGTGGTGATAAGTCACCATGCTTTGTGAGGGATGACAAGGGATGGCACATACTCACGCAGTGAGTGAGATCATGTTGGTGACTGTTGTGATAAATTGCCATGCCATGTGAGACTGACACACAGTGGCGAAAGATGACGCAGTGAGTTATCACTCAAAAAGGAGTCACCATTGATGACCAATCATGGCGACAGATAACGACAATTTGCTGGGCACTAACTAATACATGCACTGCAATGCTTACACAGAGAAAAGAACACTGATCGCTTTGATGCATACTACACAGGTCACAATTTGTCTCCCACATGGCATGTATGAAGGTATGTCGAATAAGGTTGACACTCTCATATTTGGTTCGTTAACTCCACTTGACATGCGGGGTCTACCATTCATTGATAGTATTTACAGACCTTAGTGATCTATTCTTCATGAAAACAAAATGACACAGATACATCAAATGCCTCAAGTGTTAGTAGTACTTCTTGGTAGTGATTAATCCTGGTACCAAAATGGTTGTTTGCCCCATCTAGTGGAATATCCTAGAACAGTTATGTATGTCAAACCATCACATGTCAAGTGCCTTTGACATGGCCTTGACCCTAGTCAGCTCACAGATGACGTGGCATTTTAAGCATGTCAAATCATATGAGGATTACTGTGTGTTACAGTTGTCATGGTGACATGTGTGCACATGTCCCAATGACGTGTGCTCTCTGTGTCAAATCAAGTTGACGTGGGTATACATGTCACTTTATCAGGAAGAATCCTATGGCATAAATACATAAGTGTGAATCGTGCAATGTGAAGAGTTTCAAATCGCAGTCGTTATGTATCATAGAATCTTGAGAAATGACCTTTAAGCATGGTGCCTCAAGCTTGACAACTTCATGGTCTAAATGTCATTCAAGAGCTGTCGGTTAGTGAGTTGTCAATACTTTTAGGGTTCACATATTCTTTTGTGTTTTGGTTTTGAATGAAAACATAGTTTACAGTTCCAGTACTATTTTAATTGTTATCATTCCTTTGTAGATCACACCCGCAATTGTAGTGCAAACGTATTTTCAGTACATCTGTGTGTTTCGCTGTATCTTCCTGTACATCATTGTTAGCTGGGATGAACGTGATCTAGAGCCTAACAAACAACTCCAAGTGTTTACACAGTCGCATTTGGGTTTTGCCAATTTACGTCTCAACTTCCCCCTCCAATGTATTCAGGTTCTAAACAGTCAAAATATTGTCAGCTAGCCCGTTGTAAAAGGCCTACCTGCCTCCCACTCAGTTTGTACTGAAAGTGAAATTCCCCACAACCACAAATGGCCCTTGTGTGAGAGGACTTGTGCTTCTTATGCAAGAAGGGTCAAAGTACAAGAATAATCTGCTCCTGAACTTTTGCAGTTCTCCCCGTACATATAGGGTAGATTCACCCATAATAAGTACAGAGAATTCCCTTCAGATTCATTATAAACTATGCAGAATAGTCTTGCAATGCGTTGGACATTTCTGAGTAACAGACCAACCTTGTAAGTGCACCCTATAATTGGCCAAATACCGGCTTAATCCTTGGAAAAGTACAAGGAGTGGGTGGCTCCTTCATAGTATTTTAATCCATGCATTTTGGTACCTGAAGATACCATTAGTTTTTTTGGGGTTTTTCTTTGAGAAAACAGCTTAATTCGGAGAAAATATAAATGGTCCAGCAGATTAAGACCCCGCAGAACATGCCCAGCACATCCAAAACTGCCCAGCACTGGGTTATCTTTGTCTAACATCCCAACCAGGGCTGAAGTAAGACATACAGAAGTATTCAAAGCAACGTTCACCAAATAGATCTTAATATTTACAGTGTTGGAAATGGCATCAGGGCATATATAGGTACATGTACAATGAATTGCTGTGTGCTCAAAGTCTGGAATGGACTTATAGCGTTTTGCAAAGAACCTGTTCACATAGAGTTTGCTTATAGCTCAATTTAACCCTAGAGAACCTAACATTTTCATAAAGAGAAAATACCATCGCTGCATTACTTTAATATATAAAAGGAAGTATATATGGTATTTAGTCCTGCTAAATTGTACCAAGCCCTGCGAAATATGAAATTTGCCCTACAGGATAGAGAAATGTTTGCAAAGACTTATAATCATGTCTCATCTCGTTAGTCTAAGTGACAAACTGTTATTTAACAGTTATAGCAGTTTCATTTATAAAGAAATCAATGTGGCTTGCACAAATATGCACGTGAATGCAGAGGCATTATGGTGGAATCGATATTAACGCCGCCTGGTATGAATGAGAGTTACTTCATGGGCTAAGCCTGTAGGCATTATGCGCTACCCCCTACTATAGAACGTATTGTGACATAACTAAGTCTGGACAAACCCAGACCGTTGTCATGTAATCAATCAACCTGATATTTGCATATTTCCGAGTAGAAATGAGCCGTAAATGTGAATGTGACTAGTCCATTTTATTGTCTACAGCTACCTTTTAAATTCCTCAGGGAGTGATCATTTTCCTTACTCCCACCACTTGTCAAAATTTTATACCTTTAGAAACAAATAATTATGGTAAATTTATGAAATGACTAATGCAGTTGAGCCTGCGTTAATTGAGGATTATTAACACTAATAGCAGCATATTGCCCCTATGGATGGCCCTAAACCCTTAAATACTACATGGGGACATGGCGTTTTCCTAAATTTGACATCTAGCATGGGCCTGGATGAGCTCAGGGAAAATATAGGTTATACACCATGGGGGATTTCTTAAATTAGGCATGGGACATTGTAGGTACTAATGGTAACATGGGACATATTTATGGAGAATGATGTGACACAGCTATTTCTTAAAATCGACATCAGACATGTGACAAGGAGCCCCTCCACCAAGGCCTCATATGAAAATCCATAAGACCCCCCCCCTACTGCTTTACCATTCTGTATAGGTCACAGAGGGGTATTGACATTGTTCTGATTATCTACCTGTAATCAATTATGTAAATGAGGCCGTCTGGTGAGCAGGTGGGTACACAGTTAGGCACATGTGTCAGGGAAGAGAACAATCCATGGTATAGATCCTGCGCCTAATGCACATTAAACACACACTAAACTTTGATAACAAAATTATGGGCCATACACCTTTTTATTTCATAATTATGTTGAACTATCATATAGTGCTTTTGTAGGGGCAATAGTATAGGAGAATACGTCCAACGCATTGCTCTGGTGCATCTTGCCAGTAACCCTTTGGCAGTGCATCAATCCCAAAAGATCAACACGATGCTCATTTACGTGCTCCCAAAAGCGGGTTGATTTGATTGGTTAAACAGGAATTATAGACAGGAGGGTGTTGCTCGTATGCTAAATAGAACTTGGAGTAGGTACCATCTTTTCCAAAGAAGTTACACTCTGCTTCACCATTCAACTTCCACTCACCATATCAGGAGGGTGTTGCTCCTATTATAAAAAAAGCTGTGAGTATGTGCCCTCTTTTCTAAACAAGTTACGGGCTTCCCTAGCCCACTTAAATGGGTCTATATCTCGCCATGAATATGACCTTAGCTGTCGAAATGGCGTTTAACATCTATTACTCACTCACTCACTCTAAACAAGTCATGCACTGCTCCACCAAAGTACTTGCACTCACCACATCAGTCTCAGAAGTCGCCTGCCTTGTTTAGAACAGAGAGAGCTGCACCATCAGGTACCTACTCATGTCACACACTCTATAGTATATTATACTGACTGACTTCTCCCAACTAGGTACCTACTCAAAGGTGGCTTTTTTAGCAGCGTACTTGAATGACCACTTGTGAGCAAACAAAAGGGACAAGTTATAGCTACATGAAAAGAAAGGACTGGAAACAAGGGCATTTTTAGCCAGCTCTTCCTTTTACTTAAGGAGCAACACCCTCCAGTCTGAAAAGGCACCTGGCTAGCTTAAAATAGTGGGATAGTGAGATACCTACTTTTGTCACACACTCTTTCTAGTGCTCTCTTGTTGACCACTTGTGTGCAATACTAAAAGAGGTAACAACTACAAAGAAAGAGACTGCTGCAGGTGAGGCACTTCTTAGACAAAACTACCTCTTCCCATAGGAGCAACGCCCTCCAGATCTCTTGCCTCATGTTTATCTTGTATGGAGTCAACCATTGCATTCACCATATTTTAGCCTTATCTCACCTTCTGTTGGTAGGTGCATGGTACCTGTATCTGCCTGTCCACCCCCTGGTTGGCATGTACCAGATAACGGTGTGGACATACTTATCATTGGTTATTAAGTGCCACTTGAGGTCACATTCTGACACCATGACCAATGATAAGGGTCACTTCTCAGTCATATAACTGTGACTGATGTAAACCCATACCCTCCTCTATACCAGAGTACCTGATAGCATGAAATACTTGGGTGTATATAAGGATTTTAACTGATAATATCTCTGCACCAAACCTTTTATGGCTGCTATTACTAAGGGTAAGAATGCAGCTTCATGTGTAGATGTAACATCCCCATAGGGAATGTAACAGCTGGCAAACCCATTTCATGTGATGAAATGAAATTAAAAAAAAAAAGATTTGTAGCTGATGTTGGGCTAGGAAATATTAGAAATTTATACCGTAATCTTACCCATGTACCCTGCCTCATTTGGATAGTAGTTTAAGTATACTTTGTATCTGACCTGGTGATGTCCTATTCTCTAGCTGCATGTGTTGGTGTTAATGTTATTTTACATTGTGTGGGTATGGTAACCTGTTCACTCCAACCTTACCCTGTTATTGAACACCTCCTAGCGGGACTCACCCTGACTGTAGGTAGGTAGTAGCTGCAGAAGGTGATCAGTGACAGGTGGTGTGTGCAGGTGAGCAGGACAGGTGGGAGGGGGCTGGGGGAACTCTGAGAAGGGTGGGGGGGGGGGTGTTATTTACTGTATTTAAGTGGGGAGAGTATATAGTTGCATGGTCAATATCATTTAGGTAAAGGTGCTGTATGCTCACATCAGAGAGACATGGGACAGGGATGTTAAGGGCAAAAATGAAGAGGAGAGGCAGGTAAATATAGGAGGGGTTTTGTGTAGACAATCCAGGTGAGGGTTGTGCAAGAAGGTTAACTTCAGTGGCCAGGTGTTGGATCGTGTGTGAAGTGATGCTGAAAGTAGGGATGAGGGCCGGGGGGATCCTCACGGGGCCTATCAGGACTCTATTACTCTCCGTCAGCCCCACCATCAGCAGCCACCCCCTCACGATTTGTGGTTTTCTGTCATTTATTAATTAAATCATTACCCTGGCAACCACTGTACTTACCTGGCCAGGTCATGGACAATGGAGGTGAAGTAGGGGGGATGGGACAAGGAGATCGAGAGTAGTAGATAGATGATGGGTAGGGTAGATGATCTGAGAGCGGGAGAGGAGAGCTGTCAGGGGAGAACAAGGACGAGCATTCCCATTTAAAACAGGGAGGGTTGGTACTAAACAGCTACTTATAAAATGGAGAGTTGTGGGAGATGTATGGAGGCTCCATGGGAATTCAGGGGCGAATGGACGAGGAAATGTACGGGTACTAGCGAGATGGTCGGAGTGTAGCGGTAAGGATCGGCAGTCTAGAGGGCCAGGGGGTCTTACTGAAAAGGGAAGGTTTTGTATATGCAGCTTGGTGATGTTCTCATGAATTCGTTTATAAAGAACGTGCTCGTCGCTTGCTATTAAAAGCGTTCTTCCCGTGAATTCTGCTATAGAATCATTTGTCAATATTATGAAAATGAGTTACTATAATACACTCTGAGAGGTTCTTCCTCATTATCTTTTGGCAGGACCCTACAGAAGAAATCTTTGGCAGGGGAAGCAGTGTTGGTGGGGGACAGGGTTAAGTTTTTTGGACATTCACGTGAGGACCAAAAATTAGCATGCCATTGCCACATAAGGACTACTTCTTCTACTATTTCCCCCTGTTTATGGGTGGGTGGAGTTGTGATGTCAGGATGGGCGTGTAGTGATGGTGCGACAGGTGTGTATCTCAGGTACAGAAGAAATGACTCATCACACCCCACGCCCCAATATACACACGGGAGGCATGGACGTTTTCTACACACTGATGTGGAACTAGACTGACTCTAGTCTCCAGCTGCCCCTTCCCTCTACTCTGTACATTACCTTTTTATTTATACCAGGGTATCATATCACACTATACCATAAGAGAATCTAAGACATGTGCAAGTCCATAATGGCACCAGCATTTGCCCTCTTGGCCTTAATGAGTAGCACCAAGGTAGATGTTTTAAATGCAATCAGTTCATGGTACAGGATACTTAAAATGTTTACTGCCTGATTCTGTTTATCATAGATTTTTTTTTAAACTTGATATGGAGAACTTTAACCAGCACGTTCAACAACTTCTCATTGTGTGTTTAGTCTTAATAATTGTGAAGAATGGACTAAGCATAAAGCGAAATAACACTGCCTTCCAAAGAACCTTTCCTTTTGCCTGGCTTTGTATTTCTTATTTTAGCCAGTCTGGATGTGAAATGAAGTGATGATGAAAAAGAATCCATGTTCTTGTTGACATAAACCCCTGCACCTTTGAAGATTTTCTGTTGTTGTAAAATTGACAGATCTTTCTTGAAGAAAAAAGATATCTACTATTCTAAAACAAATCGAAATAAAAAAAAACACGTTCACTCGGAAGCCGTATACCTATGCGTCCGGTCTATCATCAATAAACATCTACAGACAAAATAACGCATGTCAGACGGGTGACTGACATTACATAAACACAAACTCCCAGGAGGAGGGGTGGGTGAGTGGAAAGGAGTTAGCATTCAGCCCTCCCATGGGAATACAGAGGTAGCATGAAAAGGGAAGATTCAATTGATGATATTTGTTACATGTGCAAAGAGCAAAATCAGCTCCTTTCACAGGAGGAAATTCCAGGATACAAAGCATATATTCACTCACGATCGTCTACATCGATACAGTGTTCCAATATCATCCACCTCATGGAATATTGCTCTGATCCCAACACGTTTAGAGCAACTCAGAATCAATGAACCTCTATCCATATCTGTGCATGGAGTAGCTCTTCATCATCTCAGATCATTCCCATTCCCCGGCTTACTCAACAGGTTTAGTGTTATTATTAACACTCATTATACTGTTATAAGAGATCATCATGTCCTTTTCCCATTATAATAGGTCACATGTTTTCTTTGTTCTACTTCATACGAAATAATGAGTTGAGGAGAAAATTCGTTTTAGTGAACACGTAAAATGGTTCTCTTTTACCATAGTGTGCATTTAGATGAGTATAAGCAATGGGAATGAGGTCTGTATTTTTGTTTTTGCTTTTAGGCCAAAACACATTACCCGATTTTGCAATAATAGGTACTTTTGTCAGCCAGATTTTGCATAATTCCCTTAGATATTGGTCAGTTTGAGCTTTGGTGCATTCTCACCTAATTCTATCCCTATAGTGCCTAAGGTATAGGGTGTTGACATTCCTAAATTGTAAACATGAGATTCAAAATTGTAAACATGAGATTTCAGGGGTTATTTTATGGGTGATCTCTCTCCTTGTGTGCCATATTTACCAACTAACCTGCACCTGCACAGACTCTGTGATTGGGTGGGAGTTCAATATGTAAACATCAACACAGCAAAATATAAAATAACAACACAGCAGCCACACAGATCGCAGGGTCTTGTACTGTAAAAATCAAACCTGTCTGATATTGAGTTGCAGAGAGTCATCAGTGTGAAAGTCTGCAATATTTACATTAGGTCAACTTGATTTAGTAAACAAAAACATCTTTTGGCAACAAAAATGTGCCTGAGATTGTACACAAAGCCTTCCCCACATAAACAAAAAGCTCTCTCAATCTTCTATTTACACCTTGAAATAATAACAAATACCACTCTATAATCTGTGTTTGTGTCTGCTTTTGTGAGAATAGCTCCAATTTTCAGCAAAAATCGCGTAGTGGAGCCTCACCTATAGTGGGGTAAAACCAAGGAATGAGCCACCTATTCTGTGGCCGAGATTTCATTTTCAACAAGATTTTATTTTCATTCCCGATTTTATCATATTAAACATGTCAGAAAAACCTGACAAGTAATGTATTGGATTGGACTATAACAGCATTGATTTCCATCCGATTTATATCATTTGGCGCATTTGCAGGCTTTGGAAGCCCTACAATGGCCGATTCTCCAACCGATTTTGGTGTGTACCCTGAGGATCGGCCACTTTTACAATCGTCTAATGGGTTTAGGCCCTTAGTGCTTGTTTTGTTTGATTTTGTTCTTATTTGGCTTTTCACAATACCCCAGTGAACGGTTGAAGAATCATAAATATGTAGTAGATGCATCTCGCTCCCCCTCCTCATTTTTTTCTCTTTCTCTCTTAGTTTTCCTTTCTACCCCCTCTCTCTCTCTCTCTCTCTCTCTTCCTCTTTCTCTCTCTCTCTCTCTCTCTCTCTCTTTCTACTTCTCTCTCTCTCTCTCTCTCTCTCTTCCCATCTCTCTCATATATAGCAGTTCTGCTCGCTCCTCCGCACTCACACCTTAGCCATCTTAAAAAAGGTAAGTGGTAAAATCTAACCTCGGATGAGTACGGCTGCATATGGCCTGCCATGATGCATTGGAGTTGTGCAGTCGTTCCAGTTCAACAACAATAATCCCTGAGTACCCAGTCTTCATAAGCAGTTACTAAATTCCTAATTCTCCTTCAGTTTTTTAAACTTAACACTGGCTTCTGTTTAGACATCCTTCCTTACAAATACCTGTGGCATATTGAGGAGGGAAATATCCTGAAGATTCGTGCACAAGTCTCTGTTCTGTTACTCCAAAAGTTAAGACAATACTGGAGATTATACATATATATTTCTGAAATCTACTTCAATTCGAAATCTGGCTAGCCATAATATAGTGATCCAAATAGTATGATGCCTCAGAGACAGGTATAATGCTATACATGTTTGATGTCCAGCCTATCTGGAGGCAAGTTCCAGTTCCACGTCCTTAATCAGCCCTCCTTATCCATGTG
The DNA here is from genome assembly GCA_949317995.1 of Acholoe squamosa. NCBI lineage: Eukaryota > Metazoa > Annelida > Polychaeta > Phyllodocida > Polynoidae > Acholoe > Acholoe squamosa. Next base: position 57,792,204 of record OX439045.1, read on the forward strand.
TATACATGATACATGGTCATGTGTGCTGAGGTTTTTAGTGTGTCTATATATGTAGTGTCATGATATCAGAGAGTAGCAGAACTGACCGAAAGTGGAACTACAATATGGTAGCCAGGTATTGTCTCCAATAGTTCGAAATCTCCAATGGTTCTCAGGTGATGCGAAAGGATGCTGAGGTATGGAATAGCCCTTCAATCAAGACATGAGAGCTGACAGTGTTTGGAGCAGCAAACTAGGTACTGATTTGTTCCACACTCCTGGTGGTCAGTGCTTTTCTCTGTGAGTTTAACTCCCTCTGGCTCCTTTTGATCGATGTAATCGTCCATGAATAAGTCCCCCTGCATGTCCATACAAATACATGCCTCATATAGACATAGCCATCTATAGACCTGCCTCCATTGCTGATGTAGGGAGTTAGTGAGTGGGGGTAGGAGGGTGGAGGTAGTTTATCACTACTTGTCCAGACTGACCCTGTAAGTAGTGAGAGTGGACCTCAAGTTGAACCTTGCTCTAGCTGCTACACTATAGGGCAGACTGTAACAAACTGTAACTGAGTAACTGTGGAGTGGTTCAGCTACCTAAGTACTATGCTGTTCCTCCCTCCCCTGATAGCAGGGGGGGCTAACTGAGGGAGGCTGGTCACGGGAAGCCTGGGAGAGTAGAGTTCTCATCAGTCTGGTAATTTGATTCTCACGACTTTGCCCAAAAGCGTCAGAGAAAGGCAGTATATATGCCTTAATCGTTTGGCCATGCAGTGTAACATATTATACATCGTCCCTGGACTTCAATATCGGGTAATAGGAAAACTATACATGGTCCACCATTTCCCTATAACTATAGTGATGAAATAATGCCTTAGAGTTACAAGCCTACAACATGGACATCGACCAGCATGGTTTTGGCAGGGAGTGTTGAGGGATGCTGCTTGAAGAGGCAGGGGATGCACGTGGGTATGTTTGTTTTTGAGAGATGCCTGGTGCCAGGAGTTAGGCAGGGTACGTGCTGGTGGTGAGTCAGTTGGAAGTATCTCGTCCTAAATACCATGAAAATTCAGATGGACTGGCGCATGGGTGTGATATCTTTGAAGTTTTGATGGACTAAAAACTGTGGTTGTCTCATGCACGATTTAGCACGTTCTCCAGCTCTCAACTCACCAACTCATCATGAAAACTATCACCCAAATTTGATTCAATGGCGTTTGTATATGGTATAAAAAAATAATCTGGTTAGATCCACTCTAAAGCTGACAGTGTCCATATAGTAGTGGGTGTCGCCATGTTCCCATCACACTGAAAACTTTGAAAATCCGAAACTAGTGATGACGACTTTAAGTCCTCAGGTTGACAATACCTAAAACTTCAACTTTAGGTGGTCAAAATGACAACTTTAGGTCATCATCTTGACGACCTAAGTCATCAGTGTGACAATAGTGACAATACAGAGTCATCATACTGACAACTTAGGTCATGAGGATGACAACTTATAGTCATCATTTTGATCACCTAAAGTTGTAGTTTTAGGTATTGTCAACCTGAGGACCTAAAGTCATCACCACTGACTAGTTTCAGATCTTCCAGGTTTTCAGTGCAGGGTATACCGATTACACAGATCCTCACCCTACAACCCCTAACTTCTCAATGACATGTTGGTACAGAATTATTCTAATCCCTCCTTCTGTACCTTAATCCCTTACCCGTCCACCCTAATCCCTACCTGGTCCTTCCCTGTGGGAGGTTAAGCATGCCCGTCAGGAGGAAACCAGCAGTGCTACTGAGTTAGGGGCGGTGAGAGGTTCCTGGGGTGAATTCAAATGAGTAACACCCAAATAAATAGTGATGAATAAAGGAACAAATAGAAAAACTAATGATAAAAAGGAGTTATATAGTTCTAAATTGAACCCTCCGAGGCTCTTCATTAAACTGATGTGTTGTCCCGAGGGGGAAGTGGAGCCCTCCACATCAAAAATGGTGTTATAACATAACGTTTTAAACATGTTTAGATCTAAGCATGTTGGTCATATAGATGTTTCACGTACCATAATGTTTTTTTGTCTTTCCCCCAAATACATAAACAGCTTTGCTAGACATGTTTAGATATTTAGATTTTAAACATACTGGTTAGCAGGTGTTTAGATTTAAACACAAATGCGTTTCTGAAGGTGCGTGTATGTAAAATACACACCAGGTGACAGCACTGCTTTTGAATTTCCAAGAAGATGTACTCTTTTATGGGAATTTTGTAAGTAGCAGCATTATAAAAAAAGAAAGGATAGCTTAGTTCCAAATACTTGTATATTCCACTGGAAACCATCTTTTATACACTCTCTGCCATATCAGCACTGTCATTACCTTGCTAGGGAGTCGACCTGCATGGTGTGTGGGATATCAATCCTAATCCACTAAGGTAGTGATCATTTTTTAACAATGGGGGGGGGGTGGTGGGTTTGCGCGCGGACGCATGAAAATGTTTTTGACCCCCCCCCTCTCAAGGGGATAAAAAAAAATTGACCCCCTCCCCCGTAAGGGGCAAAAATCGCGAGCGTACGTGCCCTTTTAACCTATAGTAATGCGCTGGGGTTTCCACTGAAAACAAGTGAAATTATTTTGACCCCCCACCATCAGAGGGGTTGAAAAAAGTCTGCCCCCCTGGTCAAAGGGTTGAAAATATTCTGAACCCCCCTCAAACCCACCAGCCCCCCCCCCCCCTCCCAGTTGTTAAAAAATGATCACTCCCTAAAGTCAGCTAATTTTGGTATTGTACGGAGCCCTGTGAATGGGATAATGTGATAATGGGGTCTAAACAGAAGATTATAATGGCACATAGGGCTACAAGTTGGAAGGGTTTGTTCAGTAAGACCATTACTTTCCTTACAGTGACTGTAACTTACACAACTACGCGCACGAATATGATGTATACAAATCTATTCGTCTACAAAAGATTCCCCCTCGTTTTGTATCTAAAGAAATGCCACAACTATCAGTATTAGAGCTAGGTTTATAGCCATTTCGTGCATATACAGATATAGAGCCTTTTGTATGATCAAGGCATTCATCTAGCCTGTGTATAAGAGCTCTGTGCAGTGTTAGGAGTAGTAGTTAGATCTAAATCCCTTTTTAATCCTTTAACACTCTATTGTGCAGGTAATTTCCTGTGTAAATTGTTGAATAGAACAAAACAATTATAAGCTTTGTAAATCAGATAAAATAGACCCTGGGCCTATAGCATTTCTAGCATTACCTGAGAATTCTTATATTTCTGTAATTCCCTACATGTCCTCTAACAAAGTTTCATTCAGTGAACCAGAACCCAATGTATTGGTCTGTGAGGCATTTATCAATCAAAAATTACAAAGCAATCAATGCACATCAATCTCCATGTCACTGTATTGAATACATGGGCTATGAGAATACACTAAATTATAATTAATACATTGTATCATACATGTGGCACTCCACTCTTTATATCCTATAGACCAATCAGTGTGTATATTTGAACACAAATATAGATACAAATAATAAAGCTTGAAATCAGTCTTCCTCCACACAGTACAACCTGTACATACATGCCCCTCCACTACAAATCAACCTCCAGCACTTCGCCTTTGTAAGCTCTTAATTCTTACCAGCAACCTTAACCAACCTATTTCCCCTGAATTTTCCATAACCACAGGTAATTTACCCTCCCCCAACCCTTGGGCCACTTCTCATTTATCAACGACTCTATGTTTTTTTTCTCAAATAATCTGAAGCCTTTACCAAATATACATAAATACACAGGTGGGTCTGTAGAGACAGTCGTAACTCTTCCCTCTTCTAATCTCTCCCTAGACCCTTGTCGCTGCCCCAAGGCAGTGTATTTGGGTTATAGAGCTCCATTGTGAAGTAGTTTAGACCCGTTTATCCAACAAGGGGTAATGCCCCTTAACTTGGGCCTTGTACTATCATAATATTAATGTAATGGTTATTCTGTTAATAGCATGCTTTCATTTAGATGACAATTTACGAAGGTTTATATGCTGCTCGCGCCTGTACAATGTAGAAAGTACTAACCTGCCCTGTTCCATTATAGTGTGTGTGCCTTATCCTCACCATGATGTATTATCGGGAAACATTTACAAAAATAGTTATTAGGGAGTAGTCAGAAACCACAGCATGGTCACGCGTGTATAGTCCGTATGGTCCATAGTGAGATTATATATGTCTTAATTTTGTAATATCATCACCACCTCGAGGAGTGTTGAGATTGCCTGGAGGCCTGCTTACAGTTCACCTGCAGGTAGATATAATGAAGGTAACACAAACTGGAGGAGTCAGGTAGTTTGTATTGTGTGTGTGTGGAGGGGGGGGGGTGAGTTAGGCAAATGGTGGGGTAGGGTAAAGTGAGGTGAGTAGTTGCTGTATGGAGGGGTGGGGGTCCATAGTTAATACCTTTAGGGGTAGCTAATGCATTTATACTTTATGTCCAATCGGTTATCATGAACCAGCCTTGGTGAGTAACTCGCCAGGGCTACATTTGCATATCATGCAGACTCTATGGGATCTGTACACCCCCGGAGGCTCGGCATGATGCTCCAATGAAGTGTTGTCTAGCAGTCTCACCAGCACTTCATTGGTGCATCATGCCGACCAATGGGCATGATGCACTCCTGCATTAGCGGTCCTTAAGGGGTTAATACCTTTATAACACAGTCGGGGTGTTTGAAGCTGTACTCACTATAAGTACTTGACTACTTTGACATACAGTGGGCGGTAATTTACCGTTAATGAACCCTACACCCTGTCTAAAGATAAAGTGGCGGGTCGATGTATTAATTAGGCTACATTGTCTAACCTATAGCCTATGGTACACTCACGGTACACTAGAATGTTGAGGTTGAATTTCAGTAGCTCTACAATTTAATCTACATTACCTTCGATATAACTAAAATGGTAGGTATACATGTATGACAATCAACTTTACGGCTTGCTACACAGATCTGTATTTGAAGACTCATAAGGAAACTGGTCTCAGACTGATTCTTCATGGTCTGAATATCCACTGTGGCATCATCGAAATAGTCCCACCCACCCCCTTGTAAATGTACATTTTTCTATTGTTCCAAGCTATTAGTTTTTCCTCATTTTGTCATAGCCCTTGAGCTGCACTTCACAAAGCATAGTCGAGCGAAATACATCTAAAGGTGAAAACGCTTATTGGAGCCTTTGTCTAATTAAGCATTCCTTATAAAATCGCAGCGCAAATTAATTAGCAGGCTATTAGCATATCTACGTCTCTCGCGCAATATTTGGGTCCATCACAAAGTTCCATAAAGTTCTTGTAACATTAACTTAGTTTTGGGGTGTTTCTTTTTTCTTACCTGCCATTTCCGTTCAATATAAGCTAGAAAGTTCGCGATGTATTTCATTAATAGCAATTTTCATGTTAATTTGTCTCCATCTCATAAATCATAGATAATAATCAAGCATTTCATAAGGTTTTCTGAACAGTCCAAAGTCGCATAATTTAAACTGCTTGCAAAGGCCATAACTTAAAGGGAGTAGACATGATCCAGCTGGTTCAAAATTGACCAACAATTTCTCTTAGTAACTATTAGGGATGTTAGACTGATGCTTAGGTAACATAAAGAAGGCATAAAAACCATAGGTCACGGTGTCCGTTTTTCCACTGGAAGGTGTTAAAGTTTGGTGGTCTTAACTATGGCCACATATGAGAACTTGTGTTTTCCCATATTTAATTCCATAGAAAAAAATCTTCTAACAATTTCTTAACCAACCCTCATGTATTTATACCTAAGATCATTAGAATTATTTTGGAACCAAAAAGTAGGGGGTCACAAGCAAATTGAAATCCAGTGATAAGAATGTATAGAATACCAATGTATCACACCTAAAGGGTTGATAAAGAAGGGGTATGTCATATAAATTAGGAATATGAGCAAATATTGTCAAATTTGGCAGTTTCATTTCTTGCCACCAGGTGCCGTTTGAGTAGATCATGTCTACTGCCTTTAGTACGGTGTGAACATCATATAACAACATGTCTATATGCAGCTGAGACATTTCTGGTCATATATATATATATTTGCCCTAAGTGTAATGGAAACCTATTGGGATATGAATGACCCATCAAGGTATGCACCCCCTTTAACATATTTAACATTAATCTCCAGACTTGCATGAAATGTGGCTACTTAAAGGCGTCTAAATTTACAAGAGGCTATCATAATTAGACATTACAGTCATTTGTGTATGACCTTAGTATAGAGGACTGCTTCTCAGCGAAGACGCCATTAGTACACCTTTAATTCATCCACTATTGTGGAAAATATAGATGAATCAATGCCAGAAATGGGAAAGCCTAGGAAATTCCAAATGAAATGAGAGATACCTATGGGACTTTTCCATACATAGTGAACATTGGCCCTATTGCTTAGGTGCATGTTTTTTTTTTTGTTGTTGTTGTTCCCGATCTAGATTTTTTTAACATAAAAAGATAAAACAGCCATAATTATTTTCCCTAATCTGAGGATATTTTCTGATAGGCCTATAGAGTACCTAGAAAACGAAAGAAAAATTAGTGAGGTTTGGCATCGAATGAAAGGTTATGGTCTAGGGATTATGGTAGGACGGGGTAAGAGGCCCTTTAATTTAGCCCTCCCCAACCAGCAATGGAGCATTGGGCCATGCCTGTCAGTAGTATATAATATATCGGAACGAGACTATAGCTAACTACAGGATATTACTCACTGGGGATGCAGCCAATCAGAGTCCTCCATTTGAGACCTCATTTGCATAATAGACCACATTCCCTTGATCACGTGACCTAGACCCCCTGTGAAGTGATTACCAAATGGAGGTCTCTGATTGGCTAATGGTCTAGGTCATGTGACCCGATCATGTAAATGCAGGTTGCCCAACCACGTGACCTCCCTTGTTTGTAAACAACACGTGATCTAGCCAAGTGACTTAACCACGTGGTTTCTATAATAGGCCATACCCCCTTGATCATGTGGTGTAGTCACATGACCACTTGTTTGTAAACAAGGGGTGGGGTTAATTATGCATAAAAGGTCTGATTTTTTCTCGAGAAGAAATATTTAAGCATTGGTAGATTTTGCTATTGTATACCTTTTTTTTATGAGAGGACAAAATAAAAAAAGGCAAGCTATTAGCTTGCCAAAAAAATATTTTGGGCCTTTAGTTTGTTTTTAAGGCAAGCTAAAAGCTTGCCCAAAAAAAATAAAAATAAATTTGGGGCCTTTATTTTGTTTTTAAGGGCCTTTTAGTTTTTTTAAAAATTAATTATTTTAATAAGTGAACCCACCCTGTCAGGGGTGGGTTTTTACTGGGTATAAAATTTTTTAATAAAAAATATTTAAAAGGATGATTATGGAGGTGATGTCGCATGAAAGAGGATGAAGGAGAAGGTGTCAGTAGTCTATCTTTGTGAAGACTGTGACATAACATTTGACAATAGGAGGGAGGCACTACTACACAAACACCCCACTACTACCTCTATGCTAGTCTCTCTATATAGTGATATGCAAGGGAGAAGCTACATAAAAGGTGTGTAAGGCAAAAACGTGGAGTGACGCGAGTAAAACGATGGAGTAACGTAATGAGTCGGTGGCGCCATATGACCTAGACGGTAGTCTCTTTATATAGTGATGTGTGAGGGAGTAGACACATAAAATGTGTGCAAGAGTGATGTGAGTAAAACGACAGTGCAACGTAAGGGGTGGGTAGCGTCACCTAGCCTAAATTTTTGATATTATAAAACTGATATATCCATAGTTCATATAATTATGTTGATCACCAATAAATCACCATCAATCTTACAACGCTCTAACTTAGGTCAAGTAGCAGTTAAAAATACTTCCCATTTCTAGTAAAACGTTAGAGTGACGTAATGAGTGGATGGCGCCAACTTTGTTTTTTTTCTTTACTTTCATTTGTACTTATTCATTCAAATATTGTGATAGCAACAAGCATTCACACATTGTGTGTGCAACATACTAAGGAGAGATAAAATAAACGCTTCTTTTCTTTCAAGTGTTACCTGTGAAAAATGTGTCAAACTCTGAATGTAAGGTGAGAATGCAAAGTATGAAGGGTATATATGACTGTGACTCTAGACTAAAGGACACAACTTTTTTTTAAAATTTTTTGTGACTTGTACACATCATCACCAACAATGTAAGTATCATTATTTACTACACAGGGAGTTTAGTAGGACAGTAAAAGATGAATGTTATGGATGTAAAAACCATAAGTGGGAGGTTAAATATCATGGGTGCTACTCCAACAAGGAAGAACTTATTTCTATGTATGGAGAGTGGGTATTTTCCAGAATGTCTGTCGGCGATATTTGGGATGAATTTACAAGGGTGTGTTTCATATTTGACGTTGTCAATTCCCTGAATGTTAAAGAACTGATAACGTATCTTTTCAATATGGATCATAAACGTGTATTGGCTGACAAAAGCAAGACCTATCCAGTAGAAATTCTATAATATAACTGTGAACAAAATAAAAATGTTGAAATTTAAAGAATGTTTTCGACATTTTATTTATACAATTTTAATGTTTATGACATTTGTACTCATAATAACATCTCTGCTAGCACTACTCATCCGAATGATGTCTTTTTTACGTAAGAAAGACGTAAATTGCACGAGTTGTGCTAGCTGGGATTCATCCTGAAAGATAACTAGGTAACTGATGTAAAAAATTAAAAGGATGAGTGTGGTGATGATGTTGGATAAAAGAGGGTGAGGTAAGCAAGTGGTGCCTCATCAGTACATTGACATGTATGTCACACGTGCAGACTGTCTTGTCGTATGGTTGACCTGCCAAAATGAACAGATCACCAGCTTTAATTACAGCGCTCATGTTTAAAGATTGCACACTGAATAGTACTTATAAAACTACGATATCTACCAAAATGGTGTAAGTTAATCCGACCATATTTATATTACATTTACACCTTTTTTTTATTGGTTAAATTCAATACAGATGTAAAGTCTGAATTTTTTAGCGATGACTAAACCAAATTCGCACAGGTTTACACCGAGATAAGCTATCATTACATCTCGGTTTACATGAATGCTGACCGAAATCTCCTCCACAGTACGTAGTGGGGGCAACTAGTGGGAAATTACAAAAACCATGGATATAGTGTGTGTGTATAAGTCCCTGGGTGCTGATTGAATTCAATCCCACTGTACCCCGGCACTTAAACGCACTGTTACAGTATGATATAAATGCAGCACAAACAGCATGATGTGCTAAATGATGCATCATGCACACCATGATACAGTGGGTGATTAACTTTGTTTAAAAGGGGTGGTTCTATATAGAACCTATGACAGCGTTTTTCCCAGTAACAGCGTTTCCCTCAGTATTACATTACTGAGACAGTTGGACCAGTGTGCCTTAATAGTCTAACTTGTATAACAGGTTGTTATAGCAGCAGTAAGTACTAGTGTCACTGTAGAAAACGATGTCTGGCTTATGGTAGCCCCATCGCTATGGATGGTGTACCAGCCACCTAAGCGGCGCCCACTCTCACATCATCCACACTCAATACTACTTGCAAAACTTTTGACATTTACCAAAAAGGTGTCAGCCAATGTCGACCTCGTTTATAGCCTACCTAAAGCTTTTTTCCGCAGGTGAAACCGCTTCAGGTGTTAGGTCTGTATTTTTTAAACAATACCTAAACGAAATTAATATAGTACACCAGCATTGTCGGTCCAATTTACATCGATGAATGCGTGTATGGTGAGCAGATAGTCCAACCTAACCCCTAGTAACACCACCTAGTGAGAAGTTGAGCAACTAATTATTACCTTTGGTTCAATTGGGGTGTTGGACCTCAGCGGGTATGGTACTGAGGTCAACGCTGTCTATTGCGGGGTCACAACTTCTCGACTAAATTAGTCGAGATAGTAGGGAGGGTCACTACACCTTCCCTTTATAAAGGGGGGGCCTCAACCATGAATCAGTCAAGGCTGCACATACCCACCAAACAGATACCCCACCTTCTATCTCGGTGCAATGAGAGCGGTAGGGTGTGTATTTGGACATACGGATGCATGGTACTTGTAATAAATATAGTGTGATTGAAATGGTAGTGTAAACAAAACAGCTGTATATTCCACACTATCAATGATAAACACATACTTTTTTTGGACATTAAGACATGTCTGACAACATGCTTCTTTATTAAACTATGATCAAACGTCTACACACAAAGTTGAATTTATTGCGATGAAATATGTGTTTCATTGGTGAAATGGTTATCTCAAATAGAAACAGTGGTGCCATCTTAAGTTACTTAAGGACAATGGTTTAATTAAATCATTCACCACCAGGTGGCAGCAACATAAGTCTTCCATACTTCCTAATGTAGTATACACACAACCAAATGCATTATAGATGTATAGCTTCTGATTTTATTTAACACAACTCAGCTTAATACTACCTAGATTAGTGTTATATGAACTACAGTGATTTAAAATTCACAATCATACATAAATAATTTTCTCATTAGCCTCGTTATAAAGACTACACCCTTTTTCAAAACTGATTTAGGAGTTACGTGTAATCCTCCCCATTATGAATCTAGCCACCAAGGTTCAGTTCAGTCTGCACGTTTCCACCAAAGGAAGTGTCAACCCTTACAGCTAGCTTTTCTGTACGCTGTCATATAGGTTCTCTACAGAACCACCCTTTTTGAATTAAAGATATTGACTCAATGCATCAGTGATGCATACAGTACTATGAGTAGTAGTACCACTGTTTGCCACCAGATGGAGGTGCTAGTCCTGTAGTAAAAAAAAACTTGGTGGTATTTAATCATTTTCGGGTCTAAATTGGATCAAACTTTGCAAATATATGATGTTATTTTTGTTCCAAAACACTGTTAAACATTGTAAACTTTACATTTATATGTTTTTTTACGCATTTGGAATAACCTGGTGTAGTTATCAATGAGTGTTATATTGATTACACCTTTTTAAAGGAGGTGAGGGTTTCACAAGTACCGGTTAGGGCAATGAATGGGGTGTATGTTAGGGAGATCTACGCTGTCTGTTGCAGGGGCCCACCTTTCATGGGTTCTATAGAGGACCCCCATTTGTAAATCAAAAGTAAATTGTGGTAATGAGGGGGTGGTGCATTCACGCTCTAGTGGGGTAGGGTCACCTATCAATAGTCTGTCGGCGACATAAAAGGGGGGAACAACTGTTTAAAACCCAAATAGGATGGGTTATTCAAACGAATCACTTTGATCAATTCGAAAAAATGATAGGACGTAATTGGAAAAAAATGGACACGTTTTTAGACGTGACACAATTCAAGCTCCATTATATCCATGACCAAAATTAAGTGTCCCATGCGTCGCCTAGACGTGGCAAGATTTATTTTAAGTTCACTCCTAACCACATACCATTCTTATCTATTTTGTTTAATCCCTAAAACTCCGGGTCGTTCTCTCTGTAATCACGGAGCATTGTATTTTATATCATATCATTATTTTTTATATTTTTATGTCTTTTGGGGTCCTTTGTACCTGCGCACGTGGATGACGTTTTTACCCTTGTAGTAGCTGAGAGCTACATACAATTGGCTTTCCTGATTTAGGACGACGAACCATGTGTTGTAATTGGGCAGTCACCCACAAAAAAATAAGAAAAAATTTTAAAATCACCTTTTCTTTTGCTCTATATCAGGGTTTAACACTCCACACCACTTAGGCGTTGAAAATAACTTAACCCTTACATGCCCAGATTAGCAAAAGTGCGCTCTTAAGCATGTATCTATGTTCAGCACACCACCATGGGTTTGATAGTAATCAGATTAAGATGATTCAAATACTAGGAGACTCGTAATGCTCAGGGCTTTTCATTCATACCAAATTTCTTATGGTGTATTAAGTATGTAAAATATCAGTAGGTCCTATTGCAGAAAATAATGACTTGAAAATAGCTTAAATTACATGAAAAGTGCGTGCTCTGGCCCTGAGAAAAAGGGGGAAATTCAGAAAGATTCACTTAATTTACAAAAATATTGATAAAAATACTAAAAATATCTATGAAATATCTTTTATGGATTTTTCTTCAAGGTTTCAAATTATATTACATGTTGTATTCAATTTCTATTAGAATGACCTCCTTTGAAATGTCTAAATAACTTTTTTATGATATGAAAATAGCCATTTCCCCACCAAAATGAAATTAAAAAGAAAATATGATATTGTGGGTACTTCCATCCAAATCACCCCATTTCAAGTTCTTGTGCCACCATCATTCTCTACTGGTTCATATAAAACTCTAACATACCCTTCATGATACATTATCTGAAAGCTTTTTTATTGCCTTTTTTGTTAGCATTCGAATCAATATGTTTTTTTTTTCTGAACAAGATATAGGTAATGGCCTGTACCATGTCAAGGTTGTTGAATAAATCAGCTTTCTCAAAATAATTCTGGGCACGAAAGGGTTAAAAATCGATCCAAAAATTTGCGCAATCAGAACAACTACTGCTTGCATGTTGGTGGAATGAAGTGGTAACAATAATTTTAACCTGAATATGGTTAGTATCCTAATAATACACCAGGTACCTACTCATGTTACACACTCTATAGTATAGTACACTGACTGACTTCTCCCAATTAGGTACCTACTTAATTTCCAATTTTTAGCACTGTACTTCAATGACCACTTGTGAGCAACACAAGAGACAAGTTATAACTTCATATGAAAAGAAAGACTTACTGGAAATGAGGGCTTTTTTTAGCCAGTACTGGTGCCGGGTGTTAGTAACTCTCCAAGTAGCCTACAGGGGTAATACTGATGTTTTCTCTGTTACACCTACAAGTACTACTACTATTATTACTACTATGATTATCATCTACTGCTACTGCTGCTGTTGCTGCTACTACTACTTCTACTACTACTCCTGTCACTACTACTACTACTTCTACTACTACTACTACTACTACTACTACTACTACTACTACTACTACTACTACTACTACTACTGCTGCTGCTGCTGCTACTGCTGCTGCTGCTGCTGCTGCTACTTCCTACACCTACTATGCTGTTGTACCTCAACCTACTATTCTACTTCTGGTGTTGCAGTTACTTCTACACCTGTTGCTGCTACTGCTGCTGCTGCTGCTACTACTACTACTTCTGTTGCTGTTATTGTTACTGCTGCTACTACTGCTGCTACACAGAATGGAAGGAGACCTCTTTCGTAGGTTTTTGTTATGATTGGGAAAGAAAAAGTTGACTTATCAGACATTCAATATTTTATAACTGTTAGATCAATTTTAGATAGGGGAAGGTTGGCTAATTTGAAACAGCTCCTAAATTGGACCACCCTTGTTTCCCCTAGTGGCAGTAGTAGGAACTAGGTTCCATTGCTGACACTAAAGTTCCTACTAACTTTCAAAAACATAATTTTTCTGTAATTCTATGCACTTTTTCTGTGAAAAATGGTTTTTGGACCTTTTGATCTTATTTGTGTCACTGCTTACTTAAGCCCTCCTGTTGCTAGGCAACATGTTTATGTTCAAAATCCTTTCAGATTTTTAGATGTCATATTAGACTTTTAGACTAAAATGAAATTTGATAAAAACCATTGTCATGTTTTAGAAAACAAACCATCAATGGGAAAGATGAAAAGTTGCCTAAATTGGACCAGCTTGAGTTGCCTAAATTGGACCATACTTGTAGTATTAGGTCAAATTAATTGCCTAAATTGGACCACCCGGTGGGGCCTTGGCCTAGCTTTCTAAATTGAACCTAAGTGTAACCTTTTTCTTACTCCAGTACGGAGCAAATTTACATGATATTGATGGAAATAACAAGAAGACATGTGATATCATATATTAAAAGTTCCCTAGTTTTATATATTTTCAATATAATGAAAGTATAAGGAAATAGAGAACAATAATGCACATTGGTCCAATTTAGGATACCAACTAGTCCAAATTAGGCAACCAGGTGCCTAAATTGGACCATTAGGCTTTGATTTTTAATTGCACACCCTGACTAGAGAAGTTCAAATTCCTAGATTTTTATGCTATCACCAGAAAGCAATAAGGTACCCTCACAAAGTGTATAAATTTTACATTCAAATTCATAGAAATAATCACTGGACAGGAAAAGCTTCTTAGGGGGTCCAAATTAGGCAACTTTCCCCTAATTAGAAATAAAAGGGACCTGAAATGTACATGGGTTGTTGGATGGCAAGTTAAGGGGGTTAAGATTATTAGCTGAGGTGCTATATTAAAATGAAGAGTGGTCATAAAGACATATTCTATTTACCTTCCATTGTATTTCAATGACTACATGGGCTTTTTACATGAACATCATTTCATCCTTGCATTCATAGGCCTTTTGCCCCCTCATTGTGGGCCTATTACCCTAGTCTTTCAACATGTGGGGTAAAATGCCCCACTTTTTGTCAAAGGTTCTATCAGAATATCCCCACTCGGCAAAAAAAAAAAAATACGTAGTGTTTTGGTTTTGTTGTCCTAGGATCTGAATCAAGATACAGTGCCTAGAGTAATTGTGAATATTATTTGTATAATAGACACAACTAGAACAACAAAAATTCAGGTTTCGAAGTTTTATTTCACCATAATGTTTGTAGTATGCATTTGATCACAACATTTCGGTCATATGGGCCTTCATCAGGTGATGCATATGGACACTTTTGGGCTACTGAGGTAGGAAAAAGAGTAGGCGTTGGCATGGTTACAATTAGGGTCACATGTCCATAATTAGGTCAATCTTGGGTCAAAGTTCAATAGTTCATATCTGCTTCTTGAGGTCATGGATTTCCATGGATTAAAAAAGAAAATTTTACGCAAGCATAGAGACGTTTTTATAGGATGATAAAAGGCGTTTTTTAAAGGTTTTTATGCGAAGTGGGTTCCTACTGAGTGTTGTTTATTTTTTAAATGTGAAAAAGAAGAAAAGTCAAAACATGTACAAAATAAAACGTTTGTTGACGTTCTGAAAAATCGTTTTATTCTAGATTAAAAAAGAATATCTTTTTTTGACATAAAAGAGCGTGACTAAGAAATGTTTTGCAAACGTTTTTTTTTTGTGTTGAAAAACTGACCATTGAAAAAAAAGCACAACGAAAAAGGGATTTAAAACGTTTTTCAAAGTGTTTTTAACATTTTAAGAGCATTTTTTCCCCAAACGTGAAAAAAACGTTTCCAAACAATGAAAATGCAGTTTTTTTGTTTGTTTTTTTCCAACACCATCTTCTTATGAAAAAAAAATCTAAATTGAACATTTGTTCTAATTAGGCTACCGGTACCCTCGTTTAAGTGTATGTGTACTGGCAGGGTTGGGGCTTGTAAAACACTTCTCGATATGATTTTCTGGGCTGTGGACAGTCCCGCAAGCCTCAGTCTGAGGCCCATTGGGTGTCCATTGGCAGTTCATAGCTCAACACACATCACAAACACATGCAAAATTCTTTCATAGAATGGGATAAAAATATGTATCAATAAGAATCAGGTCAGAACCCTTTTGTATGATAGGCCATTATGGTAAAAATCACCAATTTTACAGAATGGTACACTGAAAACCCACCGCTATTGGAAAGTCATCACATATAATGACCTTAGGGTTGTCAGAGGGTAGTCACACCTGTATGGCGACCCTAAGTCATCATACTGACCACCCTGGCTTCACTACTAGTTTGATTGTGTGCCATAAGAGGTCCCCACTATATGCATTTCTGTAATAAATATGCTGTACCATGGGGTGTATATAGGCTCATATCTATACATTTTTCTTGTTTTTATAGGTCTACTATGAAAAGCAGAATATAGTCATCATTTGATACAAATGTAGCTTTAAAAGATGTGAATGTTTGAGTAAAAATGTAGAAAAGAAGGTAAACGACCCTGGTGTACACCTGTCAGTGACGACCTAAAGTAGTCAACTATGACGACCCCATGACGACCTAAGGTTGTATTTTTAGGTATTGTCAACCTGAGCACCTAAAGTCTTCACTGCTGACGAGTTTGTGACCTCGAAGGTTTTCAGTGTATGGAAATTTATCACAATTTTTTGCCATGTTTCACACAATGTCATCACAATATCAACATAATCGCTATCATGAGAATTTATTTCATACTTGTGACATCGTCAGGGATCTCTTGAGAACACCCCTGTATGATTTGATGGCTCTACTAGCATTTCTTCCTGCATAAATCAATGTTTAAGTACATAGGTATCAGGTCCTTGGAAAATGCCACTTGCTCTGCTGGGTGTCTGACCTGTAGAAGCTGGTTTATTAGAAGAAAGAGCTTCTCCAAGGCAATGAAAGTCAATATTCAGATGTGAAACACACTCAAGGACATAAAAAAGTGATTTTTGGAAAACCTCGATCAAAAGCACACCTGTCCCTTCAGGTCTAACGTAGGGAAATCCCAGGGTCACTTAGTGCATCCTTACCGACAGAAGACCTCCGCACTGAATACATGTACTACATGAGTTCTGGGTGGATAAAATAGTTAGCTATAATTTAGTAGAACTCTATAAAAATTCATAACTGGTCCTTAGTAGGTACTTATTCATATGATATAAAATAAAACATGATTATTGCAGTACCGTAATCTCCCGCGTATAAGGCGCACCTCGTGTATAAGGCACACCTAGAGTTCAAGAATAATGTCAAAAACATAAAAAATTCATAATTTTGGTTCTACTGAATGTATTTTCAAAATTTAAAAAGCTATGTGTAGCTAGGGCACCTCACATCCACTTTGACCCCCCTATGTCAGATTTTGAGTTAGGGGGGAGTGTAAGATATCCAAAGAAAGCTCTTGGGGTCCCCCTTGTGGATCCAGGAAGTACCGATACCGGTACCAAAACCCCTCGTATAAGACGCGCCTTATACGCGGGAGATTACAGTAATGCCCATTCATTTTTGAGCTTGTTTGGATTGGGTCTGAACTGAATTTATTCACTGCAAAAAGTGTCAATTATGCAGGTGTCTGTACATTTATGGCTAGCATTCCAGATTTTCGTGATCGATGCGCAGGTTTTTTTTTTATATGTCGTAAATCGAGGTTGACCTAAAGATATATGTGGGATTTTTTGCTCAATACCTCCGGGGCACACTAGTCATGGCAGCAGGATACCGATGATGGCTGTCTAGCTAGTCCTGAGGACTAAGGCGTCTGCCGCATCCGCGCTGCCCCTGCTTGCCGCGTACGCCGCAGCAGCCAGCAGCAGCCACGCGCCGACATCTAGTCCTGGGGACTAGAACGCGCCTTTACTATGCGTTCTAGGTGGTACCACCCTAAATCAGGTCACTTCCGGGTAGAATGGTAAAAGTCCTGCACTAAATACAGACAAATTGTCACTTCTAGGGCTATAAAATGGGTTCTAAACAGGTTGTCTGTGTATATATTGGCATTAAAATTATCCTGGAGGCTTGGAGAATATTTTTAAAAAAAGATTGGAAAAGAATGAAAATAATTTAGATCATTTACTGCGGACCAAAGGGACCTATGATAGATGTGTAGTGACTCAGGTGGCAGACCACAAAATCACATCGGTGGTTTCCATGGCGATTTGCGAAAAATCTGATTGCACTTTGTTATGACAGACCTAGTGTATGATTTTTGCCATTTCAAAGGCTACAATCTGGTATATTTGGCTTAGTTCTGAGGAAATTTTAAGTATTTGAAATATTTTGTCAAGTGTCAGCGATAGTGGATTTTTTCGGGTCGCAGCGCATATTTAGGGTGGTACCACCTTAACAGGGGATGGGATTATGCAAGGATCAGCAGAAATCTGTGCCATTTTTTTCCCCTTAACCCTATTTTTTTTAAAATCATCATTACTTATTAGTGTTTAGGCCCTGTCCTACATGGATAATGAGGTGTTAAACTGTAGATTTGCTTTGATTTGACCCTAAAATCGCATGATTTTCATTGAATATAGGCCCCAAGACTGGCTTTTTACTGTTCAGGCCATCGAGGGTATATCAGGGGAATTTCCAGTTCTTAGCAAAATTTGAAGAAATGGGTACATTTTTAACAAGGTACATGTCAGCTCTGACACTGGATATCAAGGTATGGGTTCAAGCAATAGATAGGGTGCCTAATTGATCAGAATTCTATTGTTTGTTATTGGTTGCCATGGCAACATAACAGCTTGTCATTGTTCGTTATGCCCAATTTAGGCCCAAAAGAGCCATTTTGGCTTCAAAAATGACCATAATTGGGCATTTTTATTGTTTCTACTGCTTTCCCTAATTTCCTGAGACTTAAGTGGGATATTCTGGCATAAAATAGATGGTTTGAGGCACGTTTGGAGGTACATTTGACAGGACATAGTGCAATCAGATTTTTTGCTACATTCGATTGAAGATGGATACCCTAAAACGGGACATTTTTTGAGCAATTTGTGCCTGCGCACACCAGACCATGGTCTCAATAGGCCCAAATTACCAAAAAAATGTCGTTTTTAGGCAGAATTTCAGGGTTGTTTCTGACTAAAGGGACTTAAAATATTGTATTTATGAAGGAATTTTGTGGTAACCATGGCAACCAAAAAAACAAACTTTTCTGTTAAGGTGGTACCACCCTAAATCAGGTCACTTCCGGGTAGAATGGTAAAAGTCCTGCACTAAATACAGTCAAATTTTCACTTCTAGGGCTATAAAATGGGTTCTAAACAGGTTGTCTGTGTATATATTGGCATTAAAATTATCCTGGAGGCTTGGAGAATATTTTTAAAAAAAGATTGGAAAAGAATGAAAATAATTTAGATCATTGATAGATGTGTAGTGACTCAGGTGGCAGACCACAAAATCACATCGGTGGTTTCCATGGCGATTTGCGAAAAATCTGATTGCACTTTGTTATGACAGACCTAGTGTATGATTTTTGCCATTTCAAAGGCTACAATCTGGTATATTTGGCTTAGTTCTGAGGAAATTTTAAGTATTTGAAATATTTTGTCAAGTGTCAGCGATAGTGGATTTTTTCGGGTCGCAGCGCATATTTAGGGTGGTACCACCTCTACAGTTTAGTACTCAGGACTAAACAGGTGGTCCCTGGGACTATGAATCTCATCCCCAGGGCACCATGACTATTCTCTTCTCTTGGATGATTATGAGCCAGGGTCTCAGTCCCAAGGACTATAATCTAGTCCCTAGGACTGTATCTTTAGTCCCTGGGACTACTGTGTAGTCCCAGGGACTAACTGTTAAGTCCTGAGGGCTAAAGACGTAGCTGCCTTGTCCTAGGACTAAAGATGTAGTCCTGGGGACTAGAGACATAGTCCCAGGGACTACTATTTCAGTCCAGCCGGTCCCTGAGGACTAGGTCTTAGTCCCGAGGACTATCTATATCTGCCAAGTCTCAAGGGGTAAGTGGGATGTAGGGTCTTAGTCCCAAGGACTATGCTCTAGGACCATAGGCCTACCTTCAGTCCTTTAGTCACCATTGGACTACTTGTAGTCCCAGTGACTACTGTGCAGTCCCAGGGACTAAAGATACAGTCCTGGGGACTGCAACATTGTCCTTGGGACTAGAGACACAGTCCTTGGTCCCCAGGACTGTATCTTTAGTCCCTGGGACTACACAGAGCAGTCCTGGGGACTAAGACTTAAGTAGTCCTCAGGACTAAATTTGAAGTCCTGGGGACTACATCCCTAGTCACAACTACATTAGACATCAATGCATGAATTAGTCCTCAGAACCACATGCATTAGTCCTGAGGCCTAGGCAAATGTTTTTGTAGTCCTCAGGACAAAACAAGTAGTCCCTGAGTCTACAAATTAGTCCCCAGGGCTAAAAGCTTAATATTAGTCCTGGAGACTAACAGCACAGTCTTATACAAAGTCATGCCGTCTGCAGGGTAATTCATGGGAATGTACAATTAGTCCCTAGGACAATATCCTCATATTCTTACTCTTAGTCCTGGGGACTAGGCTTTAGTCCTTAGGACTTAAGCATCGCATTTTTATTAGCTATAGTTCTGGGGACTACCACTATGCCCGCGCACCTACGCGCACCGCGGGAGGCTCCGAGAAGAGAATAGTCATGGTGCCCTGGGGATGAGATTCATAGTCCCAGGGACCACCTGTTTAGTCTGAGGACTAAACTTTAGAACGCATAGTAAAGGCGCGTTCTAGTCCCCAGGACTAGATGTCGGCGCGTGGCTGCTGCTGGCCGCTGCAGCGTACGCTGCAAACAGGGGCAGCGCGGACGCGGCAGACGCCTTAGTCCTCAGGACTAGCTAGACCGCCATCATCGGTATCCTGCTGCCATGCCTAGTGCAGCGGGGCCGATGTTCAGCTTTCACCGCATCCAGGATGGTCTCCTGCTCGCCATTAGTAGTCCATCAAAGATGTACTTTGCCTAGCCAATCAGCGGCGGCCTGCTGCCCCCCCCCTATACGCACCTCGCCGAGGTGAGAATAGCAGCACTATTCTCACCTCGACGTGGTGAAGACAAAGTTCCTCATTACTTTATGCGACCCATGTCCCCTGCTTTACACCAGTAACAAGGAAGGATTGAATTGTGATAATATTTATTATATTTGGAGTTAAATAATATTAAGTACATACATGTGGATAAGAACAATTGATGATGAATAAAATTGATATGACTTATGATTAAGTAAGAGGGTATGTACTTAATAAATGTAAGAACAATATAATGTATTAACCAGAGATGTTGTATCACAGGATTTTGAGATGATGTAAATACGGTATGAACACTAAAATACAGGCCCCTATAGGGCATAAGTAAAAGGGGTGTT
Source organism: Acholoe squamosa (assembly GCA_949317995.1). Lineage (NCBI taxonomy): Eukaryota > Metazoa > Annelida > Polychaeta > Phyllodocida > Polynoidae > Acholoe > Acholoe squamosa. Next base: position 57,813,022 of record OX439045.1, read on the forward strand.
AAACTTAACGGTCATTATTTATCAACAGGGGGGTGGTGGGTTTTCGCACAGATGCGCGAAAACTTTTCACGCCCCCCTCGACGGCAGTCAAAATCTTTTGCGCCCCCCCGCGCCAGAGGCGAGGAGAATTTTCTCGCCCCTCTTTGATCTATAGTAGTGCGCGGGCTTTTTTGCTAAAAAGAGGGTGAATTTTTTTAGCCCCCCTCAAGAGGGGTCTGAAAATTTTATGCCCCCCTCAAACCCCCCCTGTTGATAAATAATGACCACTCCCTTAGGAGGGGACAAAAAAATATGTCGCCCTTTTTGAGCGAAAAAGCCCGGGCGCCACTAAAGAATAAAAGGGGGTCACGGAAAAATTTCAGACCCCTCCGAGGGGGGTGCGGAAATTTTTTTGCCGCGCACGCGCTGAATTTCACCAACCCCCCCTGTTGTTAAAAAGAACTTTTTAAAGAAGGGTCTCAAATTTTTTTATCCCCCAAAACCACCCTGCTCTAGTAGGGACAAGTCATTTATTGCCAGCTTGGGCGGGGGGTTGGTGAAATTCTGCGCATGCGTGGCGAAATTTTTATCCGTCCCCCCTCCGAGGAGTCTAAAATTTTTCGCTCAAAAGGGGCCCCCCTTAGAGGGGTCTAAAATTTTTTTGTCCCCCTCAACCCAACCCCCCTGTTGTTAAAAAAAGTGACCACTCCCTTAGGGGGGCATGGGGAGACAAATAAATGTTGCCCCTTTTTTGCTAAAAAGGGGTGAAACTTTTAAACCCCCCTGCAAGAGCGCCATCCTCCCCTTTTATTAAAAATGACCATTCCCCAAAAACTTCAACATTTTTTAACCCTCCACCCCCATGGTCATTTGAAATTTCTTGGGGCCCCCCCCCCTTTCAGATCACACCTCCTCGAGGTGTGAATAAATTTGCAAACCACACCTCCAGGAGGTGTGAATAAAAGTATACCTCCTCGAGGTGAGAACAAGGATTCTTATTTTCACCTCGATGTAGTACCTCCTCGAGGTGAGAATAAGGATTCTTATTTTCACCTCGATGTGGTACACCTCCTCGAGGTGAGAATAAGGCCACTGCTTGCACCTCGAGGAGGTGAGCGCTTATTCGCACCTCAAGGATGTGTGTATATCATCGGCCCCCATCTTCTACACCTTAGATGTACAATCACTGCTTTGTACATCTGGGATGTAGAACATCAGTTTTCTACACCCTAGATGTACAATGACCGCTTTGTACATCTCGGATGTAGAAGGAACATGTTCTACACCCTGGATGTACAATGACTGCTTTGTACATCTGGGATGCAGAAGGAACATGTTCTACATCCTGGATGAACAATGACTGCTTTGTACATCTGGGATGCAGAAGGAACATGTTCTACACCCTAGATGTACAAGCACTGCTTTGTACATCTGGGATGTAGAAGATCAGTCTTCTACACCCTTGATGTACAATGACTGCTTTGTACATCGCAGCCGCCGCCCCCCCCCCCTCAAGATGGGACAACATTTTTTACACTCCCCCTCGGGAGGCCACTAAAAATTTTACGCCCCCCCCTCAAATGCACCACCCATGCACTACCTAATAATTCTAGTCCCTAAGGGCATGATCATTTTTCAACAAGAGGGTGGGGGTCGGTGGGTTTGCGAGAAGATGGCAGTACAAAATTCTGACCCCCCGGTCAAGTGCTTAAAAAAATTCTGAGCCCCTCTGGGGGTCTAGATGGGGGGTCCCCATGTCACATGTCGATTTAAAGAAAAGGCAATGTCACATGTCATTAAATTTCTATTTTCCCATGTCTTTGTCACTAAGCCTCATGTCACATGTTCAAAATAAGACCATGTCTCATGTCACTAACTTTTTACTCCTCCATGTCCATGTCACTAAGGGAGTGATCATTTTTTAACAACAGGGGGGGGGCGGTGGGTTTGAGGGGAGGGTCAGAATTTTTTCAACCCCTTGCCCGGGGGGGTCAGAATTTTTTCAATTGCTCTGATGGGGGGTCAAAATAATTTCACCTGTTTTCAGTGGAAAACCCCGCGCGTTACTATAGGTTAAAAGGGGACGTTCGCGTGCGATTTTTGTCCCTTATGGGGGGGGGGCGAAAAAATTTTATCCCCTCAAGAGGGGAAGTCGAAATTTTTTTTTTCGGGTGTCCGTGCGCAAACCCACCAGCCCCCCCACTGTTGTTAAAAAATGATCACTCCCTTAGTGACATGGACATGGAGGAGTAAAAAGTTAGTGACATGAGACATGGTCTTATTTTGAACATGTGACATGAGGCTTAGTGACAAAGACATGGGGAAATAGAAATTTAATGACATGTGACATTGCCTTTTCTTTAAATCGACATGTGACATGGGGACCCCCCATCTAGACCCCCAGAGGGGGTCAGAATTTTTTCAAGCACTTGACCGGGGGGTCAGAATTTTGTACTGCCATTTTCTCGCAAACCCACAGACCCCCACCCTCTTGTTGAAAAATGATCATGCCCTTAGGGACTAGAATTATTAGGTAGTGCATGGGTGGTGCATTTGAGGGGGGGGCGTAAAATTTTTAGTGGCCTCCCGAGGGGGAGTGTAAAAAATGTTGTCCCATCTTGAGGGGGGGGGGCGGCTGCGATGTACAAAGCAGTCATTGTACATCAAGGGTGTAGAAGACTGATCTTCTACATCCCAGATGTACAAAGCAGTGCTTGTACATCTAGGGTGTAGAAGACTGATCTTCTACATCCCAGATGTACAAAGCAGTGCTTGTACATCTAGGGTGTAGAACATGTTCCTTCTGCATCCCAGATGTACAGAGCAGTGATTGTACATCCAGGGTGTAGAACATGTTCCTTCCACATCAGTAGTATAATATTAGGTCTTCTTAAAATAATTATTTTAAGAAGACCTAATATTCTCAAAAATTTAGAATATTTAAAAAGGAGGTTGATTATAAATAATAATTTCTATGTTTGCCTTAAGGACTTAGCATGTGAGCTGGTTTTTGATAGTTACTGACGAGTCCTCCAGATGGCAGGGCCAGCACGTTCCACAGGATAGTCACAGGATACTTACTTGACAAGGAGCAGCTCGCCTATCTTATTTAAATATGAGCTTAGACTGTCAAGCATCATAGTGAGGGCACAGATGAAATGAAGCAATATAGAATGGGCTAAGGTGAACCAATCATCATAGAAAGGGCAGAGATCATATTAAAGGGGCTCTGAGCTGACTGAAAAGTAAGTTCCACAACCTAACACTAGGAGGCTACTTGGAGAGCACCACCACAGTGACCTCTACAGTGGCAAAAGGCAACTAGCATTCATGTGACTTGTACCAGGTTATATGACCTATTCTTATCCATACAAAAATCATGACTAGCAAATCTGAGAGTTTAGAGAAGAAACTTATTAAAGAAGCCTAAAGAGAATTGGGTGATTTTCCCATTATTTGGGGCTAGGGGCCGGCCTCCCCAGCCCCCCCCCAGAAAATCTGAAAATTCTCTATGATACTTTCTCTAGACAACTTGGGTGCACACTTTTGGATAACACTGGATTAAGGACAAGGGAGCGGGAGATTTTTTCCATAATTTGGGGCTTAGGGGCCAGCCCCCCCAGGAAAATATAAAAATTCTCTCAGATACTTTGTGTAGACAACTTGGGTGCCTGCTTTTGGATAAGTCTAGCAGAAATAACACCAGATTTTATAGGGCGAGGGAATTGAAGATTTTTTTCATAATTTGTGGTTAGGAGACAGACTCCCCAGCCCCCCCCCCCCCCGAAAATATGAAAATTCTCTCAGATACTTTCTGTAGACAAGTTGGGTACACACTTTTGGATAAGTCTAGCAGAAATATCTATCAACACTGGATTAAGGACAAGGGAATGGGAAATTTTTTCCATAATTCGAGGGAAAGGGGCCAACCCCCCCCCCCCGGAAAATATGAAAATTCTCTCAGATACTTTCTGTAGATAACTTGGGTGCACACTTTTGGATATGTCTAGCAGAAATAACAACACCAGATTTAGAATAAGGGAATTGGAGATTTATTTTCCATAATTTCGGGTTAGGGGCCAGCCTCCCCACCCCACCCCCCCCAGGAAATCTGAAAATTCTCTCAGATTACATTCTGTAGACAACTTTGGTGCACACTTTTGGATAAGCCTAGCAGTAATAACATCACTGGATTTAGGACGACGGAATGGGAGGTTTTTCGATAATTTGTGGTTAGGGGCCAGCCTCCCAAGCCCCCCCCAGAAAATCTGAAAATTCTCTATGATACTTTCTCTAGACAACTTGGGTGCACACTTTTGGATAAGTATAGCAAAAACATATAACAACACTGGCTTAAGGACAAGGGAGCGGGAGATTTTCTCCATAATTTGGGGCTTAGGGGCCAGCCCCCCCAGGAAAATATAAAAATTCTCTCAGATACTTTGTGTAGACAACTTGGGTGCACGCTTTTGGATAAGTCTAGCAGAAATAACACCAGATTTTATAGGGCGAGGGAATTGAAGACTTTTTTCATAATTTGTGGTTAGGAGACAGACTCCCCAGCCCCCCCCCCTGAAAATATGAAAATTCTCTCAGATACTTTCTGTAGACAAGTTGGGTACACACTTTTGGATAAGTCTAGCAGAAATATCTATCAACACTGGATTAAGGACAAGGGAATGGGAAATTTTTTCCATAATTCGAGGGTAAGGGGCCACCCCCCCCCCAGAAAATATGAAAATTCTCTCAGATACTTTCTGTAGATAACTTGGGTGCACACTTTTGGATATGTCTAGCAGAAATAACAACACCAGATTTAGGACAAGGGAATTGGAGATTTATTTTCCATAATTTCGGGTTAGGGGCCAGCCTCCCCACCCCATCCCCCCAGAAAATCTGAAAATTCTCTCAGATTATATTCTGTAGACAACTTGGGTGCACACTTTTGGATAAGCCTAGCAGTAATAACAACACCGGATTTAGGACAACGGAATGGGAGGTTTTTCGATAATTTGGGGTTGGGACCAGCCTCCCAAGCCCCCCCCCAAAAAAATCATATTTTATATCACTTTGTGCAGACAACTCGGTCTAGGGGGAAAACCTTGGGTTAAATTTACAGCAGAAATAACAGCTACAGTTTTAGGGGAAGAAGGAGATTTTCCCATAATTTGGGGGTTAGGGACCAGACCCCCCTAGAAAATCTGAAAATTCTCTCAGATACTTTCTCTAGACAACTTGGGTGCACACTTTGGATAAGTATAGTAGAAATATATAACAACACTGGGTTAAGGGACAAGGGAGTGGGAGATTTTTCCATAATTCGGGGCTTAGGGGCCAGCCCCCCCAGGAAAATATGAAAATTCTCTCAGATACTTTGTGTAGACAACTTGGGTGCACACTTTTGGATAAGTCTAGCAGAAATAACACTTTCAGCCCGGGCTTACTTATCAGATTAAGTTCTGTAGTCTTGTAGGGTGTTACCATGTTATTTCCCATAGGTCAGGAGGCACTTTTGTTTAAATTTGACAATTACCTGTTGGTATTATCTTTCTAAAACCGAAAGAATTTTTCAAATACTCCCATTATTAATGGATCTACAACCATTTTGATTCAGTATATACAATGAAAATGTTAATATCACTTCTAAGGATATATAGAATATTTGTGATGTTACAGTGTATCAAAGCCATGCTTGGGCATTTGGTAATTACTAAATCTATCAAAGTTCAAGATCGAATATTTCTGGATTGACTGGGTCAATTTAAATGAACTAAAGTTTATCAAAAAGGTTACATCATTATCTTTTGAAAATTAATGATAAAAAATCAAATGGAATAATTGTTTCATGTTGCCATGGCAACACAAATCAACAAAATCATGTTTTTTCAACCTTTTGTTGACATTCTGTATCCACGGAAACCACATTTTTCATTCCAAATGAATGATAATTCGGTCTTTCTTTTACCTCCATCAGATTCAGCTTGAAAAACTATCAAAAGTCATTTTTCATCTCATAAATACTAATTTATTTTATTTTTGTTGGTTTTTGCCCCTGAAATACATGAGAAAAGACTGGAAATTTGTAAAATAATGATTATTTCATATCTACTACCATTTACCAAAAAGAAATCCATCTAAAAGTAAAACCAAAGTAAACATGTGGAGGGTAGATGTCAGAGAGCAAACCTGAAAACATTATGGTTCTAACCCTAATATTACCATAGTTATGCCAAAATGAGTGTATGCCAGTAAAAATTGGTTTTTCCCAACACCCGGATTTTGCTGGTGTTGGGAAAACCCAACATCCCGGATTTCACTGGTGTTGGGAAAACCCAACACCCGGGCTGATAGTGATAACTACACCTGATTTAGAATGAGGTAATTGGATTTTTTTTCCATAATTTGGGGTTAGGGGCCAGCCTCCCCCTCCCCCCGAAAATCTTAAAATTCTCTCTGATACTATCTGTAGACAACTTGGGTGCACACTTTTGGATAAGTCTAGCAGAAATATATAGCAACACTGGATTAAGGACAAGGGAGCGGGAGATTTGTCCATAATTCGGGGCTATGGGGCCACCCCCCACCTAGAAAATATGAAAGTTCTCTCAGATACTATGTGTAGACAACTTGGATACTTTTGGATAAGTTTCCCAGAAATAACACCAGATTTAGGACGAGGGAATCAGAGATTTTTTTCATAATTTGGGGTTAGGGGCCAGCCTCCCCAGCCCCCTTAAAATCTGATTGCCTGATTGCAGCCAGTCATACCATATTGTATCAATGCAAGATGGGGTACATCCGAGACTCTGAAGTCTGACTATGGACCACCCTTACAGACTAGTTTGATTATGCAGCAGAAGGATTTTAATCCCAAAATTATGGAAAAATATCCTGTTCCCTCTGGTAGAAAATGCAAAATTTCAGGGGGGGGGGTTCTGGGGGTAAATGACCTCAAACCCGGAATAATGGATACAACTTCTCCTGCCCCAACACCCTAAATCTGTAGTTCTTTTTTGCACTTAGAAAGGTTTTACAACTAGATCTGTATAGCCTCTGATGAAAAAAAAATGCAAATTTTCTGGGGGGCAGGTTCTGGGGAAAATGGCCCCAACTTCAAAATTATGGATAAAATCTCCTACCCCCACTCCCTAAATCTGTAGTTTTTTTACTTGTGCTCTAAGAAAGATAGAAGCTTACATTAAGTTGTCTATAGAAGGACTCCGTGTGAAGATTTCTGGACGGGGGCTCTGGGGTGAATGGCCCTGATCCCTAGAATTATATAAAAGAAATCTCCTGCCAACCACACCTTGAATATGTAGTTCTCATGTGTGCTCTAGAAAGGTTTGCAACTTAGATCTATAAACCCTTTGGTAAAAATTTTCTTGGAGGGGGGCTCTGGGGTGAATGGCCCCAAGCCAAGAATTATGGGGAAAACATCTTCTGCCCCCACACCTTAAATCTGTAGTTCTTATTTGTGTTCCAGTAAGGTTTGCAACCTAGATCTATAACGACTTGGTTAAAAATTGCAAATTTTCAGGGGGGGCTCTGGGGTGAATGGCCCCAAGCCCAGAATTATGGGGAGAACAACTTCTGCCCCCACACCTTAAATCTGTAGTTCTTATTTTGTGCTCCAGTAAGGTTTGCAACCTAGATCTTTAAAGTCTTGGGTAAAAATTGCAAATTTTCAGAGGGGGCTCTGGGGTGAATGGCTCCAAGCCCAGAATTATGGGGAGAACATCTTCTGCCCCCACACCTTAAATCTGTAGTTCATATTTGTGCTCCAGTAAGGTTTGCAACCTAGATCTATAAAGCCTTGGGTAAAAATTGCAAATTTTCAGGGGGGGGCTCTGGGGTGAATGGCCCCAAGCCAAGAATTATGGGGAAAACATCTTCTGCCCCCACACCTTAAATCTGTAGTTCTTATTTATGCTCCAGTAAGGTTTGCAACCTAGTTCTCTAAAGCCTTGGTTAAAAATTGCAAATTTTCAGGGGGGGGCTCTGGGGTGAATGGCCCCAAGTCCTAGAAATATACCAGAAAATCTCCTACCACCAACACCATAGATATGTAGTTCTCATTTGTGCTCCAGTAAGGTTTGCAACCTAGTTCTCTAAAGCCTTGGGTAAAAATTGCAAATTTTTGGGAGGGGGGGGCTCTGGGGTGAATGGCCCCAAGCCCAGAATTATGGGGAAAACATCTTCTGCCCCCACATCTTAAATCTGTAGTTCTTATTTGTGCTCCAGTAAGGTTTGCAACCTAGTTCTCTAAAGCCTTGGGTAAAAATTGCAAATTTTCAGGGGGGGCTCTGGGGTGAATGGCCCCAAGCCCAGAATTATGGGGAGAACATCTTCTGCCCCCACACCTTAAATCTGTAGTTCTTATTTGTGCTCCAGTAAGGTTTGCAACCTAGATCTATAAAGCCTTGGGTAAAAATTGCAAATTTTCGGGGGGGGGGCTCTGGGGTGAATGGCCCCAAGCCCAGAATTATGGGGAAAACATCTTCTGCCCCCACACCTTAATTCTGTAGTTCATATTTATGCTCCAGTAAGGTTTGCAACCTAGTTCTCTAAAGCCTTGGGTAAAAATTGCAAATTTTCAGGGGGGGCTCTCGGGTGAATGGCCCCAAGTCCTAGAAATATACCAGAAAATCTCCTACCACCAACACCATAGATATGTAGTTCTCATTTGTGCTCCAGTAAGGTTTGCAACCTAGTTCTCTAAAGCCTTGGGTAAAAATTGCAAATTTTCGGGGGGGGGGGCTCTGGGGTGAATGGCCCCAAGCCCAGAATTATAGGGGAGAACATCTTCTGCCCCCACATCTTAAATCTGTAGTTCTTATTTGTGCTCCTGTAAGGTTTGCAACCTAGTTCTCTAAAGCCTTGGGTAAAAATTGCAAATTTTCGGGGGGGGCTCTGGGGTGAATGGCCCCAAGCCCAAAATTATGGGGAAAACATCTTCTGCCCCCACATCTTAAATCTGTAGTTCTTATTTGTGCTCCAGTAAGGTTTGCAACCTAGTTCTCTAAAGCCTTGGGTAAAAATTGCAAATTTTCAGGGGGGGCTCTGGGGTGAATGGCCCCAAGCCCAGAATTATGGGGAGAACATCTTCTGCCCCCACACCTTAAATCTGTAGTTCTTATTTGTGCTCCAGTAAGGTTTGCAACCTAGATCTATAAAGCCTTGGGTAAAAATTGCAAATTTTCGGGGGGGGGGCTCTGGGGTGAATGGCCCCAAGCCCAGAATTATGGGGAAAACATCTTCTGCCCCCACACCTTAATTCTGTAGTTCTTATTTATGCTCCAGTAAGGTTTGCAACCTAGTTCTCTAAAGCCTTGGGTAAAAATTGCAAATTTTCAAGGGGGGGGGGCTCTAGGGTGAATGGCCCCAAGTCCTAGAAATATACCAGAAAATCTCCTACCACCAACACCATAGATATGTAGTTCTCATTTGTGCTCCAGTAAGGTTTGCAACCTAGTTCTCTAAAGCCTTGGGTAAAAATTGCAAATTTTCGGGGGGGGGGCTCTGGGGTGAATGGCCCCAAGCCCAGAATTATGGGGAGAACATCTTCTGCCCCCACATCTTAAATCTGTAGTTCTTATTTGTGCTCCTGTAAGGTTTGCAACCTAGTTCTCTAAAGCCTTGGGTAAAAATTGCAAATTTTCGGGGGGGGGGGGCTCTGGGGTGAATGGCCCCAAGCCCAAAATTATGGGGAAAACATCTTCTGCCCCCACATCTTAAATCTGTAGTTCTTATTTTTGCTCCAGTATGGCTTGCAACTATAGTTCTAAAGCTTTTGGTGAAAAATTGCAAATTTTCTGGTGGGGGGGTCTGGGGTAAATGGCCCCAACCCCCAAAAAATCTTCTGCCCCCCCTCCACCCACAGACACACCCTATAGTATTTCTCAGTTGTGCTCTACAAAAGTTTGAAACCTAGATGTAAATGCACCCAAGCCCAGTCCAATGTAACATCCATCAGCTGGGTTGGCTGGGTGGGGTGGGCTGCAGTGGTCACAGTGAGGGTCTCAATGGTTAAGCTTCACAGTGGACTGAGTGACCTGGGAGTGGCGCAGTGTCTGCTTACAGATCGGCGGGTCTGTGGCGATCTGAAAACGGCCAGCTCAGTCCTCCTTTAATAGCTATATCAATTGAAACTTAATTAAATTTAAATTATTTTAAGAAGACCTAATATTCTATAATATTAAGATTATTTAAAAAGGAGGTTGATTATAAATAATAATCTCTATGTTTGCCTTAAGGACTTAGTATGTGAGCTGTTTATTGATAGTTACTGACGAGTCCTCCAGATGGCAGGGCAAGCACGTTCTACAGGATTGATGGATAGTGACTGACAAGTCCTTCAGATGTCAGGACAAGCACGTTCTACAGGATAGTCACAGGATACTTACTTGACAAGGAGCAGCTCGCCTATCTTATTTAAATATGAGCTTAGACTGTCAAGCATCATAGTGAGGGCACAGATGAAATGAAGCAACATAGAATGGGCTAAGGTAAAGGAATCATCATAGAAAGGGCAGAGATCATATGAAAAGCTATATCAATTGAAACTTACCTTATTTGATGTCCTTGGAGATGTGCAGGGTTAAATTCGAGTTGTATTGGAGAAAGGTTGCTAGCTTCTTTATTTATGAAGAAAATTAAATTTTAATTAAATGAAGGCAGGCATTGTTTGTTGCATATTTACAGTATGTAAATATACATCCATCGGCTACCACGTGAAGGTCTTGCCTGCTATAAGCCGACATAATTTTGACATAAAGAGCCTAAAAAAGATTTTTTTATGAACAGAATTTATGACTTGTCTATATTTCTATGTTATGCAGATATATGAGATATGAGGTATACATGGCTGCATATGAAGCTTTCTTTGTTTTATATTTCATTTCATTTAACCTACGTCCAATGAAATGAAGATATCTAGTTGAGCTTTTTTTTCTTTGGTTTTATTGCTTTAAGTTAGGATCTTAATAGCAATTGTAACCTGCAGTCACTAAGAAGCAAGCATCCTTTCGCCAGATAATATATCAAGAGAAAGGGATGCTTTGCGGTATCTTAGCTTTATGTACACATATACACATATCTACATGTGCTTTATATCTAGATATAGACAAATGCATAATTTTAGATATTAACTTAATTGAAAATCAAGAAGGCACTGGTTCTGGAGTGAGTTTCTCATTGCTTCGTAAAAGGAAAATTCCTTATAGACGTGTGACAGTCCACACTCCTCGATGTTTTTGATGACTGTCATAGTTAAGTAGACATTTCTTACATAAAAGGTTCTTTCTAGAGATTTTTCTCTGTGAGAAAAATATGTACCCTCAAAGAACATTTGAGCCAAGACATAAATGAAATCCTCTCTTGAGAATCTCCTTTTCTTAGATTTTATTGTTTGAAAGTCATCAGATTTGATACAGGAAATCATTTCATTTCTTTTGATGATTTTTGATATTAGTCTAGCGAGGTAGAAACTATGTCCTGTATCCATTTGACAATTAAAGAGCATGATACTTTGAAGTATTCTTAAAGCACATTCAATTCCTATGTAAAAAGATTTCTTTGAAGGTTCTTGCCTGAAAATATATGCTTGATCATCAGCTGCCTTATATAAGCTATGTGTCACTCGTGGTAGAGAATCATGGTATGGACACATTCTGATATGTCCCTGTTCTGTGAAAAAATCAGTCACAGACTGTCGACCACATTTTCTACGTTTACCGTCCAGACAGTCACATATCCAGTAAGTATTTCGCTTTTTCTTGTGCTTTATAGAAACTTCACTCACCTTGAACACAGGTAGATTATATCTCAAAATTCTAGCAAAGATAACCAAGACATCCTGCATAGAACCAGCCTTCTCCATTTTCCTGATCCTTTTCCATCTTCTTAAAGTCAAGGCATATATATACAACACGATTTTTTTAGCAGCATCATAGAACAAATATCTATGCAAATTTATCTTGTTGCCCAGCAATGCCATATGTAAATTTTTGCTGTTGCCTATGGATACAAGAGGAATTCCCCAGAGAAAAATTGAATGTAAATTTATGCTGTTGTCTATGGATACAAGAGGAATTCCTCAGAGAAAATATATGCTGTTGTTCCCCTGGATACAAGAGGAATTTTCCAAGAAAAAACTTGATTTAAATGTACGTTGTTGTCCCTAGATACAAGAGAGAATAGTATAGACAGTTAACGCAGTGAGCGAGCAATGAGTTATCGAGTTGGTAGACTGTTATGTTTTCTTTTTCACAGAAAAAAAAGAATATGTCATTGTTGCGCAACAGTCCCTGGATACAGCATTAATGTGACATGATTCGCTGAAAAGGGATCTTAGTGCAGAGGGTGTGAGACCTTTTGTTGCCGCACGTGCTAAATGTTCTAATGTATACATAAAATATATGTTGTTGTTCTTGGATGTCACTAAGCTGTCTGAGAAAAAGCCTCTCATAAATATCCAGAGTAAAAACTTTTTCCAAGTGTGGATTTTTCGCCTGCTCTCACGTAGTTTGGTACATAAAAACTTATAAATATCTTGAGTAAAAACAATCTTAAGTTTTTTACATGACTTTTTATTTTGTCTTTGGAATATTTACGTTCTTTGTTACATTAAGAAGGTAAACAGCTGGTAATATATGACTAAAGCAGATGACTACGTAAAACTTGGAACTAAATATTTGATTGGAACTTTCTTGCAAAATCTACAGTGCATAGACTTACATTGGAAGCAAGCTCACAGGGAAATAGACTCATGATATTGGTATTTCTCCTACATATATAAACATGCAGTTAAATGCTGTTGGCTATATCTTACTACAGGAAAGCATAGGTTCTATGGATATATATCTAACTTGTATACTTATCTAAAATAATCTTTTTTCTATGTGATAAATCTCTGCAGTTAAGCATAGAAGCTTACTTCAGTGAGAACTTTTGCTTCCAATTTTAATGTCAGTGTATAACAGAAGTTACATAACTAACTTTTAAAGCACTGCAACTTAAGTGCGTCACAAAAAGTTTCAGGACAGGATAGGGATTCTTTTCTTTCCTGCTTTAAAGTGTACCATAGAGAAAAACTAATGATGTAACTCAGTGCACTTGGTTATAGGTAACATAGTTGACACATACTTACATGAATCTTCTTTTTTTATCTTTAGATTTATCTTCACTTCGAGAAGATCCTTTGCTGACTCTTCACAGAAGCATTATGATCAATGCATTAAAGTGCCATGACCATTAGTCAGCGTAATGCTTAAAAAAAATGCTTATGAGACTGTCATCATGTCAACTTTAATGAGTTAAAACATAAGTTTTTTAGAGGGTAGGCATTATGCTTTCATGAAATTTTGCTGAGCAGTTTCATCAGTGCTTCTTTTATGCATTATGACGAGCAACGAGCATGATGCACTTATGCAACTATGACTTTTAGGGGGTCAGAGAGGACTTCTGCAACTAAGACCTTAAGAGAGTTAGAGAGCATCGTACCAATCACCCGTCTTAGTATCCTTTTTAACTTCATTTTATGATAACACAAGTGTGCGATGCTTCCAAGTTTCCATATGTTACATGTCTTTAAAAAAAGACAGAAGCTTCATGGTTTTAGGTTTCCATGACAGAACGCAGTAACTATTGTTTGTTAACCCTTTTTTGACAGTTATTTTTTCAGGACAGGAATTTTCATATATTAGAATGTATTATGTTAATTTCCTTTTGGGCGTGCAACATGTTTTTATGGAAACAACTCACAGGAACCATTTTTTAGCTTGTTCCATGTTATCTGTCCACCATATAAGGCAAGGTATTTTTTTCCACTTAAAGGTATGCATGTATATGCTAATGTGCTTTTCTTTTAATCTTGCAAGGGCTTCTTTGTAGATTTAAACAGAAATCAAGCTCGAAAAGATCTCAAAGGCTGAAGCTCTATCATGTCTCTAGCTGTGCCAGGAACAGCTCGATCAGGTCTATATATAAGTGATCTTTGACGTTTCTTTATTTTCCATGCAATTAAGAAAGGAACTGCTATGATAAGAGGAATGAAAATACCACCAATCACTGATCCTGTTATAATTCGTCGTTTTCCAAAAGAAGGGTTAACAGAGGTAGAAATAGGAGTAGGGCTCACAGCAGCGAAGCTGAGCCCCTCCCCTTTCTTTTTAGGCGCTATATATGCTCTGGAGCTGGAGGAGAAGGGCACAACAGATCCTGTCTTTGAAGACTTTGCATCGAAGTTCAGCGTCGATTTCAAGATTGAATTGGGCGTCGATGTCAATTTCAAATCATGCAAGGAGACAGTTTTCCTCTTCAGTCCTTCCATAGAGGTGAGTGTTTTCCTGAAATGACATCGGTATATGGTCTTAATACTTTTTTCTGATCCTTTTCACAATGAAAATAATGAATAGCAATTGTAATATTAGCTTATGTATTAAGCAGTGACGGATTTAGGGGGGCGCGGGGGGCGCGCCCTCCTTCCTTTAGGTCAGTACTTAAGAGTTTAACTACATATTTTGGATCCCAAAATTTGTCCAAAATAGAGGGTGCGTTGATGCAGAAATACATCATGCTCATTGATTAGCAGGGAAGCCTATCTCACAAATGATTTCATGCATTGTTCAGTTACGAGTTGAATTTCTTCATGTTGATATATTAAGTTCTTGAGATAAATGGAAGGATGCTTTAGAAGTCATGTCTATTTTTCCAGACGTATATGAAAGTTTGAAATGTTTATTTTTCATGTTATTTTTTTATTTTTTGATAAAATTACAGATAGGAGATAAGATTCTATAGAATAAAAAAAGGAACATGCAAAGTAACTGACTTGATTTCCTTAGGAAAGTTGACATTTTCTTTTATCTTTTCGAGGAGGAGAAGGTTCTGCATTGTGGTTTGATATTTTGTCTATGAAGCTTCCTGTAGGTGCTTCTATTGAATCCCCTTTCATAGATTTCTCTTCTGTACTCAGATTGTCAGACGTAATAAGAAAGGGTTGAGTCACAACATCCTCAGGCAAGGTTTCAGTGTATGTTTTTGGAGATAATTTTGAAGCTAGCGTGTTATCAGAAGAAATATTTTCTCCTGAAGCTTCAGAGTTTTTTTCTTTGAGAGAAGACATGAGCTTAGTCTCTGTGACAGGGAACAAGGTTTTCATGTTGTCAATTTCTGGCGTTGTACTGGAGACATAGATGGAAGCAGGATAAGTTTTGATAAGTTTTGAAGCAGAAGTAGGATTTTGTGTAGTAGAAGAATATCTCAAGGTGGATATTATCTCATTCAACCTGCAGAGACATAAAAACAGGATAGACATAAGAAAATGTAAAGCAGGGTTCATCCAGTAAGGGAGGTCTAGAGGAGAGGCACAGTCATGCTTTAGCACTATATTTCATATATAGTGAGACCTTGATTATCCGACCACCCTTGTTGCAGACATATTTTCCCAGGATCTCAAAACTGTGGGATTATTTAAACTCCTCATAACAGATTGGTATTGGAATGTCTCAGCTTCAGAATGGCTTGATCCTGTGTACGTTGGATAATCAAGGGTCGGATTATCAAGGTCTCACTGCAGTCAAGAGTTTAAGCAAGGCATTAAAGCAATTGTAAATTAGAGCGATGTGATTTTATTCTTTCTCTTGACTTAAATCTTTAACTGAAATCACTGAAAAATGTGACTTTAAATTATTACAGTGAGACCTTGATAATCCAACCACTCTTGTTGCAGACATATTTCGCCCGGATCTCAAAACTGCTGGATTATCAAAGCATATTATGATAGATTTGTGTTGGAATGTCCCAACTTCAGCTTGACCAGATCCCATGTATGTCGGATTATCAAGGGTCTGATTATCAAGGTCTCACTGTATGTCAACTTTTCTAGCTATGGGTAGTCTTTGCTTATAGATAGACGAAAATAATTACCTGCAAACGCCGGCATCACAGATATATATTCCATGCCTTGTGGTCAGTTTGTCTAGGAATGGAAATACATCTCGATCATAGATGATTGATTTCCTTGTATGTCCTTCCTGATCCTTGATAAGAACCTCAGTTGTAAGAAAGGACAAGTGCGAGGGAGGAATAGCCTGAATACATCTTATGTAAGGCTCACATGTCAAAGAAGATCCGTTGTGTTCACAACGACAATTGTTTTGCACAGTCTGCATGTAGCAGACAGGAAAGAACACAGCTAGTAGCCACAAAGTTTTCATCGTGAATGAGAAAATAAGGCTAAGCTAGTTTGCCCTATTAAGATAAGTTTTTAACAGCAAGACATTTTGTTGGTACAGTTAGATAATGAAATAGAATACATGCATGGCAGGGAGTAAACATCCAGATAAAGCGCTCTTCCTGAAGATAGGCGCATGACTCACTTTGCTATGTTCAGAAAGCAGTTGATGTTGGTCTTCAGAGATGTCTGGCTAGAGAGACCTATGAGTTAAATATACCTTCTTAGAGCCAGTTACAAAGAGAGACAGAATAGCCGTGCGGTGAGGATGCTCATCTCTCTTTCAAGGAAGCATGGGTTCGAATCCTGCCTGCTGCTTACACTTTTCGTTTTGCTGGTGAACGTCCGTTGTGTTTTCAGTGCATATGTTTTGCCATGTCGCTGCTGTTATCAGAGAACATACATCAAGACATGAATAATCTTATAAGCACATAACTTCTCTTTTAAGGATATGCCACACAACGCTTGCACACCCATGTTCTCTCTAGTTTCGTGAGGTCAGCTTTTCTCTGAAGTCTGATACGATGTATATCATACGTGGCTCGTGTCTCCCCTCTAGTGTCAAAGGTTCAAACTAATTTTCAGCTGTGTGGGTTCGATTCTCTGTTCTGCTCCATAATTATCGCAGTGAGATAACTTCTTCAGAGGTGGAATTCTATGAGGAACTGTGGCTATTCAAATTAATTAGACATGAAAGCAGAGCAAGAAGCTCATGTCTTAAGCTATTTTTCTATTTTACAGGAATACAGTCCTCTGTCCTTGACTGAACCTTGCTGTAAACTCTCGCCACAGACTGTGAACAAACTGATGCTTGATTGACGATAAGAACATCTCTCTCCTGCCTCCTGAGATAACAAGTTACAGATTCAAAAAGAGCAAGGTACGTTGTCTTGTTTCTTTTCCAGAAAAAAGAGTATTACGTTGAAGAAGATGCTTCTCATCATTTGTATGTACACATGAGTTTAAGACCATAGGAGCAGGCGAGACAAGCGAAAGTTTAGTTACCTTGTTTTCCGCTAGGGGCTGTGAGGACACTGATCATCGTAATGGTGCGCTGTAGAGACATGTACTACTGTGATTGAAGTTACGATGATCAAAGTTTAAAAAAGTCTAGAAATAGGCTTTTGATTTTATTTTTCGTTGTTTGAAGATAAAAAAGAACTCCTACTTATTTTTTGCAGGTCTTAAAGCACATCGCACTTCCGGAAGTTTTCATCTAAGCCTGCTGCAACTAGCACAAAGTAAGTCAGAAGAAGCTATGTTTCCTTGATCAATAGAATATATTATGCATAACACGGAACATTACGTCACTTTTAAGTTTTAAGTCATAGATTTCATTGATATTATACTTTTTTGGCTTGCGAAACATTATGGTTTCAAACCTAGACTGTAAAATAAGAAGTTAACCTGTTTACTACTTTTAAAATGTCTTCTTTTTTATTTTTTCATTTTTTTATTTTTTTTAGGTGAAGCTAAGTCAGCCTTAAGAGCCGATCATTTGAAGTTGGATGGTAAATCTTCACTAGATTCCAGGAAGTTTGCCTCTAGAGCCTCGACTTCGCACAGCAATTCTCTTCCACGGTTATTGTCTTTTTTCTTTTTTGTCTGAAAGATGTAATCTTACATATGTCTATTCAATATGCAGTCAACAATATTGTTCTGATTGTAGTCACTAGTCCTTGTGCTAAGATAAATGTAGAAAGTTTCACGTCTCATAAGAAAAATATTTCTAGATATAGAGGATCTATTAACATAAGCAAGAAAAATTTTTCTTTGAAATTCACAAAAAACGGATTTTGCTATATTTTTCTTAAAAATAATTTTTCTTGTGTTTTAGATAATATCCATGAATTTGTTACATTGCATTGCTCTAATTTTTTTTCTAAATATTCTGAGATAGAATTTAAGGAAATTAATGTCAAGTTGTTGAACGTTCAATTAAGCATAGAAATAAACATAGGAGAAAAAGAAATTAAATTAGGAGAACTTTTTTTGAAATTTTATTCAAAGTGGCCTGTAGCTTATGAATATAGAGTTCGTGAGAGTAATACCTTTGAGTCTGTTTGGCTTCTTTATGATGATAAGATCGAGACCAGCCGAAGAGCTTCTGCTTTTTCCTCTTTCAGGATAAGCTCCAAAGAAATAACTTTCACTATAGGACATAATTTTAAAGGAAATTGCATAGTAAATAATGTAGAGTTATTTTTGAAAATATGTTATGAAATGAAAGAGGTTTTGGTTGAAGTAGAGAGAGAGAAATTTCCTCTTGCATCAAAATGAAAGAGAGCAAAATAATTTCACAGTTTATTTTGGTTTTATTCACCTTATTGTGTCAAGATAGAGCAGAGAATCATGAATATTGGAGAAAAGTAAAGCAAACAGACACGCATTGCTTGTTCTATGTGACAGAGATTATTAGGAAAAGACAAAAAGAATGTAGAATTCCAAGAGAGAAAGTCATATCTTTGTTGAAAGAGGAAACATGGAGCTCTCTCTTAAATTTCATGAAAAAAGATGAAGCTTACAGAAAATATTACGGGTATTGCATCACAGACAGCAAAGAGAAAATATTAGAAGACTTGCTTTCTTCTCGCAGCGTTTTAGTAGAATGCATTTGTGAAATACTCAACATCAATGTCTTTTTTTCTTCTAAGCATCAAAGCACTGATTTTCATCCTTTGGAAAACTTAAGACCTAACGCTGTTTACATAAATTTCAATGAAGAGTCAAATGAAATAAAAGAAGGTAATCCAGCTGAAAACAGGATGAAGGCAAAAAAAGACTTTGATTCCAAAAAGAAAATTTCAGATCGTGCTTCACTTTCTATGCCTTTAAATTTTTCAAAGAAAGAAAAATTATCAGACAGCAGTGAAGAAGATGAAATACCTGAGAAAAATTTTGTTCATGCTTTGACTGCAGAACAAAAACCTGGTACATCTCTTGAATGTTTAAGTGAAAGTGACGATGACACCTCCAAAAGTGCTAACAGAAAGAAAAAAAAATCTAGATACCTGTCAGAAGAAAGTGCGAGTGAACATGAGTTTGATTTCTTGAAAGAAGACCTAGAATGTTCTGAAAGTGAAGAAGAAACTGTTAAAAAAGAAATAACAAAAAACAGAATGAAGAAAGTAAGCCCTCGTAAGAAAGTTTGCGTTGAAGACAAGGTAGAAATGTTGAAGCACTTTCAACCTTTAGCTACTTTGATTCAATCAGAATTAGAGACCAGTCAAATGAACTTAGAACATTGCTTTCTTGTGATAGAGCGTATACTCAAACATTTAAGAGTACTAGCTTCCAATATTTTGCCTGAGAATTTAGAGAAATGTGCCAGGTGTCCTTTGCATTGTTCCTCTGCTTTGTTGAAATGTACAAAAGATAAGAGAGGACCTAAAACAAACAAAGCAAAAAAAATGAAAATGTGTCCGATATAGTTTTATCTTCAACTATAGTCTACATTCTTTTCTTCTACAGATGCCTAAAAATAAGAAGCCTCGTCAGCCAAAAAAAACTGTCTGTTCTCGTCAGATTCCTCACACTTCCAGAGCCTCCTCCGCTTCTATAAATTCTCCTGTTTCTGTTCTCTCTGCTTCGACCGTGGTTTTTCCATGTCTTTCTGGCTCAGGTGGAAACTCTTCTGCTCTTCTTCTTTCGTCTCTCAGGCTCCTGCTCTTAAAGCCTCTGTTCCTGCTCGTCTTAACTCAGTTCCTGCTAGCATAACCTCTGCTTCTTCTACATGGAGACCCTCTTCTGCATGCAGTTCTCTTGTCTCTTCTAGCTTTGCACCCTTTTCTCTTTCCTCAGCTCCTACTTCCTATCTCTCTGCTGCCTTTGAACCCTTTCCCGCTAGCAGAGCTTCTCCCACTTCTGTTTTGCTTCCTCCCTCCTCTGCTTCTGTCTCTGCAGACGTTCCAACTTCTACCTGCTCTGTTCCCCTCTCTTCAGCTTCTGCTTCTGTTCCTTCTTCTTCTAGCTATGTTTCTCCTCTCTCTTACCAGGAAGCTTTCCATCAGTTTGTGATAAACAATGTGAAACAGTTTGCACCTGCTTCTCTCACTTCTTCCTTCTCACAAAATTACCCTCTCTTGTCCACTGTGCTTTACCCTCAACAAGCTGTGGAAGAAGACACAGACTTCTGTGTCTGTAAGGAGGAATCTGACAAAGAAGATCAAGAAGTAGCTAGTATCTTTGACAATCCCCTTCCCTCTATGTCTAGCAACGATAGACCTAGAATTACTTTCCCTCCTTCCTGTAGGAAGGATGCAAAAGCACCTTCTGAGGAGAGAGGGAAAAATAATTCTTGTGTTCCCTCACCTTGCCCTGAAGCAGATGGCTCGACCTCTTCTGAAACAGGATCGATCACGGCTGGATGTGTGAGAACTTCTACGAACTCTGCTAGACCTATAACCGATACAGCACAGCTGACTCCTCCTGCTTCATCACCGTCTCACCATGCTTCTCTCGGATTTCCGCTTCCATGTTCTCACAGCTTGTCAGAACCTATTGTCATTCAACCTGCTTCCTCAGAGACTGACAGCTTTGTAGTCCCTCAGCTTGACAGCGTTCCAGTCTATATGACTTCATCCTGTGCACGTCCTGTTTGTACTCCTTCTGTTTCTCGTCCTATAACTGCTTCTCAACTACACAGACCTGTTACTGTGGTGAGACCCCAAGTAGATACTAGACAAGCCGACCATTTTCAAGCAGGCTCCCAACCTGTCAGATTTACTGCTTCTCTTCAGGCTGGAGTTCCTGTAGTCCCACCTGTTCACCCTCCAACTTCCTCTAATCCTATGATTCCTGTCTTTAACTTGAGGACAGGACATATTATCCCTCTTGATATCACTGCCCGTCTCCAACCTCCTGACGTCCCCCTAGATCTTAGTTTTAACAGTCACCCTGCTCACATTCCCATTTCCACTGACGCATCAGTAAGTAACCAAAACGTAGAAAACCAACCTGTCTCTTCCATTTCTGGTTCACAACCTGTTACCAGTCAACAGAACAGTTCTTCTTCTGACTTAAGAGACAGAGAAGGACTTCTGCAAAGATTTGAGAGAATTTTTGGTTCAATTGAGGTAGGAAGGTATTTCTACGATCAGTGCATGCTTTCCAGGTTGCGCAAACCGGCTTCAGGCACGGCAAGGAACCCTTTCTCTGTTATCAGAGACTGCAGGCTTTGCAAAACCCACTTCTTTCCTGCAGGGGAGGTTGTCGTAAGTTCCTGCAAGAGAGCCTTGTTGTCCTGCAGGTTCTGTGACGTGCTTTTCTCCACCTCTCAAGATCTTATCAGGCACTTAATAGACCATCACCATTGCAAAGAATAAAATGTAAAGGACATGTCTTCTACCATGCTTTCAACACACTATACAAGAATATCGCTGCAGCTTTTCTTTTTAAATTAGAAATAAATGTAAAAAGTTTTCTTAACTTTTAAAAAATGGAACGCCTTACATCTTTAGACTTGAAAGTTTTAAGTACTAGAAGTGAATATTTTAAATCCTATGTCAGCTTCTATGAGTTGAAAGAAGAAAGTCCAAGAGAAATAAATATAGAGATACCTTTTCTTCCTTTGCTCTCTCTGTCACAATGCTTTTCATACATTTCTTGTTTCAGTTTCAAGTCCGAGAAAAAATGTCATAAGCTTTTAGATAGAGTCCAAGACGTAGGATCTATAGCTTTTTTTGCTAATTTCTTTCAAAGTGAGTTCTTGTTTGAATATTTGCTCCAAAGAAGTCAAGATAAGATAGAAGAAATAGGTAAAATTTTAAAGGTACATGCTTATTGTGGCAACATATGTCATGCTTCATGTACAACGTTGATATACTTTTGTCATGATTTGGTAGGAGAAGATTACACTGTCTTTAATATATTGAAAGACCTCTTCTGCGAAGATCATAGCATGGATGATTATTGCTCTTTCGCTTGCTACGAAGACCAAAAAATAACCAGAAAAATAAAACATCTCCTTAGACAAATACGAATGAAGCAATACCCTAAATGTTATCACTGTGGGGGCTGTGGAGGCGATCATACAGTAGAAGAGGGGGACATTGAGACCGATACTTTTCGTTTAGATTGCTGCGGATCTCATTGTCATCATCGATGCTATATGAACTTAAGATTTAGATCGTTCACAACCCCCTCGCAACCTAAAGTTAAATGTAAAGACTGCAGAGCTGTTTGGTTTGAGGGAAAACCTGCTTGCACTAAACTTTTCATGAAATGGCAAAGAAAGAAATACACCAATTTAAGAAAGAGTTTTTATCAAACAAGGATTCGTTTTCATAATCTCCCAAGACGTTTAAGCCGCTGAATTTTAAAACAGGTTTAAGCCGCTGAATTTTAAGACAGATTTTATGTCCTTGAGATAAGTAGATAAAACTTAGAATGTGTCAAGACATGTCCTGAACTCTTTGATCTATAACTCATATCCTGACCCAAAGACTTGCATTTAAAGACTGTAATTTTTTGAGTCTTTTGGTTCATGCAAGAATGTTCTTGTACATGTTAACCAGAAAGTTATTGTAATCAGTGCTTTACTTCATTTATTAGTACTAGTCGAAACATATATCTTGACATGTTCACTGGAAAGATTCACTGACATCTATGACATGTGCTGCTTCATGTGTATAATTGTTCTTACGTTGACAGAAAACGATGTTCTCTTGACGTTGAAATGAAAGTATGACATTGTGTTACCATGAAACATTGCTCACATGAAAGCGTATTAGCTCATGTAAACTGGCTTTGCAATAAAGCATAAAGAAAAAAATCTATTTTTTCTTATCTTTCTGTAAGATGAATGTGAACATAAACTACCATATCTTATGCACTCATCTTGATTACCTGAAAAGTCAATTACAATATGAAGGACGTCCTCTTGAGAAAATAGATATTTCGTTCCCACAACAATCACATATGAACGAAAAAAAGGCAACTAAGATTTTTTCCGCTCTTTCTGAACTCGAATGCTTGCCTCTTCTGAAAGAAATAAGGATAGAGGCACTTATATTCTTTGCTGATTATTTTCGTTCATCTTTCCTGGAAGAAGAAATAATCAATATAGTGTTAGATGATATCATGTTGATGCCACGAGCGTTGAAGACAATTTGCTGGTGTATGAAGGATCAAACTTTCTATTACAGGATGCTATTCATAGCAGCAGATTTCTTAGACATAAAATTCATCAATGTAGTGACTGAAATGATGTATCCTTTGAGGCTAGAAGGTAATGTAGGAGTTGAACCTTCTTCTTACGTTCTTTCCAGAATAACTAGAAAATTTAGAGACAAAAAAAGACAAAAGATACACAAGATGTCCACAGAATATATGATGTGTATACTGTGTTCTGGTTTGTTGATAATGTCACCTAAAAGCAAAGACGTATGTTATATGTTTTGCTGCATGAAGCCAGTCCACATGAAGTGTTTCCATGAATTTTTAGATGAACAACATGAATACAGTCCTGTAAAGAAATGTGTATACTGTGATATTAAATGGCACAACAAGAAACCTCAAGGAGAACCTGATTATCTGTTATGGTTGTCAAGGAATGCAGGTGCTCATTCTATCCTGCATGAAAAGAGAAAGCCTAAGATGTGTCTTTTTCCCGATGAAATAAAAAGATGAAAAAATTAATCATTTGTTGTGTTCTGTTATTTCACATTTTACAGCCGACCAAAAATGCTTAATATTACCCCTAAAGGTTATAATTCTTTCAGAGACCAGAAAAGTCCATTTTACCAGTAGATGTTAGAAATGTTTCAGGGACCAGAAACGTTTATTTCACCACGAGATGGCAGAAAAGTTTTAGAGACCAGAAAGTTCATTTTACCAGTACATGTCAGAAATGTTTCAGGGACCAGAAACGTTTATTTCACCACGAGATGGCAGAAAAGTTTTAGAGACCAGAAAGTTCATTTTACCAGTAGATGTCAGAAATGTTTCAGGGACCAGAAACATTTATTTCACCAGGAGATGGCAGAAAAGTTTTAGAGACCAGAAAAGTTCATTCTACCAGTAGATGTCAGAAATGTTTCAGGGACCAAAAACGTTTATTTCACCTCAAGATGGAAGAAAAGTTTTAGAGACCAGAAATGTCCATTTCACCAGTGAACGTCAGAAATGTTTAAGGGATCAGAAATGTCCATTTTTTTAATAAATGTCAGAATATTAGAGACCTGAAATTGGTGAAATGGATATTTTTAATCACAGAGCAATTTCTGATCTCAGAGCTATTTCTGATCTCAGAGATATTTCTGATTTCAAAGAAGTTTTTGATCTCAGAGAAGTTTCTGCTATAGTGTGGTTAAATTGAGCATTTCTTGTTCCTGAAACATTTTTGACTAACAGAAACTACTCTGAGATCAAAAACTTCTCTGAGACAAGAAATATCTTTGAGATCAGAAATGTTTAGTTTAACCACATCATAACATAAACTTTTCGGATACTAGAAATGTTTATTTTACCACTCAACCGTAGAAATGTCTCAGGGATCAAAAATTCTTAAATTAACCATCAAATGCTAGAAACTTTTAGACACCAAAAGATACTAGAAATGTTTATTTCACCACTAGATGGTAGAAATGTTCTAAGACTTAGAAATGCTCGAATCAACCACCAGATGACAGCAACTTTTTAGAGACCATAAATGTTTGTTTCACCGCTAGATGTTAGAAATGTTTCAGGGACAAGAAATGTTCAGTTCAGCCACTAGGTGGCAGAAACTTTTCAGTGACCAAAAATGTTTATTTCACCACTAGATGACAGAAATGTTTCAAGAATTAGAAATGCCTGAATCAACCACGAGATGCCAGAAACTTGTCAGAGACCAGAAATGTTTGTTTCACCGCTAGATGTTAGTAATGTTTCAGGGACAAGAAATGTTCAGTTCAGCCACTAGGTGGCAGAAACTTTTCAGTCTCCAAAAATGTTTATTTCACCACTAGATGGCAGAAATGTTTCAAGAATTAGAAATGCTCAAATCAACCACCAGATGCCAGAAACTTTTCAGAGACCAGAAATTTTTGTTTCACCGCTAGATGTTAGAAATGTTTGAGGGACAAGAAATGTTCAGTTCAGCCACTAGGTGGCAGAAACTTTTCAGTGTCCAAAAATGTTTATTTCACCACTAGATGACAGAAATGTTTCAAGAACTAGAAATGCTCAAATCAACCACCAGATGACAGAAACTTTGCAGAGACCTGAAATGTTTGTTTCATCGTTAGACGGTAAAAATGTTTTAAGGACAAGAAATGTCCAGTTTTACCACTCAGTGTTAGAAACTTTTTAGTTTAGTTTAACCATAAGGTATCAGATACTTTTCAGTTAAGAGATATGTTTGTTTCACCTCTAGACATCAGAAATGTTTCAGTGATCAGAGACGCTCAGTATGAACGCTAGGTAGCAGGAAGGAAAACTCTTTGAGGTTCTGGATGAGGAAGGGCTGCACTAAACTTTAACAGGCTCCTTCTGGCCTGTCAGAACGAGGTCTCCTTTATTTTTAATTAGCAAAAGAGATATAAGAAAGAAAGTTCATTGTCTTTAATTTTGAAGTTAAAATGGCTCTTTCTTCTCCTTTTTTTGTCAATTTACCTTCTAACACGATTCATCCATCTCGAGAAAATAAGATCAGTTCTTTCTATGTAAAGCTTCCTACTACTTTGCTTCTTCAGGGAGCATGGGAAGTAGCGTTAGTGGAAGTTAACGTTCCTGTCTCATGGTATAACTTTCCAGAAATACCAGAAAAAAATCAGACTATAATAGCAGAGAGAATTGATTTTAAGCTTAAAACAGACGAAGAAAAAATAACTTCTTTAGATGAAATAGACATAAAGAAAATATATGTCGTGCAAAGGATTCCTTACGGTAATTATACGAGCTCAGATAGTTTAATAAGATGTATTAATTTAGCCTTGAAAAAAATTGATGTATACTCAGACGAAGAACTTTACAGAAACAGCAGAGAACCATATATGAAAACAGAACTTCAAAACTTGAAACCTATATTGAAAGTAGGCAGAGGAGACAGAGTAACTATGTCTAAATATTTATGCAGTATTTTACGATTAGATACAGCAAACGAGGCTGAGATAAATGACGACAAAGTAGTGAGTTTCACAGGTCTTCCCTTAAGGACCTTGTTAGATTTTCAAGTTTTAATGAGCACAAAAGAAAGGTACAAGCATTATAAATATTTCAAAGCAGGAGGAGTCCCAAATTTGCATCATGTTTCGTCTAACATTTACATATACACAGACATTGTATCTAATGAAGTAGTAGGAGATGTTCAAATGCCACTTCTGAGAACTATACGTTGCAGTGAAAAATTTGGAGACGACATAAAAGAAGTCTTCGTTAATCCTTACTACAAAAGACTCAGAAGAAATGAAATTCAGGAGATACATATTAAAATATGTGACGATCAAGGGGAACTCGTGAAATTTGAGTATGGAATTGTTTTTATAGTTCTTCATTTTCGACCTTTAAAATCAAGATTTATAGATTAAGAGAGAAGATTTCTTTAAAATGAAACGTCAGAAAGCTTTCAAGAATTTAATAGTTGAATATGATTTAGTTCCTGTAGCTTACAAATATGACATTGATTTATTCCTTTTGAAGAAATTGAAGAATAAAAAGAAAAAAGAAGGAGGAATAAAATTTCAGTTAGCTTTGTGTACAGTTTTAGGAAAATATAACTTGGAGACAAGTGAACACTTTGAAATAAGGCCATGGTTTAAAAGCTCTATGCAAGTCAGCTTTGACTCACACAACATAGAAAAATTAATAAGAGACTCTTTTTCTGTAATTTTAGGCTTCTTCAATGCTTTTTTACATATGGGCTCAGGATGGTTCTTAAAGAAAATTAAAGTTTTGCATTTGTCTGTTTTCAAGTATAATCCTTTTGGAGGTCAAAAAAAAGAAACTAGTGAGGAAATTATCAGAAAGAAGAGATCAGTCCTTGACGTCAAAGGCAGTGGAAATAAGTGCTTCATATATTCAGTCCTAGCAGGTCTTCATAAGTTGACTGAAAATGCTAATATAGCTCAGTCTTATGAAGTTTATTTAGACGAATTAAATCTTTCTTTCCTTTCCTTTCCTGTTAAACTAAGTGAAATACCTAAATTCGAAACAAAGAACAACGTAACTATACATGTGTTTGGAATGTTAGAGAAAAAAAGCGAGCCGTTCCCTATGTATATTTCTGTCCTTTCTTCACCTCTGGCAGAAGGACGACATGTAGATTTATTGTTGCTGAATGATCATTTTTATCTGATAAGAAACTTATATAAATTTATAAGACCTTTCTTCTGGAAAAAAACTAGTTTTTTTTGTTATAAATGCTTAATTTCTTTTTGCTCTAAAATTCGATATGAAAAACATGTAAGCAATGACTGTCAGAAAAATGTATATACTGGTCAAGGTTACTCTACTCCTTCTGAAGGAAGTACTTTGAAATTCACTGAGCATAAGTATCAAGTTAAAAGTCCTTTTGTTATATATGCTGACTTCGAATGCTACAATCAAACTATACAAAAAATACATAAAGGTAAATCTTTTTGTTCTAAAGAGCACAAACTTAATGCTTTTGGTGAAATAATGGTATCAAAATATGACAAATACAGTCAAGATCCTTTCATCTACGTAGGGAAAAATGTAATAAAAAAATTTACATCCTACTTATATCAAAAAAGAGCAGAAATTTCATACATTTTAGACCATAAAAGGAAACCTTTGTCGTTGTCTCCTAAAGATATTTCACGTATTATAAAGCAAAAAAATTGTTACATCTGTGGAATATCTTTCACAAAAAAAGGTATGAAAAAAGTTTTAGATCATGCTCATCTAGGACAAGAAGGAAAAGGCAGGGACTTGAATTATGCTTGCAATCGATGCAATCTAACTTATACCAGTCTTAGAATGGACAAACTGAAAATACCTATTGTAATACATAACAGCATGAACTATGACACTCATTTTCTTATTCAAAAACTGTACAAGTATATAGGAAATAAAACTATATCAGTTATAGCTAAGTCTTCTGAAAAATTTTTGACTTTAAGTTTCGAGAACTTTAAAATTTTAGATTCTTTTCAATTCTTACCCACTTCTCTTTCTAAACTTGCTGAACTCTTGCATGAAAAAGGTTTGGAAGATTTCATTCAGACTAAGAAACACACTGCAGACAAGAATCTTATTCCTTTCATGATAAGAAAAGGAGTCATGTGCTATGATTATATCGACTCATGGTCAGTTCTGAAAGAAAAAAAATTACCAACTAAAGACAAATTTTATTCTTCTTTAACTAAGAAAGACATAACAAACAAAGAATATGATCATGCTGTTCATATGTTCGAAGCATTACAATGTAAAAATATAGAAGACTACTTAAAAGCTTACTTAAAAATAGATGTGTTACTTTTATGTGATATATTTGAGTCTTTCAGAGAAAAGACATTAAATTATTACAGTTTAGATCCTGCACATTTTTTAACTGCACCTAGTTTAAGTTATCAAGCTATGCTGAAACATACAGGAGTAGAATTGGAACTGCTATCAGACATAGAAATGTATAACTTTATAGAAAGCGGGATAAGAGGTGGAATAACTAATGTGTCTAGGAGACATGCAGAAGTGAAAGATTCAGACGAAGTGATTTTATATATAGACTGCAATAATTTATATGGTAAATGTTTAGCAGACTTCTTACCACGTTCCAAATTCAAGTGGCTCAGTCTTAAGCAAATACAAGAATTGAAAATAGAAAATGTCCCAGACGAAAATGAAACTGGCTATATCTTAGAAGTCAATTTAGATTATCCTGAAGAAATCCATGACATGCATAATGATTTCCCTGTAGCTCCTGAAAAAATAGCAGTTACAGAAGAAGAATTGTCTCCATATGCTAAAATTATATTGAAAGAAAGTCAAACATCTTACAAGAAAGGAGGAAAGAAGCTCATATGTAATCTGAAAAGTAAACCTAATTATATTGTTCATTATCGCAACCTTAAATTGTATCTTAGTCTAGGTTTAAAAATAAGTAAAGTACATAGAGTTTTAAGTTTTTATCAGAAAGACTGGATGAAATCATACATTCTGTTTAACAACAAAGAAAGAACTTTAGCTACTTCTCCTTTCATGAAAGCATTTTTTAAGCTAATGAATAACACAACTTTTGGGAAAACTATGGAAAATGTCAAGAAAAGAACCTGCATGAAATTAACTTCAGATGCCACAGTCACTGAAAATCTTATAAAGAAACCTACTTTTAAGTCTCTTCATGTTTTTTCAAAGAGACTTTGTAGGTATCCAAAACAGCAAAGAAAACCTTCTCCTGGACTAACCTATATACATAGGCTTTTCAGTTCTAGAATTATCTAAATTATGGATGTTTAACTTCCATTATAATGTCATGCTGCCTAAATTCAAAGACACATCTATACAGCTTTTATATACAGACACTGATTCTCTGATATATTACATCAAAGATCCTGTCTACGTAGCAAAAATAAAAAGTATGAATAATTTTTTTTATTTCTCTAATTTACCTGAAAGTCATATCTTATATGACAAGTCAAATAAAGCAGTCTTAGGCAAATTCAAAGATGAAGTAGCAGGGAAAAAGATAAAAGAATTTATCGCTCTCAGACCTAAAATGTATTCAATTTTATTTGAAGAAGGAAAAGAAGAAAAAAAGGTGAAAGGAGTTAAGAAATGTAGCATAGAACAAATGAGACATGAAGACTTTAAACAGACTTTACTCGAAAATAAGATTAAGGAAGCAGAATTTAATAACATAAGAAGTTTAAATCATAAAGTTTATACTATGTCACAAAGAAAAGTATCTCTTTCCCCTTTCGAAGATAAAAGATATCTAAGAAGAGGAGGAATAAAGTCTTTTGCTTATGGTCACTACAAAATACCTCCTGCTAAGAGAAAAAAAAAACTTTTCTCTTCTGAACATTCCATGCAAGAGAATTAAAGTCAGTGAGATAGAAGGAGCTGAAGACTCTAAGCAAAGACTTGTTAGATCAACGTCTTCTTGAAAAACCTGAAAATGAATAAGTCAGGCAAGCATCCTACCATTGCTTTTGGGAAAAGAAAACGCATAGACATAAGTAAATTCAATGGAAAAATTTATTTGCATTTCAATGACTTAATCAAAGACAAGAGTATTTCTCTTTCCAAGGAAGAGTATGACTTGCTGTTCAAGCTGAGAAACAAAATAAACAAGAAAATAGAAGAAGTCAAAAAAGTAGGTGAGGGGACCAAGGGAGAAAAAAGAAACAAAAAGAAAAGAAAATCTCTCAGCGACAGTAGCAGTGAAGACGATAAGATGGCTACAAGTGACAGTGAAAGTGACTGAAAATAAACCTGAGATAAGCTTAACTGTGCTAGCAAATAATCTTCAGACGTAAAGCCAAACAAGCTTTCTATTCTTAGGAAACCTGCAACCGCTACCTGCACTTTCACAAAATGAAATGTGAATATTGCGGAAGAAAGGGGAAGATAGTTCAAAACAAAAAATATTGTGAAAAATGTGAGCAAGCCATGGTTCAAGAATGCATAAGATGCCACAAACCTTTTCATTCTGTTCATTTCTTCTCATCAGATGAAAATCATTTAAGATGCAATTCATGTCACACAAAATATATGAAAGAAAAAATCAGAAACAAAGCCAAGTCGTCTAAGCTCGTTGACGCAAGAAGCAGTGAGTCAGATGTAACAAGCTCAGAAGAATCAGAAGAAGAGAAAGCAACTTCATCACCCGTCGCAGAAAGTGAAAATAAAAATCAACCAAAGAACAAGAGAAGAAGAGTCACTCTCTCCAATGAAGAAGAAGGTCTTAGAAAGGAACACGAAAAAGACCTCAACAAAGGCAAGAAAAAAAATGTTTCTTCTTCTACAAAAGAAAAAAAAGTTCCTGTTAAGAGAGCAGCTACGAAGAAAACTTTGCTGAAATCAGAAGCAGTGAAATCTGATATGATAAAATGGCAGGGGGAAACTATCACTACTTTAAACTGCCTGAAGGTTATGTCCCTGTGTTCACTAACATAAATGCTTTGGAATAAGCTGATATTCCTTTTATTTTTTTGTTTCACGGATAACCGGAAACTTAGAACATGTGGCTTAGTTTTGAGAGCAGGGTCCTTAGCGGACTGCACTAATAAAAGGCTGTGGTTTCAACTCAGGTCACATGTTATCATGACATTACTAATGACTTTCCTTGCTCAGAAATGGAGTAAAATCACGTGATTATATGCCTCGTTCTTTAACCTTGTGCACACGCATCTACCTTTAACTTTAGAACGAAAGCATATCGGATTTCCATTTTATTGCGTACTGGAAAGTCATGTCATTCATCTTCAAGGAAACATATCATTCATTTTCATACAAACATTTCATAACATGCTGAGATAGTCTATGAAACTTCCTAAGCTGCTTAAATCTTGTACTGTTCATACATCTAGCTCTGTCAAACGTTTCGAACTATTTCCTCTTTGAAGTTTTCTTCTTATTTTTTTTCGAAATGAAAAAAGAAGAAAAATTAAAGAAAATATATTTTTCACCTTCACATCCAGCGTCTTTTTCTTCTGTGATAAAATTATACAAAGCAGCAAAAAAAATAAACAAAGAAATAACCAAGAAAGATGTCTCTTTTCTTTGCAACACAAGAACTTATACTTCACACAAGAAAATAAAGTATAAGTTTCTTCGAAGAAAAACTGTTGTTAAAGGTATAAATGATCAATGGCAAATAGATTTGATCAGTGTTTACAATATAAAAGAAGAAAACGATGGAGTTAAGTATTTGTTAGCCTGCATAGATTGTTTTTCACGCGTTGCTTATGTAGAACCTATGCTAGACAAAACTGCAAGCAGTGCTTTGAAAGCTTTCAAAAAAATTTTGTTGAAAAGTAAAGTAAAACCTAGATTGATACAATTTGATGAAGGAAGTGAATTCAAAGGTGTCTTCAGGACATTTTTAAAAGAAAATAACATAAAATACTTCAGCACTTCTTAAGACACTAAAAGTGCTATAGTAGAAAGGTTCAATCGTACAATACAAGACAAAATATACAAATATCTTACCTATAAAAACAGTCTGAGATATATTGATGTTCTACCAAAATTAGTTCATGGTTACAACCATAGTGAACATAGAACTATAGGTATCAAACCTTCTTCTGTTAATAAGTCAAACGAACAAAAGATATGGTTGAAACAATATGGAAAATATTTGTACAGCAAAAAAGCTAATTTACCTTTCAAAGTAGGAGATAAAGTACGTATCAGCAAATACAAGACTATTTTTAGAAGAGGATATTCTTCTCATTGGAAAGAAGAAATATTTATTGTAGCTCATGTCCTTAGAACATGGCCTGCAACTTACGTCTTAATAGATAAAAACAAAGAAATATTAAGTGGAAGCTTCTATAAAGAAGAATTAAATAAAGTAGAAGGAAAGTAAAAAAATGGATTATCAAAAATTTCCTTTGTTCAATGCTTGTCTTAGAATACCTTTTTCTATGATAATAGCAGGTCCTAGCAACAGTGGAAAAACCACTTTCATGCACAACTTGCTTGAAAACAGTCATAGAATAATAGAAAAGGAATTAGATTATATCATATGGTGTTACGGACAAACTCCACCTGAAAAAAAGACTTCATGGAAGGGAAAAATATAATTTTTTTAAATGGCATTCCTTCATCTTTTGAAAAATATATAAAACCTGATTTAAATGGTGTGGTTATTTTAGATGACTTGATGAAAGAATGTAGCAGCAATGCTGAAATAGGAAAACTTTTCACTCAAACTTGTCATCATGAATCACTAAATGTAATATATATTTCTCAAAATTATTATTCTGAAGGTAAAGAAAGACAAACAGTGAACAGAAATGCAACCTATTTGGTTATTTTCAATTCTCCGTTAGATCAGACTATACCACAGACACTTGGGAGAAAACTTTTACCTAAAAATTATAAGACTTTTGTCAACATTTTCAATGAAGCCACAAGGAAACCTCATTCATATCTTTTCATAGACGGTCATAAAAAAACTCCAGCAGAATATAGACTAAGAAGCAACATATTTGATGTAGGACAAGAAGTATACATTCCTAGTAAAACATAATATATGTTGTATGATACATGATGTGCTACTTTGTGTGAAAAGTTCATGAGATTAAATAAAAAATATATACCACACATGTGAGACTGACATATCCTAATTTGTTCTCGCTTTAAAAGAAGAAAAATGCCACCTTCCAAAAAAAACAAATCACTAAAAAAAAAAGAAATATTTCTTTAAAAAAATCATCTGCTAAGAAAAGAAGAAATCCTTCTTCTGAGATTAAAAAAAGGAACAAGAAAAGAAGTATTAAATCTCCTAGACAACTTGCTTATCTAACTGTTCTAGGGAACACTAAGAACAAGAAAAAAAGAGATCTCCTCATAGAATATGCAGGGAAAGAAGACTTAGATGCTATATGTCAAATAATACACAACGTTTTAGCAGGAAACATTAGGCTGAATTCAGTCTCTTTCTCTAAGCTGAAAAAATACAGGAACACTTTAAGATACCTGATAAATAAACGTGTGAATAATCAAAAGAGGAAATCAACTCTTAAGCAAAAAGGAGGATTTCTTCCTCTTCTCATACCTTTAGCAGTGTCTTTGTTAGGAGGACTAGCAGGAGCTAAAAGTTAAAACATGGCTTCTTTTAAAAAAAGTATAGTTATTCCCTTAGCTACATACAAAAAATTATCTTCTGCAGCAAAAAACACTTCAGAAAAAGAACCAAAGAAAAAAATGGATCCTATCGTTGAAAGACAGAAAGAATTGTTAGCGCAAAGAATGTATAACGTTCAACCGTATGATGTCCTGAGCACAAATCAAAATATCTTGAAAGAAAACCTTCTTATGTCTTCTTTTCCTCTTAAGAAAGAAATCATAGAACCTGGAATATCTGTAAATGAAATTTTATCTCATATCAGACAAGCACAAATACCTTATATCAAAGAAATTTTAAGAAAAATGAAAGAACTCAATTACTTATGGAACGAACATGGAGAAATTATCATCAGAGGCAAATTGATAAGAAACTCTAATGTGATAAACATAATGAAGTTCTTCTCTAACACAAGCATTAAAGCAGAGCCTATAGGAACAGAAGAAGTTTGGGTCAATCTTTTGAATCATATACCTAAATCGTGGTTCCTCAACAAACCAAGGAAAGCTAAAAATAAATCTAAGCCTTATTCTGTAAGAAAATATCCTCTAGAAAAACAAATGATGGCTGAGAAAAACATTGAAGGAAGTGACTATTCTCTAGGAGCAACAGATGATGAATATTCTGAAGACAATGTGACGCATCATTCATCTATCTTAAAAAGAAAAGATCAACCTCGAGAAAGACCTCATCTTGTCAGGTCTGAAACACATGACACTGAAAGCGTAGACAGCGACATAAATTATCTTTCTGCAGAAGAAAAAGACAAGGAAAAATCTGAAGAAAATAAGTTAGGAGAAGCTACAGGAGGAGAAGGAATTTCTGAAGTTAAAACTATTCCTCCTCTTCGAACAGAAGACGATATTTCCCCTCTTCACTCGGAAGAAGACGAAATTTCCTCTTTAGAAGAGAAAGAAGGGAGTTCATCTTCCCTGAAGAAAACCTCTCCGAAAAATAAATCTAAAGAAGACATTTTCGGAAAAATAAAACCTTCTAAACTTAAAAAAAAAATAAATTTGAGACCTCCTTATGAGACTCGAGAAAGAAGAAAAACTCAATCCAACCCAAAATATTATTCCTCAGAATGGCTGACTGACTGGAAGAAATAATTTGTATTGAGATAAACCTCTTACCTTGAAATCCAGCTGAAGAAATAAATAAATTGTCAATATGTATGCTAATTCAACTCCAGATAACTTTTACCTTAAACATCTTATATCTAGAAGATCTTATCCTAATCTTCAATATGGAAGAGGCCTTGAATTTATGGCACCTTTTAAAGGCAGCAGAAATCAAAGAGGTTACGGAATAGGAGGTATTTTAAAAGGACTTTTCAAGACAGTCGTTCCTTTATTGAAACCTGCAATTACATCAGCTGCTAAAGGAATAGGTAAAAGAGCATTGAAAGGTGGAATTAAAGTCGCAAAAAACGTTATACAAGGTGGAAACATTAAGAAAGCTTTAAAGCGTGAAGCTCAAGAAAGTTTAAAAGATTTAAGTAAACAAGCAATGATGCATATAGTTAAAAAGAGGAAAACTAAGACTAAACCTAGAAATAGAGTTTCATCAAAGAGAAGAAATGTGAGAAAGGACATATTTGACTAAAATTAAACTGAGATAAGGTAAAAAAAACATAGAAATCAAAGAAAAAAAATTCTCAGCTATATCATAAAATTTAATTTTTGAAGAAAACTTTAACATGTCTCTGTTAGATGATGATCCGTGTCATTGTATCAGTTCAGAATTTGATTTTACCTCAATTCCTCCAACTGATACCAGCAGAGCAAAAACATACTATGAAAAAGTAGAACCTACAGCTTCTCCAAACAGCAGCACAGTACAATTTACAATAAAATCTAAACAAGCAGATTTAATTTCTTTACATAACAGTTTCCTGCATGTATCAGGGAAAATATTGAAAGCAAACAAACAAAATCCTGCTGCTCCTATTAATGGAACCATACAAAATGAAGCTAAAGTCTTTCCAGTCAATTACTTTGGTGCAACCATGTTCAAGAACGTTAAGGTATCTGTAGGAGGTATACGAATATCTGACAGCAATGACTTGCATGGTTATAGATCTTTATTTGAATTCATCCTAAGTTACAGTCCTACTGCTGCTAAACATATAGGAGCTTTAGCGATGTATGATAAAGACACTAAAGATTTCAATGAAGTCACTGAAGTTGACAGTGACGACCACAATGCAGGAGTAAAGGCTCGTTACAATAAAACAAAAAACGGTAAATTATTTGACATACATGTAAGAATACATAATGAACTTTTTGCTCAAGTTAAAGCTTTGCCTGGAGATTAACCTCTTACTATAGAATTTGACAGAGCAGATGAAGATTTCTGTTTAATGTATCACACTGCTGCTCAAAAATATGTTATAGATATACAAAGTATTCATCTTTACATTAAAAGAATAAGAGTAACAGAAAAATTCAGAGAAGATATGAGCAAAGCTAGAATGCTAAAACCCTTCTTCGATTATCCTGTTCATAAAGTCGACATGAAATATGTTACTTTTGGTCCTAATAAATCTATCCTTCAAGCCTCACATATAGTCAACAACACACCTCTCCCGAAAAGAGTTATAATAGGGCTCGTACACTTAGATGCCTTCACAGGAACTCATAATCGTAACCCTTTCAGATTTGAACATTTCAAGGCTAAAGAAATTGAACTGAAAGTAAATGATGGTGGGACACCATTTTATCAGTATGAATTAGATTATGAAAACGATCAATACAACATGGCTTATCTGTCTCTACTGAAATCAACAGGCGACATCTTCAGAGATGACAGTGTAGATATATCTTTTGCAGAATTTAAAAACGGTTGTTGCCTTTACTGTTTTGACATATCGAAAAACGGTGCTACATCAGGAACATTTGAATACTCTGAAAATGGTTCGTTAGGTTTTGTTGTAAAACTAGAAGAAGAATTGACTCATGGAGTAGCAGCTGTGATATATTTAGAACACGATGAACTCTTGAGATTAGATTCTAGTAACATGCTAAGAGCTAAATCTCAAATCCCATTCTAGTGATGTGTTAAGAGCTCTGTCTCAAATCCTCTGAAATGACTGGTTCAGAAATAAACTTATATCTGCAAGATATAAAAAAAGAAAAAGAAGGAAAGTATGGAGTATATTCAGCTGATACTATACCTGAAGTTAAATCTTATCCTACAGGCTATGTAGTTAACACAGACAACAGTGACTTACCAGGGGAACATTGGGTAGCTTTTTATTACGAAAAACCTAACAAACTAGCAGAATATTTTGATTCATATGGTTTCAGTCCTTTACGAGAAACTTTCTTAGAAGCTTTGCCTTCAAAGTACAAATATTCATGTCATACTATTCAAGGTCTTTTTTCTGAAACTTGTGGTCTCTATTGTTTGTTCTTCATAGAAAACAGAGCTGAGAATAAGTCTATGCAAGAAGTTATATCTTGCTTCACAACAAACACTGATTGGAATGATCTTAAAGTAAAAAAATATTTTAATGAAAAAAATAAGAAATCTGACTTCACAGACAAAACATTGCCTTGCAACAGTCAAACTTGTTTAACGAAATATCTTTTCCTGAAAAAAAAACAAACAAAGAAATAAATATTCATATCCATGTATTATTTTTTCTTCCTGTTGTCTTGGAAGTTGTTCACTGATATATTAGTTTTATTGAAAGATAAAAAATATCTTTTCTAGGAAATGGATGAACCTAAGGCAAAAGACAGCATGAAAGGGTTAAACAAAATAAACAGTATAGTTTCTAACGGTAAAGTAGGAGCAGGAGGAGCACTTGTCACTCTTATTTTAACAGTAGCAGTCATAATATTAGAGACGCGTAAACTAAACATGTCATCCTCTCTTCAGAAAGGAGATGAGATATTTCTGTCTTGCAGTGAAAGTGGCAACATTTATCATAACAATGAGAAGACTCAAAGTTTTCTCAGCTGTTATGTAACTAATTTAAATTACAGAAAAACATGGTCTTACCCTAACTTAGGATCTTCTGTTTCTAAGGACATGAAAAATAACCTTGACTTAAATGATATATCTCATGAAGAAGGAAACGCTTTTCTCTCAAGCTTTCCTGAAAGAGATACCTCAAAACCAGTGTCTACAGAAACTATGGTCAAAACTGCTTCATGAAAACATCCTGTGATAACATAGAGCTCTTGTCTTCTTACTATAAACTTATGAAACAGATACAACAAAAATGGATCAATCTTTAGGAGCAAAGAGGAACAAAGTGCTAGAAAAAATTTGCTTCCATCAAAGCAATTACATATCTTTGTTAGAAGAAGAAAGGCGAACACACATAAACATGATAAGAGAACAAGAAGAAAAAAATCTTGTTCTTTCTACTGAATTAAGAGAAATTCAAAATGAAACTATGAATATGTTATCTCACAGGAAAGCCTACAACATAGCAAAAGCAGTAAATGAATGCTACGCAAGGATAGCTCGCGATCGTTATTGTTGTACTGCAGAAGACGGAGACAACGCTGAAACTGAGGAAAATAAAAACATAGAAGGAGACAATCAAATTTCTGACGTTCCAGATTCTTTGCCACCTGATAGCTTGATGGATATGTACAGGCATATGCCAAATGAATAACTAACATGAGATAGATGCTTTCCAACAGACACATACCCATCTAACATGAATACCTTAAACTATAGTGAAACACGAGAACCTTTAGCGGAAGAAAAGGTATGCTCTGATTGTATACATAAAATAAGAACCCTAGAGGAGATCAGAATATGTCAACGAAAATATATCGACATCCTTCGAGCTGAAAGAAAACCATATCAAGAAAGAATAAGATCTCTAGAAAAAAGAAACAGCTTTCTTTCAGAAAAATTAGCAGAAAAAGAAGGAAAACTCTTGTCTCTCTCTCTAAGTCACCTACAACATGGCAATGCAATACTTCAAAATAAAGAAACAATTTAAACATAGGAAATGGGAAGATGATAAAGCTTTCGCTTACATTAAAAAAAGAAATCAAAAAATTTCTTGTTCTCCTTTTTTCTTGAAACTTATGTTAAAGCATTACGAAGAAGTCTTCAAACATAGAAAAATGTTATGTTTTGTTTATTATCTGTTAGAAAATGTATTCGAAAATAAAGATGAGAAAATACAAATGCTGGCAAGAGTGAACATGCATGACTTGTCTAAGTTATCTCTAGAAGAAGCTATAGGTTATACCTTAAAATTTCAAAGCAAAACTGGACCTAAAAATTTAGAAGAAAAATTCTGTTGGGAAATGGCTCTCAACCATCACTATGATGAAAATGATCACCATCCG
This sequence comes from Acholoe squamosa, assembly GCA_949317995.1. NCBI lineage: Eukaryota > Metazoa > Annelida > Polychaeta > Phyllodocida > Polynoidae > Acholoe > Acholoe squamosa. The sequence continues at coordinate 57,852,296 of OX439045.1, forward strand.
CAGTACTGGAAAGGTAACAACATGGAAAAATTTGCTTTGATTGAAAGTATATTAGATATGATAGCTTGTCATGCAGAACGAGATTTGATGGCAGAAGAAATAAATGTACATCATATGTTAGATGAAGAAGTTGCTGTGATTCAACTTTTAGACATAAATCCTATATATCTAGAAAGATACACAGAAGAAGAGAAGGAGAAAGTGAAAGAATATCTTTCTTTATGGAAAAATATCTTGTCTGTAAAATCTTAAGAAAAAATAAAAAATAAATATATATATATAGTCATTAAAAAAACCATACCATTATGTTAAAAGTGAAAAAAGGAAAAAAAATCCATACTATAATATCACATCAATTTATATGCATTTTTCTTATGTATTGTCTCATGTCCGGATTAATAAGTACTGTTATGTCTTATCCTATTCTTGTTTGTTCTATGCTGACATGTTTTTTCATAACATGCATACAGCTGCCTGAAATACCCGTTCCTTAATCATGCTGAGATATGTGAAAAAAATATAAAAAATAAGCTACTAAAATTAAGATGCTGTTTGCTTACTGTCTCATGTCAGGACTGAGCAATGCTTTCATACCAGATCCTGTTGTGTTATATGTCATATTCTTATGCGTTCTTATAATATGTATACATCTACATAAGATACGTCTTGCTTGATGGTCACATCAAGTTTATGTCTTTGAGATAAAACAGAAAACAGTGTAAACCTATATGAAATAGGATATATCTTTTAAACTGCTCACGTATACATGTATGTTTCCTTAGACAAATATACAACAGCACTTTTCACTTACATTTACATGTTGTTGCTCTTGTTGCAGTAAGAAAAAAAAATGCCTTTGCCGTCTTACTATTTCGAAGAAGATTTAGGTTACTCTGATCTATTTCTTCAAAAGATTTCAGTCTTGTTAGCATATGAATGGATGAAACTAGGTGTACATCTTGGAATACCTCATACAAAACTTGAAAACATGAACAAAACTAAAACCACTACAACCATGGGTCTTGAAATGCTGAACAAGTGGTGGAGAGGAGTTCCTTTCTACTTAAGAACTGAAGAACTGATAATGAGTTTCAAGGAAAACCAACGAATGGACTTGGTTGAATTCACAGAAGGATTCTTCAAAGAAAAAAAATTAGAAGAACATAGTGATGAGTCAACTGCTGTCCAAATGTTCTTCATTGTACTAAGTGAAAGAATGTCAAGAGATTGGAAAAATGTGGCTATATATCTGCACATCACGCTGGATGAAATAAAAACCATATCCTCTCAACCAGAACAAGACATAAAACATTTAACTTTTAATGTCTTAAAGATGTGGCAAAGATCAAAGAACAGTGCCACTCATCAATTAATGAAAGCTTTGTTTAAAATGGAAAGAAATGATGTTTTGAAGCTTCTGTTCTTAGAATTTGATAAAAGAACGGGAAACTAACTAACCAACCAAGAAAACAACAAAGAAAAGAGCAACAGAAAACTAATTTTTGTAAACGAATAAAAAAATAAACATATTTATATATCATATAATTTGTTTTGTTCTTTGTTCATATAACCTGATTGAGATATCATGAGAATAGCATATATACATAGTACTCAATCATTGAAGAACAACATAAAACATACATCAAAAAAGCAAGAGAAAAAAGATAGTACTTCATCGTCTTGAAAAATGGAAACTCCAGTCTTAAGATTCGTTAAAATTAATCCTAATGCAATCTCTCCTGCTCAAAAATATTACACTATAGGATACAACTTATACAGTCAATCTGAATATACCATCCCTCCTAAAGGAAGTCGTTTCATAGAAACAGGTATCCAAGTTTCTGTTCCATATGGTTATTATGGTATGATATCGCCTTTGAGCAAAAAAAAGAAATAATGATGTAAATGTTGAAACAAAAATAATAGACACTCATTACAGAGAAGAAATTAAAGTTATGTTGCACAATTTTAGTGAAAAAGAAGAGAAAGAAGCCATAATAAAGAAAGGAGAAGCTGTTGCACAGCTTATATTACAAAAAATATGCACTTCAAAATTGAAACAATGTTACAAGCTGGAAAGAACCCCTGAAGATCAAGAAAGTTATTATGCAGCTTACAACAAAATAGGTAATCAGATATATGAAGAAGAGCATCGGTTCCTGAAAGGTGCTAATCATATAAAAAAGATGATGGAGTCCTCTTCAAGTAAAGACAACTGGAGTCCTCTTCAAGTAAAGACAACTTCTTCGCAAACATCTCTGTGAATAGCATAAACAGCAAGTGAAATGAGTTTTGTGCACTGTCAACAAGAAAAAATCAGTTAGTATACTATCATCTCATTGAAGATGTCTCTATTAAAGTTCATGAAATTATCTCCAAGAGCTTTCACTCCAACTCGTGCTTCAAGTGATGCAGCAGGACTTGATTTATATAGTGCCTATGACTATATCATCCCTCCTAAAAGTAAAGAATTAATAAAAACAGATATTGCACTGGACATACCTCCTGGTTGCTATGCTCGTGTGGCTCCGAGATCAGGACTTACGTTAAAATATTTCATCGACGTAGGTGATGGAGTCATAGATAGAGATTATAGAGGTAATGTAGGACTCATTCTCTTTAATTTCGGAGAAAAAGAATATAAAATAACTCAAGGAGACAGGATAGCACAAATGATATTGGAAAAAATTTACATGCCTGTCATTCAAGAATGTGATATCCTTAATGAAACCATGCGAGGTGACAATGGTTTTGGATCAACTGATAAATGATATTGTTTTTGAAATAACTCAAGGAGACAGGATAGCACAAATGATATTGGAAAAAATTTACATGCCTGTCATTCAAGAATGTGATATCCTTAATGAAACCATGCGAGGTGACAATGGTTTTGGATCAACTGATAAATGATATTGTTTTTGAATAAAAGAAACAATAAAAATGAAATCTTGATTCTTGTTTTTATTTCACTTTATCACATAATCTTTCCATTTAACATATACATGCTTTATTCCATTTAATATATACATGGTATAGGATATTATTTATAATCGACCTCCTTTTTAAATAATCTAAATTTTTCAGAATATTAGGTCTTCTTAAAATAATTATTTTAAGAAGACCTAATATTATACTACTCACATCCCAGATGTACAAAGCAGTCATTGTACATCCAGATGGCTCTAGACCCCTAAAATCGACATGGCGACATGAGCATTTTTTGGCCTAGTGACATGTGACATGGCCACTTCCTTAAAATCGACACAGTGACATGGCAATTTCTTAAAATCGACATGGTGACATGGCAATTTCTTAAAATCGACATGGGGACATGGCAATTTCTTAAAATCGACATGGGACATGGGGACCCCCCATCAAGGGCCCCATCCAGGGTGTAGAACATGTTCCTTCTACATCCGAGATGTACAAAGTGGTCATTGTACATCTTATTAGGGTGCAGAAAACTGATGTTCTACATCCCAGATGTACAAAGCAGTGATTGTACATCTAAGGTGTAGAAGATGGGTGGTGAGGCGGCCGCAGAGTAAGGCAGCAGGCCGCCGCTGATTGGCTAGGCAGAGTACATCTAGGATGGACTACTAATGGGCGAGCAGGAGTCCATCCTGGATGCAGTGAAAGCTGAACATCGGCCCCGCTGCATGACTAGTGCCTACACTGTAGACCTTTGTGGAGGTACGGAACGCCCATAGGTCTACAGTGTATGCCATGCCATGCTACATTATAGTGAAAAAGTGTTTCCATGGCTGAGACCCACACGTCAATCTTGTTCGGTAGATGGCGCCACTACAATTTCTTGTCTCTGACTAGATGCCAAGACACCGCTACCCATTGTTTCGCTGGTTCTCGGTGACATAACCAGTGGAGTCTGAACTGAAGGACAAGCACGTAAGCAAGAAAATAACATTAACTTTGTATTTGATACCGGAATTAAGTTATAATTGTTCCTAGTATAACCTACAGACTTATATGTATCTGTAGATTATTTTTGAGTGTGAAAAAAAGATTGTTCAGGCCATGCACAGTTGAAAAACAATCCATGACCAAACATCACGTAGCCGTAGGCCATGGTCAGTGACTCAGTCGCTCAGTCACTGAGTGAGTCAGTCACAGTGTCAGCCTGCAGAGTGATAAACAAAAACATGATCACAATTATGTGACAATAGATCTAGTTGGCCACAACATCAGGGCTGTCAAGCTGAGAATGGACATGAGTGAGATTTTGAGAAAATGGACAAATATTGCACGGTGCTCCACATCACAGACACTGCAAAGCGACATGAATGGCAAGGGAAGTAACCCAACAGAAGTAGGGGGGTCATGCACCCCTCCCCAGAAAATTTTGAAAATATACACGCCAAATAGTGTGTTCTGAAGCATTTTGAAACTATTTTTAGATAATAGTTTTCGTGTGCACAAGGGAAGTAACCCAACAGTACTAGGAGGGTCTGGGAGCATGCCCCCCCCCCCAGCAAACTTTGAAAATATACAAGCCAAATAGTGTGTTCTGAAGCATTTTGAAGCTGTTTTTAGAAAATCAGTGGGGAAATCTCCCAACCAGAAATTTCCCCACTGGAATCCCCCTCCAGAAATTTCCCACTCAAGAATTACCATCCCCCCCCCCCATCTCACTCAAGTTATCCCATATAATTTAGATGTAATTTCCAGGAGGGAAACCTAGAACTGTGTGTCATCCAAGTTGATCAGTATAGGCCCTACTACAAGTCTGGCATAATATGCCACTCCCTAACATTCTGTCCCTCAAAAATTAATTTCTAAGCCTCTTTTGATATCTGGTTGGGGCATTTTAATTTCCTGAGAACATTTTGAAAGTTTCTATGTCAAAACATGCATTCTGGTGACTTCTGAGAATCACTATATAACTTTGCTTCTAGTTGGAATATTTGAAAAATTCTTTCAGTTTTGGAATGCCCAGGAGGCCAGGAATGCGGGAGAAAGCCTTGTCTATGCGTGAGAGCGTGAGAAAGTGTCAAAATGCGTGACTCTCACGCCCAAGGCGTGAGACTTGACAGCCCTGCAACATACAAACAGAGGGTGGCGGGAGGGTGTGCTGATCAGATCGCTGCTTGGGAACACATAGCTTAGAAATCTAAACTCTCAACTCTGTACCGCTGTGAGAGCTTAGAAATCTTAGTGTGGGGATTCCACACCCGTCTGCCGTTCCCAGGTCACATATGCCTAGGGACCGGTTGGCAGGTCTAAGAAATCTAAACTCTCAACTCTGTACCGCCGTGGGAGTTTAGAGTGAGTGAGTGAGTAATAGATGTTTAATGCCATTTCGACAACTAAGGTCATATTCATGGCGAGGGAGTTTAGAAAACCTGATGTTTTCCAGTGGGTGACTGCCTGTGTATCTGCCCAAAGACCGCAGATTCTCGGCCACTTAGACTATAAATTTCTTAAAATTTTGAAGGCCTTTCCAAAGAGTAATATGTTAGGTACACACTCACCGATTTTGGAAACAGGATGGCTTATAATAAATATTCTAGAGCAGAGTTCCTACACACACCTCTTGTCATTCTGCCATCTCCCAGGCTCAGCGGGAAAATGGCGGAGGTTTATAAATAAACTTAGAAGTATGTCAGAACTCACTGGTTTCCCTCCTCCAGACTGGACACGAGGTCAGTCCCGCTTCCGGTGAGGCTTCCTGTTTACTTCTATATGTAAGGTCAGAGGGTGAACCTGCGTTTGCTGGTTCCCCCAACTTTCTACCTGTGCATTGGCACCCCAGGTGGACAAAGGAGACTTGGGACAAGAGCTGGTTACTGAGGTACCCCTCTTTGATCCTAGGCCCTTCACGGGTGGCAAAGGAGACTTTGGACTAGAGCCTTCACTCCCTCTTACTACTACTATGCCTAGGATTGCCTCTGCTTGGCGACAGTCTCTCACACTCTTCAATCCTTGGTGAGACTGGAGAGCTCCTCACCCATCTGTAAACATCCGGTTTTCTAAACTCTCACGGCAGTATAGAGATGAGAGTTTAGCTTTCTAAGCTAGGGAACACGTAGAATCCTCTACTCTAGTCTAGTCACTTTTGATTGCGAAGTCAGGGGGTATTTCTGAGGCTCTAGAAATTGAATTGTAGAAATTAGAATAGGAATTCCCCGGATTAGGCTTAGCTACTGCTGTATTATAGAGCCTGTTGATGTTCCCGAAACTGTAGCACTTTCTCGCCTTCTTTCGCGGAAACGGTTGAGTTCCAGTGACATCGCCTATGCATTTCATGTTTATTTACACCCATTATTACAAAATAACAGCATATATCTAGACCCTGCAGCAATTGTATATGAATAAATGGGGGTTTCTTTATTGATATCAATCAGTAATTCATGTACAGGAAGGAAATTAAAGCTTTTATGACAATCTCCAATCTGTTGAAATGCGTGAGCGATGTCACCGGAACTCAACCGGTGCCGCGAAAGGAGGCGAGAAAGTGCTATGGTTTTGGGAACCTCAACAGGCTCTATCGCTCACGGCGGTTCGAGTTTCCGGTCTGGCACAGCTGCGTACAGGGGTACCGCAGCAGGGGAGGGAGCAAAAATCGATGCTGGAAACATTGGTTATTTTGTGGAAATCTCTTCAACAGGTGAGGAAAATTATTATGGTAGATGTGTAGAGTATGATTAGAGCTTTGTACAGATTATGCCAGATATGATTTGTTTGAGTGTTGTGCTTGAGACACATTTTCTGTCAGCTAATACTAATAGAGCTATATTGTGGATTCAGCTAAATTCCTGGCCTTTCGGTTTGTTTTCTAGTGTCAGTGCCAGTTTTGGTTTCTATGAGGGTGATTTAGTGACATTAGGGGGGGGGGGAGGTGGTTATTGGGGGTTGGGGGGCGGGGCAAACATTTCCAGTGGGGGGGGGGGTAGAAAATGATTTCACTCTGAGGGAATGATAATTTTTTGACAACAGGGGTGGGTGGGTTTGAGGAGGGAAGTGCAACATTTTTTTTTTTTTTTTACCCCCTTCCCCGGAGAGGGAGCATATTTTTTTCAATCCTTCTGGGGGGGGGGGGGTAGATCAACCCGTTTCCAGCAAAAAGAGTTTGTGCATTGGGCCAAACAAAAGAAGCTGTGTGTTTCAGGTAACATGACCCTACCTAGTAAAACAGGACCAACCCTAGCTTTTTGTTCTGTAATTTTGAATACAAATACCTATTTTTTGGTGTTGTTTTAATTTTTCTGTTGATTTTGATCTTCCACGAGTCTCTGGCATGAGTTGCAAGTCATTGGCACAAATCTTTTTTTAGCCCCCCCCCCAGGGATAGTTTTTTTTGCACCCACCCTCGGGTGGTGATACCACATTTTTCCACTCCTCCCCAACACCTGTTGATGTAGTGAGTACACTTAAAAAAGAGGTTCAGTGACAGTTTGCAGTGATCCAGGGACTCAAATGACAGGCAAAATAAATCTTGTGCTTGATGTCACACAAACTAAAAGTACCTAGCATTTGTATCGTCATCACAATCCTGTATTTTCAGAAACTTTTTTTTTTTTTTATTATTAAATTTTTGATAATCTCTGTCACGGTTTATTTGAAACACCTGCTCTCATGGGCCCCTAGACCGATGTTGAGCACAGAACACCATGGAGAAGGCATAATACTTCTTAGCATCACTTTTAACTACTATAGTTATTATAATCTAAGCCATGTATGAACCTTTTTAAACATGGTAAGTGTTGCCAGGTCTACCCTAGCAACACTGGGAGTTGGAAAACTCACTCTGAGTGACCCAACCACCAAATAACTCCTGACTGCTAAAGTTAGGGACCACTGGCAATTTAATTGTCACTTTTTATGCACAAACAGATGCCTGATGAGTCCCCATGGGATGAAACTGCTGTGTTTGCTATCAACATGCTGTTGACTAGCAATTTTCCAAGGTACCCAGCACCATGGATACATGTTTACAGTGTTACCTAGTACCTAGTCAGCTGTTGCCAAGCAATGGTGTTCTGAGTGACGTCAGGATCCTTGGATCCAACCGTCATTCGCAGTGGTAGCATCGTGCCAGGAGGATCGTTCACTTTCTAGCCCTGTCGAAATTTGTATTTTCAGAAACTAAACAAAGGCAAAATTACAGTAGCTGGGTGGCACTCAGTGACACAGGCCTGACACTGTCAGTACCTGAGATTGGCATGACTGTCAGTGTCCGATTTCTCCATTGTTTCAAATGTAAAAGTAAAACAAAAAACATTTACACAATCCTTGATTTACTAGCTAAAGCAGTAAAACATTAGATTGAATCACCTCTCTCAGATCTTGCCAAAAACAACGATTTTATTCCAGCATCAGTGATCCACCTCCAGTGTTGTTAACTCGAAAGACGAGTTATAAGAGTCACGTAAAAATAGACACCCATTCAGTGCCTCCAACTACTAGGTTAATAGAGAGAAAAAAATAAGATGCTTTTAGCCCTATGTTAAATCCCATAGGTGGTGCAAAAAAATAAACTTTCCTGCCTCTTTATTCCGGAATGGTGCGAATAATTGATGAATGTTGATGAATTTGCCGTCATTCGATCCGTTCGCGCGTCTCTATTGTCTAAAAGTGGTCATTATTTTTTTTTTTTCAATTATTCACTGTTATAATATAGAAATATGATAAAGAATGGACATATGGATATGTTTTATTAAAAAGATAAAATAACTACATGTTTGCCCTGTCGTTAATTCGCATCACAAAGCCGTGGTCGTGCAAATTGACCCAAATAACCATGGAAATTGGGTCGGGCATGCGCAGATAGAACCAAAATCCAACATGGTGGACCGCGAAACGATCAACTTGTGGGGCTATAACAGTAAAAAGAAAGGGTATATTCAATTCAATTTGATTGATATTGCCAAAGATGCATGGATTATATTCAACAAGGACATGGTTGGAAGAAGGTAGAATTAAAAAGGCTGGTGGACTTATTACTTATGTTAAAAAAGAATTTGTGACATTGGATAACTATTCACATTTAAATATGTCGACCAAAGATATTGAATTACTATGTACTTATGTAGCTAGGGAGAATAGGAAAAACTTATTAATATTAAACGTGTATAGACCGCCTCAAGGGGATTTCGATGTCTTTTGGAATAGATTGCAAGCTGTTATAAGTAATATTGAGGACAGAGACAGTAAAGAAATTTTCATATTAGGCGACATGAATGTTGATTTTTTATTAACTGCTCATCCAAATACAATTGAATTGAAGGAGGGTATGGCGGGATATGGGCTACTGAGTTTTATACATGTTCCAACTCGATATCCTGTTAACGTCAATGATAAAATTGCCTGTCTAGATTTGATTTTTTCAAATAGTTTGTCAATTACTGATGCTGGCTGTGCAACTTGTAATTTAAGTGACCATGAAATGGTTTTTGTAGTATGTAAGCATGATAGGCCTCAAGTGGAGACAAAAGTTGATATCAAATGTCGATCTATGAAAAAATATGATAAGGATTTATTTATTAAGTCACTTAGTGAATTCAATTGGAACAAATTTTATTTGACCAATGATGTTGATACACTATGGAGTATTATGTTAAAGAGGATAAACCATGTGTTGGATGTAATGTGTCCCTATGTAACTCACAGGGCAAATTCAAACTCGAAACCCTGGGCTACTCCTGAGTTAATTGGTCAAATTAGACATAAGGATAATGTACTACAACGTGCTAAGAAGAGTGGTGATAGGCATAGAATTCCGGCGGCACATAAAGAAAGGAATAAGGTCACTCAATTGACAGATAAAGCTAAGGGGGATTTTTTCAAACAAAAAATCTGGGAAAGTAAGGGTGATCAAAAAAACTTTTGGCGGGAAGTTAAAAAGGTATTACCACAAAAGAAAGGGGAACTACCAATTATTAATCTTACTGATATGAGTACCGGTGACCTTATGCCTGTCCACACTGTTGCAATGTATATTAATGATTACTTTACAAATATTGGGTATAATTTGTCCAAAGATAACAACACAATATGGAGTTTCGATGGGCCTTTTGACGAAGAAGATGGTAATATAGCCATGACTACTGACAGAAATGAAGTTCTAAAATTGCTAAATAATATAGCAACACATAAAACTAGTGGGGTAGACGGTATTAAAGGGAATGTTATGAAGGATGCATTGGTTGCCCTATTGGATCAGGTCACTCATATGTTTAATGTATCACTTGAGACTGGTATTATTCCTAACAGTTGGAAGAGCGCCTGTATTGTACCGATTCCTAAAGATGGTAATCCGAATCTAGTGGAGAATTATCGGCCAATCTCACTTCTGTGTACCCCAGCCAAGATTTTAGAAAAAATAGTTCATTCAAAACTCATGCGGCATTTAGATACATTTGAAATTTTGACTGACAGACAGGGAGGTTATAGGAAAGGGTTTTCCACTATACAAAGAGTAGGGGAATTAACTGATGACATAATAAGAGACAGAAATGTGGGTATTGAAACGGTGGCTGTGTATATAGACCTGAAAAAGGCCTTTGATACGGTTGACCACTTTATTCTTCTTAAAAAATGTGAAAAGTATGGTATTAAGGGTAAAGCTCTGTCCTGGCTCAATAATTATCTCAGTGGGAGACAACAGTGTACTTTGGCCAATAATGTCAAGTCGGATTATTTACCTATTAGTGCCTCAAGGATCTACCTTAGGACCCTTATTATTTCTAATTTATGTCAATGATGTTGTACATGTCTGTGAAAATAGCAAGATTCTTCTATATGCTGATGATACAGTCATTTACCATTCAGGAGGGGATAAGAAAGTTGTAACCCAACAGTTACAAAATGACCTGAATAAGTATAATGATTGGTGCTCTAAAAATAAGTTGACAATTAACATCAAAAAAACTAAATTCATGTGTTTCGGCCTCAGTCATAGATGGAAAAATTGCAAATTTAAAATTGGTGATCAGCAGATTCATGAAGTTGAGCAATATAAATACTTAGGAGTAATTCTTGATCAGGCATTAAATTATCAGAAGTTTATTGAAAACCAGTTAAGAACAGTAAATTTTCGTACCTATCAATTGACAAGAATGAATAGGTATATAGATATAGATACTGCTGTTTTGATTTATAAGACGTTCATCTTACCCATTCTTGAATATGGTAATGTATTATTGTATGAATGTAATGTAACACATCTGGTCAGAATGCAAAGAGCACAGAATAGAGCCTTAAAAGTTGCATTAAGAAGGAATTACATGGAATCAACTAATATTATACATTTCGATGCAAATATTAATAAGCTGGAAACTAGAATGGTTGCTCACATTCTTTTAGCAGCATACAAAAGGTCAAGACAACAAAAATATGTAGACCAAAGAAGGCTGCATACTAGAGCTTGGGATGCACCTATTCTTAAGTGTTATACTCCACATGCTAAATCATATATCAGAAGTATGGAATGGAATTTAGCTTTCCAATGGAATAATTTGGATCCTGAAGACCGAAATTCTCCTTCCTTTCAGTCCTTTAAATACGAAGTTAAAAAATTCCTACAAACAAATCTTCCGGGTAAAGACTAGTTGCTCAGTCCCACCTCTCCTCCTAAATATCCCAAAAATGACTAGAAAGGTTGTTTATTGATCATCTTTATTACTAACACGGGTATGAATATTACAGGTGTTTTGCACAATACCTGTTAATATTAATATAAGTGATAGTGGGAAGTTTGACGTTTTGCACAATGTCATTCTTCGTAGGGTTCTTTGTGTACAACTTAGTGTTCAGTTAATAAGTTGTAATGTTATTATATGACTACTGAAGTGATGTATGGTAGCATTCTTGATTGAATTGTTCTAAAAATACTTACTGCAGTTAAAATACTCTGATTGTTTTGTACTCATACCGCCATCTTTATGATAGTTATTTTTCCTAGGCGTTGAACATAGTAAGGGTTGCCAACTTAAATATTAGTCTTTCATAGACTAAGCGGCGACCCATCTTTATTGTCGCTCTGGTTAATTATGGATCTGTATTTATTTTCGTACATTGTTGAACTATTGCAATAAAGACAAATTCAAAATTCAAAAATTCAAATTCAACAAGCCATTAATTTCAAGTTAAATCGATAGAATATATCATTTCTCCGTTGAAAATGCTACTTCCGGCAAGGAGGGGTCGCGCATGCGCACAGGATATCAAAATCCAAAATGGCGGACAGCTTCACGATCGACTCACGGTGCCATCGAAACTGCTGGATTATAACAAAATGGAGGAGAATTACACTGTCTCATGCATTTGTTTGGTTAATATGAATCATTATTCAAGACCTGCTGCTCTTTTGCAATGCTTAACTCGCCAAGAGAGGAGTTATTCGCCAATGAAACATATATGCGATAATGGATGCATTCTCCATAGGCTTAACCATTGACAGTGATAATGCGCGAAGAAAACATGAGGTTAGTATCAGAAGGGGCCTAAAAGAAGAGATTAAGTGCCCTTTCGAGTTACTTGCATTGCAAAATGCTGTCGTATATTTTGTTTACATAGTTACGTGGTGTGCCGTGCGCAAACCGGAAACTCGAACTAGCGCATATTGCAGGAGCATTGTGGGAATAAGGTTGTTGAACTTTCCAACTCAACAGTCGCTACTAGGTCTAGGACTGATGGTCGCGGTCTTGAGTTAAACAGCTTGGTATTGGGAGAATTTAAGGTCGCCATATTAAAATTTTCTACGTAAGCAAAATGATTGTTTACATGCGAGTTTGACTACTTACTGTTACAGATAGCTGTGGACTAAGTAACGTCTATGTAGGTTTTGAGCAATCTTCAAATAAGAGAAACGCTATTATTCTGTAAAGAATCCATGTAGGAATTGTCTAATTTTTCTCTTCGAAGTTTTGCATGATCCCGCAGGCTTGTAACTTCTGGAAAAAGACCTTCTAGCTGATTGGTCAATTCAAATCATGTGACAAACTGTCATGGTGGCAGTGGGAAGATTTTCACTTCAATAAGGGGATCCCACGTGACGTCATAACTTGCTCCTGGATAGTGTTGGGGGGACTCATCTGGAAACCCTCCCCAAGCTGCCATTGAGAATTCACTGCGGCAATCTACTACCCTTTAAAAATTTCTAATTTTCTCCCGATTTTCTGGACCAAATGGCTAATAATTTTAACAGTAGAGAGATATATACCATAGGCATAGATTAGATCCTTTTCCAAAGATATTGGTCAAGAAAAAGTTTTGGAAAATAAGGTAGAAGTGAAAGGTTTTGCTGTGCGGGATCGGCAGTATAAGCAGGGCAGTGGCCATTGTGGCAATATACTACCTTGTAAATAATTCCAATTTTCTCTGTATTCACTTGGCACTGTATAATATCCTTTTAACCGTAGATAGATACAGGCCATACGTATCAGAAGACACCATATTTGGTAAGATTGATGGAGAAAGAGTGCTTGAAACCTAATGTGGAAGAGGAAAGTTTTGCTGCTTGAGATCGGCACAGGCAGTACACACAGCCTGTCTTGTTTATGTTTGGTACTTCTTCCAATTTCCATTTGATTCCTTGGAGAAAATGACTAATGCTCTTTACCAATAATACATTAATACCATGCGCATCAAATGAGACATTATTTATTAAAATTGATAAAGAATAAATGGTGGAAACCTTATGTGGAAGTGAAAGTTTTGCTGAGCGGGATTGGCAGTAGCCTAATAGGGGGAGTTCTGTGGCAGTACTGAGGTGATTTTCTACTCTGTATATTCTTCCAATTTCCATTTGATTCCTTGGAGGGAATGACTAATGCTCTTTACCGAAAATACATGAATACCATGCGCATCAAAAGAGACATTATTCATAAAGATTGATTGAGAATAAATGGTGGAAACCTTATGTGGAAGAGGAAGGTTGCACCTTGCGGGAGTGCCAGTTGTGGTAGGCTTTAGCCTGCAGCAGTGACAGACGGGTATTGTTTATATTTGGTACTTCCAAAATGGCCGCCACTGCAGTGAATACACATTCGCTGGGCACGCTCTATCAAGCTAATGGATTTTTCAGTTCCTCAATTTATTTAGATTTCGAGCAAAGGGGACTTGTGAAAGTTAGTGTGGCCCCTAGACATTTATCTCAGTTATGTTTTGAGTATATTTTCTCAGGCGTTGAAGGGCTATTACGATTGCTAGATGAGTAGAATATGCCAGGATATCAACTCACCAGAAATTCATTGCTCTGTCAGACTCCAAGTCATGCCTTGAAGCAATGAACCAATATGAACCAAACAATCCCTTGATACAAGATATCAGGGACAAAACCAACAACCTTGAGAAAGCAAAGAAAGATGTGGTTTTCTGCTGGCTGCCGAGCCATATTGGCATAGACGGAAACGAGGCAGCAGATGAAGCGGCAAAGTCAGCACTGAAATTGACACCTCGAGAAGTGCCAATCCCACACACGGACCTGACATCAACCATCAAGAAATATGTGAAACTGAAATGGCAAGCTGACTGGAAGAAGCAGCATGAGAACAAGCTACACTCCATTCAGCCTCAACTGAAAGGAAAGGGTGAAAAAAGAAAACTATCCAGATCAGACGAAGTGAAACTAACACGTCTACGAATTGGCCACACAAGGCTTACACACGAACACCATCTGAAACGTGAAGCCCAACCAATGTGCCAAGAATGCAAGACTGAACTCACAGTTAAGCATATCTTGCTCAACTGTCGAAGGACTGCAAGTAACAGAAGAAAATATCTTAAAAATGCAACAACACTGAAAGCTGTCTTCAACACAATAGAAACAAAAGAACTCCTGAACTTCCTCAAAGAATCAAACTTATATAAGTACATATAGATCATATATACATATAATTCAAAAAAAAAAAAAAAAAAAAATCGAAAAATGGCTGGTCCGTCGGTGTCAGGATAATGTGACCGACCGGGTGATGTGTCTACAGTTTGCGACATGTTACCTGCGTGAGGCAGCACGATAAAGAGGGGCCTTGAGCCACGAGTGGTATTTCACCGCTACAAGCCGTGTCCCACTGCTACAAGCAGACTCATAAATATATGCACGCGCGCACACACACCCACCCACTCATATGCGCAAACCCGAGGTAGGCCCGCAGCCTACCATTACTATTGAATAGTTTAAAATTCTTGAATGTCTGAGTTCCTCGATGGCCCCCGGACGTAAAACTAAACAAACAAACAAACAAGAGTGAAAATGGTCGTGAGGGAAAGTGCCCTGTGACTAAGTGTGAGGCATAGATCTATGCTTCTATGGGCTGTCGTTATAACCCTGTCACCACTCAACATATCAAAGTGACTGGGTTACAATCGTAACTAGAATAGGGGAGCATTCATTATTTATGGCCGGGGGATGGTATTTTCGAGGTGGGGATTCATTTTTGGGGTATTCATGAGGGGGAGGCGCCTCATCTTGGACCATTCATGCAGGGGGGGCAATTCATTTTGGGGTTTTACGTAGGGGGGGCGCTTCATTTTCAGGTATTCCAGTAGGGGGGCGCTTCATTTTTGGGTAATCGTTTTGGTGGGTATTATAAGACCCGAGGTTCGACCTCGGGTCTACTTCTACTGTACACGTTTTCGCTGAAGGTTTTTGCTGAAAGGGGTAATGTGCACCATAAATTGACCACTGCTCATTGTTGTGAATGTGATGGTATTTTATACATATTATATGTATATTGATTTTAAAGTTTGGCCATTTCAAATTACTATGGATTAATGTGTAAATCGTAGTGGTATTTTACACATATTATTATGAAATAATATGGAAATTGTATTGGTATTGTATACAGTGTAGGGCGATTTATGGCAGGTCTACCCATAGGCAGCAGCAAAACATCACTCAGTGGTAGACTGTAATTCCTTGACAAACTGCCAATTCCCCCCCCCCCCCCCAGCCCATTGTGTTTGTCTCCCAATGCAGCCATAACTAGGGTGAATGTGAACGATCTGTTGATGGTTTGGCCCTGGTATAAACGCAGTGAGTAGCGCGGACCACTGCCTCTTTGATAGAGTGTATATAGTATATAGTATGCATGCATGCATGCACATTTAACCCTTTATGGATGGCATGATGCATTCATATGCAGTTAACCCTTTATGGATGGCATAATGCATTGATGTGCAATTAACTCTTTATAGATGGTATGATGCATTGATGCACAGATAACCCTTTATGGATGGCATGATGCATTGATGCACATTTAACCCTTTATGGATGGCATGATGCATTGATGTGCAGTTAACCCTTCATGGATAGCATGCTGCATTGGTCCACAGTTAACCCTTTATGGATGGCATAATGCAATGATGCAGATTTAACCCCTCGTGGATAGCATGCTGCATTGGTGCAGTTAACCGTTTATGGATCGCATGATGCAGAGATGTAAGTTGTCAGGGATTTCCCTGAAAATAGGGATTTCAAAAATGTTAAAATGTAGTCTGAATAGGGATATCCAGGGTCTTCAGGGACAGAATTTATTCACAGCCTTCTGTCCCTAGTCGTTTTCTTCATACAGACCCAGTCTTCAATTGTCTAATTCAACTAGGGACTCCACTAGGCCTCCTGCATGGTGTAAACAGAGGAACTCACTGGTCTAGGGGAGACTCTAGGCAGGGAATCTCAGGGGCAGACCCTCCCAGGAAGAAATGAAGGGGATGCTACTCTCTGATTGGTCTAAAATCACCTGGGCTTCCCTAGCCCACTTAAAAGGGTCTATTTCTTCTCTTTCCTATCCTCTCAGGATGTGTGTGGTGCACATATGCGTGGGCACTGACACATTCCTCTGTGAAATTGTGTAATGTAGTTCTCGCCATGAATATGACCTTAGCTGTCGAAATGGCGTTAAACATCTATTACTCACTCACTCTAAAATCACCAGTCAGCAACATAATACAATTGTTTAACACCAGGGGATGCCATGATGCTGTGCTGGTCAGAGTTTGCCCTGAACACTCTGCTTATAGTTATACCAGGGGACCTGCCAAGTCTCCCAGTGTCGCGATAACAGCTTTTCAGGGATTTTCCCAGTACCTGACTTGCATCTCTGATGATGCATTGATGTGCAGTTAACCCTTTATGGATGGCATAATGCATTGATGCACATTTAACCCTTTATGGATGGCATGATGCATTGATGTGCAGTTAACCCTTTATGGATAGCATGTTGTATTGGTGCACAGTTATCCCTTTATGGATGGCATGATGCAATGATGCAGATTTAACCCCCCGTGGATAGCATGCTGCATTGGTGCAGATAACTGTTTATGGATGGCACGATGCATTGATGTGCAGTTAACCCTTTATGGATGGCATAATGCATTGATGTGTAATTAACCCTTTATAGATGGTATTATGTGTTGATGCACAGTTAACCCTTTATGGATGGCATGATGCATTGATGTACATTTAACCCTTTATGGATGACATGAGACATTGATGCAGATTTAACCCCTCGTGGATAGCATGCTGCATTGGTGCACAGTTAACCCTTTATGGATGGCATGATGCATTGATGCACAGTTAACCCTTTATGGAAGGCATGATGCATTGATGTGCAGTTAACCTTTATGGATGACATGAGACATTGATGCAGATTTAACCCGTCGTGGATAGCATGCTGCATTGGTGCACAGTTAACCCTTTATGGATGGCATGATAAATTGATGTGCAGTTAACCCGTTATAGATGGCATGATGCATTGATGTGCATTTAACCCTTTATGGATAGCATGCTACATTGGTGCACAGTTAACCCTTTATGGATGGCATGATGCATTGATGTGCAGTTAACCCTTTATAGATGGCATGATGCATTGATGCAGAGTTAACCCTTTATGAATGGCATGATGCATTGATGCAGATTTAACCCTTCATGGATGGTATGATGCATTGATACACATTTAACCCTTTATGGATGGCATGATGCATGGATGTGCAGTTAACCCTTTATGGATGGCATAATGCATTGATGTGCAATTAACCCTTTATAGATGGTACGATGCGTTGCTGCACAGTTAACCCTTTATGGATGGCATGATGCATTGATGCACATTTAACCCTTTATAGATGGCATGATGCATTGATGCACATTTAACCCTTTATAGATTGCATGATGCATTGATGTGCAGTTAACCGTTTATGGATAGCATGCTGCATTGGTGCACAGTTAACCCTTTATGGATGGCATGATGTATTGATGCAGATTTAACCCCTCCTGGATAGCATGCTGCATTGGTGCACAGTTAACCCTTTATGGATGGCATAATGCATTGATGTGCAGTTCACCCTTTATGGATGGCATGATGCATTGATGCACAGTTAACCCTTTATGGATGGCATGATGCATTCATGTGCAGTTAACCCTTTATGGATGACATGATGCATTGATGCAGATTTAACCCTTTATGGATGGCATGATGCATTGATGTGTCAGTAATAATGCACTATTTGTCAGCTATTAGTCAATACATATTAGTAATTGCTCATCATTTGTCAGCACTTTGTCAACATATGTCAGTAATCACGCACTCTTTGTCAATATCTGATTGAATATTGAAAATTGAATTGAAAATAGCATTAAAATCTCGGGTCTTTTAGGTCTTAGACCTAACCTGCTCCATCTTTATGAGTGAAGTGGAGAAAAGGCCCGAAGGAATGATCCATGATGCAATTTGAGCCCTTGGACTCCCAACATGTAGTAAGAATCAGCTGAAATCAGTGCATGAAGCTTTGCTACCAATGAATGTTGTAGGATTGTCTCTATATCTCATCAACATCAATGACTACAACTGGCATACCAACAGTTTATTCTTCAGTGACACATCCAATCGAACCTTACAACATCAGACATGTTTTATATCACTAATTACATCATGATATTTATGGTTGGCCTGGCTTTAGGCATTCTACAGACTTTGTCCCAAATCACATTGTGATAGTCAAAATGGACCTGCACAACTTATGGTTTGTAGGTCGGCAATGTGTAAGTGATTACTCTTGGTTGATTTCGTCACTCTGAATAGATCATCACTGCCTTACTGACTGCATCGTCAGGCCTCACAATGGCCTATGAGCAAGCTGATGTGACACTGCTAACATGCTCCAGGGCAGTGATGACAGTGGGATGGTCACCTGACCACTCCTCTCCATATATAGGCAAGTGATGGCGGCTGCAGCTTATCAAGGGGTGCAGCTTATACAAGGGAATTACCAGTAGTGTATCGTCACCTTGCTTATAGACTGTTGTCAGGCCTGGTAATACAGCCAGTAAATGCAGTGATGACCTGTTCATATAGATCTTGATTTCTTACCCTTTATACCCAGTACTTGATGTTAAGGACGGAGCAAGGTGTGTGCTTTAAGAATTGTACCAGCAACCACAAAAGCACTGTAGGTGCTTCATCCATGTCAAGGTAGTGTGACAATAGGAACAAGCTGCAACCCTGGGGTAGCTGGTTCCTGGTGTGGTGTGTGGGTTATCCGGTCAGGGTTGCAGCAGCTCTGGGTGGATAGATGGGTCTATCCTCAGGTACCCGAGGCTCCTTGCACTAAATGTGTGTGTCAAGGGGAGTCTGAGGTCCTGTGCGGTTTCATATGGACTCATTCTTCATTTTAGGTGATTCCCGAGGGGGTGGCACTTCATTTTGGGGTATTTGAGTAAGGGGGGGGGGTCATATTTGGGTATTTGCATAGGGGAGGTATTTCATTTTGGGACATTCACATAGGGTGGGGCGCTCCATTTTCAGGTATTCGCCAAACTAAAATACCATCCCCCCTGGCCATAAATAATGAACGCTCCCTAACAGTAACACCCAAGGCCAAGCACCCACTCCTGCAAGTCCCTATCTGTCACTATAGTAAATCCATTAATATGATTTTCTATTTTGAGGCCCTTTTCCACTGTCAAAATTGACTGTACTCTAGCACTTAGTGTTAAATGACCAAGGAATCCGAATTTGTGGGTCATTTTATTATAGATCAAGGCATAGATTTAATATTTTATCAGTACTCAATGGGTATGGGTGTTCGCAGAGTGGATTTTCTACTAAACCTCAAAATATAAAATGCTGATATTTTTGTTAATTCTTGGTCGATTTATGAGTTTGAGACCTCTATTGAAAGCTTAAGACATTATTAGTTACCATAGAGGAGAAATAATAAAATATTTGGACAGATTGCATATACCGTAATCTCCCACGTATTAGGCGCGTCTTATAGGCCAAACAAAATGCTACTGGGTCTTATACGTGGGAGGTAAATTGCCTTGAGTTTGGGGTGCGCCTTATAGGGGGGTATTTTTTACTATAGAACAGTACTAAACTAACAAAAATCTGCCCTCAGAGGTGTGCCTTATACGTTATAACAGGCCTCCCTGAGTTGAGGGTGCGCCTTATAGGCGAGCTGCGCCTTATAGGCGAGAGATTACGGTAATTCAGAAGAGTTTTGATTTAAATCCAAAAATATATAAACTAAATATTTTCCTAACTTTTTTGAACTTATATAAGGGATGACCACAAAAGTGTCTACTTTTAGGATCTTTAATCAGTTGGTCATTATCTATAATTCCACATTAGCCCAAAGCTAAAGAGTATAAGAGAGTTGAGTAAAAAACCCAAGGATTTCAGGTCAGCTCATCACTCTACCATTTAGAAAATTTTGAATTTCCAACATGATCTATAATACTTATCTCAGTTCCTTGTGGTGCAAAATATAGCCCAATAATCAGCAAACTGTTGTACTTACAGTGGTGTAATTGGTTACTCTCTGTGATTATTCAATCAAATTTAATTTCAAATTAAGTAAAACAAGGTCTAAAATGTGTGAGTCACAGTGCAGCCTGATGGAAATTCCATATTCAATCCCTCATAACTTCTGTTCTAGTACTGCTAGAAAGACAATTTAAAAGGCATTAGATTTCTCAAGTTGACAGCTTTCTGGTGGTGATTTTGGCGTGTTTTCCCTAATTACAATACTGCTACTACTATTAGACAATTAGTAGTACTACTACTACACGGGACAGGGCTAACTACCGTGACTTTCCAAATATAACCTGCACTATAGCTATACTCTTATAGTATAAATGCTAGTATATTGTTATTTTTCTATGCCTTGCAGGTTTTAAAATAGAATCATATACTATACGCTTGCTGAATACACACAAGTGAAGTTCGAGAATGGCCTCCGCTAGGGTAAGTAGAGAGCTGTCTTACTTATACCAGAAAACCTACCAAATTGTCAAAGGTTTGATCTATGATGTAATTTTATAACAGATATGTTCATAGCAGGTTTTAATTGACAGCTTGCAATGATAATCCCTACAAGGTCCAAAGAATAATGTTTTATGCTTGTAGCCCTGATAGATGGAAAGAAAATAAACTTAACCCAACATTTCAACATCTAGGCATATCAGCGGGACACATTGGTGTGGAATGACTGGAAGGAAAAACAAAAGGTATATACCAAAAGCTCCCGCATATAAGCTGCACCACTTATAAGCCGCACCCCCACCTTTGGGAGAAGCTATAAGGCACATCTGAGCTCTGAAGGGTGAAGGGGAAATCCCTGCATATCTATAAGCCGCTCCCAGTCTCTAGAAAAGATGCACCCACCCTACCCCCCCCCCCATTCTCCCAACCCCTACACACTTACTTCTCACCATTGTAGCTGACCATGGTATTGGAGGTCCCCTTAGTCTCGGTTGAGTGTGGGGTCACTCTGTCCCCAGAGCTCAACCACTACCAATGTCCGTGGTGGGTAGACGGGATACTTCCTCAACCTGTCTAGCTGTTTGGACAAGCAGCTTTTAAAAACCTGTCCAAAAAGAAAAGAAACGACTTGATGTCTGCGAACCACAGAAATGTCTGCTAACTTTTAAGTACTCAGAGATGCCACTTTTCCTGATTTACTAGGAATTCCTGGTTTTGATTCCAAGATTTCTGTATTAAATTATGTTAAATTCCTTGGAAAATGTGTCCAAAGTCAAGTTTTCCTGGTTTTTGTCGGCGAGCGACTGGCATCTCTGAGTACTATTAGTGGACGTAAAATCAACCAAACCAAACCAAACCAACCCCGCTACTCTCCCACCACACATAGTGTGGTAGACCACAATAACTAAGTTACAGGGGGCATTTGGTCTGCTTATAAGCTAAGGCGTATATGCTGGAGTCTGCGGTGCTTTTTTTTTTTTTATAGGACTTTCTATTGAAAGATACAAAGTCGTCTTATAATGTTGACTTTTTTTACATACAGATTCTGGCCGGGCGGTCACGTGTGGTGGCGTACCTGCCAAACCTGCGGGCTGCCGTCAAACACTTCAGGGCCTTCAGCTCATACGATGAACAGAAACCAGTGGACCACATCACAGTCATTGACACTTCTGTGGGTAAGGGCCATTGACACTTTTCATGGTTTTGAGATCAGGTTTCGTTTCTAGCTGGTAAAAATGTAATGGGGAAACAAAACAACACTTAGTACTTGGATCTACTATGTTGGTATATCATTATTTTATGCTGTTTTCTTGTCCCATATAACAATAAATTGAATTAACATATTGACAATAAACTGAGGAGCACATTGAGATTCCCAAATGTTTTTTTCACAGATTCTCTTCAGCAAACCGACTGCCCACTCGGCATCCTTGCACCGAAAGATGCACGTTTCCCGATGCCGGGGATGCAGGGACCCGCACGGTTGGCTGGGAACCCACAGAAGGAGGAGAAATCTGCCCAGCCACCCATATCTGAGCTCCTCACAGAGCCTCTGCCTGCGGAGAAGCAGATAGGGCTGCTGGGACAGTACATGATAGCCTCCAAACATGTACGTATCCTCCTGTGTGTATAATATAATGCACGCCACAAGTTAAGCACTTGAACATTATTTCATAAGTGCATACAATTCATGTCTTATCATGCCATATTGTAGGCAACAATGACTCCTTTTCAGAACCTGTTAACTTCTGCTTCTATCATATGTAGAAGTGATGAGAACAATAGGAACATGTGTGGGTGGAAAAAAACAAATAGCCCAATTATAGAAATATAAGGTATGAATCACCTGTCATATGGGTGATTCAGGTATCAATCACCAGATGGAGCCACCATCCACCACACCTTTGTTAGTACCATACCTCTGTCTGCAGGTACAACTAGGTCATTAACAGGCAGGCAGGCAGTGTTCAATTTTTAATACAGGGAGAGCTCTGGAAATTGGGACCAGAAATTAGGAGTCTTCCTGCTATTTGTAGTTACCTTGCAAATATCATCATTTGGTTAATGTAAAAGGCCTTTTCTGAAGTTGCATCAAATATCCACAAGATGGTAGCACCTCCCAACAGATGCTCAATATCTATAAGTAGACTGAAGATAATACCTTTCTGATGATAATGGATTGATAGTGACTGCTGCTATGGGTGCTCATATTTTTGTTAATTGTTAAAGTGAATCACTAGGTCTAACTTTGAACTGACAATGCTAGAAACTAGGTTTAAAAACTAGTAAGATCCTCTCAATGATATAGAAGTAGCAGTATGCTTATTGGCTTAACAAAATTGACCATTGCTCTTATAAAAATGCTGTTTTACCTCTGGTATAGTTTGGTAGTCCTGTCCTGGTGATAACTAGAAGATAGCCCTACTCAAGGGCTTTCTGATAAGTCATCACCTGTTCTGATATATCTGATAGCAGTATAGGAATGCTGAAAGCTACGGCTCATATCAGGTAGCCTCTGACTGCTTATTTGAGGACAGTGGTGCCCTCAATGTGCCTACTTAAGTTGATACAATTCTAGTTGCACTAGACAGGGCACTAGAGACTTGGTTGGAGCAGGAGCAATTGTGCTATATAACGCTTTTAAAGGTAAAGAAATTTGTAATCAAACTACCCTTTTCTTTCTGCTGTGGCAATTCAATATGTTTTCTTATCAGTTTGTGTAGTAGCCGGGGATAATAGCAAGAAGGATGTAAAATGAAAATCTGTTCAGAAAGACTGTTTCTATGTATTACAACTAACTCCTTACTTCTATTTGTCTTGATCTTTAGATGGAAGACCACAATGAGGATTTCGATTACAGCCCACGTCCTTCCTCATTAGACCACCTGGAATGTGTTGCACTCGACTGCCCAGATCTGCTCAAAAAAGGTAAAGATATGTAGTCCCATATACAAGAAATCTCCTTAGTAGCACTTAATTTGATTGTGAGGCCCATTAATTGAATAAAACCTATGATAAATCGTATATAAAGTGCACCTTGCAAATAAGGTGCACCCTGAGGAGAGGATATAAGGTGCAGCCAGAGCTTGCTATTGGCACTTAAGTACTATTCTAGAAAATGCTTAAAAAATCTTCGCCTATAAGGTGTACCCCAAGTTTTGGCTGAGGCACAGCAGGGGTCCATCCTCACATATAAACCATGCCTTATATGTAGGGTATTATGGTAGACCAAAACAATAAATGTTTCCAAAATCTATCATCATTCCAGAATTTGCTGACCTGTTTCCGGGACGTGACTTCTCCGAGTCAACACTGACAGTCATCACCATGAGTCAGAAAACTAAGAACGACATGAGTGGCTGGAGTGAGGCAGTAGAAGAAGAGCGAGAAGACCTTATGGAGCATGTGAGTTACTCAGTGTTTGTTTGTGTTGGTTGTTAAGACCCTAGTATGTATAAGAACATTACAAACAAAAAGAACACAGCTTGAAACAAATCTCTGGAACTATTTACAACTAAACATATCATAAGACCCCGCATATAGGGTGCACCGCGAGTATATGTTGCACGGAGACTTGGTACACTTGAGAGGAAAAGTTCAAAATGGCATTTTTTTCTAATCAATAGATTTGTAAAAAAGAGGTATGGCCATCTTGGACCTTCCCTCATTCCCTTTGACCACTCTAGGTGGTACCACCCTCAATACCCAGTGTGGACCGGAAAATACCAGTGTTGGCAACCTTGGATGTAACATTTGAAATACTTAAAATTCTCTGACAGCTTAGCACAATACACCAAAATTTAGCTTTTGAAATGGAGAAAATTATGCAATAGGTCCAGAATATTGTCAACGAGTCCGTAAATGTTGAATAAGGATGAATACAGACGAATCAGGAATCCAGTTTGATATCCACTTTATTCATAGAAGTCCACGAGGTATAGATGGTGATACAGTATAAAGGTGCCCAACAGTGTCCAAGCCTAGCCCTTGAGCCAAGGGCCTTGATCTCACGTGAGTGTGTGAGGTATGAAGTATGGAGGTGGAAAGATGAGTGAGCTGCTCCCTCCACAGGTATTTGTAGTAGGAGCTGCTCACCCAGCTCATCCTAAAAATAGTATCAGGTGAGCTAAATATAGTAACTGGGGAACTCCAGTGCAGGTATGTAGGGGGGGATCCCGAACATAGTACTGGGGTTCACAGAGTTCAGTGTGGTTCTAAATATAGCTGCTGGGAACTCCCGGTATGCTGTGAGCTGCTCATGATCAATGGGCATGTCTTCCAGCAGGAGGAGTTGTTTCTAAACATTGTCTGCTAGGAATTTCCAGCATGCAGTGGGCTGCTTGTGATTGACGGCGTATCCTCCAGTGGGAGGAGGCGGGGTCACTGAGTGCAGTTGACACCGCCAGCCTTTGGTCTATGGGTATGGCTTGGCTTGTGGGTAGACTCGGACACTGGGTTACATGGTAGAGTCAAAGGTGAAAAATAAATATGATAAGTACAATACCTATAACGGTCTACTGACAAATCCCCACATTCCTACTCGATTCCACGCGAGGTTTTAAGGAGGAAGTTCGTGAGAAAAGGTGTACTGACAATATGTTTGATGTGTAATAATAGGTATTACATCTTATCATTTAAGTTGAAAGTTTACAGTATTAAGGAGATATTTAATATTGGTTTTTGATTGAACATGAATAATTTATAAACAGTACAAAACGAAACTGTGCCAAAGAGGTGTTGTTTGTAATTTTGACAAAGAAGAATATGAAAAATTCAGGTCGTGGTAGGATACAAGGGCTGGATTATTTATCTAGTACTAAAGTTCACACAAGGATAGAGGAATAAAAACTATCCTAAAACATGCAGTTATTGGCTTTAAGGCAGACCTTGAGGTAGACACGTTAATACTGAAGTTTGTTTCAGTACCGGTAGGCACTTATTATTTAGGTCTTGAGCCAATATACAATACAATATAATAAATAAAAACAGAGGTTAGGTAATTGATGACTGGCAAGTCGATCAATCATTCCTTATAATACTGGTAAGGCTTAGGGAGTCTGAAGGCTTTTAGGTGATATGTTTAAGGGATTTTCTAAAGAAAAAAAATTTTGGATTTTTGGTCTTTTATTTATCTGTAGAAGTTTCTGTTAATTTTGTAGAAGGTTTGTCTTAGTCGATGGAAAATTTGGCATGTTTAGCCTTCAGTCTACCTGGGGTTATAATTTGCTGAAAAAGGACGAGGTTAATACAAAGGTAAATGGAGGCTCTGGCTGATATTTAGTTTGGATCTCAATTGATCCTGCAAAGATACTGGTTGCCAGGGCTTCCTTGTAAAATTTTTAGAAAAATATAAACTAGCTAAAACCCATAAATATTTGACATGGTTGGGTTTGAAAAAGGTACAGTGTGAAAAGAAAAGAACCTTATGGCATCTTAAGATCACAAAACCTGCTGCTTGGCTTGTGTTCTTCATAATGTTCTTATAAAGGAAAATAAATGTAAAAATGCAGCGTGTTTTCATGGTTATGTATCATAGCCTTATGCAAACAAGAAAAACTGGCTTTAAAAATCAGTTGACTAGGCTGACTGAGTCAGTGTTCATAGTGTCCATGGGCGGTCGGTGAGTGAAGTGTGTCTCTACACTTTTAGTCCATAATATTAAATACAGTTTTTTTAAAAATAAATAAATAAATAGAGGATGGTTAATGAAATTATTTTCTCCTTCTATGGCGACTCTGGTTTGCAAGACCCTTTGGTGGTGGGTCTTGGTGGTTAAAGACATGTGGGTTGAGGGAGCGACCTAGTGAGGGTCTTCTCCTGGATCTGGATTTTTTGGTGTTGGGGACAAAGTTTACAATTTTGCTGAAATGCATTCTGCTAGGCTTGCCTGAGTCAGGCTGCAAATTTAGATCGGAACTGTATGCAGGGTCCATGTCTATTTGTTCTGCTGAGAGGGAGGTGTCAGAGTCACTGTTCTCCTCAGATGAAGCTTGGTATGTTTTGGGTAGGGGTCTCCAGACCTGGGTCGAGCCAATTGTTTTGAAAGTTTCTGGTCTATTGTCTTTGTTCATGCTGCATGGGCAGCTGTAGCTATACATTAGGTGGGGGCAATTTCTTCCCAGGGTGGCGAATCTAGTAGGTGGCCCTATTGGAGAGCAGACTCGTGTGCTCCAATGGGGCAGGCCGGTTGGTATGGGCGTGCCTGGTCTGCCACTATCTCCTGCTGGCCTGTCAATGCGGTCTCCGCCTCCTCGATTAGGTCGTTGGCCTCTGTATTGAAAAAACAGAACAAGAGAAGGGGTATTTTTAGTTGTGGGGTCGATAACAGTGCACGGATTACAAGGCGACCAACAAAAATACCAAATTGACAGGTAAGGCAGTGAATCAGGCAGTGCATATTGATGAGCAGTGTCATTGGGCCGGTGTAGACTCATGGCCAAATGTGAGCGGGAAACTGGAATATCCAGGGTCCAGGTTAGTTCTGCTGCGCGGCACGGGTAGCGTCACTGTATGGGGATCTGTTATTATTTAGTTCAAGCGACAAACATTGGCTGGCGCCACTGAGCTGGCGTTTGTCCGGCGTTCGTGAAATGGTATGGGGAAATGGTATGGTGAATGGTGTAGACTTGCCATGACCTTGTTGGGTCATGTGTAAGTGTCTGTACCCATGTTGGGTTAGGTGTTTTGGGGCCTAAAGGTGGGGTTAATTGGTTGGAATTTTGAATTTTGATGATGCGCTTTTTCGAAAAATAGGCCCAAGAATTAACTTTATGCTCCCGTTTTGGATCCTGATATAAAAGAGAGCGGAGGCTATTTTGGGATCAGAAAGCGACTTATGATTGACGAGGAGATACCTTTAAATTTTGACCTGGCGGAGATAACGGAGGAGAACAGAAAAATGATTGTTCGGGCCCGCCTCCTCGTGGTTCCTTCAGGATACTTATTCCTGGTTGTGGTCCTCGTCGGCATGTTTGGGTGAGTACTGGGTGAGAGGGGTCTATTTTTGAGAATTTTTGATACGTCGACAAGCTTGGTTGGGGTGCCGGTGGTTTGACACTTGTCTTTTTTTTATTTCAGGGTCGTTTTGATATGGGTATGTTTGGGCCCAGTGCAGGTGGCGTGTCACCACTGCCGAGGGCCCTTTGACGGCCCTGAAGGAGGGTCCAGTGGGCCATGTTTGGTCTACTAAGGCTATGGCAGGTATGTATAGTTTGATAAAAATTGGTTGGGATTTTTGATGTACTGAGGTTTGTCCCTGTAATTGGAATTGTATTGGAATTGGAATTTCGATTGGAATTTTGCTTGGGTTCTGAGTTTTTAGCGGGGTTGTTGATTTGTTTTTCAGAAGTTGGGTCGTGGTTGACGACCGGCTTCAGGATTGGGACGAGATGGAAGTCATGATGGTCGTTGTGTAGGACAGAAAGATGGAGGAAAAGGAAAAATCAGAAGGTGGCACGGCCAAATGCGATTGACTGTGATTTGATGATGATTTTACAATGAAAAACTGTGATGACGAATAACTCGTTTGCCAGGAGCTTGATCTGTGATAATTTTGATAATATATAAGAAGTCCACCACCAGTTAGAAGTTATGTTGTTTATTCTGGGCTTCTGAATTGGCCAGGGCGGGCTTTCAATTCTCATGCGGGTTGTTATTGTTAACTTGGGTCGAAAACAAGTCTAGTGATATTGCTAACACGTGCTTATGTTATTGTTTTGACGCAGATATTGAGTGCGGGTGTCCTGACTGACGTTAAGTTGTCATGCCAACGTGGGAAAAATGAAAGAGATATGACGTTGGGGAGGCCGACGGCAGTGGTGAGACGCTGCGCCGGCGTTCTGACGCAGCGTTTGGCGGGGAACCAGACGCGACGTCAGAAACAAGATGGCGACGTCTCATCGTGCGGTGGGCCTTCACAGTGAGTCGAAATAACTGTGTTATTGTGGGTCGAAATTGTGCTATGGTACTGGAGAAGTTGTTAAAAAGGGTTTTAATTGTGGGTGGGGTCGGATTTAGAGCTATTAAGGATGGGGATGATCCCCACATGAAGGTGTTAGATTGGGCTATCCGGTGGATTGGGCGACCGGGAGAGTCCATTACCAGGTTATATGGGGGGTGGCCGGCGGTTAATTGATCCCCACATGAGGATCAAAGTAGGTTTCTGATGAAAACTTACCGCTGGTTGATGTTGAGGGTGGTGTGAGCATCATCTCCGGTTGCTTGTACATGTATTTGTCTTTCTTTGGCTGATGCCGGAGTGGGGTGTACTTTGTGAGCTCAGCCGGGGAGTCATGGCGATCAGCCGGCCAGGACTCACAAGGTAGTTGTATGGCGGGGTCAGTGTCACTAGAGGCAAGTTGAAAATCGGGTTGTCCTTCTGAGGAGATGACCACTGTCATGTGGTGAGCTCCTTTTAAGACCCTGTACAGCGGTATTCTCCATAGAAGTGGTACCGGAGGATAGCGCTGCAGCGGGATTTGCCGGACTTGTCCCCCGATTATTGTCCTGATGTCAGACTTCCAATGGAGATCCAGGTGTCTGCCCAGGGGTGCCGTAAGGCGAGCTGGGGAGACCTTAGGGGCTGTGATGGTGGGGGCCCAGAGATTCTGTCCATAGATCATTTTGCCAACGGTGAAATCAAAGGTTTGACCATTAGCATGGATCTTGGCCACAATCGAAGGTGTCCTGTGGCTGTCCTGTTTGCAGTAGGGCCAGTGTCGCAGGCACCTCTTGGCGGTACTCCATGTGATGTACAGGAGGGTTGCTATTAAGATCCAGGTGAACATGTCCTGGTAGCGGTCAGGCGATTGTACAAAATCCAGATCTGTGTTTGGGGTCGTTTGTGGAGCTGGCCAGTTTTTGTTAGCCTGGCGTATCAGATCTTTAAAACGATCCCAACTCTCCGCATTAGCCATCTTGGGTGTTCGGGTTGCTGAGACTAGTGTGATAAAGCGCGCCAATTGATTGACACGAAGATGGTTCTTAAGGGTTAATGCGCAGCAAAGTAGTGCCAGGAGGGGTGATACCAAATGTATCCAGGGTGAGAACTGGAGGTGATATCCTAGATGCATCAGGGAGTTAGTGGATAGGAGGGCTGATTGGTCTTTAAGTCCCTGTGCGGCTCTTTTAAGGGTTAGGGTGTCTTGGAAGAGGGGTGTTATTTTTTGATTGTGTAGGTGTTTTAATTTTTCAAAATTGGGCAGGTGAAGGGTCTGGGTAGTGGTTGCCATGGTGATGCCGGAAACATTGGCTGGAGGTTGACCAAAATGTCGCCACAGTGGTAAATTGAAGTAGGCCTTTGATATGGGTTCTAAGGTGAAATTTTGGGTGCAAGATAAATCAGAATTGGTTAAAATCATGCCGGCATTTTTAATGGAGCACAGGCATGGGACTGAGATGACTGAGTATGCTCTATTCTTAATTTTGACTTGGCCTGAATCTGTGCATTGGAGCATGGAAGTGGGATGGTCGGTTATTAATAGGAAGGTGCTGTGTGATAGGGGTTGGATAAGATTTGGTATGGGTGCTGCCATGTGTGCTTTAAAACTGCAGGTATGGTGCACCGCCTCTGGTAGGTCTAAAAATAGGGATAGAGTGCATGTGGGGTGTGTGGCCGACAACAGAGGTAGGGGTAGGTTACAGCTGATAAGGTGGCCGAGGTCACACATATCCAGGTCAGCTTGTGTAAACTGTATATAGTGTGAGTGGGTCTTGGACATAGCCAAGTAGCCGGGAAGTGGCTCCACCTGGGTGTGACCTACTGACTTAGTGTCGGAGGTGTCGAAAGGCACGGGGAAGGTTTCTATTCTAAATATAGAAAAGGTGCTTCCCCCTCTGGTTATGGGTACTGGTATGGTTATTAACAGGCTCGAGTTATGGCTCCAGTGCACATGTACTCGGCGCTGATAATAATAACTTATGGGTAGGCCTTCTAAAATAATGCCGTGGTGTGCCTCGTGCAGGAGGCTGGATAAATTGTTTAAACCTAAACTGAGGTCGTCTTGTGTGATGATGGATTTGGGTAGGGTGCCCTCAAGTAGATTATTAATGGTTAAGAGCAGATTTTCCAAGTCGCTTTGGAGGTCAATTAAAGACTCTATTTGAGAATTTGCTGCTGTGAATAACATGGAATAGAAGGTATCTTGTCTGGATTGGAGTTCCAATTTTAATAATATTGACGAGATGTTTGAATTTAAGTGCTCTAATTTTCCGGAAATAAAAGATAGAGCATCATCAGTGTCATTTTGGAATTTTGAGAAGATGTTGACAGAATTGTAATTAAATTCCGAAATATTTAACAAGAAATGTGTGGCTAATTCTACCACGTGCATTTTGGTGGCTAACTTTTTATCCAGGTCAGACATCTCAGAATTCAAAATATCAATTTCTGGTTGAGTCCCGAGGCCTATTGAAGCTCTTAAAATGTCACCAATGACTTGGCCGGGGGCATTCCTGGCTTTTCTGATATTTGGAGGTGAAATCAATTTTGACAAAGTTTTTAGTGTTGTTTTTGACTTGGAGAATAGGCTCTGTATCATGTTGTCTAGGGCATGGGCTGTGTGCTTAATGTATTGGGGTGCCTCAGTGCTGATGAGAGGGCTGAGTAGTTTTGGCTGACTTAGGTTCTGATCAAAGGTCAAGTTAAGGCTAAAGGTCAATGGATAGTCCATGTAATTGGCTAGTAATGTTTGGGGTAACTTGGTAAACAGTGCGCCATAGTTGGGTCTGAAGATGGTGTTCAGATTGTTGTCTGATGTTGAGGTGCAGCCGAGGAGCAGATGTAGGAATATACAGACTGCTAGGATGGCTGCTGCTCTAGAAAAATGAGAAAAAATTGAAAATTTTGAGGATTTTGAAAATTTTGATGGTGGGGTTCACTTTAAAAATAACATTAGCTCAGTCACAAATGGGATGTTAGTATGGTCAAGTATTTACAAGGGTCGGGGAATCTGTGGGTGGTAGGGTTGTTGTCACATGAAAGGTTTTATGCAGATGGACTGGTGCCTGTTGTCACCGTCAGGGGCGGCACACGAGCTTGAGCATGGAATCTGTTTATCTCGAAGACAGCAAACTGGAATACTATGCTGGCCGTGTTCCTTATGGCCAGTTCACGTCCAATTCTGGAGTATTGGCGGGGTAAGTCCCTGAGGGGCTGTTCCGACGCTATGAGCGTGCGAGCACATAAAAGTGCTATGTATGATGCAGATCTATGATTAAACCTGCCCCATGGAGGTCGGCGGGGATTATCCCCAGCTACAGCGACCATGAAGGCTTTGATGGTTGCTGCTGTGGAGTGATTGCTCAAGTCCAGCTCCTGTCTTAGCACAGGGCTGCTGAGGTAATGTTTAATATCTTCCTGGGCGAGGAAGGTGATGAGGTGTTGCTGTTCCATGATTATGCTCCTAATTTCAAAAGGATCCATGAGATCACTCCTGATCCCATGTGGTCCAAGGAGGCTGTGTATGGTCCATGTAGCATTTGGGCCGTGCTTATTTGCCGGTGGGTCCAGGCTGCAAGTCATAAAAGGAAAAAGGGGTCTAAGTGGGCTGTGAATGGGGGGAGAGGTAAAGGTGGGGAATTTGCTTGGCTGAAGAGGTTTAGTAAATTGGATTATCAATGTTAAAAATTATAGGGTAGTGGAGAAGTTCTTCCACATTTTACACACACTTAAGGCTCACACCGCCATTGGTTAATAGGGGTACCTGGGCACCATGATAATAAAGTGCTATCATGTACAATGCTAGAACGACTGTTAAAAATCCTAAATGCTAAAATAGACCCATAAGATAATCCTACCTGGGCTGGTTGCATGATGGGTCTGCCATGGTCCCTTCCCAGACACTTGTTGCCGTGCTTAAGGTGTGGTGGTATTGGTTGTGGGTTGTGTTGTGATCAGATGTGGGTGGGCAAGCGCTTATAAACCTGAGATTGAGTTTGGCTATTTCTCAGTCTGAGATCTCCCATAGGTGGTATGTCTTGCCCTGAAAGAGGCGTAGGCCAAATATTATTGGTGGATGCAAGTGGGGTTGACGGTCCCATATGCAAATTAGGGTTATCCTGGCCTGGATTGGTTGGTGGTGAGATATTGTCTAAGGATAGCATATTGGGAAGCTTGGCGGGGGGGTGTTTTATCCCTGGCCAAGGTGATATGGTTGCTATGGCGTCCCTGTAGCTTTTAAAGACCTTGAGGGCAGTGTGTTATTGATTTGTATATGTGCCACCACAGCACTTAAGGGTTGGCGGAGACAGCGGTGTAAACATGGGGTGTGGGTGTCAGAGGTCCATCTTCCTACAATAGGTTTATCATTGGAAATAGTGGTCTTGAAGTGGTAACAAGCCGTCGCATGTGTGTATTGAAGTTTATACACAAACCGAGGATACAGCGCTGCCTTGGGCGGTTGGTATGTGGCGTGTGTAACCTAACCTAATTATTTGATAATCCATTTGCCAGTGTTTGGCGTTCCACTTAGAAGGGGTAGGTGTGTGTATATACAGTTAATCAAGGCGGTGTTGATTTTGGATGCATAGGAATTTTTATGGCTGTTAGTATAAATAGGTTGGGCGTTGGTCTGTGACTGTTGCTGTCAGTGTGTTTAAGTGGTTGGTGTATTAATGGTTGATTAATTTGGTTGGGGCGCGTGGCGCCTGTGGGGAATGAAGGAGGGTTGTTTATATGGATGTTTGGTGTTTGACACAGCGACTTATGGCCTATAATGGACGCTTAGAAATTTTTCTTGATTTTCTGGAGGGCATGGGGCTGAAGGAGATTGTTCCCTTTTTGGCTGGCCTTCCTCTCTTTTTCTTTATTTTGGGAGTGGTAAGACTCACATTGGAGGGGTCGTCCTGGTCGGGGTCGTGGAGTGAGCTTGTGGGCCCTGATTGCAGCCTTTTTATAATGGCTTTGGCGCTAGCTCTTGTGATTGGTCTCCTTAGCCTTGATACATGTACTGATTTCTTCAGTATTTTTCCATCTTGCAGCCTTTTTAGAATAGCTGTAACTGGTGAAGTCATCCTCATTATGATGTAGGGGCCTGAGTATGTGGGTTGCAACTTTTTTGATGTGCATTTGACCAGCAGGGTGGGTATATGTAAATATACCAATTGGCCTGTGTTATATGAGCTCAGTTCTGCTGAAGTGTCATGTCTGGCTTTCATCTTTTTGTGAGAAGAGATCATGTTTTCTGCAGCTCTCATCTGAATATCATCCCTAAATTGTAGTAGGCTGGTCATAATTTTCTCCCTGGTGCTTGAGTCTTTTTCAGCTTTGATCAAGGACAAAGCTGCTTCAGTTGGTAGGTGTGTCTGCTTGCCAAAGACTAACAAATTTGGTGAGTAGCCTAAGGCGCTGCTTATAGTATTATTAATACTGAAGACTACAGCCTGTAGGAAGGTTGACCAATGCTTTTGTGATTTTGATACAAAAGCCCTGAGGGATGATTCAATGGTTTGATGTTGGCGCTCACAGAGACCTTGAGACCTAGACCAATGTGCACTTCCTGTCACATGTTTAATGCCGAATTTTTCACAAAAATATTTGAATAGTTTTGAGACGTATTGTTGGGCATTATCTGTGTTTAGTACTGAGGGAGTGCCATGGATACATATGACTTTTTGGAAGAAACCAAGTGCTACAACTGCAGCAGTATTTTCTTCACTTGTCCAGGCAGTCACATGCCTGGTGGCATGGTCGGTCACTACATGTATGTAGTGGGAGCCATCAGCGGCCCTGGAAAAAGGGCCTATTGTGTCCATGGTGACATGAGAGTATGCTGTGAGTACTGGGTCACGTAGTTTCATTGGAGTTTTCAGGTTTTTGGGTCTCTTTTTGGTGGTCAGGCATGTGTGGCAAGTACCGCAGAAGTCAAAAACTTCTTTAAACATTGATCTCCAGTAATACCTAGCCCTTATGGCTGTATAGGTTTTGACTGGACCTAGGTGTCCACCTAGGGGAGAGCAATGGGTTGCTTCCACTAAAGATTCTGTCCACTTTTCTGGAATTACAATTTGCAGTGTGGGCTCTAAAGTCTTACCCAAATTGGTATCAGTAATTCTGAAAAGGACTTCATCCAGTAAGATGAATTGGTCGTGGTTACGTAGTATTTGATTCATTAATCCTGAGTCGTGTGGCAGGCTACCTTTTTCAATGTAGTTTGCCATGGAGGATGCAAAAAGGTCTTCTTTTTGGTTTTTAATCAGTGTTTCTCTAGAAGGTGTCAGGGATTGGTGTTTACAGATTTCCTGAATTGCCCTTTCAGCTAGAGGTAGCACACGGCGGGAGAGCTTAGCTCTCTTGGCGTTTGCAGCTTTGATGGAGACCCTAGGTGACCTAGATTTGGCGGGCCTGCCTCTGGGGCGAGGACTGCTGCACTTAGGCTTGAGTGGGCGGGTCTTTTTACTGGGTGCTGATTGGCTGGCTGTTGGAGGTGTGTCGTCCTGAGACTGGGACTGTGCTCGAGTGAGTACACACAGGTCAGGGTTCACACTTTGCTGCCTCTCTGGGGTGCCTTTCTTTGCTATGACGCCTTTTGGTGGTTTATTTGTGCTTCCCCAAATTTTGCCTCCTTTTAATATTGATCTAGGAGGTCCCAAACAGATGGGGTTATTGGGAACTGGGTCGTCTGATTTGAAAACCTTTGTCATGGATATATCTGAAAATTGTACCCTTTTTGGTGGGAGGATAATTTTTCCTTGTGATCTAATTGGTATTGGATCATCAGAGCCAGGGGGATATTTTCTTCTGGACAGGCAATCTGCCACTAGATTAGCTCTGCCTTGTAGGTATTTCACTTCAAAATCATAAGACATAACAGTATCTACCCATCTTGCCAATCTGCCATTGGTGATATTTTCCTTCTTGTTGAAGAGGGAGACTAGGGCTGTATGATCTGAATATACCTTGAAGTGAGTGCCGTCTACATAATGGTGGAACTTTTTGACAGCGAAGATTATCCCAAGTAACTCTTTGTCAGTTATTCCATATCTGGTCTCTTGAGGTGTTAGACCTCTCCCAGAGAATTCAATGGGCCTATAAAAACCATGTTCATCTACCTGTGTGATAACTGCTCCTAAGCTGAAATTGCTGGAGTCTGTGAAGATGATGAAGGGTTTGTTATAGTCTGGGAATTTTAGGATTGCTTCAGTGCAAATTGATGCTTTGATTTTCTCAAAGGCTGTTTGACACTGAGTGGTCCATTTGAAAGTACCCTTTGTGGCTTCATATAGGGGTTTCATTATATGGGCGAAGCCTCTAATGAATCTCTTGTAAAATTGTGCCATTCCATTGAAACACCTAAGGTCGTGGATGTTTTTAGGTGCTGGGAAGGTTTTGACTGGTGAGATTTTGTTTGGGGAAGGTGAGATGCCGTGTTGATCTAGGGTAAAACCTAAGAATTCCATTTTGGTGGTGCCAAATTCACATTTTTCTGACTTTAATTTGATGTTTCCTTTGATAAAAAGTTTTAGCACTTCATCTAGGTCTTGCAGGTGTCTTTCCCATGTGGGGCTGTATATGGCCACATCATCCACATAGGCTACTGCATTTCTGTATTTGCATTTCATGAGCAATTGTTCCATTACATTCATGAACGACAAACCAGAGGTTTTTAAACCCATGGGTAATACTTTGGCCCTATACCTTGTGCCATTGGCAGAGAAAGTTGTTAAAGGCCTTGATTCTTTAGCTAGAGGAATCTGATGGTAGGCGCTGTATACATCCAGTTTGGAAAAATATTTAGCACCTGTTCTGCCAACTTGTTGCATGAGGTCGTCTGCTCTGGGGAAGGAGTAGGAAAAAGATTTTAGGTTTTGGTTAACCCATCTATAATCCACGACTATTCTCCATCCTGAGGCTACAGACCTGTCTCCCTGGGGTTTGGGTACTAAGAAAGCTGGGGAGTTCCACTCACAGGGTTTGGTGCATTCTTCAATGACACCTTGCTGTAAATGTTTATCTAACAGCTTTCTTTGGAAAATCTCTTTTTTGGGTGACATTCTATAGGATGGTCTGTTGCAGGGTTTGAAGTCAGGGATTAATTCTAATTTGACCTCATTTTCAACATTTAAACCTATAGCACTCTCATTTAACACAAAGGCCTCTCTATTTGATTCAACAATGTTTTTGATTTGTTGTTTTTGGGCCTCAGAGAGCTTGTCACATATTGTGTATTTTAGAGGGTCGTCCCCTTTGGGTAGCTGATCTAGGGGATCATCTCCACAATTGATGGGGAGCATTTCTTTGTCAGAGATTATGCTGTTGAGGGAGTGTTGGCTGTTCAGTTTTCCAATGGGAATGGCTTTGTCTAGATTGTTAAGTGCAAAGATGCCTAGGTTCATGTGCTTTTTGATATTGATGGAAAAATCATTTGGGTTGGCCACTGTTACCGGTATGATCTTTCTTGTTGACCTTGGTTCAACAAGGGCGTGTTTGATTAGTACCGGTAATGTTGTGTCAACATTTTCTGTGATGCCTGTTTTACCTATTAAGGAATCAGGTCCTATGACGATTGCATTGAATGTGGATTCAGAATTTGGTGGCATGGTTAGGCCTTTGGCTGCTCTTATGAAGTGTGGTGAAGGGGACTTGGCCCCAAAGGAAATTTTGGCCCTATATTTGGTCATAAAATTTACGCCAAGAATTATAGGGTGATTTAGCTTTGGAACAACATGTAGTCTTGTTTTAAACTCTGTGTTATTGATTAGGAAAGTTATAGTGATGGAATTGTTGACCTGAACTGAGGATTTATCAGCTAGTAGGATAACCATGCGAGATCTCCTACCATGTCTGAAATTGGGGGTTGATATGATTTTATCTGCCATTTTCTGGCTGATAAAGGAAAGGGAGGCTCCAGAGTCTACAAGGGCTCTGTAAGAACTGCCATTGATATCAACATTAACTGCGCCTTTAGTCAATT
This sequence comes from Acholoe squamosa, assembly GCA_949317995.1. Classification (NCBI taxonomy): domain Eukaryota; kingdom Metazoa; phylum Annelida; class Polychaeta; order Phyllodocida; family Polynoidae; genus Acholoe; species Acholoe squamosa. The sequence goes on from OX439045.1 coordinate 57,890,427, forward strand.
CAGTATTAATGTAAGAGGTCTTACCTTGCTGCCCATACTTACTGGTCTCGACTTTTAATTGGAGGGTGGAAATTCTCTTGTTCTGGTTCTCATAGAGGTCCTCGCTGTCTGATGAGGAGTCTTCGTCACAATTCACAGGCTGGGGGTCGTGGTTCTGTTGTTCTGCCGAATTTAATTCTGCTCCATCATTTGTGTGTGAAATATGGCATGTGGGGGACGTTCCAATTTTGTTGTCCAAGGTGGGGGCGGGGCTGTAAGATGCATGGTGGCCCTCCCCTGTGTCTTATTCAATATTGTCATTGTAGTGTTCTCCTTGTCCAGAATCAGGAGGTTGGTTGTCAGGATGGTTGTCTCCTGTCTTTTTGTTGTCATTTCTGCCTGGTGTTGGGTCCCTGGATTTCTTTTGTTGCTGGGTCCAATCATCAGGGATTGGGAAATCTGCTGGGACCAGTAGTTTCTGGAAGGACACCTGGCGGGTGTTGGTGGGGGTGGAGGCAACAGGGATGAAAACAAAGTTGTTTCTTGTGTCGCTGGATTTGGACCTGCTTCTGTTTCCCTCCTGAGATTTGCTTCTGCCTGGCGATTGATACCTGTTCTTGGAGCCTGATCTGCTGTTTGAGCCGGGTCTGGGGTTGTTATAACCTTGTTGATTTTGGTTGTATCCTGATTTAGGTTTATCGTCATACTGCTTAATATTGCCATTTCCAGGGGGCTTGTTGTTATAATTGTTGTTATTGTACTGGTCCTTCCTGGATCTGTTATTGTTGTTGTTGTTATTGTTCTTTTGCCCATTGTAGTTATTATAGTTCATGGCGCACAAGTCTGAAGTTTGATTTGAGGCATGGGCTGCTTTGGCTGCTTCCATGACCAATTCTTGTTTTAATGCTGCAGTCTCGGCTTCTCTAATGCTTTTGGGGCTGTCTGAGAGTACGACATTTTTTATTTCATCTTTGAGGCCATTTATGAGATAGTCCACTTGTACAGATTCATCCAGGTTGCTGTTGGATAGCAATAAGGTCATATCTGCTATGTATTCCTCCACAGTCTCCTTGGGTTGCTGCTTTCTGTTTCTATATCCTTTGATTATTGTGGCAGGGTCAGGCTGGTTGAATCTGCTGAGAAAGGCGGCATAGACTGCCTCAGTGTCATACATGATTGGTTTGTCGAAAATGTTTGTGAAAAACCATTGTGCTGCTCTGCCCTTTAAAAAGGTATACATACAGGATGCATGCATTGTTGGGCTGCGGGGGTATGCATTTCTTATATAGAATTTGAATTCTGCCAGGAATCTGGCTGCAGATCTGTAGGGCGAGGGTTTGTCAAAGGGTTCTGGCTTGTTAAAACAGCTTAATTGAGCAGATGTGAGTCGCTCAGGTTCAAAACTCCTATTTCCAGTAGGAGCGGAGAAATTGGATTGTCCTAGATTTGGTATCATTGGTGTGGACTGCGCTGCAGGCTGGTGGGCAGCTGCTTGGGCAGGTGGAGTGTTTGTAAACAAGCTATACATTGGTATAGGGTTGTTGTAGGGCGTGTGCGCCTGGTGGGGCATGTATACATGGTTGTAAACACTGCCTGAAAGTGATGTGGCGGCTACCGGTGATGGACGAGTGGTAGAGGGCGCCATCTGGTGGGTTGTGGCTGAATTACCAAGACCTCCATGTGTCGCGCCTTGTTGGGTGGGCGTGGCACCTGTCGCTGTCATTCGGGTTGTATTTTGGAAAAGGCTTGGTGGGCTGAGCCTGTATCCTACCGGTACAGATGTCGGCATTCTGGTAGAGGTGCCCATAACATGTGAAGGTTGGCCTGAAGGGGGTAGCCTAGTGTTGGTGGGTGAGAAAAGGCTGTTTTGGCCTTGGCTGGTAGGTGTTCTTGTCCTATCAATGGCCCTGAATATTTCAGATCTCATTCCATCGATATTTCTGTTGATTCTGTCAGACAGATTGGCTGACGCTATTTCAGACCTTCTCAGTACATCAGCGTTGTCCTGAGCTGCTTTTCTTTGTACTTGGCCAATGTCATTCTCCAGGTGCGACTTCCAAGTGTCCATGTCATTTAACCTGTCATTTATTCTTGACAGTTGGCAGGAGGAGTCGTCTCCAATCCTTTTTATTTCAGCGGACAATAAGTTCATTTGTCCTGTTAATAGGTTGGAGAGGGAGTCATTGACTGCCTGGGTGCACTCTCTGACTATGTTCCTCGTCATGTCATCCTGGTTGTACTCTGGAGGTGGAGCTGCAGTGGCCATGTTTGGGTAGGCAGGTGCTCTGTGCAGGTGGGGGAAGGTTACTTCTGTGTCTTCTTCAGAGGTGGATTCTGTCTGTAAATGGGCGGGGAAATGACTGTTTCTGTGTAGTATGGGAGTAGTGGCCACAAGGTCGCCTCTTCTAGCTGCAGAGTCCAAGCTTCTTTGAAGTCTGTAAAATACAGGTGTATTTGGCCTTTGAGGGGAGGATGATTGCACTCTTCTCCTGGGCCTATGGGTGGGGTATGGCCTTTCAAAGGATCTGGCTCTTGGAGGCATGCTCAGGGATGAATTTGGTGCTGGAGGTGTCGCCCTGTCTTCCTCAGAGGTAGAGTAGGGGTAGTAAGGCCTAGGGTTTCCTCCAGGTGGATTGCTATCAGGCTGTGGGTTTTGGTGCGGCCTTAGCAAATTGGTGGGATTGGAGTTGTCTTGCCACTGCTCTTCTAGAATACGGTTTATCCTGTCTAGAAAAACAGAGGGACTCTCACCACACTGGTAGCTTGGTGTAGCTCTGGTTGGTATCAGTTGTACACGTCCTGTGTTGAGTCTGTTTTCTCTCCACCTGTGGATTGCTGAGTCTAGCCTGCTCCTCCAGTAATTGTCTGCTACTGATGGGTGGGCTTGGATGTCCGGTACAGTAAGGTTGTCCCAACTTAGGTCAGGTGTACACTGTGGGTCAGAATCACTGCTGGATGAGGGTGACCGTCCGGCAGCTTCCAGGGCTTCCTGCAGGCTATTGGATCTTTCCTCTAGATGGCTATCTAGGTGGAGGTAACCAGGTGATTGATTTTCAGGCGTGCTGTATGTGGTACCTTGAAGACCACCTAATCTTAGGGGTGGTGATTCTGAGGGTGAATAGCCAGGTAGGGTGAGGTTTAAACCTGGTGGTGGGGCTCCTGCTGGTGTACTGGTAGGTGCACCTGTGTTGGTGTCCACTATGGTAGATGAGAAATGTAAGGTGTTTGAACTCACAGGTGTCTGTTTATGTGTGCGTCTATGGGCTGGTAGCACTGGGTCCAGCTGGAGCGCGTCTGGCGAGGAGTCTATCGGGGCGGCGTACTGTGTACTGGTGGCTTCTTGCTGGTCTCTGTCTTGAGATGTAGGGATACGTTGTGGGGCTGGCTCCTTTGGTAGGGTCTCACTGTTGTCCATGGCTCATGAGAGGTGGTAACTGTGGGATGATACGTGAGGGTTTTCCACCATTGTCAACGAGTCCGTAAATGTTGAATAAGGATGAATACAGACGAATCAGGAATCCAGTTTGATATCCACTTTATTCATAGAAGTCCACGAGGTATAGATGGTGATACAGTATAAAGGTGCCCAACAGTGTCCAAGCCTAGCCCTTGAGCCAAGGGCCTTGATCTCACGTGAGTGTGTGAGGTATGAAGTATGGAGGTGGAAAGATGAGTGAGCTGCTCCCTCCACAGGTATTTGTAGTAGGAGCTGCTCACCCAGCTCATCCTAAAAATAGTATCAGGTGAGCTAAATATAGTAACTGGGGAACTCCAGTGCAGGTATGTAGGGGGGGATCCCGAACATAGTACTGGGGTTCACAGAGTTCAGTGTGGTTCTAAATATAGCTGCTGGGAACTCCCGGTATGCTGTGAGCTGCTCATGATCAATGGGCATGTCTTCCAGCAGGAGGAGTTGTTTCTAAACATTGTCTGCTAGGAATTTCCAGCATGCAGTGGGCTGCTTGTGATTGACGGCGTATCCTCCAGTGGGAGGAGGCGGGGTCACTGAGTGCAGTTGACACCGCCAGCCTTTGGTCTATGGGTATGGCTTGGCTTGTGGGTAGACTCGGACACTGGGTTACATGGTAGAGTCAAAGGTGAAAAATAAATATGATAAGTACAATACCTATAACGGTCTACTGACAATATAAAGGTCAGGCTCGATTTCTTTTTAAATCGCCATGGCAACCACCACACTTATTTTGAGCAGTGAGACGTGACTAAGTCACCCCCATAACCCTCCACTGTTTTCGTGATATCAATAAAAAATTAACTCTGGACTAAAGAAAAACACTTCCTGATTATTTTAATACCAAATAACCATGGGTTTAAGCCTTTCTCTCCTCACAAATGGTCCGAATTCCTTGAAATAACAAAATTTATGAGGAACTATTTGGCCATTCTACCTGGAAGTGGCTGAATTAGGGCGGTACCACCTCTATGGGGATATGGGAGTATTGGGAAAATGTTGATAGAAAAACCTCCCCTCAAATTTTCTGATTCTATAAGGTGCACAAGAGGTTTATCATTGCATATTTATAAGATGTGCCTTGTATGCAGGGTATTCAACCTACCTGTTCATAAAATGAAAAGAAAAGAATTGACAGACATTAAGATGTTTTGACTTCTTTTTTTCAGTTTATTCATGGTGCTCAGGACATCTGCATGGCATTAAAGGAGGCTGGCTTCTGGGCTGATTTCATCGAACCCAGTTCTGGACGTCCCGTGAGTTTCACTTTTAGATAGTTTAGAGCTTGTCCACAAGAGTATGCATAATAGATTTTTGGGGAATATAACAATTCTGTTTTCATACATGGTATTAAAAAGTGGCAGATAGCACATCTTTGGGTGAACATGAATACTTCTGGGTAGCACACAGCTGAAGAAGTGTCAACCTATGTCATACAGAATGTAAATAGCTGACTTGAGACCACATAAATTTCATTATAGGTGATTAGATCAAGACTTCCCCAACCAGACTTTCCCAGTGGCAGAAATACCCCATCTCCCTATGGTACTTGGAAGTAAATCAGTTGATATTGGAACCCATCTGTGAGAACCAGCAGTTCAATGACCAATGAACATGCAATGTTCAGTTGTATCTCATTTATTGTTCATTAGTGTATAACTAGCATGTAGAATCACATGTTTGTCATAGTCTGTTGTACAATTTGTTCCAAGTGGTTGCACCACATGATTTGACTATATGTTTACGTTTATTTTCAGTTTTACGGAGCATTCACAAATTCAACCTTGTTCGAAACAGATGATAGATACCGCAAACTAGGGTTTGAGATCGATGACCTTGGTTGTTGCCGCGTGATTAGCCATCACGTATGGGGGAAACATGCGTACGTCGGATGTCTGTTTACTGACGCTATGACTAACCACCCCATTATTACAGACATGATCAAGGACCCTGCATACCAATAAGCTGTCTGGCCCTCTCTTCATGAATAAAAGTATAACAAAATGAATTTTATCTGTATTGTTGCTTAAGGTAGGGTATACTAGGGTGCCATATGGTTGTATTTGACATAGCTGATGTACCCCATTCTGCAGTGTTGTAGCCCTATATCTACCCACTTGACCTCATATGCCCACAACTAATCCATACTCACACCTATTTCACTTAAAGATAATTTTGATAACTATTATCTGACTGTATCTATGATATCTCTGTTAACCAATAGTTATTAAAGGTAGGCAGAAGTCACAAAACTAAATCCAATCTTGTCACATATAAATGTTTGGTATGTTGATATTCTAAAAGAAAAAACTGATTTCAATATCAAAACCTGCCAGGATCTTTAAACTTACCTTTAAGCACAGCTCAGTGGAGATATTTAGACATATTATAGACGGATAAGTTATATATCGTAATGTGAGAAGAAGTAGCATTAGACATAAGTGTTGACCATAGAGTCAGAAATGCCACTTTTCCTATTTTTTTAGGAATTACGATTTTTTTATTTTCATTCCTGTAGGTATTTCCTATTGTAAATTAGGAGGATTTCCGAATTTTTGGGGATCAGTGAGTGGCATCCCTTTAGAGTACTAATGTGCTACTAGTATTGTGATTGCTGTTCAGTATTTGAACTTGCTGCCTTTTTTTTATTATTATTTAGTGATCCTTCATATGAGAACTATCCCCTTACAAAGTAGTTGACAATGTGCTTGTTAAGTTCCCTGTGTAAGAACCATTCTGTGTTGTATGTGCAGACTGGTATATTTGAAACATTTATATAATTGAGTCATCAACGGATTATTATAAGGACAGATGCAGCCAATATTGACTGTTGTTTGGGGAAAATATGAACTGTGGGAAAGTGATAAAATTGTTATCACAGATTGGTATAAAGTGTTATTTATACATGGTTCACATGTAATGCTAACATACCATGTGCGATAGGCCAGGTACGCTTTATGAATCCTGGTCAAAAGCTGCTGTGAAGTATACATTGATATAATTGGTATCTTTAGAAATGAAAATAAAAAAATGTGAAAATGTTTTATCAATTTCATTCATGCTTCCTTAGGTTCTGAATCAACACCATGAAATGTTTTAGTAGGAAAATACGATATCAGGAGGCATCTAAAAGCTAATAGAAAGTAGGAGGATGCCTCTGGTTTTGTGAGGAAAGAACGGCCTATGTGTAGATTGCTGTATGGTAGCCTACACATCCAATTAATGAGAGGATGTGATTAATACTGTAGATATATGTAGCTTAGTGAGCCAAGCATATTAGTTGGTGGGTCCGTCGGTTCCCCTTTGTCTCCAATGTAAATGAATCCAGTATGAGGCTAATACCCTTTTTTTGCATAAAATCAACAGAGATGCCACCTTTCCTAACTTTTTAGGAATTCCGAATTTTCGAACTCCATTTCTAAAGGTATTTCCTATTGGAAATTGATAAAATAAGGAGGATTTCCGCTTTTTTTGGTGATCAGTAAGTGGCATCCCTGAATCAAAACTACAAATGATCAATTCAAAAATATGTGGAATGCCTACAACAGGATGCATCCAATGACACAAGACTCCTTGCAATTTGAAGCTTTTTTTTTCATTGGTAATGCTACTGCTATAGCCTGACCATTTCTGCTAGTGATGCAGTGTCAGTGACGGGAGATGATAGGAGCATGGGCAAGAGGGAATGAGACATTTATCTTTCCACTGGAAAGAATCCTTCACTGACAGTTTTGACTCATTTCTTTAGAAATGAACTATACTGATTCTTTACTACTTGTTTTGTACCTTTATAACCTTACTATGGGTGGTCTATATTTTGCTGTGAAGTGATGAGGCTGCTCAAAACAATGAATGGTATATAAAGGGATCGTTTGATACTAAGGTCATGTGATTTTAGCCATCATAACATGCATCAGATATCACTTTTAGGCATTTCCGGACGCATTTCTTTTACATTTTAAATTGCTAAAACCTCAGAACCTTACTTTTACAAGTAAGCAAATGACCATAGCCATGTTTTGAGTATGGAGTACGTTTAACAACTTGGTCCTGCCACCTAGAGGGATTGGTGAACACTATTTAGCTGAATGATGTGCCGTCTCACCAAAAAGGAGGGATCGCTGATGTCTTAATGCTGTATGCATTACTCATTTTACTCCACCCACCCCTCACCAGAATGAATTCCAACATCTGGTCAGAGGAAAAGGGGTATGTAACTCTGAAATAGATTTTAGGGAGAGGTGTTCCCTGATTCCAGCTATCGTAGCACCTTATTATGGGGGACCGTCAGTGTTACGTTGCAGCTATAAATAGCATATGACATCAGTCCGGCATTTTATGAGAGGGGGTTGCCAAAACTAATGAAGCTTTTTAACTACAAGTTTGTGTGGCATTAGGAAGTAGATAAAGAAGTAGAAACCGAGAATATGAGCAAAAACCTATGGTTAGAAAATTGGTTTTCGGTCTATTGTCAAATTAAATAGTCTAATAGATAACAGGCTGGGTGGTGTAAGACATTGCATCAGCTGTAGTTGTGTATTTTCATCAACAAGTGCTGACCTCATGTCTAGACATGTCTTAATTAGGTTGTTCACTACCTTGATAGGCTATTGTCTGTAGTTGATTGGGTGTTCCCCTGAGGATGATTGGTGGCACTTATTATTATACAGTCTAATACTGTAGCTATATATAGCTCAGACAGGCATGCTGTAAGGGAGGAGTATTTACTCAATTGGTACTTGCAAGTGCATAGATTTAGTGTTAGTTTCAAATCAGTAAGTGTATGAGACAGGCATGCAGTAAGGGAGGAGTTGTCATATAATTGGCCCAGGGTATCCCCTGGGCTATTGGAGCCGGGTTTTCAGTCAGATCCACAAATTTGTAATCACCAACTTTAGAGTGTAATCATTCAGTGATATACTGTTAGTTTACATATTTTTCAAAAGCCAAAGGAAAGTTTCAAATCTCATCTATCAGACAACATTTTGTCCTTTATGGTGAGTGATGTCTTTCCCTACAAAAAAAGCTGCTGTACTTACGTCATGTTTTTGGGAGCTATACTGACTACAAGTTCTTTAACCATTGGGTCTATGGGTCAGATAGATTTTGGGAATGAAATTAGCACATAGAGTCCTATGGGTAATCACCAAGTGAGACACTTTTTTTCAGCAGGCAATGTTTACAGTGTCCAAGCTATACACATAACACATTGGGGACTGAGCGATAAACTAAGCATGCTAAGGACAAAGTTTTCTGTGGGGGCTAGGTCTCCAGGGGGCCAGGTGTCCAGGGGCTAGGTCTCCAGGGGGCCAGGTGTCCAGGGGTCAAGTGTCCAGGGGCCAGGTGTCTGGGGGGCCAGCACACCAGGGGGCCAGCGGTCCAAGGGGTTTAGTAAAAGAAGATTATGCCAGACTGGTGTCAGTACATGTATGTATGTATCAATAATATTCTCTATTTGTAAGTAATTAGTCAATATTTCGCAAGTGCTGATTCCTGTGACCCTACAGGGTTGATAGAGGGTTTTATGGTACCTACCCTGAGCCTTCTGTGCTTCAATGCACAACGCCCAATTTTTATATTGGGGGGGGAAGTAGACCCTGGGCCATATGTGATATATATCACATGTTAAATCTTTGATGGTATGTTTTCCAAGGTAGAGCAGTCTAACTACAGTCCCCCATACAAGTACTACTTTCAGTGGCGGATCCAGGATTTGAAAAAGGAGGGGGGGCGCCCCAAAAGGAGTGGGCGCACCCCAAAAGGAGGGGGCGCGCCCCAAAAGGAGGGCATGCCCCAAAAGGAGGTGCGCGCCCCAAAAGGAGGGGGCGCACCCCCTGTTTTTTTTTACCAAATTCTTGGGTCCAAAATATGCAGTTAAACTCTTAAGTACTGGCAAAAAGGAGGGGGTGTGCGCCCCCGCCCCACCCCCCCCCCTCTAAATCCGCCACTGACTTTGTTACATATTTTTTCCTCTATATTTTAATTGCTGTCTAGTTATATTCATGTGCCAAATTTTATGTAATGCAGTGCAATATTTCAGAGATATTCCAGGATACTCTTAGATGTTTAATTTTGCATACTTATAACAGGTCAGTCTACAGGCCCAGATGAGCATGACTTCTATGGGCAGACTGAGTAATGATTAGGTTTAGGTGTTAGATAGTAGGTAAACCAAACACAGATTAACTATTCAGATCTGGGAGTACAGGGGGCTGTGTACAAATGACGTCATGCTTTTTTGGACCATTTTTGACCCCCCTCCCCCCCTTGTCATGTTTCGTCATACAGCACTTGACCCCCCCTCAACATGACATCATGCAGAGTGATACCCCCCCCCCCCAATGCATATAGCGTATAACCTCAGTATAAACAAATTTAAATGGTTCAAAGGGTGTGAATTGGCAATCAAGAATGTGATACATGCAAAGTAAAAAAGATGAGCTAGCACTGATCAACAACATGCCAAGCACCGTCAGCTTCAGCTTAGGTTCTTATACCGGGGAGGCATCTTTTGCGTGGAATGCACCTTCACAACATAAGTGCATTGTACCTTATTGGCCACTAGCTGGTCTGGGTGTTAACCAGGGACAAGATACCCATCATGGTATGTCTTTATCAGAGGGTTTTACCTCAACCAGCAAAATTCAAAATGGCAGCTCCACTAGGCCTCCATACGGAGTCCTATACACAGGGCACTATATCAGTATATGCTTGTGATCATAGACAAGTATTTCCTGTCACAAAAGGTCCTAAAACACTGTTGAGATCAATAGTCTGATACAATATCTCAGAAAACTTGCATCTCAGAAGACTATCAATTGCAATTACACTTTCAATTTATGATCTTACAAGTAATTGAAATCACAGCATTGGTGTGACTCAAACCTCATTATTTATCAAGAGGTGGTGGATTATGGGGGTGGAGCAAAAGAAATTTGACACTTCAATGGGGGTTCCTTTTCAGCAAAAAAAAAAGCCTGTGCATTACTATGAAATAAAGGGGGTCGGAAAATCTTCTGGGCCTCTTCATGGAAATCCACCACCCCCCTGTTTATAGGTAATGAGCACTCCCTAAGTTACCAATGGGGTTTTGAATTGGGAAAAAAATTAATTAGAATAGAAGTTTTGGCATTTTGAATCTTTCTACCAAATTCTCAATGTCAGGGTACATATTATATAGGGGGGGGGGTCAACCTATATATGGGGTGCTATTGTAAAATAGGCCTACATCCAACTAAAAGGGTATTTTAAAGGCTCTCTGAATCAAGAAGTTTACTCCACTGACTTTTGCACTGCAGCAACATCGCCAATTCAGAGCTCCTTTAAATTGGTATGGGGCTTAGATTAGAGGTAGGATAGAGCAGTGGACTCTGGACATCCAACATTGACATTCATGCCCAAGACACTCATTGAGTGGAATGTTTGAGGAAAGCATGCATGTATAGGTAATAGATATTTTATGTCAAATGAATGCATTAAACTTCCCTACCTTCACAAATCTTTTCTCTTTTTTTGCCAAAACCAAAGTAAATTGTGATTTCTTGACATGATGTCATGCAGCTCAAGAACCCCCCTCCCCCCCCTTGTCATGCTTGGTCATGGAAAGTGGGACCCCCCCTCCCCCCCTCCTGCATGACGTCATTTGTACACAGCCCCCAGGTATATCATGAAGGATTCTGTTTGTAATGAGATGTTCATTATATACGTATTGAAATCATGATATAATTGTGTCCCAGGTGGGGTGTAATTGGTGTCCGACTGTAGGTGTAATCTGAAGAGGGATGTATTCAGGTTTGTCAAGTCACATTAGTAGTATAGTATGTATCGGAACGGGACTATAGCTAATCTAAGGATATTACTCACTGGTGATGCAGCCAATCAGAGGCCTCCCTTTTGGTGGGAAATTCAAATGTGGGGTCACATGACCTAGACCCGCAGTGGTGTGGCGCCAAAATGGACCAATCAGAACCCTCCCTTTTGGCGGGAAATTCAAAATGGTCACGTGACCCAAACCCCCTGTGGTGTGCCGCCAAAATGGCACCCTCTGATTCGCTGGCTGTTTAGGTCATGTGACCTCTATTATGCAAATTAGGTCACATGACCCTAATTTGAATGGACCAATCAGAGGTCGTCATTTTGGTGGGAAATTTGAAAAATTTGGTGACGTGATTCTATTTTTTTTAAATTTTTTGCCAAAATGAAGACCTCTGATTGGTTGGCTGTCCACACATCATATCATCAGCTGTATGCAAGCAAGTAGTTACGTGATCTTATAAGCATAAAGAGGTGTGGTTCATTATGTAGATGAGGGTGTGATTATAATGAGATATTTTTTTATATAAATAAAAAAAAGGCAAGCTGAAAGCTTGCCAAGAAAAAAAATTAAAACAAAAAAAAACTAGGAAATATTTGGGGGCCCTTGGGGTGGGGTGCCTTTGGCGGGACCATTGGGTTAGGGGGGCCTTGGCGTGGGGGGGCCCTTTTTCTTTTTTGGATCCCGCCCCTTGGGTAGGGACGGGTTTACTAAAATAAAAACTTAACAAACAATTTTTTTTTTTTTTTTTTTTGATAAATGATATTTACACTTCATTATTTACAAGTTGCTAAATACAAGTTCACACTCTCTACATAATATAGACAAATATCGGAGAGGAACATGACAGAACCAACACATTGAGATGTACACATTCAACTTTTGTTTGTCATAATTCAGACTGTATATGGTCTAATCTTGGTGTACAACTTTGGAGTATATACCCTCTTGAAATGAAGGATAGGTGTAAGCCATATTTCCTATCCACATCTCCTCGATATTACAAGTGAAATCCACTGAAGTGCTATACCAAGTACTCCATTCAGTTTGTCTGGACATGATTTTTCTTTTGACAAAAAGAGTCGAATGTTCCCTTTGAACAATGACACACCTTTCTCAAGAAGTCTGAGCTCTCTTCCAAAAGAGAAAGCAACGTGTTGATCGATTCTATCGTATATTGCCTTTTGCCGAAAGCACATGTGTTCTCGTTATGGAATTGATATACTCCTGTAGAGGTACATAACATGTAACCATAGCGTTGGGTACCGTCTGACGTGGCGGGTGAGTCGAGTCGTCGGACGTTCCTCAGGTTCCGGATAGGTGGCAGCACCGATCCAGGTCTGTGGGGACATCTGACGACGAACACCTGGGTCCTTATATAAAGCCCAGGGCTCAGCCGCTACGTCAGAGGCCCTTCTGGCCTCCAAAGCATGTAGAACACCATTGATGATTATTAGCTGCCCTCTTCATACTACCGGGTAGCCGTGAGTGTGCATTCGTAATAAAATCTATCCGTTGGCATACACTTGAAACACCGTCTTACTCTTTCTTTCCGAATCGTAAGACCCGAACCCCCCAGGTCCGTAAGGCCACAACCCCTTACACTGGTGCCGTGACCAGTTAGTTCTGGTGTATAGCCCGGACGTTATAACGTCCGAACGGCTAGTACATGGGTTAGATAGCCTCGCGGAAACTAACCCAGCAGGGCAATTAGTTGCCCAGGAGAATGGCAATGGATCATTAGTGATCCAAACCCATTCGAACTCCCGAGATGCGGAATCTGCATCTTGGAGAGATCCCGAACCCCACTATAATGATAGTGAGGAAAATCTACCAGACTCTGTACGACGTGAACAGTCCATACAGAGGCAGAGTAACTTGATAAGCCAACAATCACTTGTTGACGAATTGAGTAATTCGATGTTCGAAGTTGGTGGTAGTACTAACCCAGAACATCCGGCACCAATCCCAAAAAGGGTAACATTTGGAGAACTACCTTATAGATTACCCAGACCCGGGCTACCAATATTAGATTACAGCGCTATAGACGGCGACTTAACCTATGCGGTACCGGAAGGTGAGGAATTTAAACGACCGGATGTCCTGTTGTTAAATGAAACCTACGTAACTTTGAACGAGAACCTAAATACCTTGGTCAAAGCTAAAGATGAAGTATTCAATGAAAAACTTCAGTTGGAAGAGGACCTAATTGGCATGCGAAGCGAATTCGAAGCCAGAAGGAGCGAGTACATGAAGGAATTAGAAAGTGAAGAAATAAAACTTCAAGAAATGAGAAAGTCATTCAATAAAGAATATGACAATAGACACTTCGTATCCAAACATACATAGATACGAACGATCAACTAAGTCTTGATAAGGCAAATTACGAATCCGAAATATGCCATTATCAAAGCGAGTTAGAGAAATTGAAACTTCAGTGTAGTAAACAAGCTGAAGACAATGAAACCATCCGGGTAGGCATTATAGCTTACAATAAACAACTAGAGGATGGACAGAAACTCACGAATGAGCTTCAGGAATTGCAGACTACTGCAATAACCCTAGACAAATATGTAGAAGCCGCCCAATTGACTATAGGTACTATAGATCCAGCTGTGGTGTCTACAATGTTGGCGAAAACATCCAAAGATGCAACTCCAACTAGATACAACCCATTCGTTGACGATGGGGCTGATAAGAATGTAGTATCCGGAATCTATAAGAAACCGGATGATACCACAGGTAGTGGAAAGATTGTCCAGAATAGTAATTGCCAACAGGGAACTACTATTAAAGGACCAATAAATAATGCACCTATACCAGCAACTCCTATGTTGGATACAATAGGTCCGGCACCCCCAATACCAGATTTGAGTCATAAAATTAGAGCGACTCATGTTAATGCTATTGGTGCCAACAATAATACACCAGTAGCACAACCGAGAGTACCGGGACCACCGAGACATATGTTAACACCACCTTCATATTTCTCTCAACCCGGCCACAGTACACCAGCAGGCCCAAGATTGCCGAACCCGTCTTTGGGTCAAGGTAATGGACCTAATGATGGACGTTGTCCCAGACCGAATCCTCCACAACCTAATGTTAACAGCGGTACGTACCAACCAAGAATAACTCCCTATGGATATAGATATAATTATAATCCGTAGGTAATAGATATTTTATGTCAAATGAATGCATTAAACTTCCCTACCTTTACAAATCTTTTCTCTTTTTTTGCCAAAACCAAAGTAAATTGTGATTTCTTGACATGATGTCATGCAGCTCAAGAACCCCCCTCCCCCCCTTGTCATGCTTGGTCATGGAAAGTGGGACCCCCCCTCCCCCCCTCCTGCATGACATCATTTGTACACAGCCCCCAGGTATATCATGAAGGATTCTGTTTGTAATGAGATGTTCATTATATACGTATTGAAATCATGATATAATTGTGTCCCAGGTGGGGTGTAATTGGTGTCCGACTGTAGGTGTAATCTGAAGAGGGATGTATTCAGGTTTGTCAAGTCACATTAGTAGTATAGTATGTATCGGAACGGGACTATAGCTAATCTAAGGATATTACTCACTGGTGATGCAGCCAATCAGAGGCCTCCCTTTTGGTGGGAAATTCAAATGTGGGGTCACATGACCTAGACCCGCAGTGGTGTGGCGCCAAAATGGACCAATCAGAACCCTCCCTTTTGGCGGGAAATTCAAAATGGTCACGTGACCCAAACCCCCTGTGGTGTGCCGCCAAAATGGCACCCTCTGATTCGCTGGCTGTTTAGGTCATGTGACCTCTATTATGCAAATTAGGTCACATGACCCTAATTTGAATGGGGTGTAGGGGCCGGCATCATTGTATATATATTAGTGCCGTTCATCCGAGAGACGTGTTCGTGTGGTGCTTGTTCCTTCTATGCTAGCTAGGTGTCGCTTTGCGATACCTCGTTGGTACAAGAGGGGGCAGCACCATGCCTCGCGTCCAGCTCCTACTAAGGAGCCGGACGAGCGGCAGAAGGGGACTGGACATGGTCCAGTCCAGACGCTAATACTTTGTCATCAGAGAGATTAAATAAAGTCCTACCCGAGAGGTAGGGGTTTCTGGGGCTTTGCCCAACCCGAACTACTCGTGTTGTGTTGGTACATCTAGTGGTAAGCGAGCCAAAGAGCCACCCAACATATAAGTCAATACGAACCATTACACTGGTGCCGTGACCAGTTGGTTCGGGGGTGGTGCGCGGCCACATTGGCCGAAAGCCTCGGGAAACCCGAAGCGGATCCCCCCAGCCCTGGGCTAGAGGGATTCGAAGAGGATGATTACACATCCCAGCATCTGTTGTTAGACTGGAAACCCGGTCAACAAGAAATGTTTAATCAGGAGGGTGTACGAAATATTTTTTCTACACCCGACCTTAGGGACAATGCCACCAGAGATGGCATCGTAAAATTGTATCCGGCTACACCCCAGACAGGAGTACCGGATACCGGATTGTTTAGGGGTGTGTTAAGACCCCCAACTTTAGACTTGAGCGATTGGTCCCAAGTTATAACTAGCAGACGCCAGCTAGGTCCTATGGTACCAACAGGCTCGGCTAGCGGCTTGGGTACACCAATTGCACAAAGCCCTATGCAGCGTACTGCAACCCCCCAGGGTTCAGCACCAGGTGGTGGAACCGAAGTAGCCCCACTAATGACATCGTCGGATCATGACAGCGACGATGGTAAAACCAAAAGGGACGCAATAGTCCCAGACGCGAAATCAAAAGATAAGCCTAGTGGTACCGGACCGAAAAGCTCGGAAAGGCATCACCTAGGCCGATCTCTAGACGAAGGCTTGTCTGACTCCATGTTTTACCCTGGAGGCAGTCGCAAGTCTATCTACGGACGTCGGATGGGTCCCGGGTATAAAAATACCCAGGCCTATTTGAAAGCCAAGGAACAGGTAGAGTTACAGGCAAAGAGGCAACATGAACAATTCATGTTAGCCCAATCCAAAATAGAGGAGGAAGCTAAGTCTCGGATCGGAAAATTACGATCCGTTGAGCAGGAGGCGATTCTAAAAGAATCCGACCTCAAATATCGTCTATCCTCCGTATCCCATCGGTTGGAGCGGAAGGAAAGAGACGCACAGGAAAAAGAAAAGAGGCTGGCTGAGTTGGAAATCGAGGAAGCCAATAAACTTAGAGCAATCGACAAGGCTAGGGCCGAGGAGGTTGCTAAGGCTCGGGATGTAAATAAATTACAAACTGAGTTGCACGCAATGGAGGAGAAGCTTAAGAAACTTCAACTCCGGAAGGCTGAGACAGAAGCCAAGATGGTCTCGGAACAAGCCGAGATCAGGAAGGAGACCAGTGAATATAACAGGTCTCAGAAAGAGAAGGGTGAAAAGTACCGCCTACTTAAGGATACTTTTAAGCGAGAGGCAATTATCGCCCAAGAAGAAAGAAACCGAGCTGTGGCTGAAAATGAAAAGATTCGATCCGAAATCTTGGCAGAAAACGCACAGCTTAGGGAGGAACAGCGAAACCTGACTACAGACGTAGCTACCCTCACAATAAATAAGTCCGCTATGGAGAGTTATTTACAGGAGCAAGAGCAAACACATGCCCCTCCGGCGAGTAGGGATACAAACCCGAACTCGACGTTCGTGAAACAGGGCGACCCGGTCTCCTGTTCTACACCGAAGAATCCGCAGTATAATCCTTTTGTAAATGATAATGCTTCGCGGAACGTAGATCAAGGGGGCGTTTACATCAGAACCCAGGATAAGCATGGCCGAACTAGTAGAGTCCGGATAAGTGAGGTGCCCATAGTCCACAACCTGGACCCGGACTATACCCCTAGAGAGGCTTCCGATAGTAGTGCGGAGACCAGTGGGTTCCACATTCATGTGGATCCTAGTAACGACCCGGGGCTGGGTGCTGGTAATGACAACACCCAACCGAATCCATCAAACGATGGCGGCCAGTCAACGGGAAACCAGCCATCCGACGGCGGTTACCAAGGCGCGCAAGGGGGGGGCGGTGCTTCGGGTGCCACAGGCTATAGCGGTACCTCGGGTACCGGCCCCAACCAGGGTGGTGCGAGCTATACGAACCACAGTGGTACACAGTGGACGTATACACAACCTCCACCACCGCCTCCACCGGGCAATTCGAGCTTCGGTGGTATAGGGGGCAATCGGACCTTGAATGAAACCAAGGCGATTGAATGGAGCAAACAGCAATGCACTAGATTGATGTATGCTCACAATTCTGCCCGAAGGGTAGCCGTTATTCCTAGAGAATATGACGGTACTCGACCATGGAAAGAGTGGTTTGAAGATTTCATCGATGTGATGAATTGTAATGGATGGACCCCATACGAGGCCAAGCCACATCTGGTGAGATGTCTGAAAGGCGGGCCGGGTCGCATGGCTGTAGAGCAATGGCGAACCTGGTACGGCCTCGTTGGGAGTTTTGAGCAGTTAGTAGAAACTGCTAGTGGACTGTTATGCAACATGGTCAAGGAAGACCCGATGGTCCGTTTTAAGAAACGCACACAGAAGCCGAATGAAGCTTTCAGAGCATACGGTATGGAACTCCATGCCCTGCTAAGTAAGGCCAGACCCGGTACTGAAACCCAGGACTGGTATATGGACGATTTGATCACACAATTCGTCAAGGGTCTAAGAGACCGAGATGAACAATTAGCAGCGAGGGATGCCTGGAAGGAGGGCATAACACTACACGGCATATTTAATGGTATAGATATGGCCGTGAAGAAACGAGCTATGTTAGCTGGGAACATACCTAATGCCAGCGGCTTGGTACCCCTGGCATCGGTGACCCAGCAGTCGGAGGTCAATACTCCCTCAGACGACTTCGAATTGATTGATATCGAACAGGAAGACGGCACCTTCTGTTCGATGCAATTAAGGAAGAATACTTCAGGTAGGAAGTATATTCCCAGGAAATCTTTCAATAAACAAAGGGACTCTAGACCTTCATCCGAGGTCAAGAGTGACCCGAAGGCTGTCGAGAAGGCGGTCAAGTCCACTGTAAGCACTGACAAAGTGAAGACTCAGTCCCCGGACATGACCAAACTTCTGGAAGACATGTGTAAGAAAATTACAGATGCCATCCAAGCCAATCGGCAAAGACCCCGGGTGGATCGCCGAACGGTTAAGTGTTTCAGGTGCCAGCGCATGGGACACTACTCATCTGAATGTACCGCTACTAAGCCGGTAATGGCTGCCTTCTATGAAGCCGAAGACGACGGCGTAGAAAGGGAGAATGCTACGGATTCCACAGATGTGGAAAACTAGTGGGGGTTGTGTCAACGGCATCTGACATGGCCCCGAGTGGGAACGAATGCCAAAATGCTACCGGGGGTATCCCGGTGGAAGATTTCGAGTCAATTACACCTGGAGGCCGGGTGGCTGAGGGTGCGCACCCCTGCACCTCGGCCGGGGCCAGGGACCCTAGTGTTGATATGTGCAGGAGCGATCATATGGAGGCGAGTGGCCGCACTAGGGGAGAGGAAGGATGGATCAAAGAGTTGATTCGAGTGTGTGGGACACGCCTTCCCCCAAGTCATCCGTGTCTGGAATTCCTGAGAGGACTCGGATTGAATCTTGGTGATTCGGGAGACTTTCACCAGTTTACCAGTAACCCCTCGCCTTTAGGGGGGAGACGGTGGTATGTACCCATATCTGTGGAAGGCCGGGTGGGGGAATTCTTGGTGGATACTGGAGCTAGTCATTCATGTGTGTCCAAAAGATTCTTCGATTCGGTGGCCGGCAGCCATGAGAACCTCAAAACGGGGGTAAATGCTTGCACGGCCGACGGAAGCAGTATGCGTACATTTGGTAGGACGTTTATGCCTATCCATATAGGAGGCAAAGAGTTTGTTCTTTCGCCAACTATAGCAGAGGTTAGTGATGACGGAATCCTCGGATTGGATTTTGCAAGCTTATACGGGGCCGTCTTGGACCCGAGGGACGGTACGATGGGTATACGGAGCCCGTATGGCTTGCATGTCCAATGCGTATTGAGACAGGTGTCTTCGGTCGCAGCAGTGGTACATACGGTGAAGATCCCACCGGGTACCACTTGCGATGTCCTTTGTGGCGGATCCATGGCTCAGAGGAATGAAACTGGAGTCTACGAACCCGACACGGTGTATTTGTCAAGCATCTGGTTAGACTCAGTGGATACATTAGTGGCTAATGCAGCTTGGTCTGTATTACCCATAACTAACCGAAGTGGTTCGGTGGTTTATTTGAGGCGAGGCGACAGTGTTGGAAGGATGAGTTCGGTAGAACATGTCGCCGAGGCTAAATTTAACAAACCACTAAACCCAGTTAGTCAGCATCCTATGGATGAAGAATTCCAAAAGCTGATTGATCAGTCAGATTTAAAGAATACGGACGATAAGGATTGCCTAGCGAGACTTCTACAAAAGTACGAAGGTGCTTTTGGTAGGGAAGGAGGCCCGGTGGGTAGATCCGATAAGGTGTTGCACACCATAGATGTGGGCAGCGAGAAACCTTTTAAAATCCCGTATCGTAGACTTCCCCTTAAGAAGAAGTTAATCTGTGAAGAGCAAATACAAAAACAGTTGGACCTAGGGGTAATCGTGCCTAGCTCAAGTCCCTGGTCCAGCCCTGTTTGTATGACTACTAAGAAAGACGGTACAATCCGCTTTTGTGTCGACTACCGGAAATTGAACGGTATAACAAAGAAGAACTCGTATCCTTTACCAAGGATAGACGAGACTTTAGATAGCTTGGGCGGAAACCAATGGTTCTGTACCTTGGATTTACAGTCCGGATATTGGCAAATACCAATGCACCCCAAAGACAAGGAGAAGACAGCATTCTCCAGTCATATGGGGCTGTTTGAGTATAATGTCCTACCCTTCGGATTGTGTAACGCCCCCGCTACATTCGAGGCTATGATGGAATCCTTACTGAGTGACCTTTTGTGGAAGAAATGCCTGGTTTACTTGGATGATGTGGTCGTGTTCGGCAAGTCATTCAAGGAATGCCTGGCGAATCTGCAATTAGTCCTCGACCGGATACTATCAAACGGTCTTAAACTTAAACCCAAGAAATGTAATTTGTTTAAGAAAACCATTACATACTTGGGAAGGATCATTACTCCTAACGGGGTAAGTGCGGATCCGGAAAAATTAGAAGCTGTAGAAAATTGGGAAAGACCCACGAGTGCTAAGGAGGTGAGATCATTTTTAGGATTTTGTTCCTATAATCGTGATTTCATACCGAATTACTCTCGTGTCAGCTTCCCCATACAGTGCTTAGCTCACTGGACCCCGGGTAGGGCACGGGACCCATTCCCATGGACCAGCGAGCAAGAAGAGTCTTTTAATAAAATAAAAGATTTATTTAGGAATACACCCATGTTGAAATATCCCACTGCCGAGGGACATTTCATCTTAGACACCGATGCGAGCAATGATGCGATTGGGGCAGCTCTCTCTCAGGTCCAAGAGGGAGTCGAAGTGCCAATAGCATTTGCTAGCAACACGTTAAGCAAGACACAGTGAAATTATTGTACCACCAAGCGAGAACTCCTCGCTGTGGTGGTGTATACGAAGAAGTTTAAGCATTTCCTTTGGGGAAGTGACTTTACTTTAAGAACAGACCATTCGTCTCTTAGGTGGCTCCTTAACTTTAAGGACGCCGAGGGGATGATTGGACGTTGGTTAGCTCACCTATCCGAATTCGGATTAGAGCATAAACAAATAGAGCACCGACCCGGTGCTAAACACATCAATGCGGATGCCTGGTCAAGACGGCCTATCCGAAAGTGCCAAAATGCCACATGTGAAGACTGCGGGGCCCACAATGCTGTGGTAGCCGGGCTGGTATTTAATTATACCACCCCCCGTATCCCCTGGGAGGAGGCTGTATGCAGCTATCTCGATTGGTCCCCGGAGACCATCAAGAAGTTTCAACAGTCAGACCCCACCACTGCGCGCATAATGGAATACCTACGGTCAGGCATTAAACCGGCAAGGCCTCTAGTTTCCCTGGAGGATAGGGAAGCGAGGCGGTTGCTGGCTCAATGGGCCAAGCTAGAGATCCGAGACAGCATACTATGTAGGTGGAAGACAACTCCCACCAACGGTAGGCTGTTGCAAATAGTGATACCCGCCCCTTGAGGAGGGATATCATGTATTATTGCCATGGCCACCAAACGAGTGGCCATTTCGGTAAGAGAAGGTCGATAGAGCGTCTACAAAGGCGTTACTACTGGCCCGGTATGAGAGGCGACCTGCTCCGGTGGATCGCCACTTGCCCGGATTGTTGTAAAAACAAACCGGGACCCGGCCTGGGTAAGCAACCCTTATCACAGGAATTGTTTGGTGTCAGATTTGCTCGAGTAGCGATAGACATCATCAGTGGGATTAAGACGACGCCGCGAGACAATACTTGTATGATGGTCGTAACCGACTATTATACTAAGTACACTCGGGTGTTCCCCCTTCCCAACCACAAAGCCGCCACATGCGCGGAGGCATTTGTGAAAGGCTGGGTGCTGCATTTGGGTGTTCCCCTTATGATGCACAGTGACCAGGGAAGGGAGTTCGAGTCAGAACTTTGGCAGGAAATGTGCCATTACCTAGCCATTTGTAAGACCCGAACAAACCCGTACCGACCACAGTCGGATGGGCAGGTAGAGCGCTTCAATAGAACCCTCATACAAGTACTAAAGCCCCTGGTTAATACCCACCAGGATGACTGGGATGAACAGTGCGAGTTTGTAGTACATGCCTACAACAACACTGTCCATTCATCAACTAACTGCACCCCAAACATGCTAGTGTTCGGCGAGGACATCATAATGCCCGCCGACTTAGTGTATGGAGTGGTTGGAATAGACCCGGAGGCGCCCTGCACGGTGCTGTTTGTAGAGTCATTAAGGGACCGGTTCAAACAGGCATACGAGGCCGTTCGGAAAGAACTGCTGAAGAGTGCGAAGTGGCAGAAGGTGGGCTATGACACCAATGCTAAACGAATTCGTTTTAATGTTGGGGACAAAGTACTAAGGTACTACGAGCCGCTGGATAAGCTGAAGCTCGTAACGCCTTGGGAAGGTCCATTTAAAATCGTTCGTGTCATCTCCGAGTCCACGGTGATGATAGAGGACTGCCTGACGGGTAGGAAATGGAAGACAAATGTCGGAAAACTTCGGCCCTGGAAGGGGCGCGAAGAGGCGGAGAGGGAGTTCGGCTACAAACCACCTGTATCTGTCCCTAGCGGACCGAGCGTGGTAGTACCGAGGAAGCGCCCTAGAGGCCGGCCGAAAAAGACGCCGGGAGACGAGGTTATAGTAAAAAAGAAGACGAAGGCCAGGAAACGACCTAATCGTAAGAAATGGAAGAAAGTCTCGCTGAGTGAAGGCATTACGTATGGGAAGGGTCCCGCTCTGACTAAGCGAGATCCAGAAAAGGCCGTACGTAAAGCCGGGAAAAATAAAATGCTAACCGAAGGCGTTAGACGCAGCCCCCGGTTGAGGTCTGCTGTAACCTAACTCAGTACACAACGAGCTGCTGCGTGTTGTCCGCCATAGGCAGGCAACATACGTTCCACGGCCAGAGATGTCGAACGCGCCCTCCCCGGGTGGCTGTATCCCGTGAGTGGCGGTCGGATTAACCGGTACATTCGCTTTGAAGCGTTGTATACACCGCCAAGCTCCAGACGATAGCACTCGGGTAGTAGGCCGCGTCTCACATGTCGAGTCGAATGTTGGTTCGGATCTAGTTCCCTAGGTGGCGCTGCTGGTGTGGCGGGAAAGCGCGGAACTAGGTCACCGGATAGCCATGGCGGGATCTCGCGAGACGAGAGGTCTGACGTCATACTGGTCATAACTAGAGCGGACTCGTGGTGGTTAGACGCCACCCGTTTTTGCTCTAGTTATTTATCGGCGGTTATACAGCCTGTAGCTGTCGTGTTAGCCTAGCTAACCCAAAAGCCTCTCTGTTGGACGAATCCTTCGGGAGGAGTCCAACAAAACTTGCCAATTAATTTTGGAAGTCGAACCCGGTGCCATGGCACAGGGAACGATTGACGCTGCGCGTCAAACAGCCAACATTCCGTTGGAACAAGACGAGGACCCGAAGGTCCCGTCTCGGGTCGAGGAATCTATGGATTCTTCGACAGAGGAGGCCGCCCGGACGCTCTCGGCTATGGCCGAGGCAACCGACCGGGAGAGGATGCCACCTCCACCCCCGCCACGCCCGGAGCGCCCGTCTACAACAGCCGCTTCGGGTAGCAAAGTGGATGTCCTGGACATTCCAATGTATCCTCCGGGATTCAGGACTCAGATCAGACGTCTAGCACACGTTGATCGCCAGGAAGGTATCGTGTATACCTCCTGGGGTACGTACATCCCTATGCACGCCTCCATGTTCGGATGCGGGCCCATGGCGGTGGAGCAGGGCGTGCCCGAGCCCATACCAGATGAACTTAAAACTATGGTAATGGACTCGTGTAGTGACGAGCTGGCTGACAACATGCCAGTTTCTTGGCTCCGCAACTACCTAAAGTTGGCGGAGAATATGGCGACTAACGAGAATTTAGCTCGAGCCGTCTTGATCTCTGCGGGCATCATCCAGAAGGCCACGGAGTTAAGGGAGTCCGAATCCGACATGGATACAGACTCCACAGTAACCTTGTCGTCGGTGGAAACCGACCGGGTCAAGCGATTGACCCGTAAACCTGCGCCCAAGGGTCCTCTCACTGAGAGCGATCTGGAGGCTGAGGATGTCCGCATCGCCGTCGAGAGGTCCACGACCGAGACCGACCCAGCTGCCGACATCCCGGAGGCACCTGGCGAGATCTCGGAAGAGGACATCTCGCGCCAGCAGGCTGCTGTAGAGGCAAAGCGAACCGAGCTTGCCAAGCAGCAGAAGGAGCTCACCACTACAACCACCACGGTAGCCACCTCGGTTACTGCATCTTCTGCAGCCAGCACGTCGGGTGCAAAGACGAAGTCCCCTACCAAGGCTCCGACTGGTACTACCACCTCCAGCCGAGCCAGCCGTAGGGGAGCTGACATATACACGGACAGCGAGGAAAGCGAAAGCGATCCAGAGCTGCCCGAGTCTGCCAAATCTGATTTGGAGTCCGTGACAACGTGGGAAGAAATGACCACGGATGTTCCCAAGGACGACAATCAGAAGTGGATGTGGAAGAATGCAGCCGAGGGGTTCAAGGAACGGACTCCCCGCTGCTTCGCGGACTGTGCTTACGACACAGTCCACTATATGTGTCCGAGCGCCGTCAATAAGGACGGTGACAGCGATGACGAGGAGTGGATGAAGTCCGGCCCCTCGGATACGCCAGTAGGCAAGTTCTACCTGATTTGGATTGACCAGCTCAAGTCCAAATTAGGCTCGATCTACAGCTACGAGGCCCGGACGAAAGTCCAGTGGGCAATGACCCAATGGGGACCAACCGGCAACCGCCGAAGGTGCCCGTTTGAGTCTTGCCAGCTGGCTCTCACGGGTGAGAAGATGTTCGAGACGAAGCCCCGCTTCGCTCGACACATCGTCGAGTATCATATGCATCACAAGCCTGTGATGATGTGTGTGCTCGGGGACCGCCCGAGTAAACATTGTGATGGCTCGTTCAGCACTCACCGGCGCCGAGACATGGCTCTGCATTTGCAGAAGGCCCATGGCATCGGCCTGGAGAAGACCAGGAAACGAGCCATCAAGTGCTTCAGCGAGCTCCTTGCTAATTGGTCCGCGCTGAGCATCAAGGAAGTGAAAGAGCAGGCATTCGAGACCGGATTCTGCTCGTGGAAGAGCGGCAACTTGCTGACTTACTTCCAGACGAACTCCTCGTCCACAAAATTCGGGATGCCCAGCGAGGTGCACCTGAAGGTGAAAAAGTGGCGAGGAGACGACAAGCGAGAGAAGGCCAAAGCCCGCTCTAAAGGTCCAAACGGAGGCACAGTCACGACTACTGCTTCCAAGAGGACCCGAGCAGACCGGTCCGTGAGCCCTTCGGGTGGCAAGGACCAGCCAAGACCAGCCAACCCAGCTGATCGTCGCGAGTCGGGACAACAGGTCTCGGCTCTAGAGATGCCTGGCAACCAGGCCCGCAGGTCGGGTAGCCAGGCGACCGCACCGGCGACTCCAGCCACCTCCACACCTGCACCCGCGGAACAACGCCCGGGCGAAGCCTCTGGCGGCCTGGATGATGGGGGCGAACTGTTCGCTCCCCCATCCGGGTATTCTACTTGGTGGGCTGGAGAGGGATCCTCCAGCAAGCGCCCCACGTACAGTGAGTACGCGGCGAAGTTCCCTTCAATGGGACCGGCTGGACCCGAGTCCCAGGTCCTTACCTCCTTGGGCCGGGCCAAAGCTTGTGGTAGGGGCCGCGGTGGGCTGGAGTCCACTCGAGGCTCCCCGGGTGGTGGCCGAGGCCGAGGAGGCATCACGGTGGAGGGCCCGTCTGCTTCTCCAACAGGCACCCCGCCTGTCTCAGTGGAGGCCCCAGCGCCACCACCAGTGATAGTTCCACCGACGGGTCCTCGGGTACCCCTAATGGAACTAATCTCCGGTACCCTGTCAGGTCTTCAGGATCCGAATACGTTCGTCGACCACCGCGATGTCCGAACGGTTCAGATCCAGAATGACCTGATGGCAGAATGGCAGGCATTGCACCGCCAGAAGTCTGTTGACTACTGGCGTGTGATGACTGAAGCCACCGTCAATCTGGTCTACAAGATCCAGAGGCGGGAGGAAGAGAAAATCAGGGAGCTGGAAAGGAAGAAGGTCGAGGAAGCCCTCGAGTCCTGCCGGCGGAAACAGAAGGAAGCCGAAAAGCTTAAAGAGTTTCACGAAGCTGAAAACTCCAGATATATCCATCGATTTAAGGAGGCTGACCTCAAGTTTTTCCTGGCATTCGGGAAACATCTGGAGGAGTGGGACGGCTTACCGTCGTCTCTCATCTTCGTACCAGAGATACCCCCGGATGCCCCGCCAGCCCCGGCTACTCCACCGGTTCTGGCCACTCCACCGGTCCCGGCTGCTCCGCCGATTCCGGCAGCTCTCTTGCTCCCGCCCCCCACTTGGAACCGGGCTGTCCCAACTGCCACGGTTGCTGCACCAGCATCCGAGGCAATGGACAGTCCGTCCGCAGTGATGAGGGCCTTGAGCTTGGGGAGCGAGACTCCCAGCGAGGCTTCAGCGGCGCTCTCTACGAGCAGCTGTAGCAGCTCGGCTCCATCTGCCTCAGTGGAGCCGGCTGAGAAGATGGACACAGATCCTGAAGATCTTTGAGTGTCCATCTGTTGGTGTCTCCTTGTACCCGAGGGTAAATGCATTTAGTATGCCAGAGGCACTGTTCCTTACGCTCGACTCCTGATACCTGGATCGTAACCTGCAGCGAGGATGGACGCTAACCCGAACACCCAAAGGACTACAACATCTAACCGGGTCTCCATCTTCCCATCTTCATCAGGGCACATCATAACAGCAACGTGGTTTGCCACCACACATATGTCGCCGGGTGGAGCTGCAGAAACCAGTCGTTCCAGGTTCGCCGGAAGTCCGGTATATTGTAAGGGTGATCCTGCTACCCTGGTAGGACACCTATATTTCATATTTTGTATAAATCTATTTTTATATCGTATATTATATTCTTGTAAGTAAAAGTCAAAATTTTTTCGGGTTATTTACCCCACCTCGGGTCGGTAAAAACATTGTAAAAATTTATCAATATCACCTTACTACACATCGAATATTCTTCGTCGCGTCTCATGTTTAATAATAACACACGTGTAACATTATCACCATAGGTCGATGGTCCATAAGGGGCCACTTCCTATTTTTGTTATTATTTATAAACACTTCGGGTTATATACGATGATGCCTTATTGTGTACATATAATTTATAATGCCCCTTAAATGTTCTATATTTAATACGAACTATGTATATATAGACTTACCTATTTATTTATAACACCACTGTATAAAGTCAACAATAGTTACTTGTTAATTACACCCAACCCTAGGTAAAGTCTAGTGGGGGTGGTGTAGGGGCCGGCATCATTGTATATATATTAGTGCCGTTCATCCGAGAGACGTGTTCGTGTGGTGCTTGTTCCTTCTATGCTAGCTAGGTGTCGCTTTGCGATACCTCGTTGGTACAAGAGGGGGCAGCACCATGCCTCG
This sequence comes from Acholoe squamosa, assembly GCA_949317995.1. Lineage (NCBI taxonomy): Eukaryota > Metazoa > Annelida > Polychaeta > Phyllodocida > Polynoidae > Acholoe > Acholoe squamosa. The sequence continues at coordinate 57,917,885 of OX439045.1, forward strand.
CGTCCAGCTCCTACTAAGGAGCCGGACGAGCGGCAGAAGGGGACTGGACATGGTCCAGTCCAGACGCTAATACTTTGTCATCAGAGAGATTAAATAAAGTCCTACCCGAGAGGTAGGGGTTTCTGGGGCTTTGCCCAACCCGAACTACTCGTGTTGTGTTGGTACATCTAGTGGTAAGCGAGCCAAAGAGCCACCCAACATATAAGTCAATACGAACCATTACAGGACCAATCAGAGGTCGTCATTTTGGTGGGAAATTTGAAAAATTTGGTGACGTGATTCTATTTTTTTTAAATTTTTTGCCAAAATGAAGACCTCTGATTGGTTGGCTGTCCACACATCATATCATCAGCTGTATGCAAGCAAGTAGTTACGTGATCTTATAAGCATAAAGAGGTGTGGTTCATTATGTAGATGAGGGTGTGATTATAATGAGATATTTTTTTATATAAATAAAAAAAGGCAAGCTGAAAGCTTGCCAAGAAAAAAAATAAAAACAAAAAAAAAACTAGGAAATATTTGGGGGCCCTTGGGGTGGGGTGCCTTTGGCGGGACCATTGGGTTAGGGGGGCCTTGGGGTGGGGGGGCCCTTTTTCTTTTTTGGATCCCGCCCCTTGGGTAGGGGCGGGTTTACTAAAATAAAAACTTAACAAACAATTTTTTTTTTTTTTTTTTTATAAATGATATTTACACTTCATTATTTACAAGTTGCTAAATACAAGTTCACACTCTCTACATAATATAGACGAATATCGGAGAGGAACATGACAGAACCAACACATTGAGATGTACACATTCAACTTTTGTTTGTCATAATTCAGACTGTATATGGTCTAATCTTGGTGTACAACTTTGGAGTATGTACCCTCTTGAAATGAAGGATAGGTGTAAGCCATATTTCCTATCCACATCTCCTCGATATTACAAGTGAAATCCACTGAAGTGCTATACCAAGTACTCCATTCAGTTTGTCTGGACATGATATTTCTCAGTTGAGCAGCTGGTACACCGGGGTAAGGAACTTTGCTACACAACATTCTGTCGACACACTTTTGACAAAAAGAGTCGAATGTTCCCTTTGAACAATGACACACCTTTCTCAAGAAGTCTGAGCTCTCTTCCAAAAGAGAAAGCAACGTGTTGATCGATTCTATCGTATATTGCCTTTTGACGAAAGCACATGTGTTCTCATTATGGAATTGATATACTCCTGTAGAGGTACATAACATGTAACCATAGCGTTGGGTACCGTCTGATGTGGCGGGTGAGTCGAGTCGTTCCTCAGGTTCCGGATAGGTGGCAGCACCGATCCGGGTCTGTGGGGACATCTGACGACGAACACCTGGGTCCTTATATAAAGCCCAGGGCTCAGCCGCTACGTCAGAGGCCCTTCTGGCCGCCAAAGCATGTAGAACACCATTGATGATTATTAGCTGCCCTCTTCATACTACCGGGTAGCCGTGAGTGTGCATTCGTAATAAAATCTATCCGTTGGCATACACTTGAAACACCGTCTTACTCTTTCTTTCCGAATCGTAAGACCCGAACCCCCCAGGTCCGTAAGGCCACAACCCCTTACACTGGTGCCGTGACCAGTTAGTTCTGGTGTATAGCCCGGACGTTATAACGTCCGAACGGCTAGTACATGGGTTAGATAGCCTCGTGGAAACTAACCCAGCAGGGCAATTAGTTGCCCAGGAGAATGGCAATGGATCATTAGTGATCCAAACCCATTCGAACTCCCGAGATGCGGAATCTGCATCTTGGAGAGATCCCGAACCCCACTATAATGATAGTGAGGAAAATCTACCAGACTCTGTACGACGTGAACAGTCCATACAGAGGCAGAGTAACTTGATAAGCCAACAATCACTTGTTGACGAATTGAGTAATTCGATGTTCGAAGTTGGTGGTAGTACTAACCCAGAACATCCGGCACCAATCCCAAAAAGGGTAACATTTGGAGAACTACCTTATAGATTACCCAGACCCGGGCTACCAATATTAGATTACAGCGCTATAGACGGTGACTTAACCTATGCGGTACCGGAAGGTGAGGAATTTAAACGACCGGATGTCCTGTTGTTAAATGAAACCTACGTAACTTTGAACGAGAACCTAAATACCTTGGTCAAAGCTAAAGATGAAGTATTCAATGAAAAACTTCAGTTGGAAGAGGACCTAATTGGCATGCGAAGCGAATTCGAAGCCAGAAGGAGCGAGTACATGAAGGAATTAGAAAGTGAAGAAATAAAACTTCAAGAAATGAGAAAGTCATTCAATAAAGAATATGACAATAGACACGTTCGTATCCAAACATACATAGATACGAATGATAAACTAAGTCTTGATAAGGCAAATTACGAATCCGAAATATGCCATTATCAAAGCGAGTTAGAGAAATTGAAACTTCAGTGTAGTAAACAAGCTGAAGACAATGAAATCATCCGGGTAGGCATTATAGCTTACAATAAACAACTGGAGGAGGATAGACAGAAACTCACGAATGAGCTTCAGGAATTGCAGACTACTGCAATAACCCTAGACAAATATCTAGAAGCCGCCCAATTGACTATAGGTACTATAGATCCAGCTGTGGTGTCTACAATGTTGGCGAAAACATCCAAAGATGCAACTCCAACTAGATACAACCCATTCGTTGACGATGGGGCTGATAAGAATGTAGTATCCGGAATCTATAAGAAACCGGATGATACCACAGGTAGTGGAAAGATTGTCCAGAATAGTAATTGCCAACAGGGAACTACTATTAAAGGACCAATAAATAATGCACCTATACCAGCAACTCCTATGTTGGATACAATAGGTCCGGCACCCCCAATACCAGATTTGAGTCATAAAATTAGAGCGACTCATGTTAATGCTATTGGTGCCAACAATAATACACCAGTAGCACAACCGAGAGTACCGGGACCACCGAGACATATGTTAACACCACCTTCATATTTCTCTCAACCCGGCCACAGTACACCAGCAGGCCCAAGATTGCCGAACCCGTCTTTGGGTCAAGGTAATGGACCTAATGATGGACGTTGTCCCAGACCGAATCCTCCACAACCTAATGTTAACGGCGGTACGTACCAACCAAGAACAACTCCCTATGGATATAGATATAATTATAATCCGTCAGGAGGTAGTAATTACTTAGGAAAAGTAGCCCTCAACCAATGGAGAGCAGCATACGGAATATACGGCACCTATGATCAACTGGTCGAATGTGCCGCATACCTGTTCGGATCAATCGTTAGAGAGGATCCATTGGTAAGCTTTAAGAAAAGAACACAGAAACCTAAAGAATCTCACAAGGTCTTTGGTTTGGAGCTACAGGACTTGCTATCGAAAGCGTGTCCAAATTGGGCTCATGACGATGATTGCTATCTACAGGAATTGTTTATACAATTCTACAATGGATTGCGGGATCCGGATCACAAACAAGTGGTCTGGGATTCTTGGAAGGATGACACTTCCTTCAGTGACTTGTTCATATCAATCGATGGACATGACATGAAGAAAAGATTGGTAGGTCTAGGACCTAACCCGGTAAGAGCAGCTCCGTTCTAATACGGAGGTACACCTGCTCCGGTATATGAAACTTCCCAGTTAGCCCCGGTCGATTCGCAGGAGGCTGATCAGGAGGACGAATATGTCTCCGATGAAAACGGAGAATATATTGGATCAGTCCAGGTAGCTGGAAAGTATTACCGACAAAAGCGGTATAGGAAGGTACATTCGAGAGGGAGGGGAGGATCCGTTGCTAGTAAAACAGCTTCCGGACCGACCCAATCTGGCAATGCAACCTCTACGGCCAAGCCAACCGCGGCAGCCGCTGTTGCTCTGACTAATATGATGGAAACATTAATAGCCGGATTAACAGAAGCTCTGAAGAGACCGAGAGTTGATAAATCTCAAAGGAGATGTTTCAGATGCCAGAAACTGGGGCATAAAGCTCCCGAATGTATGGCTGAAAAACCTGTCCCTCGTAGACAGGAGGGTGTCTCTGGAATAAGTACAGAGGAAAACTAAGGAGGGGTCTCCCGATGGGCAAAGAAGGGGATCCCAGTGACAAATCTTGCCATGATATCACCATCCATGATGATAGTTCGCATGTAGTAGCAAACTCGCCCAGCACCGAGGTGGTTGTAGACACCCGGAAGGTTAGGGAAGCTGATATAACAGGTGCCAAGGGAGCGCAGGGGAAACCCAATATCAGTAACTAGGTAGGCGGCTATGAATTAGCCAGGGTTGGTAGTGCCCACCTGCCCCCGCGTCATCCTTGTCTGGAATACCTGAAAGGATGTGGATCGACTCCAGGTGTGAACAATGACGTTCCGATCATCACGGACATGCCCTCTGTTTTGAACGGAAGGCGGTGGTATGTTTGCCTCACTGTTAACGGAAGATCTGCCGAATTTCTTATGGATACGGGTGCTAGCCACTCCTGTATCTCCAAGAAGTTCTATGATCTTATCCCGGATGAACATGATACTCTCAAATCGGGATGAAGTGCTCAGACGGCCGATGGCAGTACCTTGCAGACGTATGGTAGAACTTGTGTAAAGCTACAATTGGATGGAGTACATGACTATGTCATGAGCGCCACCGTTGCGGATATAGCAGATGAGGGGATAATCGATTGGATTTCGCATCCCTGTATGGAGTTGTGTTAGAACCCCAATCAGGAGTGTTGAGTGTGAAGTACCCGTATCCTGTAAAGGTTAGATGTGTACTGAGACAAGTGAGCAGTATGGCTAGTGTAGCACACACGGTGCGAATCCCTCCGGGAGTAGCCTGTGATGTGCTGGTAAGAAGTAATCCTGCAATGCGCAATAAGCCTGCAGTGATAGAACCGGATGTAGCTACTCTGTCAAGTATCGGATTAATATCTGTAGACACTATAGTAGCAAATGCATCCTGGTCGGTAGTACCTGTCTCCAATACTGGGAACACTACTATCTACCTGAAAAAGGGACAAGTTTTTGGTAACGTGACCCTTTCGGAAACTGTAATGGATAGTAAGTTAAACTTACAAAAGGTAACAGGAAATGATGAAATTTCGGAAGACTTACTCAAGTTGTATGAAGAAACTTCATTAGAAGATCCGGAACACCGGAAAGAGTTCTATGATATGCTCTGTCAGTATAAGACTGCCTTTGCCAAACCTGGTGAAAAACTAGGCACGACAAATAAGGTAGTACATAAAATAGATACTGGAGATGCGGAACCCTTTAAAATACCGTATAGACGGTTACCTTTAGTGAAAAAGAGAGTAGCTGAAGAAGAAATAAACAAGATGTTTGAACAGGATGTAATAGTCCCTTCCAATAGTCCATGGAGTAGTCCTGTGTCTATGGTATCAAAGAAAGACGGTACTATCCGCTTTTGCATAGACTACAGGAAGCTGACTGGAGTAACAAAAAAGAATTTGTATCCATTACCGAGAATAGACGAAACGATTGACTCCTTAGGAGGAAACAGTTGGTTTTGTACCCTAGACTTGCAATCAGGTTACTGGCAAGTGGGGATGAATCCTTCAGATATGGAGAAAACTGCATTTTCGAGTCATATTGGATTATTCCAATATAACGTAATGCCGTTTGGTTTGTGCAATGCACCAGCAACATTTGAAGCAATGATGGAAACAATCCTAAGTGATTTATTGTGGAAAAGATGTCTTGTATACCTTGATGATGTCATAGTCTTCGGAAAAACATTCGAAGAGTGTTCTAATAACCTAAAAATGGTATTAGAGTGTATTATTTCTAATGGTCTCAAATTGAAACCTAAGAAATGCCACATGTTTAGAAAGTCCATAAATTATTTGGGCCGCATCATTAGTGATGAAGGAATAAAAGCTGATCCAGAGAAAATCGAATCAGTTACGAATTGGAATAGACCTAAAACACCCAAAGAAGTGAGGTCCTTTTTAGGATTCTGTTCCTATTATAGGGAATTCATTCCGAATTATTCTAGAGTCAGTTACCCATTACAAGCAATAGGTAACTGGACTCCAGGAAGTACCAAGGAAAAATTTCCTTGGACGCATGAACAGGAATCTGCTTTTCAAAAGCTAAAAGACCTGTTCACGAGTACTCCGGTATTACAATATCCGAATGAAATGGATCATTTCATACTGGATACTGATGCTAGTAATGATAGCATTGGTGCAGCTCTCTCGCAAGTCCAAAATGGGAGAGAGGTACCTATTGCCTTTGCCAGCAATACACTGAGCAAAACTCAGCGCAATTACTGCACAACCAAAAGAGAGTTGTTAGCAGTAGTCGTATATACCAAGAAGTTCAAACATTTTTTATGGGGAACGAACTTTACCTTACGTACGGATCACTCCTCTTTAAGATGGCTACTGAACTTCCGAGATGCTGAAGGAATGTTAGGCCGATGGCTAGCCCATCTATCCGAATACGGGCTTGAACATCACCAGATTCAGCATAGACCCGGAGTGAAGCATTTAAATGCTGATGCTTTATCTCGAATACCAATTCGGAAATGTGATAATCCGGATTGTACTGATTGTGGAGCTCATAGGGCAGTGTTAGCAGGGATTCGAAGACCATTCAAACCCCTTGTTGCCAGTATACTGGATTGGTCTATGGATCACATACGACGTTTCCAGGAAGCTGACTTGATAACTGCGCAGCTACTGCAATTAGTACCAAAGGGTATACGTCCAGTTAGACCTGAGGTCTCTCTGGAAAATCGAGAAATGAGAAGGTTTCTTGCTCAATGGACCGAGCTTGAAGTCCGGAAAGGCGTGTTACACCGTTGGAAGCCATGTAATAATGGTGAGAAAATCATGCAAGTGATAATACCACATGCCATGAGACATGACATTATGTACTTCTGTCATGGACATCGAACCAGTGGTCATTTCGGAAGAAAACGCTCGTTAGCACGACTTTCCAAGAAATACTATTGGCCTGGCATGACACGGGACTTGCAAAGATGGGTAACCACCTGTCCGGATTGTTGTAAAAACAAACCAGGACCCGGGATGGGCAAACTTCCCCTATCCCAAGAACTTTTCGGAGTTAGATTCGCAAGAATCGGGGTAGATATCATTAGTGGATTGAATACAACCGCTAATGATAATACCTGTATGATGGTAGTGTGTGATTATTATACGAAATACACTAAAGTATTTCCACTACCGGACCACAAAGCAGTTACTTGTGCCGAAGCCTTTGTAAAAGGTTGGGTACTAAGTTTCGGTGTACCATTAATGTTACACAGTGACCAAGGCAGAGAATTCGAATCAAATCTCTGGCAGGGTATGTGCGAATACCTAGCTATTTGCAAGACTAGAACCAACCCGTATAGGCCACAAAGCGACGGATTGGTAGAAAGGTTCAATAGAACCCTTATCCAAGTCCTAAAGTCACTCGTCAATGAACACATGGACGACTGGGATGAGCAATGCCATTTTGTGACACATGCTTATAACAGTACGGTACATTCAAGTACAAATTGTACTCCGAACCTTTTGGAGAGGATCTGATAATGCCTGCCGACTTAGTATTTAGAGTCGTAGGGATGGACCCGGAACTACCTTGCCATGTAGTTTTTGTGGAATGCTTAAGAGACAGATTCAAAAAGGCATATGAGTCTGTCCGAATTGATTTGGAGAAAAGTGCCAAATGGCAAAAAGCTGGATACGATACCAATCTAAAGCATCAGAAATTCCAATCCGGAGACAGGGTTCTGAGACTACATGAACCACTTAGACACATAAAATTAGCGTCGAATTGGGATGGTCCCTTTACTGTAACACAAGTTATCAGTGATTGTACCGTAATTATAAAATCTGACCTTGGTCGACTTTATAAGTCAAATGTGGCTAGATTAAGGAAATGGTCTGGGAGGGAGACCTCCACAGAAATGTATGGTGAAGGTTCCGGAAAGATCCTGAACCAGAATCGTATAATAGACCAGGTAAAGAACACTACAGTGAAGCGAGGCCGTGGTAGGCCTAAGAAGTGTTCCGAATCAGTGACACCCACGCCAACACCGATTAAGCGTGGGGGAGTCTCGGCAGGTGAAGACAAGAAGAAGAGGAAAGGTGTCTCGAAGGCCAAGAAATACCTAGAAAAGGCTCTTCAGACTGTCAGGTCCGATAAAGAACTATCCGAGAAGGGGAGATACGTTCGTCGCAGCCCTCGAATTGCCCAGAGGACTGCAGTGACCTAACCTGTATACACAACGGGTGTAATGTTTACATTTAGAGGAACGGATGACAACTGACCCGAAAGGCTTATTTGTCGCCGCCGCATGATGTACCAATGGGTAGTGGACGGATAACCCGGTGGATTTGCTTGAGCTTTCCATAATCTCCACTTAAATCCCCAGACGAGTCATCGGCGTGAGCGATAATTACCTAAAAACAATCAGTTTGTTGAGGTTCCGCTTGTAGCACGTGCGTTTCCGCATGACGTCACGGCGTCCAGTCTCGGCTGACCTCTCGTGACCCCGCGAACTCGCGGGGAAATGACGTCACGAAAGCTGGCTTGTCGCCATATTGTTTTTCGGTAAGGTTCGAGGCGGACGAGTACGCTCCCCTCCTTGGATTTTGCCGTCTAGCAAACCTCTGGTGTGCCCTTAGAGTCTGTCTCTTAGTAGGTAGGCTCCGTCAGTGTCGGCCCCGGCACCGTAAAGGCCGGAGAAAGGAGTATCTTACTCCCGTGACCGATTCCCCAGTCATGGCTGAGGAATCCGTAGCTGCAGCCAAGCTATCCGGTGACCCGGATAAGCTGACTCCGCCCGCAGAAGCTTTTCCAGAAGCTTTGTCACCTGTTACACAGGAAGAGAGCGAGATGATGGACGTGGAGGAACCCACGGATCGCTCGTTCGAGGAGAAGCTGGCCTCATTCTCGCTGAATGAGCCAGAGAAAATGCTGTCGCCACTCCCACCCGAGGGATCCGGAGGGGCTACGAGTGCTGAACCCGCAGCGACTGGGTCCTAGACTGCACAAGTCGACGGACCGAAGGATCAGTGGAAGCCAGCAGTGGCTGACCCGTTCCCTGCAGAATACGACGGTCGTTACCTGTACGTCCACCCGGAACTACAGGCACAAGTGACCTACACTGACGGTACACCAGTTAGGTTGGACCCGAAGGTGAGAATAGCTGTTGAGGGCGTCATGGTTCCCAAACAGTTGGATAGGACGCCTCCCGAATGGCTCCGAGACTGGCCGTGGTTCCAACGGGGACTCATGGTGGACGCTGCTTTCCGCGAAGCAGTGTACGAAGCCAACAGAGCTTTCCTGCTTGGAGCGTATCCGAAGCCGGATAAGTCCCTGTGGAACGTCAAACAGACGAACATTGATTGGGTAGGCTGCGTCTCGGAACCTGAGGGGCAGACTTACCCACGTCCTTGTGCCACCCGGCCCCAGTAGCGGACCATGAAGGAGTTCCGTGAAGCCGCTGCCAACTTCGAACAGTGGGACGACGGTTATTACATAACCGAGGAGGAGTTAGTGGATGTACAAAACAAGTCACTAACCGGCATGAACCGAGGCGCAGCCCTTCGGACGGTTCTCGTCCGTCGTATGACTGCAGAACAGGAGGCCCAGGAAAAGGCTAAGAGGGAAGCGGAAGTACCCGCACCTCCTATCCCCGACCTGAAGCTTGCCACCCGAAGCACAGCCGGTTCTGCATCAGCCCCTGGCAGTACTACCACCCCGGTAGAAGCCTCGACCTCCAGCGCGTCCGGAACCCAGGAACCGGAGGAAGACTGGAAGGTCAGCAAGAACAGGAGGTCCGCTGCTCGGAAGCTCAAGAATCTTCCGGATTCTGCTAGAGCCGAACCGAAAGCTAGCACCTCAGCCACTGGTAGTACTGCCATGGAGGTTGTTTCCTCGGACGAGGAATCAGTGCACGAGTCCTCGGTTGAGTATGATGAGAAGGCCACCCCATCAACTCAAACCGAGGCTGAACGATGGGCTAACGCCAAATCCGGATTTAAAACCCGGATTCCGACGTGTTTCTCCGACTGTGCCTATGGAGTAAAGAAGGACGGCTCCACCTTGTATGCCTGCCCGGACTCTGTCAACAAAAACAACGAGTCAGATGACGAAGATTGGATGCGTCTTTCGAACGAGGATCCCAATCCGAGCAAGGCCTATCGTAAGATGTGGCTTATGCTAAACCACACCGAAGGGTATTACACTTATACCCAGAGGCGCAAGCTGCGTTGGGCTCTTGAGAAGTGGTACGGTGACGACCAGAAGTCCTGTCCCTTCTCTATCTGCCAGGATGCGAGTGATGTCTCGGTCCGGACCTGGAGTACTCCAGCCCAGTTCCAAAGGCATCTGGTAGAGGCCCACTTCCACCATCACCCGGTTTACATTTGTGATCCGAGTTATGGTAAGAAGGGCAAGAATTGTACTACGAAGGTTCAGTATAACTAACGTAGCGATCTGGCGAGACACCAGAAGAAATGCCACGCAGAAGGTTTAGATGGAGCTCGTAAGCGTATTATGGAGCTCCATCAGGAACTCATAAAGGAGTTCGACAGTCTGAGCGAGGATGCTTGGTCTAAGATCCGACCAGGGGACCAAGTCCTCTGCGAGGTTCCGAAGACCAAGGATTCGAAACTCCGCGCCAAGATAGTCCTGACTCCTGGAAAGGGTAAACTGGACATGCACGAGTCTCTCTGGCAGAAATGCGAGGAATCCGGCAAGGAGGGAAAGAGAGCTCGTGAAAGGAGCAGAAGGGACCAGAACCGTGGTGGTAACGGTAATGGTCAGACCACCACTACAAAAGCCAGAGCAGAAGACCGCTCCAGGTCTCCTTTGGCTCGCCACCCCCATGAGCAGGTTCAGGGTACTCCCGTCTTCAAGAGACCCGAACCTGCCGGATACGCAGGCGCTGTATCGAAACCTGGGAAAGTTAGCACCCGCAACTTTCCATCCTTGACCCAGGGACCTGGACCTGAGAGCCAGACCTTGGTCGTTGGAAAGGGTGGTCGACTTGTTCCCAAGAAGACCTCAGCACCTGCTGCCGCCGGATCCGCATCCGCTCCAGCCGCCCTCCCAGTTAACTTCACCCCGGAGCAGATAAATCTTTATATGCAGATGGGGTTGAAGCAGAACCAGCCTCCAACCTACTGTGTGCCAACAGCAGGCGTGTCCGGAAGTCCCACACCCGGAAGTGGCCCTCAGGCTGTATCGACTCCCCCCAAGGCTGTCGCTACACCTGAGAAACCAAAGGACGCCATTACCATCAAAACTGGTAATGCGGAAGTTTGGTTTGAGAAGTCTCGCCAGGGGGAAGCGGATGTCCAGAAGGCCATCTACACCCACTGGGAGAAATGTGTCCGCGAGAAAGCGACAGCGTTCCATCAGGGTCTTCTTAATGATACCCTGTTGTGCATGAAGGAGGTTGCGGATGCTGAAAAGCAGCGCCTCAAGACCCTCATTCGGGACGATGTAAAGTCCCAGGAGGAAGCAGCCGCAGCTGCCAAGGAGCAGGCAGCTATGGACGTACACGTCTTGGAGAAGCGTGTTAAAGAAGAAATCACCCGGAATACCAACTTAAACACTAATTTTATGAGGGTATTCGGAGTCGATATCGACGAGTGGGACGGCACTCCCGAATCGGCTCTAGATCTTCTTAGGAAGAAGCATGCGAAGAAATCCACCTAAGCATGCTACGGGTTATTTTTCTAAATTTTTTTTTCTCCACTTATAACCAGATTTAGTCTTTGCGGAACCCTACAGGTCTGCGAATGTCTTTTATTAGAATATGAACACCTGTTCTTTGTGTTCCGGGTTCCTTTTATGACCAGCTTATTGTATGATTCAGGCCGTATAATTTTTATTATACCCTGAATAGTCTATTCGGATTAGAAACTACACTTATAAAAAATCCGATAGTAGACTTGCTGCTGTCAGACGTATCCGGATGCTGGTTCCAGACTCCTGCTGCTATCTGTGCTAACTACTATATTAGGATGGACTTTACGATTCTGTGTTACCTCTACATTTACCTATACTCCCGAATGGACTAAAACTACATATTACTACTACTTCCGGACCAGCCTATATTGGACTTTCACTTATGTCAACAATACTTAAATGGATTACGCTTCTACACTGTTGACAAAACCGGATCGATACTCTACTTCTACTCTACACCATTCGGATATACCTATGAACTATAGCACTTCTAGAGGATTGTGGGTAGCTGCCCCAAATTCATCTACCGTGTTCACTTTATTAACCTGGAATCATAGACTTTAGCACATCCATCCCGTGGTTAGCTGACCACCCTTACCTTCTAGTATCCGGAAGACTACAGCACAAGACTCCAGCAGCATTTACCATTTTATATTGTACATAATGTCACATATCTATTTTTCTATAATGTCATTTGTATGTGCATATTCACACTGTGGTAAAAACTTACTGTATATTATGATACGGGTACATACATATCTACTAGTACGGATCTCAGATTACTGTTCATATTTATAATATAAGATAAGATCCGATAAACCACACCAGAATGTTCATATTATTGTCCTGCGAGGCATATTGTATTATAAATGTATTAATCTGGTGTTATAAAGATTATTTAGTACACAGTGATATCATATATATTATCATATTCACTACTACACCGTGACTGTTTTTTTCTTTCAAGTGTATAATACAAACGGTTCTATTCGTACTACTCACGGAATCCTTAACGGATTCATATGGTTATAACATACGATATGTCATTAGATAGTGTAGTTACTATTAAAGTCTTTTTCAAGACTATATAATCAAATGTGGTATTAATAACTACAAACGCATATGGATGTTATTATGTGATTTATTTAATATTAACAGTTCCGCTACACATAACTGTCACTATCACATGTATACGAATTATGATACTTGTCCTATTACTTATACCGTAAACATAAAATGTTATTATATGGTATAAAAAGCTAATTAACAGTTTCGTTACATACAACTGTTATTCATTCAAGTAATTCGTATCATATTCCAACATCCAATTTTGTTATTATGTAACTACATACACTATCAAATATATGTAATTGACATCCGAATCATATTTAATTTGGTGTTAACGTTATATCTATGGTTGTACCTCTATTACTAAGGGTTTAGACATATAGAAATGTTATCCCTGTAATATTACTATAACTATAACACCCTCCTAAATGTCTGGGGGAGTGGTGTAGAGGTACATAACATGTAACCATAGCGTTGGGTACCGTCTGACGTGGCGGGTGAGTCGAGTCGTCGGACGTTCCTCAGGTTCCGGATAGGTGGTAGCACCGATCCGGGTCTGTGGGGACATCTGACGACGAACACCTGGGTCCTTATATAAAGCCCAGGGCTCAGCCGCTACGTCAGAGGCCCTTCTGGCCTCCAAAGCATGTAGAACACCATTGATGATTATTAGCTGCCCTCTTCATACTACCGGGTAGCCGTGAGTGTGCATTCATAATAAAATCTATCCGTTGGCATACACTTGAAACACCGTCTTACTCTTTCTTTCCGAATCGTAAGACCCAAACCCCCCAGGTCCGTAAGGCCACAACCCCTTACACTCCTGTAGCTCTATCTGTGGTGGTACCAACCACTCTTTGAAATGCATCTTTGAAACACACACTCAATGAATCAAATACAGCATTAGAAACAAACACTTTATGAACACCTTGGTTTAATAATGGGGCCTTAAAGAACAAAACATCTGATGCATCTATTATTTCCCAAGTGAAAATGGGATCGCAAGTACACATTGTCTTGTTGTTGTTTTTTTTCAATACTGGTACACGGGGTAAGTCGGTGGACATAATAAATGAAGTTAATACAACAACAAAGGATATTATCCCACAGGCTTATCTACATCTACATTTTTTCCCCCTTTACAGTTATTCAAATCTTTTTTTTAATTACTTTTTTTTTCATAACTCTGAAGGACTCGTCACTCCGTCAGTATTTACGCGATGCTTCACATATAAGTAACTCAGTCCCTTTTTCTCTATCGTGTAAGTGTGCATTTTGTTTTCTATTACTTTAAAAAATTTGTATTAACAGTGTGGATAGTTTTTCGTTTCAAAAGAAAATCCAAGAAGTCTTTGGGTTCTTGAACATTTTGTTCTTTTATGACACCCTTTCCACTCCATTTCTTTGATTTTATTTCACCTATCGAGTCTTTATCGTAGCAAATGTAAGTCTTGGAGTTGAGACCTAGAATTCCATCACCCTCCCACTCGGATTTGAAAAGACCCCGAGTTCTCTGATTGTGAAAGTATCATTTCTGACAACAAGCGAGGGGGATCCATTCTTTGACGCCTTGGGTTTTTATCTTTATGAAAAGCTCTAAGTGGTCATCGCACACTGCTGTTGGAATCCAGTTTCGTTTCTCTCTTAAGTACGACTCTCTCAGGTTGGGTTTCACAAGTTGGTCCAACCATTCGCCACTGATAGCCATGTAAAGACTGTCAGTGTCCATTTGACAAAGAGCGTAATCATGTTGATCGATAAATTTATCCAAAAAGTCGAATGTGAACTCTAACATTTTCAACTTGGCATACTGGTACACCATGAATCCTATTTGAATAAGAAGATTGTTCCTGATTGTTTCGGTTGCAGTTAGACTTCAAAGAGATCTGTGCTCAACTCTGTACCCTTTTTGAACCGCAACGAATTGGTCAATAATTCGAAGGTTCGACCTCTAGTGTATTTCACAGTGGTTCTTTGTTGCAAATTGTTTTACCATACATGGTGTTTCCCATCAACTTATAACAGTCTGACAGAATTTTCTCGTTTATATCACCACGTCTTAGAGCCGCGGTTACTTTGTCTGCGAAACCAAAGAAGGGACGTCTAGGAAAACTATTAAACCATGATCTAAATACCACTTAAGAAGAGGTGTTCCCAAGAGAATCTTTTTTCCGTGGGAGCTACCTATCAAGGATCTCTGAGGAGCGTTCATCAGGTTTTCGTTGTTCACAAAGTCTGTCATGTGAGTTCCTATGTCGGATTTCGAAATGGTCACGTTCTTGAAAACAGGAGTCATTTCTTCGAAGTATTCATGTAGGTGAGGAGGAGTAGTAATGTCCACCTGAATCAAACCGGAGATTTTCCCGTCTTTCACAGAGGATATGATGTCACTCTCTGTCATGGGATTTTGAGCAGCTTTCAAGTCGACCTTCCAGTGTTGTTCGGACGCCATAACCTGCAGATCCTGACGTTTCATCTTACTCCATTCACACACCCATACGACGATCAACTTGTGACCTGGAGCTTTTAAGTAAGCACTTACTCTAGCTGTTCTCTCACGTTTCTCGTCCCTGTCTGAAGCACACAGATATCTGCTCAGCGGTATGCACTCGTGAGCGTGGAAGCAACACCCGTGATGTTGGAAGCGTGGAGAAGTTTCACGCTGTGAGTGTGCTCCACGTAGCGTAACTACTCTAAAGCACCAGCTAATAACCTGTACAGTGTGCTTCGCTCATGCAGCGCAAGTACAGAGAGTTAGCATCTACACCTAGGATGTGTTCGCACGTTCTCGCTTCTACGCGTACTTGTGTTCCCTTATCAGTGTGGCACCCTTCTTGTGAAATCTATGGAAGATTATGGAAGAATCCCCGACCAGATTTTTTTTTATCAGAGAGTGGAGGTGGGAGTCGAACTGGTGGAAGGTCACGACCTGGGTCTCTGTGGTTTGAAAAAGGAACAGTAAAGTCAAACCTGGAAGGGAGATGCCATCTTTGAACATGTCAATGTTGTGCTCCCTGAAAAATTTAGCGTGACTATTCAGTGCCTCTATGAAGGGTTTCACGTCTTTGTTGTTGTAGTGGATCAAGTAATCTCTGAAAGTTTGCATGTTCTGTTCGGCCAAACTTTTTCACATTTGGCGTAGTCAGGTTCAGACATCTTGGTGCTAGTCAGTTTTCTGTCAAATGCAGATCAGTTTCCTGGTAGATGTCATCCATTCATAAGGAAAGTGTCCTTTGTGCTGATTTCTGGTGAAAGCTAGTAGATAATTCACATAGTTATAACCAGGTACCAAATAGTTTACTACGTCAAAGAAAACAGTGTCCCTCAATGTTCAAATGTATAAGGACAGTAGAACCCCTTTCATCATTGGTTCTCATACATTTTGAATCATAGTGATAAAGTTAAATAATGATCATAATGTGGAATAAAGGTAATGATAACATGGCAACTCGGCAAGTTTTGGGGCCCTTTTATTCACTAAGGCACTTTGAGTGATGATATGGGATGTACACCACCAAGTACACTATTATAACCATGTATGCTCACATTTTATATTCACATCCACATTACTAAGCTCATATGTACACACAGAGTTCACATATTCAACCTCACAATCAATATATATAAATGCACATATCTATAATTATACACACAGAAAAAAATCCATGTTAGTCAGTCTAACTAAACTTAGTCGAAACGGCCAAATAATCTTAGTTAGTACATATGACTAATGTGTGACTAACAATGTCTAGTTTATGTTAGTCACATTGACTACCCAAATCAGTTTCTCTCTCCAAGCACAATCTTGAACATGGTATCTGCTGGGAGTTTCAGGCAAGCTAACTTATCTTAGCCACTGTCACTTTGACTAAGATCACTTAGTCCCTTTGACTAAGGTATAGTGGCATAGTGTTGCCTTTACACACCAGGTGGCAGTGTGGTTTGAAACAAAATTTTTCTGGTAGCTTCATACCATCAATTGTTTGATAGATGTCAAAATGATGGTGATTTTCATGCACTGTATACATTTGAGGCTTTTGCAATTCAATATACCACCAAGCTTGAGAAAATATATCAAATAGGTTGATGATTTGTTAAATAAACTAGGTAGACAGGTAGTTACACCTTTTTTGTGGGAGTCTAGATAAGGAAAATATCCACAGATTTACCTACTTCTCTGTGGGAAACCCAGAGTAAGTTGACTCAGGGGTTCTAATGGAAATAATGTGAGGCATTTCACATGCTTCTTAAATGATGTTACAATGTTTTATGGGATGTGGATCCTATATATAGAGCTTAAACTCACCATTTGAGTAAAACCGAAAGTATTAGATTGTATGCTTAGTCAAAACCACCAAGGAATCTTAGTCACAATCAGGCAAGCCAAAACAAGATAGGCACTTTGACTAATGGTTAGTCATATTTGACTAAGAAAAACTTGGACACTTAGGCATGTGCTTTTGACTAGGTATTATTAGAAAGTTAGCCTTGTTGACTAACATCTGACTAAGATTTTGAACATTATTTTTTCTGTGCAATTAAAACACATAATTATTTATCTCCATTTCTAATGTTTGAATTACATATACACATCTTTAATTCATCTTGATAACATTATGGCCCAAAGATCATTATGACATCATCCCTTGTCTTCATGAGATTCATGAAACTTTATTTAATATCCGGCCATTTCAGAATCTTTAATACTTGTGGAAATTTGTCTGCAAGATAAGGAGCTTCACTTGGCTTATCATGGAAGTAGCACGATAATGTGTCCCTATGAGATTATCCATATGTGGAAAGGTGGCGTATGTGTCTTTTTTCATGTCTATTTGGAAAGATTTTCATGTTTGTATATCAATGCTCTTTAGACATTAGTGGATTTTAACAGCCCAAACATGAAAGGTTTGCAATCGGAATTATTCTAAAGACGTCTAAAGAAATTAACCCATGAGTATTCTAGTTCAATTTGTGCTCCACGTCTGGCCTGTTTAGACCATGCCCCACCCCCCGCCCCACATGATCGGGGAAATCCCTCTCACTGGTCATCCATGTTTGTTTTTATTTAAAGATTTTCATCGTTTCTCGGTGTATCATTCAATGCTATTCAACCAAAGACACGTGCGGACAACTGAGGCTATTATGGACCGAAAGTATAATATTTGCCAAAACAAAAATCAAAACCAAAAAGGGGAAGGATCACCAGCAGTCATTAATGCCGTGAGGTCCGAATGCCATACGCACTAACCTTTTTAGGGTACGGTGTCTGCCGGGGGTGTCTGCAATTGTCACCAATCTAATTTGGCACAGAATAATGATCAACCCTAATTCTAATAGACCCTGTTAAAGTTCTAAATTGACCCATGATTAATGGTTGTACCTCACACATTGTATCTAAAATAGTGTTCTACTTGTTAGTCTAATTGTGAAATGGTACATTGGCACAGTGCCCTACATAAGAGCTTCATTCGGTCAAAAAGGGTTTGCCACAAAACCTGTGCTAACATAATATATCTATATTATACTCAGCTCTTAGGTTGGCACGAACGGTAATTAACGTTATTTCCACAAGAAATTGCAATTACAAGGAGTGGCACTACTAGTGATGAAATAATGGCACTTTTACACATTAAAATGCATTTGTGATATAGCATTTTAGCTCAGTAGAGCTTCACTGAGACCTCTTAAAAAGCACCTGCTTGTGAATAACTCTGAACACCAACAAATTACGCACCTGTGTATAATCAGTACATATCAAAAATCAAAATATCAGATTTGAACAAAATATCCTTGCACTTTTCTTTACAGCAGTTATGCTTCACATGGAATAGATCACAGTAAACATAAACAACAGTTGATCGATATGGTTAATTCTCACGAAAATGGATCACAGGCTGAGATATGGTAAAAAGTATGACATTTTTTCAAACAGTGTCTATTGACCGAAACTCATGTAGACATAAAACACGATCTACCGTAACAGTCAGTGAAATATGTACAAATAAATTTTACATTGAAACTGTTGTCAGTAAGCGATTATTAAATTTTAGTTTTAGGCTTACAGCTTAAGTCTTGAGATAATTAGTATAGGAACTATAACGAGCAAGCCTGTCAATGTTGTCTTTACTTGACAATGCGTTCCACTTTTGACTTAAATATATATAAACTCCCGAGGTGTTGGGTTGTGTGGTCCAGTTTATCCTATTCTAACATTCCTCTATATAAAGGACTTCTATACCTTTCACGTTTAGGCCTCTCCACTTTCATCTTATGTTTGAGATCAGACCTAGTCCTGTTGTTTTGACTGGGGATCACATTTTCCAGGTTTTTCATATGCTTATACATCATTGAGAGTAAGTGCCACTTCCTCCTAGTCTCCAGCCTGTTTATATTGCAACGTCTGTGTGGCTGATTTGGTCCCCAACCTTTTTCCTGCAACATATTCACAATGCATTGTTCTGGGGAATCTTCAAGTGCTTTACAAGAGTACTAGGTCCAGAGTCATAAATAAAGTCAGAATACTCCATGATGGGCAGTACAGCTTGTTTATAGATACATATGGAGTCAATTTGGTTCAGGTAATAGCAGGTTTTCCTTAATTGTTGTATCTTATGTACTACCTTGTGGTCAAGGTCCTCCATGTGTTTCTTAAACTTTAAGTCACTGTCTAGCCAGACTCCAAAATATGTATATTATATATATATATATATATATATATATATATATATAATATATAATATATATGTGTGTGTATGTATATATATATATATATATATATATATATATATATATATATATATATATATATATATATATCAATAGGCCTCTAGTGCCAACAAGCTTTCGATTATAGCAGTTCTACCACATCATTTTTGTTTTGCTATATAATGTTACATGTTGTCTTACACTCTGGCAGGATCTTTACCTTTGCTTATAAGAACAAGGTCATCAGCATATAGAATTGGCAGACAGAAGTCAGTACACTCTGGCAAATCGTTCACATAGTATAGGAAGAGTAATGGGCCAAGTATACTCCCTTGTAGGACTCCATATGTGACCCCGGGGGGGGCACTTCAATTTTTTTTGATACGGGTGTGTGGCTGAACCCCTGACTACCCTTACCCTTGCTAGGGCACTCATTCGCGGGGTTTTCCTTCAAAACCCTATCCTTGCTAGGGAACTTTTTACATAATACTCTTAGATTTTGCTCAAAATAGCTTAAACTGACCTTTTCTGGGAGAAAATTTGTATTTTGTTCAAGCTATTTTCATGAAAACTTGGAAGGTATTCATGAAAATGTCTAAATTGTCCGTGTGAATCGGGTATTTCGCTGAAAGTTGACCCTTGCTAGGGACATTTTGCTCAAAGGTAGACCCTTGCTAGGGACATTTGTGGCTGAAACAGGAGGCTTGCTAGGGACTTTTCCTTGAAAAAGTACCCTTGCCAGCCGCACATATGTGTATACGTTACATAGAGAGTGCCCCCCCCCCCCGGGTATGTGACATTACATGGTATTGAGAATGTATCATTAGCCATAGTACTTTCAAACATCAGGTCTAAATTCCAGCCATGCAAAACCATTATACAAAATAATCAAATCGTGAAGTTGGAAACGCTAATCTCAAGAAATGGACAAGTTATGGCTCATCAAGCTGGTCCTGAATTTGGACCTATGCACGGTGATGGAACCTATGCATGGTTGCAGTTGTTTTATGGTATATTTTAAAGGTTTTAACCCTAAATATTAATTATTCTTAATATTTTCTGGCAGCTCTATGCTGTAAAAATACATACCTAAAGTAATCCAAAGTAAGAGTTTAGGTTCTTTACATAAACACGATTTTACAAATAGACCTATGTATGGTGACGGGACCTACACACAGTGATGGACCTATGCACGGTGATGGGACCTATATGCTCTAATTACTATGATAAAACAGGTAGAAAAAGGGTATTTCCTATTCAAACTGTATGGACCTTTCCATACCTATATTTTGAAATCATTAAAGGGGGATCTTTAAGGCAATAATATTCATTTGTGAGCATCATACCAGTACCTGACCATGTACCTATGCACGGTGAGGTTTGCATTATATAGGCTAATAAAATGTTACTGGCTGATGTGATCTTTACAGAAATTGGCATAGACATACCTTGCATTAATGTTTATCATGTGCTACAATATTATGCACTAACTAATTGACACTTTTTTGTAATTCCTATATACATGTATCTACGCACGGTAAACCACATGCCTTATACTCTTATATAAAATGTATTCTATGATATACACACAACCAGGTGGTATCCTCTAAAACATCCCACTCAGCCCTCCATACTGAGGCATTTTTACCTTGCAATATCAATTTATTATATTGCAATCTGCCTATATAAGTTTACCTACGCACGGTGATACAAAATTACACAACTTTTTACTTTATAATTTATTTAACTTAAAATGTGGAATTACGGGAGTTATACTTATGTTATTCCCTGGCTGATATGCCCTAAAATGGATTCATTTCGACCTGTATTGACACTATTAAATGAGCTAGATAGGCAAAAGTGGGTGCCCACATTGGGATTAAGTCAAGGGCCGATTGAATATATCCATATAAAAGTTATCTAACCTTTTGGGAAATGTGTGTGAGAGGAGAAAGGTACATTCACCCTGTGCTCCATTTTCAAGAGACTCGACCATATATCAATTAACCTATAACTTGACTGTATTTGTGGACAATATTTTCATCTTTTTTTAGTAGCCTGCTTATTGCGACCTTGAAATCATGGGAAAATCGTATTAGATGTGAAAAGTAGGCTCGCCAACCTTAGCAGTTACAAATTAAGGCATTCATAATTTTCACATTATGGCAAGAGATATTCATGAGAGTTATCACAAGTCTGGCAAGCTAATTATCAGGGCAATTAAGCCAAAGTTGATGGCAAGTCTTTTTATATTTTTCATGACTGTTTCAATGGGAGGGAAGTCTGATGTCTCTTGTTTCTTTGCTTTGAAATGCACTTTCATATTTGAATAAAATACCTTCAGCATGATCATGCATTTATCTTCATTCTAACACACATTCTACAACCCAGGCACATGTGAACCGTATGTAAAGTACAATAAAACTGTATATTTGGATCAGTAAATCTATTTTTGCATTAGATTATGAAACATACCATTTAATTTTATATATTTTCATCACATTGCCTGGTTGATCCATTCTGTCATTTCTTATTACTTATTTAATCGATGACCAAGGGCACCTTAGCACAAATAACAACAATGGCACAAGTGACACAATAAATGAGTATGTGATGGTAAATTATCCTGATACAAATAATATGATCCATTACAAATGCCTCGGTACAATGAACCATACACTTTGAATACCGTTTACAGCTGTTTGATACCTTACATGAACGATAAGCAGTTTATGTCAATCTCACATAGAGAAGATCGAGAATAATAGTCAAATAATTATATTGTAGATCTTTGAAAGTGCATCATTTGGTAATCAATCAGACACATCCAGTGCACCCATACATCTAACTAAAGAATGCATATGTACACTATAGGTTTTAAAAATAGAAGGAGTGCAATGTACATAATTATAATGGCTACATTAGTAGTTGAGCCTAAAAAAAGGTTGTGTTTCTGGTTGCCCTACCCAATTTGAGAAACCCACCTTACCTAGACATTTTTTTCTCATATATGAACTTTTTTTTAAATTTAGTCCACACCTGATTTGGATCTGTAATTTGATAGGTCGATCTTACAATGAGCAACTAAATATCACTGAGCTCAAATAAAGGGAATTGGAATTCAAAGCATATGAAAGCCATTTCACAATTTAATGTACCCAGTAGCAGTGTCTGATCAGGTCCGCTATTGGCAGAAAAATATTATTTTCAGCTTTATATCTTGTAGATCCCATCGCCATCAGCAAGAAAATAAAAATAAAGTGTTGTAAATACCAAAAATCTCACTGCCAAATCCATAAGTACTGTTAATTCCCCTGTGTAAGCCACACCCTCAAATAAGCCATGCCCTAAGTTTGTGGAAAATTCAAAATATTTCACAATGGTAAAACATTTTTCCTTGTGAATGGATCTTCAAAATTCAAAGAGCTATGGGATCCTAGGGGGCCCCAAATCTCTCTGTGATGCTGGAACAATTGGGAAAATATAGGGAATATCCGGGAATATGTCATACCTTACCTCTGCCCCCCACCCTCCTGGGTTTGGTTCTGGTACTAGCTGTGGCTTATATACAAGGGGAATTTCCAGTAATTCTATGTAAATGGCCCTATAGGAATGCTCCAAACAAAGGCTGTGGCACAAGAATGGGCATCTAACACATTAGAACAGCACTCAAAACTTTAGATTTGTATGCCCAAGCTGTTGCTTATAGTTGCTTCAACTCAAGGAATGGATTATAATTATGCAGGTGTGGGCTTCATCCTCCTTGGCCAGATCTGTACACAGGGCCCCAAACATGAGCCACAGCTTTAACTAGAAACCAAAGCCCATATATGCCCTCTAGGATGTCCTTGAATTCAGGGTGCACCTTGTATGTGGAATATAACTGAATTTAAATTCTATAAAACAGCTCACAATCAACCCCCAGGTTTGCCCAATGACTTATATGAAAATCACACTTTGCCTCATGTGATAATGCCTTTCTGAAAACAACCCCCCCCCCTCCCAACCTAGGTTTTGTGAAGCCCCAACCAGAAACACAACCCAGCAAATTGTCGTCATCTGTCGCCATGATTGGTCATCAATGGTGACTCCTTTTTGAGTGATAACTCATTCCGTCATATTTCGGCACTGTGTTAGACTCACGTGGCATAGCAATTGCTATTCCTGGTGATCTAGTGCTATAACGATGTCGTGTTCCATCTATATAGCGACATGTGTGAGCCACTTCACACAAGTTGACAAGGACTCACGACAATTTGCTGGGAACATTATTTTTTTGGCCTTGGCTAAGAGAGACTGTTGCCTATACACAAAATGTACAAGGTATGCTTGTAGGGCGACATTTGAAGTTGGAGCTGCAAACTTGTTTCTCATGAAGGAAACCAAGAACCCGCTTAGTAACAGTTACTACCAACATGGCTCCTATGACGTCTGATACATAGTGATGGCAAGAATACAGCGTAGCCCATGCTACATAGCCAGTATAAAATGCAAAGAATGTGTTATTTGGTGGTGCATTCATATACGCCACTGCTGCCCAAGTGACATGGCCTGAGGGGAAGGATGCATAGGGTATAGGGTTTCCAACAAACATATTGTAGAAGAATGGTATCCCAGTCAATTCGTCTATTCTAGCAAATGCACAGCCTTCTCGGTGTTGCATACTAGCAGAAAGTGTAGTGGCGTTGTTCTGACTAATGTTGTCAATCACCCAAGGTGGTGTATGTGGAAAGACCATCCAAAGCAGGTAATGCACCCACATCACCCACCCAAGTAACCAATAGAAGCTGGAGATCTCATCTATACAGCCTCGTAACAACAGATACAGAGGTACCACGATGGGGATGATATAATGGGTGAGGTAAGGTGCTGCTGCCAGAAAATCAAGCACTGGATAATGGTACATGGAGACCAACCTATGTGGCTGGCAACCAAAGAGAAACTCCTCAATGGTATTAATGGTGTATATATGAACACAGCCTAGGTCTTCTAATGCTGGGAGTATCCGTAGCACTTTGTTGGAGAAGTAGATGAGTAGGAATGCTAGGAAGGGCACAGTGCTCTTGACGATGTGGAGGAATCTGTGGATGAAGGAGGTGCTGCTTACCGTAGACACTATGGTGGTGTATCCATTCTGCAGGACTAGGATACCCTTGGCTTTAGTGGCCCCCATGATGTCAACGAGCAGGTACCAAAGTAACTGAATCACTCCCACAAACTCAGCACAAGATTGCCACTCTAGCTACCTTGATGAATGCATTTTCAGCATGACGTTCCTCGGGTTTAGTTTATTATACCAAAGGCTACAGGAACCTTGCTGACTTAGCATCACATACAGGGGATGAGTATCAATAAGATCCTTTGCCAATGTGAATTGGTAAGCATCCAGAGCAGATTCTTTTTATCTTGGGTAGTAGTATACCTGTGGTAGTGTGTATGTTCTTAATGTGTACACCGTTTGTCACCAGCTAATAGAACCTATTAGCTGGATAACGATGTCACTGTGATCTCCGGTGGTAGATAGTCCCAGTCTGTTGTGGCACACTGTTAGGGCCCCTCTTAGACCGCTGTGACCCAGAAATGTGCAGCCATCCCTGGCCACTGGACGCAGAACCCAGATAGATCTACCTGCAATCAAACAGAGAGGGGTTAAGTAAATAATATGTATAACCCTTTTTCCTGTAATAATAGTTTCGTTCAGAATCCTCAAAAGGTTTGCTTGCAAGGAGTTACTATGTCAAGGAAATTGATTGGAGTCAAAATAAGGCCTATGTATGAGTCTTTTGAAAAAGATGAGAGAACAATTTGATTGAGATATAGAATAAAATCTTAAGGCCACTCAAAAAAAGGTTTCTCATCACCAACCCCTGAAAAGTATCACGAGGGTGTGCTTCTTTTCTTTTAACCCCAGAGACCCGTTAAATAAAAAAATGTATTTTTAAGAGAGGTTAACTTGAGTTACGAGAGGTAATTGATGATATGCTATGACAGCTTTTAACCCATCATTAAATAAAGAAGGTTTTCTCATTTATGTTTTTTTTTTATTTTTGGGGGAGATAAATCTTCTTTATTTAACACTTTTATGCCTCTAGTAGGTTCAATAAATTTAGAGAAGTGGGTACCGTATTTCTTTATTTAATGATGATGGAAAAAGGTATTATAACCAATTTACAAGAAGCAAAAGAGCACTTACGGAACCCCAATTACGAGAGCTTTTTATTTAACACTTTGACAGTATACCTCTCGTAATCTCCCCGTATTTAAGGAGGCATGTTGGGACATACTCTGGATGGGGTGGTATATTCTATCCCGATTATTTGAGAATTCTTTATTTGGCACTAGGTGAGGCTCCACTACACGATCTTTGCCGAAAATCGGAGCTATTCTCACAAAAGCAGACACAAACGCAGATTATAGAGTGGAATTTGTTATTATTTCAAGGTGTAAATAGAAGGTTGAGAGAGCTTTTTGTTTATGTGGGGAAGGTTTTGTGTACAATCTCAGGCACCTTTTTGTTACCGAAAGATGTTTTTGTTTACTAAATCAAGTTGACCTAATGTAAATTTATATTACAGACTTTCACACTGATGACTCTCTGCAATTCAATATCAGACAGGTTTGATTTTTACAGTACAAGACCCTGCGGTCTGTGTGACTGCTGTGTTGTTATTTATATTTTGCTGTGTTGATGTTTATATATTGAACTCCCACCCAATCACAGAGTCTATGCAGGTGCTGGTTAGTTGGTAAATATGGCACACAAGGAGACAGATCACCCATAAAACAATCCCTGGAATCTCATATAAATTTACAATTTTGAATCTCATGTTTACAATATGAGACAAATATCACGTAATGATATTTGGGTATATTCAGTATTGACATGTTCCCACACCAGGGGTCTCACTGGTCAGTCCCTTCTCCCCTGGTGGGGTTCTTGTGTTCCCGCTCATTCGAGGTGTAAACTCAGTCAGTGACGGTTCATTTTTTCTTTCTATCATGGCGAAGTGCCCTACATGTGGTAATACCTACCATGGAAATTGCAAGGAGTGCCCTTTCTGTGCAGATGACAAAGAGCATGAGATTCTTAAAGAGCGGAGGAAAAGCCAAATTGAAGTGGAATTTAAGCAGAATAGGGTGAAAGCAGAAAAGGCGGCTCGAGGGGCAGGCCAGCCGTCGGGAGCCTCAAATGTCGTGCAAGACTTAAATAGAAGTCTGGATATTCTTACTAATGATGACGTACTGGCTGAGTTTAGAAAATTGTCTCAAGGTCTAAATGAGAGAATGGACAGACTAGAGAGACTTATTGAGGAGAAGTTGGTGGTTACGCCGGCAACTCAAAATGGCGTCCATTCTGGTGACAAGGGAAGTGTAGTTCATACAACTAAGTTCAACTTCAGGAGTCCTTCACCCCCTGTTCCTCAGGGCAGTGAGGCGGTCAACTATCCTGCTCAACCAGTGAATGCTTCAAATTCCACCAATGCTGGAGCTACCGGTAATAGTGGGACTGTTGGAGCTACTGGTAATAGTGGGATCTTACGTGAGGCGGCAAGGGTCGTTGATGGCAATGGCCGGGAGACACCATTAAACTATGGTGCTGAGTCTTCAACTGGAGCTGAACCGGAGCTTGGACGTGAGGAATTCTTTGTACGAGCTGGCACCCCTACAGTCAGTAAGTTTGATATCAGGAGGTTTCTACCCGTGGCTGAAAGGAAAAAGACATTAACTCTTGAAAATCCGGATAAATTATTTTATTTATTGACTCGCCTTGTAGAGGACTTGGCAAAGAAAGGCTTGGACACTACAGGATTATTATCTCACATTGCTTATTTGACATTTCTAGCATCAACTGGGCTGTATACAATGGAGGCATTGGTGGGATATGACGGTGAAGTTAGAGAGAGAGCTAAAGAAAATGGTGTGGGTGCCTTCTCTGTAGTAGATACGAATCTGTCAAATATGTGGTTGGGTGCTACAGGTCTCAAATCATCTCAATCTAATAACAGGGGCAATAACAATTCCCGAGGTCGTGGCAGAGGCCGTGGCAGAGGGGGAGGTTATGGCAATCAAGGCCAGTCTGGTTGGAGACGTGTAGCATCTGATAGAGGGATTTGTTATAATCATGCCCAGGGCTACTCATGTAACAATAATTGTCAGTACCGCCACAACTGTTCCTGTGGGGCCACGGACCATGGTATGCTCAGCTGCCCTCGTCGTGGGGGTGGTAGTAGTGGTGGTGGCGGTGGTACAGGTGGCGGTGCGGGCAATAATACAGTATGACTTGATTTGAACTGTCCAAACTGTGAAATTGTCAACAATGAGGTTAACTCAAGTAGAGATAGTTTGGACTACAGTATTTATACTCAGGTATGCGAGGAGGCGGTTGAGTGCTTGACAATTGATGTAAACAAAGCAGACTCGGTCTGTGATGTCGGTGACCCAGCTGTGGGTTGTGATATGCGCGATGATGAATTTGTGGTTAACAAATTGGATAGTTGTAGTTCTGAATATTCGGATGCCCTGTACAATGGTTGGAATTGTGAATTCTCAGATAATATTACAGGTGGGGCGAAAGATGATGTATTCAGCAAATCAGAGTTAGCAACTGTGGGTAATTGTGTCGGTTGGTCAGATATGGCTAGTAGATTGGGAGTCGCGCCAATGTCTTTGTCACTCAACGAACATGGCGGTGTTCATGCAGAATTCGGCTGTGTACACAAATGTTTATGGGATTCTCTCCCTGAATACGTGAGTATTACTGAAAATGATATCATTCTAGAAGAATGTGTGTATCGCTATGGCTGTGACAAACCTGTAATGGCGGTGGAAGTGGCACCAGACAGCTGGTTGCCGGTTTTCGAGCGGTGTTGTGATTCAACTTGTACTTGTGTCTATGTATTGGAAGGTTCCCCATGTAGTTTGAAGCCTTGTCGGTTTGCTTCTAGACTTAGAGGTTTTGGTTCAAATGTGACCAGAGATGATATGTATGTCATGACAGGAGTGGCGAGGGGGTTTCCTATAGTAGATGATTATTGTACTACGAGTTATTTTTGTAAAAATTACACATCACTGACTCAAAGTCCTTTTTGCCAAGATATGACTACCAATATATTGAGTGAGTTAAATGAAGGCAAGGTTCAAAAGGTCATGCACACACCCCGTTGTGTTCATGCACTGGGTGCAGTTGAGAAGTCTGATGGCTCACTGCGTCCTATAACAGACTGTTCTGAACCAGAACTGGATTGCATCAACAACTACATGTCGACCACTTATAGCAAGTTCAAGTATAAGTCCTTGGATGACGTCACTGAGATAATTTCTCGAGACGGATTTGGCTCTGTCACCGACATTTCTAGTGCATATAGGACAGTTTGTGTTTTGCCCCCACATCGTGAATTCCAAGGCTTCAGTTGGGACGTTGGTTACGGCCAAGAACTCTTCTTGGATAACAGACTGTGTTTTGGTCTGCGCTGTGCGCCGTACATATTTACCAAAATATCAGACTTTGTGGTAAAGTGTGGTGAGGCTGGAGAATTCCCAAACTGTATTAACTACCTTGATGACTACTTCATTTCCGGTGTGGATTATGATGACTGTGATGATTCTCAAAAAGCATTATGTAATGCGCTGGAGGACCTGGGATTCAGTGTGTCTTATAGCAAGTTAGTTCCACCCTCTACCACCACCAAGTACTTGGGCATTGTTGTCAACACAGTCGACATGACTTTAAGTGTGGATGAAGGCAAAATGGAAGCTGTTAGGAAAAAAGTCTCTGACTTACAAGGTGTTAAAGTGTGTGCACGGAAGGACTTAGAAAGGCTGGCAGGCCTGCTAGCACATTGTGCAACCGTGACTAGAGGTGGCAGGACTTTCACAAGACGCCTTTATAATTTGCTAAAGTGTACTGCGGGCCAAAAAACAGTGGAATTAGATGAGATAAGTCAATTGGATCTCATCTGGTGGTCATCCTTCATGGCTTGGTTCAACGGCAAGGCGAAGATATTGAGTCATGGTGGTGCCACAGATTATCTGTTTACTGACAGCTCCAAATATGGTTTTGGGGCCTACTGTTCGTCGGACTACCTTTGGGGCAAGTGGAAGGACTCTTGTAGTAGATGCCCTCATGAGTGCAGAGCTCCTGAAGAGAAACATAGCGACCACATTAATGTGTTGGAGTTGTGGCCGGTTGTGGAGGCAGCACATATATGGTGTAACTTGTGGCGGGATCATATTATATATGTGGTGACAGACAACACACAAGTACAGGCTGCCATCAATACTGGTCGTAGTGAGAATGCCTACACAATGTCTTGGCTGAGAGAACTGTTTTGGGTGTGCAGTTTTTACAATATCCAGTTGAAGGCGTTGAGGATTTCCAGTGTAGACAACGTCTTGGCAGACAGTCTTTCTCATCTAAACAAATCAGACTGTGTAGACATTTGTGGAAAATTGATAAATGGGTTTATTGATTGTTGTTGCAGATCTGCAGGCCTTGTGGGAGGATTGGCAGGAGCTTAAGGACCACTGCTGGTCAGCTAATACGGTGAAGGCTTATAAGTCTAGATGGATAAGATATTATTCTTTTTGTGAGGAGTTTGAACTGGACCCCATTCCATGCTCTGTAGAGACCATGTGTCTATATATTACTTTCTTGACACGTTCTGTGTCATACGTGACTATAGCTAATTATGTGTCTAGTGTTTGGGTATTACACGACTACCTGGGGGTCCCCCATGTGGATCCAACTTGCTTCCTGATACACTCTACACTGACAGGGGCAAAGAGACTGTTGGGAAATGTTTCACGCCAGGTCGACCCCTTGTCTCCACAGGATTTATTGTTGATATATAAACATTTGGACATGGGTGTATGGAATGACTTTGTGTTTTGGTGCGCAGTTACCCTTTGTTATCGCTGCTTGTTGCGAGTTAGCCATGTTACCATGTCCCCCCATACCTTGCGGATCAAAGATGTGACTTTCTGGGATGGTGGTATGGATGTTAAACTTCATAGTTCTAAGACTATTCAATTCAAAGACAGGACACAGAAGATTCCTATTCTTCAATCACCCAACTCTCCACTATGCCCAGTCAAACCCTTACGTTTGTATGTAACCAGGAGTTCAAGACCACCAAACAGTTATCTGTTTCCTTTCACGTACAATTACTTCTCATCCAGGCTTAAGAACTTGTGTTCTAAGGCGGGATTAGTGGGAGACTTCTCTACACACAGTCTCAGGAGAGGCTCTGCTACCTTCCTCTCTTCTTTCTTACCTCTCCACCTGGTCAAAGTGTACGGGGACTGGCGCTCTTGGTCGGTCCTCCTGTATATTTCATCGAACTATAAGAACAGACTTACTCAGGACGATCTGGTGGCTAAGAGATTTAATGTGTTCAGACAAATGTAAAAAAAAAAAAAAAAAAAAATATGTGTTTTGGGTTCTTGGCCGGCTTCAGTTGGAGGATCTAGGCAAATGTGTATCTGTGTCTCAGTTCTATGTCCAATCCTAGAATATGAGACAAATATCACGTAATGATATTTGGGTATATTCAGTATTGACATGTTCCCACACCAGGGGTCTCACTGGTCAGTCCCTTCTCCCCTGGTGGGGTTCTTGTGTTCCCGCTCATTCGAGGTGTAAACTCAGTCAGTGACGGTTCATTTTTTCTTTATTGTTGTTCTAATAAAGGCCGGCTTCAGTTGGAGGATCTAGGCAAATGTGTATCTGTGTCTCAGTTCTATGTCCAATCCTAGAATATAGGAATATCAACACCCTATACCTTAGGCACTATAGGGATAAAATTAGGTGATAATGTACCAAAAAATCGCGTAGTGGAGCCTCACAAACTGAAGACTTTACTGAGTATCAAAAGTTGTGAAAACACACTTGATCTCAAGCCCACTGCATCGCTGATAGCAGAAATTTTGATTTTATGCTGGTCATGTATGCCCATGATAGTCTATTTCTATCATGGCTCTGACTAAATATTTGTAAGAAAATATCTTAAGAGCACAATTTTATATGCACGCTGCCATTTGTCATTAGAAAGCACTTTCTTTTTTTTGCGTGGCCCAATAAATAGGATAGAGGTTGAGTATTTGATATTTTAGTTCAGGATGCAACACATAATCTCCCTGTATAATTTCAGATCAATAATCATTTAGAACTTGAGTTGAGTTGAGTTTGAGTTGAGTTTTAATAGTTTATTGACGCAAAAAGTGATACATAGTGGACCCTTTTCATAATTAAGTCATATCAAGTACGTAATATTCAATACTTCAAGAGAAAGTATCATTCAAAGTAATGACATATAAATACAAGGCAGGTAGTAAACAATAGACAGTGAGATTTGGGATTCAGGAACTTGTATGGGGCAATGTCTACATAGTGGAATTCTAGTCAGTATGCATCTTATGTATATATTGCATCGATCTTGCCCAGCACATACATATGCATCTTATCGAGAAGTTGGCAATATACATCTTTCACAACCCTACTTGTTTCAAACTTTATCTTGTTTGAGTCCCTTAACTCGCATACTGGGACTATTGTCATATTTACATTTGTCGAAAAATGATACATCAAAGCAAGCGGCTGTGCCTGTCGCCTCATATCAAGGGTATCAATGCAACATATTCTAACATATTATTTTTTTTTTACGTTGAAAGCACTTAAGTTCCACAAGTACCTTTACATGGCAGGCATTTTATGGAACCAAATAATATTGACCCTTCATTAGGTGGTTAAAGTTGGAAGATATCTTTATGGATATATCCAGGTTCCCACCCCCACCATGCAGCCTTATTCGTTTGCTTATGAAATCACCTGCAGATTACCAATGAGACCACTGTCCAGATAATAATAAGGTTGATGGAGACTTCCAAAATCAGAGTTGTATTCATGAATCCATTATAATAGAGTCAGCCCTTACTTCATCGGATTTGGAAGATGGAAGAAAAATGTCAGAGGAAGCAAATAATTTGAGGGTATAAGTCCAGATATAATAAAATGAAAAAAATAAAGGCATGATTTGCAAGATGTAAGGAAACTATTTATAAAGGAAGCAAATTATCTGAGGATAAAGTACAAGAAGACATGAAAGCAGGTGAAATCCTCTGTCTGAGAAAAGGATAGATCCGAGAAATCAAGGAAGTGATAGTCGATTGTATTTGCTATGTCTCGCCTCTATTAACACTGGTGAAAGGAGTATCTGGTACAGATATTTATATTCTGTACATAAACAGGCAGACCACTGTGGTGAAGTGTAAATAAAAGTTAACAAATTCAAAATAGAAAAATATAATCTCAATGTTACAGTTTGCTCAGTGTTGAATGGTACCTGTTATTAGCTTTATGATAGACCGAGGTAGGAGGTGTTTGATCCACTTAACCTGGTTAGATTAGGGCAAAAGTAGTGGGTCAAGTTAGGTGTGTCCCGAGCTGTACTAAACTAGAGTCTATTCCAATAGTATTGATTGTGTAGTGCAAAGTTGTAATTTTCTGAATGCTTATCAATTATATCAAACACACTTTCTATGCGAACTAGATGCGTAATAACCGGGACATCCGATGTAAAAACGAATCTGATCCCCATTGTATCCATATCCATGTGAAAAACATTCAACCTTATTGCCTGAGATTAGAACAGATTCAAATGTATGAACTGTTCATTTTTGTTCTAACTACACTGGCAGATGGTTTGACATTGGCATTTCAAATACCATGGATTTCACCTGACAAAAAGTAGACATTTTCTAAATTGATACAATCCACGGTTTGTTTAACATTAGAGACCATGTTGATCACTGTATTGCAGAACTGCCTTATGTGAGAACAATGAACTGTCCCAATTATGTAGGAGCCTAACTTGTATACATGTATATAATTAATAACAATGTAACATCCAATGGTATTTATTATAGTCTACTGATTCTCTTTCCCCTCTCTCTGTCTGTCTCTGTCTCTGTCTGTCTGTCTGTCTCTCTCTCTCTCTCTCTGTCTTTATCTGTCTCCCTCTCTGTCTCTGTCTCTCTCTGTCTCTGTCTTTCTCTGTCCCTCTCTCTGTCCCTCTCTCTGTCTCTCTGTCTCTGTCTCTGTCTGTCTCTCTCTCTCTCTCTCTCTCTCTCTCTCTCTCTCTCTCTCTCTCTCTCTCTCTCTCTCTCTCTCTCTCTCTCTCCCTAGTTGATGTCACCAAACACACGCTATATGTATGTATATGCGTCCACTATATTCAATATGTGGATAGTAACGGAAAAGGGGAAGTATTTTGTCTAATATTGTTTAAACATTAGCCTATCACTATTAGGGAGATTTGGCAACCACTGCATCGGCAATATAACGCAGATGTACAGCATACCTACAGCATTGTTACGTTTACGTAAAATCAGGAATCAGTGACGTACGTCGTGGTTGCTAAACCTCCCTATTTTCTCGGGCGTAGTATCTAATAGTCCATCTCGTGCCTCCCCTCCCAACCCAAGCGTCCCTCTTAAAGAACAGCTTATTTCAATGCTCCCCAATCTCCAAGACATAAATTTGAATTATTGGCAGGGATAGAATGAAGGAAATACTGACAAACCTACCTATGGATCTGCAAGTTGAGTCTGGGAAGAACACCTTGCGGGTGGGAATCTTATTAAACCATTGTGGACCCCCCCCCCCCAGCAACGTGGCAGCACAGTTTAATATTGGTTTTGTAGATAGGGCAGATAAGGTAGGTCAGGTGGTCCCCTCATGACGGAACCTCCTTAAGACGTGCCGTATATTAAATATACGAGACAACAGGTACACACTCAGTTCTTACGGGGAAAGGGAGAGGAAGAATGGGAGTTCCTCCAAGTGTGGTCTTATTTCAACGGTAAATAGTCCATGAGGCATAATCTATATATGTATTGGATAAATAGTAAAGAGACGATGTTTCCTTGCACCATGACTTTGGGGAGACACTATGGACATGTCTTATTATCAAAAGGAAAAAAAAATATTCTGATGATGACTTGATGTTTTGTATTGAATGAAAAGGTTCAGACATATACCTGCTGATCAAATGCGTATGTTATCAGAAGGAAAGGTAGCAGGATTATGTATACATGAATTGTATTACATTGTCAAAGTTTGAGTTTGGAAAGATTTCATTGGCCAAAGCAACATATATTTCAGCCAATATAATATGGATAATTGTCAAAGTCATCCTACAGGGATGGTAGTAACAGCACAGCATCAGCACTGTCCACCTCCAACAGTTGCGTCTCCTGGATTATGATTAATTCTTTGGAATATATCCCGAAGGAGGTAGCCTAGATCATGATGCCACACTTTTTATCATTACTTTTTTAGCTGCGTTGTTCAAATGGGAACTTGGACTGATCATACACTGCAAAAATGGTGTTTAGATTTTAAACATGTTTAGGTCTAAACACGTTTAAAACCTAAACATATAGGTCAGTTAGGTGTCTCATCGACTACACATTTAGGAAATGAACACTTTTACTCTAACTACACAAATGTTTACGCTAAACATGTTTAGATGTTTAGAGTTGAAACAGTTGAATAATAGGTGTTTAGATTTAAACATCAATATGTTTAGATATTTGGATGTTGAATCCACACAAGGTAGCAGCACTACCTTTGAATGGACTATCTGCACACAGTTATAATCAATTGTTGTGACAAATGTCCCCAAATCCCATGTTTATCATGGTTTTATTTCATAGAATGTCATGTGAATAGAAAGGACAATAGAAAATTGACTAGATTCACCTTATGCCACCATCATCAGCATAAAATAATCAATAAGCTCCATGACTGACACCTATTTGATGTTTTTCTGGAATAGATAAGGCAATGTCCTTCCTGCCAAGCTGTTGTACTTTCTCAAGTCTCTCATTCTGATGCAGTGTGTAATACATGAACAGGTATATAGCTGTGGCTGACATCTTTGGAGACTTTGATAAGTAAATACCTGCTGATGCCCCCCCCCCCCAGTAAATGAGAAAACAAACAAAATATATCTCTTTTTTTTTAATGCATACATGTCTGCAAACCTTAACTCTCCATCAAATCATTTAAACATCTAAACACAAAAATTCATAAATACCTAAACACAAAAATTCACAGATATCTAAACACAAAGTTTTAACACCTACATTTTTAAACACTTGAGCTAAGCACATTGTTTGGCTAAACATGTTTAGGAAATTAATGTGATTACAAAAACGTTGCAAGAATATGTTTAGAATTGTGTTTAGGATCTAAACACCATTTTTGCAGTGTATGCACGCACCTAGAACTAAAGATTTTCGGGTCATATTGAAGGGAACTGGGTAAGGGTTTTGCACAGTGTGACATGGTTAAAGGGGATATACTAATGCCAGATGCCAATGGGTGACATTATGGAATAATATAAAAAGCAGTGTCTGGTGCCAAAG
This sequence comes from Acholoe squamosa, assembly GCA_949317995.1. Lineage (NCBI taxonomy): Eukaryota > Metazoa > Annelida > Polychaeta > Phyllodocida > Polynoidae > Acholoe > Acholoe squamosa. Next base: position 57,953,797 of record OX439045.1, read on the forward strand.
GGGTGGGTGGAAATGGTGTGTCCTGAGTCATCCTGACCCTACCCTGAGACATATACCACAGGATGAGCCAACCTCAAGATACTGTTGTAGTGTAAAGATGTCCTGACCACATACAAATAGACAATGTGATAAGGCTATATTAATACACTAGACGTCTACAATGGAGTCCTTAATGAGAGATGCTAGTCCCCACATCCACAATTTATTAGGGTGGAGTATGGTCAGTTTTGAACAATGGGGGAAGGGGGTGGGTTCGTCTATGGAGGGGATGGCAAATTATGCCATGGCTAATATCGACAACACTATAGATTAGTAATACTTATGCCGTATTCAATGGGGGTTTGGACTACAATCCTCGCATATTCAGCGGCGCCATTTTGAAATTAATACAGAGCTTATTAGTTTCGAATTTAGGTATGGTTATTAGAAGTTTTATGATAAAAGAATGATTGAACTAGTTAAATAATATTATGTTATGACTTGTTTAAGGTATATCTAAGTATTAGCTCCATGTTAAAAGAGAAAATATTGGCCTGCGCAAGAAACATTTAATTCTAAACTAAAAGCAGCGGCTAGCTCCATATCACGTGACCTACTTTGTCGAGCAAGGTGTCATGGCGGATCAAAACAAACCGAGATGACTCGACGCATTGAAAATAAGTAAATATGGTTGTGTTTCTTTATTTCAAAGCAAATTCATCCCTTAGGACCATGGCATAAATGCAAATGTCCACTCCCATGAAAAATTTCGCATCGTATTCACCGAGGTTCAATGAAGCTGTTATACGTATGATACGGACGCCTCACCTTGGTGAATACAATGCGAAATTATTCACGGGAGTGGACATTTGCATTTATGCCATGGCCCTAGACATTTGCTTATTTATATCAGGCCTCTTGAGGGTGTATCGAAAAACTTCAGCCCTGGCAAAAAAATAAATGTGCATTACTGTGGGGGCACAACAGGAGAACCAACAGATTACGGATACTCAATAAAGGGGGGGGCAAGGATTTTTCGGCACAAGCAAAAATCCACCACCCTATATTGTTATCCTTATTTGGTCATGGAGGGTCCGAATATGGGAGAGTGGAACAGCTAATGCAGGGGGTGTTTAAAAATGAACTAATTAATGTATTGCAGACCTTTATATCATAGCTTAAAGCTCTCACTCTGACTCATTATGATCCCATTACAGACCTACACGAGTGGGCATTATGATTTGGGTGCCAGGATGCTATACCCACCCATCACCTTATGCAGAGCAGTTGTAGGCCGCCCAGTATAATATTATGCCAACCTCGCCGCATAGTCCTTTTTTCAAGTATTAGTGGGCTGAGCTACATTAGTCTGTCCTTAAATACCCCCCACCAGTTCCTACCAGTTCCTCTGCCCCTGGCTGTAGCTCTAGTGTATGGGGAGTGTCTATATGTGAGGGAGTGGAGCAGCTCATGCAGTTCTCATTCAGCCTCTCCTCTCCCTCTGGTAGGGTCTAGTTTGGCTAAGAGAACTCCCTGTGGTGGTTTAATGGACACATTGGCTGCATGAAACATGTCAGTGCCTGCCCTCTCCATCAATTATTTATTTCAGGCTACCTTTTGCTCTCACGTAATCAGACTTAACCCACATGTGAGCTATGAGAATGTCTGCAGTCTCACTGTTCGAGGTTTGCAATGTGGAAACTTTTCTAAGGTGGTTATTTATTTTTGATGATATGTGGGCGACAGTCAAGCCATTTTGGCCCACACCCCAGCAGAGTGGACCCACTCCTCAGAGGAGTAAAATGTTGGATTCTATGATTTTACAGTAGAGTTATGAAAAACACAAGGTATGTGAAGCTCATGTAAAAAATATGAATGAATGTTATGAACTGTATACCAATAGATAAATACCTAGATAAGCTCCATGAAAAACTGATGAAAAAAAATATGAAAATCACGGGAAAATGCCTAAAATTGCCAAAAAATTCACAAAATAAAAAATAAATTCCAGGACCATCCCTGTATTGCTAGGGTCGGTCGGGTAACTGGAAACAAACCTATTTTTTAGGCCTTAGGTGGGATAGTTCAGTAGGTCCAGCGCACTATACAAGTATCCTATTGTGGATGAGTTCAAAGGCAACTGGTTTTGTTGGAGTTTTGTTTTTTCGGAGGAGGGGTGGGGGGAGGGGGTGGCTCCTTGCACTTTCATATCTTAATCTATTTTCTTTGTTTATGGTCAATCAGTACATTTGATAAGGGAATCTTGGGACTGATTTGGACATTTAAGTGGTGTAAAATTAAGTTATAACTGTTCGTTCACACCACAAAATGTCCCTTTGACCTATCTTTTCTGGTGAATTCACCTGTAGCCAGAGATTTAGAGTTTAATACGACTCTGCAGCCATAGCATGCACGGTTACAATTGTGACTAGCTAGCAGAGGAGACCCAAGAGAGGAGGTGCTACATATTAGAAAAGTGGGTGGCCATGAATCCAGGCACTGTTTCTTTGTTACATTACATGTGATATCCTTGCCAGCTGACCCTTGCCAACCAGTCCTTCTGAATGGATGGATTTCTAGAACTTGTCCTATTTACCTTATGCAGCCGGGAGCTGGGTGGTTAAAAGGGAGCACGACGCCTAGGTTTATGCCATACAAAGTTCTGCAACTGCCATATGAATGAATTGACAAGGAGGGAATTTAAGGCACTATTATCGCAAACAAGCCTACGACTGAAAATGCCAATGCTATTTCTATGGGGATTTAGGTACAACTTAAAGAAGACAGTCATATTATGTTAAGAAATAACCCCCAGGGGGGTGCAGAAGGCGATTTGTTAACACGGTGCGATTAAGAAGCTACCCAGTCGTATTGAACAGCAGTCAAACCAAGTGGCAATTACAATGCACGGGGGTATGTAATGAGGTCTTTGGAAATGTAACTGCAGTCACACTTATGCTCAGGAGGGTATTTCTCTTAATTAGCATTATTGCGAAATGTCCATTTCTCGATATTGCCAATTAGCATTATTGCGAAATGCCCTTCTGTGTAACTAGACTGTTAAAGATGTCCTGCAGACACCAAGTGTCAGGTTTAAAGAGGGCTGTGCTACTCCCAGTGTAAGATCATCTACAAGTAGCATTCTACACCTTGCGTGTCTGAATAACTGAGACTTGGTTTTATGAGGTCTGCTAATCAATACTGTCATGACTTAGGGATTTTCTTAAGTCCCAGAGAAATACCTGTGTGTGGGGGGGGGGGGGGTGGAGAGGCACTTAGGAATATGCATTTATTTTTATAGGGAATCTATTGTTCATATATTAGAGGATTGAAAGTTATGTCAAGGTACCGGCCTCGTGCGGAACGGGCAGGACCTGCTCGTGAAGAAACTGTCGGCTCAAACTAATCATCGTTCACCTTTACCATTTTCCTATTCATAATGGATCCGGAAACGGTAATCAGTATTCAAAAACGTTCAATCACACAGTAGTACTGATAGTTGATAATCATCCATTCATTACTGTTAATCCTTCCTCATCACATGATGCTACCTACCAATAACGGCAAAAAAGTTCAATCACACAGTAGTACTAATAGTTGATAATCATCCATTCATTACTGTTAATCCTTCCTCATCACATGATGCATGCTTACGGATAACGGCACAAATCAGAGAATGTGCATGTAGTCCAACCCATTGAACCTCAGATGGTACATTTAAACTAAAGCTGGCATTACTCTGGAAAACTGTACTTTTGACCTTAAGACGGCCACATAACTTGAGAGGTGCACATCCAGAAAATAGCCATAAGATTGGATTTGCTACTGAATCAACATTAGGAACTGACTGATTCAATGCTCATCAATAATTTCAAAATGTTGATGCAGGAGTAAATCTATCTTTTTCACAGCAAATTGGTGGGTGGACGTCTCAAGGTATGTCAATTACAGTTTGACTCCCAATATTGACAGTGTCAAAAATTGTAGTTGATATATTAACTCATGTATGACTCCGATTTAACATAACTACTTTTTGGTGTGTAATATGCAGAGCCAACTATGAATGAAAGGGATAGACAATGACTATTGTGGGCATCTTAAACTACTATTACCCCAGAATATATTGTCGAAAGACGAAAACATGAATGAACACGTCCAATTACGAAGTCGGTTATCTACCACAATATTTGAGATTTGATAAGTCCTGGTAGGTAGATCGATCGTTATCTACGTTGACAGAGTCGTATTAAATTCACTGAGAGGATAAAAAGCCACACCTCACACGTTTATGAAAGATGTATGAAAGGTGTAAGAGTGCATACATGTAGATGTAATAGGGACAGAGAAACAGATCTGAAATTCAAAGTGATGTACGGAAATGAAGATCTTAAGATTTCTGAAATTATTCCAAAAATTGAGAAGTTAATGTTTTCCATTAACATGATAGACCTTTTGAATAATATCACCTGGAGCCGTCTATCCTGTAACTGTAGAAAATCGGTGATATACCCCCTTCAGATAATGAGTACAATTATATATACTCTGTAAAAACGGTGTTTAATGATTAAATGCCAGTGTTTAGAACTTAAACACTTAGATAAACACTTATT